>CM062816.1:508353555-510814731 GCA_031772625.1 Pinus tabuliformis | reverse complement strand
CAAAAAAAAATCTATAATTAAAATTTATTAATATAAATATATATTTCCCATAAACATAAATTAAATCACATTCAAATGAAATATTTCAAAGTTCTTTCATCCTTATCACATTTACCAGAAATAAACAAGTAATCAAAATTTTGATAGTCTTCTAATAAAACGTCACTATTAAAAAATAATAATACACAATGCACAAGATATGGGCATAATTAAACATATTACCATTGAAAAGTTCTAAGGTTCTCTAATCCTTTTCCATCTGCCACAATTAATCAAGGTTCTATGATCCTTATCCATGTGCTTCTATTAGTGTTGGGAAAAGTTGTTGAATGGCAAGCTTTCCACAAAGTTATAAATCTCTTTTGCAATGCAAATGGTATGGAGATCAATCTCAACAAATCCTCCTTTTATCTATTACTTATTAATTTAGATACTCTCACGGAGATCTTGTCCTTCTTACCTCTGCAGATTGTCCCCATCGAAAATGGCATCAATTACTTGAGATTCTTTCTAAAACCAAACAACTATCAAAAAGATGATTGGAAGTGGATGATAAGAAGAGTAGAGCAGAAAATAAATTTATGGTGTAATAATTGGTTGTCTCTAGGGGGAATCTTGATTCTATTAAAATATATATTGGAGAACTTTCTGGTCTATTGGCTCTCTAACCAGAATTCCCTCCTCTATCCTCAATTCCATCAGAAAATTGATCTTCAATTTCTTGTGTGCTGGAAAATCCAATAAAGAAGGCTTTCATTTAGCAAATTAGTTCTCCCTATCCATCCCAAAAATAGTAGGTGGTTGGGGTATTAAAAATTTAACATGGTTTTCCAAAGCTTTGGCCTTAAAAAATATTTGGAGATGTTTATTTGGGGAGGGGCTTTGGTGTTCGATCAACAAAGAAAAATATTTAAGGGGCTTGTTGATGGTGGACTGGATTAGAGGATAGGGTTTCAAACACACCAAAAGAGGCTCCATAGTTTGGAAAGCGCTCATGGATGCATTCCTTCTCTTTACAAATGGTTGGTGTGGAAAGTGGGAGATGGAAGCAAGTCATGCTACAAGGGGCATTCAAGATCGATTGAGCTTCACGCAATCCTGGTGATATCATTCCACTAGTAGGTGGATCACTCTTCCATCCCACATGGAAATTGACCTCAACCTAAACTCAACCTAATTTGAAAAATAAATAAGTTAATGTTGCTCATGAAGTCAATCTCTAAACTAAAATCTATTAGAGTGCGAGATAAACTTTATACATCATTACTGATTTATTCTTATAATCAAAGGTTAAATTTGATCCTATCTGAGTTCATCAAGTAAAATTCTTAGTGTTTTTTTTTCTTAAAATTAATTTTTCCATTGTATATAGTTTTACATGTCAATATTTTTAATAAAATTTAAACATCATTTTATATATAGATATAGATATACAAAACTTAGAAGTAATAACTAATTTCAAATAATTTAAATTATTTTTCTGCCCTAACAAGATTAAATAAAATTCAAACATCACTAAACTTAAATAGGTTACTTTCTTTTTTAAAAGCTAGATCATTTAAATCCAATAAAGAAGGCTTTCATTTAGCAAATTGGCTCTCCCTATCCATCCCAAAAATAGTAGGTGGTTGGGGTAGTAAAAATCTAACATGGTTTGCCAAAGCTTTGGCTTAAAAAATATTTGGAGAAGTTTATTTGGGGAGGAGCTTTGGTGTTCGATCATCAAAGAAATATATTTAAGGGGCTTGTCGGTGGTGGACTGGATTAGAGGATAGGGTTCCAAACTCATCAAAAGAGGCTTCATAGTCTAGAAAGCGCTCATGGATGCATTCCCTTCTCTTTACAAATGACCGGTGTGGAAAATGGGAGATAGAAAGCAAGTCATGCTTGGAAAGGATCCCTTCATAGGTGGTGGAAGAGTCTATAATATGTCCTCTGAACTAAGACATTATTTATATTCCAAAGGAATTTTCCACCTATACAATATCAAGAATGCAGATCCTTCCCAGACCCGCAACAATTATTGGTTGTCCTCAGTGGAGTTCGGACTACCTTAAAATATTGTTGAGGAAGGGAACTCTTTCACTACAGAATTAAACCTCAATGGGGTAAGACTTCTCAAATCCAGTGATTCCTTGTTTTGGAGCTAGGATTTCATAGCAGGGAAGATCAAAGCCATTTCAACATATGATTTAATAGTCCATTCAAAGATAAAATAAAATAAAAATTGGTGGAACAAGCTCATTTGGAAATGGCCTATCCCCAAGAAATAAAAATGCTTTCTTTGGCTAGTCTTACACAACAAAAATTTAACTTGGGACAACCTTCAAGAAAGGGGCTTTGTGGGTCCAAATGGATGTGTATTATGTAGACAACAAGAAGAATCAGTGGATCATTTACTAATAAACTGTCTTGCTGCCCAAAAGATCTAGAAAACAATACTGTTGAGCCCTGATTTTGTTCATTTTTTATAACATTTCTAAGGCCTTGCTTTCCCCCTTTAGAACTCTTTTTGACCCTTAATAACTATCTTTTTGCCATACTATATGTGTTTTCACCAAAAGGGCGTTGTGAGCTTTAAGGTATGCAAATCATTTTAAAAAGTATCATTTCACTTTATTCTTGAGTATATTTTAAGTTAAATGTTACCTAATCAAATTATCTACAATTTCAAGGGTGTTGGCCGAATCTTATGCAGAACAACTATCTTCCGAAGCGGTTCTACGATTTCCTGCAAACATCCCGTGATTTCCTATAGATACGTTGATTTCCTGTAACTGCTCTGATTTCCTACAGCGATCTCGATGGTTGAGTATGTTCTAGTCAGCCTTGAGGAGAACGAAAACATGGGTTGTGTTAAGAAATCCTCTTACATGGATGTTGCCTATTGGTTGCCTCAAAATTGCCACCGAAACCGCCCAAACCTTCAGTCCTCTCATAGATGGTCGTATTGGGAAATAGCTCCCGCAACTCAACGAGATAAATTTGATCCTTGCTTTCAGTCATGGATCAAACTTAGCGTGTCTATTTTTATTGTCTTTTCCAGTTATTATTAGCAAACAATTGTAGTATGTTAATTTTCCTAATTCGGGCAAGTTTATGCCTCTGCACTTGTATAAATACTTTTATGTTTCATTTGCAAAAAAAAAAAAAGGCGGATATACCAGACTTTTTTACTACTGTAATATTTGTTCAGATTAATATAAAATTCCATGTTCTGTTGATCTTGTTGTGTAAACTCCTTTAGCAGTTAAAGGGGTTGTGAGTAAGGGAGGGCCCCCTTTACTCACAACTATCGTAGTTGCATATTTGTGTTCTTTTAATTATTTTCATGAATTGACAGAATTACTACACAACCTTTGTTCCTCTTTTCTAATTTGTAGCAGCATATGTCTGATGGTTAAATGGTGAATCTTATTTGATGAATATGTTTGGAGTTATTTGATTAAGCTTTAATTTACATTGCAAATTGTTGATTTGGTTTAATTGTTGTTTGATTGATCCATTATCTTTTTCTGATCAACATCGGCAATTTTAGGTGTTGTAGAGGGATGATTAAATCGCTCCATAGCCTTTGCTGCTAAGTGTTGATGAGGAAAAGAGATATGGAAACTGTGTGTATGTGGTTTTGTTTAGAAATACACTTAAAGTATTAGCCTGCATATATTTTGCGCAACATCTTATAAGGTTACCTACCCCTGGTTGATGATTTATGTCTATCAAATTATAAATCTATAATTTGCCCAATAAGTACTTCAAATCTTGAGCATCAAAGAAGACTTAAACATGTCCACCTTTCATGATATGTGATTCTTTTGGGTGAAAAAATACAAATAGCTCAAAACTCTTCCCATTTTCGTAGCATGGGGAATTTGGCTTCTAAGAAACAATGCCATTTTTAACAATGAAAGGAGATGCACTCTCCTTCAAGCCACAAAGATCATCTCCCTCTTCAAGGATTTTCTCCCACAACATAAACAAGAAACCCTGAGAATATACTTTCTTCCCAACATCCACAGGAGCTTCACATTAGTTTTTTCGATGGAGTAGCTCAAGGGAATGTCGCTACAGTGGAGGTGGAATGATTAAAATAAATGCAAAAGTTATATCCACTTCAGAATAGACCTGGGTGTCGGGACAAACACAAAAGAAAAGTTGGTTGCAGTGTGGGCCTTAATGACATTTGCTAAGATTTACAACATAAAAAAGATTCAAATTCTTGGAGATTCAAAATGTGTCATAGATTGGTTGACATGCAAGACACAACTAGAGGTCTTGAATCTTGAAGCATGGAAATCTAGAATTGAAGAAACACAATCTTTCTTCTAGGACATCAAATTTCAACACATTTATAAGGAGTATAATAAAACAACTGATAAGCTATCTAAAAGAGCATTAACCTTAGACCCCAACATCATCATATATGAAGAATACTTGGACAACAATTTACATAGCAAAGAATACATATCCATTGCATTCATGAATTAAATTGAGCTCCAACATTATCAATGTGAGTCAATCAACAATACAAATTTCACTTTGATTATTTTTCACGTTTTCAGCTTGAAGGCATCAGTGTCAAGATTTATTGCTATGAAATTATACATATTTCTTATCCTCTGCATTTTCACAATCACACAAATTGGCATTGTTGTTTATCACCCAGTTGTTGCAGTATAAATGTTTTTTTCCTATTTTTTTTGTCAATCATGTTGTCTACACAAATCTATGTACTTTGTTGATGACGTTTTTGTATGCATCGAGCAATATGTCTAGCTATAATGCAACCTCTTCTTGTAGTGTTTTGTAATATTTGTTGTGTTGCACATATTTAACAACAACCAAAACAACTACTTCTCTTCCTAACTCTTTTTTACCTATTATAAAAGAATTGTGCCAATTGAGAATTTTTTTGTATTTTTTTCATTCCTATAAATAACAGACAAAATATTAAAACTAAAAAAAATGTAAAAAGTATCTCGCCCAGCATCCTTTTACGTCCTCGAACGAATATCTGGGCAGCATATTGAATTTCAGTTTTCAAATTTTTTTTTTAAGCATTTTTAATTTGTGAATTATTATTAAATTTTAGGATTATGGTTAAGTTAGATATTAAATTAGTATATAAGAAAATTTTATTTGTGAAATAAAGGATATAATTTTTATTTTATTGATTTACATTGTATACTTACTCTATTTTAATTCTTTTTGGTTTTGAAGCTGTAACTTTTTAAGAAAAACATGTTTTTGTTAACCATTAAACCCACTCAAACTACATAAAAAAAACCTTAAATGAAATGAATCTTAGCTTGTAAGAGACCCTGTTCTTCGAAATAGGCGACTGGATTATACACACATTCTCTGAAAAACTCGTTAAAAGCGAAAGCGTCGACAGCAGGGTTCGAACCTGCGCGGGCGAAGCCCAACAGATTTCAAGTCTGTCTCCTTAACCACTCGGACATATCGACAACGCTAGCGCACTGCTACCAAATGAATTTATACTCATGGAAATAGAAGTTTGTAGTTGAAAGATTACCAAAACCAAACAGAAAACGTTATGCTCTGAGTTTATAGTATATTTTTTGTTTTAATTGATACCAATTTGGAGTGGGAATATAATCAAAACTAAACTAGAAGTGTATTTACAATATTTATCGGCTTTGATTTAATTAATTATAACCTTTTATATCCATATGCCCGTCTAGCTCAGTTGGTAGAGCGCAAGGCTCTTAACCTTGTGGTCGTGGGTTCGAGCCCCACGGTGGGCGTTTCCCTTTTATTTTCAACTTTTGATCTCTGAATTTTCGCAGTTTCCTCGGAATTGAGCGTTCCTCTGGTTTTACATTGATACGTCACGCACCTCGCTGTTTGAACATGCCCCCACAGTCGGCATCCAAACTTTATTTTCCCTCTTTCATCTCTGAATTTTCGTTTTTCCCTCGAAATCGAGCGTTTCATGCATCTCGCTGTTTAAACATGCATATCTTTCAAAATTATTTGGAATGTTGTTGTGGTTGTGGGTTCGAGCCCCACGGTGAGCGTTCAACTTTATTTTCCTTTTTATTGGGTATTGTGTTTTCTTTTAGGGTTTCGTATATTTTTCAAATGAATTTTTAAATTAGATCTTTTTCTTTTTCTTTTTTCTTCCTTTTTTTTAATAGGGTTTTGTGTGTTTTTTAAAGGTTTCCTATATTTTTCAAATGAATTTTTAAATTAGATTTCCCTTTTATTGGGTTTTGTGTTTTTTTTAAGGGTTTTGTATATTTTTCAAATGAATTTTTAAATTAGATTTCCCATTTATTGGGTTTTGTGTTTTCTTTAGAGTTTCTTATATTTTTCAAATGAATTTTTAAATTAGATTTATGGATTTTTTGAATTATTAATTTGACATAATAGTGTTATTTAAAGAAAATCGTGTCATCTCAAATAAATTATTGGTGGTCCATAAAGAAAAAGTGGTTAAGACAAACTCTTAGCCAACTAAAAACAATTTTAAATCTTATTCCAAAACCCAAAAACTATTACATACTAGCAGAATCGTATAAATTAAATGGCTAATAAACGCCATAAGTATTAAAACACTCACCTCATTATACATCTAACATTTTCAAGATTTAACAAACATAAAATTTAACTAAATCATTACTGTATGTTAAATCATTATTATTATTAGCCCAAAGGGTGTAGAGTAAACGATAACAAGGTGTTCTGTTAAGGCACTCCGTGGTGTAAAGCTCATTAGCTTGAAACTATGTGATCAAAAATCCATCCATGTTAAGCATTGTTGTGGCCCAAGCAAGGTGCAATCCCTAGGCGATTTTGACAATTAGATGTTACTTTTCACGCCCCCAATGATGGCCACACTACCGTAGGTGTGTGGCACCAATGAGACTTCATATCGAGGCGCTCTATTGTCTCCTGGACTACGCCTAACTTCTTTATCATTCAATACTTAATCAATTATTCAAGTTCAATCTTACTTCTTATTCAATTACTTCATAAACATTCAACAGTCATGTGATATCGCAACTTCAATTATCAACATCAATACTTCAATAAAGCAAGACTTCAACAAATACAAGTTTGTGCAACGGGAGGGGAAACTCTCAATAACAACTTCTCCCCTTTACTTCTTTTATTAACTTTAGAATATGTTACAACAGAGTTACAACATAAGCAGTCGTTGGTCGAACCCAACGCACTTGCCAAATGTAAGAAATACACAAATATTAGGCAATCTTCTTTATCATTCAATACTTAGTCAATGATTCAAGTTCAATCTTATTGCTTATCAATTACTTCATAAACATTCAACAATCATGTGATATCACAACTTCAATTATTAACAATAATACTTCAATATAAATGACGACAATAGAACAAGACTTCAATAGATACAAGTATGTGCAACAGGAGGGGGAAACTCCCAATAACAACTTCTCCCCTTTACAAAGTTACAACATAGGAAGTCGTTGGCCCAACCCAATGCACTTTCCCTAAACACCAAGTCCCACAACCCAGGGCATGCCCAACCTGAAGGTTAGCACCTTGACCAAACTAAAAACCCTTAACTTGGTGTACCAACAAATTAAAAAAACCAACCCTGCAACATGCCCAGAAACTTAGCTCGCTTGGGCGAGCCTCACCTTTCCTATGACCTTGTTGTTTGTTGTGTTTTCCTTTCACTTTGTCGTGCACCCTCTACTTCTACCCATGTTTCTCAGTCGCATCTTTCACACGTCTCATTTGGTTTTCCTGCCCACCAGTGTCATGCACACAAGCCGCCTATGGGCACCCCACCTTCATGTGGGCATGCCTAGGGTGAGTGCCTTCGTGCCATCCTTATGACACCCCACAGGTCCACTTCGCTTCCTCATCTTTGGTTCACCCAACTCTTGGTCTGTTTGCCCAACATGTTGTACTCACGTTCCATGCGCTTTACATAACACAACTTAGGCACGCACCACCTATAAAGTGCCAAGGGTTGTCATGGGCGTCTGTTTGGCCTTGGTACCAACTCGAAGTGTTGATATCCTCCCCCACTTCAAAATGGTTTCTGTCCTCGACAACTACTCCCCTCGGCTAACTTCTTCACCAAGTCCAACGCCATGAAGTCATCAACTCCTAGCTGCAATCAACCTGTTGCTCAAGTCCCTACTTCACGAACACTTCAACTTCCTTTGTATGAACCTTTGTTAAGGCTCAAGTCTTCATGCAGAAAAGACTCCTAAATCTCATAGTCATCAGCCACAAATCATCACAATCCTCCACACTACCCCAACTCATGGAAGGTCGCCCCCTCAAACTTGGCTACATGCTTCGATGACAATGTGTATCATGCTAACCCACCACATATCATCATGTGAATTGTTGTTGTCATACTCCAACTTAGCTTCAAAACATCTCAGTGCATTGAGCTCCCCATTGTCTCAAACTAGTTGGGTGATCAGTCCAACCATCACCTCCAAACCATGAGAATTCGCCTGCTTATGTCTTTGTCAACCATTTCTCTAGCTCTTCGTCACATCTTCAACTTCGATTAAGAACTTTGTCCCATCTTCATGCATCAGTCCTTCAACCAATGCTCAACCATCATGCCATATCCAGGTCCATTAAACTTCATCTCATCTTGGATATGTATCTCATCATCGTTGTCAAAGGGGCAAGTCTTCACTTGCCTCATTATCTCATCCATGTGCTACCCTTGGTCATAGACCAAAAACCTCCATAGATGTTCATCTCCATCAAAATGGCTAAGTATCTTCAGACTCAACCCATGCCCAAGTGTTCTCACCAAGGCATCTTCATCGCTGCAACAATCATCCAACTCCAAGGTATCTTGCTCCTATCCCATCCATCAAGTCACTCCTCACGAACACATCTCATATTGTGCCTAAGGTATGCATCCCATACCACATGAACGTCAAGTCCAAGACTAACCTCAAGTCCTCAATAAACTAGATACTTCAAGACTACCATCGCACAAAGTCTTCATCAGTTACAACTTCCTCCAAGTTCTTCAAGTCATCTCAGGATCCTTCGAGCCATCTTCATCCTTCACTTCAGGCAGACACACTTGTCTTGGTCAAACAGTCCCATTGCAAGTTGCCTCTACCTTCTTCTTCACATGAAAAATATATCCATGTCTTCCTTCAAAATGACCATGTCCTTATTGCATGAATGCGCCCAACATCCCCATTGGTCCTTCTGCAAAACAACTTCATATGGCATTGACACGTGCATCCTCCACGACATCCTTGCTTGGCACTTCTGCTTGATACCCATATGTGGCATCCTCAACAAGCACCATTGCTTAAAATCCCTGCAAAAATTCTAACATGCCCTTCTTTCTTAAAATTCAGTCAGGTGGCATCCTTGTTTGCCCTCCCTTATCATCATTGCAAGTCCCTTCCTTCATCGTTCTCTCCCCTACTAAAGTTTTTCCAGGAGCTTCTCCTTGGCCCAAGTGAGACTCCAATGAAGAATTCCACCTAAGTTCTATGTTAAGTCTTCTTCTTCGGTGTGCCCTTCCTTCCTTCTTTCCATGAGTCATGCCAAGAACTTAGCCAAATCTTCATTCGCCTAAGCATGACTTGTCCATCACACATGGTTCATCATTTTCCACCCTTGTCTCAAGCATTCACACCATCTGCCCTAAGGTCGAATACCATCCGAACAAGTCCTACATCAACCAATGTCCCTTGTCCCACAATTGAACAAGGACTCATCCCAACCTTCCAAGTGAAAGTTATCCATCACATCGACAAACACAAGCTTCCTTCGCCTGCATAAGAACCAACTTCCAAGGATTTCATCGAAACATAAGTACTTACTCCATTCATGGGAGGTCTCTGCAAGGGAGAAACTTCATCTTCCTTCCATGGCTGTGATATGCACGAATTTGGTTCAACTCTAGAAGGCATCATCCCACTAAGCTCTTCCTCTTTCATCGGCAAACTCGCAACATTTGTTTCTTCATACTTAACCATCAGGCCAACTTCTTCTCTATGTTGTAACTTCTTCTTCTTCAATACAGTCAGCAACTTCAACCTATCCAACTGACCAATCAAGGCTAAGAAGGTCCCTTCTAATATTGTCTTCCAAAATTTCAAGTTCATCTCACAATCTTGGCCTTTCTTCCTTCATGCATCCCAACCTGTCCATGAGTTGTGTAAGTCTATCACATCCCTGTTGTGGGCTTTCCATCATGCTTCCTAACATTCAAAGAACACAACCTTAATTAGAGTTTCTTTCATGGTAGCAGTTGTCGTGCCACTGCCTTTAACTTCTTCCAAATGCCCACCTTTGCAAAGCAAGATCTCATACCAATTGTCATGCCCCTAATGATGGTTGCACCACCGTGGGCGTGTGGCACCAACGAGATTTCATATTGAGGCACTCAACTACTCTCCTTTAGACTATGCCTAACTTATTTATCATTCAATACTTAGCCAATTATTCAAGTTCAATCTTACTCCTTATTCAATTACTTCATAAACATTCAACAACCATGCAATATCGCAACTTCAATGATCAACAACAATATTTCAATATAAACAATTAAAATAGAACAAGACTTCAACAAATACAAGTATGTCTGACGGGAGGGGGGAACTACCAATAACAACTTCTCCCCTTTACTTATTTTATTAACTTTATAATATGCAATAACATAGTTATAACATAGGTAGTCATTGGCCCAACCCAACGCACTTGCCTAAAAAACCAAGTCTCACAACTCAAGACGTTCCCAACCTGAAGGTTAACACCTTGCCCAAACTAGAAACCTCAAATTTGGCTTACCAACAAATTCATAAAATCAACCCTGCGATGTGCCCAAAAACTTATCTCGCTTGGGCAAGCCTCACCTTTCTTGGGACCTTGATGTTTGTTTTGTTTTCCCTTCACTTTGTCATGCGCCCTCTACTTTTGTGGTTCTGTTCGTACATTGTGCGGACTTTCTTGTGCCTTCTCCAACTCATGCGAGCCTTATTTTATATGTTTTGTTGCCCAAACATTAAACTTGGTTTTCACCCCTTCATACTTTGGGCCTACTTTCATGTTTTCATACAAGCACCCCTTACCAATCAGGTGCCCTGGCGTGCCTCGCATGCAACGCTCCGTCATATGCCCGAGTGCCCTACCTTCGTGTAGACATGCCCAGGGTGTGGCATGTTCACCTTACCATGCATATCACACCTTTACTTCTTCATTTCATACTTCTCCCATCGTTCATTCCTTTTTCCACACGTCATGCCAACCAATTCACCCATGTCATTGTGCTGACCTCTTCCCATGTTGTTTGGTCACGTCTTCTGTACGTCTCGTTCGGTTCTCCCATTATGCACGAGCTTGTTTGCTCATCACCATGGCATGCACACAAACCTCCTATGGGTGCTTGAGTTCCCCACCTTCATGGGGGCGCGCCCAGGGTGTGCACCTTCGTCCCGTGCATGTGATGCCCCATAAGTCCACTTCACTTCCTCATCTTTGGTTCGCCCAACACTTGTTCCATTCACCCAACATGTTGTGCCTATGATCCACGCTTGTCGCATCGCATGACTTGGGTTCACACGACTGATAAACTACCAAGGGTTGTCATGGACGTTTGTTTGGCCTTGGTGCCAACTCAAGGCCTTGACAATACTCAAGCCATAGGTTAGGCATGCTAGTCATCTTAGGACTGACATAACCTAGCAAACAAAACTATTATATTATTATTATTAAAATAGTTAATATGAGTTAAACATATCTAAATTTAAAAAAACATGTAGTGAAATTGTTAACCATGAAGATTTTTAACCTAAAAATAAACTTAGTTACAATACCATGGGCCAATATCGTGGCTTATTATTACCATAGTTCCTAAAAACCATAATTAATGTTCACATGACACACATTCATATGCCATTATTTTTATTTAATCAATTTAATTGAAAGTGCAGAAATGACATAACCAATTTTGAGATAAATCTCAACCTTTAATCTGTGACTATTGCTAAGAATATTCTAGAATATTTCATGGATGTAAAATCCCTACCATCCATCTAATAATTATTGATAATTAAATTTAAATTATGAGAGTCTTATTCTAAAATTGACATGCCTATCAACCTAATTAAGAAAATTTAATATTAAATAATATATATAAGAAAACCAATATCCCTTATAATCATCCTTGTGACTATAAGTTTATTAAATATAATAATATAATATTAAAATGAACCTATATATTATGACGTATTGATACTGTAACATTTTATTGTGTTACTTTTGTATGCACTCATTAAACACATAAATTTTGTTGAAAATTAATAAATCGAGATATCTTCACATTCAAAAGATCAATAATAATAACAAAACTTATTTTCTTATAATGTTTCATTCTTAATATTTGTATTACATTTCATATTCTTAATATTTGTATTATTAATGTAATTTTATTTTGTCATTACAAAAAAAAGAGTCAATATCATCCATATTATTTGGGATTTAAAAATGTCGCTTTTGAAAATTTTCTTGCACTTAATATTTATGTAAGAAGTCCATATATATACTCCTTTTATACTCTCTTTAAACTTTTTTAGGAACAAGTATTTATATTCATAGTATCATATTTAGTTGGTGTGATATTGTTGAATAAGGTAAAGGAAAATGTATACTAGATTTAGACATTCCCCCGACAGGGGTGTTAACCACCGGAACTACATCAACGATCATCGTATCACTGAAGGCTCTAGAGCATGAGAAGACTACTGTCGGGTGTCTAGATCTCCACCAGAGGATCTAGAGCATACAAATGACTCTTGCCAAATTCTCCCTCCACGATGTAACGTGTAAGATAAGCACATTAAAAATGGTGATATATCATTTGGAGGTGATCCCTATTCCAAGTCCGAAGGTAGTGGGAGATGGTGGGAATTATTTTTGGTTTTGAGTTTATGCATCATCTATGGTTTGTTCAGTCCTCAAATCTTTTGCCTTAATTGTTCTACAATATCAACCATGCAAAAGAATGAAAGTTGTCCACAAGCCATTAATGGCTCCCTACAATGCAGAGATAATGTTTTTTTTTAACCTGTGTGCCACATTATACACCTGACCTACCACATTATACACCTGACCTACCCTCATCCTTTCGTGGAAGTGCGACGATCCCTAAACAACATGCGACATCTCTACTTTGTGTGATTATAAATGGCTTGAGTTAAGCAAGGGGTGGTGCTCATATGTAAAATTATGCATTGAAATCTATAACATTGTAAGGCCTTTGGTTTTATATGTTTCTCCCATGTTTGGCACGATTTATTTTGTGAGATGACAACGATTTTTGCATTTTTGGTGACAAAAATAGCAGGACGACAAAGATTACATATATTTCCAAAAGTTTGGTAGTCAATGTTTTTCATTCTATTTTTGTACAGTGTAGCCTCAAGGCTAGTTTTTTAATTAGTGGTTGTTCTACCCTCATCGATGCTTCAGAGTCTCGACTTCCCAGGTATCTCTTTCAACTATCCAGTTTTGGTATGCGAGATTTGGTACTTGGGTAATTTCTCTATCTGTTTCTTATGGTGTCTCTACCTTTGTTTCCATAAAATTACGAAGGGGTTTACTCTGTCTCTTAAGATGTAAATTTGGGAAGTATTTTCTTCAGTTAAGGTCTACACAAGTTCGGTCGCTCATATGGTTTAACATCGTCAGCATCAATATTGTGTTCAATTTCCATAAAGGTCTTAATTCACTCTCCTTACAATCATTAGTCCCTCATATCACTATCATTTTTTCCTTCCCTTTTCTGGTTACAACATTCACTAACCTTAAAGTGTATTGGCAATCAAGACTGTGTTTAGCCCCCCTAGTTGTGTTGTCCTTTACTGCCTTTGAAATTTTGGTAAATTGAGCCTTTGGGTGGTATAGGTATCTTCCACTTTTGTGTATTTCCTGTTATGTTGACGACATATCCCTAAGTAGAAATACCTCACATTTACTCCTTGTCAATTTAGCTTCATGGTTGTTGAAATATCATCAAAGCTATATTGCAGGGAAGTAACATTATCCTTTTCGTTCACACCACCAATTGACTCTGCCACCTCAACAGAGAATGGCAAGTCGTAGGGGAGGCTCCAACAATAGGTCTAGCTCTCACTCCAGGTAGTTGTTAGGGTGGAATTTTGTGGCAACTTTGTTTGACACAATCTCCCCAGAAGTTAGAAGGGAGATTCGTCAACTTGAGTCTCAGGAATTCGAAGGCAAAGATTATTTTTCAGATTCTGAAGTGAGTAACTCAAAATTCAATTAGATTCTAGACCCTAGTAAAATTCGTAAAAGAAAATTGCATTTTCTACATTTTGTTCCAGGATTCCAACAGTTGGACTCTTTTCTTCGTTTGATCATCAGGGACAAGCAGGTGGACCACTATAGGATATTTGTAGGACAAGAGGACTTGAAATGTCTTCTCAAAAGCATACGTATTGTTTAGACGATATTCTAATACGACTACAAAGGGTGGAGAAGTATGTTGTGTCAGACTCAAATTCTAACTCAGGAAAAGATTCTGATACCCCAATAGTAATTATTACTCCATAGGGAAACATTGCACCAACTGATTCTATGATAAACTCTACACTATCTGTCCATAATGCTCCTTCAACAAATGGGACTCCAATGTCCCCGTTAGTTATCTTTGATTTATGTACTAACTCTTTAATTTCTCTTCAATCGCTCTTCAGTTTCTCTAGATTTTGGTCGCTTTCAAACTGCTTGCCAATTGTGGATAGAAGGGCCTACCAACATCCTCATGGAGAAGGAGAAGGACTTTATACTTTCCTTCATGATTTTTCCTTAGTTCTTCATACTATCTATGTTATTTTATGCCTGTCTATTTATGTATTCAGTGGTTTGCTATTGGGCTAAGTTTAGTGTTCCTAGAATTGTCGAGGCAACAAATAAATGCCTGTGTGTATTTTTTTTTATGGAAGTCAAGTTTTGTGTGGAAGGAAATGCTCTAATAGCCTCCATGACTCAACATTGACTTTTTTTGTAAAATCTAGTATGGTGTCGGTTGCTTCTATGTACTCTTTGTAAACACTTCTTTATTCAATAAAATATTTTATTCTGATTTAAAAAAATATATTATTTGAGATTATATAGCATTATTGTTACTATTATCCATGGGTTCTATATAATATTTCGTAAATTATATCTAGTGAATTAAACCAAATTCTAGTTGAGATAAATGGCATTAATATCAATAGTCCCAACCGCTCAAATTTTATTAAATTAAAATAAACAAACATAATACTTTGTATTTTCTTTAATTACACCAAAGGTGTTTCCTCTATAGAGTTGGATGTGAAAACACTATTCATCCTAGCCAATCTTATCTCTCCATTATCGTCCTCCTCCTTCCAGTGAAAATCTCACACGTGGAAAGGGTTCATGAGCCATTTTTCTTTGTCGCAAGCTCGGGTTCGACTCTCGTTTAATTTTCTAGAGGAAGGGTTTCCATAATGAAGAGTCCAGTGTTGACTCTCATTTACTTTTCCGGAGGAAGAGTCCGGTGAAAATATCACATGAATAGGGTTCGTGAGCCATTTTTCTCTATCGCCAGCCCCTTCACCTAGTGCAAGGTTCAATTCTCCTTTGCTTTTCTGAGAAAGGGTTGATGGAGCAAGAGACAATGATGAAGGGTTGTCAGAGGAAGACACTACGATGAACAACGATGAAGAGTTGCCAAAGGAAGGCACTACGATAAAAATGCTCTGCGATGAGTAGTTTACAGTGTGGAGGAAGACAAGTGGAAGCTTCTGCTAGGCAAGAGAGACCGCCGTTGTGCTGCTCTCATGAATCGAATTTTTTTCGTAGTTGGAAATCAATGGAAAACTGTTCAATAAGCAACCTTTTCCAATGCATGCTTTCTTACTATACAAACGTCTTCCTTGCATTTATGTTTCAACTATCATGTTTTTCTTCAATATCAATTACTTCAATATTTTGCCGCACCAACTTCTTTTGTGACTTAGCAAAAGCTTTGTCGAATATTTCACAAATTCTTGCTACTATGACAACCATTTGTCTGGCTTGACAAATCTAACTACTTACAAGTCTAGGTTGGCATAAACAACCTATTTCCATGCAAATTACAGATAGAGAATATAGTCATAACTTTTCAGAAATTTAAAAAAAGAGAAAAAAGTCACACAATTATTTCTTGTTATTATTATGTGTCGTGACTTATTCCTGTATGAACTTCTCTCCCGCTGCACAACAATGGAAACTGAACATCATTGCAAACAAAAAGGACATGCCATCAAACTAAACCGATACATGATATAATATTCAAATAAAATCTCCTAATGAAAAATGGGTATATGTAGACAAGAAATACAATAAGCTACTGAACATGATATTCAAAAAACAAATTCATATTCAAAGTGATCTTATCAAACTAACCAAACCCATAAAATATTCCTAACCATAGTTTGTCCACTGTCATGGCAATCACATTGTTTTTATTCATCTTAGAAGATTTGAGTACATAATTAAGCGCGCCAAAGGAAACATGAATTGGAAAGTCCTAATAAATTGCAATTAGCCTCACTTGTAATTAAGAAGATTAGTTTATCAAAATAAATGAAAAAGGGCACACCTATAGTTGTTAAATTGCAATTAGCCTCACTTGTCATTAAGAAAATTGGTTTATGAAAATAAACCAAAAAAAAGGCACACCTGTAGCTGTTAAACTACAATTAGCCTCACTTGTCATTAATAAAATTGGTTTATGGCATTGACAATGATATGTAAAGAAAATAAATACATCGATTCAATGCAAATATACATACCTACAATAAAGTAAGACACCAATACTAAGAACAAGGCAATGAATAGAATTAAGGGAAGAACTGAAATGACCTAATATAGTTGTAGAGAAATGTCTAGCAGAAATAATGTATGAATATACAAAGTCAAAAAAAAGGGAAAAGGTTCAATCTGACAATAGGAATATGAAGAAAAATAGTGCTAAAATGACCACATATTTACTAATTAGTTCATGGTCCTAATATCTCATGTCACTTTCACATGTTGAAGAAATTTTTCGCATTCAAAAGGAAATCTTCCCATTTCCTTCTGTCAATGTTTTTTTCTTGATCATAGTGGAAACTTAATTCTATCTAAGAGATGGGAAGCAAAATTTGTTTACAACAACAATCATTTGATAATAAGAGTGAGTCTACACATCTACTGCAACCAGAATCTCCTCCAAATATCTATGAAGAAAAGCATCGCAAAAAACATGTCTAATCACTGCAGAATCCTTGAACACCATATTCACATTTCCATTAAGTTAATCGCTCAGAGGGAAAACACTATTTGACTTCAAAGCAATTAATAGGTTGTGGAAAGTCACTTGTGTGGTTGCATAATGCAATTCTTACCGCTGCCAATTGGGGAAAAGCAATGCATTCAATAAGCCCTATAAACTTATATGAATGTGCAAAGATTTTTGTTTAAATATATCCCACTTATGCTTGTCAAGTTTCTAAAAAAATAATCGAGGATGCCATCGAATTCATTGTCGTTCAGAAAGTCCACTTGCAGATTCAAAAGCCCATTGAGACTGGGGAGCATTCCAATGAATCCATTTTGTTGTAGCAACATGGTAGTTGAATATTTGAGTTGGTTGAGATTTTCAAGAAGCTTACCTATCAGACTGAGATTCTGCATTGAAATGCCTATGATAAAGCCTCCCTGTCATTGTATGTGACTCTAGACCCCACACGCATCATTGCCCTTCTAATCACTAACAATCCCCTTGTTTTCCAAGTTGTTGTACAAGACATTCAGAATGCATAGTTCACAAAATCTGTAAAGACACTGCATTGCCACAAAATGGATGCACAAGACAAATCCTGAGTAGCAGATTCAGTATAGAATGTGAATTTGTTTTAGCGAAAAAACCCCAGAGCTAACGTCTGTCCATCTTAATCCTAATAATGTTTTTTTCTCTGAACATCCCAAGATTGAAAGTCCTGCAATGTGTGGCTTCGAGGACTCTTTGAAGTAGAACCTCCTACACATAGATTCACCGCAACCCACTAGTTGCTAACTGTGGGTGGTCTGCTTTTGTGGGGAGAAATGTGAACGAACGACTACAAGTGAACTACATGTGTATATTTGGGCAGTGATGGATTGAATATATGTTGATGCCTATATCATACAATGATGCTTTATTTCTTGTTTTTGGTTTGATGCTTTATTTCATATGAGCTTTGTTCTTGCATACTCAAAGTGCACAAACTCAATTTAATTTTTTTTTTTGAAAAAAATAAATTGTATGAAGAATATCACTTACTCTTCATCTCTCGGAAGAAGGTGTCTGCCTGACATGCATAACCCTCGCTCCTGCCTGTTTGGAGAGATCATCATAAATGATTGATGTGTGTTGTTTTCTAACGAAGCTGTCGATTCTGGTTTTACATCTAAAAATGGGAGTGATGACATTTGATGAGGTGTTTGTTTGACTATGTTGGAACCCCATGTTGAGAGAGATTGTTTTAGAGGGAAAATCTAAACCATTTACAGATGGATACTTGACTGGTTTTTCAAATAATTTTTCATAAAAGTTATCCATGAAACTTCCAAAATATTAACATTCTAGCTACCTCTGTGACAAATATATGTAGTGTTTATGTATATAAATAAAGACATTCACATATTCTAAACGAAGACAATTATTTAAAAAAGTGCCTAAAATATGGTTTAACTTTTTAACACATTAAAATCTCTCTAATTTTTTATTCCTCTTTTACTAAGTTAAAATGAATTTATACCCTATACAACTACTTCTAAAAATGTTTAAACAAGTTTTGACTTTTTGATACTAAATTAATATGAATTTCTATTTTGTTTTTGACACTAAATTAAAATGAATTTATACATGTTAAGAAATCAACTATTTGAAGAAATTGAAACATTTAAAAAATAGTTTAGTACAAATTCTACTATTAGATAATAATTCATTTTCTAAGTAAGGAAGAAACTTGGTTCATTTCTTCAATTTCCTCTCTTAGTAAAAATGATTTTGATTATGCAATGTAATTTTTGGGTGTCTTTTTGTACACTTACATGGTATTAGAGCAAATCCACATACCCTTTCTATTTCTTCTTTACACCTTTAAGAGCAATTACTAATTATATCATTTATACCATATCTTGATAATCTAGATAACTTTAAGTAATTCACCTATATATAAATTGATAGTGATTATAATAATGTAGAGAATTTTAAATAATTCAATTGTAAATAAATTGATAATGATTAATCTAGAGAACTTTAAGTAATTCACCTATATATAAATTGATAGTGATTATAATAATGTAAAGAATTTTAAATAATTCAATTGTAAATAAATTGATAATGATTATAAACTTTTTGTTGTTGATATTTAGTTATACAATTAAATTCATTTAGTAAAAATTTGAAATTGAGTATTATTCAAACTATTATGATAATGATTAATCTAGAGAACTTTAAATAATTCACCTATATATAAATTGATAGTTTATAATAATGTAAAGAATTTTAAATAATTCAATTCTAAATAAATTGATAATGATTATAAACTTTTTGTTGTTGATATTTATTTAGTTATACAATTAAATTCATTTAGTAAAAATTTGAAATTGAGTATTATTCAAACTATTATGATGTCATTTAAAGTTATTATTTAATGATTTTAATGTGTTTTGAGTTGGTTGGCTTTTAATGTGAAAGTAAGATTATATATATATATATATATATATAGATTAGATTAGATTAGATTAGATTAGATTAGATTAGATTAGATTAGATTATATTATATTATATTATAGTTTAATTATATAAATTAAGTCATTGAATGTTAATAGATTTAAGGCATCTGTGTAAGAGAGACAATTATGATAAAGTTGATAAAAAAAAAAATTTAGAATTAGAAGTTTTTCCTTTTATGTAATTACATTAATGATTTTAACTTCCTCTAAACATAATTTCTTATAAAGACTTTATTAATTTCATAAAGATTTTCTTCCATAAAATGTAACTTTTGAAAATTTTCTCACACTGAAGATTTATGTAAAAAATCCATACTATAATCCTTTTATACTCTCTTTAAACTGGAAACTTTATTAATTTTATAAAGATTCTCTTCCATAAAAATGTCACTCTCGAAAATTTTCTTGAACCGAAGATTTATGTAACATATACTCCTTTTAAACTCTCTTTAAACTTTTTCAGGGACAAGTGTTTAGATTCTTAGTATAATCATCATATGGTATTTACATTGCGTGATATGGTTGAATAAGGTAAAGGAAAATGTTTACTAGATTCAGATATTTTTCATGAGATTTGCCACGTAGGGCAGAAAAGTTTGAATCGTAGTGGAACGTTAAAAGTAAATATGTAAAAAAAATATTGGTAAAAATAAAGTTTTTTACATATTTAAAAAAAATTCATTGGAGTATAAAGATTGTTATTTATTAATAAAAGGTGAAGAATCACCTTAAAAAAAATAGGCATGTGTATTGATAAAGTAATTATTTTTAACCGCTATAAGAATAGATAGGCATGCAATGTGTCTTTCGTTTTCTAACTAGTGTAGTTATATTTCATGGTGTTTTGGATAGATGGTGATCAAGTGCATTGTTAAGAAGACACTCTTAGATGTTAATTCATTGATTCAATTCCTTACCTTATTCAAGTGTTATTCTTGGACATAGTGTAGTCATATGAATTAAATGGTTAGTAGATGGTGATAGACATTAGTCTTGAGGATGTGGTCCAACCATTAGGTGAGGAGGTTTGGTCTCCACAGGTCTATTGATAGCCATTAATTCATAACAAGTATCAAAACAATTATTTCATCATACATTTCATATTGTTAAAATTATAAAATTATAAAAATTAACTCAATTACAACTTTATTTAAAATTAAAATTATTATTTTATCATTATTAATGATAGAAAGAAACAATATATAAGTTAAACATATAACATTAAAAAAAAAAATATGTAACAAGATTATTAACCGTAAAGATTCACCTCAACTTTATCATGAGATTTTAAATATGTATATAGGTTTTGTTACAATGTCATGGACGAGTGTCATTGCTTATCAATACCACATGCTCAAAAAAGCATAAATCATTTCATATGACACTTGCCTATATAACTTTTTTTTAATTAATGAATTTAATTAAAAGGGAAAAAATGACATAATTACTTTCGAGAAATATCTCAACCTTTGATTTGTGTATAGTATTAAAAAATATTCTAGAATATTTTATGGAAGTTAAATCCTTACCATCCACTTAATAATTATTGATAATTAAATAAATATAATAATAAGAAATTTGAAAGTCTTTCCACAATAGATATATTGGATGTCAAAGTTTTTAATCTAGTGGCACAATTCATAATGAGAACAATGATGAATAGTAGCTCGATTCATAATCAAAACAATAATGAATCATGCTACTGGATTCAAAACATTGACAACCAATATGTCTACTGTGAAGAAAACTTTAGAAATTCTCATTATTGTGTAGATTATCTTCCGGATATATCGCAATGAACTATCGTTGCTGGTTCGAAATGTCGATCAGAAGGAAATCTAATGCGATGTATCCGGAAGATAATCTACACAATGATGTAACTCGCAGAAACCTCAAAGACAAAATAATAATAATAAAATAAAATAAAATTCTCATTAATCAACCACAACCCCATGAGAATTTAAAATCTACTATAAATTAAAATTGTGGAAGTCTCATTCCAAAATAGACATACCAAACATGTCTATTGACCTAATAACATTATATCAATGTAATTACCGAAAATAAGATGTATAAACTAAATAAATAATAAATTTCATATCACACTTGTTTACATCTCGTTCCTATCCATTTTTATGCAACTACTTGTTTGAATTATAGCGAGTAGCTATCTACATAGCATAGCATTGTGTTATGCAAAAGTTAGAATAACAACAATCATTATTATGACACTTGGTGAATAATTTTTTTAATATAATTTTTATATTTCACACATAATATATATATATATATATATATAATTAAAAAAAATTAAAATTATTTTTTAGTTTTCAAAATATTCAATTTAATATTTATTATTTTTCAAAATTTAAAATTTACAAATCTCACAGTAATAAAAAAATCATTTTTTTTACCAAAATAAAAAACAATATAGCCCTCAAACATCTAAAACAACGAAAATACAATTAGCTTCAATGGAACATGACAATTCGAGTGAATATCATATAATTAATGAGACTTTTACGAGTAAGTAGCAATTGTGGTTTTATATGACTTATATCATGCCAAAGTTTCAGAATTTGTGATTGATAATCTTTATGTATTAATATTTATAAGTACAAAAGGTGAGATGCTTTTTCTATCTTAATCTAAAATGTGGATCATGAATAAATATAAAGTAATTTATGGTGTATTACGTGAAAAAATCAATTAATTATTGGGATTTTGTATATATAAAAATTTACAATGTCAATAACATATTTATTGTATTTATTTAATGTAAATGTATATTTCTTCAATGTATCATTGCTCTTGTGTTTTAAATGCAACTAACTAATATATGTTGCTTTGACATGTAGACTCTCAAGTAATTAAATGTTGGGCATTAACACTATATTAATATGGTATGAACACCTTCTTAACTAATATCCACACTTCTTAATACTTACAAAATGTAATTTCATACTTTACTATTAAATATTCACACTTCTGAAAAGTAATATTCTCACTTTCAAATCCAATATTCACAATTTTATATTTAATTTTCTAATTCTAATTTTAAATTTAATAAAATGAATATTTCTTTAATAATAATTTAAATTATTAAAATATTTTTCTATTTTTAGTTTGAAAGCAACATGCTACACAGTAGAATATATAATTACTAATTAATTTAAATTATTTTTTTATTAACTAGTTTATAATTTATTTTTATTTTTATTTGTTTTGTGAGAAATAAATCTAACAATTTATTTCAACATGCTACACAGTAGAATATATAATTACTAATTAATTTAAATTATTTTTTTATTAACTAGTTTATAATTTTTTTATTTTTATTTGTTTGGTGAGAAATAGATCTAACAATTTATTTTAAAGACTTTGCTTTAGGAGAATGAGGGATTTATGTTAGTTTTTAAGTTAATAAGGTTTTGTAGATGTTTTAAAAGGGTATTTAATTGTGATATGATCAGTATATGGAATAAAATGAAAAGTAGGAAAAGAAATAAAGCATGTATATAGAGAAAAATAACAAAGAGTACAATATATACAATGAAAACCAAATTTCTATAAATAAATAAAATAGAGGAATATTGTAAAACACAAATTCACTAGAATGGTGGTAACTATTCATGAAACAAGAGAGATAAAGACTACACACATTCACAAACTCTATTACAAGAGGTTGAAATAATAACCTTTTTAATATGAAACAACAAATCTTAGAGGTCCAAAAGCTTAACCCTAGAAGATATTGCCAAAAGGTTTGTGGGCCTCAAGGTGGATATTTGGTACATCAACGTCTTGAGGGCACAAATTTTGCATCCAATCTCCATTTGGGCCACACATTAGCTTGTTTGAAATAACTATCCCAAGATCACAACTTTCATCTAGGGTCAAAGTATGCCATAGTAGTCCTACCTCGCAAATGGATTAAAAAAAATCAAAAACCATTTGGGTCCTCAAAATGGCCCCAGAAGTTTGGGAGTCAAAAAATCATACAAAAATTGCCAATAAAATAGAGAATTGTTGGGTCAATGGAAGAGGTTGGAAGCCACCTATATCAACCTATCCTCCCCAATTAGAAAGCAATGGTCTCCATTCCATCAAGTTCCCTCATTAGATGGGGAAAATTCTACTTAATTTGGCTCCCAGTGAGCCACTTGCCTTGGTTAAGAAGTTTTCCTCATTTGACAACCCAATAAAGTTGTATATTTTATTGGTGAGTATCCTTCATCTAGGTGTCCATGATCTAATCAACTGTAACCTATTAAATGTGATTAAGATTGAGTAATGTATGGGCTAATTTTTCGGTTATCTCCAAGGTGTCCAACAAAAGTGGAGAATATGGTCGAAGCAGCTCCACATTAAATACTAGGTGTAAGCCAAGAAAATGGTGAATACTTAATTCAAAAGTACTTTCACTCAAATCCTTTGTCATTGTGTAAGACACATATTTGAGTGGTGTGGGCTTCTTGTGGGGGCTTGTGAGGTGCTCTAGTTGCAAGCCAAAGAAAGGGGGAATACTTAATTCAAAAGAATCTTCACCCACAACATTTGTGATTACATAAGGCCCATATCAGAGTGGTTTGAGCTTCCCGCAGGGGCTTGTGGGGTGTTATCTTTGTAAATGTAACCACACCTTATCACCAACCTAAAATTTGTGTGGAACTTGATGTTGGTGATGTCATTACGTGTACTTGATTGGATTTTTACAAGATATCATGAACTTATTGTTGGAGGTGTTGGATGTGTTCAACAAATTTGGCTACCCTATCTACCTTGGCCTGAGCATGGGAGCACTCTGCTAATGAATATGAAATGGAAAAAGATACATTAATTGGGGCTAGTGCTTGCAAACCCAAGCACACTTGGAAAAAATGATGGCTAATAGAGTTATGGAGCCTCTATTATAGCTATGTTGAACATGTGGAAGGCTTTCATCCCATGTAGATGGATGCTTGGAGTTATAAATGCAAAAGATATCCTCAAACATCATGTTGACCACTTTGATTTTTTCATCTATTTGGGGTTGAAAGGTTGTTGATTTGGTTAACTTGGTATCCATCAACAACCATAGACTAGACTAAAAGGTACTAAAGAACTCGTTATCCCTATATGAAATAATATTTTGATGTAGCCTAAAATAAACCCAAACATGCTCAAAGAAGAGTTTAGGGATGGCTTTAACTATGATACTTTTCTTGCATGGTGAAAAAATGACAATCTTAAATAACTGATCGAAAACCAAAAACACACAATTGTTACCATTCTTGGTGGAGAGAAAATATGGCATGTGATCCACAGAGGTTGACTCCTAGGGCTTATACTTGTAAAGTACTTCCACTATCTTCTCCAAACCAAAGTTCCCTACCACATGATTGTAATGTGCCTCCAAAATTAGCATGGAACACTCCTTGAAGGAACGTAAATGTTGTTGAGTTAGCACAAGAGTGCATCTTGGAGGTGGAAGTTTGGAACTTGTTTACCTCGTGATTAATGTTTGGTATGTAACAATTAAGTTAGAGTCATTGTTGTATAATTGTGACCACCTGGGGGTCTCATTCCCACAAGAGTTAAGAACTATGGTTAACGCCACAATTGAGGGATGACTAGGCTAGTCTATAACATGTGTTGGGTTGTGTTATATTAGGTGGGGCGAACCTACCTATGGTTTTGTGCATGGTTTTGGAACATGGTTTTGGGCGTGATGGTTTTCGTTCCATGGTATTGGATGCTTCAGCATGTATATATATGTATTGTAACATTGAAAGGAACATAATGAAAAATCAAGCTAGTAGTTCTGGTTTTGGGATCCAGGGGAAAATCTCTGTGTATATGTGTTTTATGTGTTATGCTCTCGCATTGTTTATTTTCTGTGTCTTAGAATTCATATGCAAGTAATTTTTGTATAGGGTTAAAACCTACATTTGGTATCGGAGTTATTTTGGCTTCAAGGGGACGCCTTTGTTGTTGAGGGGTTTCACTCAGGCCTGTGGTAGACCCTATTCAATGGGAGATCTGTGGGATCGATTCTGGTGGTGAAAGAAGATGGCATGTAGTGGAAACATAGAGACCGAGAAATTTAATGGTCAGAGTTTTGAGTTGTGGAAACTCAAGATGGAGGATCTGTTGGTGGATAAATATCAGTGGATCGTGGTAGATCCGGGTACTAAACCAACAGGAGTGTCCAATGAAGAATGGAAGAAGTTGGATCAAAAGGCAAAGAGCACAATATGATTGTGTGTCTCAAATTTAGTGTTTATGAATGTATTAGGGGAAGCTACGGCTAAGGTTTTGTGGGACAAGATAGGAACTTTGTACCAATCTAAGTCTCTAGTGAGTAAACTATTCCTACGGAAAAAGTTGTATAACCTGAGGATGGAAGATGGAGACTAGGTGGGATAGTTTGGTTATTGCAATAGGTAGCAATGAAACTGCCTTGCATTTTGATGAAATAGTCTCATCCTTACTGACGAAGGAGATGAGAAGGAAAAATATGGAGAGCCAGAATTGTGATGCCTTGTCTGTACGAGGAAGGTCCCAGAACAGAAATAAAAATAAGTCATCGAGTGGGATATCTAAATCTAGAGGGAGATCTAAATCTCCAGGAAAACCTGTAAAGGTGTGCTGGAAATGTGGAAAGGAAGGGCACTACAAAAGGGACTGTAAATCTAAAGCTCCTGACAAAGGAAAGGGATCTGATGATGCTCCTTCTGCAAAGGTGAAAACCACCTCAGATGAAGGTGGGGATGTGTACTTGGTTTCTTCAAGTACACATGTAGATCATGAGCCATGGTTGATTGACTCAGGTGCATCCTTTCATTTCACTCACCATAGAGAGTGGTTCTGCGAGTATGAGAAATATGATGGTGGTGATGTCTTCTTAGGGGATGATAGGAAGGCTAGAATTGTTGGTCATGGAAAAGTAAAGTTGAAGTTGCAAGGTGGAAGGATTAGAACACTTCCGCGTGTTCTACATATTCTTGCATTACCTAGAAATCTGATTTCTGTAAGCAAGCTCGATGATGCAGGTGTAAAAACAGTGTTCGAGAAAGATACTTGCAAGATGGTTCGGGGAGGACTGGTATTGATGCGGGGAGTTCGGATTGGAACTCTGTACAAGCTGCAAGGTAGCACTATTGTTCATGGGTGCAATAGTTTTGTGGTTCCTGAAAGTGGAGCAAAAAATCTAGTGGTCTCTGGAGAAAAGACCATGCTATGGTATCAAAGGCTTGGACATATTGGAGAGAAGGGCCTTTGAATACTTCATGGTAAAGTATGGTAGAAGGTATGAGTAATATATCTCTAGATTTTGATTTCTGTGAAAATTGTGTATATGGAAAGTAGAATCGGGTGAGTTTCCCCTCTGGTGGTAAGAGGGCGAAACAAATATTAGAGCTTGTGCACGATGATGTGTTTGGACTTGTGAAGGTTCCATCATTGGGTAAGTTTGTGTACTATGTATCATTTATAGATGACTTCTCAATGAATACATGGATATATTTCCTCAAGAAGAAATCTGAAGTCTTTGACAGGTTTAAAGAATTTAAGGCTCTGGTGGAAAACCAGACAAAGAAGAAGATAAAGGTGTTGAGGATAGATAATGGTGGAGAGTTTTGTAAGAAGGAATTTGAAGAATTCTGTAAGAAGTGTGGTATAGCACGACATAAGACTACTCCATACACACCTGACCAAAATGGAGTTGCAGAAATAATGAACAAGACATTGATGGAAAGGGCAAGAAGCATGCTCAGTGGTGTCGGTTTAGGACAAGAATTCTGGGCAGAGGCGATGGAGACAACATGTTACTTGGTCAACAGATCACCTTCATCAGCGTTGGAGGATAAGACTCCACAAGAGGTATGGACTGGTAATAAACCCTCTCTTTCACATCTGAGGGTATTTGGATGTGATGCATATGTACATGTTCCAAAGGAGAAAAGAACAAAGTTTGATATTAAATCTGAAAAGGGCATCATTATTTGGTATAAGGATGGTTTAAAGGGTTATAAAATTTGGAACCCAATAACAAGGAAGGTTGTGTACAACCGAGATGTGTTGTTCAGAAAGGTGAAAGATGTTATTAAACATGAAGTCTAACCAAAGGAACCTGAGAAGATAGAGTTTGAGCTAAAGGAGGAAGAAAAAGACTCTACAGCAGAAGAGAAATCAGAAGATGAAGAGCCACAAACTCCGG
Source organism: Pinus tabuliformis (assembly GCA_031772625.1). Taxonomy (NCBI): domain Eukaryota; kingdom Viridiplantae; phylum Streptophyta; class Pinopsida; order Pinales; family Pinaceae; genus Pinus; species Pinus tabuliformis. The sequence goes on along the minus strand of CM062816.1, from coordinate 510,786,719 downwards.
TTGTGAGAAGATCAGTTCGAGAACGAAGGCAACTAGAAAGGTATAGTCCATATGCTTTCTATTCAAATTTTGCTTTATCTATTTCTGATTATGATCCTAGAACTGTGAAGGAAGCAACAGATTCATAGGATGGAAAACTCTGGAAAGAGGCCATGGTTGATGAAATGGCATCTTTGCACAAAAATGAGGCTTGGGATCTGGTGGAGTTGCCGGTTGGAAAGAAACCCATTGGCAGCAAATGGGTGTTCAAGAAGAATACAAATGCAGAAGGAAAGGTGGAGAAATACAAAGCTCGGTTGGTAGCAAAAGGCTATTCCTAGGTGCCGAGAATTGATTTTGGTGATATTTTTCTCTTGTTGCCAATGTAGCTTCTATTAGATTACTTTTATCTCTTGTTTCTACTTTTGATTTGGGGGTAGAATAGATGGATGTGAAGACAACATTTCTTCACGGGGATCTGGAAGAGGAGATCTACATGAAGCAACCTAAAGGTTTTGCGGTGAAGGGTAAGAAAGAACTGGTATGCAAGTTAAAAAAGTCTCTATATGGGTTGAAACAGTCACCAAGGATGTGGTATCAAAAATTTGATACATTTATATGGGGACTTGGCTTCACCAGAATCAAAGCAGATTGTTGTGTGTATTTTAAATTAATTGGTGACCATGTTATTTATCTGGTCCTGTATGTGGATGATATGTTGTTGGTTGGAAATGACAAAGTAATTATCCAGGTTTTGAAGATCTAATTGTCCTCCAAATTTGACATGAAAGATCTTGGTGCTGCAAACTATATTTTGGGCATGGAAATTAAAAGAGACCGAGAAAAGAGGAAGCTTTGGTAAAACAAGAGGAAGTATGTTGAGACAATACTGTAGAGGTTTAATATGCAGGATAGTAAACCGGTGAAGGTTCCTATTCTTGTAGGTGTAAAGTTATCTTTTGAACAGTGTCCCAAGGCACAAGAAGAGGAAGAGGACATGTCCCGTGTTCCATATGCAAGTGCAGTCAGTAGCCTGATGTATGTGATCGTCTGTATTAGACCAGACATTGCACATGCAGTGGGAATATTGAGCAGGTTTATGTCAAAACCAGGGAAGGAGCATTAGATAGCAGTAAAGCAGGTTTTCAGGTATTTGTGTGGCACTAGTGATTATGGTTTGTGCTACCAAGGAAGACCAGGATTGGACAGAGTGTTGGGATATTCGTGGCTTTGTTGATGCAGACTAGGCTGGAGATCTGGATTAGAGAAGATCTACAAGTGGGTATGTGTTTAACCTATTGGGAGGTGCAGTTAGTTGGATGAGTAAGAAACAATCTGTAGTGGCACTATCAACTACAGAGGCAGAATACATGGCAGCTACTCATGCCAGAAAGGAATCGGTTTGGTTGCAGAGATTGTGTTCAAGTATGGGGTTAGTACAGGGAGATATAAGGATAGATTGTGACAGCCAAAGTGCAATTTTCTTGGCAAAGGAACCTCCTTATCATTCAAAGACAAAGCACATTGATGTTCAGTATCACTTTGTGAGGGATATGATAGAAGACAAAAAGGTGTTGTTGGTAAAGGTGGACACTTTGAAGAATAATGCAGATGCACTAACAAAATCTTTGAGCTCTGAGAAGTTCTCTTGGTGTAGAGAAACAATGGGTGTTGTAGGGTTGGATAAATGATTAAGCTCTCTTGTGGCCCTTTGTGGAAAGAAAACAACAAGTAGGAGAATGTTGGGTTGTGTTATATTCTTTCCATGACTAGCCTCCCTAGTTAACTGGGGGGTTAGAGTGGGGGCGGAGCACCCCCTTCATTGTGCAGTGGGGGGTTTGAGGGGGGCGGTTAGCCCCCCTCTATGGGTTCTGGGGTAGCGCCTTAGCGAAATTTTTTTTGGACCCTACATTAGGTGGGGCGAACCTACCTATGGTTTTGTGCATGGTTTTCTCACATGGTTTTGGGCATGATGGTTTTCGGTCCATGGTATTGGATGCTTCAGCATGTATATATATGTATTGTAACATTGAAAGGAACATAATGAAAAATCAAGTTGGTAGTCCTAGTTTTGGGATCCAGGGGAAAATCTCTGTGTATATGTGTTTTATGTGTTATGCTCTCACATTGATTATTTTCTGTGTTTTAGAATTCGTATGCAAGTAATTTTTGTACGGGGTTAAAACCTACAACATGATCAGTGCTACCCTTTTTGTACTTGATGTTTAAGTGGAATTGTTGTAGGTATTTGGAACATTTTTTATGGCGGCCATTCTATAACATGATCAGTGCTACCCTTTTTGTACTTGATGTTTAAGTGGAATTATTGTAGGTATTTGGGCCATTTTTTATGGTGGCCATTCTATAACTTTCCTTTTGTTCACATGAATTGCATAGGTTTATGATAAGTGTGGATGGTCATCTCCTTCCTTAGATTATAATTCTTCCATTGTCGATATGCTTGCATAATGGAGTGCATCTCCTTTAGGTAGGTGGGCTATCTTTAGAAAATATTAGAGAGAGTTTCACTATGATAGGCTACTGGATGTCCTTGTTGTGTGAGGATTGCACTGATAACATAGTCAAAGGAATTTGCCTAATCTCAAATGGTTACTAAAGGTATGACACGGTGAGGAATGATGCAGAGAAAAGGTGGTGTTTCATATCCTTGAATGCTTTCTATTGTGATTTAGACCAAGAAAAGTTTTGTTTATCTCCACCCCCTGTCACTTTACTTAAGGTCCAAGTGATATGAGAAAATCCCCAACATGAACCATCAATAGAAGTTAGTAAGGCCCATTAAGTTGCAAAGCTCTATTAGAATCATTTGGGTTTAGCCAATCTTGAAAAAATTGGATCTTAGTGGGTCCACATGCAACCCACGTGCATCCATGATGTATCTCAAATATTGAATTCTCTACATGCTAAATGAAAACTTCTCCTTATTGGCATACAACTTGTGTTGTCGCAGGGTGCTCACGACCTATTGAATGTGTTCAAAATGTTCTACCTGGGTTTTATTAAAGATGAGGTTGTAATCCAAATATATAATGAAAAAAGATTTTGTGAACAACCACATGATATCACCCATCATCGTCATGAAAATTGTTGGAACATTAGTCAAGCCAGAGGGCATGGCCAACCACTAAAAAAGGCCTTGTTTAAATTTGAAGGTTGTCTTCCATACATCATTTTGCTTAATTTGAATATGGTTGTAGCTTGAATTTAGATAAATATCACTAAATAACTTGACACTCCCAAGTTGATCAAGAAGATCATCAATCCAAGGGACTGGGTATTTGTTCTTGATAGTGATTTTGTTCAAGGCACTATAGTTAATACAAAATCTCCATGTTCAATCCTTCTTTTGCAAAAACACAATTGGGCTCCAACAAGGTGAGGAAATCAATCAAATGTGGTTCCACATAGATCACATTGTCACATAAACTTTGTTAAATGAAGTTGGTGGTTACAATTAAAATTTTTATATTCACACCAACCACTAAAAATTAATTTTTAATTTTAACTTTAATAACAACATCAATCTTTAATATCAATTGAATGTGGCCCTTTTAGATTACCTCACGAATTTGATGTTTTATTTTTTCATTCTCTAAGAGACAGAATCTATATGTTGGCCCATTAGGTAAAGGAGCACCAAGTATCAAGTCAATTGAGTGTTTGACCTAGAAGTGCAAAAACACACCCATAAGGTATCTCTCTATATGTCTCTATAATCTTGTCCACTTGATTTTGTTGTGTAGAGAGGTCTTATATTAAGGATATGGTGGTTGCAATGACATTCCTTTCACCTTATGATTGAACCATGAAGAGGAAAAAATTTTCATTCTGAGAGATTAACTTTGGCATTGTTTTGTTGAGATCAATGAAATTGTAGTGGTCAAAACTACTTCTAGTACCTTTTAGAGATGACCTCCTAGAGTAACAATGAGACTATGGAGATGAGAATTATAATGACATGGTGTTTCCACATATAGGTTTTCCTAAAATAGCATCACAAAACTTGAGTGAGTAAACATCAAACAATACCTCATCTTTGAAGGGCTTGGTGTCATTGATGGCTCAACCAACCAATGGTGTATGGTTTGGGGTGTGGCACTATTGAATGATTCAATCTCTTGATGACCTCAATTGAGATCAATTTATATTGTCTATCGTTGTTGAAAATGAAACGTAGTGGGGTCTCCTTTCCCACATATGTGAATGGAAGAGGCACTCCCCTCCTTAGGCTCCTCTCACTCTTCTAATTAGATATTTGTGGTCATGATAATAACATTGGGTTCTGCATTAATGATATGATTTCCTTCATCCTGTTTTGATTTAGAATAGAGCCAAGGTATGTTTCTTTTTCTTTAATCTCAACCAACAATCATTGTTTCAATTGACTTTGATCAATGTTATAGTAGCGGATTTTGTGGAACTCACACCACCTTCCAATCTCCTTCTTTGACTTCCCGTTACCCTTCTTTTCCCGTTACTTGGGCTAGTTGTCTTGAGGTTGTATCTCCTTGCTTTATCCCTTGTTTTTAAAGTTAAAGACACCTTTTCTAGGCCTATGTTGTGTTATATTTGCAGACCTGAAATCCCACTTATTCCTTTGCTTCAATTTCTACTCAATCTTAACAACATATTGATAATTTCTACAAGTGAGGAGATGTCTAAGAAATCTATATCTATTTGGATATACCTATGCAAGTGATTTGTAAAGTTCCATGGATATTCCACTTGACGGTTCATCACAACAAATCTAACAAATTTATAATGAAAATCCAAAATCTATACTATGAGGGTTATTTTCCTTAGACTTTTGGATTTATTATTTTTATGCATACAATACCAAAAATGTATAAAATATAAAACATACAATAATACAATCACTTACAACAATAATAACACAATATATGACACAAAGAAATATAGCAGAGAGCACAATAATATTTTTAGAACCAAGCTTCTATTAATATATAAGTCTATAACTTGCCCCACAAGTACTTTAGATCTTGAGCATCAAAGAAGACTTAAACATGTCCACCTTTCATGATCTTCCATTCTTTTGGGTGAAAAAATACAAATAGCTCAAAACTCTGCCCATTTTCGTAACGTGGGGAATTTGGCTTCTAAGAAACAAGGCCATTTTTAACAATGAAAGCAGATGCACTCTCCTTCAAGCCACAAAGATCATCTCCCTCTTCAAGGATTTTCTCCCACAACATAAACAAGAAACCCAGAGAAGTTACTTTCTTCCCAACATCCACAAGAGCTTCACATTGGTTTTTTCGATGGAGTAGCTCAAGGGAATGTTGCTATGGTGGAGGGGGAATTATTAAAATAAATACAAAAAGTTATGTCCACTTCAGAATAGGCCTGGGTGTCAGGACAAACACAAAAGCAAAGTTGGTTGCAGTGTGGGCCCTAATGATGCTTGCTAAGATTTACAACATAAAAAATATTCAAATCCTTGGAAATTCAAAATGTGTCATAGATTGGTTGACAAGCAAGGCACATCTAGAGGCCTTGAATCTTAAAGCATGGAAATCTAGAATTGAAGAAACACAATCTTTCTTCTAGGTCAACAAATTTCAAAACATTTATAGGAAGTATAATAAAACAACTGATAAGCTATCTAAAAGAGCATGAACCTTGGACCCTGACATCATCATATATGAAGAATACCTAGACAACAATTTACATAGCAGAGAATACATAGCCATTGCATTCATGAACTAAATTGAGCTCCAACATTATCAATGTCAGTCAATCAACAACAAATTTCACTTTGACTATTTTTCACATTTTCAGCTTGAAGGCATCAGTGTCAAGATTTATTTCTATGAAATTATACAGATTTCTTATCCTCTATATTTTCACAATCAAGCAGATTGGTGTTGTTGTTTATTAGAAAGTTGTTGCAGTGTACATGTTTTTTTCCTATTTTTTTTGTCAATCATGTTGTCTACACAAATCTATGTACTTTGTTGATGGTGTTTTTGTATGTATTGGGCAACATGACTAGCTATAATGCAACCTATTCTTGTTGTATTTTGTTATATTCAATTGTTGTGTTGCACATCTTTAACAACAACCAAAACAACTACTTCTCTTGCCAACTCTTCTCTACCTATTATAAAAAAGTTGTGCCAATTAACAAATATCTATATTTGTTATTCCTATAAATAACCAAAAAAAATAATATTAAAACTAAAAAAAAAAAATAAAAAAAATTGTAGAGTATTTTCAATGAAACATCATTATAAAAAAGGCAATAATGCACAATGTAAGATTTCATGGTTAAAAAGAAATAATACGTAATGCATAAAATTTCTTACCTTTACCATCCTTACCTATGTGAATTATAAAATGTTAATATGGGTCCTTATTAAGATTAATGAATAACCAAAAGAGGCCCAACCAAATCAATCTTAATAGCTTCGATTATTTTGGAGTAAAGCTTTGGTGGATCTGAGTTCAATGTTTTTCACTAGGTTTTGCATACATGTGCTTGAACCCACCGCCTAATGTCGCTCAGCATCTTTTTACGTCATGGAACAAATATTTGGGCAGAGTAGTTTTTTTAGTTTTCTATAGAATTTTTTGAATTATTATTATTATTGTTAGATCTAAGACTTTTGTGATCAATAATGTAAAAGAAGGTATTTTGGATTAATCACATTGATAAGATTTGGTTGATGTTTCGAACCTAGCTCTCTTGGTTCGAACCACATTTGCTGGTTCGAAACGTGGACCAAATCTTATCAATGTGATTAATCCGAAAGACTTTTTTTTATATTATTATTATTTGAAGGTTATAGGCAAGTTAGAGATTAAATTGGTGTATAAAACTCCTTGTTTGTGGGATAAGGGACCCACCTTCAATTTCACTGCGAAATTTACAAAGGCATACATACATTAACCCCTTCTAGGTTTGAACCTGTAATCTTTTAGGAGAAAACCTATGCTCTTGACCATACAATCACATAAAAACGTTGAATGAAATAGAATTTTAAGTTGTTGTCTTTAGTGTAACTTTTTGGACGCTATTCTGGTGGATTTTTCTGCTCTAATTTCTCTTCTCTAAAGTCTGGTCGGAATTCATTGAAATCACAAATTTGATGGGTATAACTCCTGCACAATAGAAGTGCCCTGGGGATTTTTCAGGACGCTGAATCCATATATACACTCAAAAAACTAGTTTAAATAATACAAATTAAAATTTCACTATAATTTTTTCTTTCAAATTTAGACACAAAAAAACTCCAAAAACTCACACTAAAAATAACTCCAAATTTTAACGAGTTAAAAACTTGGAATGAAATAAAATAGAATTTTAACCAATAAATAGTCTGTTCTTCGAACTAAGCAGTTGGATCATGCACAAATTCTCTGAAAAACTCGTTAAGCAGTTGGGTCATGCACAAATTCTCTGAAAAACTCTTTAAGCCGTTGGACCATACACAGATTCTCTGGAAAACTCGTTAAAGTGTAACGCGTCGACAGCAGGGTTCGAACCTGCGCGGGCGAAGCCCAACAGATTTCAAGTCTGTCTCCTTAACCACTCGGACATATCGACACTTTGACATGTAATGATACCAACACACTTTATAGTAATTAATATAAGTTTGTAGTGGAAAGATAATCAAATCCAAACAGAAAACGTTATGCTCTGAGATTATAGTATATTTTCTGCCTTAATTGATACCAATTTGGAGTGGAAATATAATCAAAACTAAACTGGGAAGTGTATTTATGCAATGCTTTTAGATTTGATTTAACAATTACGGACAATTAATTTTATATGGCCGTCTAGCTCAGTTGGTAGTTGGTAGAACGCAAGGCTCTTAACCTTGTGGTCGTGGATTCGAGCCCCACGGTGGGCGTTTCGTATTTGTTTTCAACTTTTGATCTCTGAATTTTCGCAGTTTCCTCGTTGAGCGTTCCTCTCGTTTTATATTGATAAGTCACGCACCTCGCTGTTTGAACATTCCCCCACAGTGGGCGCAAACTTTAATTTCCCTCGGAATTGAGCTTTCCATTGGTCATGCATCTCGTTGACTGTTTTGTTTTTGGGTTTTGTATATTTTTCAAATTAATTTTTAAATTCCCTTTTATTGGGTTCGGTATATTTTTCAAATTAATTTTTAAATTCCTTTTTATTTAAAGAAAATCATGCTATTTAAAATTTAATCGGTTTTGTGTTTGGTATATTTTTCAAATTAATTTTTAAATTACATTTATGGATTTTGAATTAGTTATTTGACATAATAGTGTTATTTAAAGAAAATCATGACATCTAAAACAAATTATTGGTGGTCCATAAAGAAACATTATACTTTTGTTGTTTTTAAACTTGGATTATTAACATGTTTTCTTAATTTGAAGGAAGACAAATTCTTAGCCAACTAAAAACAGTTTTACTTTTGTTGTTTTTAGGACTTGGATTATTAACATGATCATGCTATTTAAAATTTATTCGGTTTAGTGTTTTCTTTTAGGGTTTCCTATTTTCAGATTAATTTTTAAATTAGATTTATGGATTTTGAATTAGTAATTTGACATAATAGTGTTATTTAAAGAAAATCATGCCATCTAAAATAAATTATTGGTAGTCCAAAAAGAAACAGTGTTATTTTTGTTGTTTTTAGGACTTGGATTATTAACATGTTTTCTTACTTCTAAGGAAGACAAACTCTTAGCCAACTAAAAACAATTTTACTTTTGTTGTTTTTAGGACTTGGATTATTAACATGTTTTCTTACTTCAAAGGAAGACAAACTCTTTGCCAACTAAAAACGATTTTACTTTTGTTGTTTTTAGGACTTGGATTATTAACATGTTTTCTTACTTCGAAGGAAGACAAACTCTTAGCCAACTAAAAACAATTTTACTTTTGTTGTTTTTAGGACTTGGATTATTAACATGTTTTCTTACTTCGAAGGAAGAAAAACTCTTAGCCAACTAAAAACAATTTTAAATCTTATTCCAAAACCCAAAAACTATTACATACTAGTGCAATCGTATAAATTAAATGGCTAATAAACGCCATAAGTATTAAAACACTTACCTCGTTATACATCTAACATTTTCAAGATTTAAAAAACATAAAATTTAACTAAATTATTACTGTATGTTAAATCATTATTATTATTAGCCCAAAGGGTGTAGAGTAAACGATAATAAGGTGTTCTGTTAAGGCACTCCGTGGTGTTAAAGGTCATCAGCATGAAACTCCACGAGCAAAAATCCATCCATGTTAAGCGTTGTTGTGGTCGAGGTTGGGTGCAATCCCCAGGTGATTTTGACAACTTAGATGTTACTTGTCACGCCCCCATTGATGGCCACACCATGGTAGGTGTGCGGCACCAGTGAGACTTCATATCGAGGCGCTCAACTACTGTCTCCTGGACTACGCCTAACTTCTTTATCATTCAATACTTAGTCAATTATTCAAGTTCAATCTTACTTCTTATTCAATTACTGCATAAACATTCAACAATAATGTGATATCGCAACTTCAATTATCAACAACAATACTTCAGTATAAACAATGACAATAAAACAAGACTTCAACAAATACAAGTATGCGCAACAAGAGGGGGAAACTCTCAATAACAACTTCTCCCCTTTACTTCTTTTATTAACTTCAGCACATGATACAACACATGCAGTCGTTGGCCCAACCCAACGCACTTGCCAAACGTCATAAATACACAAATCTTCTTTATCATTCAATACTTACTCAATTATTCAAGTTCAATCTTATTGCTTATCAATTACTTCATAAACATTCAACAACCGTGTGATATCACAACTTCAATTATTAACAACAATACTTCAATATAAATGATGACAACAAAACAAGACTTCAACAGATACAAGTATGTGCGACGGGAGGGGGAAACTCCCAATAACAACTTCTCCCATTTACAAAGTTACAACATAGGAAGTCGTTGGCCCAACCCAATGCACTTTCCCTAAACACCAAGTCCCAAAACCTAGGGCATGCCCAACCTGAAGGTTAGCACCTTACCCAAACTACAAACCCTTAACTTCGCGTACCAACAAGTTAAAAAAAACCAACCCTACAACATGCCCAAAAACTTAACTCGCTTGGGTGAGCCTCGCCTTTCCTATGACCTTGTTGTTTGTAGTGTTTTCCCTTCACTTTGTTGTGCACCCTCTACTTCTGCCCATGTTACTCAGTCGCGTCTTTCACATGTCTCATTTTGTTTTCCTGCCCACCAGTGTCATGCACGCGAGCCACCTATCGGCACCCCACGACATGCCCAGGGTGAGCACCTTCGTGCCATCCTTGTGATACCCCACAGGTCCACTTCGCTTCCTCATCTTCGGTTCACCCAACTCTTGGTTTGTTTTCCCAACATGTTGTACTCATGTTCCACGCCCTTTGCATCACACAACTTAGGCACATACCACCTATAAAGTGCCAAGGGTTGTCATGGGTGTCCGTTTGGCCTTGGTGCTAACTCCAGGCACTGATATCCTCCCCCACTTCAAAATGGTTTCCTTCCTCGACAACAACTCCCCTCGTCTAACTTCTTCACCAAGTCTAACGTCATGAAGTCATCAACTCCCAGCTGCAATAAACCTGCTACTCAAGTCCCTACTTCACGAACACTTTAACTTCCTTTGTATGAACCTTTGTTAAGGCTCAAGTCTTCATGCATGAAAGACTCCTAAATCTCATATTCATCAGCCACAAATCATCGCAATCCTCCACACTACCCCAACTCATGGAAGGTCGCCCCCTCAAACTTGGCAACATGCTTCGATAACAACGTGTGTCATGCTAACCCACCACATATCATCATGTGAATTTTTTCTACCATACTCCAACTCAACTTCAACACATCTCAGTGCATTGAGCTCCCCATTGTCTCAAACTAGTTGCGTGATCAGTCCAACCATCACGTCCAAACCATGAGAATTCGCCTGCTCATGTCTTTGTCAACTGTTTCTCTAGCACTTCGTCACAGCTTCAACTTCGATTAAGAACTCTATCCCATCTTCATGCATCAGTCCTTCAACCAATGCTCAGCCATCGTGCCATATCTAGGTCCATTAAACTTCATCTCATCGTGGATATGTTTCTCATCATCGTTGTCAAAGGGGCAAGTCTTCACTTGCCTCATTATCTCGTCCATGTGCTACTACCCTTGTTCATATACCAACAACCTCCATAGATGTTCATCTCCATCAAAATGGCTAAGTATCTTCAGACTCAACCCATGCCCAAGTGTTCCCACCAAGGCACCTTCATCACTGCAACCATATTCCAACTCCAAGGCATCTTTCTCTTATCCCAGCCATTAAGTCACTCCTCATGAACACATCCCATACTTTTCCTGAGGTATGCATCCCATACCACATGAAAGTCAAGTCCAAGACTGGCCTCGGGTCCTCAATGAACTAGATACTTCAAGACCACCATTACAAAAAGTCTTCATCAGTTACAACTTCCTTCAAGTTCTTTAAGTCATCTCATGCTCCTTCGAACCATTTTCATCCTTCACTTCAGACATGCACACTTGTCTTGGTCAAACAGTCCCATTGCAAGTTGCCTCTACCTTCTTCGTCACATGAAAAATCTATCCATGTATTCCTTCAAAATGACCATTGCCTTACTACATGAATGTGTTCAACATCCCCATTGGTCCTTTTGAAAAACAACTTCATATGGCACTAGCACGTCCATACTTGCTTGGCACTTCTGCTTGATGCCCATATGCGACATCCTCAACAAGCACCATTGCTTAGAGTCCCTGCACAAAGTCTAACATGCCCTTGTTTCTTCAAATTTAGTCAGGTGGCATCCTCGTTTGTCCTCCCTCATACCAAGAACTTAGCCAAATCTTCATTCGCCCAAGCATGACTTGTCCATCACATATGGTTCATCATTTTCCACCCTTGTCTCAAGCATTCACACCATTTGCCCTACGGTCAAATACCATCTGAACAAGTCCTACATCAACCAAAGTCCCTTGTCCCACAATTGAACAAGGACTCATCCCAACCTTCCAAGTGAAATTCATCCATCGCATCCACAAACACAAGCTTCCTTCGCTCATATCTGCATAAGAACCAACTTCCAAAGATTTCATCGAAACATAAGTACTTACTTCATTCATGAGAGGTCTCTGCAAGGGAGAAATTTCATCTTCCTTCCATGGTTGTGATATGCATGAATTTGGTTCAAATCTGGAAGGCATCATCCCACTAAGCTCTTCCTCTTTCGTCAACAAACTCACACCATTTGTTTATTCATACTTAACCATCGAGCCAACTTCTTCTCTATGTTGCAACTTCTTCTTCTTCAATACAATCAACAACTTCAACCTATCCAACTGACCAACCAAGGCTAAGAAGGTCCCTTCTAACCTTGTCTTCCAAAATTTCAAGTTTGTCTCACAATCTTGGCCTTTCTTCCTTCATGTAGCCCAACCTGTCCATGAGTTGCGTAAGTCTATCATATCCCTATTGCAGGCCTACCATCATGCTGCCCAACCTTCAACAAACACAACCTTATTTAGAGTTTCTTTCATGGTAGTAGTTGTCGTGCCACTACCTTTAACTTCTTCCAAATGCGCACCTTTGCAAAGCAAGCTTTGATACCAACTGTCATGCCCCCGATGATGGTTGCACCACCGTGGTCGTGTAGAACCAACGAGATTTCATATCGAAGCACTCAACTACTCTCTCATAAACTATGCCTAACTTCTTTATCATTCAATACTTATCCAATTATTCAAGTTCATTCTTACTCCTTATTCAATTACTTCATAAATGTTCAATAATCATGCAATATCACAACTTCAATTATCAACAAAAATATTTCAATATAAACAATGAAAATAGAACAAGATTTCAAAAAATACAAGTATGTTCGACGGGAGTGGGAAACTACCAATACCAACTTCTCCCCTTTACTTATTTTATTAACTTTATAATATGCAACAACATAGTTATAGCATAGGTAGTCGTTGGCTCAACCCAATGCACTTGCCCAAAACACCAAGTCTCACAACCCAAGATGTTCCCAACTTGAAGGTTAACACCTTGCCCAAACTAGAAACCTTGAACTTGACTTACCAACAAATTCAGAAAATCAACCCTGCGATGTGCCCAAAAACTTAGCTCACTTGGGCGAGCCTCACCTTTCCTGGGACCTTGATGTTTGTTGTGTTTTCCCTTCACTTTGTCATGTGCCCTCTATTTTTGTGGTTTTGTTCTTACATTATGCGAACTTTCTTGTGCCTTATCCAACTCATGTGAGCCTTCTTTAATATGTTTTGTTGCCCAAACATTAAACTTGGTTTTCACCCCTTCATACTTTGGGCCTACCTTCGTGTTGCCATGCAAGCACCCCTTACCAGTCAGGTGCCCTAGCGTTGCTTGCATACAACACCATGTCATATACCTGAGTGCCCTACCTTCGTGTAGACATGCCCAAGGTGTGGGCCTTCACCCTACCATGCATGTCACACCTTTGCTTCTTCATTTCATACTTCTCCTATCGTTCATTCCTTTGTCCACATGTCATGCCAACCAATTCACCTATGTCATTGTGTTGACCTCTTCCCATGTTGCTTGGTCACGTCTTCTGTACGTCTCGTTCGGTTCTCCCATCGTGCACGAGCTTGTTCGCTTGTCGCCATGTCGTGCACACAAACCTCCTATGGGCACTTGAGTGCCCCACCTTCATGTGGGCGCACCCAAGGTGTGAACCTTCGTCCCATGCATGTGATGCCCCATGAGTCCACTTCGCTTCCTCATCTTTGGTTCACCCAACACTTGTTCCATTCGCCCAACATGTTGTGCCTATGTTCCACGCTCGTCGCATCGCATGACTTGGGTGCACATGACTGATAAACTGCCAAGGGTTTTCATGGATGCTTGTTTGGCCTTGGTGCCAACTCAAGACCTTGACAATACTCAAACCATCAGTTAGGCATGCAAGTCATCTTAGGACTGACATAACTTAGCAAACAAAACTATTATATTATTATTATTAAAATAATTAATATGAGCTAAACATATATACATTTAAAAAAACATGTGGCAAAACTATTAACCATGAAGATTTTTAACCTAAAAATAAACTTAGTTACAATACCATGGGGCAATATCGTGGCTTATTATTACCATATTTCGTAAAAACCATAATTAATGTTCACATGACACACATTCATATGCCATTGTATTTTATTTAATCAATTTAATTGAAAGTGCAGAAATGACATAACCAATTTTGAGATAAATCTCGTCAAATGAAAATTAGAAAAGTCCTCTTTTAAAATTGATATGCTTATCAAACAATTAAAAAATAATTTTATATTAAATAATATTAAAAAAAAAACCAATATCCCTTATAGTCATCATTGTGACTATAAAGTTATGCAAATATAATAATATAAGATTAAAATGAACCTATATACTGTAACATATTCGTACTGTAACATTTTATTGTGTTACTTTTGTATGCACTTATCAAACACATAAATTTGGTTGAAAATTAATAAATTAAGATGTCTTCACATTCAAAAGATCAATAATAATAAAAGATAAATAATAATAACAAAACTTATTTTCTTATGATGTTTTCGTATTCTTAATATTTGTATTATTAATGTAATTTTATTTTATTATTAAAAAAAATCAATATCTTCCATATTATTTGGGATTTAAAAATGTAATTTTTGAAAATTTTCTTACCTTTGAGGTAAGAAGTCCATATATATACTATTTTTATACTCTCTCTAAAAATTTTCAGGAACAAGCATTTATATTCATAGTATAATCATAGGAACAAGCATTTATATTCATAGTATAATCATAATATCATATTAGATGGTGTGATATTGTTGAATAAGGTAAAGGAAAATGTTTACTAGATTTAGATATTTCCCTGATAGGGGTGTTAGTTATCGGAACTACATCAATGATTATCGTATCACTGGAGGTTCTAGAGCATGAGAGGATTACCTCTGGGTGTCTAGAGCTCCACCGAAGGATCTAGAGCATACAAATGACTCTCGCCAAATGTTTCCTCCATGCTACAACGTGTAAGATAAGCACATTAAAAATGGTGATATATCATTTGGATGCGATCCCTATTCCAAGTGCAAAGGTGGTGGGAGACGGTGGGAATTATTTTTGGTTTCGAGTCTATGCATCACCTTTGGTTTGTTCAGTCCTCATATCTTTTGCCTTAATTGTTCTGACAGTATCAACCATGCGAAAGAATGAAGATTGTCCACAAGCCATTAATGGCTCCTCGCAATGCAGAGATAATGTTTTTTTTAACCTGTGTGATACATTATACACCTGTCCTACCCTCATCCTTTCGTGGAAGCGTAATGATCCCTCAAAGACATGTGGCGTCTCTACTTTGTGTGATTATAAATGGCTTGAGTTAAGCAAGGGGTGGTGTTGGTACATAACATTATGCATTGAAATCTCATTGTAAGGCCTTTGGTTTTATATGTTTCTCTCATGCTTGGCATGAATTATTTAGTGAGACCACTGTCACTTTTTCATTTTCAGTGACAAAAATACCAGGACGACAAAGATTACATATATTTCCAAAAGGCTGGTAGTGTTAGAAAATTATATATTACAGAGCAATGGAACACATAAAATATTGCAGAAATATAAACACAGAAAACACACAAAACAAGAGAGACACAGATATACGTGGTTCACCCAGTTTGGGCTACGTCCACAAAGAAACAATCAGTCCTTCTTTTTATGTTATCCAAAAAACTGAAGAGATACAACCTACAACAGATCCATTGTAACACTCTCTTCGCTCTCAATCTCCTCTCTCTTCCACACTCAGAATGCAGAGATGCATAGACACAATACAATTCCCTCATATATAGTGAGGGATTTCCTTCTAGGGAAAAAAACCCTAAACTAAACATAACTTCTACCGTCAGATCATCCTCCTAATGAATGACCCAGATTGACTAGAAATTACTAGACTTTTACAAGGCAATTTTACATCTATTTTTAGCTTTGGGGGCGCTGCCCCCGAACCCTCGTCGGGGGACCGTTGGCCCCCGGATCCCCCAGCCAAGGGGGACCGGCCCCCTCGAACCCCCGCGGGGGGGACAAGTCCCCCCTGCGTGGAGGGGTGTACAGTCTTCCTGGGGTATACATCTGACTGAGACCTTAAAATACATAAGATAATCAGGCTCCACACCCAACAAGTAGTCAATGTTTTTCATTCTATTCTTGCACAGTGTAGCCTCCAGGCTGGTTTTTGAACTGCTAGTTGTGCTACCCTCATCGGTGTTTCAGGGTCTCGACTTCCCAGGTATCTCTTTCATTTATCCAGTTTTGGTATGCGAGGTTTGGTACTTGGGTAATTTATCTATCTGTTTCTAATGGTGTCTCTACCTTTGTTTCCATAAAATTACGAAGGGGTTACTCTGTCTCTTAAGATGTAAATTTGGGAATTCTTTTCTTCAGTTAAGGTCTACACGAGTTTGGTCGCTCATATGGTTTAACATAGTCAGCATCGATATTGTGTTCAATTTGCAGAAAGGTCTTAATTCATTCTCCTTACGAGCATTGGTCCCTCATATCACTATCATTTTTCCCTTCCCTTTTGGTTATGACATTCACTAACCTTAAAGTGTATTGGCAATCAAGAATGTGTTTAGCCCCCTAGTTGTGTTGTCCTTTACTGCCTTTGAAATTTTGGTAAATTGAGCCTTTGGGTGGTATAGGTATCTTCCACTTTTGTGTATTTCCTATTATGCCGACAACATATCCCTAAGTAGAAATACCTCACATTTACTCCTTATCAATTTAGTTTCATGTTTGTTGAAATATCATCAAAGCTATATTGCAGGGAAGTCACATTATCCTTTTCATGCACACCTCCAATTGACTATGCCACCTCGACAGAGAATGGCAAGTCGTAGGGGAGGCTCCAACAATAGGTCTAGCTCTCACTCCAAGCAGTTGTTAGGGTGGAATTTTGTGGCAACTATGTTTGACATAATCCCCCCAGAAGTTAGAATGGAGATTCGTTAACTTGAGTCTCAGGAATTCAGAGGCAAAGCTTATTTTTCAGATTTTGAAGTGGGTAACTCAAAATTCAATTGGATTCTAGACCCTAGTAAAATTCGTAAAATAAAATTGTATTTTCTACATTTTGTTCCAGAATATCAACAGTTGGACTCTTTGCTTCGTTTGATCATCAGGCACAAGTAGGTGGATCACTATAGGATATTTTCAGAATGAGAGGACTTGAAAGGCCTTCTTAAAATCATACGATATTGTTTAGACGATATTCTAATACGGCTACAAAGGGTGGAGAAGTATGTTGTGTCAGACTCAAATTCTAACTCAAGAAAAGATTTTGACACCCCAATAGTAATCAACACTCCACAGGGAAACATTGCACCAATTGATTCTATGATCAACTCTACACTGTCTGTCCATAATGCTCCTTCAACAAATGGGACTCCAATGTCCCTGTTAGTTATCTTTGATTAAGGTGCTAACTCTTTAATTTCTCTTCAATCGCTCTTCAGTTTTTCTAGATTTTGGTCACTTTCAATTTGCGTGTCAATTGTTGATAGAAAGGCCTACAAACATCCCCATTGAGAAGGAGAAGGACTTTACACATCCCTTCATGATTTTTCCTTAGTTCTTCTTACTATCTATGTTAGTTTATGCCTGTCTATTTATGTATTCAGTGGTTTGCTCTTGGGCTAGGTTTAGTGTTCCTAGAATTATCGAGGCAACAAATAAAGGCATGTGTGTATTTTTTTTATGGAAGTCAATTTTTGTGTGGAAGGAAATGCTCCAATAGCCTCCATGACTCAACATTGACTTTTTTTTGTAAAATCTAGTATGATGTCGATTTCTTCTATGTACTCTATGTAAACACTTTTTTAATCAATAAAATATTTTATTCTGATTTAAAAATATTATTATTTGAGATTATATAGCATTATTGTTACTATAATCCATGGTCTCTATATAATATTTCATAAACTATATCTAGTCAATTAAACCAAATTCTAGTTGAGATAAATGGCATTAATATCAATAGTCCCAACCGCTCATGTTTTCTTAAATTAAAATAAACAAACATAATACTTTGTATTTTCTTTAATTACACCGAAGGTGTTTCCTCTATGGAGTTGGCTGGGAAAACACTATTCATCCCATCCAATCCTATCTCTCCATTGTCATCCTCCTCCGTCTAGTGAAAACCTCACACATGGAAAGGGTTCATGAGCCATTTTTCTTTGTCGTGAGCTCATGTTCGACTGCCATTTACTTTTACAAAGGAAGGGTTGTTGGAAGGAAGAGCCAGTGAAAATATCACAGGAATAGGGTTTGTGAGCAACTTTTCCCTGTCGCCAGCCCCTTCACCTGGTGTAAGGTTCAATTCTCCTTTTCTTTTCTGAGAAAGGGTTATCGGAGCAAGAGACAATGATGAAGGGTTGTCAAAGGAAGACACTACGATGAACAATGATGAAGGGTTGTAGGAGGAAGACACTACGATGAAAATGCTCTGTGATGAGTAGTTTACAGTCTGGAGGAAGACGAGTGGAAGCTTCTGCTAGGCAAGAGAGACCGTCGTTGTGTTGCTCTCATCAATCAAATTTTTTTTCGTTGTTGGAGATCAATGGAAAACTGTTCAACAAGAAACCTTTTCCAATGTATGCTTTCTTACTACAGACGTCTTCCTTGCACTTATGTTTCAACTATCATGTTTTTCTTCAATATCAATTACTTCAATCTTTTTCTGCACCAAACACTTTTTTTTTGACTTAGTAAAAGCTTTGTTGACTCTTTCAAGAATTCCTGCTACTATGATAGCCATTTGTCTGGCTTGACAAATCTAACTACTTATAAGTCTAGGTTGGCATAAACAACCTATTTCCATGCAAATTAGCAAGAAAGATACACTAACAGATAGAGAATACAAGTCATAAGTTTTCAAAAAAAAAAAAAGGCCACACAACTAATTTCTTGTCATTATTATGAGCCATGACTTGTTCTTGTATGAACTTCTCTCCCACTACAATGGAAACTAAACATCATTGCAAACAAAAAGGACACACCATCAAACTAAACTGATACATGATATAATATTCAAATAAAATCTCCTAACACAAAATGGGCATATGCAGACAAGAAATACAATAACCCTACTGAACATGATATTCAACAAACAAATTCATATTCAAAGTGATCTTATCAAACTAACCAAACCTCTAACAAGATTCCTAACCATAGTTAGTCCACTGTCATGGCAATCACATTGTTTTTATTTGTCTTAGAAGATTTGAGTACATACATAAGCATGCCAAAGGCAACATGAATTGCAAAGTCATAATAAATTGAAATTAGCCTCACCTGTAATTAAGAAGATTGGTTTATCAAAATAAATGAAAAAAGGGCACACCTATTGTTGTTAAACTGCAATTAGCCTCACTTGTCATTAAGAAAATTGGTTTATCAAAATAAACAAAAAAAAGGCACACCTGTAGCTGTTAAACTGCTATTAGCCTCACTTTTCATTAATAAGATTGGTTTATGGCATTGACAATGATATGTAAAGAAAATAAATACATTGATTCAATGCAGATATACATACCTACAATAAAGTAAGACACCAATACTAAGAACAAGATAATGAATAGAATTAAGTGAAGAACTGAAATGACCTAATAGATTTGTAGAGAAATGTCTAGCAAAAATCATGTATGAATATACAAAGGCAAAAAAGAGAGGAAAAGGTTCAATCTGACAATAGGAATATGAAGAAAAAATAGTGCCAAAATGACCACATATTTACTAAATAGTTGGTGGTCCCAGTATCTCATGTCACTTTCACATTTTGAAGAAATTGTTCGCATTCAAAAGAAAATCTTTCCATTTCCTTTCATCAATGTTTTGTTCCTGATCACAGTGGAAAATTAATTCTATCTAAGTGATGGGAAGCAAAATGTGTTTACAACAACAATCATTTGAAAATAAGAGTGAGTCTACACATCTACTGCAACCAGAATCTCCTCCAAATATCTGGGAAGAAAAGCATGAAAAAAAATAAGTCTAATCATTGGAGAATCCTTGACCACCATATCCACATTGCCATTAAGTTAATCACTCAAAGGGAAAACTCTATTCAACTTCAAAGCAATTAATAGGTTATGAAACTTCACTTGTTTGGCTGCACAATGCAATTCTTACTATTGGCTTAAGGGGGCTTGACCCAGGTTCAAAGTTGTTTGCACCAACCAACAAAACCCTAATTGTTGGCCCTTTTGGCAACAACCTGCATATCGCAGGCTGCAGTCTCACCCAAAGAAATATTGAGGGATGCTAAAACCTGGTTTCTGCATCCAGAGACAGTGTGATATATGGTCTGAAGCCCTTGTAGCTCAGATCTTCCTTTGCACATATTTATATCCTTCTATGGTCCGCTACTGTAAATATAAGAAAATGGCTTCTAGACCTTCGCGAAAGTCTGCGATCAATCTTTATATACCTAGAAGAGGCAAACTATCCACTTTCTCACACTAATTAATAACCCTAGATCTGCCTTCGCGCATATCTATTCAATTCATTAGAAATCATAACAGAATTAGCCCTTATCTTCGCGAAAACAAATAATCACTTAGTTCATGCAAAAATATTATAGATTCAATGATTCACGCAGTGTTTACACATTCTTTCATAGAAAACATATCATTGAGCGAAAAAACATAACATAAACAAAATTAACAATAATACTCAGATGCAAGATATTTCTCCAAAATCAGTCTTTATTCAGTTCTAGCGTTCAATCTACAGACTTCTCAGCCCTGCGCACTCAGCTATAGGGGTCTTCACACTCAGCTGTGGAATTACCAATGCCTCTACGCACTCAACTACATGATCCTTCCCCTTTCGCCTAAGTACAAGAAGCAGAGCCTTCCTACCTTAGCACTTACCCAAAACAATCTCTATCTTGACTTAGTTACTCCTTAGTACTACCTCTTCTAGACTCTTTATGACTCAAATATATAATGTTTCCAATACAATACCATGGCCTGCGGCCCATGGGTGAGTCTCAAAACCAACCTATTACTTACCCAAACAAGGGGCTAAAGCCCCTTTGACTCTTATCTAGCTACGCGCTCCGCATCCACATTTTGCGGAGACTCTACATTCTTTACAACATTTTTTACAAAATTGGGTTAAACTAACCCCAAAACTGACCTTGGGGACCCTATCCCAACAGGCCCCCAATACAAAGATGGTGACTCGCCCTCGAGTCACTCGGCTGGTGCCTCGATTTACTACAAAGGCCACCTAACTCGACCTATAAAGCTGCTATGTCAACAATGCTCTGCACCGCGGCCTACTGCACTTCCTCGACCAACTTCTCTGTTGTCAAGCCTTCCACTGCTAGGCAATGTGTTCTCTATGTATGCTACAATACCTTTAACTTTTCCTGAAGCGATAGAGTAAGCTGGCAAGCTTCCTCTATCCATGGTTGTAATCTAGCATTTAGAAGGGTCTGTTTCCTCTGTATTTCTTCCGTCTGTGATTGTAGCTGCTTACCTTCCTGCAATTTCACGAGGTGTTGTGCTGGTGCCAAAGTGTGTGCAGTCGCTCGGACTTCATCATACTTGCGTTGTGTCTCCCTGATATATGTGTTCAGCCTCTGCAAGTTTGGGTCCTCCTGCAAGTTCATCCACAAATCCATGGCATGATCAAACATAATTGCGCAGTCTGTGACTACGATATCGAATGTACCCATATTTCCTCTAATCGCTGCTCTGCATTGCTCCCGAACCTTTGGCAGAGTAGTTGGATGCAACTTCAGCTGCAGTTCTAAGATCTTCATTTGAAAATCAAAGGTAACTCTGCTGATCTCATCCTTTGATACGTGAACCATAACAACCAATTTTCTGACTTTTGTTGTAGCTGCGACATCCTCTAGGATGTCTTGCATGCCTACTCAATTTCTATCTCTAGGCTCTGACTTCGCGCTTACAATTCCTCCTTTTCCTTTAGAGCCAGAGCTTTCTCTACAAACATATGTTCATTATTGACTTTGAACTCACTGATAACTGCAAGGGCGCGTTGTTCTCTGATCCTTAACACTTCTGAAACCTCCTGATGTAATGCGTGGAGGGTCTGAAGTGGTAGCGTGGCAAAGTTTACTCCCATGGCCTTCACTGTACCTAATACATCGCGGTGCTCCTCTGACTCTGTACGAACAAACCCTTCTAGTAAAGGTATGACTCTGAGGTCTAGAGTCTGTTCTAGCTCTCCTGCTGTCCCGCTTCCTTGCGCTAGGCTTTATTGCACCCCACTCGCTTTCTCAACATTCGCTTGAATCCTACCGGTATGGATATGCAGCTCACACATATCCTTCTGGACGCTCCCCAGCGTCTGCATCTATTATTGTTCAAACTGTTGCCACAACTTTGTTGTGGTGTCTCTGACCTTGTCGTTGATCTCATCGAGATCCCCTTCTATGAGGACTATCGGGTCGATGCATGTTTTCTTGTCCGATTTATGCTTCTTTTGAGGCCCAACAGTCTACTATGTTCCATGCTTCTTCAAGGTGAAGGGAGTGCTCTACCCTTCTCCACCACCCCCTTCCTATCCTGATAGTTCCTGCTCATCTATATGCTTGGAAGTTGATTCTTTTACTTCCTTGGTACAAGTGTGTTCCGCCTCAGCACGCTCCTTCATAGCACACTCTTTTTCCTCATCTACTTTAGAAACATCTTCTTTCTTCTTCTGCTCAACCAGAACTCACACTGCCTTCTGTGCTGTCTCTTTACACTTTTGCGCAGTGGTCAACTGTGCAACAGAGCTCTCAGCACCCTTGCTGGTACTTGCATCAAGGTTTGTGGGTTCACGCCACTCTGTTGGCCAACTCCCCATGATCTCTTGTACATCCATCACTGAGACTAAGTATGAAAACTTGTGCCATGTAAGCTTAGGGTCCTTTCGCACACTAATCGATACGTTGTGGAAATTAGCCTTGAACTCCGCAAAGGCCCTTAATTGCTCGTACAAATTTGGGGACAGCTGTGGCCGCTGACTGATGACTGTCCTAAGGTCCATCTCCATTAAGATCCAGAAAATATTCAACTCCTTGATCCTCTCTGGATCCTTTGTTTCCCACAGGGAAGAAAACTTTGCTACCTCTGGTAAATCTTTTGGCTGCGAGGGAAACTAACTATCCTCTGACAATCTCCATGCTACTAAAACAATAGACAACAGTAGCCACACATAATGGAACAACTTTTTATCCTCCTGAGCTTCACAACAGTTCATGAGGAAATCCTTGCACAAATACTTCACCTAGTTATATTGAACACCTTTCGCGCACTAGGCAGCTAGTGATACCACCGGCACTGAAACTTCGTCTGCGCGGCATTTCCTCATAATTTTTCCTGCAAGTATTTGGGCAGTGAACTGCACCACCTGGTCCTGAATGGAGCGGATAGAATATCCACGTGACTTCTTTACGAGACCAAACTCTGCCTTCATCTTATCTGCTAACTCCTTTTCTCCACTTTTTCCTTTAAACTCCTTGGCAGGGTCCACTTCCTTGTAGGGAAGCTTTGTTATCCAATGAATTAGCATATATGTGATCGGGATGGGCTCCCCAAGCCATAGGCACCCATTGTGCACTAGCGTGAGCAGCTGGTGCACACACACCATGTTGATTATTGATTTGTGAAAATGCGGTATGCAAAGCATGTGCAGCAACCCGACCTGCTCAACACCTCTGACCCATTTCATGGGTTCCAACCATGTAACCCTAGTTTCTTTGTAATAAATATTCTTCATATATTTTCTAGTGGCCAAATGAGGTAATATCTCATGGTTCGCGAGATACCAACCCTCCATCTTCAAAAATGGAATACGCGCTATGGTTGTGCCTTCAAATTCCACCTGTTCTGACAACAGGGGTGTCAAGACTGTAAACTTCCAGGAATCAGGGTCTTTCATAACTTTGGCCTTCCCTTTCCGTGAAGGGATATACTCTGGGAGCCGTGTGATAGGCTCGACCTCCTCAACATCCAATTCCTCCACTCCTTGGAATTCCTCTTCCTCCAAGTCCACAACTTTCTTTGGCTGCTTACCCTTCTTCTCCTTCTGCCAAACCTCCAGATTCTTCCATGGTGATTGTCTCACTAGCATAGGTTTCTTCTGCTTCTCCTTGACAACTTATTTCTTCAGCCTAGGCGAACTCGATGCCGTAGGCACAATAGGTGTAGCTTCCATACTTGATATCTGAGGGGCCGTCGCATCGGAGACGGAAACTTTAGAACTCATAGCTTCAGTGGGATTTGTGACAGTCATTCGTTCTAAGAATAGTTCATGGGCTGTTGCGGACAAATTTGTAGACGAGGGTCGCAACACAATCTCTTCCTAGTCTTTGCTCTACATAAACTGAAATAGAAAGGCTTACAAACAATTCTCAGAATGCAAAGTGTTCTTCAGCGGACCAACATGCTCAATTTTTAGAAGGTTTTGAATTTAAATCCGACCATACCCTCCAATTTCTGATAATAAATGCGTCTTTGGCAGCAGATCTTCAAATATTTTAGCCATAAATGGTGCCTACCTGCTCCTCTTAACGGAATTTTTCCCATAAAATCAGGAATAGTAACTTCAACAACTACTTTTGGACCCATCTGCACGGCCCCATCTTCCATGGTGTAGCTCCTCCAGTGCAACTTCACTTGTCACACTCCTATCGTTTATTGCATAGCCTCCCTACTACGTTTTTCACCTCATTGGTTAGCATAGTTTATAGTACCGCAATCCCTTGTAGCTGCCTGGATTACTAAGATTGTCCTGACACCATATACTCATTGCACAGGGGCAATATCCCCTATGTACAGCTTCAGCCTACTTCCATTCACTTTTCCAGGGAATGGTTCCCCATTCAACTTCGCAAGATGAACTGCGCCACCATCTGTGATATCCTTAATGACATATGGCTCCAACCAGTGCATTTGAAATTTCCCTAGAAATTTTTTGAACTTGTTGTCATATAGCAACACTAAATCATCCATCTTAAAAGTGTGCAACTTAATATCCCTATCATGCCATGCCTTCTCACGTTCCTTTTGCACTTGCTGATGAAATCCTGCAAGAAAGCGGTCCTCTTCCAACTCCATGATCTGCGCAAGTCATTCCTCTAAGGTCTCGCGATATACCATATATGTCAATGCTGCAATACCTAAACTTGGTACAATATACTCCATGGGCATCACTGCTTCAATTCCATAAACCAACCTAAATGATGTTTTCCTTGTAAACTTCTTGCAAGTCATTCTATAAGCCCATAACACTGCTGGTACGCGCACATACTAGTCATTCCTCTGCATGTTGTAGAACTTCGTCAGTGCATTCTCCAAAATTTTGTTAAATGCTTCCACCGTTCCATTCACCTGTTGGTGATAGGGTGTGCTCTTCTAATGATAGACCTGGAATTCCTCAAGTATCGCGCTGATTGTTTCATTCAAGAAATGTGTACCTCTATCACTCATCAATATCTTAGGGCATCCAAACGTCGTTAAGACATATTCAAATAAAAGCTTCGCGGCAGTAGCAACTGTACAATCCTTCACTGGTTGCGCTTCCGCCCATTTGGTTAAATACTCTGTTGCGGTAATGATATACCACGCAACTGTCTTATTTCTTGGTGGTTGTATTGGACCTATGAAGTCAATGTCCCATTTGTCAAATACCTGCAACGAAACATGAGGATTTAAAGGAAATTCATCCCTTCGCGAAGGCTTCCCTGTCCGTTGGCAAGCATCACACGCCTTGCAGTATGCCTTAGAATCCTTGTGTAATGTCGACCACCATAACCCAATGCACAAAATCTTCTGTGCAATCACTTTTTCTGGGTAGTGACCTCCTGCCACCCCTCCATGTTCTCCAGCTAAGATACTAGTGCATTCAAACTCAAGAACATACCTTCGCAATATCTCATCCATTCCCATCTTATACAGATGACCTGCAATCACTGAAAAATCCACAGCGCGGACTACTAACTCCTTCTTTTGCTGCATAGAATAGCCTTCTGGAGCTGTTCCCGTTGTTAAAAACTGAATGATATCGGAAAAATTATCATCCGCAACACGCACCACAAAGAGTTGTGCATCAGAATCCTCCCTCCAAAATAATTGGTTCTTCACTCGTTTCAATCCTTGATAGATGGTCTGGACCTGCATTCAGCCTTCCAGGCTTCATAATCACTTCAAAGTCATATTCTTGAAATGACAACAACCATCAACATATATTTCCCCCCAACACAGGCTTATTGACTAGGTATTTTAGCGCAGAGTGATCTGTATACATTTTAAAGTGTCCACCCAACAAATAATGCCTAAACTTTTGCAGCGCATAGACCATCGCCAGCCCTTCGCGCTCTATAGTGGAGTAATTCTTCTCAGCTTTGGATAAATTTATGCTCATGAAGGCTATCAGATGATCAATCTCTCCTTCGTCTTCCTGTGTTAATGTCACTCCAAGCGTAATACAAGAGGCATCTACATGCACATGGAATTCCTTCTTCAAGTTGAGAAATACCAAAATAGGTGTAGTCACCATCTTTTCCTTCAGAACATCCAGGTTGTGCTAACACTCATCATCCCATCAAAACATCGCATCTTTCTTTAATAACTTCTCCATTGGTGTAGTTATCTGAGCATATGCCTTAATAAACTTCTTGTAATATCTAGTGTGCCCTAATGTCACGTACAACTGTTTCACATTCTTAGGAGATTCCAAGTTCTCAATTACGACAAGCTTGGCAGGGTCTACCATCAATCCCTGCTGACATACAACATGACCGAGAAAAATTCCAAAGGGCACATAGAATATGCACTTCTTCAAGTTCAACGTGATATGATACCTTTGACATGTATCCAACATAAGGTGCAGACTTGCAACACGGCGCTTCACCAACCGAAATACAGTCCAATCATCAAAATACACCTCCATAAATTTATGAATAAATTCTTTGAATGTTGCGATTACTACTTAGGAGAAGATTGCAAGCGCATTCTTCAATCTGAATGACATAATTATATATTGAAATCAGCCCCACTCTGTCCCGACGGTTGTCTTGCTTCGATCTTCTGGAGCGATCTTTATTTGATGATATCTCCAAAATCCATCAGTGAATGAATAAGCCTCCTGGCTACGAACATTTTATAATACTTCATCAGTAAATGGTGTTGGAAATGGATCATGTACGCATGCATCATTCAGGTTTCTCATATCCATGCATATACGGATTTTGCCTTTCTATTTCTTCTTCTGGACCACCTTTGGGCTTACCCAGTTTGATTCCTCTACTGGCTCAATAATAACGGCATCCAACATCTTATCCAGTTCTTGGTGTACCTTCTCTTTATATTTTGGATTTAGCCGATAAGGCCTATGCTTACCAGGCTTCACATTTAGCTTCGACGTAATCTTCATAACACCTAGATCTCCAATGGTTCCTTTCAAATTTGAAAAATTCATTGGGAATAAATCCTGGTACTCGTGCAACAGATCAGCTACCTTATCAACTGTATCTTTGTCCCAATAGTCGCCTATATTAGAGAACTTAGGTTCTGCTTCAGACCCAATGTTTACTTGTCGAGTTTTCAAAGGTTCAGCTATATCCGGGTTCGCCACCTTTGGTCCTTCAACTTCGTGCTATCCTTCGGTCTCTAGAATAGTAATATTTTGTGGATCTTCTTCTTCTTCTTCAACAATCACATTATAACGAACCATTGCATGGCACAAATGTGTACTCCAATCTAGCTGAGCCCATTCTACTAGTTCTTTTGGCATTTTGAATATAGTTGCCTTATCTCTTGGAGCGCTTCATCAATTCTCTCAAACCCGTCCTTAAAGCTGAAGGTTAATAGAAAAATCTCCCTTAAAATGTCCCATTCAACCATTCCATGGCAAAGCTCCACCTCTAGATACCAGTTCATTGGGATTGTATCTAAAGTATGACATAAAATGTGCACCCATTCTGGTTGTGATTATGTTCCCGAGGCCTTAGTCCATTGCACCAAATGATCATGCAGATCATCCTTCCCACTGTATTTTTCTGTCATTCGAGTATTAGCATACCCAAACCGTAATTTCATCATCCTTTGGTATTCCTTCCATCTAACAAAGTTCTCCTTGTGTGTACCCCACTAACGGGCAGGTGTAGCGTACAATGCCAATTCCAGTGCCTGGAAGCGATGTTATTCTGGTACTTCCTTTTCAAATTCATCTAAAAACAATTCCACATCAGTCAAACCATCATAATGCGGAAGGTTCCTTACCTCAGTCGAGACACACCTCAGCGATTTGGTCATCATATTGCAATGGAGCATAGATACTTCATGCAACTGATTCTACTAGTGTTCAAGTTCTTCATATGAATCTGAGGTGCAGGAGCTATCCCTGTCCCATGAAATTCGTCCATCGGCTGTGGGATTGATCCAATCTTCATCTCACGCTGTTATCTTGTATATCTGATCCAGATCATCGTCACTTTCTACATAGTCATGAATAGGTTCAGTATAACACGCTCCTTCTACAAGATCTAGTGGCACTACAACCCTGAGCAACTTCTTTTCAAATGTCATCTTCCGCTTCTTCAAGTTGATTACCCCGTTCATATCAATAGCCCAGTCAATTCCTAGTAGTGTGGGGTAAGGGTTACTATCATCCACTATTTCAATGACCTAAAAGTCAGCCAACGCGCTCACACCCTCAATGTCTACCGTTACACCATATAAGCGTCCCATAGGGATAATCTTCTGCTGATTTTCCATGCACAGCTCAATAGGAGACCACTGTTGCACAGGTCTCCCCATCCTTTCCCACGTCTTCTTAGGCAAGACATTCACATTAGATCTAAGATTACTTGGTCCATTTCATATTTTCCTATCTGCGTGGTCAACCTCATCTTGCACCCTGTTCGCGCCTTATGCTTACCAATATTTCTTACTATGCGTTGTTCAGTAGGAGTCTTTTCTTTATTTGCGCACTTGTTGATTAAGTCTTGCAACCCTTCCACCGCTTTCTGATCGCGTAGTAACTTCATACAAGTTTTCAGAAAAGTAGCTAGTACTGAAGGATCTACCTCTTGCGTCACACTAGTTTCAGGAAATTTCTCCTGAATTCCTAAGGTATATGCCTCAACGAAGTTCTTCTTTGCTTGCATGAAGGTTTCTTTAGCGTGATTAAGATCAAAGTCTACTTCCTTCTCAGCAGCCTTGCACACCCACCCTTCATCCTTAGGTTGCTTACCTTTATCTGCACCAGTCACCATACCACTTTTGGTTACTATATTTACACTGTGATCTTCTTCGCGGGGCTCAACCCTCATCATCTAAATGTTCTGTGTAGGCTGTGCCTTCTTTTCTTGCATCTTTTCCACAAGGACCAAACAATCCTCTATTACATGGTCAAACTGTCGACAATATTGACATGAGGGATGCGTGGGGTTTGTACAATCTTGCGTGAAGTACCCTGCTTCACCACAGTTATGACATATGACTTTCCCACACCCTCGACCTAGTCCACCACCTCTTCCTCATCCTCAACCTTGGAATCCTCCGCGCGTTGCTCCTGTGCCTTGATCACGAGGCTAGTTTTCTGCCTGCATTCGGTAGGTAGGGGTTCTATCCATCATCAACTCATAACTTCTACAATGGTGTTCATCATGTCCCACAGATTTACAGAAATTGCAAAACAACTGCTGAGGGGTCTGTACAAACTTCTGCAGTAAATGGCAGTTATCAGTGGCATGTTGTCTTATAACCTGACAGATAGCACACCATAACACAACTCCCATGCTCGTCCCAACGTTATTCTCTGGTTTCAAGGGAACAGGCCCTCCCCCAATAATATAGTTCTTATAGACTGGGCAATGGTCCTTATCATGTCCATGGCTCTTACACTTCAGACACCAGACCTCAACGCGCACCTCTGGCTGAGCTTCCTTTCCTTTCTTCAGGCTCTGCAACTCCAAGTGTAGGCTTTCTAGCTGTGAGTGAATCTGTTGCACTCCAAGGTTCGTATCATGTATAGGTAAGGCATCCAGCCTCATCGCGATCTCCAAGGTTTCCTCTTGTATTTCTATCTTTGTTGTGACAAAGGTACTCTCAAATGCGGCAAGAGCGACATTATATATTAGTCACGATGCTAGGAATCCGTGATTACCATATTCGCCTACTTGATCAGGCACTTCAACCTTTGATTGAAATCCCAAGGCATCTCATCTACCTTCTGTCGGATTTCTTTAAACTCAATTACTGACTGTGCCTCTGACTTAGGCTTACTGAACTCCCTATTCAGAGCTTACTAGGTATCTACTAATGTCGCATTGGGGTTATTAGTGCAATACTTGATGTTCCATGTTAAGGCCCAATCTTGTAACGTTGTAACCAGCTACACTTTCTTAATATTATCATTTGTAATCTATAGTGATGTACAAACAACTCCTGCGACAAACAAAAACTATTCGGGATCTTTGCTCCCTTTCCCTTTAAAACTCGGCATCTTCATTGCATTCACCATGTTGAATGGTGGGAATGGAGGTGGAGGGGGTGAAGGTGTGGAAGTATGAGGTGGAAGCGGAGGTGGAGGTGGAGTGGATGGATGAGGTATCCTCGGGATACCCTGCGTAATTAACTAAATTGCACTTCATGGCATAGTCAACACCGTCCCTTCGTCGTTGCTTGAATGGGGTTTAATGAGCGGACTATATTCTAGGCTTTCCTTTGATTCTTCTAAAGAATCTCTCACTTTGCGTAGCCCCAAAAATCAAGGTAACTGCATAACCCTCTTTTCACATAACAACATTTTAATTATAGCCTTTAATGATTTCAGATACTTACCTTGCAGTCCTTTAAAGAGCCTTTGTTCCACTTCGCTATAACTGATATTTCTGTCGATCATGAAATAAGTCACGAAACTTCCCAATGTGCAATCAATCCAGTGATCCACAACTCGAGCGATATTGCTTTCTGACGCCTTTAGACACCGCACCAGTTCAAGAGTCCACACTATAGAACCCTCAAGCCTCCACGTCCCTTGAGTATCAGCCAATTTAGACAACCACTTGTGTAGTTTGTCAGGGAAGAAATAGAAGAACTCGATAGTCTCGTCTGTGTAAAAAAATCTCTGCAACCACTGCTCCTTGGATAATTTAGGGCTCTTGTTCTCTTGAGCTACGAATGCGTGCACGTTTCAATCAATCCACTTGTCAATCTCTTTCTTCGTAAGAAACCATTTATCACACATCTCTTAGATAGATCTTTTGTTGGCTTAAGGGGGCCTAACCCAGGTTTAAAGTTGTTCGCGCCAACCAACAGAACCCTAAATCCTGGCCCTTTTGGCAACAAACTGCATAGTGCAGGCTGCAGTCTCACCCGAAGCAGTATTGGGGGATGCTAGAACTAGGTTTCTGCATCCAAAGACAGTGTGATAAGTGGTCTGAAGCCCTTGTAGCTCAGATTTTCCTTCGTGCAAATGTATATCCTTCTATGGTCCGCTAATGTAACTCTAAGAAAATGGCTTCTAGACCTTCACGAAGGTCTACGATCAATATTTATACACCCTGAAGAGGCAAACTATCCACATTCATGCACTAATTAATAACTCTAGATCTTCCTTCGCGCAAATATATTCAATTCATCAGAAATCATAACAAAATTAACCCTTATCTTCACAAAAACAGATAATCACTTAGTTCATGCATAAATATTATAGATTCAATGGATTCACATAGTATTTACACATTATTTCATAGAAAACATATCATTGAGCGACAAAACATAACATAAACAAAATTAACAATAATACTCAGATGCAAGATATTTCTCCAAAATTAGTCTTTATTCAGTTCCAGCGTTCAATTTACAGACTTCTCTGCCCTGCGCACTCAGCTACAGGGGTCCGCGCACTCAACTGCGGACTTACCAAGGCCTCCTGCGCACTCAACTACAGGAGCCTTCCCCTTTCGCCTAAGTACAGGAAGTAGAGCCTTCCTGCCTTAGCACTTGCACAAAATAGTCTCTATCTTGACTTAGTTACTCCTTAGTACTACCTCTTCTAGACTCACTATGACTCAAATATATAGCATTTCCAATACAATACCATGGCCCACGACCCATGGATGAATCTCAAAACCGACCTATTACTTACCCAAACAAGGGGATAAAGCCCCTTTGACTCTTATCTAGCTGCGTGCTTTGCATCCACATTTCTCGGAGACTTTACATTCTTTATAACACTTTTTACAAAATTGGGTTAAACTAACCCCAAAGTTGACCCTGGGGACCCTATCCCAACACTTACTGCTGCCAATTGGGGCAAAGAAATGCATTTGATAAGCCCTATAAACTTATATGAATGTGATAATATTGTTGTTTAAATATATCCCACTTATGCTTGTCAAGTTTCTAAAAACATAATCCAGGATGCCATCGAATTCATTATCGTTCAGAAAGGCCACTTGCAAATTCAAAAGGCCATTGAGACTGGGAAGCATTCCAGTGAATCCATTTTGTTGTAGCGACATGGTAATTGACTATTTGAGCTGGTTGAGATTTTTAGGAAGCTTACCTATCAAACTGAGATTCTACATCGAAATGCCTATGACAAAGCCTCCCTGTCATTGTATGTGACTCTAGACCCCACAAGCATCGTTTCCCTTCCAATCACTAAGAATCTCCTTGTTTTCCAAGTTGTTGTACAAGACATTCAGAATGCCTAGTTCACAAAATTTGTAACGACACTGCATTGCCACAAAATGGAAGCACAAGGCAAATCCTGAGTAGCAGAATCATTATAGAATGTGAATTTGTTTTAGCAAAAAAATCCTAGAACTAACGTCTGTCCATCTTAATCCCAATAATGTTTTTTTCTCTAAACATCCCGGGATTGAAAGTCCTTCAACGTGTGGCTTCGAGGACTCTTTAAGTAGAACCTCCTATAGATAGATGCACCGCAACCCACTATTTGCCAAATGTGGGTGAGGTGGGTGGCCTGCTTTTGTGGGGAGAAATGCGAGCGAACGACTGCAAGTGGACTACATGTGTATATTTGGGCAACGATGGATTGAATATATGTTGACGCCTATCTCAGACAATGATGCTTTATTTCATACGAGATTTGTTCCTGCATACTCAAAGTGCACAAACTCAATTTTTTTTTTGAAAAAAATAAATTATATATCTATATTTGAAATGTGCAAAAAAACATAAAGCATTACGGAAAAGTGTTTCTAACGAAGTTGCCGATTCTGGTTTTACATCTAGAAATGGGAGTGATGACATCTGATGAGGTGTTTGTTTGACTATGTTGGAACCCCACGTTGAGAGAGATTGTTTTAGAGGAAAAATCTAAACATTTACAGATGAAAACTTGATTATTTTTCAAATTGTCAAAATATTATTTAATAAAAATTATCCATGAAACTTCCAAAATATTAACATTCCAGCGACCTTTGCAACAAATATATGTAGCGTTTATGTATATAAATAAAGACATTCACCTATTCTAAATGATGACAATTATTTGAAAAAGTGCCTAAAATATGGTTTGACTTTTTAACACATTAAAATCTCTCTAATTTTTTGTTCCTCTTTTACTAAGTTAAAATGAATTTATACCTTAGACAACTATTTTTAAAAATGTTTAAACAGGTTTTGACTCTTTGATACTAAATTAATATGAATTTCTATTTTGTTTTTGACACTAAATTAAAATGAATTTATACATGTTAAGAAATCAACTATTTGAAGAAATGGAAACATTTAAAAAATAGTTTTAATACAAATTCTACTATTAGATAATAATTCATTTTTCAAGCAAGGAAGAAACTTGGTTCATTTCTTCAATTTCCTCTCTTAGTAAAAATGATTTTGATTATGCAATGTAATTCTTGGGTGTCTTTTTGTACACTTACATGGTTTTAGAGCAAATCTACATACCCTTTCTATTTCTTCCATATGTTTTTACACCTTTAAGAGCATTTACTAGTTATATTATTTATACCATATATTGGTAACGTAAAGAGTTTTAGGTAATTCACTTATAAATAAATTGATAGTGATTATAATAATGTAGACAATTTTAAGTAATTCAATCGTAAATAAATTGATAATGATAATGATTATAAACTTTGATAATGATTATAAACTTTTGTTGTCGATATTTAGTTATACAATTAAATTCATTTAGTAAAAATTTAAAAGTGAGTATTATTCAAACTAATGTCATTTAAGGTTATAATTTAATGATTTTAATATGTGTTTTGAGTTTGTTGGTTTTTAATGTGAAAGTAAAATTATATATAAATTAATTTAATTATATAAATTAAGTTGTTGAATGTTAATAGATTTAAGACATCTGTATAAGTAAGACCATTATAATGATAAAGTTGATAAAAAGTTAAATTTTAAAATTATAAATTTTTATTTAATTACATTAATGGTTTTAACTTCCTCTAAACATAATTTCTTAAAAAGACTTTATTAATTCCACAAAGATTCTCTTCCATAAAAATGTAACTTTTGAAAATTCTCTTGCATTGAAGATTTATGTAAGAAATCCATACCTATAATCCTTTTATACTCTCTTTAAACTGGAAACTTTATTAATTTTATGAAGTTTTTCCATAAAAATGTCACTTTTGAAACTTTTCTTGCACCGAAGATTTATGTAAGAAGTCCATACATATACTCTTTATCCTTTGTCACGGACAAGTGTTTTAGATTCATAGTATAATCATCATATCGTATTTACATTGTGTGATATTGTTGAATAAGGTAAAGGAAAATGTTTACTAGATTCAGATATTTTTCATGAGATTTGCCACGTAGGGCAGAAAAGTTTGAATCGTATGGGAACATTAAAAGTAAATATGTAAAACAAAATATGGTAAAAATAAAGTTTTTTACATCATTTCAAATTTTTTTATTGGAGTCTAAAGATTGTTATCTATTAATATTAATAAGAGGTGGAGAATTACTACCAAAAAAATATGTGCGTTGACAAAATAATTGTTTTTAAAGGTTATAAGAATAGATAGGTATGTGATGTGTTTTTTGTTTTTCAGCTCGTGTAATTATATTTTATAGTGTTTTGGATAGATGGTGATCACATGCGTTATTAAGAAGACACTCTTAGATATTAAGTTATTGATTCAATTCTCCACCTTATTCAAGTGTTATTCTTGGGCATGACTATGATGTAGCCTTACTAATGTCGAACTTACAAAAAAAACTAGTGTAGTCATATGAATTAAATGGTTAGTAGACATTGATAGACATTAGTCCTGAGGATGTGGTCCAACCATTAGGTGGGGAGGTTTGGTCCCCACAAGTCTCACAGTCCAACCCTGGGTAAGACTAT
Organism: Pinus tabuliformis; assembly: GCA_031772625.1. NCBI lineage: Eukaryota > Viridiplantae > Streptophyta > Pinopsida > Pinales > Pinaceae > Pinus > Pinus tabuliformis. The sequence continues at coordinate 510,751,280 of CM062816.1, read as the reverse complement.
ATATGCCCGAGAGCTACTCCAAGCATGATTTCTTCAGTTGAAAAAAAAGACATTGATAAGCATTAATCCATAATAAGTATCAAAACAATTGTTTCATCATACATTTCATATTGTTAAAATTATAAAATCATAAAAATTAACTCAATTACAACTTTATTTAAAATTATGATTATTATTTTATTATTATTAATGATAGAAAGAAACAATATATAAGTTAAACATATAACATTTAAAAAAAATGTAACAAGATTATTAGTCATAAAGATTCACTTCATTTTATCATAAGATTTTAAATCTGTATATAGGTTTTGTTACAATGTCATGGACCAGTGCCATTGCTTATCAATACCACATGCTCATATAACATTAAAAAAAATATGTAACAAGATTATTAACCATAAAGATTCACCTCAACTTTATAATGAGATTTTAAATCTATATATACGTTTTGTTACAATGTCATGGACGAGTGTCATTGGTTATGAATACCACATGCTCAAAAATTCATAACTCATTTCATATAAATTTTTTTTTAATTAATGAATTCAATTATATAATTACTTTCAAGATATCTTAACCTCTGATTTGTGTATAGTCTTAAAAAATATTCTATGGAGGTTAAATCCTTACCATCCACTTAATAATTATTGATAATTAAATATAAAAAAATAATGAGAAATTTCAAAGATTTTCCACAATAAATATATTGGATGTCAAAATTTTTAATCTAGTAACACAATTCATAATGAGGACAATGATGAATAGTAACTCGATTCATAATCATAACAATAATGAATCATGCCACTGGATTCAAAACATTGACAACCAATATGTCTACTGTGAAGAAAACTTTAGAAATTCTCATTAATCAACCATAACCCCGTGAGAATTTAAAATCTACTATAAATTAAAATTGTGGAAGTCTTATTCCAAAATAGACACACCAAACATGCCTATTGACCTAATAACATTATATCAATGTAATTACCAAAAACAAAATGTATAAACTAAAAACTAATAAATTTCATATCACACTTGTTTACATCTTGTTCCTATCCATTTTTTATGCAACTACTTACTTAAATTGTTGCGGGTAGCTATCCACATGACATTGTGTTGTGTAAACAAATAACGACAACATATATGAATATACTTTTTATTTTTAATATACTTTTTATATTTCATAATTCAATTTAAAACCACATAAAATTATTTATCAATCAATTAAAAAGCAATTTATATTTTTTAATTTTTTAGTTTTCAAATTATTTAATTTAATATTTATTTATTTTTTTAAATTTTAATAAACAAATTTAAAAATCTCAAAACTATTGAAAATCATTTTTTTTACCAAAATAAAAAATTATATAACAATAAAAAATCTAAAACCATGAAAATACAATTAGCTTCCATGCAACACTACGATTCTAGTGAATACCATATAATTAATGAGACTACGAGGAGTAACTACCAATTGTGGTTTTATATGACTTATATCATGCTAAAGTTTCAGAATTTGTGATTGATAATCTTTATGTATTAATATTTATAAGTACAAAATATGAGATGTTTTTTTCTATATAATCTTAAGATGTGGCTCGTGAATAAATATAAAGTAATTTATGGTATATTAAGTGAAAAAATCAATTAATTATTGGGATTTTTAGATATAAAAATTTAGAAAGTCGATAACATATTTAGTGTATTTATTTAATGTAAATATATCTTTCTTGAATGTATAATTAGTCTTGTGTTTTAAATACAACTAGCTAATGTGTGTTGCATTGACAAGTAATTAAATGTTTGGCATTAACGATATTGAATACTCACATTGACACACTATATTAATATGATATTAACACCTTCTTAACTAATATCCACACTTCTTAATACTTACAAAATGTAATTTCATACTTTACTATTAAATATTCACACTTATTAAAAGTAATATTCTCACTTTCAAATCCAATATTCACAAGTATATATTTAATTTTCTAATTCTAATTTTAAATTTAATAAAATGAATATTTCCTTCCTAATAATTTAAATTATTAAAATATTTTTCCATTATTAGTTTGAAAGCAACATGCTACACAACAGAATATATAAGTATTAATTAATTTAAATTATTTTTTTATTAACTAGTTTATATAATTATTAATTAATTTAAATTATTATTTTATTAACTAGTTTATAATTTTTTTATTTGTTTTTAAGAAAAAGATCTAACAATTTATTTTAAAGACTTTGCTTTTTGAGAATGAGGGATTTAGGTTAGTTTTAAGGTAAAAAGGTTTTGCATATGTTTTAAAAGGGTATTTAATTGTGATATGGTTAGTATATTGAATGAAATGAAAGGTAGGAAAAGAAATAAAGTATGTATATAGAGAAAAATAATAGAGAACACAATATATAGTGAAAACTAAATTTTTATAAATAAATAAAATAGAGGAATATTTTAAAATACAAACTTACTAGAATGGTGGTAACTATTCATGAAATAAGAGAGATGAAGACTACACATATCTACAAACTCTATTACAAGAGGTTGAAACAATAACATTTTTAATATAAAAAACAAATCTTAGAGGTCTAAAAGCTTAACCCTAGAAGATAAGTGCCAAAAGGTTTGTGGGCCTCAAGGTGGTTATTTGATACATCAATGTCTTGAGGGCGCAACTTTTGCATCCAATCTCCATTTGGGCCACACATTAGCTTGTTTGAAATAACTATCCCAAGATTACAACTTTCATCTAGGGCCAAAGTGAGCCAGCCACGGTAGTCCTACCTCGCAAAAAAAAAAAAAAAAACACCATTTGGGGCCTCAAAATGGCCCCAGAAGTTTGGGAGTCAAAAAATCATACAAAAATTGCCAATAAAATAGAGAATTGTTGGGTCAATGGAAGAGGTTGGAAGCCACCTATATCAACCTATCCTTCCCCATTAGAAATTAATGGTCTCCATTCCATCAAGTTCCCTCATTAGATGGGGAAAATTCTACTTAATTTGGCTCGCGGTGAGCCACTTGCCTTGGTTAAGAAGTTTTCCTCATCTGACAACCCAATAAAGTTGTATGTTCTATTGGTGAGTATCCTTCATCTTGGTGTCCATGATCTAATCAAATGTAACCCATTCAATGCGATTAAGATTGAGTTATGTATGGGCTAATTGCTCGGCTATCTCCAAGGTGTCCAACAAAGGTGGAAAATATGGTCGAAGCAGCTCCACATTAAATACTAGGTGTAAGCTAAGAAAAGGGTGAATACTTAATTCAAAAGCACTTTCACTCAAATCCTTTGTGATTGTGTAAGGCCCGTATTTGAGTGGTGTGGGCTTCTTGTTGGGGCTTGTGAGGTGCTCTAGTTGCAATCAAAGAAAGAGGGAATACTTAATTCATAAACATTCTTCACCCACAACATTTGTGATTGCATAAGGCCCATATTAGAGTGGTTTGAGCTTCCTGCGGGGGCTTGTGGGGTGCTATTTTTGTAAATACAACCACACCTTATCACCAACCTAAAATTTGTGTGGAACTTTATGTTGGTGATGTCATTATGTGTACTTATAATTGGCTTTTTACAAGATATCATGAACTTATTGTTGGAGGTGTTGGATATGTTCAACAAATTTGGCTACCCTATCTACCTTGGCCTAAGCATGGGAGGACTCTACCAATGAATATGAAATAGGAAAAGATACATTATTTGGGGCCGATGCTTGGAACCCCAAGCACACTTGAAAAATATGATGGTCAATAGAGTTATGGAGGCTCTATTATAACTATGTTGAACATGTGGAAGGCTTTCGTCCCATGTAGATGGACGTTTGGAGTTATAAATGCAAAAGATATCCACAAACATCATGTTGACCACTTTTATTTGTCCATTTATTTGGGGATGGAAGGTTGTTTATTTGGTTAACTTGGTATCCATCAACGACCATAGACTAGACCAAAAGGTACTAAAGAACTCGTTATCCCTATCTGAAATAATATTTTGAGGTAGCCTAAAATAAACCTAAACATTCTCAAAGAAGAGTTTAGGGACGACTTTAACTGTGATACTCTTCTTTCATGGTGCCAAAAATTTAATCTTAAATAACTGATCGAAAACCACAAACACACAATTGTTACCATTCTTGGTGGAGAGAAAATTTGACATGTAATCCAGGGAGGTTGACTCCTAGGGCTTATGCTTATAAAGTACTTCCACTATCTTCTCCAAACCAAAGTGCCCTACCACATGATTGTAATGTTCCTTCAAAATCAGCTTGGAACACTCCTTGAAGGAATGTAAACTTTGTTGAGTTAGCACAAGAGTGCATCTTGGAGGTGGAAGTTTGGAACTTGTTTACTTGCGATTAATGTTTGGTATGTAACAATGAAGTTAGAGTCATTTGTTGTATAATTGTGATGACCTGGAGGACTCATTCCCGCAAGAGTTAAGAACTATGGTTAGCGCCACAATCGAGGGATGACTAGGCTAGTCTATAAGATGATCAATGCTACCCTTTTGTACTTCATGTTTAAGTGGAATTGTTGTAGGTATTTGGACCATTTTTTTATGGTGACCATTTTGTAACTTTCCTTTTCTTCACATGAATTGCATAGGTCTATGATCAGTGTGGATGATCATCTCCTTCCCTGGAATATAATGCTTCCATTGTCGATATGCTTGCACAATGGAGTGCATCTCCTTTAGATAGGTGGGCTATCTTTAGAAAATATTAGAAAGAGTTTCACTATGATAGGCCAATGGATGTCCTTATTGAGTGAGGATTGCACTGATAGCGTAGTCAAAGGAATTTGTCTCAATCTCAAATGGTTACTAAAGGTATGATAGGGTGAGGAATAATGTAGAGAAAAGGTGGTGTTTCATATCCTTGAATGCTTTATATTGTGATTTAGACCAAGAAAACTTGTGTTTATCTCCACCCCCAGTCACTTTACTTAAGTTCCAAGTGATATGAGAAAACCCCAACATGAACCTTCAGTAGAAGTTAGCAAGACCCATTAAGTTGAAAAGATCTATTAGAATCATTGGGGTTAGCCAATATTGAACAAATTGGATCTAAGTGGGTCCACATGCAACCCATGTGCATCCATGATGTATCTTAAATATTGAATTCTCTACATGCTAAATGAAAACTTCTCCTTATTGGCATACAACTTGTGTTGTCGCAGGGTGTTCACAACCTATTGATTGTGTTGCAAATGTTCTACCTGGGTTTTATTAAAGATGAGTTTGTCATCCAAATATATAAAGAAAAAAGAGTTTGTGAACAACCACATGATATCATCCATCATCTTCATGAAAATTGTTGGAACATTAGTCAAGCCAAAGGGCATGACCAACCACTCAAAAATGCCTTCTTTAAATTTGAAGGTTGAAATATGCTTACAAACAGAATGGAAATAAGACTAGCTCGGGCGATGGTAGCTTATCTTTGAGAAGAGATGTGGCGGCTGCATACCTCTGAACTATGTTACAATGAGGCTCAAAGGCCTATTTATTATTGAGAAACAATGGAAAACCATAAATACCCAAAAACCTAACCCTAGGAGATGAAGCGCCAAACTATGGGCCCCGTTTGGGTAAATTGGTACATCAACTTCTCGGGGTCGTAACTTTGGCATACTATCTCCATTTGACGTGCACAATACATCGTTAGAAAGATCTATCCAAGGAATACAACTTTTCAATAGACAACATTGATTTGTGAGCCACATTGGTCCCAATTTTGCTGAAAAGTGTGCAACAAGAAATGCTTGTTGAGAATGCAACAAGATGATGGAGCTTAGTGAAAAGAGTCGCCTTCACTAAGTGGGCCCGCAGGCAAATTATGTCACAAGTTCTATTTTTTGATCACAGTGTGGGTGATCACAGTGTGGATGATCACAGTGTGGGTGATCACAGTGTGGGTGACCACAGTGTGGGTGACCACAATGTGAGTGATCACAGTGTGAGTGATCAAAGTCTATTTTTAGACTGGCTGTCAAAAATAGAAAAGTCAAATATTATAGTCTCATAATAATATTTGGACTATAAACTTGATCTTATTCTCTTGGAGCACTTCAGGATGAGCTACGGATGTGGTACAAGCAGATCCCAGAGGGAAATACGTGGTTACCTATGGGATGACTAATATTTGCATGCAGGACTTCAGTTAGAACTCAAGTGAGTTGAGTTTAGTGGACTGGAGGTGCAGTTGATGGAGTTGTGTTCAGTTTAGCTTTGTTAAACTAGTTGTATTTAGTCTAATTGATCAATAGACTAGAGATGAGTTGGGTGAATTAGTTATCAATTAATTCACAAGTTATTAACTCATAATGCAACTATAGAATACATCAGTTAACTCAGTTGCATGTTAGTGCATGTTCAGTTCAGCTGGGATAGGTGTTAGAGGATCAGATTGCTATCAGTTGTGACTATAGCTGTGCATGATGATTTGCACAATCAGAGGGATTGAGTATGCCAATGAATTGGCCAATATCAAGAATTGTAGCTTGTGCTCACGTCCAACAGAGTGTGAGTGATTATTTGCAGGTCAAATACGAGTTTGGTAAGCCATTCTCATCAATTCTTGAGCAGGTATTGAGCTGTGGAGGCAGGCAAGCAGCGGGGGAGATTTGGAGATCAGATCTGAGCTGTATTGTGTGTAGCATGTGGAGATAGTACTGAGTACTTGTGAGGAGTATTGTACTATGTATTGTTACATGATTCAATCACTATAATATACAGATAGTTGGGGTTTTTAGCGAGATGCTTTCCCCGGGAAAATACTGTGTTGATATGTGCGATTGATGCTTCTATGTGCACCTATGAATGTTTCTGCTTCTGTAAATTGATGATCAACGTAGAGGAGGTTATGTATTATGCATGTTCCACTTATAAGTGTATAATCAGGATAATCTCTGTGAATATGTGTCATATTATTCAAAATTTCTACATGGTATCAGAGCTAGATGATTTGTAGAAAAAGTTTCTACATGGTATCAGAGCTAGATGATTTGTAGAAAAAGTTTCTACATGGTATCGGAGCTGCTTGATTTGTAGAAGAGATTTTTACAGGATATCAAGCGAGGATTGATCATCAGATCTACTATTCAGAAAGTGTTTACATTTTATTTCTTCAGGCAGAGTCTGTAATCGGGCCAGGTAGCCTCTGGATTCATCCTTCTTTTGGAAGGTGAGATATCCGGTGAATGCGCATACAGTCGATCTCTGTACAAGAAATACTTTGTTCTCACAAATTCTAGATCAGAAGTGGTTGAGTTTTGAGCTGGTGGAATTCAAATTTAATTCCAAAGAAAGAGATAAACTCAGAAACATTCAGTGTGAGAATGGAGACAGTATGCCCAGGTATCTGACGAAGTTCACCCAATGCCGGGATGAGCTGGGAAGTGTGGGGGTAACTGTTGAGGATGAGGATGGTGAGTCTAGCACTCCTTGACCTTCCTAAGAGTCGGCATAGCTACCAGGACTTGGTGAATGGAAGGGAGAAACTGCCAGGATGGGAGAGACTTTGGTCGGATCTTGTGCAGGAGGAGATTAGATGAAGCACCAGAGACGGTTCTTCATCCATGCATGATGAGGAGAACTGTGCCTTAGCGAGTAAGGTGAAGAAGGGGAAGGAGAAGGTTTCTCTTTCCGAATCTAGTTCTTCCAGTGGTGGGAAGAAGGTTGACAAATCGAAAGTGCGATGCTTTCGTTGTCATGAGGAGGGTTCACGGGTCAAGAACCTGTATGCTCTTGAGGTTCAAGATGCATGCAAAGCCTTGAGCAGCGAGGCAATTGATGGAGACTTGGTGGTTGAGAGGGAAGGTATGTTACCTTTCAACATGCAGAGCAAGAAGAAGTCTCAGACGATTGTGGAGGAGCCATGATTGGTGCAGCAGCTTCAGGAGGTTGTGGAGGAGCCACAACAGGGGAAGCTGAGAGGAGATCGAGTAGAGACATCTACTCATCCAGAGACCTCCAGTAGGGGGGAACTTCGAGCCAGGTGGGCATAGGGATCGCATGCAGCCATACCTCCAGGTAGGAGGTGGGGTGATGTGGATTGATCGTCCCAAGGAGGAGGGGCAGGATCCTTGAGGTACCAAACCTCTTGGATGAGACCTTGCTACAGGAGCCCCGATGTGTAGTAGCAGGAACTGACTGATTGGGTAGAGACAGATGCGGATAGAGCAGCAGAGAGAGCGACAGTGCAGGGAATCCCAGGACAGCGCATAGCTAGCAGGCTGCAGCAATGCGAGAGGCACAAGTGTTTTGCACAGTGCTAGGTGGCACAGAGAGGTGTGCAATGGTGTGAGATGCATGGAGATGTTGCAGTAGCGCAGATGTCAGAGAGGGAGCACTTGTCAGCAACAGGTAGAGCTTCAGCATCAGAGGGTGTTTCTAGCCCAACAGGGAGGTCAGTTGGGAGGTGCAGTGCGGATGCAATGCTGGGAGATAGAACTAGCAGCAGCACAGATGCAGTCAAAGATCAAAGTGATAGAGGCTAGAGCAGTCAGATACTGAAGAGCACAGAGATGCAGATTCTTCAGTCGACAGAGGCAATAGTAGTCAGAGACTTTGATGACAGAGCAAGTGGACCGGCCAGATGTGTTGCATGGAGAACATTCCAGAGTTACAAGATCAGGTGAGGAAGCCTTTCTTGTTGAGAGGGAGTGTTGAAAAGTGTGCAACAAGAAATGCTTGTTGAGAATGCAACAAGATGATGGAGCTTAGTGAAAAGAGTCGCCTTCACTAAGTGGGCCCGCAGGAAAATTATGGCGCAAGTTCTATTTTTTTATCACAGTGTGGGTGATCATAGTGTGGATGATCACAGTGTGGGTGATCACAGTGTGGGTGATCACAGTGTGGGTGACCACAATGTGAGTGATCACAGTGTGAGTGATCAAAGTCTATTTTTAGACTGGCTGTCAAAAATAGAAAAGTCAAATATTATAGTCTCATAATAATATTTGGACTATAAACTTGATCTTATTCTCTTGGAGCACTTCAGGATGAGCTACGGATGTGGTACATGCAGATCCCAGAGGGAAATACGTGGTTACCTATGGGATGACTAATATTTGCATGCAGGACTTCAGTTAGAACTCAAGTGAGTTGAGTTTAGTGGACTGGAGGTGCAGTTGATGGAGTTGTGTTCAGTTTAGCTTTGTTAAACTAGTTGTATTTAGTCTAACTGATCAATAGACTAGAGATGAGTTGGGTGAATTAGTTATTAATTAATTCACAAGTTATTAACTCATAATGCAACTATAGAATACATCAGTTAACTCAGTTGCATGTCAGTGCATGTTCAGTTCAGCAGGGACAGGTGTTAGAGGATTAGATTGCTATCAGTTGTGACTATAGCTGTGCATGATGATTTGCACAATCAGAGGGATTGAGTATGCCAATGAATTGGACAATATCAAGAATTGTAGCTTGTGCTCACGTCCAACAGAGTGTGAGTGATTATTTGCAGGTCAAATACGAGTTTGGTAAGCCATTCTCATCAATTCTTGAGCAGGTATTGAGCTGTGGAGGCAGGCAAGCAGCGGGGGAGATTTGGAGATCAGATCTGAGCTGTATTGTGTGTAGCATGTGGAGATAGTACTGAGTACTTGTGAGGAGTATTGTACTATGTATTGTTACATGATTCAATCACTATAATATACAGATAGTTGGGGTTTTTAGCGAGATGCTTTCCCCGGGAAAATATTGTGTTGATATGTGTGATTGATGCTTCTATGTGCGCCTGTGAATGTTTCTGCTTCTGTAAATTGATGATCAACGTAGAGGAGGTTATGTATTATGCATGTTCCGCTTATAAGTGTATAATCAGGATAATCTCTGTGAATATGTGTCATATTATTCAAAATTTCTACAAATTTTCCCCAAAAAATGTCATTTAGGGCCTCAAAACGGCTCCAGAAATTTAGGACCCGAAAAATTGCCAAAAATAGTAAATTGTGCTATAAATTTAAGGAAACTGAAAATTTGAAAGAAACAATGGTGGGGGTCCAAGTGGAATAGTCGGGTGGCCACCAAATCCACCTAGATCAGATGACCTCCTAGAGTAACAATGACTCTATGGAGATGAGACTTGTAATGACATGGTGTTTCTACATATAAGTCTTCCTAAAATAACATCACAAAGCTTGAGTGAGTAAACATCAAACAATACCTCATCTTTGAAGGGCTTGATGTCATAGGATGTGTATCATTTCTAGTAGAAGAAAATGTCTCATTCATGGCTCAACCAACCAATGGTGTATGGTTTGGGGTGTGGCACTATTGAATGATTCAATCTCTTGATGACCTCAATTGAGATCAATTTCTATTGTTTATCATTGTTGAAAATGAAATGTAGTGGGGTCTCCTTTCCCACATATGTGAATGGAAGAGGCACTCCCCTCCTTAGGCTCCTTTGACTCTTTTAATTGGATATTTGTGGTCATGATAATAACATTGGGTTCTGCATTGTTGATATGATTTCCTTTGATGCAGGAGCATCCAGCTAAGGGCATCATGACCGGGTGTTGGTCTCAGCCAAGAAGGACAGGTTCAAAGAATTTTAATTTCATTTATGTTTAATGAATAAAATAGTGTCTAGGAATTAGTTTGTTTTATTATTATTAGTTAAGAAATATTAGGAACAATACAGTTAGGGTAGTGTCATAATAGTTACATTGTTTTGTCATTTTCTTAGTCCACCTTACAGATGTCTGTTCATAAACAAAAAGTATAATATTGTAACTCCTACAATACTTTTGTAACTCCTACAATACAAGAAAACCCAACAAGATTATCGACTATGTAACTACAAAGGGTAACAGTATGGTAACCGAGAACAGTTTGATTAACTGTTCAAGCACAATATAAAAATCAATGTAATACAATCATGGAGGGGTTCAACACATGATAAGAGAAATACAATACAGAGAATAATTTCTTTCATCTGAAACATTTGAGTCCATCTGTAACAGTTCGTTGTAATATTCATTTACTTTTCCCTTAATCATTGAGTAAGCAAAACTAAGCAAATATTGTGTGTTCCTACCCATTTCATTTATTTTCTTTCCTAAAAAACAGAAGGCGGATCAAGAAATTAAACAAGTATTCCCAATACGAAGACTGGCAGCAAACAAACGGAGTTTCACGAACAGAAACCAATTACATTACGAGCATTTGAAAAGAATGAGCATGCAAACGCTGAGCAATAATCCCAGGATAGAGGTAAACGAAATATAACCAAATTCCCTGTTAATTCTTTTCATTGCCAACAAAAATATTTGTATACATATAATAGTCCAGGGATACCCATTCAAACGGCAGAAAGAACAATATGAACCAGCAGAACCCTAAGGGTGAGGGTTTGGTCGGCCACTATCCAAAAGGTGGTTTAAAGTTACACAACTACCAGAATACAAACGAGGGTTTTGTACAAGACTGAACCAGGTTGCATAGCGACAATAGAGAAACCCGAGTGGACGAGAACTGGGACTCTAACCAATGAACTAATAGAGACCACCTAACACTAAAACAAATTGACAATAGTAGTAGAGAACGAGCCTACCGGAGCAAGGCCTGTAGCCATTACATTGACCACGTCGATGGACGGACTCCCACCTGCACAAGCCAGCCAGAGGAGCATTGTTAGCCAAATGCCAACCGAGTAAAAGATAAGAAGCGAACTAAGAAGTGAGAAACTGAATGCAAAATAAACAAATTGTTTTACCTGGAGATTAGTCGCGTGGGAAGAATGAAACCCCACTGAGCCATAGCCCATAGTGACACCCTAAGACCAAGGAGCAGTCCTCGTTAGAACCGGAGGAAAACGAAGAAGGAAAAAGAATCATGGAGAAACAGCTTACCTGAACAGAGCTGTGAAGCTGAGGAGGCGGCCACTGCGACTGTGACCTATAGAATGCAACACGGGCAACACATTAACCAAATTTAATAACCAGAAGAACTACAATGAAATGAAAACAGGGGAGCAGGGACAAGTTTAGTAACCGAGAAGACAGAGACAACAACAACTCTCTTACAGAGACGAGAAGAACCCTCATATTGTGCCCAAGTAACCGAGCAACGAAATCACCAGAACAAACGGAGGTGTCAAACCAACAAACAGCATAACCCATAGCTGGGTGCACGCAGGGCCTATTGCTCAACTCCATACATTCGAAGCACAAACCCTCACTACCAGTTCAAACCCTCAGCGCAACAAAAATACAAGAGCAAAATGAATAAATGACATAGAATGCAGGGTTTTGGCATAAACCAAGAGTGAGAAACAGTAACCGAGGCAAGTACCGCCAACACAACATAATTAAAGTCCGACATAAATGCCATCAAACAAAAATCCAGAACCATCCTATGATTAACACCTAATCACAAGTATTAAGATCCAAATCATTTACTAATCATTTAATTGTTGATTAGTGCACTATTGTATTATTGTTAAACATTATAGTGTGGAATTGGGGGCTGGTCCCATCATCCTTTATCCCGTTTTGAATTAGAATAGAGCCAAGGTATGTTCATTTTTCTTTAAGCTCAACCAACAATCATTGTTTCAATTGACTTTGATCAATGTTATAGCAGTGTATTTTGTGGAACACACACCACTTTCCAATGTCCTTCTTTGACTTCCCATTACCCTTCTTTTCCTGTTACTTGAGCTAGTTGTCTTGAGTTTGGATCTCCTTGCTTTATCCCTTATTTTTCAAGTTAAAGACACCTTTGCTAGGCCTATGTTGTGTTATATTTGCAGACATGAAATCCCATTTATTCATTTACTTCAATTTCTACTCAATTTTAACAACATATTGATAATGGCTACAAGTGAGGAGATGTCTAAGAAATCTATATCTATTTGGATATACCTATGCAAGTGATTTGTATAATTCCATGGATATTCCACTTGACGGTTCATCACAACAAATCTGACAAATCTATACTGAAAATCCAAAATCTATACTATGAGGGTTATTTTCCTTAGACTTTTGGATTTATTAATCTATTATTTTTATGCATACAATACAAAAAATTCATAAAATAGAAAACATACAATAATACAATCACTTACAACCATAATAACACAGTATATGACAAAATAAATATAGTAGAGAGCATAATAATATTTTTAAAACCAAGATTCTATTAATAAATAAAATAACACAATATTGTAAAATAAAAATAAGCTAGAATGTTGGTATTTATTTTAAAAAATACACTCGAATAGAATGGAACCCTTCTTCCTCTTAGTGGCCTAATTATAAAACAAGTTGATAGACCATTAGTAGTTAAGTTTGACTCCTTGAACTCTTAACTAGAGTTACAATATTAACTTTTCTATAGTATTCTTCATCATGATCATGTGGCTAGTCCATTTTCCATGAATAATGGGGGTTGTTGTGACATCCTCTAGAATCACGTGGAAAAAATAGGAAGGTTAACTTGCAGGTGCATAACTTTTGCATAAAGAATTTGATTAAGGTGTTTATTATATTGTTATAACAATATTTGCGGATAGAATAACACTAGGGGGTTACCACATTGACGAAAAAAAGTTTTACCCCCAAAAGAAACCATTTTATGCCTCAAAATTCTTTGGAAGGTTTCAAACCCCATTTCAACAAATTGAAACCCGCTAGTAAAAATTTTCTTGTGAGACGATTCATCCACTTTTTCTAGTATCAAAGAATCAATATTGATGAAAAATAATATATTGATCTAATCCAAAACAACAAGCCACTATGGTGATTTAGAACTAGATGTTGCTCAAAGTCTTCGTCACCCAACTTTGAGGGCAAGGTATGGAAAATATTGGTATAATTCATCATCATTTGGTCTCTCTCCCATCATAGAGATGTCTGTATTATGTATTGATAATCATAGTTCCATATAAGGTCAAATTTCTACTCAAGGGCATTAAGAAAAGATTCCCAAGTAGGTCTTACCTTGAATAATACAAACTCATCTTTGTTATATCTCTATTAGTAACCTTCTCATTAATCTTTGATATGGGGAAGGGATTTTACAAGGATGAAGGTGATCTTTGCATTGTTGGAAAATTATTTTATGGAGTATATCCATCTAATAGACTTAACCATTTCTCCAAATAATATGAATCTATTTGGCCTTCAAATAAGGGGATATCAAAGTTAACTTATACCTTAAAGGGTGTTGCACCTCCAAAATTGCTACTTGTTGAAGGCACCTTGGTTTTTGTTGGTAGTATTTGAATGATTTGGGAGAAATTGTTCATCATATAATTCCTCTTTCATGCTAGTGCTTCCTCAAGAAAAAGCTTGATAGCATTTCTTGCTCCATCATGTCTCTTTTCTTTTGCCATGGGAGACCACTTGGGTTGGTGAGAGTGATAATTCAAACTACCTTGAGACTCAACTCTCTATACATTAACCTTATTGGGGACATGCATTGAGAAACAGAAGGGAATATATCATTCTAATACAATTTATCCAAGTTATAAAAGGAATGAAATGAAAAGTAGGCAAGGAAATAAACACGTAAAGAAAAATATAGCAGAATACACTAAAACATAAACTAGATAGAATGGTGGTATTTACCTCTAAAGAAAGAGGGATGCCAACTATCATCATTTAATAAAGGGTTATTATAAGAGGCCAACATAATTTTATTTTAACATAAATAATAAACCCTATAGGTCCGAAACTCCAACCCCAGAAGATGAAGACCCAAAAGGTTTACGATCCCTGGGGTGATTAGATGATACGTAAACTTCCCAAAGGTGCAAATTTACATACAATATCCTTTTGGGGCACACAATAGATCATTGAAAATAATAATATGAAGGTCACAACTTTCATTTGGGGTTAGGGCATGACAACCCCTATCCCCCCACATGGCCAAAAAAACATCATTTAATGCCTCAAAACAAGCTTGGAAGTTTGGGATCCAAAAAATCATAGAAAACTGTTAAGAAGATAGAGAATCATTGAGTCAATGGAAGAGGTAGTTGGACATTGATATCCACATAGATCACATTGTTACATAAACTTTATTCCAATGAAGTTAGTAGTTACAACTAAATTGTTTGTATTCACACCAATCACTACAAAATCATTTTTAAGTTCAACTTTAATAATAGTGTCAATCTCTAATATCATGTTTTCTTTATCAAATAATTGTTTGTAAGAGTTATGTCATTGGTAAATCATTTACAAAGTAATAAAGAGATCATGTCTTTCTTAATTATCTTTTTAACAATATTTATCTTTACAAATTCTATTAAAATACAATAATTTTTTCATAAAGAAAATATATAACAATGGCTCATAGGGCTTTGGATAAATGGTGATTGGGCATATTGTTTAGACAATCCTTGATATTAAGGTCATTGGTTCAAAATCCATACATAGTCCCACTTTAAAATAAAATATTGAACATAACAAATATTTATGTTCAACTATTTTTTCTAAAATTATCTTCTATTTGAATAAAAAATGTAAATGTTTATAATATCCAATAATAATGCCACATATACAATATTATTAATAATTTTGAAATTATCTAAATTTTTTCTTCTATTTGAATACCAAAATGTCGATGTTTATAATATCTTATAATAATGCACTTTTTAGGGATTTTCCTACTCGTGGAAAAATTAGATGCATAAAATCGAAATTCATTTAAAAATTTTAATTTATTAATATTAATTTTGGAATATTTAAAATTTTAATTTTTAATTTTAATAAAATAGTAATATTTTTAATTTTCTTTATAATAATATGGTAATATTTATATTTCATAATGTATAAAATAATTAGCCCATAGGGTAGCTCAATTGGTGATCACCTTGATAATGAAGTGTTATATTCCATAAGATTCTAGGTTTAACCCCGAACCCCCACCCCCCTCCCTTGATAATGAAGTGTTATGTTCCATAAGGTTCTAGGTTCAACCCCCCAACCCCCACTCCCCTCCCTTGTGAGTTAGCCAATAAAAAGAAAAGATGTGCAAAATAAATAGTGAATGGGTACATTGTTAAGGCACCTATTATGCAATAGTTGACGACTCGAAACCCTGTGAGTGTCCCACTAGCATAATTGTCAACTATAAGTTATAGTGGTAGTGGCCAAAATCGACCCCATAGCATACGAGTACAAGGCCATGTTGAATTTGTATCTATGTCCGGGCTTCATAATTAATATTTTAGCCCTTAAAATATATAATGAAAATGTAAAACATGTTCTTCATGTCATTTATTGAATAGCCCTTGAAATAATTAATATATGACATGTTCTTCATGTTGACCTCAAAAAGAGGGAAATTTGAATTTTCAAATTATATTAAATCTACTTCCAAAATGTAAAGTCGCCCCCCCCAAGAAGTCGGGTCGGCTTGCCCCTATGGTCATACCCATTCATCCTCCTAGAAAAGTATAAATGAAGGCTTTGATCTATTCCAAAAGGAAATCAATTCAGATCTTCTATACAACAATGAAGGAGTAGAAGGGAGGTTGAGTTCCTCTAAAAGAAGAAGTAGTTTTTGGTAGCTAATTTATCTTCTAAATAGATTGAAACCGTGGACAGATGAAAATTCTGACTAGATTGAATTCTGAGGCAGGAAAAAGGGTTGAATTCTGAGGTAAGCAAAAGAGGTCGAATTTTGAGTAGATCAAGCAAAATTGTTTGAGGAAAAGATTGACTTGTCTAAGAGGGCAGTTTGACCAGGTGTGGCTAGGACTATGCTACTAGTCAGGTTGAATTTATGTTTGACTTGATGTATCTCTATTGAACTTAATGATTTCTCTGCTCGATATAGTCTTATTTTAGTGTAATATTAAAAAATATACCAATCCCCAACTCTGATGTCTTTACTGAGTTGCAACAACTCTTTTCTTTAGGTAAAATTTTTGGGGGTTGTTGGTTGTTCAAGATAGAGTAGACAGTGGCCATGAATATTGATAAATAATGGTAAAAACCTCATTACCGGGTGACCTTCCGGGAAGTCCTGGTTACTGGGTGCAAACCCCGGAAGTGATGATTGACGCTATGTGATTTATTTCACTAGTTTCAATCCCACTTCTTCACCCCTGTGAGCATCACCTGATGAAATGAGTGCTAAGTGGACTATTCAAAAATCATGAGAAATTAGTCAGTTATGACTACCTCTCATGGAAATGGTCATAGATGAATGACTTACTTAACATAATTGAATCCCAAAAAATGATATCTAATATAATGTACTGCGGAAACCCTCGATACTTAATTCAAAAGAGTGAAGGGAACTCTACTTGAATGGTTCATGAGGCACAATACATGCTAAGGTTTTGCAAATGGGGTAGCAAGTTAAGTGGGCTTGATTGTGGGGAAAACTCCAGAGTTAAGCACGCTTGAGCCAGAGACAATCTGGGATGGGTGACCTCCCAGGAATTCCTGGTTATTGGATGCAAGCCTCGGAAGTGATGATTGACGTTATGTGATTTATTTCACTAGTTTCAATCCCACTTCTTCACCCTTGTGAGCATCACCCGATGCAATGAGTGCTAAGTGGACTATTAAAAAATCATGAGAAATTAGTCAGTTACGACTAACTCTAATGGAAATGGTCATAGATGAATGACTTAGTTAACGCAGTTGCATCCCGAAAAATGATATCTAATATAATGCACCATGGAAACCCCCGATACTTAATTCAAAAGATTGAAGGGAACTCTACTTGAATGGTTCATGAGGCACAATACTTGCTAAGGTTTTGCAAATGGGGTAGCAAGCTAAGTGGTTTTGATTGTGGGGAAAACTCCATAGTTAAGCGCGCTTGAGCCAGAGGCGATTCCGGGATGGGTGACCTCCCGGGAAGTCTTGGTTACCGGGTGCAAGCCCCATAAGTGATGATTGATGCTATGTGATTTATTTCACTAGTTTCAGTCTCACTTCTTCACCCCTATGAGCATCACCTGATGCAATGAATGCTAAGTGGACTATTCAAAAATCATGAGAAATTAGTCAGTTACGACTACCTCTCATGGAAATGGTATAGATGAATGAATTACTTAACATAGTTGAATCCCAAAAATGATATCTAATATAATGCACTGTGGAAACCCCCGATACTTAATATTGGTCCATTCAATCACAATTTTTTTTTATTCCTTGAATCCCACACACTCAAACCAAAATGATTAAACTAATCAACTTGCACATATAAGAATGGATAGACCAAAACAAAAGGGTATCTAAAGTAACCAACAATATAAAAGTTTTGAAACTGAAAAATGATTGACTTAGCTAAATAAGAAGGAATGTCTAAAATAGTATCTATTTGCAACATCAAACTCAAAAACCCCAGGGATTTTTCATTTACCATACCATTATCATCTTCTCCCAAAAGAGAGAAATTATAGCCAAGAGATGTTTTGTAGCTTAAGAAGATAAGGTTGTTGGGTAATTCATTATTGAAGGAGGAATTTGGGAATTTGGTGGAAGAATGAGTTTAAACAGGGTTTCCTTATTCTCTTTAGAAAGATGTCTGTAAGTATGGAGTAAGGAATCATCTGAAAATATCTTGGGATTCTCGACTGCAAAAAAATTAAAAGTTTTGTGTATTAGTTCTGGAGTGACCTCAAAAATATTCTCCCCTAAAGAAGACATAATGAAATTCCTTTGTGGGACAAGGGAAGACACTAGCCAACTCACAAATTTGGGGAAATGATAGGTATGTGGGACAATAACATGATAAAGGCCAGACTAGATGACTTGAAGAAGGTTATTTGAGTCACTATAATGGTCAAGAATGTCATGTTGAATCTATAAAAGGTCAAAGGGGCAATGAGAATCATATAATTTAACTTCTCTTCCCATGGGATATATGGACAGACAATATGGAGATTGCAATTTGTTTAGTGGATTTTGAGGCTTTCTCCATGTTTACAATTTTAAAGAAATGACAAAGAAGAAACACATAAGTTACCCCGTAACCAGAGACAATGTAAGACCGAATGTTGATGTGGAATCGAAAATTTACAATCTCTAGAAGGTCAAAGGGGCAATGTGAATCATATAATTTAGCTTCTCTGTCCATAAGGGATATATGGATAGACGACATGTAGATTGCAAAATTTTTAGTGGATTTTGAGGCTTTCTCCATGTTTACAATTTTAAAGAAAGGACAAAGAAGAAACACATAATTTACCCCGTAACCAGAGACAATGTAGGGTTGAATGTTGATGTGGAATCAACAATGTACACTCTAGACATTGGTCACCATAACTTTGTAACTGGAGGACAAAGAAAATGGCAGGTGGGACGTCCCTTTATATTTTGTGTACTATCAGGAAAAAACAAGAATAGGTGAAATAAGGAGTACAAAAGGATGACGTGGAGGGGTGAGGTGGATTGATGATGTGGGAGGGTCTTCTCACTTACTTGGATCATCTAACGAGTACATGAGCTGTTGCCAACTTGTGCTGCGTGGTTTTGCAAAAAACCATGAACCACTTCCGACGGGTACCTATAGTGGTTTGTGAAAAATGGAGGGGACTTGTTGGAATGGATTGTGGCTGTTGATATAGAGATGGTATGCTTAGCCATCCCACTTTCCAATGGGTCCCTATCCCATAAATTTTGATTATTTTAACCTATCTGAAAGCCACTAATTCTGCAAACTTTATCCAATGAGAAATGATCCACCCCAATCATTTCTTTTATTGTTTATACAGTGTCAGACCCACTTTTGTATAGTTATGTCGAGCACTTTTAACCTAACATGTTCGGCTTGGTACAAATATAAATAAAAATTTCATATGGGACTTTTACATAAAATATTTTACTTTAGGTAATCCAATTTTTCTTTTCTCTTTTTTTTCAAATTTTATTTTTTACATATTTTTTTTGCAACATAGAGGAAACATAGCCTTGTTTTCCATGTTTATCTAATGAAAAATGTTGTACATTCTCATTATAAAACTTTTTGGAAGATGGTTGGAACATGATAGGATAAATGGCATCCTCCTAGGGTAATATATCGGTGGAATGTTTCCCACCATATCGATGGAATATTTCACACCATACCTTGCATTAAATAACTAGGGTCCTTGAATTATTTACCCTTCCAACTCTTCATTCTTCTTCATTTGGGATTCCATCTAGGTACTACCATGGCTTTATGTAGGTATTCCAATTGACTAGCTAGGTGTCTCATCTCCTTCCTTATCTCATGCATCTTATCACTATAACATCCTCTAGGAGGAGGATAGCTAGCCATGGCATGATTGTATCTAGGAATTTCCAAAATCCAAGACTCCAAGTATTGCCATAATTAAGACTACCACTACATAGGAAAAAGAAAACAACAAGAGGATTAGAGAGACAAAGCCTTTTTGAGTATTTGACAAGATCAATCAACTCAACAATCACTTTAAATCCAAATAGAAACAAAAAACTAAAATTACAAACTTATCCATATTTTCAATAGGGAAAATAGGTTCATTACCATCCATAGGTGACCTATAATTTTGTCTCTCTCCCCACATAGATGTTTAATTTTGTGGACCAAAATTGACAACCATAAAATTTATTGCATTTTTCAACATTTACTCAAGCATATTCATCATTAACCATTAGCCAATAGAGTACTAACAATGTTAATTTTCTTAAGGCTAGAAGTTGTTGTTGTAGATAATTGCATTTTAAAACATTTTCAACATTTTCACATTGCATTCACCCCATATCATTATAAGAAACGTAGAGAGAGCATTAGAAACAACAATGCAATGGAACAATTATAAGTCTGTCATGATCTATGTCATAGGTCTATCATGGCATCTCTTTCATAGGGCTCAACATATCTCCTTCATATCACTGTCATAATATTTTCTCATATCACAAATAAGAAGGCCCAAAGAGATCGTTGTCATACCCAATAACTGAAGCCCATTAGAGCGTTGTTACACTACAAGACTAAGGTGAAATTTCACAAACCCATGGGATGGAATGATTAGTATATCACTACCAAATATTTGTAGGTCCTAGTGTGAATTTATTTGAGGCACACAAACCCTGCCTTTTACCATATGAAATCCATGCAATTTGGAGCATTCTTGAACAACATAAATATATATGTGAAAATTTAAAAATATTTAATTGTATTGATGTTACTTATGAGTAAAAAAATACTCTCCGAGTTGAATCATTCAATCTGGCCTTGAAATGAAGGCTGAGCATGTATTTTTGTGAAGCATACCAAAATTTCCATGCTTCACTAAAATGCAGAGCCATGCTTCATTTCTTGGCCAATCTAATTGATTAAAATTGTATACTATTTTTACACACTAATTTGCTTCCATTAAGTTTCTACTATTCACAAACTATTCACAAAATAAACCTAACAACTTTCCTTATTCTTTGTATTTCCATGCGTTGACTCTTGGTTGACCTTCCTACATGGTCCCCTTTTGTGTGGTGCTCCTCTGCACAAATCCCAAAAATTGTAGCCCAAAATCCTGCTCCAACATTAGGTCCATATATGACCACTTTTCTTCATCTACCAGACATTCCATACCATTCGATATCATCTTCTATTTTTAGCCTTTTTCTATTTTTAGTAAGTCTATTTTTAATAGTGGATGCCACCTAGGATGAAGTGTAGTAGTGATTGGGCACATGGTGATTTATTTTCTATTATTGTACATTACCTATGCCTAAGGTCCGTAATTACTAATGTGCATTCCCTCTCTTATTTAGGGAGTCTACCTTATTTGCAACCTTATCCATTCACCTACCAACTTTTGTTTTTCAATGTAACTAGTGAAATGGTAACTTCATATGATTGTTCTGGGAAAAACCTAGTGTCGAATCACAATAATGACCACTATTCACTTCAATATCAAGATATTCAAATTTTCTTGCACCTTTGGGCTTATAGGAATTACTCATCATGATTTTCAACATGTTCGATTTTTTTCCACCCAGGCTAACATGTCTATGGAGAACAGAACGTAGGTGGGCAAGCAATTAAACCCACTAGCTACCACTCGAGTTATTGTCATTTGACCCATTCACTTACCAACATTATCCTTTGACTTTTGGTCTTATTTTTGGAGGTTTTTTGCTATTTATGAGTTATAAGTTGCATGAGGGACTCTACACTTCAATTCTAACTTATTTTTGACCACATTTATATTTATTTAACTTTATTTTAGACACTCACTCTATTTTAGAGTTTCTCGCCTTATTTTAAGGCTACTAGCTAATCAAGGAAAGTGATTTTCTATTTTCTAGTGTGCATGCACTATGGAATCCCAACCTAGTGTTGATTAGTTCCCTCTCAACAATGAATATTTAAGTGTATTTATGTCAAGAAATAATGCATACAAGAGTTTATGAGTAATTCAAATTGGTGCTTTAGCTACTTAGTCTTTTTCTAGTGTAATTTCATTCTCTCTTTTTTCTTTTTATGCAATTGCTAGTGAAAAATATTTTGCTCACATTAGATATTGTACTTGTGCTTAAAATCTGAGATGGCATTAGAACATTGGAGCGTTGTGAGAAATACTAAAATATTATTTTAGGTTTTACAAGTTTGAACAACCCAAAGAGAATAAAATGACCAACAATTAGCGTATTAATTGTATTAATTTTACTTGAGTAAAAAAATACTCTCCAAATTGAATCATTCAATTTGGCCTTGAAATGAAGGTTGGGTGTGCATTTTTGTGAAGCGGGACAAAATTACCTTACTTCACTGAAATACACACTTAGGCTTCATTTCTTTTCAATTTTATTGATTCAAATTTTATATTATTTGATTACTAATTTTACACACTAATCTGCTTTTAGTAAGCTCCTGTTGTTTACAAACTGTTGACAACTTTGGGGGGACACAGTGAACTGTGATTGTAGCAACACTTTCATTTACATTAACTTCGACCTTCAGATTACTACATTAGAAAAATTTAATTGTATTAGTGTTACTTATGAGTAAAAAAACACTCTCCAAATTGAATCATTCAATTTGGTGTTGAAATGAAGGTTGGGCATGCACTTTTGTGAAGTAAGCCAAAATTGCCTTACTTCACTAAAATGCATGCGCAAGCTTCATTATGTTTGCCAATCTGATTGGTTCAAATTGTAGATTGTCTATTTCATAATTTTACACACTTTTAAATTTTTATATCTCTACTTTGAGCTTAATTATTTATACTTCATATTTCATACAACATTCTATGTTTTGCTTCAACTTGTCTTATGTGAAAGTTGTGTATAAGTGGGAAACATAGTTATATAGGATAATTATCAGACATTATGCAAGGTTATATCCTAAGGTCAGGCATTGTCCAATCAATTCCCATTTCAAATTTCAATACCAAGAGTGTAATTGGTTTATCCCGGGAGTGCACTTTTGTTCTAACTTGAACATCGATAGATATGATGAATTTCTACATTGGAAGAATTGGATTTTAGTGAGTAAAATTTATTTTAGGATGATGAATATGATATGATGTAGAAAATGTTTGTATATTTACGATAAAATGATAATCATTGCACTGCCAATTAATTACATGTTGTGGTGTGCATTTATTGAGACACACAATCCCTACCTTTTACCCTGTAAAATCAATCCAATTTGGAGTATTCATGCACAACATAAATTTAATTAGGATGAGTTATTTTCCACCCAAATTTAATGAGGATGTACTTCATGATATGTGAGAAGGCATGTTCCCCATACATTTGAAAGGTATATTATGTAATGTATAAATAGGAAGAGACTTCTAATTTGTAAATTGTAACACATTGGTGACAAGAGGAAGGAGCTCACCATCTTTTGCCTTTTACTTTTTCTTTTTCAGAATTTTACTACTATTGAGGAAGAGTAGCACTATTGTGGAATTGATGCTCATGATGATGAAATTTGTTGGTTTATGAGGTACTATGTGTTTTTTCTGAGATTGGTTTTAAGTTTTCATCTTTTAATATTTGTTTAACATTGAAACATTATGTATTCTCTTGAGGTATTATCATGACAGGTAACCACCTGAGTGAATCTTAAATACTAAATGCATCCGAGTGGACCTCTACTAACATATATTATAATTGTTGCATGTTTTACATCATTGGAATGACGTCTTTGTAACTTAATTGAAATTTTATTATGGTATATATATGCACTTTCAAATGATGTAATATGATTATGGTTTCGTTTCATATGTTGTAATATTAGAAATATAAAAAAATAATAAATATTGCATGAAATAAATAATAAATTTTCATTTTGAATGTTTTTTTTTACAAAACACGGGTCTTCCAGAAGATCCAGTTGATCCTGAGATCGATCTAGATTATGTTGGATTTGGTTCAGACATTCAAGATAATGATGATGAGGTAGATGGAAAGGACACCAAGAAAGATGACAACGATAACATTGATGATGATCATGATCGACATGATGATGACGACGAGCAATTTACTGGTAGTAGCTGTTGAAAATGCAACAAGAAAATCCTAATTTAATTTTGTCCTTGAATTAAAATAGGAATAAAATTGTAATTCCACATCACAAGACAACTTGTATGAGTTAACTAAGTTAAATTGACTTAGTTGGCTTAGTTAATTCGAGTTGAGGGTCTAATTAGAGTCATGTAGAGTGTCTTCTATATTATAGGAGCCCTCTTTGAGTTTGTTTTGAGTTTTAATTAATTAATTCAGCTTAACTGATTTAAAGTCAATTAAAATAGTTCCAACTGATGGAGGAACTAGTAGGAGGTCAGACAGTGGGGTGTTTCTTCATGTGGTCAACTAGTTCGTTGATGATTTACTTATAAATAACTCATGCATGTCAGATTTGAGAGTTACCCAGTTGAGATTGGAGTTCATGGAAAATGTACAATCAGTGGTATAATCATCTGAATTGTACAGGTGGTGCATGCAGTCATATGAAGGCCTATGATGGATTGCACAATTTAAATTGAGGAATTTCCTTAATTAATAGGGGGTTAATTCCAATGGAAATAACACAAGGAAATATGGACTTGGGTAAGAAAAAAATTGGTTAAGTATTGGCCTGTGCTTGTCTAGGAAGCAATGAGACAGATAGAGATAGTGCAGAGGTTTCTCGGGCTTCACATATTTTTTGATTAATATAATATACAAATAGTAGGGGTTTTTAGCTCTGGATTTCCCTAGGAAATCATTATGTAATGTGTTGATTGAATTATTTCTCTTGTATGCTTCATGATTGTTTAATTGTTTCCGCTGATGAGTAGAGTAGATTCAAATCTATTTTTTTAGTAAATTACAACTAGCAGTTTGAATCTACAAGGAATTTCTACATGGTATTAGAGAAGAAATCACTCTAGAAGAGGAGAATACGAGTTTGTATTTTTTAGGTGAAATCAAATTTTTAGTATCATTCTTCAAAGCCAGCAGGATGTCGTTCTATGGATTGAGACTCGAATATGCCCTTGAGGGTAGTTCGAACTATATTTCTTGGAAGGATAGGATGGAGGCAGTGTTGGAAGGCAATGGTTTTAAGGAATTCATAGACAAAGATATTTCTAATCCTCAAGCAACTGATGCTCAAGATTTGGCATAGTGGAGAAAATGTGTTGCAAAGGCAAGAAGGATTATCCTAGAAGGAGTTTGAGGTCATATTGTCTCGAACCTCCATGGTAAGGAAAATCTATATGCAATGTGGAAGGCCTTGATGAACCTATTTCAAAACAACAGTGACCACAAGAAGCTGGCATAAAGGACAAGATCAGGAAAATCAAGATCAAAAAGGGAGACACAATACCAAAGTATTTTACCAATTTCACCCAATGTTGGGATGAGCTTAGAAGTGTTAGTGTTATAGTTGTTGAAGATGATCTGGTCAGCCTAGCAATTCTAGGCCTTCCCAAGAGATGGCATAGCTACCAAGATTTGGTAAATGGGAGGGAAAAGCTACCAGAGTGGGAGAATTTGTGGTTCGAATTGGTACACGAAGAGATTCGGTGTAACGCCATAGATGGATCCTCATCAAAGCATGATGATGAGGAGAGAACTGTGCCTTAGATAAAAGAAAGGGAAAGGGAGGTCATCCCATTCCAAATAAGATTCCAGTCAGGGCGGCAAGAAGAAGGACTTGTCGAAGATTAAATGTTTTCACTGTCATGAGATGCCAAGACACTATGCCAAGAAGTGTCTACACAAGAAGGCCGACAAGAATCCCTTAGGAGGAGCGATAGGTGAAGCTCTTTCTTCACAATTTGAGTTGGATTTCACCCTCATTGTTTGCATGGTGACATTGTTAGGATATTCAGGCACATAGGAAATAATTAAGTACAACTTGGTATAGTGTATAGTTAGGTAAAGTGTGTTTCTTTAGTATGTACTTTTTGTAACTTTCAACCCGACGGTCATGATATGTTCTAAACATGAAGTGATCTGACGGTTCATTCTCTCCTCAGCATTACCGACAATTGATCTGTGGTTTAACACCCGATTGATGCATGATCTCTATTTAAAGAGCATGGAGGGTCATTTGTTAGGTGATCGTTCATGAGAGAAGCTTATGTAATTTTTCTTTCTTTTACATTAATAAATTTCCAAAAGTGGCCGCGTTGGCTTAAGCTGTGGACTGTTTCCCTCTTTGAGGGTTTTAACCATGTCAAGAATACTGGCGTACTGATATGTGATCTATTTGTGAGTGGTATTCTTTGGTGTTCTGTCTAAGGAACTTACCCTATAAATTCCTACATGGTATCAAAGCTATTTGAGGGCCATATCCGTTGGTGATCCAAATCCGAAGGCATACAACTGCATCTAACTGTCATTTCCTAGATCTACTATTTATACTACTTTCGAGCCGAGATGACTGCTCTATTGTGTTAGGAGCATTTATTCCAGTGAGGAACCCATTTCGTTTCATGTGAAAAGGTTTTTGGTAGCCCTAGCTACGTCATTTTTAAGATTTGGAGGTATATAATCTTTATTTGCAGTGTTAGTTATTTATCTCCTTGTTTATTTCGGTTTATTCATCTCTCTGTTTTTATTACCAGATCTATACCTTTCATTTATGTGTATTCTCTTTTTCCATGACTCTGTGCGATCTGAGCAAACTAGAAACATAAAGAAATGATTTTTCTCATGTGTATGCTCTTTTTCCGCCGCACCTTAGTGTGATCTCAGAAAACCAGAAACATTGAGGAAAATATATATTTTCTGGCAAAAGCTAAGTTTAAACCGTGAGACTTGTATTAGTGTTGCGTTTTTGTTTTAATTTGTGTGGTTTTTTTTGTTTTGTAAGAAAAAACGGTTTTTCAAGCAAGCATGCACCGCAAAGCTTCACTGAGTAAAAAGAAAAGAAAAAACCCTTCATCTTTTCCAAAAATTACCAACCTTTTAAACTAGCTCATTTGTTCCAAAGTTACTTTATGAGAATAGAGGTCTTGGGATCAAGTCTTTTTTTTTGTTGAGTTACTTTTTCAAAAAACACATGTAACTTATGTTTTAAAGTTACTTTATGTAAAAATGTTCTCACCCACTATAAAAAGTGAGCCACGTATAATTCTAAGGTCACTTTATCTTTTATTTAAGTTACAATTTAGTGGATAGTTCATAAAGTACCATTGTAAAAGTGACTTTCACTTATTTATAAAAGTGGGTCACATAAAATAATATTTTTTTAAAAGTGAGCTAATTAGATTAAGTTTGGAAAGAGGGGGGATTTTTTTTTAAATATAACATTATCATTCACTTCCCAACATTCACGTGGTTCACTGACATCTTTAACAATGTTTCTTAAAAAATCCATAACTTCTTCATTTGGAAGCCGTTTTCAGAGATGCTTTTTTTTAATCGACCTAGTTTTTCGAGATCTTTCCATTGGAACACTTAGTTCCAAAATATTCAGCTTCAGTTTCTCTTAAAATGAAAATTACATGCCTAATTATTTTTTACACCACCAACTACTTCCAATGGTTATGCTACATTGTGGATTTTACTTAGAAGTAAAGATCTTTATAGAATAACCTCAGGCCAAGAGTCTAAACCTAAAGATGAAGATAAGCGAGCTGAATGGGAAAATAAACAAGATGAAGCACATGGGTTGGTAGGGATGTCTATTTCTCTAGACCTTAGATTCCATATCGCAGAAATTGATACCCTCGATGAAGCAATGAAACAACTCAATAAAGTTTTTGGAATTAAAAATGAAATTATAACCCATCAACTCGAAAATGAGTTGCTTTTGTTACACCCGAATAATTTTTCTTCCATTGAATATTTTTTTTCCAAGTTCAAGACCCTTGGAATTTTCTTAGAAGGTGTTAAGGTTAAGAAAGAAGATGGTAGCCTTATCTATTCCATTCTTACTAAGTTAGGACCAACTCACTCTGTGTTTGTTTCCACCTTCCATTCTACTAGAGAAGCCTTTATTTCTCAAGGACAAGCCTACAAGTCCCCCTCTTTTGATGCCTTTTGTGATTATTTAATAAGAGAACAAGAAAAACACTTACATATTGGTCTTCTTAATACTGGAAACTCTTCTAAGAAAGGCTTAGTAGCCCAACAATAACCAAGTTCAAAGAATCCTAAGAAGCAACATCCTAAAAAGAATGGTCTTAAACCAAACAAGGGTCCTAAGCCATTTCAATCTCAAAATGGAAAACCAATTCAACCAAATGATAAGGAAAATAAAAACAAAGGGAAGAAGACTGATAGACATTGCAACTTTTGTAATCATGATGGCCACTTAGAATCCAAATGCTTTAAGAAGATGGAAGCTTTGGAAGAAGCCATGAAGAAGCATAACATCCATTCGGAGCACTCTTCAACTTCAACTTCATCTTCAGGAATAACGCTTTCTGCATGTGGTTGTGAGGCATCTCAGTCTGGTTATGCACTAAATGTATCTTCTTCTTCTCATTCTCATGAGTGGCTCATTGATTCTGGAGCTTCTTATCACATGGCAAAAAACAAAGCCATGTTTTCTTCTTTAAATGATTGTAACACAAAAAATATATATGTTGGTGATGCTAAATTGCTTAATGTTGTATGGACTGAAACAATTCATTTAGAAAATGGTCAATTTAATGATGTATTATGTGTTCCTACCTTATCCCGCAACCTTATATCTATATACCATATAACTCGTTCATGTTAAGGTAAAATTGTTGAATTTTCACCTTGTGATGTTGTAATTAAGGACCTAAGAGATCCTAGACAGATTTTAGCTACTGGCATTGCTGATAATTCTAAGAGTTGTATAAGTTTAAAAACTTTGGGTCATCAACTCTTCCCTTGGTATTTTTTGCTCATAATGATGAAGTGAGAAAACTTTGGCATGAGCAATTTGCACACTTAAACTATTTCTTCCTTCAAAATCTATGTAAAGAAAATATGGTGGCAGGTCTCCCTATGGTATCTTGCAGAGATAGTGTTTGTTCCAGATGTGTACTCGGAAAACATTATTGGGATAGTTTTGAAAAGTGTGCCTCTTGGAACGCCTCAACCTCTTTACAACTTGTGCATAGTGATTTATGTGGTCCACTTCCAGTCGTTTCATTCTTTGGCTACAAGTATTTCTTAACTTTTATTGATGATTTCTACAGACGCACTTGGGTATACTTCTTAAAACTCAAGAGTGAATTCTTTAACTTGTCCTTGGCCTTTAAGGCCTTTGTTTAGAAACAATGTGGACATCAAATTCTTAAGCTAAGATCTCATAATGGTGGAGAATAAGTTAACAAAAAGTTCATCAACTTTTGCACTGAGCATGGAATTCAATTGCAACATATTGTTCCATATACTCCACAGCAAAATGGTGTAGCTGAAAGGAAGAATCACACCTTAAAGGAAATGGCTAATTGTATGCTTTAATCTAAAGGACTTGGTCTTTCTTTTTGGGCAGAAGCAATTAACTGTGAAAATTACATAGTAAATCACACTCCTACTAAGGTTTTAAAGAATAGCATGGAGGTCAATTAAACCAGATGTAAGTCACTTTCGTGTTTTTGGAAGTGAAGCATGGGCCCATATTCCAGATGAGAAACATAAAGCCTTAGAAACTAAGAGTGAAAAATCTATTTTTTTGGATATTCTGAAGATGTCAAAGGATATAAACTTCTTCAACCTAAATCCAAAAATGTTATCATTAGAAGAGATGTAAAGTTTGCTGAAAATATATCGGCCTACGAGCCTAGTTCGGCGGATGTGTCGCCTCTCTCTATCCCTTCTACTTTTGAAAGTATTCCTTCTTCAAATGATGACAATGAGGTTGACAATCCTCCCCCACCTTCTCAGGATCCTCCTTTAGCTCCTCAACTTCCAAAATGTGTCTGCGCTACTTGGGATGCAACATGTGCTCTTGCAGGTGATCCTACAGATCAACGTCGTATGCGTTCTCAGTTCAATAGAGACTCTTCTTTATTGGCTCAAGATTCAACGAATTATGATCCTGACACGTTTGCAGAAGCTTCAGGCCATCCAGATTGGGATGCAGTTATGAATGAAGAACATCGTTCATTATTGGCAAATGATACATGGGACCTTGTTCCTCTTCCAAAGGGACGAAAACTTGTTAGATGCAAATGGGTTTACAGAACCAAGTTTGGACTAGATGGAAAAGTTGATAAACATAAGGCTCGTCTTATTTCTAAGGGTTTTTCACAAGTTAAAGGCATTGACTATACTGAAAACTTCTCCCCTATTTCCAAAATGAACTCTATCCGCCTTGTTATTCCCCTTGTTTCCTCTTTCAAATGGGAAGTCCATCATATGGATGTTAAATATGCCTTCTTTCATGGGGACTTGCATGAAGAAATCTATATGGAACAACCTCCTGGCTTTATACAAACAAACTCCAGCCTTGTATGTCGACTTAAGAAATCCCTTTATGGTCTTAAGAAAGCCAGTCGGGCTTGGTATGCCAAAATGGATAGCTTTCTTTTAGATATTGGCTTTTCTAAGTGTCATTCTGAACATACTACCTACACTAAGAAAGTGGGTAAGTCTCTTATCATTCTTGTTCTTTATGTTGATGATCTTATCCTTACTGGTAGTGATCCCAACCTTATAAACCATATGAAGTCTATCGTTAAAAAGTAGTTTGAAATGACATACTTAGGACACTTTCATTATTTTATTGGTCTTCAAGTCTTGCAATCCAAAGAAGGTATTTCCCTTTCCCAGTCCAAGTATGCCTATGATCTTCTACACCACTTTCACATGGAAGACTATAAGCCATCCCCTTCTCTCTTTTAGTCTAGAGCCAAAATTTCAGTCACTTGTACTTCCCCTACCCGTCCTGACCTTTCCTTTGTTGTTGGCCTTGTTGCCTGGTTTATGAAAAACCCACATGAAAGTCATTGGAAAGTAGCTAAAAGAATACTTCATTATGTTCGAGGTACAGTTCAGTTTTGGATTCATTAGAATGCAGAAGCATCTCCTCTATTGGTTGGTTCAACCGATTCTGATTGGGCCGGTGTCCCTGATGATCGGAAGTTTATTGTGGGTTATGTCTTCACTCTTGATTCTAGACCTATTACATGGGCTTCCAAGAAAAAAGTGCCATTTCTCTTTCTTCATCAGATGCAAAGTATCGTGGCACCGTTGAAGCTAGTAAGGAAGCCTTGTGGCTTTGTCAGATCCTGTCAGAGTTTGGTTTTCAGCAGCAGCATCCGACTACACTTTGGTGTGATAATCAAAGTTCCATTAAACTATGCAAAGATCCAGTCCAACATCAACGTAGCAAACACATTGAACTACACATGCACTTCATAGAAAGCTCATTCATGACCATGTTCTTGAAGTACAATATTATTCACTCGATGATCAAGTTGCAGACATATTTACAAAGGTTCTCATAGAGGCGAAGTTTACTGAACTTTGATTTATGGTTGGAGTTAAGGAAGTTGTCACTAAGTGGGGATAGGCTCTAATTCCTCCTTCCTTCTCCTATTGTGTCATCTTTGTACATCCTTCAATCCTATCCCAAGTTTTTCTTAAGGGGGGATGTTAGGATATTCCGACACATAGGAAATAATTAAGTACAACTTGGTCTAGTGTATAGTTAGGTAATGTGTGTTTCTTTAGTATGTAATTTTTGTAACTTACAATTGGATGGTCACGATATGTTCTAGACATGAAGTGATCCGACGATTCATTCTCTCCTCGGTATTACTGACACTTGATTTGTGGCTTAACACCCAATTGGTCCATGACCTTTATTTAAAGAGCATGGAGGGTCATTTGTTAGGTGATTGTTCATAAGCAAAGCTTATGTAAATTTTCTTTCTTTTACATTAATAAATTTCCTGAAGTGGTCATGTTGGCTCAAGCCGTGGATTGTTTCCCTCTTTGAGGGTTTTAACCACGTCAAGAATATTGGTGTACTGATCTGTGATCTGTTTGTGAGCGGTCTCCTTTGGTGTTCTATCTAAGGAACTTACCTTGTAAATTCCTACAGACATCAGTGATTGGCAGTGTGTGGTATCTGGATAGTGGAGTCTCATTCCATATGACTGAAAACAAATCATTCTTCAATGACTTGGAGGAGAAGGACCTTCAGATGCACATCAAAATGGGAGATGATGGAGGGTATAATGTGACGAAATCAGTACTGTTACTTTTCAAAGGGAGTCTGGTTCTCCTCTCACATTAAAAGATGTCATGTATGTTATGGGTTAGAAGAAGAATTTGGTTTTAGTTGCTATGTTGGAGGACAATGGCTATAATGTGATATTTCACAAAGGAAATTCATTCCTTCGTCACATAGCCTCAGGAAAAGTGAAGCGGATTGGGGTTTGGGTGAATAACCTCTATAAATTGGATGTAGAATACTGTGATGATTTGAGCACAAAAGCAGAGAAGGTGCAAAGACAAAACATCAGTGAGTTATGGCATAGAATATTGGGTCACTTGCACCATGGAGCTTTGAAGATCATGTAACAGATTTCTACAGGACTTCCTAGAGGTACACTAGAGAAGAGAGATATATGAAAAGGGTGTACATTGGGGAAGTACACCAAAGCCACATTTCATGATAGTGCAAGTGATCATTGAAAGAGTTTACGCAGATGTGTGGGGATCATTATCGACATCCTCCATGACAAAGCACAAGTATTATGTAATATTTGTAGATGATTTCTGATGTAAGTGATGGATTTTATTCATGCAGAAGAAAGATCAGGCGTTCTCTAAATTTTGTGAATTTAAAGCACTTGTTGAGAAAGACACTGGTAAGAAAGTGCAGGCTCTCAAGAGCGATAATGATGGACAATACATGTCGAATGAATTCAAGAACTTTTGTGCATCAGAAGGCATTCAATGGGAGTTAATAGCACCCCATAAACCACAACGTAATGGGGTGGCTGAAAGGAAGAACATAAGTATTGTGGGAGTTGCACCGGTGATGTTACATGATCAAGGCCTATTATTGCACTGAGGCATGCAACACAATTGTATATGTGCAGAACAAAAGTCCTCATTGGATTCTTGGGATGAGTACACTAGAAGAAGCTTTTTTCAGGTAAGAAATCAAATGTGGCACACTTCAAGATATTTGGTTCATCTACTATCATGTTACCAAGGATGCAAGGAAAAAACTAGAGCCAACAACTGAGTTGGGCATATTTGTGTGGTACATTGATTCACCTCATAATTTTCGACTACACCTTCTATATCATAGGATGCCAGTGGTTCGTAGAGATGTGAAGTTCAATGAAGAGAATTCCATGACATGTTCAGTTGCATGGAGATGAGGAGATTTTAGCTCCAAAGGAAGAACCTCAGGATGATGTGCAGTAGCCACATGCAGAGGAACCGAGAGTGGAAGCACCCACTCATGCAAATACTTCTAGAGATGGACAGAAGTGCACCAGATAGGTTGACAGATTGTTGCATGATGCTAAAGAGAATGTGGGAGAACCCACAACACAGTGTAGGTAGAGGAGGTCACTAGATCAATACACTGGCTACATGGCTTTGATGAGTGAGAGTGTAGATATTGAGCCATCCTCATTCGTGCAAGTAGTGCAACAACCTACATGGGTTGATGCCATGGTAGAGGAGTATGAATCCATTATCATAAAAAATGTTTGGGAAGTGGTCCCAAGACCAGCAAACAAGTGAGTGGTGAGTTCCAGATGGATTTATAAGGTAAAGCAAGTAGAAGACTGGAGTGTAGAGAAATACAAGGCCATATTTGTGGCCAGAGGGTTCTATGAAGTGAAGGGAATAGATTACGAGGAGACCTTTTCTCTAGTAGCAAGGTACTTTGCAATCATATCTATTATAGCACTTTCAGTGTAGATGGGATGGAAGATACATCATATGGATGTAAATACAACATTCCTCAATAGAGTGATTGACGAAGAAGTGTACATTGAGTAGCTGGAAGGATTTGAGACCTTCAATAGAGATTGGCATGTGCGCAGACTTAAGCGAGCATTGTATGGATTGAAACAAGCACCCCATGCCTTGTACACCAAGATTGATAGCTATTTCACCAGGTTGGACTTCACCAAAAGTGAAGCAAATGAAAACCTTTACCATATTATGGTTGAAGGTAACTTTTTTATTATTGTATTATATATCGATGATTTAATTCTAACAGGTGATGAGAAGCTGGTCAAATCTTGTAAAGAGGATCTTGCAAGAGAATTCGAGATGAAGGACTTGGGGCTCATGCATTATTTCCTTGGTATGGAAGTATGGCAAGGAGATGAGGAACTGTTTGTCTCTCAGGGAAATTATGCCAATGAGATATTGAAGAAGTTCCACATGGAGAGAAGAAAACCCATGGAGACTCCTCTAGCAGGAAATTGGAAGAAGGAAGATGCTACTTCAGGTGAAGTAATGGGGGTTATTATTTACAGGCAGCTTGTGGGTTCACTTATCTATTTGGTGAACACGTGACCATACATATGTTTTGTAGTTAACCAACTTATTCAAGCAGTGGTTAAGCCAACCAAACACTATTGGAAGGAAGCTAAACATGTGTTTAGATACCCTAGAGGCACCATTCAGTTTGGTCTTTGTTACATACAGACAAAGGAAGTGAAGCTTCAAGGCTTCTCAGATGCATATTAGGTAGGGAGTCCATCCGAGAGGAAGAGCACATTAGGGGTAATCTTCAATATTGGATCAGCAACAATTTCTTGGTACATTAGGAAGCATAGATTAGTTGCACTTAGTACCGTAGAAGTAGAGTACATGGCTGTTAGTTAAGCAACTTGTAAGGTTATCTAAATGAGGAAGATCCTTGTTGGGTTATTTGGTTAGCAGATGGGTCCTGTGGTGATTTACTATGACAATCATAGTTGTATTAAACTCTTTGAGAATCTAGTTTTTCATGATCGATGCAAGCATATCGACATCTCGTATCACCATCTACGAGATTGTGTGCAGAGGAGAATCATGTTGTTGGAGTACATTTGTACAGAGGAATAAGATGCAAACATCTTGACTAAGGCACTGTAAATAGGAAAATTAAAGTTCCATAGAGGCAGGATTGGGGTATCTGATAATCCCTTTCTTGTTTAGAAGTAGAGTCGAAATGCAACAAGAAAATCCTAATTTAATTTTGTCTTTGAAGTAAATTAGGAATATAATTGTAATTCCACATCACAAGACAACTTGTATGAGTCAACTAAGTTAAATTGACTTAGTCGGATTAGTTAATTCGAGTTGAGGGTCTAACTTGGGTCATGTAGAGCGTCTCTTGCATTATAGGAGCCCTGGTTGAGTTTATTTTGAGTTGTAATTAATTAATTCTGTTTAACTGAGTTAAACTCAGTTAAACTAGTTCCAATTGATGGAGGAACTAGTAGGAGGTCAGACAATGGGGTGCTACTTCATGTGGTCAACCAGTTAACTGATGATTCACTCATAAATAACTCATGCATGTCAGATTTGAGAGTTACCCAGTTGAGATTGGAGTTCAGGGACAATGTACTATCAGTTGTATAATCATTCGAATTGTACAGGTGGTGCATGTAGTCATAGGAAGGCTTATGATGGATTGTGTAATTCCAATTGAGGAATTTCCATAATTAATAGGGGCTATTTCCCAAGGAAACAACGCAAGGAAATAGGGACTTGGGAAAGTAGAAAATTGGTTAAGTATTGGCCTGGGCTTGTCTAGTAAGCAATGAGACAGATAGAGATAGTGCAGAGGTTGCTCAGGCTTGAGCAAAGCATTGTAATCTTCTCATATTTCCTGACTAATGAAATATATAGGTAGCAAGGGTTTTTAGTTGTTGCTTTCCCTAGGAAATCACTGTGTAATATGTTGATTGAATTATTTCTCTTGTATGCTTTATGATTTCACGATTGTTTAATTGTTTCCTCTGATGAGTAGAGTAGACTCAAGTCTATTATTTTAGTAAATTACATTAGCAGTTTGAATCTACAAGCAATTTCTACAGTAGCCATCATATAGACTCCATTATGGATCATTGTTGATAAATCGTTATGATGCCTCTTTTCATGTTTATTATCATATGTATCATTTTCATCTACAGTACCATATTGAGTTGTATTATTTTGACATGTATCATTTTGAATGATATCATTTGGACATGTATTATTTGGGTCTGCATTATGTGTAGTTGGTCACGAACCAATAATTTTGTTTATTAATAATATAAAAATATTGATCATAGTTAAACAAAAAATTATCTTATTATTTTATTCTAATGTTGTGGTGTGGTCTATAACTATAAGAAACCTAAAATGTTTCCTATTTTATTTTCATGGAGATTTAATAAGTATAATGATGTTGTTAGTTTGTATGAATGCCCATTTCCTTAAAAAATATTTATAAATGGTATGCTATAAAATATTTCAAATGAAATATGACTTACTCTATAATCATATAAGTTATTTAAGAGACATAATATACTTAACTAATTTAATTGAAATAAAAAAATATTCAATTAATAAATGGAAGCTATAAAGTAAGCAACATGAGTTTTTTAAAATGGAAGCATAATGTGGCTATAAAATGGAAGTAAAATTTGACATTAAATTGGAAGCCATACATGGAGCTATTACTGGCTCTAAATAGGAAGCTACATTGGTTTCTTAGTAGGAAGAAAAGTTAGAGGCTAATTAAGAAGCAAACCCAACACTAAAAGGAAGCAAAACCTCGACCTAAAAAAGAAGTAAGCCTGGTTGCTAAACAAGAAGAAAACCTTGCAACTAAAAGGAAGCAAACCATGAGGCTAACAAGGAAGAAATTATGGAAGAAAAAAAGGAAGCAACAATGGAAGCCAAACTAGAAGCACACCAAAATCAATCTTGGAAGCAAAACTTGGCATTATCTAAGAAGCAAAAAAGGAAGCAATTTAGGTAGCAAACAAAGAACTAATAATGGAAGTAATAATAGTAGCCAAACTTGGCGTTACCTGAGAAGAAAAAACAAAAGCAATTCAGGTAGAAAACAAAGAAGTAATAATGGAAGAAATATTAGAAGCCAAACTTGGCATTCCCTAAGAAGCAAACAAAGAATCCATTCAGGTAGCAAACCAAGAAGTAATAATGGAAGCAATATTAGAAGCAAAAAAAGACACTATAATGGAAGTCATATTAGAAGCTAAAGAAGATGCCATAATGGAAGCAAATCTATATGCAACAAGCGATGCCATAGTTGAAGAAAAAATCAAAGCAACAAACGACATTATAATGGAAGCATAACTTGGTGTAAAATAGGAAGTCAAAAAAGAAGTTATTTTCGATTGCATACCAGAAGTAAAACATGAAGCACAATTGGAGAAAAACTAGACGTACAAATGGATGCAACAATGGAAGCAAGAATGGAATAAACATTTTTCGGCCCTATTTCTAGTGGTATTATCAATGCTATTTCCGACGTCCAAGTGAAGATGCATTGTAGTGCTAGGTTTTGCTCCACTGATTGAACCCAATTTGTAGGCTCAAATACACTAATTTTTGGTGTTATTTCCAGTGCTAATGACCTGTTTTGTTGTAGTGATAAACATAATCAATGGGAGAAATACCTTCTCTTATTGGAATTTACATACAACAATAGTTATCACAATTCAATTCAAATAGCTCCCTTCAAAATCTGTTATGAAACCAACTCACAAAAGGATATAAAAGAAAGATCAACGCCTTAGAATTCAGCCTCTTCGAGGGGGAAACCTCCTTTACATTACACAAATGAAAATTTCTTGGATGATATAAATGACAAAACATCCTTTCTATATGTAGGAGTCTAAGGGGTCACAATATAGCCAAAGACGACCTAACAATAATAATATAAGGGCACAAAAATAACAATAGTGGGCTTCTATGGGGCACAATAATAACAATATGGGGACACTAGGGGCACAACAATAACAATAAGGGATACAATGACAATAGTAATGGGGGAATCACTAGTATTATAGGGACCTAACAAAATCCTATATGGAAGACCATGTGGTACTCTGTTAAGATGGGATCGATTCATGTTGGGACCTAACATGCTCTGAGAAATGGAAGAACAAATGGCTACAATTAAGTAGAGGCTAAAGGCAGCTATGGATCACCAGAAAGGTTATGTAAATGCAAAGAGAATTGATAGAAGCTTTGATGAAGGTAGCCAAGTTTTTATTAGAGTCAGACCCTCTAAGAATTCCTTTAGATTTGGAAAGGCAACAAAGCTATCCCCTATATTTGTTGGTTGATTTAAGATCCTAGAGAGGATCAGGCCAGTTGCTTATAAGCTTGAGCTACCATCCTATCTAAGAAATATACATAATGTGTTTCATGATCTTACGCATAGAAAATATGTACCTAACCCATCCCATGTATTGAAATTTGAGAAATTACAGGTTTCCAAGGAGGGAGTCCTTCAAATCGAACCATTTTCTATACTGGACCACCGAGTTCGTTGGCTCAGGAATCATGAGTTTGAGTAAGTCAAAGTTCAATGGGACAAATATAGCTCTGGGTTAACTACTTGAGAGGATGCAAATGCTATTTTAGTGACTTTTCTTATCTATTTCATTATATTGTGTGGTGAACCAAATATGATTGGATAACTTAGCTTAGATAGATACTTTTGTGAAATATCTAAATAATGTCTTATTATTTAAATTTTACACTATGGTACTATGTATAAGGTTGTGGTTTTAGTTATTCTTTATGTAAACATGGTTGAAGTATAATGTTGTGATGATGTGATGCCATGTAGCAATAGGACATAATTTTGATGATAGGACAATGATGCATATGTGGTACTTATTTATTTATTTTGTTATGAAAATGATGTTATATATTGATGATGGATATGGTATGCATGATGTGGCATATGTATTATTTTCTATGATGTTATGATTATAAATAATGCATTGGTTTCATGCTGCTATGTGGTGATTGATAGGGAATCCAAAAATGGACTGATAAGGTCGATTTATTTGATGATATCATGGGAGCCCATACTTACTATTGTAGCTTTATCTATCTCCCATCGCAAGATGATTCAGAAGATGTAGAAGCCTTCTAGAGAAAACCCCCAGGTTGAAGGAAAGGGTCAGTGCCTAGGGAATCCTAGAGGAGTGCTTTTGAATATTCTCTGAGGCTTTCTGTTTCACTCCATATGTCACATAATTTGAAGTAAGATAATTCAGAGCTTGGTTCAATAGCCCTTCACCAAGGTAGACTCAAGCAAGCAGGCACACACACACACACACACACACACGCACATATACATGG
Organism: Pinus tabuliformis; assembly: GCA_031772625.1. NCBI lineage: Eukaryota > Viridiplantae > Streptophyta > Pinopsida > Pinales > Pinaceae > Pinus > Pinus tabuliformis. Next base: position 510,711,595 of record CM062816.1, on the reverse strand, counting down.
GTAGATATTACTCATGTCAAGGAGGAATGTCCTGATTCTGGTGGCCGACACACAACAAAATGCAACTTAATATTGGAGTTGTAGTAGAAATGAAGAGGAGGAAAGAAAGGAAGGAATTCCATGCAGAGGGTTGGATAAAACACAAAATCCTAAGCAACAAGTTCCAGCATAAGTATGGAAGAATGAGGAGGTGAAAACACAGAAATAGTGGAGCGCAATTTAAGGTTTCTAGCTCTATACCTCATGGACACATTTTTTCACCAAATAGTATTAGTAAATATGTGCTCACACAGGTACTGCAGGCTATAAAATAACACAAGTAAATATGTCATTTACACAGGTACTGTTTTCTACTTCGCAACATACATACAACCATAAGTGAGAGTGAAACCGGTAGCTTCATTACACAATTTCAGAGGAGGAAAAACATACATGAAATGATATACAAAAGGGAAAACATATTGCACATTACTCCACTTGGAATCAACAAAACTGCTTCATTAATATTTGAAGATAGAGTCCAAATCACCAGTCCATCATAGTTAACATTTGTATAAGCTCGAGCACCTCATGAACAAGAAAATTGAACCAAAAGTGGAACCTCCATGGGACTGAGTGTGGTGACCAAAGGTTTGGTGCTTGAGTGCTAAAGCCTTTGGGCTCCTGTCGGGGGCCTATCTCCCTTTATAATTCATGCTTCACCCTTGGTCCTTTGGATGTTCATGACCAAGCGCCACCACATATTGAAGCCCCTTCACCATCAGAACTTTTCCAAATTAGAATTTACCAGGAGTTACGATATTTCGCATCCTCGATATGGCCCATAACACTTAGGTACTAAATATTCCTTTGGCTCTGGGTTCTATGGATCTCTCACGACCATGTGCCAGTATGCATTAGAAGCCCTCTTCATAGGACATTTCCAATTTAAGAATTAGCATTGAAGTTACGATATTTCGCAATTCCGATGAGCTCATAACTCTTGGTGCTCGACCCCAGCTATGTGCCTTTAGTTCTCTAGATCTTTCGTGAATAACTTCCACATGACTTTAGAGCTCCTTCTATCGAAGGTTCTTCCAATAAAAGTTCTTATGGCCTTTCCCTCCGAAATTATTTATAATTATTGGGTGCTTGGCCTTGGTTCGAGCCCTCGGTTCTTTTGGATATCCATGACTTGGTGCTAGTAAATATCAAATCGCTTCTCACTGGAAGTTTTTCAAATACTAATTAAAACAGAGTTATGATGGCCTCTTCCTCTGAAATGTGGACCTTCAAAGTGACATCATGCTGACATCATCACCTCCACGTGGTGCCTCCTGAGTGGTTACACGCATCACCCGAATTTGTTCCCTAGGCGCCTCAAAATGCCAAAACTTCCTTCCATGTGTCCTTGTCCCGCCATGTCATGTTGATGTAATCTTCCCTGGCAGCTCATTGGAAGCAACTATTTGCTACCAGGTGTCTTTTTCAGAGGAGAGAGAAAAGGTCCCTGGGGTCTTTGGATTTTCAAAGATTTCTTTGTACTTCATTTTTCTTCAGAACCTCAACATTTAGTAAGAATTCATTTGATAAGAATTTTTGAGGATCCGATCCTCTGATCCCCTCTACTATGAGGTCCAACCTTCTAATATCGGACCCCAATATAGCTTCCTTCAAATTTCCTGCTCTGGCATTCCATTTTGGGTGCATCTGCTCTTGAATTTCAGATCTCCCATTTACATTTCAGCCTCCAATATTTCGGTACTTCCCTTGAATTTCAGATTTGAAATTTCGGCACTTTCTTTTTCGGATTTCCTTTGAATTTCAGCTCCTGAAATTTCGGGTCTCCCATATAATATCTACCTCTTCCTATTTGTGATTTCAGCCTCCAAAATTTCAGTCTCCTTTTATGGCTTTGGGATGTAGGCTCTCCATTTTGATTTTCCTTTGAACCACCAAGACCGCACCTATCCTCCATTGTATCAGGGATAAAAATAGAACCATTTGACAAAAATGTAAGGTCGTATGACAAGTGACAACACCTACGAGGGAGAATATGTAACATCATATGGGTTGGGGATAGAATTAATTAACACTACACTTACTAGTGGTTCTTTTGCCTTATATATCTCTTGATGGATAGCTCTTGAGGGGTTATGTGACCATATTGAGGAGGTCGAGTGCCTGATATTGGATTGGGATGTTATAGTCCAAAAATGTCTGTGGGACTTCGATGCTTGGGGCTATGCACCTTAGTGAGTGTGGAGGGAGTTGAGCTAGCCTTGTGAGATGCCTAGAGTCATTGAGTACTAGGATCAGATGCCTGCCTTGGGGTAATCCTTGAGGATATGGTATAGATCAATGAGGCTTTATGCCTGGTTCTGAAAGTTGGGAAAAAATTCAAGATTTCTTGAATTTCTCTGGTGTTGTTTAACTTTTGATGCCTACTGATATACTAGTTCAATAAAGGGTATAATGCAAATATGAAGTTTTAAATAGATAAATAAAATAATAAAAAGTTAAATGATTAAACTTAACCTCAAGACAAAGTTCCTTAAAGAGGGAGAGTATGTAAAACACTATAATACTAAATCAATAAATAATAATAAAATAAATGAAATAATATTTATATATAAATAAATAAAACAATAAATAATAAAGAAAATATTATAATAATAAATAATGAAGAAAATATAATAATATTAAATAAATAAAATAATAAACTAAAGTTATATATATATATATATATATAGAGAGAGAGAGAGAGAGAGAGAGAGAGAGAGAGAGAGTAAAGTTAACAAAAGTAATCAGACATAAAATAAGCTAGAGTTAAATTAATAAAAATGTTAAGTAAAACTTAAGACAAAGAACTAAAAACTGGCGTATTGACATATGGATTGCGTGCATGTAGATCTCTTTCCAATCCCCTTCTATTTTTGGAATAGTTTTTTCTATTTAATGGCTGGAAAGGAAGATGTGAAGCATTCATTCTTTTCGAAGGAGAGCGTTGTAAGAAAAGAGATTCCCTGGCAGTAGTAATTAATTGAGGGCTCGAGGGTGGCCAACTATAGAAATACTATGTGTAGTTGAGCCTACAGTTGGGTGGAGAGTCGTCCCCAAAAATTTGTTACAGTTACTAGGATTCGAGTAGCATTTCAATTCTGAAATCACAAGTAAGGTATAATGTCGACACAAGTAAGTCTTCTCTGCTCATGGTTTTCGGAAATTCTATGTTAATTAGTTGAATAGTTTGTGTGTTGATTATTAATAACACTTATTGATGAAATTAGTTATATGTTTGAATTTTGGGTCATCACAAGGAAGGGTTGAGGATGAGAGCCACCTTTGGGGGATGGTTGAGGATGGGAGACACCTTTGGGGGAATTAAACCATCCCAAAAGGTGTTCAAACTAACTGAACTTTGTACAATCCTGATAATAGTATCCCACTGGTAGGTGGAACATTTTTCCATCCAACATAGAAACTGACCTTGACCTAAACTCAACCTAGCTCGAAAAACAAATAAAAATAAATTTAACATTGCTCATAAAACGCATCTCTAAACTAAAATCTATTAGAATGTCAGATAAACTTTATACATCATTACTAATTTATTATTTTAATCAAAATTAAATTTGATACGATTAAGTTTCTTTCTTAAAATTATTTTTTAAATATAAACATTTGAAAATTTCAATATTTTTTAATAAAAAAAAAAAAATAATAAAATAAGAATTATTAATAAAAAACTTAAAAAACTTAAATTATTTTTCTAACCTAACAAGTTTAAAGAAAATTCAAACATCCCTAAAATTAAATAAGTTACTTTCTTTTAATTATATATATAGATAAAAACTTCATCATTAATTAAATATAAATTGATAAATTTATTTATTATTTATTATTTATTTATTTATTTATTTATTTTTTTTTCAGAAAGAAAAGCAAAATATTTATATTAAGGAAATATATTTACAACATAAAATTGATGGGTCTTAAGAAAACAAGACTGCGACAGGGAGAGCCTTTGTTTTAAGAGAGAAACAACATAGCCTCATAGCTGAAGCGATACATAGAAACATATTGAAAACATTGAGGCAAAAAGACATCATCACTAATGAGACATTGAGCATATCTGATCACAACCTTCAAAAACAAAAATATAAACTCTATACCCTTCAGACGAGCAGCAGTCATGAGGAAGGAGGATAGAGTGCCGAGACAGAAGACAGTACATATTTGGAGGAAATGTTTGAGTCCTCAAAATTTTTTAGATTTCTCCATTTCCAGAGGCACCAGATTGTTGTGGGGAGGATTGGGCGTTTGATAGCATCCTGTCCTCCCCACCAGGCAAAGGCTGCATCAACAGAAGAGAAGTTAGGGAGCTGAAAGGAAAAAAGCGAAGCAATATCATACCAGATTTGTAGAGAGACCCTGCAATTGAAGAACATATGAAAAATCGTTTCCTCCTCCATTTTGCAAAACACGCATCTGTTGGGGCCCTGCCAGGATCGCTTCCTCAAATTTTCGCAAGATAAATTCTTGTTGTCAAAGACGAGCCAGGAGAAAAGGATCAGTTTGAGGGGGCAGGCAAGCTTCCACCATAACACTGGGAAAATCTTTCTAACCGGCATAATTTTCTTTGAAATGAGATCCAAGTAGATGACCCTGACAGAAGCTTGAGTGTTTGAGAGAGATAACGACCAAACCAGATGGTCATCAATCCCGGCCTGCTTCAGACCTGCTTGATCAATGGATAATTTGAGGTTATCCCAGAGGGAAGACAATGCCTGAGGGATACCAAGATTAGCAGCATTCTTGAGCATAGGATAGGGGCCTCTCCATTTATCAATAATTCTGTCCCAAGTGAAAAAACCAAACCTGTGGAGGTGAAAAAGAAGAGGATCTGGAACCTGAAGATTTCCCTTGAATCCAGCAAATGAGTCAAGACCGATGAAGATCTTTCTACCAGAAAAAATTCTCCATTTAAGGTTGTCAAGAAAGTACTGCTCAATTCTTCTTAAACTCAGCCAGATAGCCGACCCCTGTTTGATACCAAGAGAGCCAAACCTGAACCAAAACTCCAAGCTTTTACCTTTTTGATATTTTTGGCGAATAATTGCACTCCATGGATTTGAGTTAAAGATGCCTCTCCATAAGGATTTGCAGAGAAGGACTTTTCCAAAGATCCTTATATCCTTCAGACCCCAACCACCCAGATTTTTTGGCAGAGATAAGAAGTCCAGTTTTGAAAGATGGAATTTGCCTCTTTCCGCTTTTGTCCCCCAGATGAAATTGGCAATGATTCTGTTCATGGCATGAATAATGTTGGCCGGGAGAAGAAAGAGGTGGGCTCAGTAGACCGATAGCTGCATCAATACTGATTGGGCAAGAACAACCCTTCCACCCAGAGATAAAGATCTGAATTCCCATAGCGATATTTTGCTGTGAAAACGATCAATAAGCCACCTCCAATCATCCTTTGAATATGTCTTTAGTTTAAGGCGAAAGCCCAGATACTTGATTCCATCAGACAATGGCTTGGAGATAATCCCAAAGAGCTGGCAAATCCAAGATATGAAGGCCTCATCTGATTCATTATGAAAGAGGACCGATTTTGACTTGTTGATAGCAAGCCCGAAGGCCTTTTGGAACCGGTCAAGAATAGTCTTGATGCAAATCCAGGAGACTTTAGAGAGCATAGCGAAAAGCAAAACATCGTCTACGAAGAGGTTATGAGACATATGTATATGTTTGCATATTCTGATCGGAACATAATCCTTTGCCTCCACTGCACGATTGATATGCAAGCTCAGAGGATTAATAGCCAAAATGAAAAGGAGAGGCGACAGTGGGCATCCCTGTCGCAGGCCCCTTTCCGCCTGAAAGAAAGGAGAGGGGACTCTGTTAACCAAAACAACATAGTTTACATTTACAAAACATGCCATGATCCATCGAATCGGCCCCTGCTCTAAGCCGATTTTTGCAAGGAGACTTTGCAGATATCCCCAATCCAGAACATCGTATGCTCTCTGAAGGTCAATTTTCATGATAGCTGCATTTGTTTTGTGCACAGACATAGAGTGAATGCATTCTTGTGTACTGGCAACTGCATCAAGAATATTACGGCCCTTTAAGAAAGCATGTTGGTTAGGAGAGAGAGAAGATGCCAGAGTCCCTTTAATTCTCTCTGCAATAATCTTTGAAATAATCTTGAAAGTTATGTTGCAAAGAGATATGGGTCTAAAGTCCAGAAAAGATTCAAGCTTTTCCTTTTTAGGGATAAGAGCGATGTAAAATTATTATATATATAATTATATAATTTAAATATTTTTATATGATTAGTATATAGTAAAATAGTTTCTAAATAGATGCACTATTAAAACATTCTTCACGTAATAGTTATTGAATTAAAACCTTGTTTAATTCTCAATTAAATATTATAATAAAAATAGTTGCAATTCATCGTATATCATGCTAGTAGCTAGTACAAAGATAACCTAATTGCTAATTTTTCTAATCACATACCAAAAAAATCTATAATTAAAATTTACATTTGTTATAAACATAAATTAAACTCTTTATCATTAAAGTATTTCAAGATTCTCGAATTCCCATTAAAATATTTTAAATTTCTCACATCCTTATCACATTTACCACAGATCAAATAAAAAATCACTATTAAAAAATAATAATACACTATAAATAAGATTTCTTATCTTTAGTATCCTTATCTTTGTGAATTAGGGAAAGTGTAAGATGATCAAATACAAAAAGAAATAATCTCTTATTTAACATAACTACATACTATAAAAATAATTAAAATTTACATTTGTTATAAACATAAATTAAACTCTTTATCATTAAAGTATTTCAAGATTCTCGAATTCCCATTAAAATATTTTAAATTTCTCACATCCTTATCACATTTACCACAAATCAAATAAAAAATCACTATTAAAAAATAATAATACACTATAAATAAGATTTCTTATCTTTAGTATCCTTATTTTTGTGAATTAAGGAAAGTGTAAGATGATCAAATACAAAAAGAAATAATCTCTTATTTAACATAACCACATACTATAAAAATAACAATTCAATATTATAAATTAGTTGTTATAGCAATAGTATTTCAAAAGAAATAATCCGAGATATTATAAGATGATCAAATACAAAAAGAAATAATCTCTTATTTAACATAACCACAAACTATACAAATAAAAATAACAATTATATAATTAGTTGTTATTAACAATTATATAATTAGTTGTTATAGCAATAGTATTTCAAAAGAAATAATCCAATTCAATATTATGGGTGTAGGTCTTCTCCGGCCCAAATCACTCACTACAATTAAATAAAACAAAAATGAAATATTTTAAAATGGTTTGTGATAAGCCAGACCATATAAAAATTCACGAAAGATCTCATCAAAACAAAAATGAAATATTTTAAAATGGTTTGTGATAAGCCAGACTATATAAAAATTCACGAAAGATCTCATCAAAATTTATTGCCCTCGCTATAACTAATGAATAATCAAAAGAGGCCCCAGCAAATTAATCTAAATAGCTTCCGCCAAAATCGTCGACAGCAGGGTTCGAACTTGCGCGGGCGAAGCCCAACAGATTTCAAGTCTGTCTCCTTAACCACTCGGACATATCGACAAATCATGAAAAAAAACGGTAATATATAGTATAGAATATTTCCAAGTTTGGAGTTGAAAGATGCTCAAAACCAAACAGAAAACTCTATGCTCTGAGCTTAATTATAGTGTATTTTCCGTTTTAATAGACACCAATTTGGAGTGGAAATATAATCCAAACTGAACTGGTAAGTGTTTTATAGTATGTCTTGTGTCGGATTTAAATGTCGAATTTTCATCTGCCCGTCTAGCTCAGTTGGTAGAGCGCAAGGCTCTTAACCTTGTGGTCGTGGGTTCGAGCCCCACGGTGGGCGTTAAGTTTTGAGAAATTTGTCTTTGATCTCTGAAATTTAGGAGTTCGCTCGAAATTGAGCGTTCATTTTGTTTTACATTGATAAGTCATTTGTCGTGCACCTCACTGTTTAAAGATGCATATATTTGAGAATCTTTGGAATGTTGTTGTGGTCGCGGGTTCGAACCCCACGGTGGGTGTTCAAACTTTATTTTTCCTTTTCCTTTTTGATCTCTGATTTTTTGCTTTTCCCTAAAAATTGAGCGTTTCATTTCTTATGCATGTTTAAGCATGTATAGATTTCAAAATCAAAATTGAGCGTTTCATTTCTCATGCATGTTTAAGCATGTATAGATTTCAAAATCTTTGGAACGTTGTTGTGGTCGTGGGTTCGAGCCCAACGGCTGGCGTTCAAACTTTATTTTCCCTTCTTTATCTCTGAAATTTTTCGCAGTCCCCACGAAATTGAGGGTTTCTCCTGTTTTACATTGATAAGTCATTTGTCATGCACCTCACTGTTTAAATATAGGGCTTTGTGTTTTCCTTTACGGTTTTGTATATATTTTTCAATTTTTTGTTTTTTTATTTTTAATTTAGATTTAAGATTTTGAACCAGTGACATGAGTGTTATGTAAAGGCAACAAAGTCAAATAAACCATATAAATTAAATGATTAATAAATGTGTAGTTTAATGAGGCGGAGGAGTTGTATTCCTATGATATTTATTAATAAATATCATAGGGATACAATTTAACTAAATTATATCATTATTTTAAATTATTATTATTATTATTGGCTTACTAGGTGTAGAGTATACGGTGATAGGTTATTCCGTTAAGACACTCAATGGTGTAAAAGTCATTGATTGAGGTTCTCCCGTTAAGGTGCTTATGGTGTAAAAGTCACCCGTTGGAAACCCCGTGGGAAAAAAAAAGTCATGCTAAGAGCTGTTGTGTCGAGGCTGAGTGAGATCCAGCTTAGTCGTGGCTACTCAAGCCACATGTTAGGCATGCGATCTTGGGACTCACATAACCTATTATTATTATTATTATTATTATTACATCATGAATTATATATATATATATATATATATATATATATATATATATTTTAAAAAAACATCTAACAAAATTGTTAACCATGGAGATTTTTAATTTGAAAATAAAGTAGGTTAGTCATGGCTACTCAAGCCACATGTTAGACATGCGATCTTGGGACTCACATAACCTAGTAAACAATATTATTATTATTATTATTATATGAATTAAACATATATACATTTAAAATAGCATCTAACAAAATTGTTAACCATGGAGATTTTTAATTTGAAAATAAAATAGGTTACAATACCATGGCTCAATATCATCCCTTATTAATACCACATTTCTTAAAAGCCATAGCGAATGTTCACATGACACACATTCATATGCCATTTTTTTTAATTAATCAATTTAATGGAAAGTGCAAAAATGTCATAACTACTTTAAAGATAAATCTCAACTTTTCATCTTTGATCACTGCTAAGAATATTCCATGGATATTAAATCCTTGCCATCAACTTAATAATTAAAAAAAAGCTTAAAATAAAAATCACAAAACATAATTTAATAATTATTAATAATTAAATTAAAATTATAAAAGTCTTATTAGTCCCTGCCTGGGACTATTGGCGATCGATCGATCGCTGACCGAGTAGTTTGACCGTTATATTTTTAGTATATTGGCATTTTAACCTAAGTCTAAGCAAAGTTTTGGTGCGGAAAATAATTGGAGTCTTATTACCGGCTTCACGTTGTTCGATGCAAAGGACGGCAAGTTGGTTTGTCGTAAGTCGTCATCGCCACGAATCCAAACCCTTGTCATTCAATTCGTCTGTCACCAATTTAATAGCTGGTACCAGATCGCATGGCTATGGCTCAAGTTTCTTCAGTGTCAGCTACTTTACTGGTCCCTTGTTGTTGTATTATGGTTCTTCTGATGGTCAAACAGGTTTCTATGCTTCAGCAGTTCGACAACGTTGGGAACTTTCATTTATACAGGTATTATGAAAGTTAATTTCCATTGTTAGATGCAAACTCCCGGTTTATACATATATATTGTTTTTAAAATGCGAACTTCTAATTGTGGACTCCTCCCAGTTAGGGTGGAGGTTTTTGCAGGCGAAGAAGACTCTGGGATGAAGAGTTAGAGGAACACTTGCTCAACTCGTCAAGTATCGTGCTGGAATTTCAGCCCCTTTATTAGGTACTTGAATTAGTCTAGGGTTTTTCTATCAGGGTTTTATGGCAGATGAGTTTCGACTCCAGGGAACGATTTTTTCTGAACATGCTTGTTATTTATTTGCAGTCTTAATTCCTTATTTGAATGTAAAGTTCGCCAACCCATAATGGTGGTATGTATTTGAGTTAGGAAAGACATTGCAAGGTCGAGGCCTGTTCGTCTCTGTCCTTTTTAATGGACTCAGAGTGATCTAGCTCGGCCTTCGAGGATATGCTCTAGAGGCCAGTCTTTAGACTTCGATATTGACTCTTAGTGACTATTTGAAATATTCATATGTTTTAATCGTAATTATTTTTTTGATAACCCCATCGGGGATTTCTAAATGAAAATACAGTGTTTTCCGCTTTATATCGCAACTACTGTAACTCTCTCTTCATTCTGAGTATTGTAATATTGTTCGTTTCCGACCTTGCGAAATGCCTATCTGAGACTTCTGAGATTGGTGTTTGCCATGTTGTAGTTGTTTCGGTATTCAGAATTTGTTTAGAGCATTTTTATTCAATAAGTTCCCTTTTTTTGTTCCTTCGCATTACCGAGAATGATTAAGCAAAAGGAATTTATGAAGATTATTTAGTGTTTTCCGTTTTATATCGCAACTGTTCATTCTGAGTATTATAATATTGTTCGTTTCTGACCTTGCAGAAATGCCTATCCGAGACTTCTGAGGTTGGTGTTTGCCGTGTTGTAGTTGTTCCAGTATTCATAATTTGTTTAGAGCATTTTTATTCAATAATTTCCTTTTCTTTGTTCCTTCGCATTACCCAGAATGATTAAGAAAAAGGAATTTATGAAGATTATTTGTCTTGGTTTGTTTTCTCTGAACTCAGGGTTTCATCGCTGTCTAGAATATATTTATATGTGTGGTATTTGTATGACTGTTATGGTATAGTGAATGCTTTCAGCTAACTGTTATACAACCATATGGTTGCTCTTCTATGACCCTACTACTATTCAGGATTTGTTTACTTTAGCCGGAGTTTTTGTGTTAATGTCCGTAAGAAAAGTAATTCTGGAAAGAAAAAGTAATTCTGGATGAATAAGTCTTTGTTCCCTTATACTTGCATGGTTTTCATTACAGAATTTACACCTTCGATAGCCTAATTTCTAATACTAGTATAATCTAACTCGTTTTCCTTTCTTAATGCTGGAATTCCCACGTTCAAACTCTATATTTTGTTTATTATTATTTCTTTCTACAAGCTTTCTCATTCTAATTGGTACCTTTACCAGTTCTTGTTATCCTTCTACCTGTTTATTTTCATAAAAGTTATTTGCAGACTACCCTACTATTTCTCATGGTAATCTGTCATTTTCTACACTCTAAGAGCATTTGACCTGTAGATATAATTATTTATGAAGATACATAATTTCCTTCAGTCTAGTAACTTCGACATGTAGATATATATATACAAATACATAACAGATTTTCTAAATCACTTTATAAGATAGTTTTACTTATCTGGCTCACTACAATTATACAGTTTTTTTCGTGCTGAAAAATAAATCCAGTGACAACATTTCTCTCTTTGGCATCACATAATGCATCACTGTAAACAAAACTTTCTTTCTGTGCCTAGGCTCCGTCGTTTCTGGTTCAGATCTGTGGTTGTTATGGGATTTGCTGTGTGCCACGATTACAGGGGAATTATAGTTGGGCAAAATTCTAGGCTGCCAAATCTTTACAGATCATGCTGTGATTGTCTGATGCCCGTACCAATTATGCCCTCAAATTGTTTGCAGAATGACAAACAATGTTATTTTTCAGAAACTCTTTTTCATTCAGATTAGGTTTTTGCCATGAATATTAGTAATTTGTCAACATTCAGATTAGGTTTTTGAGGTTCAAGATTTTTGTTTTCAGGATATATGATTCTCAATACTGTTAATTTCTGGTATGTTTTTTCTTAATTTCACACAACAGGTTAACTCTCTGTTAATGTTAAGGTATCCGCTCATCAAGTTTATGTTATTTTGTTTCCTTTGTAATTTGCAAATTAAAGCATACGAACAGTTCCTATATTGTTCTGCTTGGTCAATCGTAAAAAATTAAAAGCAAGCATGTTAGCTAACTCACATCTCACATCTTTTCTTGAAGCTTCTCAAATTCCTATTGTTCTATCGCTTATTTTTCAGTGCTCATAACTCATGACAATCCAAGTGATGTTATAAAGGCAATATACAACATTGGGCAACATGTTTAAGTAGTAAAATATAGATTTCAATAGACAATCTATTGTTATTTTATTTCACAAATGTAATCAACAATAATGTTAACTTTCAAAAATATTCTTAAAGTTATGGTGCATTTTTTCATTTTGTCTTTCCACTGCTTCCTTTTGTTAACTTGCAGAAATATTCTTAAAGTTATGCTGCATTTTTTCATTATGTCTTTCCATTGTTTCCATTTCCAATTTCTTTGTTATTTATAAATATGACTTGTTGCTAGAAATTTGATATTTGTTTGGCAACATAATGCAAGAGCCTATTTTTTTAATATATATATTTTGTTCGAAACAATCATCTTCACTTTTTGCTAATTTGATCAATATTTTTTGCAAAGCTGTAGAAGACAATTGCAGAAGGCAACTCTGGTAAACAATTGCAAATGATGGAAGAAATAATAGATGTTGACAGTTACAAATTCAGATTGCAATGCATTTTGCTTGACAACATTGATATTGTATTAAAAAGAAATGGTCTTTTTAGACTAAATGCATTTTCATATACTGTAGGAGATTGTCTATTTGACTCATTCGAAATGCTTCTACATTTTCGTTATACTTCAAATGAACTGCGAAATGGGTTAATAGAACACTTTCTTTTTTGCTTAAACAACAATGATGTTGAAGCAATAGAGTCATATGAGTATGAACTAGCACCTGACTTCCTATACGAGTTACATGGTATTAATGATATTGGTACATATCTTCATAAAATGCGTTGTTCTGCATCTACAAATATAAAGGAGTTTGACCGAGGTTTATGGGGTGATACCTTTTGCATACGTTGGTTAGCTAAATGGCTAGATATATCAATTGCAGTTTGGTCATTGACAAGAAAAACAAGATATTTTCTTTTTAATCAACATGAAAATACAATTCCATATTGCATTCTCTTTCATGATGCAAATCCTGTTAGTGGTCATTATGAACAATTGGTTTACCAAAAGTTTCCAATATGCATTTGCAACCAGTCTAATATCTACCTGTCACCTATTTGCAAAGATATTGAAAGCCACTGGATGCATATTGCAGATAATATGCTTTTAAATGAATTAACAATCGCAAAGAAAATGACATCTAATTGTGGTGACAGTCTCTTTAATGCAATTTGCTATTTGGTAGCAACAGAATTCGATGCAGAGTGTTTGCGACTTTACATTGTGCAATCTTTTTGCAATGCACTTATGCATAAGAATCGATATGCATTACATTGTTTAGAACAATACCTAGTAGTTGATGTGATACACTATGCAATGAATAACAACTGGCAACAATATCTCATAAATATGGCAATGCCATATGAGAAAGGACAGGTAGAAGGCAGACCATTCTGTTTGCAATGGATATCTGTGATATTCAAAGTCAATATCCAGGTATGGTCCTCTGTTGCTAATAACTTTGTCAATTACAGTTCTGCTTATTCGACATGCAATCATATTGTTAACATCATGTCATTCAGGACAGATACATCACATATTCACTACCACGCAATGATACAAAAATATGTTCACAATTCTCAACAAGTGCACATGGAAGCAAAAGAGGATTGTAATCAATTGCATCATAAGCATATACTAGAAAAACAACAATGTATATCTCAAGTACATTTTAACAATAATATTGCATTTGAGATAGCATCTCATTTAGAACAAATGCAACCAACTAAGCATCGTAGGCTCAATTATCACAAACTAAAGCAATTCATACGTACAAAACGCAAATGCAATGACATATGCAAAAAATCATTTTCTAATAAGAAGTCAAGAATTACAAGCAAGAAAAATGCAGTACAGATTTATATGGAAAAAGTCAAAGACACGCCTAGGAATACATGTGCAGTTTGTACCAGATTGCATTTTGCAAAAAATATTAGATTCTTCACTATAGAGTTGCAAGAAAAGCATATGAATTTGACATTGAAAAATAGGACCTTCAGCAATGAAAACATATGTGTTCCTTGCAAAAAAGCACTCAAGAATGGAAAGCTACCACAGTTTGCAACACTTGAACAAATAAGACGTAACATTCCATTGCCAACTGTAAATACACTTTCAGATCTAGAAGAAAGACTTGTGTCATTGAGAATTGCATTTGCACAAATCAGACAATGGGGATATAGGCGATCACAAATTGGCTTAACAGGATCAATTATCAATGTACCAGTTCATATGGACGTTGTGCAAAAAGCATTGCCACAATATCTAAGTGATACAATGACAATTGCAGTTGCATTAAAAAGACGATTGCAATACAAAAATGCATACCAAACAGGTAAAGTACGTCCAATTATTGTCATGAAAGCATTGAACGAACTATGTTCTAGAAGTCTTTATAAAGCTGAGAACATTTGTATAAATGAGAATTGGGCCCATGTTTTACAAGAGAATAATGAATACATTGTACAAAATTCAAACAACGACAATGAAAGTGATACAGACAATGATGCAATAACGAAACACCTACTGAAACATTGGTGCATGGATTAATAGAGTCACAACGCATCTACGATTTGTAAGACAAGATTATTGAATGGCACATGCTGAAGGACAACGACCACTGGGCATTTTCAAGGACAAATATGCAAAAGAAATGAACTTTCCAACATTATTTTATGGCGACGCACGTGATCATGACATCACAAATAGGTTTAGTTACCAAAAAATTGTACAATGGGAATTGTTACAAGCAATTGGTGACTTCTCATATCATACAACAAATTTGTTTTTCAAGACAATGCGAATAATAATTGATAAAGTGCTTTCTTGCATATGGGTACGAATAAGAAAAGGACAACTAAAAGGCAGGAAAATATTAGCAAAAGATGTCAAGTATCGAGCAAATTTGGAAAAGTTATTGAAATCTGATATTGGATACATAGATTTCAAAAACATTCGCATATCTTCTGATCATTTGGAACAAATTAAGAAAAACATATTTACAGTGATACGACAATTGGGGCCTCCAACTTTCTTTGTGACATTTACAAGTGCAGAACATCGATGGAAACCATTAGTAGATACACTCATCGCATTGTTTAGAAATAAAGCAAATAAAATTGCTATTGATATATTAGAAGATGATGACATTGACTACCTTATAAGAAAATATCCAGTCACATGTAGCCAGTACTATAGACATAGAATTAATGCTGTAAAGCGATTGATATGTCAAGATACTACATTCTTTGGAAAAATATCTGATTACTATTTCGTAACAGAATTCCAAAATAGAGGAACTGAACATGAACATGGACTGTTATGGATAGAGAATGCTCCAATATATGGAAAACAAAGCAATTCAGAAATTGAGAAGTTTCTTGACAATTACATAACTTGTAATACAGATCATTTGGACCCAGATGTTGCTAAATTGCATAAACATCACCATACAAGAAGTTGTAAGAAGCAAAAAAATTCAAACTGCAGATGCAAATTCCCCATGCCACCAATGAAATCAACAATGATCATCGAGCCAACCAATGATCATTGAGCGTTTCATTTCTCGTGCATGTTTAAGCATATGTATAGATTTCAAAAGCTTTGGAATGTTGTTGTGGTCGTGGGTTCGAGCCCAACGGTTGGCGTTCAAACTTTATTTTCCCTTCTTTATCTCTTAAATTTTTCGCAGTCGCCACGAAATTGAGGGTTTCTCCTGTTTTACATTGATAAGTCATTTGTCATGCACCTCACTGTTTAAATATAGGGCTTTGTGTTTTCCTTTACAGTTTTGTATATATTTTTCAACTTTTTGTTTTTTATTTTTAATTTAGATTTAAGATTTTGAACTAGTAACATGAGTGTTATTTAAAGGTAGGAAACAAAGTCAAATAAATTGTATAATTAATAAATGTGTAGTCTAACCAGGCGGAGGAGTTGTATTCCTATGATATTTATTAAATATCATAGAGATACAATTTAACTAAATTATATCATTATTATTATTATTGGCTTACTAGGTGTAGAGTATACGGTGATAGGTTATTTCGTTAAGACACTCAATGGTGTAAAAGTCATTGATTGAGGTTCTTCCGTTAAGGTGCTTATGGTGTAAAAGTCACCCGTTGGAAACCCCGTGGGAAAAAATATAGTCATGCTAAGCGCTGTTGTGTCGATGCTGAGTGAGATCTAGCTTAGTCGTGGCTAGTCAAGCCACATGTTAGGCATGCGATCTTGGGACTCACATAACCTAGTAAACAATATTATTATTATTAAATATATATACATTTAAAAAAACATCTAACAAAATTGTTAACCATGGAGATTTTTAATTTGAAAATAAAGTAGGTTAGTCATGGGTACTCAAGCCACATGTTAGGCATGTGATATTGGGACTCACATAACCTAGTAAACAATATTATTATTATTATTACATGAATTAAACATATATATATTTAAAAAAGCATCTAACAAAATTGTTAACCATGGAGATTTTTAATTTGAAAATAAAGTAGGTTACAATACCGTGGATCAATATCATCCCTTATTAATACCACATTTCCTAAAAGCCACAACTAATATTCACATGATACACATTCATATGCCAATTTTTTTAGTTAATCAATTTAATGGAAAGTGCAAAAATGTCATAACTACTTTAAAGATAAATCTCAACTTTTCATCTTTGATCACTGCTAAAAATATTCCATGGATATTAAATCCTTGCCATCAACTTAATAATTAAAAAAATGCTTTAGATAAAAATCACATAACATAACTTAATAATTATTGATAATTAAATTAAAATTATAAAAGCCTTATTTTAAAATTAATATATCTATAAATATAATTAAAAAACAATTTCATATCAAATAATATTTACTTGAAAATCAATATCTCTTTTAATTATAATTATGAATATATTTATTTAAATATAAATTTAAAATGAAACTATATAATAGCACACCACTATCGGTAAACTTTCACATCACATAAACATTTTATCGGTAAACTTTCACATCACATAAACATTTTATTGTGTTACTTTTGTATGCACTTATCATATACACATAAATTTTGTTAAATAAATTTTGTTACAAATTGATAAATCGATATATCTTCACATTCAAAATATCAATAATAATAATAAAACTTATTTTCTTAAATAAAACTTATTTTCTTTCTGTGCTTTCTTATTCATAATGTTAGTATCATTAATGTAGTTTTATTTTAAAAAAATTAATATAATCAATAAATCATTAATTACGTTATAAGGTGTTTCTCTTTGAAATGAATTGCTCCAGCCGCTGCCGTGTCCTATTGTTTACCGTGGATTTGCGTGTTAGATGATTGAACGAATTTTGATCGTTGATCCACAACATAAATAAAACTGAAATAAGTTTTGAATAACAGAAAAAACGGTTAACGAAGTCCATGAAATAATATTGCTCCGAAGTTCAGTTGACTGTAAATGTTTTGGGGTCTGTCATGGTGTTGCCTTCTTGACCTTCTCCCAGAGCCTATATCAGTCTTTCGCTTGTATTCTAGCTGGTCACTGACAACGCAACTACAATTGCGCGGCCTACGCCATATCTAGGCCTACTCTGAGGATTGCAGGGTAGTTCCCTTGATTCAGACTCCGATAATTATTACAGAGATGGCCATGGGGATCATCGTTGTGAGCATTCTGGTATTCGTCATTGTCATCTAGGTTTGGATTAAGTTTAAGGGTGACCTGTCTGAAACCATGACAACGATCTGCCCGAGCAAATCTACATCTGTGGCAACAACGACATCAAGTGTCCGAGAACCAACAGTGAGATCATCGTTGTGAGCATTCTGGTATGCGTCACTGTCATCTGGGTTTGGTTCAAGCTTAAGGTTGACCCATCTGAAACCATGACAACGATCTGCCCGAGCAAATCTACATCTGTGGAAACAACGACATCAAGTGTCCGAGAACCGGCAGTGAGATCAAGATTTGTTGCACGCAGGTCTTCATCTACGAGGAGCTCGAGAGAGCCACGGGCGAGTTCGGGAAAGACACCGAGGTAGGTCATGGAACCTAATCTTATTTCCCTCTTAGATATTAATAACAAACCTCGGATAGCTTATTATGTAGATAGCCTATTATGTTCAGATAGATATTGAACTATTCTTATGATTCATTTTCAGGAAACTTAGATATTAATAACGAAACTCTTCTGATTATATAAATTTATTTTTTACAGGTATTGAACTATATGTAATTCGTTTTTTATACTTCATTTTTAATTAACATTGAAAATTTTAAATATAAAGTATTGTTATTTAAAACTTGGAATTTCTTTTGCACTGATACATATGAAGCCGCTATTACAATGGCTGGCACAAAAAATTAATAACCCTCCCAAACTTTTGACTGGACAGGCGGAACAAACTTCAAATTCCATGCCTGGGCCCTGACATTGTCATTTTGGATTTTAGAATGCGCGCTCCCCACAGAAAGTTTGTTTTGGGTTTTACAATGCGCACTGCCCGCATAAAGTTTTATAGTTTTACAATGCTCACTCACAGGATGAAGTTTTATGGTTTTAGAATGCTCAATTTCCGCATAAAGATATGGTTTCCACGTGTTAGTGTGAGAGATTCTCAATGAATACATCAACCTCTTTTTCAATGAAGATAAGTTATTGTAGCATGTGCCGCTTATCAATGCCAACAACATGTCCGTGTTTATTTCAAAATGATTTAATGTATCTAACATCATCTTACAATATAATCTGAAAGATAACCCATCGATCATAACAAACCATAACAGCTAGATTCTTTTAATGTCTTAAAAAAAACCAATGGATGCAACTTTGTGAGAGAAAAATGGCATTGCCACAGTAATATAAATCATAGCAGAGATCTTCATTCATATATATATATATATATATATATATATATATATATATATATATATATATATAATGAGTAGGTACTATAGATATTTATTTATCTGAATGATAACTTGAGATTCTTATCCCACGCTGCAAAAAAAAAACAAGGTTCTATTGAGGCCACGAAAATCGTTGCAACAACATAGGGGAAACCACCCGGTCCGGACCTTAGTACAGCTCCTTTTCCGTTTGGAATAGTGGCTCCGACTGGGGATAATGGGACCAGTTTCCCAATAATGGATAAAAGTGGGATAGGTGAGTAACTTATGATGTATGATGGTGATAAGCGAACAACTAAAACTATCGGCGAAATATATTAACTATAATCTAATCCCGGGACTTATCAATCATTAAAGCGTAGCGTTTGATAATCTGTGCTTTAAGGCAGGCATATAGATGACTCTAACGTTAAAGCATAGATGTTTAAACCATTTAAGATTGCTCTGCATAATTAGTTATGCAGAGCGATAATAGCGAATTACTACACTTCGTCATTCATATCATTGCTACATGCATGATTAAAAGAAAGGGCATATCACAAAACATCCAATAGTGGAATGAAAGGAAGGTTTGCTGTTACAGCGCATACATGTATTCAACAATAGCAAAAATAATAACACAGCAATTCATATAAGAGGAAAGAAAACAGATGCAGATAAAAGTACCATGTAAGCTGCTTAACAATCCAGTATATTAATCGCTATGTCGCAGTCCTTCCTTCAAACCAGAAAGCATTCCAAACAAGAGACAATAGTGCACAATTGTATAAAACAACCTTCTCGTTAAATTAAGAACTATCGGTCGAGTTTCATAAAAGAATATAGGTTGAAGCACAGTAGTGCAAACTTCAGCCTTTAAGTCTATTACAAAATTTTACGACCCTTTCCAAAACAATGAAAGGGTCTATAAATACTAATCTAATCTAAATATCTAAAAAAACTGAAAAGCTATTAACTTGGCATCAATAAATATTTTCCATCTTCCTTGGCGATCTGGCAGTCGGCAACAATGCTTCATTCGGTGGGCTCTTTGCCTTTAAACCTCAGCTGACATATCGCCAGCATTGGCTCTACTTCCGGTGGAGTGTTGAGACGCGAAGTGAGCTGGGCATCATATGTGGCATCCTGAATGTCGGGGATCAGGCATCCGAGAGCATCTGTTAAACACTTGAGGGCCGACCTTTGAGTGTGCGGCTTGATTAGAAAGAGCCAATATGCCTCGGAGGTTAAAGTATTTACTCCAGCGATTAACCTTCCCCTCTCCTCCAAGTCATGATAACTTGTTTGTTCAATCATGTTTGCTGTTGTTATGCTTCCAGGTGTGCACTGGGAAATCATGTTTGCCAAATAGAGTGTGTTATTGACTAAATCAATCATATTACTGGCAATCATCTTACACCTTGAAGCTGCCCTTTCCGCTTTCATCATCTGAGTGTTCCATTCCACGAAGAGTATGTCTTTGTATGTCTCATAGATTCTAGGCAAGTTCGCTGCCTTCCCCACATCAGTATCTTGCCAATCAAGATATCCGGTTATGGTTTCTTCGGCCTGATCTAGTTCATTTCTGGCTTGCTCTATCCGCTGACATACTGCTGTAGATATTTCGCATAATGGCTCAGCCTCTGTAAGTTGCTGGCATAGGAGTCTAATCTGAGATATTAATGCGCCATTTATTTGAGCTGCTTCTGCTCTGAAATCCTCCACTTTCCGGGTGCCCTTGATGTCTTCAAGTTGCGCTAATAGTCCAGCTATTTGCTCGTCTTTTGATTTCGTCATCAGCTCATTCGCCTCTTTCAACTGTGCCAATGCCTCCGATAATTCTTTCTGCTTCTGGATTGCGCTCTGGTCGATTCTCTGTCTTTCAGTCTGCAGTTGCTGGGTTAATATATTGTTTTCTTGCTGTTGTGCCAGCAGCTGCTCTTCCACCTGCGCTGCCTTGTTTTTCGCCTCGGTTACTTCTGCCTGTAATGTACAAATCTCCTGGTCCTTAGTCTTCAACAGAAGACTTACCTCTGATGCTTTGTCAATAGTCGCTGCAGAATAGGCTCCCGCATACTGCGACAGCTTTGTTAGATCATCGGAGGGATCCAATTCCTCCTTCCACACTACATTGCCCGTGATTGTTTGCTCAGGAAAGATAGAAGGTTGATCAAGCCTTCGTCTCTTCCTTGAGCGCTTAACAATAGCTTTATACTTTGGGCTATAGAAAACATCCAGGGGAGGAATATCTTCCACCTGGAGAACAATTTGATCGGAAGGATCTATAGTAATTACCTCAACATCCTTTGAAATGGGTGGGCCGCTGGTTCCGCTTAGAACCTGAGAAGAAGTGGTTTCTGGCGCATCGCTTGTTTTAGAGGTGTCTGTATCTTTGGAGCCTTCCTTTCCACTGATAATGGAATCGAATTGGTTCCATTGTTTAAGCAATTCAGGATCAATGGAGGTCTGTTTATGTTGCTCTATCTGGGATTTGCTCCGCTCTTTTTCTTGTTCTAACCTCTGCTGCTCCTCTAACTCTTTTCGCTGCTGCTCTTCTAACTCCCTTTGTCTCTCTTCTTGCTCCCTTTTCTGCCTATCTGCCAGTTCTTTCTTTTGTTTCTCCTCTTCTTCTTTCTTCCTCTGTTCCTCTATCTCTTTCTGCTTTCTCTGTTCTTGATCCTTCTGCGCCTTTTGCTGTTTTTCTATCTGCTCCTTCTTCTGCCTCTCAGCTTACTCTTTTCTTTGCTTTTCTGCCTGCAGCTTCTTTTTCCTTTCCTCCTGTTGTTTCTTTTGATCATTAGTTGTAACAGGAGGTTGGCTTGTCTGTTGCCGACCAAGCTCACTTGAGGAAGACGCTGGGGTTGTTGTCAATAAATCTAGAGGCAGAGTTTGCAACCTCTGCTCTATAAGTTTATTGAACTCAGTTAACGTCTCATCATTATATCTCATTCTAGCAAGATCTTTGGCCTGACCGATTGTATCGGCGGCGGCGAACAGGTCATCAAACATATCCTCTTGATGGTCAGCTTTTGTTAATTTGGCCTGTTCTAGGGCAGTGTAGACAGTTTTACGTGGATCATAGAGTCTGCTTGGGAGAGTGGCTAGGGATAAAGCTTGCATCTTTGTTGCCTCTTTTTCTGCATGCTTGAGATCATGCAGAGTATAAACACCAATTCTCAAGGGAAAAGAGGGCCAACCCCTCTTGTTTTCTTTCTTGAGAGTTTGTGTGACACTCTCGGCCATAATCTGGTAAGAGATTTCTCGGGCCAACAATTTGTCTGGAACATATAAAGGGAGAACATGCGGCTTGGCCTGGCTCCCAAAAACCCTAATATAGGTAAAATTCTCTTCTCCAAACCAACCTGCTACAGCTGGTAAGTCGAAGGAAGCGAGATAGGAAATTTTGGGAATAGGTCGATCAAAAATGGAATAATGAATGGGAACCATAAAACCATTGCAAATTTGATACAAATGGTCCTTGTAAGAGGACTTCCACAATTTCTGATGATACAAATGAATGGGTGAGGGGTCTTGGGTGGTCCACCTCCAACCGAGGATAGGAAATTCAGAATTAAAACATAAAGTTTCCATAATGTAAGCGCTATAATAAAATGGTGGGATTTTCCTTTCGGAAACTCTGGATTTGGCTCTAAAGTCACGAACAGCTACGGCCAACTTATCAGAAAGAATGGTGGCCCAATCCATGATTATACTATTAACAACTGCTTCCATCAGGGGAACCATTTCTATGTCGAAATTAGCAGAGTCATGTAACCCCCATAGCCTACACATCATAATCCCCGCATAGCAATAGGGAGAAGCCAAAGAATCGACGGAGTACTTACCCGAGCTTTCGTGCTTGTGTTTGGCCGGATTCTACCTCCAATCCCGGATGGGTTCAGATTGTACTTCATTCTCGGCTGCAAATTTCTCCACGAAGGCTTTGTTATAGATTTTCTCCGGCTCGGGCAAATGATACATTTGCCTTAGGTGCTCTGGCTTGAACGACCCGAAAATCCTTCCATCTCTTGTGTGGAACGTTCTATCAATGATTGGAATTTCCTCGATTGCCCAGCGCACTACATCAGTGTAGGGAAGGACCTGCTCTCTGGCTGCTATCCTGTGAAGAAAGGAGTCAGCCAGGTCTTTGAGAGTAGCATCGGACTTCTTTAGTACATCCACACTAGCCTCTGTCACTGTCACTTCAGGTTGCTCAGCTTCTCATAGGTTATATGTGCCCTGCCATGAAGTCTTATTGAGACCAGTGCATGTAGTGTCTGCAATTAGGCCTTTCTTCTTATCCGCGGCAACTTGTCCTGCAACAGATGCAGCAGCGGAGCCCACGGTCCTCTTGGATTTCTTCCCCATCATGCTCAGACTTCTCTCAACAGATGAATTCTACACAAAGGCAAGAGAAATCGTAACAAGGAAATAACAATGACAATCCATAAAGGGAAAGATATATCATTTGAAGCGTGGTGATATTAATTATCAAAAGTGGCTGCGGATCCAATCACTGGGAAAATATTGCAGATGCATTAATGGTGATTTAAGGCCTGCTACCCATTAAATGAGTATCACACCGTTATCCGGCTGAATGACCCCCCTTAAGCATGCAACAGATATTTTGGCGGTTAAACGCAAGTGTTCGTTAATCGAAGGGGCAAAGTTTTAAATACACATTTATTACCTTATCCCTGCATTTAACGGCATTTTGAAATTTGCGCTTTATCAACCGGATGGCGATATAACTTTAAGGCTTCAAGCGATGAGTTTTTTGAGAATGCCGAGTGCCGATGAGCGATATCGCATCACATCGGGGAATAGATGCAACACAATCATTAGGAAAAGATCTTGCCGAGTGCCGATTGCGACATCGCATCGCATCGGGGGTAAGACCCGAGCGTCTTATCAAAGTGCATGAGATCCTGCCGATGGCCGATAGCAATATCGCATCGGGTCAGGGTGTATAACTTAAAGTGTTTTTCTCCCACATGAGGCAGCGCCAATAGCCGATCGCCGATATCGCATCGCGTCGGGGCGTGAGTTATGTGCCTTTATTAGGTGTGCATGGAATATCGCCGATCGCCGATAGCGATATCGCATCGGCAGAGAACAAGGTGCTGTTTTAATGTATTTCTAATGTCATTGCGATATGCGATCGCTTTATCGCAATAACAAAAGATTGCTTTATTATTGGAACACTATTATTAAAAAAGGCTTCAATACATAACCTCATTTGATTATCATACCTTTTTGAACACAAAAGCATTGATGCCAATTAAATTTTAAAAGGGACCCATTCCATATATTAATTTTATGTGTGAATGAAAATGTTATGAAATGGGGGGTTGTTGTAGAGCACAACAATTGGCGATTCGCTGGAAGAACCAGTTATCTCTGAAACTAATACAAACACTTAAGCTTTTCAAAACTAGAAACTCAATCAGAAGGGAAAACTTCTAATTTAACTGGATATTCATGCGTTCTGAACAAAGTGAACTTATTCTGTTAACTTCTTTCCTTTTGGTTTCAAGAAAAATAAATACATTCTAAGTCTTTAAAATAGGCCTTTATTGGTTTATAATGATAAAACAAAAACTTTCCCAAATCAGCTTTTATAATTAACCCCTCTGTCATAGGTAGAGCCTCTGTTGCCAACAAACGTTTATAGTCTCGACAGGGATACCTTTTAACCATAGTATTGTTCACTTTTCCATTCACATAAGAGTGTAGTTAACAGAATGAATCCAAAATATGTTCTCATATTTTATTTTTCACCTGTTTTTTCTTCTTTGTCATTGATAAGATAAAAAGCCATTGTCCTGGTTTGGTGGCCAGCTGTTGACAATGCCATTCACTGGTAATAATTTAACTGAACAAGCTAGCTCGTGATGAGACCTCTTGTCTTGAAATTCCAAGCCATTACCCTGTTTTGGTAGGCAGTATTGGTAATGTCAGTCAAACTATTTTCCTATGAACATGGTAAGCAGGCTTGTAATAAGACCTCTTATCTTTAATCTTTTATATTTTAGAATTACACTCTGAGTAACCATAAACTTTAGTGAATGGGGTGAACAATTTTCTCCTTAAGAGCAGATGGATGACAGGTGAAGAGTTGAAGATGCTGAAAATGGGTTAGCTTCTATCTTAAAATGGATAACCTTTGGAGACCAGTTTTGAAAACAGAAAATGATTCACAGAACTTTTACCTCTTGAGAAGAGTCTTCAAAAGTTAGATTGTAATTTCAGAACACAAGGATATCTAGTTTCCTAAAAATTATTCCTTTTGATTGAGAGTTCTACTATCTAAAAGAAAATATTCTTATTATTTTTTGTGAGACAACTTCTTCAAACACAGCAAAAGGTCAATGGGGATACTCTACAGTTTTATTTCCTACCGATCCTACAAACTACACAAATCTACAAAGAGGAGAAGGGATTACCTTCTCAATTAAAGAATTTCTTCAGGATCAGGCCATTAACAGGGAGAGAATCTCTCAACCCTGATAAGTCTTGCAACATAAAGGTTGAATGGCCTATCTTCTCATAGATCTGAAATGGTCCAAGCCACATTTTCTGAAATTTGGTATGCTTACCTTTATCTTCATGGGCCTTGTCCCATTTGAGAACTAAGTCACCAACTTGAAACTGTTTGGAACCGGATGAGGTTAAGTCAAAGGATGCTTTGATGATTTGTTGATGTTTGGCATGAGTGATTCTGGCTTTTTCCCTTTCTTCTTCTAATTTGAGAATTTGGTCATGTCTAAGTTGGATAGAAGAAGAAGGAGTCTCTTCAATGTACTGTACTAGGGCTAAAGAGGGTAGAACAAGATTCGTAGGCAATACTGCTTCTTTTCCATATACCAGATTAAATGGGGAGGAACCTATAGAAGCCTTTTGTGTTATTCTATCAGCCCATAATGCAAACACTAAAGATTTGTGCCAGTTTCTATGATTCTGTTCAACAGTTCGCTTAATGATTTTGATGAGATTCTTATTAGTAGATTCGGCTAAACCATTTCCTTGGGGATAATAATTAGCAGAATATTTCAGTTTAAATCCCCTTTTAATAGCGAAATCATATATAGCATTTCCTGAGAAATAGGAAGCATTATAAAAAACGAGAGCGTTTGGGACACCAAACCTGGTAATGATGAATTGGTCTATGAACTCGATGATTGCCTCTGAATTTGCTGCCTTCAAAGGAATAGCCTCTACCCATTTGGTAAAATAATCGGTAGCAGTGAGGATATACCTATGTTGTTTGGAAGATGGAGGAGTAATTTTCCCGATGATATCTAATCCCCATTGTTCAAATGGCTGTTCAATGTTGACAGGTTGTAGAGGGAAAGCTGATTTTCGTTGTCTTCCACTAGAAGTTTGGAAATTGAAGCATTTTCTTACGTATTCATGAGCATCTCTAAACAGAGTAGGCCAATAATATCCAGCACGAATAACTTTGTGAGCTGTTGTGTCTGCTCCAAAATGTCCTCCTGCTGGTCCATCATGTAGCTCCTGCAAAACTTTTTGAGCTTCAGGTTTCTCAAGACATCTTAATAGGATAGAATCATAATTTTGTCTAAAAAGCACATCATCAATAAGAGTGAAATTCTTCGCTTTTAACCTAATGGCCCTTTTATTTTTGTAAGATAAATTTGGAGGAGCATAACCGTTCTTCAAATAAAATATTAAATTTGCATATTGAGATTCAGAATCAGTGGCACTTATCTGATTGATTGATTCAGTCTGATCCATATCGCTTGATTCAGGAATGTTTGAGGCTCCTGCCAATATCCTGCAAAAACCTTGGCCCCTAACAATCTTTGCTGGCTTTATTTCTAAGTCATACTCTTGAAGCGCTGTGACCCAATTGGCCCTTCTTTCACCCAGTTCTTTTTGAATTAATAGTTGCCTTATCGCTGGGAAAGGGACTATAACTTTCGTGTGAGTTTTCAAAAGGAAGGGCCTGTAATGTTTGACTGCTTTAAATACAGCAAAGGCTTGTTTCTCCACATCGGAATAATTTAATTCGGCACCCTGAAGGTTTGAGCTAAAAAATGAAATGGGTGCTTCCAAGTTGTGAGCATTTGGTTGCGTGAGAACTGCAGCATAAGATACATCGGACGCAACGGTATACAATGTAAAATGATCAGAAAAATTTGGAGTATTCAAGGCTGGGGCATTAATTATTGATTGCTTGATAACATCAAAAGCTTGCTTTTCTTCTGATCCCCACTTGAAGACTGAATTCTTCTTGATCATTGTCTGAAGTGGTAATACAATTTGAGAAAAATCTGGAACAAATCGTTTGACAAAATTAATCTGACCCAAAAATGACTGCATCGATTTTTTATTGTGTGGGAAAGGGATTTCAGAAATTTCCTTAATCCGATCAGGATCAATATAAATGCCATCTTTGGATACTATAAAGCCTAACAGTTTTCCTTGATTAAGAGCAAAGAAAGACTTCTTTGGGTTTAGAGAAATACCATATCTTTTGCATCGCTGAAAGATTTGATTTAAGTCATGCAAATGATTATATCTCTTTTTAGAATATACAGTAATATCGTCTAGGTAGACGACTACTGATCGATTAATCAACCCTTTGAAGGCTATATCCATGGCTCTCTGGAATGTCGCTCCCACATTTATGAGTCCAAAAGGCATTTTCTGATATGCATAAGTTCCCCATTTTGTTCTGAATGTGGTTTTAAGTTGGTCATCAGGATGAACCAAAACTTGGTTATATCCGGAGAATCCATCAAGAAAGGACATCAATTCAGAGCCTGCTACTGATTGGAGGATTTGCTCCATAGTAGGTAATGGGAAGTTATCTTTCAAGCTCGCTTTATTCAGGTTCCTGAAATCAATACAGATTCGAATGTCGCCATTTTTCTTTCTGACTGGCACCATATTAGAGACCCAGTTTGAATGTCGGACCGGAAAAATAATTTTGTCTTTCAAGAGCTTATTAAGCTCCGACTTTATCTGGCTCTCCAAATTTGGATGTATTTTTCTTAACTTTTGCTGAATCGGTTTCTGATCAGGAAGCATAGGAATGGTATTCTGGATAATAGATGTATCATATGTCTTTAAGTCATCATATTTCCAAGCAAATACCTGTTTTTTTTTTCTCAATAGTTTAATAAATGCTTCCTTTTCTTCCTAGGAAAGTCCTATTCCTAAGTTGATGTTTTGAGGAGCATCGTCAGTGCCTAGATTTATTAATTCAAACCTAAGGGTGGAACTTTGAAGCTTTGTATTAATTACAGGTTTAAACCTGTCTTTGATATCATAAAGGTCTTCAAGCTTCACCACGGGTTTGGGAATTGAATTTTCTTGAGGCGTTTGTTTCATCTGTAGATCATGATCATCTTCCTCAATGACTTGATTGTCATAGGATTTTTCCGAAGTTAGAAACTGCAAGATATCTTCGTCATGGTTAAATACTCTCCAATTAGTGACATTGTCAGGAATTGAAGGCCTAAAAAGTAATTCTACAGAAAATCTATCAAGGCTGTAGTCTTCAGAAGGTAGAAGCTTAGAAGCTACATTGGCTAGTAGGTCGGCTGCTGAATTTTGTGACCTAGGAATGGAAGAAATGTTGAAGGCTGAAAAGTGTGAGGTAAGATCCTGTACTAGCGATTGATAATGTTTGAGGTGACTTGAAAGACAATGAATTGCATTTCTCACCTGTTTGACAATGATTTCCGAATCGCCGAACACTTTTGGATATCGCACTTTAAGGCCGATTGCTTTATATAAGCCCTGGACTAAAGCTTCATATTCGGCTGTGTTATTAGTACATTCAAATTCTAACCTACAAGACATCATTGTCTTTTCTCCTTGCGGACTAACCAAAATGCAACCTGCTCCTGAGCCTTCGCTGGACTTAGAGCCATCAAAATATAAAGACCAAAATAAAGGAGTATTAACAAAAATATCTACATTTTTCTCAGCATCATTAAAACATCTGGACTTATTTGTTTGTGAAAAATTTTCAATCTGAGATGTAAAATGATTAACTGAAAAAGGAGATGGTTGGGCAACAAAGTTGCCAAAGAATGATTTTGACGAATAGTTCCCCAAAATGTTGTTGTTGAATGCCACAGGTTGGTTTTCTTGCTCAAATTCAGTAACTGTGTGGGTCATATGCTTCTCCCGATCGATCCTTATTTGATTTGGCTTTCCCTTGTAGGGAAGCCACATATGTGACCAATCTGTGGAAATATACCCATGCAGTTTTTTGGACCAATCTCTGCTCAAAATTAAACCATAAAATTCAGGTATGTCGGCAATTAAGATGTCAATCCTCTGTACAATCCTGGGGTCGACAGACAACCTGATGGTTACAGAATTAATTTCTCCCACGACTTGCACTTTAGTCCTATCCAACTGTACGATATGAATGGCAGACTTCTGGGGTTCAATGTTCAGCTTAGAGCAAACTGAAGCTGGCATTATATTAGATGAGGCCCCTGAATCAATTAAACAGTTGTGCAGGTTTCTATTATAAATATCATAAGTCAGTAGGAAGGGTGGAGTGTGAGAATTTGATTTATCTCCAATTAGAACTGAATCGGTAATTTCAACCATACCTGCAGGAGGCTGGCCTGAGTCATTGGCAGCTCTTGCACTGGGAAGGGGAGTAGAGGGAACAGCATTCAATTCTTTAAGAAGTAACTTTTGTTGATGCTTTAGTTTGCTAAGTTCAAACATGGTTATATTTGCCTTAGTTTTCTTCATGTCATCAACAATGTTATATTCCATTGAATCGGATACCACTAGTGTCTTGGATGTTGAAGGAGAATTAGAAGTTGAAGGCTGGTTTTGGGGAACTACTACAGGTGGCTTCTTTGGGGGAACTTTTTCCTTTGCTGTAGCAGCACCTGCGCTCCTCTTCTTTGAAGTTGCCTGGGCGGGTTCAGGAGTGCTTTTACTTCTTGTAGTAACCGGAAAGGCTTCTTCTTCATTCTCGGTATCAGAGTTTGGGAGTATAAAATCCCACATTCCGTGGCATTCAGCTACTTCTTCTTCATCATCGGTTTGTGAAGTTGTTTCCTCTTCCTCTTCTTCTTGGTCTGAATCTGCGTTAGATATAACATTGGGCGGCTTTGATTCAGTTTTCTTATAAGTTCTAAATGGTCTTTTGTTTGAAGTTTCGGCCACCTGCTTCTTTATCTCAACCATTTCGTTAGACAATGTTTTAAGGACCTTTTGTAAACCTTCCATGTCATACGGGTCCTTTGGGGTTTTCTTCTTGGAACCTTCTTTAAACGAGAATTTTTTAGCTTTTCTATCTTCCAAAGCAGCTTTCTTTTCTAGAGCATTGATGCGCTTTTCAACAGCAAGTGCCTCTCTCATGTTTTCGGCTAAGGTAGGTTTCCCAGCCCTGTCTACAAAAATGGCTATGTTGGCAGGTAGGGCTGTAATATACCATTCGCTTCGGATTTGTTCACTTGGTTTAGAAGCGGTAGTGATTTTATTCAAGAGTTTATTAAATCTAGCATTAAACTCCTTTATTGGTTCCCTGTGCTCTATTCTCAGATTGGAGAGGTCGTTTATTAAAGTAGCTAAGGACCTATCATCTCCATATTTGGTGAGAAACTGCTCTTGGCATGTGTTCCAACTGGTAATTGAACCAGAAGGTAAGGAAAAATACCAGGATCCTGCTGATCCTTGTAAGGTGTAAGGGAAGAGTCTTACAACAACATCTTGCTCTGTCACCCCTTTTAAGTTAACTGCTAACATAAAGTTGTTGATGTGTTCTTCGGCCTGGGTCCCATCATCTGGATTGAATTTAGGCAGCCATTTTTCGGGAGCATCGGGTAGATCATGCAATGGTGCAGCCATGTTGACTGCTCCTGGCCTAGTCCATGGATCTGCCATTATGATAGCGACAGTGGTTGACACTACTGTTGGGATTCCAGATGTATGGGAAACGATCAAAGATGAGGAGTGAATAGGTTGGGATATTGAGGCTTCTGATCCCTAGTGAACGACAATTTGTAATGGGGGAGTGGATGGTTGACCTCGCAGAGGAGAAAATGCAATGGAGGACGTGGATGAAAGCTCTTCACTATCAGATCCTTTAGTAATTTTCTTTGCCCTTTTCCTTTTAGGTAAAGGAAACTCAGTGGGTTCAATACCGAGTTTTTCGCTCTGAAGTCTGGTGAGAGGGTGAGTGAGGTTGAATTGCGAAGTCACACTGCTTTCTGATACCTCAGATTTCTGTGGTGAAATCGAGAAGCTCTGAAGTTTATGGATTAGAGACTGGACTTCAGGTGATTCAAGATCTAATTGTTCTGTGGTATGATGGGTTTGAGCAGTGGTAGTTGATTCCCCTTCTCCTTGTTTGGATACCGGCGAACCAGTATGCAAATGGGAAGGTCGAGGGGATTCGGAGGGTGAAATACTCTTGGAATGGCTTATAGGTTTGGACTTATGTGCCATTCACAGTTGATGCCCTCCTTCTAGCGCCAATTATGTTGAGGCCACGAAAATCGTTGCAACAACATAGGGGAAACCACCCGGTCTGGACCTTAGTACAACTCCTTTTCCGTTTGGAATAGTGGCTCCGACTAGGGATAATGGGACCAGTTTCCCAATAATGGATAAAAGTGGGATAGATGAGTAACTTATGATGTATGATGGTGATAAGCGAACAACTAAAACTATCGGCGAAATATATTAACTATAATCTAATCCCGGGACTTATCAATCATTAAAGCGTAGCGTTTGATAATTTGTGCTTTAAGGTAGGCATATAGATGACTCTAACGTTAAAGCATAGATGTTTAAACCATTTAAGATTGCTCTGCATAATTAGTTATGCAGAGCGATAATAGCGAATTACTACACTTCGTCATTCATATCATTGCTACATGCATGATTAAAAGAAAGGGCATATCACAAAACATCCAATAGTGGATTGAAATGAAGATTTGTTGTTACAGCGCATACATGTATTCAACAATAGCAAAAATAATAACACAACAATTCATATAAGAGGAAAGAAAACAGATGCAGATAAAAGTACCATGTAAGCTGCTTAACAATCCAGTATATTAATCGCTATGTCGCAGTCCTTCCTTCAAACCAGAAAGCATTCCAAATAAGAGACAATAGTGCACAATTGTATAAAACATCCTTCTCGTTAAATTAAGAACTATCGGTCGAGTTTCATAAAAGAATATAGGTTGAAGCACAGTAGTGCAAACTTCAGCCTTTAAGTCTATTACAAAATTTTACGACCCTTTCCAAAACAATGAAAGGGTCTATAAATACTAATCTAATCTAAATATCTAAAAAAACTGAAAAGCTATTAACTTGGCATCAATAAATATTTTCCATCTTCCTTGGCGATCTGGCAGTCGGCAGCAATGCTTCATTCGGTGGGCTCTTTGCCTTTAAACCTCAGCTGACATATCGCCAGCATTGGCTCTACTTCCGGTGGAGTGTTGAGACGCGAAGTGAGCTGGGCATCATATGTGGCATCCTGAATGTCGGGGATCAGGCATCCGAGAGCATCTGTTAAACACTTGAGGGCCGACCTTTGAGTGTGCGGCTTGATTAGAAAGAGCCAATATGCCTCGGAGGTTAAAGTATTTACTCCAGCGATTAACCTTCCCCTCTCCTCCAAGTCATGATAACTTGTTTGTTCAATCATGTTTGCTGTTGTTATGCTTCCAGGTGTGCACTGGGAAATCATGTTTGCCAAATAGAGTGTGTTATTGACTAAATCAATCATATTACTGGCAATCATCTTACACCTTGAAGCTGCCCTTTCCGCTTTCATCATTTGAGTGTTCCATTCCACGAAGAGTATGTCTTTGTATGTCTCATAGATTCTAGGCAAGTTCGCTGCCTTCCCCACATCAGTATCTTGCCAATCAAGATATCCGGTTATGGTTTCTTCGGCCTGATCTAGTTCATTTCTGGCTTGCTCTATCCGCTGACATACTGCTGTAGATATTTCGCATAATGGCTCAGCCTCTGTAAGTTGCTGGCATAGGAGTCTAATCTGAGATATTAATGCGCCATTTATTTGAGCTGCTTCTGCTCTGAAATCCTCCACTTTCCGGGTGCCCTTGATGTCTTCAAGTTGCGCTAATAGTCCAGCTATTTGCTCGTCTTTTGATTTCGTCATCAGCTCATTCGCCTCTTTCAACTGTGCCAATGCCTCCGATAATTCTTTCTACTTCTGGATTGCGCTCTGGTCGATTCTCTGTCTTTGAGTCTGCAGTTGCTGGGTTAATATATTGTTTTCTTGCTGTTGTGCCAGCAGCTGCTCTTCCACCTGCGCTGCCTTGTTTTTCGCCTCGGTTACTTCTGCCTGTAATGTACAAATCTCCTGGTCCTTAGTCTTCAACACAAGACTTACCTCTGATGCTTTGTCAATAGTCGCTACAGAATAGGCTCCCGCATACTGCGACAGCTTTGTTAGATCATCGGAGGGATCCAATTCCTCCTTCCACACTACATTGCCCGTGATTGTTTGCTCAGGAAAGATAGAAGGTTGATCAAGCCTTCGTCTCTTCCTTGAGCGCTTAACAACAGCTTTATACTTTGGGCTATAGAAAACATCCAGGGGAGGAATATCTTCCACCTGGAGAACAATTTGATCGGAAGGATCTATAGTAATTACCTCAACATCCTTTGAAATGGGTGGGCCGCTGGTTCCACTTAGAACCTGAGAAGAAGTGGTTTTTGGCGCATCGCTTGTTTTAGAGGTGTCTGTATCTTTGGAGCCTTCCTTTCCACTGATAATGGAATCGAATTGGTTCCATTGTTTAAGCAATTCAGGATCAATGGAGGTCTGTTTATGTTGCTCTGTCTGGGATTTGCTCCGCTCTTTTTCTTGTTTTAACCTCTGTTGCTCCTCTAACTCTTTTCGCTGCTGCTCTTCTAACTCCCTTTGTCTCTCTTCTTGCTCCCTTTTCTGCCTATCTGCCAATTCCTTTTTCTGCCTATCTGCCAGTTCTTTCTTTTGTTTCTCCTCTTCTAATTTCTTCCTCTGTTCCTCTATCTCTTTCTGCTTTCTCTGTTCTTGATCCTTCTGCGCCTTTTGCTGTTTTTCTATCTGCTCCTTCTTCTGCCTCTCAGCTTGCTCTTTTCTTTGCTTTTCTGCCTGCAGCTTCTTTTGCCTTTCCTCCTGTTGTTTCTTTTGATCATTAGTTGTAACAGGAGGTTGGCTTGTCTGTTGCCGACCAGGCTCACTTGAGGAAGACGCTGGGGTTGTTGTCAATAAATCTAGAGGCAGAGTTTGCAACCTCTGCTCTCTAAGTTTATTGAACTCAGTTAACGTCTCATCATTATATCTCATTCTAGCAAGCTCTTTGGCCTGACCGATTGTATCGGCGGCGGCGAACAGGTCATCAAACATATCCTCTTGATGGTCAACTTTTGTTAATTTGGCCTGTTCTAGGGCAGTGTAGACAGTTTTACGTGGATCATAGAGTCTGCTTGGGAGAGTGGCTAGGGATAAAGCTTGCATCTTTGTTGCCTCTTTTTCTGCATGCTTGAGATCATGCAGAGTATAAACACCAATTCTCAAGGGAAAAGAGGGCCAGCCCCTCTTCTTTTCTTTCTTGAGAGTTTGTGTGACACTCTCGGCCATAATCTGGTAAGAGATTTCTCGGGCCAACAATTTGTCTGGAACATATAAAGGGAGAACATGCGGCTTGGCCTGGCTCCCAAAAACCCTAATATAGGTAAAATTCTCTTCTCCAAACCAACCTGCTACAGCTGGTAAGTCGAAGGAAGCGAGATAGGAAATTTTGGGAATAGGTCGATCAAAAATGGAATAATGAATGGGAACCATAAAACCATTGTAAATTTGATACAAATGGTCCTTGTAAGAGGACTTCCACAATTTCTGATGATACAAATGAATGGGTGAGGGGTCTTGGGTGGTCCACCTCCAACCGAGGATAGGAAATTCAGAATTAAAGCATAAAGTGTCCATAATGTAAG
Organism: Pinus tabuliformis; assembly: GCA_031772625.1. Taxonomy (NCBI): domain Eukaryota; kingdom Viridiplantae; phylum Streptophyta; class Pinopsida; order Pinales; family Pinaceae; genus Pinus; species Pinus tabuliformis. The sequence continues at coordinate 510,676,359 of CM062816.1, read as the reverse complement.
CGCTATAATAAAATGGAGGGATTTTCCTTTCGGAAACTCTGGATTTGGCTCTAAAGTCACGAACAGCTACGGCCAACTTATCAGAAAGAATGGTGGCCCAATCCATGATTATACTATTAACAACTGCTTCCATCAGGGGAACCATTTCTATGTCGAAATTAGCAGAGTCATGTAACCCCCATATCCTACACATCATAATCCCCGCATAGCAATAGGGAGAAGCCAAAGAATCGATGGAGTACTTACCCGAGATTTTGTGCTTGTGTTTGGCCGGATTCTGCCTCCAATCCCGGATGGGTTCAGATTGTACTTCATTCTCGACTGCAAATTTCTCCACGAAGGCTTTGTTATAGATTTTCTCCGGCTCGGGCAAATGATACATTTGCCTTAGGTGCTCTGGCTTGAACGACCCGAAAATCCTTCCATCTCTTGTGTGGAACGTTCTATCAATGATTGGAATTTCCTCGATTGCCCAGCGCACTACATCAGTGTAGGGAAGGACCTGCTCTCTGGCTGCTATCCTGTGAAGAAAGGAGTCGGCCAGGTCTTTGAGAGTAGCATCGGACTTCTTTAGTACATCCACACTAGCCTCTGTCACTGTCACTTCATGTTGCTCAACTTCTAATAGGTTATATGTGCCCTGCCATGAAGTCCTATTGAGACCAGTGCACGTAGTGTCTGAAATTAGGCCTTTCTTCTTATCCGCGGCAGCTTGTCCTGCAACAGATGCAGCAGCGGAGCCCGCGGTCCTCTTGGATTTCTTCCCCATCATGCTCAGACTTCTCTCAACAGATGAATTCTACACAAAGGCAAGAGAAATCGTAACAAGGAAATAACAATGACAATCCATAAAGGGAAAGATATATCATTTGAAGCGTGGTGATATTAATTCTCAAAAGTGGCTGCGGATCCAATCACTGGGAAAATATTGCAGATGCATTAATGGTGATTTAAGGCCTACTACCCATTAAATGAGTATCACACTGTTATCCGGCTGAATGACCCCCCTTAAGCGTGCAACAGATATTTTGGCGGTTAAACGCAAGTGTTCGTTAATCGAAGGGGCAAAGTTTTAAATACACATGCATTACCTTATCCCTGCATTTAACGGCATTTTGAAATTTGCGCTTTATCAACCGGATGGCGATATAACTTTAAGGCTTCAAGCGATGAGTTTTTTGAGAATGCCGAGTGTCGATGAGCGATATCGCATCGCATCGGGGAATAGATGCAACACAATCATTAGGAAAAGATCTTGCCGAGTGCCGATTGCGACATCGCATCGCATCGGGGGTAAGACCCGAGCGTCTTATCAAAGTGCATGAGATCCTGCCGATGGCCGATAGCGATATCGCATCGGGTCGGGGTGTATAACTTAAAGTGTTTTTCTCCCACATGAGGCAGCGCCAATAGCCGATCGCCGATATCGCGTCGTGTCGGGGCGTGAGTTATGTGCCTTTATTAGGTGTGCATGGAATATCGCCGATCGCTGATAGCGATATCGCATCGGCGGAGAACAAGGTGCCGTTTTAATGTATTTCTCATGTCATTGCGATATGCGATCTTGCGATCGCTTTATTGCAATAACAAAAGATTGCTTTATTATTGGAACACTATTATTAAAAAAGGCTTCAATACATAACCTCATTTGATTATCATACCTTTTTGAACACAAAAGCATTGATGCCAATTAAATTTTAAAAGGGACCCATTCCATATATTAATTTTATGTGTGAATGAAAATGTTATGAAATGGGGGGTTGTTGTAGAGCACAACAGGTTCATACGATTTCAGTGTATGTAAATGAAAAATTAATAGATCAATTTTATCTTAATTTTAACGGATTTGATTATTTTTAATAATGAAATATTTCTATTACTGTGACTATATAGGACTCTAGCAGTAAATGAAAGAATAAGCAACAGTGTCTGCATAGCTAAGAAAACGAGACCATTACAGAAAATGAAAGACCATTTGTTTTAGAACCTCAATTGAATGTAAAATGCAGAGGTAACAATAGTTTAATGAATTGCTTTTATGCTGTAAGGTTCTTGAGTTATAAACAGTAGAGAGTTTAGTACTGTAGTAAACAAAGAAACAAGAAAGAGATGATGGGAAAGAATGAACTACCGTAGCTATAGAAAACCCATTCTTTAAAGACAATGTTTGTCTCAAAACTGTAGGGTGTCCACAAGCTGGGTACAAGTAGGAACTAGATGTCACGTATGTAGCCACATCGTAAAAGTATTGCAAGATTATACTGTTGCAGAGTAATGCAAATTTGGAAAAATAATTACCTTAGAGGATTAAGGGTAACCCAGAATTTGTAACTTAAAATCTTATGACCAGCAAACTTTGAACAAAGATGCTTGCGCCAAAAGGAATTTACTAGGAAATGATGGAAATCCATCAAGCAGAGGGGGTTGTTCCCACCGATAGTTAACCTGAGATAAAATCTAACAATAATTTCAAATGGAAATTCAGACGGAGATACCCTGGTAATATGTTCCAATGCCCTTGAACAAAATAACAATGGTAAATATAGTGAATAAATGCACAAAACAGAGCACAAGAATAACATTAATATAATTCAGAAGGAGCGCAGGAAAAACCATAAATACATATGAATAATTTCATGAACATACGCATAAAACCCTGAAAGCTCAGATTAGGAACCATGTGATTATATTACAGAAGGTGACCATTAAAACCTTGATATCCAGCAGAAGCCCATAACCAATACAATGTCCAGAGCATATAAATTATTAACCAGTGGAACAATAAGCTTAGTCTCATTGATAAGAGAAGCAAAACATAATCTTTATCCTGAGGAGATTCTCATCAAATACAAGATAATGTGAAAGAAAAAAAGACTAAAACAAGGGGTCTTGACATGGGAGAACCCTTCAAAGAACTAAGCTAACTCGGACTTACAACTGAAGCCGGAAAGCAAACCCTCGGCTAACTTGGACTTTACAATTGAAGCCAGAAATCAAACCCTCATTTTGACAGAGGGCAAAACGAAAATTTCTCAGTGCTTGGCTGTCAACTATACAACTTTCCATTGAACTTAATTACAAAAGATTCGAGAAGTATAGACAACAAATCCATGGAGAGGACGAACATCTCAGCCAAGTAACCAGAGGACCGGTGGTAAAATCTTACCTGGAACTTCTTGAGCGTTGGAACCTAGTAGGGTGACCACTTTACTACTTGACGGGTAGCTCCTGGATCCTCTGAGACAGAATCTACAGGCAGAGGTTTCACAAATTGCATTAGTATCTGAATTGAATTAATCAGGAAAACATAAATCACTGAAACCGTAAACCGCAAAGAAGAGATAATACAGAAGCAAATAAATAGTGATTTCTTACCATGGAACCGCCGTTCAGAGTTGAAACCATTCGTTGCGCCAAAAAATCTCCCAAGATGGTCACGGTCGAGATGAAAGAAGGAACCAGTTCACGGAGACAGAGAGGAAAGCGGAGCTGGCGCTCTGGACCGAAAGAGGAAAATGCAGCCTAGTTCCTGAGAGCTGGCTTGAATAAACCCAGAATCAATCATAGCCATAGGATTCAATGACTTGGATCCCCACCATCGATGCAGCGAAGTGATCGAGGAAGGGAACTACGGTGGGACAGGCCTGCTCGTGCCACGTACCAGGCAGAGTAGGAAATTAATACAAAAAACAGTAAAAACCATCAGGAAGGATAAGGTAATCGGGTGAACGCAGAATTGAAATGACAGTTGTATTTCTTTAGAATGCCGCGAATTAACTATAGATGAAGTGTAGGGAATCCCTATGTGAAGATATTTATTGTGAACATAAACTTTGGTAACAACACCATAAATGTTGTTTCAGAAAATTAAACATAAACTCCAGAACCTTAAGCTTTGTTGGGTAACGTTGTTTCGACAAAGTTTTCCATACGTAATGGAATTGCCACAGTAATATAAATCATAGCAGAGATCTTCATTCATATATATATATATATATATATATATATATATATATATATATATATATATATATATATATATATAACGTGTATGTACTATAGATATTTATTTATCTCAATGATAACTTGAGATTCTTCCAATTATGACAAAAGAGTAAAATATTTAAAATAGAGCATGGACTATAGAAATTTATCTGAATGATAACTTGAGATTCTTATCCCATGCTACAAAAAAAACAAGGTTCATACGATTTCAGTGTATGTAAATGAAAAATTAATAGATCAATTTAATCTTAATTTTGATGGATTTGATTATTTTTAATAATGAAATATTTTTTAATGATATTTTTTTAAATTTAAATTTAAATAAAATTTATATTTTCATAATATATATTTTTATACCTAAAAGGTTGAAATAAAAATATTTTAATTAAAATAGAAATTAAAATATTTTTTCATTACTATTTTTTTTATTGATATTTATAGATATTCTATTTAAATTTCATATTAACATTAAAATAATTATACATGTTTCTTTTTTATGATAGAAATTATTTTATTATTTATATAGAATTATGAAGGAATTATATATTTCTTTTATATTAGGTTATAAAAAATATATTTCAATACAATAAATAGTTAAAAGAATTAATTAATCATTCTCAATAAAATATCTACTTCTCTCCTATCAAATAGTGTAAAGTTGCTAAGCGGCTGAGTAGCTTTATTGATATATCTATTTTATACAAAAATATGTTCACATAAACAAAAACAACTACATGGATAATGGATAACCTCTACGTGAAATTACTATTATTTACAAAATAGGCATATTCGAATACACATAACTAATCATTTCAAGTATAACTCATTATCATCCACCCTAGCTTTCAACAATGTCCATTCACATGTTGCTATTTTTCCACACACTACTATTATTAACAAAATATCCATATTCAAAATACACATAACTAATACTTTCAACTGTAACTCATTATCATCCACCGTTTCTTTCAACAATGTCCATTCACATGTCGCTATTCTTCCACAAACTATTATTATTTACAAAATATCCATTTTCAGAATACACATAACTAACTATTGCAATTGTAACTCACTATCATCCACTCTTGCTTTCCACAATGTCCATTCACATGTCCTTATTCGTCCCTACTCTATGTCTTACGACATTTCCTTTACAACATAAGATGCAAATACTAGTATAATTTTATTTTATTATTCTTTTAAATAAATTAATATTATTACTGATGGTATAGAATTATTGTTACTATAATCCTTATGCATTATGTAATAGTTCGGAAATCATATCTAGCGAATTAAACCGAATTCTAGTTGAGATATAGGGGATTAATATCAATAGTCCCAACCACTTAAGTTTCCTTACTATCATTAAAATGAATTAGAATAAATTAGAATAAATAAGCATATCATTTATACCATATCTCCATAATGCATAGAGTTTTTGTGGTTAGTGTTTTGTTATACAATTTAACTCATTTAGTAGAAGTTTGAAATTGAGTATTATTCAACTATTATGTTGTCATTTAGGTTTATAATATTGATTTTAATATATATTTTGATTTTGTTAGTTTTTAATGTGAAAGTATGTTTGATAATATATATATATATATATATATATATATATATATTTTTTTTCCAAGGAAAAAAAATGGTAACCTTTTATTTAAAAAATGAAAAGTTACACTAGCAGATGCATTGAAGCATTTCCATAAGCTGCCCATATGGGCACGAGTGCAGTCGCACCCCACGCAACATTAGAAGGCTAACGTGCAAAAAAAAGAAAAAGAAAAGAGAAGAGAGGAGAGAGATGAAAGAGGCAAAAAACTGAAATCCGGCAGTGAGTAAAAACTCACACTTCAAGTTTTTCTCCCCTTTTTCTTTTCGACCTTGCGCCACTCTCCTTGAGTGGGCTCGATCGAAGCTATGACTAACTGTGTTTCTGCTTTCTGTGGGGTTGTTTCCTTGTCTGAGTCTGAAGTATCTGAGTGGTGATGCCGTTTGATCCCTCCCATGCTTTGATCCTCGCTTGTCTTCTCTGCCTGATTTTGGTGGAGCTTTGTGATCTTGTTTTCTGATGTAGTTTCCTTCTGAGTCTCCATTTCTTGGGATACCTCTGCATTCTCTGCGGGGGTGTCATCCTCTTCTGCTTCTGATTCTTCATCATCTGAGTTAGGGGGTGGAAATTGCCATCCTTTCCTCTGCTTCCCTTTCTGCTTCTTTTTACTGTTTGCTTTTTTGGCTTCTGGGCACGTACTTTGCAGGTGTCCTGTCTGCCTGCAGAGCCTGCATATGAAAGCAATATTTTCATAGTCTAGTGGTTGCAGCCAGTTTTGTTGTTTGTAGATCAGCCTTATGTTGTCTGGCAACCCTTTGCTTAGATCTACTTCCACACAAATGCGTGCAAAAGTGTATACCCTTTCATCAATCCTCTCCAGATCTGTTTTGATATATTTCCCTATGCCGTTCCCAATTCCTTCCAAAACTTGTTCACTCCAAAAGTGAAGGGGAAGGTTGTATAGACGGACCCAAACCGGCACTTTGGATACAGTCATGTTGTTTGGATCGAAATCTGGGAACCATGGGGTCATGAACAGCCCCGATGTTCCCCAGAACCAAGGCCCATCTCTGATGATTGTTTCTCTGACTTCCGAGGATGCGAATCTAACTATAAAAAAACCCTTGGAGCATAAATGTATATCACATTCCATGGTCCAAGTGGTGAAAATCCAATGGAATAGATCCATTGGTTTTGGCCAGAAACTGTTAAAACGACAGATTAGGGCCTGCGTTTCATAGGACTTAACGAAAACATCAAGCCCTGTAGAGTCAAAGTTTAGGGCTGGGGTTTGCCCTAATTGGTCTACTATGTATGGCCTAGGAGTATACCTGCCTTGATCTGGAGAGGACCCTGTATCTTTGTTACCCTGAAGAATGTTTTTGTAGGAGGAACCTCCTTTGGGTTGCTGCTGAGATGCTGTCTTTTTCCCCTTGTCCCCTCCTGAGGATTTTTTGTCTCCCCCTGAGCTGCTTGTCTGACCCTGAGGAGGGGCTCCTCCTCTCAGTCTGAGGTTCAAGAGAATGGTTTCTCCTGGGCTAATCCCATAGCTTCCCATGGTTCTGTTGTCTTGGAGAGACCATCTGCCATTGACTAAGTGTTGGATCTGGCTAGGGTATCCAGTCAATGCACAGATTTGCTGCTTCAGCTGCAACACAGTACTTTCTGCATGTACCCATACTAAAGAAGATTTCGTCTCTGGGGTTTTAATGAAAATCTGAAAACGAGTTTTTGTTACCTGATGTCTGCAATTTAGCTGAGTTTCTGCTCTGCCTGAAACGGTGACGTTGCTGGTTGCCTTGTGATCTGGCTGTCGGCGGTCTTCCAGATCTGAGCTTCTATTGAGGCATTCTACCTTTTGCCTGTCGCGATCTGCCAACCCTCTGTTGGATCGATGCATATAACCACCGATCAGCTGCCTGAGCTCCTGGAGGTCTTGCATCTTGCTCATATTTGAGAGATCCGGCCTGGATCTACAGGGATCGGGCCATGCAAATGTGTACATAGGCGGGTCTGCCCCATGCAACCCTTCGTCTTTGCATGCATGAAACGACTGTAGAGTGCTGGTCTTCGTCTGGCCGGCCTTAGTGACGGCGCCCCTCTGTATATGGCCGAAAACCCCTTTGCCCCCTCTCAAGCGATGGCTTAGTGGGTACCAGCCTACTCGGTCAGCAAACGAAGGGACGTCTTCTGCGATCTGGCGGATGCCCGAGACTGTCCTCTGAAACTGCAGGGGGGCTTTAATCCGGTCGCAAAGCCAGTCCTTCAGATCCAGGACCGCGAGGTGAGATGCAGACCCCTGCCGGCATTTTGTTCTGCCGTCCAAACCCTTAGCGAAGCTTTGATGCATGACGATGGGTGGTCTCAAGATCGAAACCTGGGAAAACCGCCTTTTCCGCTCCTCCAAGAGAAATGACCGTAAAACATCCATATATATATATATAAATAAAATTAATAAGTTTAAAAAACTATGTAAGTAAAAAAAAGCAATTATAACAATAAAATTGGCCATCCCTTCCAATAATGTCTTTTAACTTTTTCTCAACATAATTTATTTAAAAGACTATTAACTTTATAAAGATTTCCTTCGATAAAAATGTCACGTTTGAAAATTTTCTTAAAAGTCCATACATATACTCCTTTTATACACTCTTTAAACTTGGTGAGGGACAAGTGTTTATATTCATAGTATAATCATCATATTTATATTGTGTAATATTGTTGAACAAGGTAAAGGAACATGTTTATTAAATTTAGGTATTTTTTCACAATATTGTTGTAGAAGGTAAAGGAACATGTTTATTACATTTAGATATTTTTTCATGATATTTGCCACTAGAGGTAGAAAAGTTTGAATCTATTGGAACATTAGAGGTAAATGCAATATAAAGTTTTTTTTAATGAAGTTAAAAAAAATTAATATTAAATTGTTGGACTGTAAAAAATGTTGTTTAGTAATATTAATTAATGTAGTTATATAAATTAAATGATTGATAGATATTATAGGTATTAATTTAAGAAATATCAAAATTATTGTTTTATGATACATTTCATGTATAGAATCATAAAAATTAACTAAATTATAATTTTATCTAAAATTATGATGATTATTATTATTAATGATAAAAAGAATTGATATACAACTTAAACATATAACGTTTAAAAAAATATGTAACAATATTATTCACTGTAAAGATTCACCTCAACTTTATCATGAGATTTTTAATTTGTACATGAGTTTGGTTACATTACCATGGAGCAATATAATGATTTATTAATATCGCATGCCCAAAAAACTATAACTAGTTTCATATGACACTTGTCCATATTTTTTTTTAAATTAATGAATTTAATTAGAAGGCAAAAATGTCAGTAATTACTTTGCAAAAAAGTCTCCCCTTTATTCTGGAACATTCTATGGAGGTTAACTCCCTACCATCCACTTAATAATTATTGATATTTAAATAAAAGTTGATTAATGAGTTTTTTCAAAGTTTTTTCCCCATTGATATATTAGATGTAGAAGTTTCTAATCTAGTAGCACGATTCATAATCAAGACAATAATTAAAATAGCTTGATTATTCATCAAAATAATGATGAATCATGCTATTGGATGCTATTGGATTCAAAATATTGACAACTAATATGTCTAATGTGAAAAAAACTTTGGAAATTCTCATTAATCAACCACAATCCCATGAGAATTTAAAATCTACAATAAATTAAATTATGAAAACCCTATTCCAAAATAAACACACCAAACACACCTATTAACATAATAATTATATAATACAATTAAAAAATAAAATTTATAAACTAAGAAATAAAAATATCTAATAAAACAGATATAAAACAATAAGAATACAATTAGCTTAAATGGAACATAATGGTTAGAGTGAAGGCCATATAATTAATGAGACTTTTACAAAGAGCTTGTGATTTTATAATGACTTATATCATGCTAAAGTTTCAAAATTTGCGATTGTAATATTTATGTATTAATAATGGTCAGAGTGAATGCCATATAATTAATGAGATTTTTACAAGGAGCAAGTACCAATTGTGGTTTTATAATGACTTATATCATATTAAAGTTTCAATTTTTTTTATCATTATAATTTTTAATAATTTAATAATTTGTGACGCATAATTTTTTATTTATTTATTTTTATTTTTATTTTTATGGGAATTGTAATTTTATATTACTCAAAATTCATATATTAAATATGGAAAATTTTAGGGGTTAATATTCACAAGCATAATATTTTTCATGATCTTTCAAAAAAAAATCTGTTAATTTCTATTTTTTCTAAAAATGATTCTCTCAAATTTTGTAGTACAAAATTATTTTACTTTAAAAATTACCAAAATTTTAGAAACAACTATATAAAATCATTATAAACTTGAATATTTTTACAAAAATATAGCCAAACAGTTTCTAGTTTGCATGTTAGGGACTAGTAAGATTCGCCAAGGTTTCTAAACTTTAAGATAAATTTCCATCCTTGAAATTTTCCATGATGTCAAAATTACATTGATCTTTTTTTTCTCTTTGAGGATTTGAAATTATTCATTATGTACCCACACCAAAATCAAGATTGAGTCTCCTTTTGAAACAAGATTTAGAGGCCATACAAAGTTGGAAGTTAAAACTCACTGTTACCCATTGGCTACGAAGTAATATAGGCATGCAGTCCTAGCGAGTGAAAGACCCTAGCAACACGACCTAAACAAAAGACGACAAAGACCATACATCCATGAATATTAAATAACTGATTGTGCAATAAAACAAGCACACATATTTGGTTTGCAAAAGACCCAAGACAACACATCCATAACAAAGGTGATTGAGACTATACATGCATAACATAACAAATAACTAGCCACACAACATAATAGGCACGCATACCGATAAAATACATCAAATATCCAATCGAGCATTAAAAACAAATTTGAACCGACAAGGCCCCCATTTACCAGGGCTAAGACCAAGCACATATACGCCAAATAAAGTTGTTGACCTTCTTTAACTCTATTCATTCTCAAAGGAGGATATTTTGGCCAACACTCTCCCACTTTAACCCAAATGGTCCATGAGATCTCCACTGTCAAGCTCGCACACGATGTGGACCTCCACATGTTCTAGGTGGGAACGATCTTTTCCAAACAAAACCTCTGTTTCTGAGCATTCTTTTGATGTCTTCTAGGGTGGAGAAGGCATTGAATTTCTCCACTTGCTTGTCTTTAAGAAGCAAACTCAATAAAGTTTTCATTTTATAGTACATAGCAATTGAATTCAAATATTTCTCCTTCGTTCCCTTAATATGACCAAGGTCAAGAACCCGATTCAAAATATCCTCAAGGAGCTCTGAATCAGAATGGGATTGATGCTCAATCCAAACTTGAGTCTCTATCTTCTAGATTTCCTTTCTCATCTCTGGCAGAACAACATTGAAGTAGGTGGCTATTGAATCATGGGAAAAAATTATAGCCCTTCACTACCCCTAAGGGGCGTAGCCACCTCCCCTCTCATTTGCAACACATTCTTTATCTAGGATTCTGTTGTAGTGGCTACAACCACCCTCCAAAATTTTTCCTATGCTTTGATTTTGGAGCCTTCCTTCTGAACCGCACCAACTCATCTTGCATTGATCCATGTATCCATGCTTTGACTGAGACTTATCTTTTTCATCTTGGCTTCTATTTGCTCACTTAGTTGATTTGATGACCCACAAGTCGATCTCCTGACTTGGTCCCATAACAGTTCTGTGATTGCCTTAGAAAACTATGTAATTATTGAGGGCAACAGGCATTATTGTTGGGAATTGCGCAGTCCTGACTGCCAATGAGACTTGATCTCTAGGAATGCGTAGTCATGGAGGGGCAGCCCAATATTGAGCCCAAAAATTACATAGTGCATGAGCCAGAGAGTTGCCCAGTCCTTCCCAGAACTGTAGAATCTTTCTAGGAAATGCGTGGTAGTTTTCCTGAAAAAGAAAAAAAAAAGCAAAAAAGCATCCCTAAAAAATAGGGATCTATTTTTATAAACCTGAAGGAGGCACTTGCGTTATTTTTAGAAACTCTCGCCAAATGTTGCTTTTTCCTTGATTTTAGTTACGTCATAAACCCTAACTTGGTCGAATCTATTTAATCAATGTTGCTATAACTCATTTGCACACTTGGTCTTGGAGCTCTAGTATTCCCAACGAGATCAAGGAGCCTTTAGTGTGATCACCGTCGCTTTTCTAGGTGAGTTTTTCTTTTCTCGTATTTTTCCACTTTTTCTATCCTTTTTTTTTTTAGCTTGTGTGAGTGTTTTTTCACTTGTTTCTTTGCATGAATGCTGGCATTTTAACTTGTTTTAGCTTGTAGAAGTGTTGTTTCAAGTTATAGATTTCCTTTCCCAAGTGTCGCATGAGTTTTCCCATTTTTGCACCAACGGTCGTTGTTGCGGTGACTCTCTTCACATGCTTCATTTTTCCTTTAGTTTAATCAACTCCTGCACTTGTTTCACATGCATGCATCAACGATTAGTCAGAAATGCACTTAAAATCACACCATCTTTTACATTTGCTTGTTTTTCACACTCCCCTTGGGTAGATCTGGGTCCGCTTGCCTGGATCTCACTGTGCACGGCTAGCTCTGTGCAATCTAGAAACTCAAGCCTCTGGCTTGGCTTCTTGGAATCACGCAGAGCCTAGCCTGGGCTGGCTCCAACTGCGCACTACACAGTTCCAGGATCCAGACTTCCAACTTCACCACTGAGACTTCATAATGTGCAATCTCTCCCAGACCCTGGCCCAAACTGAATTGTGCATTATGTAGTTCCAATCATGAAGCTCCCACACTAACTGATAGGACTGCGCAATGCGTAGTTCCCACATGCAGTCAGTCACCTTTGTTAGTAAAAAATGCAGAATCCTTCCCATCATGAGCTCGACTTGCTGCTTTATCATGTTTTGAAGTTGATTTGCTTTTAACTAACATTTGATTTCCATGAGTGTCCTCTTTGTCCCACAAGTACAACAGTTGAGCATCTCTCTCGCAGTTATAGTTAACATGGCATCCAAGAGAGATGCATCAAAGGAAACCGCTAAGAGTTGTATTGGCAAATCATTTGAGCAGATATCAATTAATCTACTAGTATATGAGGATACTCATTTGTTCATTGAGAAGGGAACAACACTGACATGACAAAAGATCAAAGACACTTTTATAGAGGACTTCAAGACAGACTTAGAAGACCGACATGTTTATCTTAGCATCCATTGGTCAGGCTTATACAAGATTGCATGTAGGTACCCCGCCTTCTTGTGTGTGGATATCATTATCTAGATTGTCTCACATACAGATGAAGAGACTATGACATTGAGCAGTGCCAGTAGGAGAGAGCTTTCCACCTTCAGGGCAAAGAAATTTCAGCAGATGTATCACTTGCTCAAGCCAGTGAAGGAAATGGACTCACTCTTCTATGCCACCCATATCTATGTGAACACAAGAGACATTGTCAAGCGTTGGGTGAAAGAGCCCTAGAAGTTTAGACATACACCCACTCATGTTTAGAAGACAAAGTCCCTCAAGAAGGCTTACCAGTTCTTGATCATCTTTGCTTTTAGAATATATGGTCAAGAAAACACATAAACCTTTCCTAAAGGGTGGATAGTCTTATTGAACTAGTTGGTTAATGATGGGAGGCCATTAAACTAGTTGGATCTATTTGATCATCAGTTGAAGTTCCATGTGGCTAAGGCTCCAAATCCACCAAAGAATGAGCAAGAAAGGTTCTACATATCTGCATATTTATTGGATGCAATTTGTGCTCAACATCAGTTCCTTGGCATGAGTTAGACATGGACACCACAAGGGACTGTCGTGAAAATCTATTACAAGTTACTTTCCGACTGCAGCTATCGAGGAGTGATAGCAAGGCTAACTAACTATATTATCATCCCGTTATACAAGCTTATCTTTGAGCATGATCCACTTGAATGTCCCAAGAAGAAATGGAGGTGATAGTAAACATTGTAGATTGGTCTTCCTCACCAGGTGGCACCTTCATCAAAGTGTTTGGTGGAGATAAGCCTCTGCATGTTCTACCAAGGTATTCCACTGACAAATTGGTCATGGAAGAAGTTTCATACACCTCGCTACAATGTTGTCAGCAGGACTGCATAGGAAGAATAAAGCGCCATGGCCCACTCTTCCTTTGTAGATCGAGTTATACAATATTAAGAACTTGAAAGATGCAGATGTGAGGCTAAGGAAATAGTTAAGTTTTAGTTTGGAACCAAAGACTTTAATCCGTATGATCCTCACAATATTTACAAGGACCACTATATGTGAGTGTACTTTCTATGGATCCACGGGACATTTCATTAGCCATAGGAGTTTCCTTGGAGGTATTGCTACAATGCCTCCAGACTCAATGAGCCAATGAGTTTAGTGAGAACTTGGAAGGCTTCTCTAAAGACAATAGCAACTCTAGAAGCAACAACAACAACAACACAAGGCATCAATCTATTGTAGGACAAGGGAAAGAGGAATATTGTTGAGAATCTAGAGGGAGAGAAAAGCTGTAACATGAAGGTAGATCCTATCCTGGAGAAGGAGACTTTGGCAGCGAAATTAAAGAGAGAGTAGCGGATGAAGAGAGCAAAGTGAAGGAAGAGAGAAAGGCAGAGGATGCAAGAAGAAAAACTGAAGTTGCAGGAGATGGAGAATAAGCTTAAGGAAGAATAGGAACCGAGGAGGAGAGAAAGAGAAGAGAAGCAGAATAAGGAAGAAGAAAGGCAAGGCATGATGATACAACAAACAACGCCGATATAGGTTGATGAGCCGGAACAACCAACAACTGAGGAAGAGGGTGAACAAATGCAGGATCAGGAACTTTCTCAATAGATTAAGCAATTGATTGAAGTGATAGACATGGAATTGGAACAAGAGTCGTATCGCGAAGACACTAACCTGATGTCAAAAACACAATAGGTCATCCTGTAGTCTCCACCACCTCCAGTATCAGAACCAACCCCAAGTGAGAAAGGAGATGTTTTTCTCCTTCTTGATGATCTGGTCATGGATGTGTACAACCTATAATTTGACAAGTTGCAGAAGAATATTGTACAGGCGTAGAGAAAGCACTTTCTGGATGATCACGCATCACCTGCATTCATCAAGGAAAGGGTGATAGTGTCAAACACCAGGAAGCATCCAAATTCCCTTGCCAAAGCCATCTTGGCATATGCAAGAGAAACAAGGTCAAATTTTAAGTACTTGATGGTCGAGAATGAGCAACTGGAAAATAACTTGTAGGATGTTAGGCAAGAGGTAGAACAACTCTAAGCATCAGCGCATAATGCAATTTCCACATTGGGGGAGATGAAGACAACAATACTTGCTGAAGTATCAACACTTGGTGATACCATGTGGAAGCTCTATGACAAATTTGTCACCGTTAATAAAGTAATATCTGTGTGTGTGGCTTACAGAAGTAGAGAAAAGAGTTTTTTCAAACTCTAAAAAACATACATGCTGCCAATGCCCATGTACAAGAGTGGACAATGTGGTACAAAGGGCCCCCGCTTGACTTAGAGAAGAAGATGAAGCCATAGGAAGAGCTGGAGAAATCTAAGGTCTGGATGTTGACCCAGACCAACAAGCAGCTCGCCTCATTCAATGGAAACATACAAGCCTCATATGCATAGTTGTACAATATTTTGGATGTCATGGTGAGAAATCATAAGATCCCTTCAATCGATTCCCTCTCTGATGCTAAAACCAAGAACTAGGTCCAACTAGAGATCGATGAGTACTTGGAGCAGCTAAGATGAGAGGCCACCAAAGAAGACTTGGAGCTAAGTGCACAAAACATGAAAAAGTACATTGGTGGTCTTGTCATGCTCAAGAACATGCTACTCATGCTTCAGAACAAGTTGGATATAGGTTCCAAGACCATAGACTCGAATGCCATGGAGGAAAGAGTCTTCTTCCAAAAAGACACCATCAAATAGTTTGGGGACACCATCACATAATACTAAGATTGGCACCGATACATGACCAAGAGGAATCAAGTGGAGGTTGCTGAGATGGACTTTCTCCAAAATCAAGAATCATAGTGTTGTGTCTTGTTAGGCTATCTCTAGCCTATTTTGTCCTATATGGGTACATGTGGAAAATGTAATATTATTTGTAAATATGTTGTAAGTGAAATTCCAAGTGTCAATATTGGAATATGAAAAGTCATTATGTAATGTAATGTGTCATTTAGTGAAGAAGTTGATGAGTCATGAGGGAAGTCAAAGAGTCACAAAGGGGAATGTCAAGGGTCACCCCACCCTTTGTTATAAATAGAACCTCATAACTCATAGAATAGGCTTTTGGGAGCCAATATTTTGGCTAGGCTTAGGCTTAGAGAAGGCTTGGGAGTATTTTGAAGAGCCTTAGCTTCTCCATAGCATAGATAGAGTATACTTCTTTGGAGGAGCATGTTTTCTTGACTGTAATGTTCCACTATTGGGGCTAGTGATCGTTAGTGGTGTATGTATGGATGGAACTTTCACTTATAATAATAAAATTAGAGCCAACACGATTTCATGCATATGTTGTTAATATGATAGGACTATTCTTGTTGTATTGGCAATGTATGTTATTTAACTTACAAATATGCTTATGAACTAATTTGTATGCATTTGTATGAATCTTGTTGATTGAATGTTGTTGGAGTAACTCATCACTTTAATTTGTGAACTATTCTACATTTTAGCTTGTGATTTCATTTTGCTTGTGTGTTCCTTTCAAGCTATGTACTATTACAGGCTTCTAAGGGGTGCACTTCATATTCCCCTATGTGTGTTAGAACCTTCATGCATCACACTTGACTCTCTGCAAGGTCACGCACTTTCTCTCACCCAAAGTTATCATACTTACCTTTGTGCGCTACTGCGATCAAAGAATTACACTACCGCCCACTGCTAGGACTCCTACTCCAAATGATATGAGTTCTAGTTGGGACTTCATATCGGGGAGATCCCCTGAATGTTGGTGGGTCCAAAACCATCAACATTTTTGGCGCTAGAAGGAGGGCCAGATGATAAGCTAATCCCTTGAAGTCTGTTTTGAATTTCAACACATATTTCATGCCTTTTGTCCAAATCCAAACCCCAACATGTTTTTATAACTCTTCACATTTTGAAGTGACAAGGAGAATTTTAAATTACTTGTCCACATTTAAGTTTAATGGTGAGGGTGGAATAATCTTGCTCAGACACATAGTCGCTTTTGCTAGTTTCTGTGACAGCCATGATGTCCCATCTGATGATATTTTTTGTGGGTTGTTCGATTTTGCGTTCGAAGGGCTTGCAAAGGAATGGTGTCACACATTGCTAGCAACCTCTATACACTCTTTTGATCATTTTTTTTTAGAGAATCATGTCATGTTTTCATTCTTTATGACGGTAAAGCGCTTAATAGAAATAATTTTAAACTATGAAAATCACCTCATGAATCTCTTCAATATTTTCACGATTGTTGTCGTCACTACTGTTTTGAACTTCTTGACGATGAAGTTGACTGGGAATTCTTGGATGAAAGATTTCAATATCTTGTTCACGTTTATGAAAATCCACATGAGTTAGAATATTTTGAACCTCTCCCAACATACCTCGATGTTCAAGCTTCTAAATATGAGACAAACAAGGTTGTTGTCCCAAGTGACCCTCCATCCCCTTCCCATAAAAAAACTCTAGCTTCACAGGTTGAGGTGGGAGAAGTTGAGGATCTGCTTGTTGATTTATCACCATCTCCTCCTACCCCACCTGCTCAGGATTTCTGCGCAGATTTGCACTGTAACTATAATGGGTGTGTTGAAGTGATATCTCCTCATTCCTTTGGTCCCCTTGATCCTCTGGATTTTGGTTTGTTGTGTTCATTTGTCTCAGATCTCACATGTGATGTTCACGAGGATCAAGTTCTGGATGGAGTTGGTGTTGAACAACCAATCTGTGATATCATTTTTGATGAGTATGTGTGGGACTCTGAAGAATAATATGAGGTGAAGGATGATCTCCTTTTGTCCACACCTCGTTCGCCTTATCCCTACATCTTCCATGATTTGTCAGTTCCGTTCCATCTTGTGAAAATTCATTTTCGGATGTTTCTATTTTTTATCATTCACAGAACACGTGGGATGCCAGTTTTTCATTTAAATGTGAAGAGGACAAATCTATCTTCCTTGATCCTCCCAATCTCTCATCTTACCTTTCCGGAAACATAGAGGGTGAAATTTCTCGTTTTTCATCATCCCCTATTTATGATTCGTCAGATCATGAGGATGCCTTTGTTGATCATCTTGAACTTTCTGATCGTGGTTTTCATGATCTACTTATTATTTCATTCGATCATGATTATGATTTTTATACTGTTTATATTTCTAAGCCACCGGTATTGGATGATCCATCTTCTGATGAATTGGAAACTCAAGTTGTCAAGGAAATTCAACCCAAGATGATGGTTATGTCAGGTTCTTGTAGCCTTGAGGCCAGTTCCACTCATGGAAAATTTTAGGGGCTAATGTTCGCCCAGTGGGCTAATTTTCCATGATTTTTCCACAAAAAAGATTCGCGAATTTCCAATTTTATAAAAGACGATTCGCCCAAATTTTAGAATATAAAAATATTTTACCTTAAAAATCGCCAACATTATATAGAGACTATATATAAAATAATTATAAATTTGAATAATTTTACAAATATATCAATAAACATTTATAATTTGCATATTAGGGATTAGTGAGATTCGCCAATGTTTTAAACTTCAAGAAAATTTTCCATCCTTAAAATTTTCCTTGGAACTTCCACTTCAGATAAGAAATCTATTGAATCTTTCCAGTCTCCTCATCACTCAGTGGTTCACGTTGAAAATCAATCTATCCTACCATTTTCGCATCCTCCACTGGAATCACATGATCCTGTTGCTCAGGCATTGGAGTAGTTGTGCATAGAAATAATTGTTGCAAAACATAGTTTTTCTTCTTTCTTTATGTTTGCTTGTTTTTCAAGTTCAAATGTGTGTACATGCTTGTCTTCCACTTGCAATGTGTTAGGACACCATGATACATCCGCAGAGTTCCTTTCATGTGCTTTCCATTTTTACTTCTTTTTGGATGCATTCAAGCTTCAAACATATTGGTTTGCATTGTTTTATCTTTCTTGTTTGTTGGTTTACTTGCATATCTTTCTTGTCGATCATGCTCTCACCTTCATGGGCCAACCAATGCACCGATGGCTGCATTGGAAATATCACTTTACGTGAGTTGGCCTATGTTCTGCTTAGGTTAGGAGTAGGAGTAGTTTTTCTTTTCTTATTTGTTTCTTGGTTTTCTTTACTTTGTTTTGATTTTCCAACTTCTTTCCTTTGTTTTTTTTATTTTTCACCCATAGGTTAGTTTTGCAGGCTTCTTAGGCAAGCAAGGTGAAATCCAAGAGGAACTTGTACAACTATCAACACTTTGTTATCTGTCCATTCCCTCTCTTTGTGTGAGTCTTGAATTTCTTCTAGTCGATTATAGCCTGATGGAAAATACGTTCCTTTCAGAGAGAGTCATGGTGGAATCACGACGCTTGCACTCTTAACTTGTACCACCTACTCTAATTGATTTTCTATTTTCGGTTAACCATTGTCAACTCAGTCAACTAGAGTAAGGAGAGGGGAAAACCTTAAAAGTATGTCAGAGGTATATATAAATATCCTTCTCTGAAGGGACAATCTCTTCTTCTCTGAATAAGTCAGGAGCCCTCTTCCGCCTCATGAAATAAATAAGTTCCTATGCACAGTTCTTTGAAAATGAAAATGAAAAATGAAAAAAATAAAATAAAGGGTGAAAGAAGAGAAAGGATTCTTGTGTAGAGAGGTGAAGAAAGTAACTCCGCCAGGGTACTGTCCAGGCTCGCTAGCACCAGAGAAATTCTTGTGTGCCTAAAGTGACTCTGTTGGGGTATTGTTCAGGCCTACTGGTAGCGGAGCAACACCAGAGATGAAAATAGGCTTGGTATGTGTGCTACTGATAAAGAGCATGGTAGGGATTACATATCTAACTCAAGCTAAGTGAAGAAGCTATGATAATCAAAGAATTTAACAATAATTCTAGAAGAGTTAGACTCATTTTTCATGATACAAGGTCCATGCAGAGAACTGGCATTCCACTTGTCTGTCGCCAATAATGTAGCGACTATAACCACACTCCAAAATTTTGCCTATGCTTCGATTTTGGAGCCTTGCTTCTAAACCACAAAAACTCATATTGCATTGATCCAGGTATCCATGCTTCGACTGAGACTTATCCTTTTCATCTTGGCTTGTGTTTTCTCACTTAGTTGATTTACTAACCCACAAGCCGATCTCCTGACTTGGTCCCACAACAGTTCTGGCCTTGCCTTAGAAAAATGCACAATTCTTGAGGGAAATTGGCCTTGCTATTGGGAATTGCACCATATTAACTGCTAATGAGCCTTGAGCTCTAGAAATGCGTAGTAATGGAGGGGCAACTTAGAACTGAGCCCAAAAACTGCGTAGACCTCACTGTGCTTAGAAACTACACAATGCATGAGCTAAAGAGTTGCCCAATCCCTCCCAGAACTACGCAATGTTTCTGGGAAATGCATGGCAGTTTTCCCGAAAAATAGAAAAAATAAAAAAAGCATCCCTAAAAAATAGGGATCTATTTTTTGTAACCTGAAGGAGGCATCTGTGTTATTTTAAGAAACTGCTGCCAAGTGTCACTTTTTCCTTGATTTTTGGCATGCGCATCATAAACCCTAACTTGGATGAATCTATTTAATCGACACTACTAGAAGTCATTTTCACACTTGATATTGGAGCTCTAGCATTCCCAAGTAGATCAAGGAGCCTTCGGTAAGATTGTCGTCACTTTTCTAGGTGAGTTTTTCTTTTCTCGTCTTTTGCTACTTTTTTGTCACTTTTTTGTTTTTTTTTAGCTTTTGCAAGTGTTGTTTCACTTGTTTCTTTGCACGAATTTTAGAGTTTTATTTATTTTTAGCTTTTAGAAGTGTTGTTTCAAGTTATAGATTCCCTTTCCCAAGTGTCACATGAGTTTTCCCATTTTTGCACCAATGGTCGCCATTGCAGCAAATCTATTCACATGCTTCGTTTTTCCTCTAGTTTAATCAAATCCCACACTTGTTTCACATGCATGTATCAACACTTAGTTAGATATGCACTTAAAATCACACCATCTTTCATATATTCTTGTTTTTCACACTCCCCCTGGGCAGATCTGGGTCCCCTTGCTTGAATCTCACTGTGCACAACTAGCTCTGTGCAATTTGGAGACTCAAGCCTTTGGCTTGGCTTCTAGAATTGTGTTAAGCCTAGCCTGGGATGGCTCCAACTGCACACTGTACAGTTCTAGGAGCTAGTCTCCCAGCTTGGCCATTGAGACTGCGCAATGCGTAGTATCTCCCAGGCCCTGACCCAAACTGAACTGTGCATTGCACAGTTCTAGTCATCAAGCTCCCACATTAACTATCAGGATTGCGCAATGCATAGTTCCCATAGGAAACCAGTCACCTCAGTCAGTCAAAACTGCACAATCCTTCCCATCATGAGCCCAACTTGCTGCTTGATCTTGTCTTGAAGTCGTTTTTCTTTTAGCTTCCATTTTCTTGCCATGAGTGTTCTGTCTGTCCCATAGGGAGAACAATTATTGAGCATCTCTCTCGTAATTACAGTTAACATGGCATCCAAGAGGGATGAATCAAAGGAAACCACCGAGAGTAGTACTAGGGAAGCATATGAGTAGATACTAGTTGATCTACCAGTATATGTAGATACTCAATTATTCATTGATAAGGGAACAATACTGACATGGAAGCAGATCAAATTTTTTTTTGCAGAGGACTTCAAGGTAGACTTAGAAGACCAACAGGTTTATCTTAGCATCTAGGTACCCCACCTTCCCATGTACGGATATTGTTAGCTAGATTGTCTCACATAATATGAATAGACTATGACATTGAGCAGTGCTAGTGAGAGATATCTTTCCACCTTCAAGGCAGAGAAATTTCAGCAGATGTATCACTTGCCCGAGCCAGTGAAGCACATGGACTCACTCTTCCATGCCACCCATAACTATGTGAACACAAGAGACATTATCAAGCACTGGGTGAAAGATCCGTCAAAGT
Organism: Pinus tabuliformis; assembly: GCA_031772625.1. Taxonomy (NCBI): domain Eukaryota; kingdom Viridiplantae; phylum Streptophyta; class Pinopsida; order Pinales; family Pinaceae; genus Pinus; species Pinus tabuliformis. The sequence continues at coordinate 510,654,608 of CM062816.1, read as the reverse complement.
TTAGACAGACACCCACTCATGTTTACAAGACAAAGTCCCTTAGGAATACTTACTAGTTCTGATCATCTTTGCTTGTAGAATATATGGTCAAGAGAACACATGAACCTTTCTTGAAGGGTTGGTAGTATTACTAGACCAGTTGGTGAATGATGGGAGGCCATTCAAATGGTCGGATTTGTTTGATCATCAGTTGAATTTCCATGTGTCTAAGGCTTGAAATCCACCCAAGAATGAGAAAACAAGGTTCTACATGTCCACATATTTACTGGAGGCAATCAGTGCACAACATCAGTTCCTTGGCATGAGATGGACATGGACACTGCAAGAGACTACCGTGAACATCTATTGCAAATTTCTTTCCAACTACAACTATCAAGGAGTGATGGCAAGGCTAACTGTCAATTTTATCATCCCATTATACGAGCTTATCTTTAAGCAGGATCCACCTTGCATGTCCAAAGAAGTAATGCAGGTAATAATAAACATTGCAGATTGGTATGCCTCACCAGGTGGCACCTTCATCAAAGTGTTTGGTGGAATGAATCCTCCACATGTTCTACCAAGGTATTCCACTAAAAAATTGATCATGAAAGAAGTTTCATATGACCTTGCTACAGGGTTGTCAGTAAGACTGCATAGGAAGAAGAAAGAGCCATGGCCCTCTCTTCCTTCGCGGATCATGTTATACGAGATTAAGAGATTAAAAGATGTAGATGTTGAGGCTAAGGAAATAGGCAAGTTTGAGTTCGGCACCAAAGAATTTAATCCATATGATCCTCAGAATATTTTCAAGGACCACTTTATGCAAGTGTATTTTCCATGGATCCATGGTACATTTCATTGGCCAGAGGAGGACCCTTGGAGGTACTGCTAAAATGCCTCCAGACTCAATGAGCCGGTGAATTTAGCGAGAAATTGGAAGGATGCTCTAAAGACAACAACAAATCCAGAAGCAACAACATAAGGCAACAATCCAGTGTAGGACAAGGGAAAGAGGATGATTGTTGAGAATCCAGATGATCCAAGTGGAATTGGCGGGTGGCCACCAATATCCACCTGGATCATTAATGATCTAGGTGGATATTGGTAGCCACCCACCAATTCCACTTGGACCCCCACTATTGCTTCTTTCAGTTTTTTCATTTTTCTTAATTGTAGCACAATTTACTATTTTTAGCAGTTTTTCAGGTCCTAAACTTCTGGAGCCGTTTTGAGGCCCTAAACGACGTTTTTTTTGGAAATCTACCGCTAGTGATTGTTTGTCTAAAATCGTCTTTTCCGTCGTAGTCCTTGGACAGATCTTTCCAAAGGGTTATCATGCACATCAAACAGAGATAATATGACCAAGTCGCAACCTTGGGAAGTTGGCTATCCAACTCACCCCAACGGGGCCCATAAACTCTTGGTGTTACATGTTTAGGGTTTTGGTTGTTTAGGGTTTGCTCTTATTGTTCAATAATAAAAAGGCCCTTGAGCCTCATTGTAAGGCAGTTCAAAGGCATGTATCCACCACATCTCTTCTCAGAGATAAGCTACCATTGCCCTAACTGGTTTATTTCCATTTCTGTTTGTAAGCATATTTCAGTATTTTACATTAATGAAATGAAGTATTATTTCCACTAAATCTCTGTGTTTATGGTTATCTCTGTAATTTGTTGCGTTCCTATTTAAATCCAGATCAATGGTATCAAAGCGGTCTGCTTTTTTCTCTGTTTTTCTTTACATGTCCCCAACAAGGTTGGGATATAAGGAGTTAGGGCTTGAACTGGTCGAACCTTTGCAAGACTAGCCTCAAAAATCCCGATGGCCTCCCATGGCAGATGAAAAGAAAGACGAGGGGGCAGGAGATCCTATCAAAATCTTGCTCAAAGAAGCCCTCTAGCGACAAAGGAACGCGACGATGGACAACTTTTCCCAGATCCTTTAGCGACTACCGAGGGGTAACGCATCGGCTTCCAACAACTACTCTGGAAATGCCACACCATTTTAGGTACAAGTTAATTTTGAAATCCCCATATTCGAGGGTCAGATAGACGCAGATGTCATCGATAAATGGTTAAATTTGCTAGAGGGTTATTTTTCTGTTCATGATTTTTCTAGTTGGGAAAATATTATTTTCGCTCTTCTCAAAGCAACCCCCCACGTTAAGGACTAGTGGGAAACCTACTGCGAGCAGAAGGATGAAAGTACATGCTCACTATTTTTAGCCACATCCACTTTGAATTCATTCCAGGATGCCATCAAGGAGCAGTACTACCCTGTCAGAATCTATGAGGATCAATACATAAAGTGGACCACATTGCGGCAAGGAAGGGACCAAGACGTGGTGAAGTTTACCAATATTTTCCATACCCTTCGCACAAAGTTGGGTATCAAGGATTTGGAGCAACATTTGGTACTCAAATATCATGGCTCCCTGCATAAGTACATCCAAGAAGAAATAGAATTCCTAAACATCTCCTCGCTTGGCATGGCATACTGATATGTTGTCAAGGTCGAGCAAAAGTTTAAGCAAAAGAAGCGAGGCTTTGGATCTGTGAATGCGAAGTAAGGGAAAGGTGCCCCCAAACCACAGAACAAAGGACAAAGCCAAGGTGGGGTAGCCTAAGACAACCCGCCAAAGCTGCAAGCAAAGAACAACACCACAAAGCTGAAAAAGGACACGTGAAAGTGGTGTGAGTTCCATAAGAGCTCCACTGATAACACAAGTGAGTGTCGGGCCAAGCAGTCAATGGTGGACGAGATAAAGGTTTTAGAATTAGATGCATGTTTCGACTCTGAGTCAGAACCCGACAAGGGGAATGACAAAGGGAAGCAGATTATCGATGCGGAGCGCAACACCATCGTTGCCACCACGAAGATCTAGAAGGAGGAACCCAAAGATCCAGAAGAGGAGGAGCATCTCTTCCACTCCCAGATGTGGGTAAAAGGCCCCCTGCTATAGTTCATTGTCGACAACGGGAGCCAAAAGAACCTCATTTCGACAAAGGTCATGAAGCAGCTAGGCTTACCAACCACAACACATCCACAACTGTACACCATCAGGTGGCTTCACCAAGGACGGGATCTTCGTGTGAGCCAGTAGTGTCACCTTCCATACAACATAAAGTCCTTCACAGATGAGGTATTTTGTGACATTTCTCCCCTTGAAGTTTGTGATGTATTATTAGGACAACCATACTTGTGGAAGCGACATGTTGTGTATGAATCAAGGCCCCGTGCTTATTACTTTGGGAAATAAGTTGTACAGGATGCTAGAGGTATCACCGCCTACCACCATCTCTTTGGTTACTGCAAAACAATGCAATAAGCTCATTTCCAAAACCCGGAAATTTGTTTTCCTGATGATACGCCCTCAAGGAAAGAAGAAGACGGTGGCCATGACCTCTACACAAGGCCCCTCCGCACGAAAACAAGGTCATGGAGGAGTATGAGGACATCTTCACCTCCCCCACAAGGGTTCCTCTGCACTGTCAGGTCAAGCACTCCATCGATTTGACCCCAGGTGCGCCACTGCCCAATGGACCAATCTATTGGTGCTCCATTCTGGAGAACGATGAAATTAAGAGGCAAATTTAGGAGCTGCTGTAGAAAGGTCACATCTGTCTGAGTTCATCGCCTTGTGGGAGACTGATCGTGTCGGTACAGAAGAAGGATGGGACTTGAAGACTCTGTATTGACTATCGAGCACTGAACAAGATCACTGTTCGTAATAGGTACCTGATCCCATGGATTGATGACCTCCTGGACCAACTGAAGGGGGGAAAATATTTAGCAAGATCAATTTGAATTCAGGATATCACCAGGTACCAATCGAACCCTCCAATGTGTGGAAGACTGCCTTCAAAGCCAAGGAGGGCCTTTTTGAATGGTTGGTTATGCCTTTCGGATTGACGAATGCTCCTGCAACCTTCGTGAGGCTAATAGATGACATCTTGTGGCCATTCACCAACTCATTTGTAGTGGTATACTTAGATGACATCCTAATCTTCAGCCAGAGTTGGGAAGAGCACCTCCACCACATCCAACAGGTTCTCCAAGCACTGCGACAACACAAGTTATGTGCCAATTTGGAGAAATGCACTTTTGGCATTACCCAGGTTCAGTATCTGTGATACATTATTGATGAACAGTGGGTGCATGTCGATCCAACCAAGATTCAAGTCATTCGGGATTGGCCACAACCACTCTTATAGAGCTTCATAACTTTCTAGGTCTTGCCAACTTCTACCGCAGGTTCGTGTTGGGATTTTCTCATATCACTTGGCCCTTGAGTCAAGTCACCAAGGGAGGAGCGAAAGAAAAATTCTTTTGGTCTGAATCTCAACAGAAGACATTCAAAGAGTTGAAAGATCACCTTTGCTCGGCACCAGTGCTTGCATTACCAGACTTGCAACAACCATTTGAGGTTGAGACAGATGCCTCTGAGTATGCTATTGGGGCAGTCCTTACTCAACACGAGCATCTAGTGGCATATCATAGTGAGACACTTTCAGACGCAGTCAGGAAGTATCCCACTTATGACAAAGAGATGTATTCCATTGTGCAGGCTTGCCAAAAATGGAAGCATTACATTTTTCGGAAGGAAATAGTCATCCACACAGATCACTGACCCCTGCAGTTCATACAGACCCAAGGGAAATTGCAGAATGATCACCATCAGAGTCCACATACCTGCAACAGTTCCATTTGAATATAAAGTATAAGAAGGGCATCACCAATAATTTTGTAGATTTCCTCAGTCGACCACCGATCATGGCGTTAACCACTGTGCTCAACTCTTGTGGGCACAAGATTTCTGATTGGCCACTTCTCTACAAAAGTGACCCAGAATTCGGCCACACATACAAGACACTCTTGGAGGTCAGCATGTTCTAGATTTTCACCTCTAGGATGCCCTGTTATGCTACTTGGGTCACCTTTGTGTTCCTTCAAGCGAGCGTGCCTAGATGATTTGGGAAGCACACTACAGTTGGGATGCTGGGCATTTCGAGGTCAAGAAAATGGTGGCAATACTGAATAATTATTTCTATTAGCTGAATCTTCAGCAGGATGTCGAGAAGTACATCAGATCATGCACTGCCTGTGCCATTGCCAAACTGACCATCAAGAAGCAAGGCCTCTATACCCCACTGCCTACCCCTAGTCGACCTTGGGAATCCATCTCCATGGATTACATGTCAGGCCTTCCTTCCACTAAGCATGGAAACGAATATGTTTTTGTGGTCGTCGACAGGTTCTCGAAGATGGCCATTATGGCGGCTTGCAAGAATAATATCACAACAAAAGCCACTACTAAACTCTTATTTGAATGAGTGTGGGTACACTTTGGGATCCCACAGTCTATCATCTCAGATCAGGACAACAGGTTCCTCAGTACATTTTGGTCCAGTCTCTGGTCGATGCTGGACACCAAACTCACTAAGTCCATAGCCTTCCATCCTCAAACTGATGGACAGACAGAGGTTGTCAATAGGATTATTGTACACATTTTGTGCATGTACAACTCAAAGCATCCACGGAAATGGGACGAGAGCCTCCCCTATGTTCAGCACAGCTACAACCGGCTCTCCACAGCTTGACTGGCCACAACCATTTTCAGGTGGGCTTGGGATTCCAGCCACTATGTCCCATTGATGTTGCCATGCCATTTGCAGCTAATCACACAGATTCGATGTATGTCCAGTCCTAAACAGATAAGGTAAACAACTTCATTGAGCACATCCAACATATTTGCCAACAGGTCCATGACATTATGGAGAAATCAAATGCCAAGTACAAGCAGCGACATGATCAACATCGGGTGCCACACAAGTTTCAGGTGGGCGACAATGTTTGGTTGCATTTGCAAAAGTAACGCCTTACCGGAGCCTATCAGAAACTCAAACCACTCTGATATGGTCCTTACACCATTACCAAGGCTGTGGGAGATAATGAATTTGAGCTCAACATTCCCCCATTCCTTGGCATGCACCCAGTGTTCAATGTGGACCGCCTTCGGCCATACTTTCCACCATTACTAGACACATCTGACATTGCAGAACAACTCACACCCACAGAGTTAAATCTAGATTGCATGGAATGAGCTACAACTGATTGGATCATGGACACACAGATCAAGCACACTCGCCAATAGAATATACAACTGTATCGAGTTGTCAAAGCAAGCCAACTCCTTCACCAGGGCGAATGGCTCACTAGGGACCAAGTTGAGCAGAAGTTTCCTCATCTCATGGAGGAACTCAACACAATGGGGACCATTGCTTCCTCAGGGGGGGAGGAATGATCCAGGTGGATATTGGTGGCCACCCACCAATTCCACTTGGACCCCCACCATTCCTTCTTTTAGTTTTTTCAGTTTCCTTAATTGTAGCACAATTTACTATTTTTAGTAGTTTTTTGGGTCCTAAACTTTCGGATCCGTTTTGAGGCCCTAAACGATGTTTTTTTGGAAATCTACAGCAAGTGATTTTCTGTCTAAAATCATCTTTTCCTTTGTAATCCTCGGAGAGATCATTCCAAAGGGTTGTCATGCGCATCAAACGGAGATAATATGACCAAGTCACGACCCCGAGAAATTGGATGTCCAACTCACCCTAACGGGGCCCATAAACTCTTGGTGTTACATCTCCTCGGGTTAGGGTTTTGGTTGTTTAGGGTTTGCTCTTATTGTTCAATAATAAAAATGCCCTTGAGCCTCATTGTAACACAGTTCAGAGGCATGTAGCCACCACATCTCTTCTCAAAGATAAGCTACCATCGCCCTAGCTAGTTTATTTCCATTTCTCTTTGTAAGCATATTTCAATATTTTACATTAATGAAATGAAGTATTATTTCCGCTACATCTCTGTGTTTATGGTTATCTCTGTAATTTTTTGTGTTCCTATTTAAATCCAGATCACCAGAGGGAGAGAAAAGTTGCAAAACCAAGGCAGATCCTATCCCAGAGAAGGAAGCTTTGGCAACAGAAACAAGAGGAAGCAACGCATGAAGAGAGCAGAGAGAAGGAAGAGAGAAAAGTAGAGGCTGTAGGAAGTATAATTGAAGTTGTAGGAGATGAAGAAGAAGCTGAAGGAAGAGCATGAATTTGGGAGGAGAGGAAGAGAAGAGAAGTAGAAGAAGGAAGAATAACAAGGAAAGGTACGATGACAGATAAAACGATGTCAATATAGGAAGATAAGTCACAACAACCAATAACTGAGGAAGAGGGTGAATAGATGTAGGACCACGAGATTTCTCAACACATTGAGCAATTGATTGAAGTGAAAAACATGGAGTTGGAATAGGAGTCACAGTGGGAAGACACTGACCTAATGTTGGAAGCACCACATGTCATCCTTCATCTCCACCACCTCCAGTATTAGAACCAACCCCAAGCGAGAAAGGATATTTTTTTCTCCTTGATGATGATTCAGTCATGGATGTGTACAATCTATCATCTGATGAGTTGCAAAAGAATATTTTACAGGCATAGAGGAAGCACTTTCTGGATGATCATGCATCACTTTGCATTCGTCAAGGAAAGGGTGATAGTGTCAGACACCAGGAAGCATCCAACTGCCCTTTCTGAAGCTATCTTGGCCTATGCAAGAGAAATAAGCTCAAATGTTAAGTACATTATGACTGAGAATGAACAACTAGAAAAGAACTTGCAGGCTACCAGGAAAGAGGAAGAACAACTTTGAGCATCAATGCAAAATGCAGCTTTCGCATTGGGGGAGATGAATACAATGATACTTGCTGAAGTATCAACACTTGGTGATACCATGCAAAATATCTATGATGATTTTTTCACCATGCATAAATCAGTTGTTTGTGTGCATGGCTTACAACAATAGAGAAAAGTGTTTGTTCAAACTCTAAAAAACATACATGCTTCCATTACCCATGTACAAGAGTGGAAAATGCGGTAAAAAGTGGCCCCGCTTGACTTAGAAGAAGATGAAGCCACAAGCAGAGATGGAGAAAGCTAAGGTCTAAGTGTTGATCCAGAACAACGAGCAACTCACCTCATTCATCGGAAGCATACATGCCTCATATGCATGGTTGTACAATAGTTTGGATGTCATGGTGATAAAGCACATGATCCCTTCAATCGGTTCCCTCACCTATGCTAAACCCAAGAACCAATTCCGGCTAGAGATCAATGAGTACTTGGAGCAGCTAAGACGAGAGGCCACCAGAGGAGACATGGTGATGAGTGCACACAACATGAAAAAGTACATCAGTGGTCCTCTCATGGTTAAGACCATGCTACTCATACTTTATAATGATTTGGATATAGGTTCCAAGACCATATACCTGGATGCCATGGAGGCAAGAGTCTGCTTCTAGAAGACACCATCAAATAGTTTGGGGACATCATCACACAATACTAAGCTTGGCACTGATATGTGACCGAGAAGCATCAAGTGGAGGTTTCTGAGATGAACTTTCCCCAAACTCTAGAATCATAATGTTGTGTCTTGTTAGGCTATCTCTAGCCTATTTTTCTCTATATGGTTACATGTGGAAAATGTAATATTATTTTTAAATATGTTGTAAGTGAAATTCTAAGTGTCAATATTGGAATATGAAAAGTCAGTATGTAATGTAATGTGCCATTTAGTGAAGAAGTTGATGAGTCATGAGGGAAGTCAAAGAGTCACAAACGGGAATGTCAAAGGTCACCCCACCCTTTGTTATAAATAGAACCATGTAACTCATTGAATAGGCTTTTGGGAGCCAATATGTTGGCTAGGATTAGGCTTAGAGAAGGCTTGGGATTATTATGAAGATCCTTGGCTTCTCCATAGCGTAGAACGAGTATACTTCTTTGGAGGAGCATGTGTTCTTAACTGTAATATTCCACTGTTGGCGCTAGTGGTCGTCAATGGTGTATGTATGGATGGAACTTTCACTTATAATAATAAAATTAGAGCCAACACGCTTTCATGCATATGTTGTTAATATAGTAGGACTGTTCTTGTTGTATTGGCAATGCATGCTATTTAACTTACACATATGCTTATGAAATACTTTGTATGCATTTGTAAGAATCTTGTTGAATGCGTGTTTTCAGATTAACTCATCACTTAATTTGTGGACTATTCTGTATTTTAGCTTGTGATTTCATTTTGCTCGTGTGCTCCTTTCAAGTTGTGTACTATTACAGGCTTCTAAGGGGAAAACTTCCTTTTCTCCTCTGTGTGTTAGAACCTTCATGCATCACACTTGACTCTCTGCAAGGTCACAAACTTGTTCTCACCCAAAGTTATCATACTTACCTCTGCGCGCTATTGCGGACAAGGCATTATACTACCACCCACTATTGGGACTCCTACTCCAAACAGTGTGAGCTCTAGTTGGGACTTCATATCGGGGAGATTCCTTAAATGTTAGCGAGTCCAACACTATCAATAGATTCACTGTTGTAGCACAAGGGGTACACCTTGTGCATCCACTAAAAATCTCACTACCTGTAAAGTAACAAGGAAAGAGACTAGACAAGCCAAATCGAGGATCTGACCTTAATCAAATTATATCATCCCCATATCTCCATAGAAATGTTTTAGACTCTACTAAAATGATATAATATATAATTGGAGACTCACCACCCTCGAGAAATGTCCCACAACTTAGAACCATGAAACACCAAAATATACCCATATATAAAACAAGACCCTAGACACTAAACACAAATAGGGTGGTGCGACAACCAACTACCAAGAAACCCGACACATTTCTAATAGAGTTCACATATAAATGCCCTTAAATTTTCATAACAACTAAAACTTCATGCCTTATGGAACCCCAATGATAAAGACCATATAAATGATTACAACAATGGACAAAGATGGTCCTTCGACCTCTACCCTCTACCAAGATATAAAGGTACACCAGATAGACACACTAATCCAAACAAAATAGACTTGCACCATAAATTTATGAAATACCAACAAATAAAATAACACAAGACAAAGGACTGAAAATTCACACAAGAGAAAGCGATTATCAACCTCATTAGCCCAACATAGATCCTAGAGCCTCGTTTTTGTAAAAAATCCTCAACACCATCATAGATCCACTGTAACACAATTCCATGTGAGAGCCTCAAGCTCAACCCCACCTCAACACAAATAATTAACCAATGAAGGGAAGGTGAGGTCCAATCCTCGCCTCCACTCCAACTTTCTCCAACAATCTCCAGAACCTTCATATTTCCCTCCATATATAGACTTTGACAACTATAGACATGCATGCCTCTGCATGTGGGGCCAGGCCATGCCCCTCTAAGATTTTAATGCACATTACAACTGGGAGGTGGCAGGCACTACCCCCAACACTTCCATCTCATGAATATTTTAAGTACAAAAGGTAAGATGCTTTTTTCTATCTTTATCTAAGATGCGGGCATGAATAAATATAGTGATATAATTATAATTCTTATATATAATGTGAAAAATCAATTAACATTATTGGGAATTTTATATATTCACATTTAGAATGTCGAATACATGTACTTTAAATATTAATGTAAATGTATATTTCTTCAATGTATCATTACTCTTGTGCTTTAAATGCAATGACTAACCTTTTTTTTTCAAAAAGAGAAAACTAGCATACTTTTTATTTAAAAAAACAATGTTTACATTATAAAAAAAGAGCCTTGTTCTATTCCATTCACTCAAAATCTAGAGCAAGTATTCTATGATTAAACATGGATTTTTGACCTCAATTATTAAAACCCAGGAAAATATCTTCCTTCTTTTGAGACTATCTAAATCCTTCCTTTCACACAAAATAAATCAAGAACTGTCACAAAAAGAAATATGTCTAGAATACATATTAGGACACCCTATATCACAATAACACAAAAATTGCTCATAAGGAATATACAAATGTACCATACATAATATAAATATCTATAAAATATCTATTTTCCCCATATTTGAAGAGAATCATTGTAGAAAGCTGAAAAAGGATTTCTCCAGGATGTTTATTGCATCCTTCCTTAGATAATGCATCTACAACAATATTTTGTTCCCTGTATATGTGTGAAAATTTCAGCCTTTGGAATCTACCAGGCAATGATTTGATGTGCTTCATTCAATTAATGAGCGAGCACATTTCTAGAGAAGACCCCTTTTGTACCGAACCAATAACCACTTTGTAATCTCCAAAGACATCAACAGACTCAGTGGGAAACCATTTAACACAGAAAAGTACCCCCAAAGAGAAATAATATTTTCTCTTGTATTAGTACCAGATCCACTTTGCCAACACAAATGATAATAAATTCTAGGTTCAGTGACTATATAGACCCGACGACTACATACATTTTTGCATGCCACCCCATCAAAAAATCCAATTGGAAATTTGTTCCAAATATCCACTTATTAATAATAACTCTCATAGAAACTTTTTTCCGTAATGGACCAAATTTTGAGTAGTATGCAAAAATATTCCTACAGATAATTATGATTCCTACAAAAGAATCTTCCAAAATATGGTCATTCTTGCTTCTCCAGATGCCTCAGAAGATATATAATGGGAGAGAGCAATGTACCTTGTTATTTGCAGTCCAATCCAATAAACACACTTCAATAGAATTTGAATTCCACTTGGTTAAAATTTGTAAGGCTTGTAATACACCATTCCAAATGGAAATTTCAAATGAATAATTTAGTAAGAGGTGTCATATCTTCCAGATATTTTTTTCACATCGCACACCTCCCAAGCTCACTGGAGCCTCTCTTGCAAAAGTTGTCCCAAGTTAAAATTCAATTTTTCCATGCCAATGAACCAAAACAAATTACATTTATGGGGAATGTTCCACTTCCAGAATTTTTGGAACCAACTTTTCTCCTCCTAAGTTAATTGAGCATCCAAGATATATTTATAGACCTCTTGTGTCGAGAATTGTCCTGCTGTAGATTTTTTACCCCATGAGAGGATGCCAACACTTACAAAAAAATTGATACCTATCATGGGTAAGTTGTGAACATACAGATACCAAGTACACGCCATCTCGCCTCTTAAACCAATTTCCCAATCTCAATTCCATGAAGGTATCGTTGTGATAAACACGTTAGATACAAAAAAAAATGATTTATAAAGAAAATAATCATATTATGAATATACCCAATGATCGTGGCCAAAAAAGTATGTTCCCCATTGAATCATTTGATGGGATCTAAGCCAATATCCACATGTGATCTTGATTCAATCACCCACTAAAGGTTCCCAAACAACCAATGCTTGTCTTTCATCAAGCGGTTCCATATGTAAGATACTGCAGATGGGGCCTATACACCTCCCTTCATCCACTCCATAAGTGACTGATTTTTCAAGTATTTTTATTTAATGATCATTTTCCATATACCTTATCCATTTAATGCACACCACAAACTCTTCATCAACAAAGCCCATGCAAATAGTTCAGTGTTTTTGATACCCCATCCCCCGACCTCCTTCGACATAGAAATTACGTCCAGACTAACTAGGTGAATCTTCTTGTTATCCTTGAAACATGCCCAAATAAATTTCAATATATATGAGTTAATCCTCTTAATGATGCGTTTTGAAAATAATAAAGATGCATCCAGTATACCAAGATGATTCCAGTATACTTTTCCATAAACCACTCCCAGTGTCTGATTCCCTATTTATTTGGTTTTAGAATGAAATTGAGGCACCTAAAGCCACCATCCATTTGTGTCACTTTGAAAACAAATATTTACTTTTGCCTCTATTATCGAGGCCTCTTCCAACTTAGCTAAATAAAAATAGATTTGGATTTACTCATATATAGACCAATTTCCTCTCTAAAGAATAAGATAATATGATATCATGTTTTCCATTCTAAAACTGAAACTTCCCCTAGGATAAGAACATATCCACAAACATTATATGTGTAATGGAGATGTTCTTCATGATTTGACGTCTTGTTATAAACCCATAAGATTGAGCCTCCAAAATCATCCCACTCAACCCAACAATGACCAATAAGAATATGAGGGGAACCTTGCCTTAAACCTCTCAATGCCTTAAAGAAACTAGAAGGAACCCCATTAAATAATACAACAAAATTCACTAATGAAATACACACCATAATCCAATCAACAACATACACTAAAAGATCAATCTTGTGCAAAATCATTCTAAAAAATCCCCAATCCACAAAGTCATATTCTTTTATCAAATCTATTTTCATAAGAACACACTCTTATTTTTCACTTTAATAGAGTGTAAACATTCTTGAGCTATAGCCACAATATCCTGAATCTGTCAATTCTCCATAAATCCAAATTGTTAAGAAAAAATGCATTTTGACAGTGTAAATTTGATCCTAGAATCAATAATTTTTTAGATAAGCTTATAAATGGTATTATAGAGAGATATAGGTTTATAATATGTGTTGGTTGATTCCTTGGATACCTTAGGAATAAGAGCGATGGAGGTGGGATTTGATGCACCAAAGACAATACATGTGACTCAAGACTCCTCTACCATCAATAGAAGATCCTACCCCATGATGTCAAAGAAATGAATGAAAATTTCAATTGACCACTTGTTAGGACCTAGGCTTTTGTCCCTCGCTAAGGACTTTAGTACTTAAAGTGGTTCATCAGAAGTGATATGTCACTCAATGAAATCACTTTCTTCCTCATTGAACATTTTTGGATATAGCTAGATAATCTCCATTTAGTTCTCTATGTCCACCCATTCGCTGACATAATATTTCTTACCAAAGAAACATACCACTGCTTGATGAATATCTTTTTTAGATGATATGATTTTGTCCTCACCGTCCTTCAGAGCCAAATATAATTATCTCTTCTCATTTTTTTATGAAAAATTATGGTAAAATTTTGTATTTTTGTCTCCACATATTACCCATATTGGACGATTTTCAGCCACCATTCCTCCTCCTATTGGCTTAGAATTTTTATTTTGCGGCCTTGAAGATTAAGGGCCCTTTGTTTTTGATCTACTGAGAAGTACCTTGAACTAATTGGGCCTAATAACTCCTTTAGAATGTTGTATACGACAATTAATTCAATAATATTACTTCACTTTTTCTTCCGCTCCCATTCCCTCACTACATTATTTAGATAGGTGACATTATGGCTAACCTACTCCATTCTATTGGATTCTGCCATAGAAGCATTCTTCGACCATGTGTCATGAACAAACTTTTCAAAGTCCTTTTCCTTGAGCCAAGAGTTATTAAATTTAAAAGGCAAACCCCTCCTGTCGCAATCCCTATGCTAATGAAGGAAGATGGGGTCATGGTTAGACATAAATGAGGGGGAAACCCATGAACACATCATGTCTAGGTGGAAAACTAAGTTTTCGTGAACCAAAAACTTGTCTAGCCTCTTATAAATTCCTTCAACGCCGATGCGTCCATTCAACCAGGTAGGTAACTTAGGGTCTAGACAAATATCCATTAATACTTTTTTTCCAAAGAGATCTTTAAAATATTCCCCCAACTGATCCATTTTTCTTTTGGATCCCAATTTCTCATCGGTTGCCACCATCAAGTTTATGTTTCCCTCCAATATGATAGATCTTATCTTCAACAAACCACAACAATACATATGTTCCCAAAAGACATGTCTAGAGGAATATGACACATACATATTTAGTATATGAATTTGAAGCTTGGATACTTGGAAAAACTAGGAAGAATAATTCATGCAAATGATTTATAAGCCCGAAAATTAATCAACTGATGGTCCCATAATGTAACCAAACCACTAGAATGACTAGCAACATCTGTGGCACATACCCTCCAACCCGGGCATAATTTCAAGAAGTATGCTGAAGCTTTTTCCTGCAAAACCATGGTATCCTAAATAAGGATGACCAAAGGCCGCTAAATTTTGATCATATGTCTCAAGGATAGTCTCTTTTGGGAATTTCTCAAACCCCTAATATTTAAGGACATGATTTTCATGGGGGAACAAAATATCTAGACATAGAATCTCTAAGGGCCCAAGGGATAATATCCACAAAGTAAGGGTCTAAAGGAGGGTCCAAAGCCTCCAAAACATTAATGACCAAAGTTGAAGAGGCAAGAGGCCACAAAGAAATTTTTGTATGCTTTGGCCACTCTTTTTTCTAATAGTAACATTCTGCCATGAATTAGGGAAGATGCATAAATGGTCCAAGAAGAAAAAGGAGGACTGAATAATAAAAGGCACACATTCAAGAGATGATTTGTGCTTAAAAACCCTAATTCACTACCCACAAAATTAGTAGTATAGAAATCAATTAAATTTGGAGGAGAAAGATTTGTGCTTAAAAACCCTAATTCACTACCCACAAAATTAGTAGTATAGAAATCAATTAAATTTGGAGGAGAAAGATTTTCAACCAGAGTATTTATATGCCCAACCCCATGCTTCGAGACCAGAGCTAACGAACAAACATCCACACATTAAGCGATGAGACCATTGACCTTGAACGTGTATATAGAGGGAAAGAAAAAAGAGAAAACACCCCAAAGTTCCCAACCCTATTCACAAGATTAACATGTGCAATCTAAATGCAGTGACTAACGAATGTAGTTGCATTGACATGTAGACTCACACGTAATTAAATGTTTGGCATTAATAATATTGAACATTGACATTGACACACTATTTTAATAGGATATGCACAATTTCTATGTAATATCCACACTTCTTAACACTTACTAAATGTAATTTCATATTCAATATTCACACTTTTGAAAAGTAATATTCTCACTTTCAAATCCAACGATTCACAATTTTATATTTATTTTTCACATTATATATTTAAATTTAATAAAATGAGTATTACGTTAATAATAATTTAAATTATTATAATATGTTTCCATTAGTTTGAAAGCAACCTGCTACACATTAGTAGAATAGATAATTACTATTTTAATTTTGAAATTTAAATATTTATTTATTTACTTTTAATTTTAATTTTTTTTATTAACTAGTTTATAGTTTTTTTTATTTGTTTTTTAAGAAATGGGATCTAATAATTTACCTCAAAGACTTCGTTTTCTTATAATGAGGGATTTATGTTCACTTTACTTTATAATTATTATTTTAATTTTGAAATTTAAATATTTATTTATTTAATTTTAATTTATTTTAATTTTAATTTTAATTTTTTATTTTTTTTTAAACTAGTTTGTAGTTTTTTTATTTGTTTTTTTAAGAAATGGGATCTAATAATTTACCTCAAAGACTTTGTTTTCTTATAATGAGGGATTTATGTTCACTTTGAGTTATACTATTTTTTAGATGCGTTAAAAAGTACTTCATTGTGATATGTGTAGTATATGGAATGAAATTAAAGGTATAAAAGGAAATAAAACATGTTTATATAGAAAAATAACAGAGAGCATAATATATAGAGAAAATCTAATTTTTATCTATAAATAAAATAAATAAATAAATAAATATTGTAAAATGCAAACTCACTAATATGGTGGTAATTATTTATGAAATGAGAGAGATGGTGACTACACGCTTCACAAAATATATTACAAGAGGCTGAAATAATGACCTTTTTAAAAAAACAAACAAACCCTAGAGGTCCAAAAGCTTAACCTTATAAGATGAAGCACCAAAATTGTGTGTGGGCCCTAAGGTGGTTATTTGGTACATCAAATTCTTGGGGGAACAAATTTTGCATCCAATCTCCATTTGTGGCACACATTAGCTTTTTTGAAAGAACTATCCAAGGTTTACAACTTCCATCCAGGGCCAAAGTGTGCCACAATAACACTACCCTGGAAATGAAAAAAAAAAAAAACATCAATTAGGGCCTCAAAACAACCCCAAAAGTTTGGGACTAAAAAAATCATAGAAAAATGCAAAGAAAATATAGAATTGTTGGGTCAATGGAAGATGTGGGAGGCCATAAATATCAACCTATCCTCCCCCATTAGAAAGCATTGGTCTCCATTGCATCAATTTCCCTCATTAGATGGGGACATTTTTTTCTTAATTTGGCTCTTGGTGAGACACATGCCTTGGTGAAGAAGTTTCCATCATTTGATAATCCACTAAAGTTTTTTGTTTTACTAGTGAGTATCCTTCATCTTGGTGTCCACGATCCAATCAACTGTAACATGTTCAACGAGATCAAGATTGATTTATGTATGGGCTAATTGCTCCACTATCTCTAAGGTGTTCAAAAAAGGTGAAAAATATAGTCGAAGCAACCCCACATTAAATACTAGGTGTAAACCAAGGAAAGGAGGAATACTCATTTCAAAAAGAATTTTCACCCACATCCTTTATGATTGTGTAAGGCCCATATCGAATTGGTGTGAGCTTCACGTGGGGGCTTGTGAGTTGCTCTAGTTGCAAGCCAAGGAAAGGGGGAATACTCAATTCAAAAGCATATTCACCAATGACATTTGTGATTATGTAAGGCCCATATCAGAGTGGTTTTGAACTTTCCATGGGGGCTTTGAGGTTTTCTTTCTATAAATGCAACCACACCTTATCGCCAACTTGAAACTTGTGTGGAACTTGATGCTGGTGATGTCATTACTTGTACTTGCAACTAGATTTTTACAAGATATCATGAACCTATTGTTGGAGGTGTTGGATTTGTTCAACAAATTTAGCTGCCCTATCTTCCTTGGTTTCAGCATGGGAGGTCTCTGCCAGTGAATATGAAATAGGCAAAGCTACACTATTCTGGACCAATGCTTGGAATGCCAAGCACACTTGAAACATGTTATGGCCAATAAAGTTGTGGAGGGATCTATTATAGCTATGTTGAACACATGGAAGGATTTTTTCCCATTTACATGGATGCTTGGAGGTATAAATGCACAAGATATCCACAATCATCATGTTGACAAGTTATATTTGTCCATCTATTTGGGGATGCAAGGTTGTTTATTTTTTTAACTTGGAATCCACCAATGACCATAGACTAGACCAGAAGGTACTAAGGAATCAATTATCCCTATGAGGTAGCTTGAAATAAACCCAAACATGTTCAAAGAAGACTTTAGGGATGACTTTGACTATGATACTCTTCGTTCATGGTGTCATCTTAAAGAATTGACCAAAAACCACAAACACATAATTGTTACCATTCTTGGTGGAGAGAAAAAATTACATGTAATCCATGGATATTGACTCCTATGGCTTATCTGGGGTAGGTAGAGGAGTGCATAGACCCTACTTCTTGATCATGGAAAATTTTAGGGGCTAATGTTCGCCCAGTGGGCTAATTTTCCATGATTTTTCCACAAAAAAGATTCGCCAATTTCCAATTTTATAAAAGACGATTCGCCCAAATTTTAGAATATAAAATTATTTTACCTTAAAAATCGCCAACATTATATAGAGACTATATATAAAATAATTATAAATTTGATTAATTTTACAAATATATCAATAAACATTTATAATTTGCATATTAGGGATTAGTGAGATTCGCCAATGTTTTAAACTTCAAGAAAATTTTCCATCCTTAAAATTTTCCTTGTTCTTGATGGATGATTTAACAATGCCATATTAGGTAGTGGACAATCTAGAATATAGGTGGAATTATTGTCAAATATTTGTTTAGTGTAAATAGTTCTAAAGTACTTCTACTATCTTATCCACACTAAAGTGCCCTACCACCAATTGTAATGTGCCTCCCAAGTTAGCTTGGAATGCTCCTTGAAGGAATGTAAAGGTGGTTGAGTTAGCACAAGAGTGAATATTGGAGGTGGAAGTTTGGAACTTGTAATTTATGATTGGTATGTAACAATGAAGTTAGAGTTATTGTTGTATAATTGTGACCACCTAGAGGTATCATTCCCACAAGTGTTAATAAATATGGTTAGTGCCACAATCGAGTGCTTACTAAGGCAGTTTACAACATGATTAGTGCTACCCTTCTTGTACTTAATGCCCAAGCAGAATTTTTGTAGGTATTTGGACAATTTTTTATGACAACCATTCTATAACTTTCCTTTTGTTCACATGAATTGCATAGGCCTGTGATCAATGTGGATGATCATATCCTTCCCTAGAATATAATGCTTCCATTGTCGACATGCTTACGCAATGGAGTACATCTCCTAGAGTCAAGTGGGTTATCTTTAGAAAATATTAGGGAGTGTTTCACTATGATAGGCCATAGTATGTCTTTTTTGAGTGAGGCATGTACTGATAACGTAGTCAAAGGCATTGGTTTCAATCTCAAATGGTTTCTAAAGGTTTGGGAAGGTGAAGATTGATGCAGAGAAAAGGATGTGTTTCATATCCTCGAATGATTTCTATTTGTATTTAGACCAAGTTTTTTTTCTTATCTCCACCCCTGGTCACTTTACTTAAGGTCCAAGCGATATGAGAGAACCCCTAACATGAAACTTCGGTAGAAGTTAGCAAGGCCCATGAAGTTGTGAAGCTCCATTAGAGTCATTGTGGCTAGCCAATCCTGAATGAATTAGATATTAGTTGGGTCCACATGCAACCCATGTGCGTCAATGATGTATCCCAAGTATTGAATTCTCTACATGCTAAATGAGCACTTCTCCTTATTAGGATACAACTTGTGTTGTCCTAGGGTGCTAACTTCCTATTGAATGTATTGCAAATGTTCTACCCAGGTTTTATTAAAGATGAGGATGCCATCCAAATATATAACCAAAAAAGAGTTTTTGAACAACCTCATGATATCATCCATGATCCTCTTGAAAATGATTGGAAAATTAATTAAGCCAAAGGACATGACCAATCACTCAAAAAGGCTTTCTTTAGATTTGAAGGTGTCTTCCGTACATTAATTTTCTTAATTGGAATTTGGTGGTAGCTTGAATCAAGATCAATCTTACTAAATAACTTCACACCCTTAATTTGATCAAGAATATCATCAATCCAAGAGATTGGATACCTTTTCTTGATAGTGATTTTGTTTAGGGGTCTATAGTCAATACGATTTCTCTATGTTCAATCCTTCTTTTGCACCAACGCACTTGGGCTCCAACAAGGTGAGGAGCTCAGCCAAATGTGTCCCTTTTGGTTTACTTCATGAATCTAATGTTTTATTTCCTCATTCTCTATGAGAGAGCATCTATATGTTAGTCCATTAGGTAAAGGTGCTGTGGAAATTTCATTACTAAAATTATATTGCAACAATTGGAATTATTTATTCTAGCTGTAAATTAATTTAATAGTTTATTACTACAACAACAACAACGAAATAATCACATTGAAATATCCACAAATAAAAAATACTATTGAAGATAAACTGGAATATGAGAAAATACTGGAACACAAACACAAAAATATGACACAATTATTTTTGGACAAATTTCCCTGGAAAAACCTAACTTGGGAAAATTGGTGCAACAATTGAGGGGTTTTATTATTAAGAAGTAGTGAGAAATTATGAGTATAATAAATATCACCAAACTGGAGAATCTATCCAAGAGGAATACTAGAAAAATCATCTAAGGGAATTTACTTTCACTCCAAGAAATCTCGACACTTGTTTTCCTCTGAAAAGCTAGCCTTCCAACCAATTATGCATAGGCCCTAAGTCACCCTAGCGTAGTCCCTCAAAATATTTTCCTAAATCATATGCCAATCTAGTCGTCCTACCTACTGTTAAATGGAAAAAATCTTCTTTGCCCCTCTCGAAAACTTTCCTAGCCTATGGAACTAAAACCAATTTCTTCTTCAGCTAGATCAAATTGCCTTCTTGAGGCTCTGCATTGCCTCTATGCAACCTCCTGGAGAAAATATCAGCCTCCTCTTTGTAACTCTCTGAAACTAGAAAAATTCCTTCGAACTCACTATCTCTAGCCCTCTTTGCGTCCCTTCTCTGGCTTGAACTCTTCCGACAACTACTGCTACTCTCTAAAAAATTGAACTTCCTAAAGAAATCAATCTCAAGAGTGTGTGTGCTCCATCTACCCATTGACCCTCTCTTATAGTTTCTAGTTGGGACTCCAATGACTAATATTAAAATATAATCAATGGATAAGATCATTTTTTATCAATCCGTGTGAGTTTCTAGATGACTTAAACCTTTCTCAATTAATACTGATTAATTAATCCCTTTTCCTAAGTTTAGACATAGGAAATATATTTCTGGGTTATGAAGAATCCTATGTTTTAGCCTCTCCATAGAGTTTTTCTACCAGAAATCCTCTAATGCTACAAAAAAGTAACACTCCCTCTTAGCAAGGAAGTTGTTCTAGTGCTTTACTACTGCTACAACACCCTGTCTCTGTATCACCCTTTGTCATGCTGCTGATGCCACTATGATTTCTTGCCACTTCCCACCAACTACTACACAACGTTGATGATGCATCTGTGCTGTTGTTGACATTGTTGTACTGCTAGAAACTATGCATTTGCACTGCAACTCCCTCTCATCTATTGCTACTGCAGTTGCAACTACTGCAACTGAGAAGCATCTGAAATAATGAATCAATTGTGTATTTTTGCTGCATCTATCACCCAAGCATCTGACTACTACTAGCCGTTGCACTATCCGCTAAGGAATTTGCATTGTTTCTAACTCTACTACTAGCCTCTTACTCTGCTGTCAACACTACTCTGTGCTCCTCATCACTTGATTGTAACTAATCTACAACTATTAATTCAGATCTGACTGCATCAACTGACACTGATCCATCCTGCTACTGAATACTATGGGCCCTTGTAGCAAGGAATTTATCCATGAGGATGACACCTCAATGGACCCTGCCCAACTTCTGCACTGCTCTGGGACTATAGCTCCATATTTCCCCACCTCACTCTTGGAGGTATAACTGCTATAATGGAATAATATTCCTCCATCCTGGTGGAAAACTTGTCTATCTCTACAGACGCTGTCATTTGTTCCTTCTTCTCCTGCTTCTCCTTCTTCCTGAGAGGGCACTAGGTACTGTAGTGGCCAAACACGCCACACCTGAAGCACTTGACCTTAGACATGTCCTTCTTATTCTTCTCCCTTGCCCGTGATTAGGACCCTTTTATCCTAGGGCCACATTATCCTCTTCCTTTTCACCCTTCATGCCCTTGCTATTGCTTATATTGATGGTACTCTTTAATAGATCTCGCCTCAACTCCTCCTGCTGTAGGTTTGACCACATCTTGTCCCATCTAGGCAATGCGTCTTAGCCCAAGATACTTTGGACAAAGACTTGCCACTTCTATGAGACACTATTTAGTGCCAATTGTACAAGCTATGTTGGTTGAGGTACCTCCGCAATGGCTGCAAGTTGATCAAGGACCTCTTGAATCCTAGTGAGGAAGGAATCTATGCCTTCACCCTTCTTCATCCTGATGCTTCTCACCTTCTCCTGCAGGAACACCTTTCGATGTTTGGAAGTGTTATGATATAGCCAAACGAGAGCGTCCCACTTCTCCTTGGTAGTGCCTTTGCCAGATATATGTGAAACTACATGGTCCCAAACTCCATCCAAGATCATCCGCTTTGCCTTCACCATCTCCTTCATGTATACCTTTAACTGATCTACATCTCGAGGAACTTCTGCCACATTACCCACATAGGATTTCATGCCATATTCTTCCAAAAGGAAGGACATCCTGGCCTTCCAGACGAAAATTTTGGAGGCTCCCTCCAACCTATCTTGATCTCTAAGCCTAGTTGTGGCCATCTCAAATTTGGACGAAAATATCCCTCTTCCTCTGCTTGGATGTTGAATCTACTATTCACACTCCCTTTTGTAGTGAGAAAAAAACTGCTTACAACTACTACCAACTTCAATTGGGAAAATCAGACTTCTAGACTAGAAACCCTCTAAGAGAAAATCTCTTTGTGTGTGCCTTTCTCTTCCACTTGACGTTGATTATACTGTTACAAAATACTGCATAACCCTCTTTGCGCCCAAACAAGGAATCTGGCCAACAAAAATAATGGACTACTTCTCCCTCTGCATGTTGGAATCACTCAATTTGGAAAGTCAAATTTTTTTTCCTACCTACACTAAAAAATTGAACTTCTCAAGCAACTCACACTGCTTAGCTTAGGTTTTACGCAACCTCGAGAAATTCATCTTGCTGCTCCCTTTGAACAATGAATTTATGTCACCGCTTCTGAGCTTCCCTGTTTACAAGATTGCTTTGATACCATGTGAAGATTTCACTAATGAAATTGTATTGCAAAAACTAGAATTATTTCTTCTAACTTTAAATTAATTTAATAGTTTTTTTCTATAACAACAAAAAAAATCACACTACAATCTTCACAATTAAAAATACTACAAAAGATAAACTGGAATTTGAGAAAATACTAACACACACACACGAAAATATGACACAGTTATGTTTGGACAAATGTCCATGAAAAACCCCAACTTGGGAAAACTAGTGCAACAACTAATGGTTTTTATTATTAAGCAGCAGTGAGAAATTCTGAGTACAATAAATATCGCCAAATTTGTGAATCTATCCAAGAGGAATAATGGAAAAAATTATTTGAGGGAATTTACCCTCACTCCAAGTAATCCCAACACTTGACTACCTATGAAAATCTATTTGTCCAACCAATTTTGTGCAGGCCTTGTGTCACCCTAGTGTAGTCCTTCAAACCCTCTACCTGAATCAATTTCCAACCTAGTCGTCTTGCCTACCACTGACTGGAAAAACGATTTTCCAATCTTTCCATCCTTTTTGTTGCTAACTGGAAAAGCGCTTCTATGGTTGTAAGGAAAAATTTCCTAGCCTATAGAACTGAACATTCCTTCTTCTTCATCTGGATTGAATTGCCTTCTTGAGGCTCTGCATTACCTCTGTGTAGTCTCCTGGAGAAAATCTCGGCCTCCTCTTTTTGACTCTCCAGAACTGGAAAAATTCCTCCGTACTCACTATCTATGCCCCTCTCTGGTTCCCCTCTCTATCTCGAACTCTTTCGGCAACTGCTGTCACTCTCTGGAAAATTGAACTGCCGAGGGAAATCAATCTCAAGTGTGTTTTTCACCTATTTACCCATCAAACTCCTCTTATAATCTCCAATTGGAACTCCAACAACCAAGATTAAAACATAATCGATGACTGAGACCATTTCTAGATCGATCCATGTGAGTTTCTAGATGATTCACACCTTTCTCAATTAATACTAACTTGTTAACCCCTTTTCCTAAGTTTATACTTAGGAAATATTTAAAAATAGGCTAATAATATAATTGAGACACTTCTAGGTGGAATTTCCATGAACGATTTTCGGGTTATGGAGAAATCCTATGTTGTAGCCTCTCCACAAAGTTTCAAGACTAGAACACCTCCGATGCTACAAAAAATAACTAGAGCATTAAGTATCAAGTCAATTTAGTACTTGACTTGGAAATGAAAAGACACACCCATAGTTGAAGCAATGATATCTCTCTATGTGTCTCTATAATCTTGTTCACTTTCTTTCGTTGTGTAGAGAGGAATTATGCTAGGGATATGGTGATTGCAATGGAATTGCTTTCACCTTAGGATTGAACTATGAAGAGGGAAAACATTACATTATGAGATATGAAATTCAACATTGTTTTGTTGAGGTCTATGAAATTGTAGTAGTGAGAACTACCTTTGGTACCTTGTAGAGATGGCCTCCTAGAGTAACAATGACACTATGGAGATGAGACTCGTAATGACATGGTGTTTCCACATATAGGGTTTTGATAAAATACCATCACCAAATTTGAGTGGGTAAACATCAAACAATACCTCATCTTTGAAGGGCTTGATGTCATAGGATAGGTGGCGTTTCTAGTAGAAGCATATGTCTCTTTCATGGCTCAACCAACCAATGGTTTATTGTTTGGGGTGTGGCACTATTGAAAGGTTCAATATTCTGATGACCTTAATCGAGATTGATTTCTCTTATCTCTTGTTGATGAAAATGAAATGTAGTGGGGTCCCCTATACCCACATATGTGAATGGAAGAGGCACTCCCCTCCTTTGGCTCCTTTGAATCTTCTAGTTGGGTATTTGTGGTCATGATAGTAGCAATAGGTTAATCATTAATGATCTAATTTCCTTTATCCTGTTTTGAATTAGGATCATAACCAAGGTATGCTTCTTTTTCTTTAAGCTTAGCGAACAATTATTATTTCAATTGACTTTGTTCAATGTTGTGTTAGGGCATTTTGTGGAACTCACACCACTCAATGTCCTTCTTTGGATTCTAATTACCCTTATTTTCTTGTTATTTGGGCTATTTGTCTTGAGGTTGGATCTCCTTTCTCTGTCCATTTTTTTTGTGATTTACAACCACATTTTCTAGGCCTCTGTTGTGGCATATTTGTAGACCTGAAATCCCACTTATTCCTTTGCTTCAATTTCTAGTCAAGTTTAACAACATTTCTATAAGTGGCTACAAGTGAGGAGATGTCTAAGAAATACATATCCATTTGGATGTACCCATGCAAGTGATTTGTAAAATTCCATGGACATTCCACTTGGTAGTTCATCACAATATATTTGATAAATTTATATTGAAAATCCAAAATAATACCGAGGGTTATTTTACTTAGAGTTCTTGATTTATTAATTTACTATTTTTATGCATGCAATACAAAAAATGCAGAAAATAGAAAACCTACAATAATACAATCACTCACAACCATAATAACACAATATATGTTAGAGAGAAATATAGAAGAGAGCACATTAATATCGTGAAAACCCAACTTCTATTAATAAATAAAATAACATAATATCGTAAAACAAAAACTAGCTAGAATGGTGATATTTATTTTACAAAATGCAATTGAATAGAATGAAACCCCTCGTCCTCTCAGTGGTCGGACTATAACACAAGCGAATATCCTACTAGTAGTTAAGTTCGAATCCTTGAGGTCTTAACTAGAATTACAATGTTGACTCTTCTAGAATATTCTTCATCATGATCATGTCAATAGCCCCTCTTCCATGAATAATGGGGGTCGATGTGGCATCCTCTCAAATCACGGTGGAAAAAATAGGAAGGTTAACTTCTAGGTGTATACATTTTGCATAGTGACTCCGATTGAGGTGATTATTGCACTATTATAAAGGTATTTATGTGTAGAATAGCACTATGGGATACCGCATTGAAGCAACTTTTACCCCCCAAAAGAGACCATTTTATGCCTCGAAATGCTTTTAGAAGGTTTCAAAACCCATTTCACCAAACTGGGACCCACCACAAATGTTCCTGCGAGTTGATTCATTGACTTTCTATAGTGTCGAAGGATCAATATGGATGAAAAATAATACAATTATCCAATCTAGATCAACAAGCCACTGTGGTGATTTAGAATTAGATGCTGCTTGAAGTCTTTGATACCCAACTTTGAGTGCAAGGTATGGAAAATATTGGTATACTTCAGCATCGTTTGGTCTCTTTCATATCATCGAGATGTCCATATTATGTATTGATAATCATAATTCCCTAAAAGGTTGAATTTATTGTTTAGGGGATTAAGAAAAGTTGCCCAAGTGGGTCTTTACTTGAATATTACAAACTCATATTTGTTGTATCTCTCTTAGTAACCTTCCCACTAATATTTGACATGGGGAAGGTATTTTAGGAGGATGAAGGTGATATTTTCATTGTTGGAAAACCGTTTGATAGATTTAACCATTTCTCCAAATAATCTCCATCTATTTGGCCTTCAAATAAGGGGATATCAAAGTTAACTTATACCTTGAAGGGTGGTGTACTTACACAATTGTTATTTATTGAAGGTAGCTTAGCTGTTGTTGGTAGTGGTTGAAGGATTTGGGAGAAATCATTCATCATTTCATTCCTTTTTCATGCTAGTCCTTCCTTGACAAAGAAATTGATAGGATTTCGTTCTCCATCATCTCTCTTTTCTTTTGCCATGGACGACCACTTGGGTTGGCGAGAGCAATCATTTAAACTGGCTTGAGATTCAAATTTTTGTATGTTGACCTTGTTGGGAACATGCAATAAGAAACAAAAGGGCATACATCATTCTAATACCACTAATCCAAGTTGTACAAGGAATGAAATGAAATGTAGGAAAGTAAATCAAACACATAGAGAGAAAAGTATAACAAAATACCATAAAACATAAATTAGATAGAATGATGGTATTTACTTCTAAAGGGAGAGGGATGGAAACTAGAAGCATTTAATTAAAGGCTATTATAAGAGGTAAAAAGAATGTTCTTTTAACATAAATAATGAACCCAAGAGGTCCAAAACTCCAACCCTAGGAGATGAAGAACCAAACGGTTTATGATCCCCAAGGTGGTTAGTTGGTACATCAACTTCCCAATAGTGCAACTTTTACATACAATATCCTTTTGGGGAACACACTAGATCATTGAAAAAATTTATATGGAGATCACAACTTTCACCTAGGGCTAGAGCATGGAAACGCTTAGCCCCCCAAATGACCAAAAACATTATTTAAGATATCAAAATGACCTTGGAAGTTTGGGATCCAAAAAATCATAGAAAATGTCAAGAAGATAGAGAACCATAGAGTCAATAGAAGAGGTGGGCGGCCATTGATATCCACTTGGATCACATTGTTGCATAAAATTTGCTCCAATGAAGTTAGTAGTTATAATTGTTTTTTTTATTCACACCAATCACTAAAAAATCATTTTAAAGTTTAAATTTAATAATAGTGTCAATCTTTTTCGTTATCAAATAATTATTTATAAGAATTATGTCATTGGTAAATCATTTACAAACAATAAAATGCAATAAAGGTATTATGTGTTTCTTAATTATCTTTTTAACACTATTTATATTTACAAATTCTATTAAAATACAATAAACTTTTCATAAAGAAAATATATAACAATGGCTCATGGGGCTTTGGATAAATAGTGATTGGGTGTACTGTTAAGGCAATCCTTGATATTAAGGCCACTGCTTCAAAATCCTTAGGTAGTCCCACCTCTCGAACCAAAAGTAAAATAAAATATTGAACATAACAAATATTTATGTTCAACTCTATTTTCTATGTTTAGTTTAAACTGAATGACCATATAATAGAATGTTATCTTCTCCACCTAAATTCTATTCCCATTTATAAAATGACAAAACTTTAAACTTTTACAACATCAATTTTATCTTAAATGTCATCGTGAAAATAATTTGAAAAAAATAATCACATTCCTTTATTTTCTAAAACAAAAATTATTAAAACATAGTAAACAAATATTATACAAAATATTTTTAATAAATTTGATATTATCTAAATTTTTTCTTTTATTTGAATACCAAAATATCAATGTTTATAATATCTTGTAATAATGCCAATTTTTAGGGAATTTCTTAAAACATTCAATGCATAAAATCAAAATTAATTTAAAAGATGTAAATTTACTAATATTAATTTTGGAATATATAACTCCTCGATGGGGGTGATGAACACCGAGGTCAGGCAAACGGGTGTGTCATGAATGTGAACATTTAACATGTGGTAAGGAGGACACTCACCCTATCCTCCTATTACGTAGAGTATACAGAGAAGTTAATGGTGCAACATACGATGTTTCATTTCCTCTCTTCGAGATTGAGAGCGGAAGAGGGACGTGGGTTTATGGCGCCGATTGAGTTTCAGGCTTGCTTTTATGTTGTGGTAGTTTGGTGGATAGATGTTTGTGGTTTGAGCTCTAGTAGTCTGATGAGTCTCTCTGGTCTTTGGTTAGTTTGGGAATGGAGGAGATTCCGCCATTGCCGCCTCCTCCACCACACCCAACTCACAAAAGCAAAAAGTTTCTCTTCCTTCACATGGTTTCTCGTTTTTTTTAGAGATTTGAGTGATTTCTATGGTCTTTGGTCAGTTTGGGAATGGAGGAGATTTCGCCATTGCCGCCTCCTCCACCACACCCGACTCACAAAAGCAAAAAGTTTCTCTTCCTTCACATGGTTTCTCGTTTTTTTTAGAGATTTGAGTGATTTCTATGGTCTTTGGTCAGTCTGGGAATGGAGGAGATTCCGCCATTGTCGCCTTCTCCACCACACCCGACTCACAAAAGCCACAAGTTTCTCTTCCTTCACATGGTTTCTCATTTTTTTTAGACATTTGAGTGATTTCTACATTGTTATTTGGTCATCTCTAGAGCCCACTCTTGTGCTGCTTGTTCGTCCTCTTCCTGATTATTCTCAATGCTTGCGAGGATGTTTGAGTTTCCTGGAAATCAAATATATTTTGGGTCCTCCTATCTTTGTGGGTTTTCTGTGGATTCCTTAGACCCATCACTGGGACAAAAGAAATTGGGTTTGGTGGTGGAAAAACATCCTGAAGGTTTCTGCGATCACTGGTTTACAGGTTGGGTTCGCCCCACATGTGTTTGTATTTGAGTGTCATGTCTTTCAATATACGACTTTGTTCCTAGTCACTTCCTTTGGTAGAGGCGACAAAAATTTCTCAGTCGAGCTGTTGTATTTCTTATCTGTGGTTTCTCTTGCAACTCCATGAGCTGGCAAGAGAAGGTCGATATTTCCATGAAGCAGAAGATTGGTGGATAATTCAGGGCTTCCTGATGCTCCACTGTGGTTCACGGTGCGTCAGGAGGTGCTACGACTTATTGTTGTTCTTGTCTTATAGGAGAATCCATGGGCCCTCACTATGAGAACTGTGTCGCGTATCTTTCGCTCCCAACCTCAGTTGAGGGAAGATTCTGCCAGCATGGGCGGGTGCAATAAAGTGTTTAAGGTGGCGGTGGCAGAACGGGCTTCTGAGCATGCATATCGGGGTAGTCAAATTGCTGGTAGCTTGATCATGGAGGCGTCGGGGGCCTGTGGCAGCAGGGGTGGTGCAAGAGTAGTTTGGGGTGGTCGTGTAGTTGGGAATGGAAAGAAGAGTGGTGTGGCGCATGGGGTTGGAGCAGGCATGTGGGGTCGGGATCGTTGGCCGAGGCGTGCAGGGGCTGTTGGTCGACAACGATGCTCTGAGGCCTGTTGTGAATTGTTCCAGTCTGTTTTGGAGTGCTTGGAAGCTTACGGCAAGGACAAGAAGGAATACCATGAGGTTGTAATTGCCATGCTCAAAAAACTGCATTAATTTCAATGCCATGTTTGAGAAAGGATTATGGTGGTTTGGCAAGGATAACATTTGCTATCTGAAAAGGTGGAAAATATGGAAACGTGGATGGCTCACTTCGAACCCCATGTTCAGTGTCCTTATCGTCCCCCCTCCCCCTCTTGGACTGGACCGGACAACCTCGTGTCTATTACTTTTGACGATTGAGCATGGTTATAGGTGTTCTTCTAGTTTTGTTTGTCTTTTGGTGCTTTTGGTCTATCAAGCTATGGATTGTTCCTTTAGTTTTTCTATTGTTTATTTGTCATATGCTGCTAGCTTTAGTCAACAAACCCGGTCGGGGTGAGACTACATGCTTTTTGATATCTATGTACTCTACTTTTAATGAATAAATAGAACCTTGATTTTGGAATATATAACATTTTATTTTTGTTATTCTAATAAAATAATAATTTTTTTAATTTTCTTTATAATAATATGATAATATTTATATTCCATGATATGTAAAATTAAGAGTCCATGGGTTAGTTCAAATTGGTGATTTCGTTAATAATGAAGTATTATGTTTCATGGTATCCCAAATTTAAATCCCCCTTCAGTCAACCAACTAAAAAAAGATGTGTAAATAATTAGTTAATGGGTACATTAGCAAATCACTTCTTGTGCAATAGTTAGCAACTCGAAACCTATGAGTGCCCCACTAGCATAGCTATCAACTATAAGTTATAGTGGTAGTGGTTGAAATCAACCTTATATCATGCGAGTACAACACCAATCTAGTTGTTGATTCTCTAATTACCAAAAAAACCATGATATTATTTATATTTTCATTTTTTAAAAATATTTGTAATAATATATTAGTTATTATTTCTATTGCATGAAGAGGCGCTATCCAACATTGTATGGTAGAGATATTGTAATGCCCTGTTAAACATTTTGACTCAGTAATTTTTTTTGTCTCCAACCTAGTATAATTATAATTAATAATTAAACTAGCCTAGATTCATCTTAACTTGGATCTTTCAAGCGTCTAGAAAGATCAATCCCTTGATACAAACAATTTTTAGAGTGAAAAGAGGTTTGATCCCTTCCAATACTTAGTAGATTCAAAATTGAAATAAATTTAAACAAATTTAATAAAAAATGATTAATTTTATGAACATAAATTGTGATCAAATTTAAATATAAACATAATTGAAATAAATAATATATTAAATTATTTACCATTTATTTAGAATGAAAAAACAAATTAAAATTGATGGAAATGCATTTTGTAAACAAATAAATAAAGAATATTAATAAATAAGGGGAATAACTACAAAGTAATTAATCATTATCTTAAATTATTTTTCCCCGGTTGATTAGGGAAATACAAACTTTATCACATTAAAATTATGTTTTGTCATTTTGTTAAATATGAAAATATTTTTTTTTGTCATTAGAATGGTGTGTAATCCTATAATTAATTCAAAATCAGCGAAACTATAACACATTTGTAATCTTTAACATATACGTGTAAAATTCAAACAACGATAACCTTTATAATATCTTGCATAATACACATTTAAAAATGACATTACATCATTTGCAAATTTCCACATTAAAAATAGCTCCCATAAAAATAGAGACGGATTAAAACATTGCACAACAAAAACTAGAATAACTAAACTTATATGATATTTCTCTTTTTAAATTATTTTTTAACACGTGTGAACTTTTTAAGAATAAAGTTTAGAGTGAGGAGGACGGGTGTGGGCGGTATATGAGGGGTGAATTATTGTAATGGAAAATTCAACATTTTAAAATTATTTCATCAATAATTGAATATATAACAGTGTATCAGTAAATGTTAATGTCAAGTATCATAATATTAAATAAAATTGTGCATTAAGTAATAATTATCGCATCAATATATAATTATCGCATCAATACATAAAGACATTAGCTTTTACATGGAAACTTTTGTTGGAGAAAAGTACAAATCTTTTTTGTCTTCATCAAATTGTTTACACAGATTTGTAGGCACCAATCTATTGGAGGCACCCACCCGCAAAAGTAAATTTGCAGGCATCAACCTAATGGAGGCACTAATCCCCAAAATGTGTAAGCAATAACTTGCAATAGGCTATAACCTGATTGAGGCACCAACCTCAAAAATGTGCAAGCAAGGAAGATTTTAAGGACAAAAAATTATCTTGAAGTTTAAAAACATTGGCGAATCTCAGTAGTCCTTAATATGAAAAATATAAAATGTTTATTGATGTATTTGTAAAATTATTCAAATTTATAAAGATATTATATATGTTCTCTATATAATGTTGGCTATTTTTAAGGTAAGATAGTTTTATATTGTAAAATTTGAGCGAATCATTTTTAGAAAAAAATGGAAATTGGTGATTTTTCTTTTGGAAAAGTCATGGAAAATTAACCCACCTACGAATATTAGCCCCTAAAATTTCCATGGAAAGCATCGACTCGCAGTGGGATTCAACTTGATTGAGGCACCCACCTCCTTCTTCAAACTGATGTGGACCATTTTTCACAATATTTCTGACTAGATCCAAAATCACAAATGCAATATATATCTCCACAAACTGACCATACCAATTTTTTCACAATCCATTCATTGACCTACAATCATAATATCTTTCCCGAATATCGTTTTGATCACAAATATGAAACCCGCTCATAAATCTGTAAACCTACTCATAATATTTGGAACATAATATCAACAAAAAATACATATTTTAATACCCAAAAACATGTCTACATGAGCCTTCATGTCCCTTTGAAATATCATGGTTGTTTCCCCTTTTCAAAATTAAATTTGAAGCTAAGAAAATCCAAAACAAAATTACAAACATTAATTGTTTAATAAAATGGCCTATTCAGGGTGTGTTATACAAAATTACATTTTTAGTGGTCATTCTACAAAATGATTGTAATGACCCCCCTCCCACATTGACCCAAGTAACTGGCCAACCAGTGTAAACTTGTGACGAGAAGTTATTATGATATGCGTCGACCTCCTAAGGGACTTTAAGGAAGTATAACCGAAATAAACACATCATATTAGACCTTCTGCACTTGCTACAAGCCTCCCAGAATGCATCCCAGTCATTCCCGTGATCAACCCTTGGGTTCCACTAAGCTTTTAGACAACTAAATCCCCGGACGCTCCCTTGATATAGAAATAGGTGTGCCTAGAAATCTCTAGATGCATAGACAAGATGGGTATGCATGGATCTTGGGACTTTTCTTCTCAAATCTGTGCCCGTGACTCTAGGATTTATGCCAAATTTTAAGCCCAAAATCTAGGTCATTGCCAGGAAACCCCTGTAGATTTCTGAATCCATGAATTACATGATGGCGAGACTTACAAATCAAACGTTGACTACAAGACTAGGACTGCCCATCCCTAATCGGGACTGACACTCTGTCAAACACTTGGCATCAATGCAATCTACAACAAATGAATACAAGACAGATCATAAATGACTAATAACTCATATGAGACTTGACAAGAAGGATCACCACCCTCTTCCTTTAATTGTTTTGACATCAATTAGGTCTTGCATCCATTATCCTTTTAGTTACAAGTAAATACGTGAAATAACCATGAAAATAACTAGTCATATAACCATGCTTATAACCAACGTTAAACCATGTAAATGGCAATGAGATAACAACCATTAAAGCCACATATTAAAAAGTACAAAAACAAGAGAACTTAGCTTTTATTAAACATAGGCAAAGCTGACTAGGTTTGGGACTTCCATATACCACCCAACCGTAGACATGGCTCAACCACATCTTTCTTTTGGCCATTCACCCATGTGCCATATTCCAAGCATGAATACAGGATCTCATGGATAAACTAATCCAAAAATAACCAAGGGAATCTAGAGCTTAAACCAACTCCATCATAACCAAACCATGATCTCACCAAAACCAACATCGAGATCACAAAACCAAACCGAGCTAGGAATTCCTCCGAACTCCATCACTATCCTTGAGGAATTTTCCGTCTCCTTGTCTCTTAAGATTTAGCACAATTCACATCAGATCACTAGGCCCTAAACCGAGACATCAGCCTCTGAGGCTCCACCGCAATCGACACCAGATCACTAGGCCCTAAAATAATACTCTACCCTCAGGCTTTACCGTGTATCCCACCAAAACCAGTCAAGGGATTCCTAGGCCTTTGGGATCTTTCTTGAGACCACCCCTGCCCCAGATTCTAAAACCATCCAGAAATTCTAAAGCTTAAAACTGAGAAAATAATCCCATCACACCATGGCTATCTGGAAAAAGGCAAGGAAAGGATGAAAACCACTATCATAACCCAACAAAACCATGCCATTGATAGCAAGATAACCATATACTAACATGCAAAGCCATGCATGTCAAAACCATCTAGGAAATCACACATGCAATATGTTACTTGCAAGTATTCCTGCTGAAGCTTCCTTATGCTGCTATTCCTTGCAAAATCTTTGCTTTGCTTTCCTTTCCTCGTCCTTCCTTTTCTTGCTTTTCCCTTCCTTGCTCCGAAGCTAAAATGTTCCAAGAAAACTCTAAGTGTCCAAGAGTGTGTGAGAGAGAGAATAATGAGAGAGCTCCAAAACTCAATTGAAAAAAGGTTACAAATTGATTCTCATAAGTCTTTTCATTAATGAGGCCTCTATTTTCTTCATTTTCCATTATTTTCCTTCAATTTCCTCCTATTTTCCTTTATTTTCATAAATAATTGTGCCAAAAATACATTTTTCCCTTTTTTAATGCCTTAGCCATTGCCTTAGCCATAAACACATCCAGTGATGCCTAATAGGATATCTTTTCCCAACATTAAACTTGGAATATGTATCCCTTAACCGTGGTCTTATTTTTCCTTTATTAACTTTTATTACATGAAATTTTAACTAGGAGCTGTTACAAACCCCTCCCCCTTGGGGAACACCATCCTCGGTGTTAAACCGCACCAAGACCTCAATAAAACCGCTAAAAAGAAAATGTATTTCCTGTGGATATTTATAACTTATCTCATTGCAGTATTTACAATGAAAGACTCGCTCAAGAGAAAAACATCATGACAACATGACAACATAACAACCATACCGCTTATTGGATCTTTATAATTTAGCTCGTGGCAGTATTTACATCTATATAAATATGTACATATATGAAAACATCACAAAACATATACCAAACATCATACCAAAACAACTTTGCCACAAAGAAGGATACATGGCCCACATCTGATCCGCCATCTCCCATGTTGCTTCTTTTGGCCCAAAATCCTCCTACTAGACTTTAACTTTCTCTATGTCTTTGTTCCTGAGCATGAGATGATTCCACTGTAATATGCAATGAGGCTCAGATTGGAATTCTCCTTCTTGCTCCACCTGCAATACAAACCAATCAATAACATGATCAACATCCTTTATATACCTTTTAAGCAATGAAACATGGAAAACATCATGGACTTTCACTGTTGGAGGTAGTGCAAGTTGATAGGCCACTCGTCCAATCCTCTCAATGAACTCAAAAGGTCCGCAGTATCATGATGCCAACTTGGCACATGATCCAATCACCAAAGATTTCTTCTTGGGCTTGATGCGCAAATACACATGCTCCCCAAACTGGAACTCCTTGAATGCCCTGTGCTAGTTCGCATAAATCTTTTATCTATCGTGTGCTACCTTTAAATTCTTCTTTATAGCTTGCATTTCCTATTCCATTTCTATCAAGATATCTGATCCAATAAGTATCTTGTTCACTATATCACTTCAGCTGATGGGAATATTACAACTCGGCCCATACGGTGCCTCGAAAGGACTCATCCTCAATGACTCATGATACACGTTGTTATATGCAAACTCAACCAATGGAAGATACTCCTCCCACATTCTTTGCTGGTGCGTCACGTACATCCTCAGCATATCCTCCAAGATCATGTTGACCCTCTCTATCTATCCATCTGTCTATGGATGATAAGCTATATTGAAGGCTAACTCTATAACCAAACTTGCAAATATCTCCTTCCAAAACTTGGAAGTGAACTTCACGTCCTAGTCCAACATAATATTCTTCGGAACACCATGTAATCTCACGATCTCCTTGATGAAAACCTATGCCACCTCACTAGTGGGATATGTAGTCCTCACTGGAATGAAGTCAGCTACCTTGCTTAACCTATCGACCATGACCATAATATAATCATGTTGCCTCGCTATCCTCAGAAAACTTGTAATGAAATCCATGGGAATGACCTCCCATTTCCATTCTAGAATCAGAATAGGCTGCAGTAGTAGACCACTTGAATGCTTACAATTTTCCTCTACCTGCTGAAAATGCAAACATCTAGCCAAAAGCTCTGCCACTTCCTTCTTCAGATTCGACCAATAGTAGAACTTCTTCACCGCCATCAACATCTTATGATATCCTAGGTGACCCGAGCATGGCTTGACATGAAAGTCCATCAAGATAAGCTTCTTGAGTTCACTGCAATTCAACACATAGATCTTGTCCCTGAATCTCACCAAACCATGTACCATGAGATGATAGTCTGCATCCTGATAACATGTACCTGTACCTGTATCTGCACCTGTACTTGTAATTGTTCCTACACATGTACCTGTACCTATACTCTACTGTAACCTCTACATAATCTCCATATACATATCATCCCATTGTCCTACCTCCGAGATCCTATCTTGTAATTATGTCCCATATGAGCTCATAGCTGCTATATGATTCTACTATACCTTCTTGTTAAGAGCATCTGCAACCCGGTTCTCCTTTCCCTTAATTCATCTGATCTCGAAGTCGAACTCACTAAGGGTAGCCAACCATCTAGCTTTCCCGACGTTTAGATTCAGCTGGTCAAACACGTACCTCAACCCACTTTGATCACTCATAATTACAAATCTCCTGCCAAGAAGATAATTCCTCCACATCTTCAAGGTGTGAATAATAGTTGCCAACTCAAGATCATGAGTCATGTAGTTCTGCTCATGCTCATTCAACTTCCCGGACTCATAGAACACCACCTGTCCCTATGGCATAAGGACTCCACCAAGTCTCTTTTACATGCATCTGTACACACTACAAACTCTTTATCCTGATTTTCAATCTTAAGGATTGGATCATTGGTTAATGACTGCTTTAGTTGCTCAAAACTAGTTGCACATTCTTCTTTCCATTCGAACTTCTTACCTTTCCTCTGCAAGGATGTCATAGGATATGTAATGCATGAGAAGTTCCTAATGAACCTTTTATAGTAACTTGTCAATCCCATGAATGATCTCACCTCATTCACATTCTTAGGAGTTTCCCACTCCATGATGGCACTTATCTTTTATGGATCTACTGGTATGTCTTCCTTGGAAATAACATGTCCCAAGTAATGCACCTCTGTTTAAAAGAAATTCCATTTTCTAAGATTGGCATACAACTGATGCTCTCTTAGAAATCTCAACACTGCTGCTAAATGCTCAACATGATCTCCTTCATTATTGGAGTATATCAAGATGTGATCAATGAATATAACAACGCACTTGTCCAAATAAGTACGCAACACACTATTCATCAAACACATTAATGTAGCTGAAGCATTAATCAAATAAATGGAACTGCAAAAAACTCATAATGCTCATACCTGGTTCTAAAGGCAGTCTTGTAGATATCCTCTTCCTTGATGCGTACCTTATGGTATCTTAATCTCAAGTCAATCTTAGAGAACACTACTTCTCCCTTCAATTGATCAAACAAATCATCAATCCTCGACAATGGGTACCTGTTCTTGATCGTTACCTTGTTCAACTACTTGTAATCAATGCACAATCTAAGAGTACCATCTTTCTTCTTTATGAACAACACTAGCGCACCCCAAGGTGATACACTTGAACTAATGTATCCCTTTTCAAACATATCCTTTAACTGCAATTTCAACTCTACTAGATCTGGGGTACTCATCCTGTAAGGTGCCTTCGATGCGGGTGTTGCCCCTAGTACCAACTAAATAGAGAAATCTACTTCCCTGTGAGGAGGTAACTCTAGAATCTTTGTTGGAAACATATCCTGATACTGCTGCAATACATGGTACCTCTTGAATATTTCTGCATCCTCAACATCTTTACCCTTGTCACTAGATATATGCATTGGAAGCATCACACCACCTTTTCTGCAACTACACTTAGCCTGCATAGCAGTAACCATCCTCACTAATGTAGGCTTCTTCTTTTCCCTGCAAAATTCTCTTTTCTCCATTATCATCAAGGCACTCAACGGCCTTGTTGAAGTAATCCACCTTGGTCCTGTGAAGGTACAGACTATCCATACCCAAAATCATGTTATACGATCCCAATGGAAACATATTCAAATGTGCTATTATAGGCATACCATTTAACTCAAATGCACAAGCTCTTACCCAATGGTGAACTCT
Organism: Pinus tabuliformis; assembly: GCA_031772625.1. Classification (NCBI taxonomy): domain Eukaryota; kingdom Viridiplantae; phylum Streptophyta; class Pinopsida; order Pinales; family Pinaceae; genus Pinus; species Pinus tabuliformis. Next base: position 510,616,195 of record CM062816.1, on the reverse strand, counting down.
CTTCTTTGTACCTCTAGCCAACTATACCAACAAAGATTATACATGCACTTCTTTTCTCATACCACGCTCATCTACTAGGTCAGGATTGATATAGCTATCATTAGATCCAGGATCAGTCAAAATAGAGACAACTTGATCAAAAAGCTTACCATCCATCTCAATGATAGATGCCTGATGATTCGTCTGCCTGCTGTCCACAACTGCATAAATCCGAGGAATGCTATGACCAATATCCCCAACTATATGTGCCTCCTGAGCACTATAGATATGAGGTCTACCACCTTGATACTGCGAACAATCCCTCTTACGATGATCCTTGCCACATATCCAACACTGCAACGGTGCTCTACCATCACCTCTAGTCTACTTCTCTCCATGTCCCTTCTCAATTGTATTGAACTTCTTGTAAGGGACTAAATTTTATTTCTCACCTGCATCTTGAGGTCTTCCTTGCTTTGGTGTCCATTTTCCTTTAAATTTCTCATTTCCTTTCAAGTCACGCTTAGGCTCAACTTTGTGCTTTGACTACTCATAACAATGTTTCAACTTTCGGATGGCCTCCTCCAATGATCTAGGCTCATCGAACTCAATTTAGTCTCTATATGCTATTGGCAGTCCACTGATGAATCTCTGAACCTTGGCCTTCTCCTCCTTGAGGTAAGGCACATATCTCAATAGCTCCAAGAACCTGCTAGTATACTCATCATCTGTAATGGAACCCATCTGTAACTCATAATACTCCTGAGCTCTGTCATCATAGTACCTTTTTGACAAATACTTATTCTTGAAGAGCCTCTCAAACTTGTTCCAAGTCAAGTCATCCTCCCAAATACCTCTAACATTCTTCACATCCTCCCATCAGATATTTGCTTTCCCTTTAAGACTGAAAGTGGTTATCTTTGCTTTCATGTTCTATAAACAATCATGCAATCTGAAGAACTTTCTCATACCAAGCAACCATGCCTCTGCATCCTATGATTTATTCATCTCTCCATCAAATGTAGGTGGCTTTTCTTTCTTAAACTCATCTAGAAAATATTCCTTGTCACTCTTCTTGTAATGATGATAATGATGACGATCATAATGCATGTTCAAACCTGAACTAGAATAGTACCTGTGTCTATCACCCCTCCTATCCAAAGTATCCAAGGACCTACCATCTATGATTGTGTCATCTCTATCCAACTTGTACTCACCATAAGACCTTATGCCATATGCCCCATTAGATTTGTCCTCCTGCTCATGTCTAATCTGAAGTGGTCCCTATCATTGCAATTCTGACAAACTCTGAAGTATCACAACATTTACCTCTACTTGTTTCTCTTATTCATGTATGATTCTGTCATTGTCTACCTTACAAATCCTTATTTCTGCCTTTAAGCTTCTCAGTGTGTCTGCCAAATCAGAAGAGTGACCAACACCACGCTACTCATCCGATCCATAGGGAGAGTCTCGAGAACTATAGTCTACCATATTTTTAGTCATATTTGATATTATTCCTACAAGTTGTCTCATGTGAGCTAAACCAAATCAGAATAAAGAAACATACCTTAGCATAATTTTGGGAGGATACCTCATCTGCAAGGTCATCAAATCAATGTAATATATGTAAAATCAGTGTAATATATGTATAACATAATCATGACATCATATAGAAATATAACACATAAGAATACAACCATATAACCATCATTTTGGCTAGAGTCCAGTGTTAAATGCATGACCATATCAACTACACATACCATGCCCTCATGCATGACAACAACAACCATATCAATGCACATTTGATAGCATGTAACCCTTGACACTCATAAAAATGCATAACCAATTATACACTCATGATGAAACACTTCACAACAACAAAATCCTTGTTCACATGGTGACATCACTACAACCATGATCGATGCCATGAATATGCAACAAGCATACAAACCACAAGGAGGATTAACACACATGCAACCGACATGAATGCATGATCAACACACATGTCATCTAGTATGAGGGGTGAACCATGCTCTGATACCACTATGTAACGACCCTCCTCCCACATCTACCCAAGTAACCGACCAACCGGGGTAAACATGTGACGAGAAGTTACTATGATATGATTTGACCTCCTAAGTGACCTTAATGAAGTGAAACTGATGGAAACACACCATATCATACCTTCTGCACCTACTACAGGAATCCTACAATGCATCCCATTCATTCCCCTGACCAGCTACTGGGTCCCATTGAGCTTTTAGATAACTAAACCCCCCGATGCTCCCTTGATATGGACAAGGGTGCATTTGGAAATCTCCAGATGCATGCACACCATGGGTATGCATGCGTCTGGGGACTTCTCTGCTCAGACCTGTGCCTGCGACTCTATGATGCCACTTTTTAAGCCCAGAATCCAGGTCACTGGCCATAAACCCTTGTAGCTTTCAGAATCCATGAATTACATGATGATAAGACTTACAAATCAAAAAATGACTTCGGGACTAGGCCTGACTATCACCAACCGGGACTGACATTTTTTCAAACACTTGGCATTAGTGCAATCTATAGTAAATGAATACAAGATAAAGCAAAAATGACTGATAAATCATATGTGACTTTACAAGAAGGATCACCACCCTCTTCCTTTAACTGTTTTGACATTAATTAGGTCTTGCATCCATTATCCTTTCAGTTACAAGTAAACACATGAAATAGCCATGACAATAACTAGTCATATAACCATGCTTATAATCAGAATTAAACCATGTAAATATCAATGAGATAACAACCATTAAAGCCACATATTAACAAGTATAAAATCAAGAAAACTTACTTTTTATTGAACACAGGCAAGCCGACCAGGTTTGGGACTTCCACATACCACCCGACCATACACATGGCTGAACCAAATCTTTCTTTCAACCAATCACCCCCGTTCCATATTCCAAGCATGAATGTGGGATCTCATGGATAAACCAATGCAAAAAACAACCAAGGGAATCCGAAGGTTAAACCACCTCCACCCTCACCAAACAGTGATCTCACCAAAACTGGCATCGAGATCACAAAACCAAACCGAGCTAGGAATGCCTTCGTGCTCCATCACTATCCTTGAGGAATTTTCTATCTCCTTGTCTCTCAACATTTACTACAATCCACACTAGATCACTAGGACCTAAACTGAGACACCTGTCTCTCAAGATCTATCGCAATCCACGTGGGATCACTAGGACCTAAACTAAGTCTCCACTCTTAGGCTTTATTGTGTATCACACCAAAATTGGTCAAGGGATTCCTATGCCTTTGGGAATTTTCCCGAGACCACCTCCACCTTGGATTCTAAAACCATCTAGAAATTCCAAAGCTCAAAACTGAGAAAACAATCCCATCACACCATGTCTATCTAGAGAGATGAAAGGCAAGGCTAAAAACCATTGTCATAACTTGACAAAACCATGAAATTGACAACAAGAGAACCATATACCAACATGCAAAGCCATGCATGTCAAAACTAGCTAGGAATCACACATGCAATATGTTACCTGCAAGTATTCCTGCTGAAGCTTCTTGATCCTACTATTACTTGCTTGATCTTTTCTTCGCTTTCTTTTCCTTCTCCTTCCTTTGCTTTCTTTTCCCTTCCTTGTTCCAAAGCTAAAATTCTCCAAGAAAACTCTAAGTGTCCAAGAGTGAGAGAGAGAGAGAGAATAATGAAAGAGCTCTAAAAATCAACTGACAAAAGGTTACAAACTGATCCTAAAAATCCTTTTTATCAATAAGGCCTCTATTTTCTTCATTTTCCATTATTTCCCTTCAATTTCCTCCTCACATGCAACCTGTGACCTTTCACCTTCCTTTTCTCCTATTTTCCTTTATTTTCATAAATAAATGTGCGAAAAAAACCTTTTTTCCCTTTTTAATGTGTTAGCCATTTCCTTTGCCAATTTTCCTTAGCCATAAACCCATCTAGTGATGCCCACTAGGATATCTTTGCCCATCATTCAACTTGGAATACGCGTCCCTTAACCGTGGTCTTATTTTTCGTTTATTAACTTTTATTACATGAAATTTTAACTAGGGGTTGTTACAATGCTTCTTTCTTGTGAGCCTAACTGTTCGAAAAAATGAACTTTAGATGGAAAAAATTAAGTTCTCGTGAACTCCTCCAAACTCAAACCTGTGTCCTCTTTCAAACCAAACTACATAAAAACCAATTGGGCTGCTATATCAGTCATTCAAGTCATCCATTCGATGGATTATTAAAATTTGGTGATCATAATGGTGAAGAAAAGGATAATCCTTTAGGCTTAACCAAGAAGGACTCGAACACACAACCTTAGAGAACAAATGCTTTTTGACATGCCAATAACAACACATTCGGGCTCTTGCCAAATCATGTTTGGGAACCTGTTGATAATACACCAAGATAGAGAACACCTGTCTTCAGGCTCATAATGCCACAATGAAACAATGCCTTCATGCATGCCAAAACAACAAACACCTTCAATCACAAGAACAAATGCCTTTGAGCACACTGATGCCGGAGTGGAACAATGTCTTCAGACATCCAACAACAACGAGAATATATGCCTTCAATCACAAGAAAAAATGAATTTGGGAACGTTGATGCCATAGTGGAACAATGGCTTCAGGCATGCCAAAACAACGAGAATATATTCCTTTAGTGACAACAACAGACACCTTTGGGAACACCGATTCCAGAGTGAACAATTCCTTTAGGCATGCCAAAAAAATGCCTTAGAGAACCACATATTCATCCTCACCAAAATAGAACAAGTCCCTTCAGGCATGCCAACACAACAAACAACAAATTCCTTCAGGCACTACAGAAAGAAGGAAAATTTTAAGGATGGAAGTTTATCTTAAAGTTTAGAAACCTTGACAAATTTTACTAGTCCCTAATATGCAAATTGTAAAATTTTTGGCAATATTTTTTTAAAATTGTTTAGATTTCTAATGATTTTATATTAGTTTATATAAAATTTTCGCAATTTTTAAGGTAAACTAATTTTATACTATAAAATGTGTGCGAATCATTTTAGAAAAGATGGAAATTGACGAATATTTTTTTGGAAAAAACATGGAAAATTAGCCCACCTATGAATATTAGCCCCTAAGTTTTCCTTAGAGATAATGACCTATGAACACCTTAGAGAACCACATCTTCCAACTTGCCAATGCAGTGGAGAACAATAACCTTTGAGCATGCCAATGCAACAGAAAATAAATGCCTTTGGGCATAACAATAATCATATGACATTTTAATGATTGATCAAACCCTTCAATTGTATCATATGCGCACATATATATGTGTGGGTGTGTTTTAACTTAGAGGAGGATGACATGAATTTGAGACATGGGATGACACCTTGGCTTGTGTATAAGATTCCATAAGACTACAAAATGTGACTTAACCCTTAGTCCATGACCCTCGGTCCTTGGGGCTTGAAGCTTTATTCCATATGACCATATCATGAGACTTAACCCTTATGCCATGATCCCCGGTCCTGAGGGATTTAAGCTTTACACCATATGAACACACCACATGAATTAGCCCTTACACCATAATCCTTGTGTTAGAAAATGTAAAGTGGCATCTTATTATATCTTATTTTATTAACCTTGATACTTGCTTGTAAATCTTAGTTGTCTTCTTTATGTTCTTTAGTTAAGATCTGTTCATAAAACAATATCAAGAAACCGCAACAATAAAATGAGACATAGATATAGGCTCTCATCCAGGGAAAAAACCCTCCAAGGGGAGAACTTGGAAACTCTTATCTTCTTAGTATCTTATTCAAATGAGATACACTGACCTAATCCCTGTACCAATTCCTTCTCCCAAAACCAAGTCAACCCTTCCTCAATTCCTTCCTTGATTCTATATCAAACTTCTTCTTCCTTGCAACTTCAACCTGCAAACTTCAACAAATTCAATTTACCAGCTACTACTACTTGACCTGCAACTTTGAACTAGATTCTTTGTCCTTACAGCTTCTTGAAAACCCTGATATAACCTCCTTCTAAGACCTACTTAGAACAAGACAACTCTCCCAAGTTCAACGAGGTCTAGACAAGGGTTTTCCCTCTTCTAGCTATAGATCTTGCACTTCGTCCTCTAGCAACTCAAACCTACAATTTCAGCATTCTACTGTAGCCCAACAACTCTATAATTTCGTATGTGAGAGAGATATAGAGCCAAATGACAAGACATTTCGACCTCCCAACTTCTTCTAAAACTTCGCTCTCCTTTTCTCAGCTTCCTAGCTACATATCAAACTCTTTCCTTGATAAATTGAACTTGTGACTGAGTGTCTCCAAATGAGGTCGAACTGCTTCCTTTTATAGCCTTCTCAAGGGGCTAAATTCCCTCCTTTAGGCTGACTTAAGGATCCCATGACTAACTTGTACTCTTGGAGATTCCGTGGCATTCTAGAAAAAAAAAAATCCTCTTTATAATTACGAATTTCTCAAAAGGGTCTTATAAACATTATGTTGACTTCTTTGATCATGAAAATAAATCTTAAGACCTAACAAACCCTAGGAGCATGAAGAACATGCTATTACCTAGAATATCATCAACAATGAGCATTAAACCCATGCTTTAATAATAATAATAATTTTTCTTTCTTCTTTTCTTGTTTGTTACATAGGATACATATTGAAATGAGTACAAGAATTATGAAAATCGAAACCAGTTGCATTTCTCAACACTCCCTCTTAACCAGGGAGGTATTAATAATTGTACAATTAGTACAACATCATATCTCAAATTGAAGAGTTCTTAAGAGGAGTCATATTGATAAGCCATATTGTAAGCATCATCATTATAACTAGGACTGTCTCTGAGACCTAACTGGGCAAGCTCTTCTTTAATCAAGAGAATTACGCTGAGAGGATTTATGTGTGTGTTGGCTTGATGGGCCCTGCCCAGGTTTAGCGTTCATTAGCCAAGAAAATCCCTACACTACTGGCCCTTTCAGCATCAGTCCGCAGAGCGCGGACTGAAGTTTCACCCGAAGCAGTATGAGAGGATGTAGGAACCAAGCTTCCGCACCCTGATATGGTTGTGATGTTGGTTTTATACCTTAAACCCTTCATTTGCACAGATCGATAAGCCTTTAGGGCTTATCGATGTACTTTCTCTTCTGTCTCTTAAAACATCTGCGAAGGTATACAATCTTCCTTCACACAACCCTAACCAGTGGCTCAAGTACTTATGCGCCCTTGTTACTGTGTTATTGTATAATTTCCTGAATTATCTTAAGTGTTCGTCAATTTTACCATGAAATTAAGATTATCTTTGTGTAAACATATATCATTATTTGCGTTCATATAACATATAGAAACATATACATTCACGCATCAGATTAGCATTATAACATAAACCCAAAACTTAACATCACATAATCACTTGCGATCCACAGAGGAAAAATAAATAGTAATTTCAGAATACTTCTCTTTATTGGTGATTTAGATTCCTAATACAAAGTCTATCTGCCTTGCGCACACAGCTGCAGGGGTCTGCGCACTCAGTTGCGGACTTCTACCCTAGGCCTCTGTGCACTTAGCTGTAGAGCCTCTTCCTATGCTAAGACTCTCTCTCTTAGCTCTTCATAGACTCAAACTTAGTTAGAACTCCACTTTTCCTTAGACTCTTATAAGACTCCTGTTTTATACAATCCCATGGTCCGCAAACCAAGGGAATATCTCTAAAGCCAACACAAGATATCTAAACTAAGGGTAGAAAACCCTTTTGACTCTTGTATCTTCACGCTGTGCGACCACAAAATGTGGAGACTTTACATTCCTTTATACAAAATTTAGGCTTTATTCCCCAAACATAGGATTTTAGTCCCAAAAATGACCCTAGGGAACCCGTTCCCAACATGCCCCCAACACGAACATGGTAACTTGCTCTTGAGTCACTCGGATGGCATGGAGATCTTGTCGCAAAGACCTCCTAGCTCAACTTGGACTACTACAACTTCGGCGGTACACTGTGCTGTTGCCTACTTCATCTCCTCGACCAGCTGCTTCATTGTTGGCCCTACGCCATTTGACTGAATTTTCTGCTGAGTCTTCTACAGACTAGCCAACTTGCCTTCAATAGTGGCCGTGATCAAATAGGCCTTGTCCAACCAAGGCTGTAAGCGAGCCTTCATCACTGCTTCCTTGTGCTAAGTTGCATTTACTCACTCTTTCAAAGCCTTGGCCTCCTGCAACTTTTCCAGGTTCTGCGCGATGGTGACAGTGTGCACAGTCACTTTAACTTCATCGTAGCACTGTTGCGGCTTCCGTGCTTCTGTTTCAAGCCTCCACACAATGGGGTCTTCTTGCAAGCTAGTGACCACCTTGAGCGATTGATCAAAGAGTGTTATGAAGTCCTTTACGACGGTGTCCACTACTGCTACGACATCTTTCACAGCTGACTTGCGTTGTTCTCTAATTTCTGGCGGACTCGAAGCGTGGGCCTTCAACTGCAACTTTGCGATTTTGAGGTTCAGTTCCAACTAGGCCTTTGCCAATTCTATGCGTGCATCGCGTACTCCAGCAGCGAGCATCCGAACCCCAACATCTACTGGCTCAACCTCGGGAATGTCCAGCACTAGGACAGATCTGCATTCCTTAGCCATGACCTTAGCCATGCACTTACTCTTGTCCGTAAGGTCTTTCATGAGGTCAATGATGGAGTCTCGTTATACAACCATGTGGGCATTGTTGATCGTCTCTTCATTGATTGCCTGTAACACACACTGTTCAAAGGATCATAGTTCTGCGATCATGCCATCCTGCAAAAGGTGAAGCGCCTCATGGGAAAGCACGGCCAAGTTAAGTCCAACTCCCTTGAGGGTGTTGACAGTAGGCTTGTCAACTTCTATCTTTGTAGTCAATGCTCCATCCGGCAACACTAATGCCCGAGGATCCCATGTGCGTAGCATCCCTGCAGCTTTGGAGGTGCCAGGCATGAAACTGGTTGACGCTGTGCCAGTTTGTACCTGTGATGTGTGGATCTGTAGCTCACGTAGATTTGTCTGGATAGCACCCAAAGCCTGCTACTGTTGTTGCTCAAACTACTACAGTAGTTCCGTTATGGCATCCCTCACCGTATCACCTATGTCATTCAAGTCCCCCTTCGTTAGCATGATCAGGTAGAGAGACGTCTTGCTAGCCTTGGACTTCTTCCGCGACCCTAATTTTTTTGGATCTTTGTTGCGCTTGATGCGGAACGGAGTCGTCTCCGAGTTCGCTCCTCCCTGCTCCGTCTGTTCATCCTCTTCTTCTATCTCCGGGGAAGGCGACTTCTGACTCCAGTCAGAGCCGCACTCCTCTTCCTCCGCTTGCCCACCCGTTTGCTTCATGGCAGCGTGGTCTGCCTTGGCCTCCTTTATTTTCTTCGTGGCCAACTGTTCCATATTAAGCTTGGCTTCTTCCTTCTTTCACTGTGCAGTGGACTTGCTAGATCCCGGTGTCAAGTCCATGGCAGTGTGCTAATATTCCAGCTAGCGGTCGAGGATGGCTACAATCACATCATCTGTGGCCAAGTATGGCAAGTCATGCCACTTCTGCTTAGGGTCCTTTCACACACGTATTGAGACATGATGGAAGTTGGCCTTGAATTCCACGTACTCCTGCAACTTATCAAAATTAGTTGCTAACAACCGCGGCTTGCGGTTGATGACCATATGGATGCTCATCTCCATCAAGATCTAGAAGATGTTGCTGGCCTTGATCGACTGAGGATCCTTTGTAGCCCACAAAGAAGCGAACTTCACTACTTCTGGTACACCTGGCGTGACCAGAGGAAACTGGTTATCCTCAGGTAGCTCCCACACAACCAGCACTATGGACAACAATAGCCATGCATAGTAGAATGTTTTACTATGATCCTACACCTTGCGCAAGTTCGCGAGGAACTCACTGCAGAGGTAGCGTGCCTAGTTAAACTGTACGCCATCTGTGCACTGGACCACCAAGGCTGTCACTGGTACTGACACTCCATTTGTGTGACACTTCCTCGTGACCTTTCCTGCCAAGATTTGTGTCACCACTTTGACCGCAGGGTCACATATACTTTTTATTGCATAGCCGCACGACTTCTTTACTAACTTGAATTTTTCCTTCATCGCCTCAGCAATGGCATGCTCGCCGACCTTTCCGCCAAACGCCATGGAAAATTTTTCTCCTGAGTGCAGCAGCCGTGTGATCCTATGGATCAGCTTGTCAGTGATGGGTATCAACTCCTCCAGTCATATACACCCATCGTGCACCAAGCACAACAATTGCTTGACCACGTTCATCATGATGGGTGCACATTGTAATGTGACACCCACAACAGGTTTAGCAGGCCTTCGTTGTCCATGCCTTTCAACCACTTCCTCGGCTCCAAAGCGGTCACTCTAATGTTTTTGTGGAAGATAGGGTGCATAAGTTGGTCTGTCGCTAAATGAGGGAAATGCTCCATGTCAGCTAAGTCCCAATCTTCCAATTTTAGAAGGGGGACACGCCCCAAGCACGGTTCCTCAAAGAAAATTTTCTCTAGTAGTAGGGGTGTGTGTGGGGTGACCTTACTCTCATCAATATCCTTCAACACCTTCTTTTTGCTCCTATGCGGAGGAATGTACGCAGGTAGCTTAGAAATGGGGTCAGACCCCTCAACCTCAACATCCTCTGTTTCCACCATAATATCGTCATCATCCATGGGGATTTCTTTGACCTCTTCTTTCAGCTCTAGGTCATCCACCTTGTCCTTTTCCTGCGTCGTGGGCTTATCCTTCTGTGGGTGCTTTATAGGTGATGCACGCACTAGCTGGGGTGTTGCGACCTGCTTTCCTTTCTTGTTATTTGAACCCTCCTTGGTCGGGGTAGGCCTCAGCCTGGGCGACCATGGTGACTTAGGTATTTCAGTTGGTACTTCTGCAGTTACAATGTCAGGGGTAGCTCCCTTAGCTGTCATGGCTACCCTTGGAACAAATCCTTTGGCTGTCATTTCTTCCCCAACATTTACAATCTTAGCCAGCGTCGACATGATGCTATTCAACAAGTCCTGTGTCTCCTTTGACAAGTTCTCAAATGCTGAACTTGCTATCAAAGCTTCAAAAAGTTTTCACGGTTCATGCACGCCTAAGAGCTCAACACCTCAATTCTAAAAATGCCAAGCGTTTTTCGTTGGGCAACCCTTTGTAATTTATAGGCATTTTCGAGTTCAAATCCGACCATTCCCCCCACAATCGGTTCATTGATGCTAGATTGGTGGCAGATTTTAAAAGATCTGGTCCATAAATTCCAACTTAAATGCCACCCCCCCTGCTCTGTTTGGTCATTTTTTCATCGTCAAATCATGAACAATGACTTTAATAGTCACTTTTCGGCTGTCTTGTGCAGTTTTTCCTTTGGTAGTGCAGCTGCCTACGTACTTCTGCGGGCTTTGTGAAATTTCTTCGTTCCGTGTAGTTCCCGAATTGCGCAGCTCTCCGACCTGGGCAGTGTAGTTTATAGTCCCGCGCTTCCTTTCAATTGCCTGGAGTGCTAAGACTGTGCTTCCATCATATAGTCACCTAGCTGGATCAACGGTGTATGGTTTCAATCGAATGCCGTTCACCTTCCCTGGAAAGGCTCCTCCATTCAATTTGACCAACTGAATTGCTCCACCATCGGTAATATCCTTGATGACATACTACCCTAGTCAGTTCATCCTAAATTTCCTTGGAAATTTATCAAATTTGTTGTCATATAACAAGACTAGATCATTTACCTTGAAGGTATGCAGTTTGATGTGCCGATCATGCCATGCCTTTTCACACTCATTTTGAAATTGATGATGAAATCCAACTAGAAATCGGTCCTCCTCAAGCTCCACTAGTTGTGCGAGCCTCTCTTCCAGGGCTTCGTGATCTTCCATTCCTGTGAATGCCTCTATGCATAGAATAGGTATAATGTATTCCATTGGCATCATAGCTTCTACACCATACATGAGTCTGAAAGGTGTTTGTCCAGTCAGCGTCTTGCAAGTCGTTCTGTGGCCCATAGCACTCCGGGTACGCGCACAACCCAGTCACTTCTCTAAGCTTTGCAAACCTTTGTCAGAGCGCTCTCCAGTATATTATTGAACGCTTCCACCGTCCCATTAGCTTGCGGATGATAAGGCGTACTTTTCTGATGATACACATGGAATTCCTCTGTCAACGCACTGATTGTTTAATTAAGAAAGTGCGTACCACGATCGCTCATCAAAATCTTTTGACACCCAAATCTTGTCAGGACATATTCAAAAATAAATTTTGCTGATGTCGTGCCTATGTAGTCCTTCACAGGCTGTGCCCCCGTCCATCTGGTCAAATACTCAGTCACAGTGCTGATGTACCATGCACCCGTCTTCTTTCCTGGAGGCTGAATTGGTCCCACAAAGTCAATTGCCCATTTTTTGAATGGCTGTAACATCACCTATGGTATCAGAGGCATCCCATCCCTTCACGACGTCTTGCCAGTCCTTTGACATGCATCACATGCCCTACAATATGCTTTTGAATTTTATCAAATTTGTTGTCATATAACAAGACTAGATCATTTACCTTGAAGGTACGCAGTTTGATGTGCCGATCGTGCCATGCCTTTTCACACTCATTTTGAACTTGATGATGAAATCCAACTAGAAATCGGTCTTCCTCAAGCTCCACTAGTTGTGCGAGCCTCTCTTCCAGGGCTTCGTGATTTGCCATTCCTGTGAATGCCTCTATGCGCAGACTAGGTATAATGTATTCCATTGGCATCATAGCTTCTACACCATACATGAGTCTGAAAGGTGTTTGTCCAGTCAGCGTCTTGCAAGTCGTTCTGTAGGCCCATAGCACTCCGGGTACGCGCACAACCCAGTCACTTATCTAATCTTTGCAAACCTTTTTCAGCGCGCTCTCCAGTATATTATTGAACGCTTCCACCATCCCATTAGCTTGCGGATGATAAGGCGTACTTTTCTGATGATACACATGGAATTCCTCTGTCAACGCGCTGATTGTTTCATTAAGAAAGTGCGTATCGCGATCGCTCATCAAAATCTTTGGACACCCGAATCTTGTCAGGACATACTCAAAAATAAATTTTGCTGATGTCGTGCCTGTGTAGTCCTTCACAGGCTGTGCCTCCGTCCATCTGGTCAAATACTCAGTCGTAGTGCTAATGTACCATGCACCCATCTTCTTTCCTGGAGGTTGAATTGGTCCCACAAAGTCAATTGCCCATTTTTTGAATGGTTGTAACATCACCTATGGTATCAGAGGCATCTCATCCCTTCACGATGGCCTGCCAATCCTTTGACATGCATCACATGCCCTACAATATGCTTTTGAATCCTTATGCAGGGTCAGCCACCACAACCCAGTGCATAGAATCTTCTGTGTTGTTTCTTTCCCTGCATAATGTCCTCCCGTGGCTCCTCCATGAGCCTTAGCAAGGATGCTGCTTCGTTCAAAGTCAGGCACATAGCATCAAAATATTTCGTCTCATCGCATTTTGTACAAGTGCCCTGCAATGATAGAAAATTTTGCAACGCGCACTACCAGTTCCTTCTTCTGTTGACTTGTATAACCTTCCGGAGCCGTTCCTATCATCAGGAAGTGGATAATATCTTCAAAGTGACTATCTGCGATGCGCACTACAAAGAGCTATGCGTCAAGCAGCCCTTCCTCTAAATCAATAGGTTCCTCTCTAGTTCCAATGCGTGAGAGATGATCAGGTCTCGCATTTAGTCATCCTAGCTTCAAAATAACTTCAAAGTCATACTCCTAGAACAACAACAACCACCAACATATTCCGCCCCCAACATAGGCTTGTTGACTAGGTACTTCAATACGGAATGATCCGTATACATCTTAAAGTGTCTGCCCGACAAATAGTGCTTGAACTTCTAGAGCACATACACCATAGCTAATCCTTTGTGCTCCTTCGTGGAATAAATTTTCTCTGCTTTAAACAACTTCCTACCGGCAAATGCTATAGGGTGATTCAGTTCTCCCACAACGGATTGTGTTAGCACGACTCCCAGTACAATACATGATGTGTCCACATGCACATGAAATTCCTTCTTCCAATCCGGGAAGACTAGGATTGGTGTGGTGGCCATTTTCTCTTTCAACACATCCACGCTCTTCTGACATTCATCATTCCAACGGAACGTAGCATCCTTTTTCAGCAATTTCTCCATAGGTGCAGTGATCTGGGCATGGCTCTTGATGAACTTCCTATCGTATTCGGTATGCCCTAGAGTTGCGCACAACTGTTTCACACTCCTCGGCACCTCCAAGTTGATTATCTCGTGATCTTCACGGGGTCTACCATCAATCTTTGTCTACATACCACATGACCCAGCAAGATCCCAAAAGGGACACAAAACAAACACTTCTTTAGATTGAGTGCGATATGGTATCTCCTACATGTATCTAACATCAAGCACAGACTTGCCACATGGGGCTTGACCAATCCAAACGCTATCCAATCGTCAAAGTATACCTCCAAAAATTTATGAGTTAAGTCTTTGAATGTTGCGATGACTATGCCCGAAAAGATCCTTGGCGCATTCTTCAGCCCAAAAGCCATTACGGTGTATTGAAAACATCCCCATTCAGTCGCAAAGGTCATCTTGCTTCTATCCTGAGGCACAATTTTGATCTGATGGTACCCAGAGAACCCATTAGTGAAAGAGTATGATTCTTGGCCGCCTACATTATCCAGGACCTCGTTGGTGAAAGGGGTTGGGAAAGGATCATGCACACAAGCGTCATTCAATTTCCTAAGATCTATGCATATCCTTATTTATTCCTTATGTTTCTTTTCCCAAACCACTATTGGGCTTACCCAATTAGATTTTTCCACCAGTTCAATAATACCTACCACGAGCATCTTATCTAACTCAATGTGGACCCTTTCCTTATACTTCAGGTTGAGGTGGTACGGTCTTTGTTTCATAGGTTTTACATCTGGCTTTAGGGTGATCTTCATGACACCCAGGTATCCTATTATTCCTTCCAGATAAGGAAAATTTGTGGGGAATAAGTCTTGATATTCGCGAAGCAGTTTAGAGACCTTATCTAATTTCGTTTCGTCCCAATAGTCCCCAATCTTGGAAAACTTTGGTTTTGCCTGCGTGGCAATGTTCACCTACCTGGTCTTGAGCGTCTTAGTTATGTATAGGTTCTCTAGCTGTGGTCCTTCAACTCCACGATGACCTTCAGTCTCTGGGATATTAATCTTTCTTGGGTCTTCGTCTTCTTCTTCAGCTGTTACATTGTAACATTCTGATGCATGGCTCAGCTGGGAGGTCCAATTAGGTTGAACCAAGTATAGAGGATCCTGCGGTATCCTAAAGATGACTGTCTTAACCTCCTGCAACTCTTCATCAATGGACTCAAATCCAACCTCAAAACTGAATGTAATCAGAAATCCTTGGCGTAAAACATCCCATTCTTCAGTGCCATGATGAAGTTCTATCTCCAAGTACCAATTCATTGGTACAACCTCCAAAGTATGACAAAACAGATGGACCCACTCTGGCTGAGGCTTCGCTCTGTATGCTTCAGTCCATTTGGAAAAATTATCGCGCGAACCATTCCTCCCATCATACTTTTCTGTTAGTCGTACCTTCAAGTGGCCAAAGCATATCCTCATCATCCTCCTATATTCACGCCAATCATTGAAACTACCCTTGTGCTTACCCCACCATCTTGCAGGTGTAGCACACAACACCCAGTATAATTCCTGGATGTGATGCTTCTCGGGCACTTCATTTTCGAATGCATCCAAAAAGAAATCAACTTTAGTTAGGCCATCATAGTGAGGCAGATTCCTTACCTCTAATGATACGCAATGCAATGACTTGGTAATCATATTACAACGCAGCGTAGATACTTCATGTAATCAGTTCTGCCAGTGCTCTAGTTCTTCATCTGAATCTGATGTGGAGGAGGTCTCGCAGTCCCATGCAATACGCCTGTCTATTGCTGGATTCGCCAATCCAGGTCTCACACTGTTATCTTATAAATATGGTCCAAATCGTCATCACTTTCATAATTGCGGACCAATTTTGTATAGCACGGTCCTTCTGTAGGATCTAGTGGTACCACTACGTGGAGCGATTTATTTTCAAATATCATATTTCTCTTCTTCAAGTTGATTACCCCATTCATGTTAGTGGCCCAATCGATCCAAAGTAGCACAGGGTAGGGATTGTTATCATCCACAATATATATTACTTCAAAATCCACTAGTGTGCTCGCGCCTTCGATGTCAACTGTTTCCCCCTCCAGCCTCCCCATTGGGATTATTTTTTATTGATTCGCTATCCTTAACTGGATCAGAGACCACTAGAGCGTAGATATCCCAATTCTTTCCCATGTTTGTTTTGGCAAAACATTTGTGTCAGACCCTAGATCCAAGATAACTTTGTCCATTTTGTATTCCCCTATCTATGATGTGAGTCTCATCTCAGGTTTAGTCCTCACCTTATGCATACCAAGCTTTCTGACTATGTGCAGTTCGCTAATAGCGTTGTCCTTGCCAGTGCACCAGTTGATTAGTTCTTGTAGTCCATTCACAGCCTTATGATCATGGAGTAGTTTCATGCAGGTCTCCATGAACATGGTAATCATGGATGGGTCCATTTCTTCAACCAGTTTCTCCTGACTTCGTAAGTTAGAGGCCTCAGCGAAGCTTTTCTTTGCTTCCATAAATGTTTCTTTTGCATGCTCCAGATAAAACCCAGTCTCCTTTTTTGGTGCTTTGTGGACCCACTCACCTTCTGTAGGTTGCTTCCCTTTATCCTTACTAGTCGTTGTTCCACTCATAGCATAATGTTTACCTTAAGGTCTTCCTCGCGAAGCTCAGCCCTCATCATATGTAGGTTCTGAGTCGGCCGTGGAGGTTACGCCCCATTCTCACAAATCTTAGCCAATAATATAGGGCAATCCTCAGTCACATGGTCAAACTGAGTATAGTAGTGGCATGACAGTCGCGTCAGATTTAGGTAGTCTCTCACGTAGTGTCCTGGTCCTCCACAATTGTAACAAATAAGTTGTCCTCAGCCTCTACCAGGCCCTCCTCCACCTCGGCCTCGGTTGCGCCTTTGATATTCACCTCGCGCTCCCCCAGCGCTTTGGTCCCGAGGCCACGTTTCTGCCTGCACCTTGTAACCAGGTGTCCAGTCCATCGTTAATTCATAACCACGATAATTGCTCTCGTCATGACCTACTAATTGACATAAACTGCAGAAGAGCTATTATTGTGTCTTTATGAATTTCTCTAGCAAATGGCAATTGTCGGTCGCATGTTTCTGAGCTACCTGGCATATAACACACCATAGTGCGGGCCCTGTACATGGCCCTACCGCAGCCTCCAACATTAGAGTCATTGGTCCCCTTGCTGCAACATAGTTCACAAAAACTAGACAATGATCCTTGTCATGCCTCTGACCTTTGCATTTTAGGCACCAGACTTCTTCGCATGCCTCTTGCCGAGCTATTCTGTCTTTCTTCAGACTTTGCATTTCAAGGCAAAGGTTCTACAACTACATGTGAGTATGTTGAACCCCTAGATTAGCATCCTACATTGGTGTCTCATGTAGTATCATCACGATTTGCAGAGATTCTGCCTAGGTCCCAATCTTCTGTTGTGATAGCGCAACCCTTAGGTGGAGTAGGAGCGAGGTCAAAAACCATTTGCGGTGCTTCCCATCAGTTAGGTTCATGTTTGCTTCACGGATTATACACTTCAATATTTGATCCAAATCCTAGGGTGTATCCCTAGGCTTCATGATGATCTCCTTGAATCCCACAATGGATTGCGCTTGAGACTTAGGTCTGCTGAATTCCATATTCAACGTAGTATGGATATCTTCCAACGCGGACGTCAGGTTATTAGTACTGTACTTAATGTACCACATTAGTGTGTGGTCTTCCAAGGCACTAAAAAATGTATCTTTCTTCATTTGATCGTTCGTGATACCCTGAGATTCCCATAAAGCCTTCACGACAAAACAAAACTGGTTTGGATCTTCATTTCCTATGCCCTTGAACACAGGTAGCTTTACAGAGTTCGCCATGTTGAACAGTGGTGGAGGTGGCGGTGGTGTGGGTGATGGGGTAAGTGGCGGAGGTGAGGATGGAGGTGGTGTGGATGGATGGGATGAGGATGGAGGTGGTGTAGGTATTCATGGGAACCCTTGTCTTATCAACTGAATAGCGCTCAGCAGAGAAGCCTGCGTTGCTCCTTTGTCGTCACTCAAAGGAGGCTCAATCAACGGGCTATACTCAGGACCTTTTCTCCCTCCATCCCTGAAAGACATTCCACTTCGTGTAGCTCCAAAAATCAAGGAAACTGCATGACCCTCTTTTCACACAAGAGCATCTTAATCCAAGTATTTAATGATTTCAAATACTTACCTTGTGACCCCTTGAAGAAGCGGCACTCTGCCTCATTGTAGTTGACTGAAGTATCAACTACGAACTCTGTCACAAACCCTCCTATGATATGGTCGAGCCAGTGATAAACAACATACGTGATCTTATCTTTAGAGGCTTCAAATCTTCGCACTAACTCCGAGGTCCAGACAACTAGATTGTCAAGCCTCCACCTCCCTTGGCCATCTTCCAACTTTGCAATCCACTCATACAGTTTGACTGGGAAGGAACATAAGAAAATTATGTTGGCTTGATGGGCCCTGACCGAGGTTCAACGTTAGTCAGCCAACAAAATCCCTACACTACTGGCCCTTTCGGCATCAATCCATGAAGTGCGGACCGAAGTCTCACCCAAAGCAGTATGGGGGGATGCAGGAACCATGTTTCCACCCCTCATATGGTTGTGATGTTGGTTTTATACCTTAAACCCTTCCTTCGCGCGGAACGATAAGCCTTTAGGGCTTATCGATGTACTTTCTCTTCCATCTCTTAGAACCTCCGCGAAGGTATATGATCGTCCTTCACACAACCCTAACTAGTGGCTCAGGTACTTACGCACCCTTGTTACTACGTTATTGTATAATTTCCTGAATTATCTTAAGTGTTCAACAATTTTACCATGCAATTAATATTATCTTCGGGTAAACAGATATCCTTATTTGCATTCATATAATAGATAGAAACATATACATTCGTGCATCATATTAACATTATAACATAAACCCAGGACATAACATAACATTATCACATGCGATCCATAGAGGCAAAATACACAGTAATTTCAGAATACTTCTTTTTATTGATGATTCAGATTCCCAATACAGAATCTATTTGCCCTGTGCACATAGCTGCAGGGGTCCGCGCACTCAGCTATGGACTTCTACCCTAGGCCTCTATGCACTTAGCTGTAGAGCCTCTTCCTACGCTAAGACTCTCTCTTTTAGCTCTTCACAGACGCAAACTTAGTTAGAACTCCACTTTTCCTTAGAATCTTCTAAGACTGCCTTTTTATACAATCCCATGGTCCACGGACCAAGGGTAGATTTCTAAAGCCGACACGAGATATCTAAACTAAGGGCGGAAAACCTTTTTGACTCTTGATATCTTCACACTCTGCGACCACAAAATGCGGGGGCTTTACATTCCTTTATACAAAATTCAGGCTTTCTACCCCAAACTTAGGCTTTTGTCCCAGAAATGACCCTAGGGGACTCGTTCCCAACAGTGTGATACCACTCTACCTCTCTAAGGTACATACACGATCTAGATGTCCACAAGGCATATCCTTTTAGGACTATTATTATCTTGGATCTCCATGCCTAATTCCTCAAATAATATTGGTCCCCTTCGACCACTCTTCTCTTGGATTCCTATCCCATCCTCAAAGAGTGTCGGTCCCTTTCATTTCTAGGATGTTGTATCATTGAGGAAACCACATATTCTTATCCAATACTTTTCCATTCTTTATTCACCATCTGAAGAAGAGAATGCACATGTGATGTCTAACATCACTCCCTCTCATACCAAAGAGTACATCCCTATTCTGCTTTAACCCTGAGAATAGAACCTTTCTCCTATTCAAGGAGACTCCTTTTCTCCCTCTTAAACCAAAGGGGGTTCTTTATTTCACTAATGGAAACCAACGTCACAAGCCTCCTTGCTTGTCTTCATTAGAGTATCAAGTACTATTACTTCATAGCTAAATGGTTCCCTCTTTGCTTCACATCTTTTGCATCGAGTTTGCTTCTTTTCGAGGTATCATGGAACCATTTCCACTCTTTTTTGTTTTGACAAGATTCGGGTCATATTTCTCTCTCATCACTTTCCATCTTTGATATGAAGGAGTTGCATTGAGCCTTCCAATCTTCGAACTAATCATGGCTTCTTTATGAAAGTGATCTTCTTTGACCTTCAGGTTATCTTCTTGCACAACTACATTTTCCATCTAGGATGGAATCTTGAATTCATAGTTGCTAGGTACTAGGTATTGAGATTCCCTCAATACTCTTCATCCATAAAATTGACCTATCCTCAACTTTCATCATGATTTCTTACAACATTCCCCCCAGGTTGCAACAAATAATATGTTAATTGGATAACCAAACCATAAGTGAAATAGAATTACCTCACCATTGTGACCTTCTCACTCCATCAACATCCTTATCGACCATCTCTACTTTCCTTCTTCCATCAAAGTTCCCAAGGATTGAGCTTGATTACCAAGTTACATCTTTTATTCTTCCATAGATCATACTAGATGTTAATCAATATAAAATATATACTCTAGAGAAAGTCCTAATCTTTCATACATTCTTTAGAAAGTTAAATTATACTCTTTTCCAACATCACAAATACTTAAGCATACCCAACTTTATTTCACAAGATTCTCGTACACATGAATATTATCCATACATTCCTATGCTTTCATCAAATCATCTAGCTATCCATATATTCTAACAAAAAGTTTTCATTCTGACCCATTGGAACCTTTTATTCCTTTATCGACATGTTTCCACATTACATAGGATAAATACTATTCTTTTCATAATTCTCCTCTCAAGGACTTGCTATAATGGTCCTTCCCAGATCACATTGATACATTTAAGCAATATGATACCCTCTAACATAGTGTTAGATAATATCTAGATCAACATTATGTAAAATGGCCTAACATTCTATCCTAGATGATCTCTATTAAGAAACATAATAAATTTCAAACATTATATCATCATATGATTCCTATGATGCTTAAATCATCATAGAGAACCTAGAAGTTAGTGAACCTTCTTTAGTAGTAAATATTCTTCACTTCTTCCTTCTTTTCCTTCTTTTTAGGTTCTCCCACTACTTTGGCTACATTAGATTTACTTTGACAATCCTTTCTCTTATTGTTTTGTTTGTTTGGAAAATCCCTCTTAAAGTGTCCGAATTCATTACATCCAAAACATTGCACCTTCGACATATATTTCTTCTTGGACTTTCCAGCCTTCCCTTTCTTCATCTTCTCGACTTAGGCTAGAAAGGCTTGAGACTGCTCTTCTGATCCAATGTCATCCTTGACCTTGATCCCCTTGATTCTTCTAGAATGCATTGTACCCAAAACTCATCCAATGAAGTTGAATGTTTCTTGGAGTATACACATGTTGCAAAGTTGCTCCATTCTAGTAGAAATGCATTGAGAACACATATGGTCACCTATGAGTCAATGATCATATCCCCAAATCCTTGTAAATGGTCCCTCAACTGAGAGACTCTCATGAGGAAGGATGCCATATCCTCTTCCTTCAAATTCTTCATTCTATATAGCTTGTTCCATAATGACATCTTTTGACTAGTTGCACTTATAGAGCACAAATTCACTAGCTTATCATACATTGCCTTGGAAGTCTTTAGATTTTCCACAAATGGAACAAGAGAATCCTTGATTGATTCGATTATGATCCTTTGTGCCCTTACTTCCCCTTTATTTTACTTCACTAGTCCTTGTGTCTTTTCTATGGCTGGTTCAATGATTTTTCCAGTGACATATTCCATCACTTCTTGTTATATCTGTATCAAGTCAATCCTCTTCTTCCTTGCGAGATAGTTCACTACCCCAATGAGATTGTTGCTGTCTTTGTAGAAGACCTTACATGACTTGAATATTCAACCATTATGAGATAGTAAAGTACTTACTTGATAATCTTTTTATGATGTCTCCCACATTCTTGACGACTTCAAGACCTTTGAAGAGTCCTTGATGACACCTTTGAAAGATGTTCTACAACGACTTCCAAGATTGATGTCTTCCAAGTATAAATTTTCTTGATCGGTTCACACCCTTCCTGTGAGATTGATGTAGTCTTAATAATAACAATTTTTCTTTCTTCTTTTCTTGTTTGTTACATAGGATACATATTGAAATGAGTACAACTATTATGAATACCAAAACTAGTTACATTTCTCAACACCTTGGTCCTTTAGGCTTGAAGATTTATGCCATATGATGACACCACATGACTTAGCCCTTAGGGGTCAGAGGGTGTCGAAGTGATGATGTCATCGAGATGTCATACTAGAATGTGGTGGCCCTTGGTGGTACCATGTCACACTACTGACGTGTTTAATTCTGATTGGATAGAATAGGCCCATGCGGTGGACCAACCCCTGGGATACCAATCATGTATTTTGAAATGCCATCTTCCACTTATTCCTTTATATCTCTACAAAATCTATGTAATATACAAAAGGGTGTAGAAATTTTAACCAATTAAGCATAATGCATGTTGGAGAGCTACTTAACATTGATTTTCCAAAGAACCTTCATCTGCTTTGAGACTTGCACAATATTTAGAAAATATGGGGTTTGAGGGTCTTGACCCCTTGTTTAGGGATTTTTATTTATGAGGAAATTTAAAAAGTCATAACTTCTCATTCAGGAAGAGTTTTACCAAGTGTGATATGCCATTAGAAAGGTCTTAGAGAGAACTATTCGACCATGCCATCCATAACTTCATTTTAATATTATAACTTTAAAAAAATGAATAAATATCAAAACATTTTGGTACCATTTAATGTGATCGTGACAAGCCATCGAACTATCATGTTGCTTCCTTTGACTCATCAATAACGTTACTACTTCCTTACAATTCCACCTTTGACATCAATTATGACATTGGTTGTCATCAATATAACACTATGTCCAACAATCTCCCCCCCTATTATTGATGAAAACACCACCAAACATTTAGGGTCATTGATGGAAAATAACAAAACTCTCTTTGTCATGCTATAGGGTAATTCCCTTTGTAAACAAAAAATTGTTGCATGAAAATCTCCTTCCACTTGTTCCTTCTTTTCTTTGGCAATGTCTATTTCTTTAGTGTTTTCTTTCTCCCCCCCTTCAACATAAATGGCAAAGGGACATGCTAATGATGATTGCTTACCATATTTTTTTTTGAATATTCCCGTGGACCTAATCCTTTTGTGAATGAAATCTCACCCTAAGAATATGCTCCTTGTGATGTGAACCTATTAGTATGCTCCCTTATTGTAAATACTTCCTTCTATGTACATATTCATCCTATCAAAGGGTGGAGGACAACCCTATGATCCTTGACTGAAATTAGTGAGTGTGTCCTTCCCATGAGGAAGAAACCACTCCCATATTCTGTTTGAGAAATTAAAAAATTTCTCTCGGAAATGGTTTAGTAAATATATCATCATTTTTTCTTTGGTTGGAATGTATTCCAGTCTAACTGTCTGATCCATAACTTGTTCTCGAAGAAAGTGATACTTTATGGGAATATGTTTCGTTTTAGATTACATGACAAGATTATTTGAGATATTAATCACACTAGTATCATCCCACTTTATAGAGGCAAGTTGATCATAACTTTCTTGAATATATTTTAGATTTTACTTCATCCATATAACTTGAGTACATCAAGAGGTTGCCACAATATACTCTACTTCAACTGTGGATAAAGAAATTGAATATTGTTTTTTCCTGATCTAAGAAACCAAACATTCACCTTCAAAAATGCTCCTCCACTAGTGATGTTTTTTTCATCAACACTTCCATAACAATATGCATCTATATAGGCTTTAATATCAAGATCTATTCCCCTTGGATACCATAAGACATAATCCATATTGTCTTGAAAATATATGAATATTCTTTTAGCAAAATTTACATCAGACTCCTTTAGACATGATTGAAAATTTCTCACCAATCTTACTCATTGCATGATGTCTGGCCTTAAAGATGTTAAATAAATCAGGTTGTTGATCATTAACCTATATAGTTTGGTTTACTTCTAGAGACTCATCATCCTTGTTGAGTTTGCAACTTGTAACCATGCAGGGAGTGCTCACAAAGGCATAGTTTTCCATACTGATTTATTTCAAATTTTATTTAAGATACTTGGATTGAGATATGGAAATTCCTTGTTTAGATTGATTAACCTACAATCCTAGAATGAAGGATAATTCCCCTAGCATGGACATTTCAAACTCTTTCTACATACTAGTTGCAAATATTCTTCTCATCGAATCATCATCACTACCAAATATAATGCCATCTACATAGACAACAATGATCAACATGTTACCTTTTTCAATCTTAATGTAAATATTACTGTCTATGGTACCTCTTTCAAAACCCTACTACTGAAGATATCTATACAATTTGGAATACCATTCCTAGGTGCTTCTTTCAAGGGATAAAATAATTTCTTTAGTATGCATATGTAATATTTGTCTTCTACTATTTGAAATCCCTCTAGTTTCTCAACATAAACTTCCCTTGAGTTCCCCATTCACAAATGTTGATTTCACATCCATTTTATAAACCTTGAAACCTTTGAAACAAGCAAAGGAAAAAAAACATTATGATAGCTTCAAGTTAGGATACTGGAGAAAATGTTTGATTTAATTCCATGCCTTCAACCTATTCATATCCTTTGCAAACGAGCATCAGATTATTACTTACAACCTTTCCATCCTCACTGAGTTTGTTTCTATAGATTCATTTGTTTCCAATCACATTTTTATCTTATGGTCTTGGCACATTCCCAAGTCTCTTTCTTCTCAATATGATCAAGTTCCTCTTTCATTTCTTTAATCTAATGACCATCTTGACTAGCTTGAGAGAAGTTCTTGGGCTCCACAAGTGATAAAAATGCTAGGTTTTCTTTATTCGATGCATTGATGAGCTTTCTTATGGTTTGAACTCTTGAATATTTGTATCCTAGAATTTTGTTGTTCAGATGATTATTTTTTACATATATGGATGGAGTTTTTGTTTTAAAGGCTTATATTCATGTCTTCAATATTCTTCATACTCTTCATCCTCATGTTCATTTGATGTTCATTCTTCAGAGTTAGAAGGATGTGACTGGGCTTGGGGAAGAACTTCATTATAGGGAAACACTTCATCTAACTTCACTGACTTCTCAAGTTCTTTTATTATAGAACTTGTACCCTTTGATTTGATAAGCATATCCTAAGAAGATTCCTTCATTGGCTCTGGATTCCAATATTGCTAGTTTATCCTCATTCTCTTTGATATAACTTCTTCCAATAAATTTGAAATGTCTGATTATGGCTAGTTTTCCTTTCAATAATTCGCAAAGATTTTTTGGTGTTATTTACCATGATTTGAGCTCTGTTCAAGATATATATTGCCATATTTATTTATTCTCCCTAAAAATGATATGGTAGTTGTGCTTCAAAAAGAAGAGATCTTGCCATATCTTCAATTGTTATTTTCTTTCATTTAACTATACCATTATGCCGAGGAGTCCTTGTGATAGTGAAGTGCCTTCTAATTTTATTATGTTCACAAAAAGAATTGAATTAGTGGGAGGTGAATTCTCTTCCACTATTAGTTCTTAGACATATAGTATTCAAATCAATTTCATTTTCAACAAGATCCTTGAAAGCCTTAAAATTTTCAAATCCTTTAAATTCTTCTTAAGAAAACTAAACCAAGTCATTCTTGTGAAATCATCTACAAACAACATCAAATACCTTTCTCCTATCTTGGCTGGTTCGCCAAGATTTTTGTGAATGATTTATGATGTCCTGGATGTTGAATATTCTTTTGTTTCAAAGAATACTCTAGTTTGATTCCCAAACTGACATTCTTTGTAGTTGGCATCGTGAGGCTTTGATATTTTTGGCATGTCACTAGGAACTTGTGCTCTTGTAAATTTGATCAAATTATAAAAACTAACATGTCTCAACCTTTTGTGCCATAACAAACTTCCGTTTATCCATCCAATAAAAAGCTTCTCAATTTCATATCCATCAAGGATGTGTACGTTACCTTCGGTCCTATTAGCTCTAGTTATCAATTTTCTAGAATATTAATTTATAATTTCACATCTCTTAGAGTTGAACATGAGATCACACCATTAATCACACATTTGACTGACACTCAATCCTTCCACGTACAAGACATATTGGGCTTTAGTCCTTCCATTATCAATGTTTGCAGTTTCTTTTCTGGTTATTTTTGTAGATGCATGATTTCTAAGAATTACCTTAGATTTATCTCCTTGAGTTTGATGAAGTTTCTTTGATACCTTGTCATGTGTATTGAGTAGTGATTATAAACATACCATTTATTTTGTTGTTTTTGAGCATACAACATGATACCACACCTTTCTTCCATACATTCGATTTAAGGGGGCATTCTTCCTTCCCTTGATTTAATTTGCAATCTCGAGCCTTGTGTCCAAATTATGGCACATGAAGCATTCAACTTAAATTTATAGAGGATTAAAAGAGTTTATTCCACCATACATACTTCTAGAGATGGTGCTTGAGTAGTTGTTATTCA
Organism: Pinus tabuliformis; assembly: GCA_031772625.1. Lineage (NCBI taxonomy): Eukaryota > Viridiplantae > Streptophyta > Pinopsida > Pinales > Pinaceae > Pinus > Pinus tabuliformis. Next base: position 510,589,417 of record CM062816.1, on the reverse strand, counting down.
TAAATTCTCTTCTTTTATAAATTCTACAATTGGTTTCCTTAGTATCAAATTTATAGCATTCATAACAATATCCATAGCATAGTTTTTTTTTTACCTAGATGATTGCTTCCTACTATTGATTTTAGCCTTGCTGCCTTCCTTCTTATGATTAAACTAGTCAAAAGATGGTTCTCTTGCTGATTGTTTTGCTGCATATGATTCTTTTTTGAGGAGGATTTTTTTCTTTCTTTGTATTATCTTAAAAACATTGACAAAATATAATTCATTATTTTGGATTCTTCCATTTATATTTTCAAATCATAACCAAATTTTCATATATATCCACATCTTATTCTCGAAATTCGATTGTCATGACTGCTTCGATCAACCTTCTAGTGATTAACTATTCCTGAAGGAACTTGATTTGATTCCAATTGTGAGACTAAATATTACACTAAGAGGGGTTGTGTGGGAGGGGGGTTGAATCACTGTAATGGAAAATTCAATATTTCAAAACCATTTCAACAATAACTAAATATATAATAGTACATTAGTAAATTTCAAGCATCATAACATTATTTAAAACTACACATAGAGTAACAATCATCACATCAACACAAGAGGACGCCAACCTTTACGAGAGAAAACCCTAAATTCTTTTTGTCTTCTTCAAATTGTCTACGTAGATTTGCAAGAACCAACCTTCTAAAGGCACCCACCCCAAAAAGTAAATTTTCAGGCACCAACTTGCTAGAGGCATCAACCCCCAAAATGTGGAAGCAACGACTTGTAATAGGATGCAGATTGATTAAGGCACCAACCTTGAAAATGTGAAAGCACTAAATTGTAGTGGACTTCAACTTGATTGAGGCATCAACCTCAATGGAGGAACTCACCTCATTCTTCAAACTGATTTGGATCACTTTTCACAATATTTAAGACTAGATCCATAATCACCAATGCAATATATATCTCCAAATTGACCATACCAATGCTATCACAATTTATTCATCAACCCACAATCATAAAATCTTTCCCATATCTCGTTTTGATCATATATATGAAACCTCTTCATAAACATTGAAAACTTCTCATAAGCTTCAAAACATAATATCAAGAGAAAAAACAACTTTTGATACTCAAAAACATGTCTTCATGACTCTTCATGTCCCTTTGACAAATCACAAAAATATTATGTCCATGCCCCTCTTTTCAAAATTAAATTTGAAGCTCTAAACCCCCCCAAAAAATTACAAACATTAATCATTTGAAAAACGTCATACAAAATGACATTTTAAGGCAATTTTTGTTCATAATGCTCCTCCCTGGTTTTCCTAATTGTTCAACAAAATGAACTTTGGCGTTAAAAAAATATTTTTTAGCAAACTCCTCACAACTTGAATGAGTGATCGAAACATTCCTCTAATCATGTAATCCCTAACAGAGGATACAAGAAGTGAAGGGAATCCATACCTTTGAATTAAAGATTCAACAACTAGTAGTGTTGGATTTATTTGGGTTTACCCAGGTTCAATCTATACTGCACACCAAAAAAACCCTTGATCGTTGGCCCTTTCAGCAACGATTTGCAAGCAGACCGTAGTATCACCTGAAGTGACTATGGGAGGATGTAGAACTAGGTTTCTGTAGCCTTGAAGGACTAGAAGATGTGGTATTATTATGTTATCTTATTCTTAGCATTTATAAATCACCTCGCCTCATTAGATTAATCACCTAAGCATGCCTTATAAAACCATAAACCATCACTATGCTGAAGTAAAATGCAACTCTAATAAATGCTACTCTATAATAGATAATAAGAAAATATACACATCAAAACACGAAATTAACGTGGTTCACCCTAGTGTAGGGCTACATCCATAAGAATTGTTGATTAATATAATAAATCTTTGAACAACAACCTGTTCTTGGTCCGTGCACGAAGCTACAGGATGTCAGTGCACTTAATTGTAGACTCTTCTCTAGGCCTCTGCGCACTCAGCTGCAGACTCTTCTCTAGGTATCTATGCACTCAGCTACAAACTCTTCTCTAGGTCTCTATGCACTTAGTTGCATACTCTTCTCTAGGTCTTCATGCACTCAGTTGTAGACTCTTCTCCAGGTCTTTGCATAATCAACTACAAAACCTCTCCTTTACAACCAAATTATAGATCACAATAATTCACCCATAAGACTGATTTGGATCAAAACTGATTGATATCTATTCTTCTTATCTTACCCTATATATACTATTAAATTGTAGGGTTACATCATCAAAATACCATGGAATCCTTAAAGTAAGCAACTATGGCCCAAAACCCTTTAATCCCTTACAAAATCGCACACTTTTACAAAAAATGAGGGGCTTCAACCCACCTCAAAGCCCTTACGACACCGCGTGGTATATATGTGCTCCACTTTGTGCTTCGCTCCACTAAATGTAGAGTCTTTGCCAAAATATAGGCCAAGTTGGGCTACACCCAATAGGCCCCCAACACTCACATGTGACTCGTCATGAGTCACTTAGTTGATTTACCTTTGATATTCACTGCAATGCTATTGTAGGCACTGCTGAACTATTGCAAAATTTTTGTGACCTACTTCTCTTCACTGCACACTTCCTCCAGTAGTGCTTCTCTCGCTCGTCCCATACCCTTCTACATCACTGCCTCTTCTCTCTGTTGAAGCTCTTGAAGTTTCTCATCCACTACTTCGGATAGTTGGAGAGCCTCATCTTGCCATAGCTGAGTTCTCTCTCTAAGAGTCTTCTCTTCCTTCCTCATCTCCTCTATCTTCTTCTGGAGGGAATTTCCCTCATTGACCTTTGCAAGCTTTTGTGAAATTGGTAAGGTTATCATAGTTGCCCGAATCTCCTCCAGATACCGCTGAATATCCTCTTGTAGCTTTTTCACATTTGGATCTTCCTACAGCTAAGTCAAAATCTATAAGCTCTCATCCAATAACTTCCCATAATATTCCACTATTTTGGAGATGACGACTATTGTAGCCTTCAGGTCGTCCTCCCTCTGCTCTCACACTTCCTTTCATGTGATTGGCTGTAGCTTAATATGTCGCTCGCTGATCTTCATCTAATATGTAAATTTCACATCTGCGATCTTATCCTTGGATCCTTTTCCTACAAGGCTGAGCTTCAGAACCTTGTCCTCCACTGGTTCCTCTTCTTGGACATCAATTTACGAAACTTCACGGCATGTTGCTTCGATCACCTCCTTCAGCTTCTGCTGCTATTGTACTCCTTGGTCCCTCTCCTAGATCGCCTGGTCAAGCTTCTGCTTCAGCGAAACTCGCTCTCTCTCTACTTGAATGTTTAACTTCAAAGTGAGTTGTTCACGCTGCTTCAGCTCATCTATGATCTCTTGATGCAACTTGTGTAATATCTGAAGTGGCACTGCTGTGATGTTCATATTCACATACCTCCACTCTTTGGCCTGCTACTATACCTCGCTGGGGTTAAACTAGGCTCCTATAGGTATCGGCATTATCTGTGACCCAATTGTAGGCTCTATTGATCTTTCCTCTCTAAGATTCTCCTCTACCTGCACTGGATGTCTGACTGTCTCTGCCAATGTCTTTAGTTTTTCCATGTGCTCCTCGACGCTTGTTAGAAGTTCGGCATAACGATCCTCTAGCTTGTTCCATGATTCTACCATTGCTTCCTAAATTCTGTCCCCAGTATGGTCTAAGTCCCCATCAGTGAGGACCAATGGCATTATATCCTTTGTCTTGTCTACCTTATACTTCTTTGTGCTTCTTGTGGCAGCTTCAGCACATGCCTTCCTCTTCTCTAATACAACTGGGTTTGTCTTTGTATTTCCAGATTCTCTGTTTTGCTCATCACTTCTAAGAGGATCTTGGAGACCCTCGTCATATTGCTTCTCTTGTTCTGAATTTTTCTCATGCTTATCCTTTCAACTCGCATCAACAAACTAGGTCGTGTCCTCCTCTGTAAGAGTATCCTCCATCTGTCTCCAATGCAGTGATCCACTCCACGGGCCACTTTTGTATCTATGCTAAAAGATCATATTTTGTCACTAAATATGGCAGGGGATGCCATGTCTTCCTTGTGTCCCTATGAGCATGTACGTAAATCTTGTGGAAGTTAGCATTAAACTTCACGACAAAGTTATACTGCTCGTATAGGTTCAGCGAAAGGTGATGGTGCTGGTTCACCAACATGTGTAAATCCATATGGTAGAAAAAAAAACATTCTGTTATCCTGTGCTTGTGCTAGTTCATTGGTATACCAAAGCGAGGCACATTGCGTGGATTCACAAACATCTGAGGGTAGTGGTGGGAAATGTGAATCTTCCGGCTCCATCCATGCAAGCATCACAATTATTAGAATTAACCATGCATAGTGAAACAAAGTACCTTTCTCCTCAGCCTCAAAGTAGTCATCCAGAAACTCTTGGCATATATATGTGGCCCAGTTCTACTGAACCTCATTAGATCACTTCCAGCTAATGAAACCATCGATGCAGAGACTTCATTAGCTTGACACTTCCTCGTGATTTTTCCAGCCAACATATGTGCTACGAAGTGAACTCCCTAGTAATTGATCGAGTTGATATCATAACCTCGCTTCCCTTTCATCAGTGCAAACCTCTTCTTCATGTTTTCTTCTATGGCTCTGTCCCGATATTTCCCAACAAACTCTTTTGTGGGCTAGCCCTTGATAACAAAGTATTTTGATTCTCCATATTAACATTGGATTGATATGGATCCTCTTCCCCATCCATATGCATCCATCATGCACTAGAACGAGCAGTTGTCTCACACAAGTTGTGCTTCTTGGACTTCTACCGATGTGCGACACATTCAACATATTCAACAAGCTTGACTGCACCAATTCAACCACCCACTGCTATGGTTCTAACCTTATCGCAACACTCTCAGGGTAGTACACTTGTTTTAAGTATTTGTTTGGTGCGAACCACAATTATTTATTTCTATGATTGAAATCACTGTCCATGAATTTCAACTACGAAATCTTTCCAAGGTTTTCTGTAGTAAATCACACTGACTCTGGTAATAAAGCTATGAAGGTTCCATGCTTTGCATCCTTCGACTCTGTCACTAGTTTTGTATCTGGTTTCCTTGGTGGAATATATGGTGGGTGAGGTGACGGAAATGTTGTGCCATCCATTTCCATTTGTGCTCGCTCTTCTTCTTCCTCACTATCTATCACATGTTCAGGCTCTTTTTGAGGCTCAACATGTCCCTTTTCTTGTTTATTCTTTGTTCTTTTCTCTCTATCCATTTTCTTTGGTAGAGATCTCTGTTGCATGTGTGATGATGCTGCTGCATGCGGTGGTGCTACAACGAGCATATCAGCTGATTCTTCCATGACTCCGGCTATGCCCTTATCACTAAATATATGAATAAATTCTTCAGGTGTCATACGACAAAAAAAATTTCTGCAACTTATCCGCAATAGCAATACTCAAACTTTTAGGACAACAAAGTGCCAAATCTGGGCGGGACATGAATTTTTATAAAAAATCTAAATTTCTAACCCCATCATTAGCTTAGATTGTGTTCATTAATTTCATATCTATCGCTAGATCCATGCAATCTGTCCTCATAAATGCATCACTCCATGTGTTTCAACGACAACTTTCCTTTTTAATAGTCATATTTTCCCAGCGAACTTCGACACATCCCATATTGTAGCAAAGAAACCCCTCCTATGTCAAGGCTCTTATGAGCTTTGACATAATCCTGAATGTAGTGAAGTAATTTCCTACGTTGAAGCTCTCTCTGCAACATAGTTTATAGTCCAGCTCCCACTTTCAACTGCAAGTGGCATTAATAATATTCTCCTTTCTTCAGAGCGAAGCTGTAGGGGTATGGTGGTCCCTGTACAACTTCAACCTGCTACCATTTACTCTTCCTTGAACCATTTCTCCATTTAACTTTTGTAATTGAACTGTGCCTCCATCAATAATATGCTTGATAATGTATGGGCCCATGTTACAGGGAAAAGTGTCTATGCAGAACTGCTAATCCCACTAAGGTGTGGTAGCTACCTTATAAACAAACAAAGTAAAGCTGCTTTCATTTTTCCTTTATGAAATATAGATGAAAGAAGAATAAAGGAGACCAACTTCTATCTTGTGCTTGGTTCCTAGTTCGATTCCTCTCTCTCCTGATAGCCCTTTGCTACTTGCTTCCCTGTACGCCCAGCTTCACAGAGTACCTGTAGAATCAAAGTAGCATAACACTATGCAAGAACATGGATCTATAATCATAAACAATCTAGGATCAGATGTAAATTGACCATACAAATGCATAAAACATAAATGACACAAGAGTATGGAGGAAAACTTGAATAGATTTATTGATAATAAAAAAAGAGCCAAGAGAGTTACAACCAGATGTTCTGACCCAGCATCATCCTCTCAGCAAGTAAGCCCTTCTTCACCTCATGCAAAGCTTAGATCACCCAACACTAAGATGTTGCCTCAAGAAACCAACAACAATTCCTTACAAGATGCAAAATTCCAGCTTCTGGATCTCTGGGATGAGGGATCCATATATAGATATCTGTAAGGGAGATGAGTCAGCTTGTGATTTGATTAGTGTCTTCCCTCTGATAGTTCTTTCTTCCACTTGGAGATTGATGATCTCTTACTCATTCTTGGTCGAATTCAGAGAGGCAAGTGTCACAGGAGAAGTTTCTGGAAGATTCCATGCCTCTCCACCTCGCGAATTGACATTGCCATTTGTCACTTCTCGCCCATCGCACCCCATAGAAGGGATTTTTGAAATGCAACGCACCCACAGAGTGTACTTAGGTGAGATGCAACGCACTTTGCCTATGGAGCAGGTGAAATGATCCTGTTTTGACCAGTTCTGAGTGGTTTTTCATGGAGAACTTCTGGGAGAAGCTGTAATCAGTTGACCTTGTTCCTTTAGGAGTTAGAACAACACTTTTAGGGACTTAGGAGCCCTTGGTTTATGGAAATTTTATGCTTGGGGTTGCAGTGCCCAAAAATGTCCATAAGAGTTGCCCCCTAAAGCATGAGGTCGTTAATCTTTTTTTTTGATGTCGGGTGAAATGCTTTATCATGAGGATCCGAAGTTCTTTCAAGCTGGGAGGAGACCTGTAATAAGATACAATACAATACATTATCTTCATAATATTTTCATGATCTAGCTGAGGCGGGCATTCCCATGCTCAGCTTTATAAATTCATTTTCATGTACATAGGACAGACAATCGTCTGAGTGTAGACTGATGATTCTGGTAGAGCCATCATCCCTTTGATTGGATGATTATCTGTGCAGTAACGATGTAAATTTGATGTCTTTATTTACTTAATATATATCGCAGCCCTGATGGATGAAACTAGATCCGGGGTCTTCAATCTCGTTCGATCTTCACTCGAAGTACAAGTCGATCCATGTGAGAGATGTTCTAGAGTCGAACATGGAAAGACATCGCCTCATTACTAGCCAATGATGTAAGCTGTTAACAGGCGCGAGAGGAATCACCGATAATGATAATGACCCTCAAGGTACTGCAGTAAAATTCACATGGTGTGAATAAAGGACTTGGCGTCGAACACCACGCAAAATCTTTCGGTCGAAGGCCATTGATGTAAACCTATTGCCGGAAGTGAGAAACTTGCCATTGAGGCATGCAAGCTTCAAAGTAATGAACGGGGTGTTCCTAGATTGACTTCTTGGATAATGAGCTGATGTCGACAAGAAGTGATCCGTCATAGGAGGGCCTTAATGAATCCCACATCAATGACATGGAACGGAGCAAATGATTTTAATGGAGGTGAAAACGATCTGGTGATATAAGGTTCAGGGTGGTGGTCATGAAAGAATGGAGCATAAATGTATTGCAGCGGGTGAGACACAGGTGAATTCTCTGAATGACTTCTCTTGAACATATCGGCGACACTGACGTGGTGGATTGGTAGCATTAACCCCAAATGTGGATGGTTTGATGGGACCATGGTGATGTGACCGATGAATGAAACAACCCAAGAGTGAAAGTGTCATGTTCAAGAGCGACTTGCTACCAACAAAGTTTCTTCAAGTTTTCTTCCCAATTTTTCCCCATTCATTGCTGACCAGTACCTCTTTATTTTTGTCAAGCTTGAGGAGGATAAAATATGCTTGTTCTATAATTTGTCGCTATGTTTTAACGAGCCTAGCGACAGTGAAACTTGTTCTTGTCCGCTATGGACAAGTTTGTCGCTATTAGGTTTTAACGAGTTTAACGACAAAGATAACTCGGTCCTTTTCATTTTTAGAGAGTCTGAAGAGGGACGTAAAGGAAACTCCCAAAATTCCTTTTTCGTCATCTAATCTCTTAAGTCCGAAAATGTATAAAACAATACAGAAGGGATGAATTTTCGATACTTTTAACAAGCTGAACAAAACAAGCGCTCGATCTTTTTTTGTAATAATCCCTTAGGTCCAAAAAGATTAAAATCTAAAGGAGGGATAACACTTCCGGTCCCTTTAACGAGCTGGAGAAGCCAATGGCTCGACAATCTTTTCATATTTTACGAGTCAGTTGAAAAGAGCTTAAAGGAGACTTGTCTTTTGAGGAACGAGTGATAAAATTGGGTAGCAGCTGATTCCAGGTAAGGTTTGGAATTTTCCAATCACGGCAGTGTTACAAGGATGGCTAGCGAGATCACTCTTCGCAGCTGTTCCTCAAAAGGGGTAAACAATCAAATGGAGGTGAATGATCGGCCAATACAGAGTGGAGGTGATGATGGGAACACGACCAAGGCTTTAAAGGCTAAAGTACTACATTCACGATGGTTATTTACCAGGAAATAGTTCATTTTTTAATGAGCTTAAACGCGGGGAGAAACATTTGCTCATGACTTATGTTTATTTTTTAACGAGCTTGAACTATGTGCTAAAACTGCTCGATTAATCCAGTCGTATAATAAGAATGTCTCATATATGAAAACGGCAATTTTTAGAGTTTTGCCCCACATCCTTTCTTTATGCAAGTTAGGAAACGACCAATCCTATGAGTTTAAAGGGTTAGAGGACCTACAAATTTAAAAAATAAATGGTCGCTCTTCTCTTGCACTCCAAAAGGTTTGCATGCCCCCAGGTATAAAATAAAGCTTCAAGGTCACCTTTTATTCTACCGACAAAACATTTGTTTTATCAGGAAAGGTCTACCTCTTTCAGGTTACGAAAGATTGTTCTATTCACAGCGCAAACAAAACACTTCTTCGGAGATGTCTACCGAAATAGATAAAGGTGAGCGGTGCAGACGCCTCCACTTACATAACTTTGACGAGGGAATCTTATTCCAGTCTAACCCCCTCTTCCAATCACGGACGAGAGTACAGACCAGTCATATATCTCTCGTAGAAACCTACCCTATACCCGAAGTTTTCCTGCCGAAGTAGACCAAGGTGCATGCCCCCTGGGTTTCAGTCATGTCCCCCAAATTACTCGCGCTCATCGGGTGGAAGGACTGGGGATTGATGAGACATTCCTTGTGTGAAAAGACCATTCAGGGATGGTATATGACTATTTGCTATGTGTGATCCGGGAAATGAAATATGGTCTACAAGCTTGACCACTCTTCCTTCGTGCGAAAAACACATTACTTTAAAGAGTGATGAGACAATGGCTCCCATGCGATAAATATAGTCTCGTCCAAGGAGTAGATTATAATCCAGGGGTCCTTGGACTACCATTACGTTCATATGAACGGTTTTCCCTCTCAATGTTATGGGAACATTGGGAAGGATCTTTAACGGTCGACTGGTTCCTTTGTCAAAGCCTGTTAGATTTCTCATCTCAGGCAAAAGCGATGGTGAACCAAGTGCTTTCCAAGTAGTAGAGGAAAGGATACTCACAGAAGCCCCTTCATCTATGATGGTACCAGCCATAACCATTCTATATATTTGAGCAATGATTCGGAATGGTACACTAGCCGGTAAGCGGGGTCTGCCTAGTTGATTCCAGTCAAAGGAAAAAACTAGGTTGCTTGGAGGTGGGACCGAATAGACGACTAGGTACGACTTTGACGAACTTCCTTCCTATGGTAAAGGAATGCAAAAATTGCCCCCATGTTCATCGGAGTTTGTGCTTATGAAAAGAATTTGGACGGTGTTATCCTTATTCTCTTCTGTGACTATATCATCTGAAGATGGAACCTCTGAAGGCAAGACCGGGTCAACTGCTACCTCGACCTTTTGACTTTCGTCTAGTATGGGTTCAGATGGTTTGTCTTCAATGATAGACGCTTCGGCCGACCACCTGGGCGGGTCAGCCAGATTTTCAACTAGTGACGGACTCAACAAGAGTTTTTTATATCCAGGAGGCAGTCGTAACGGTGAAACCGGACGATTTTCCAAAACTATTTTAGCCTCGTCTAAGAAGGGACAACGATGGACGACATGATCGCCTTCGCACAGTTTACAAGGAAATCTATATTTTCCTTTTTGTCCTGGGGCTTCACTTTCACTAGTCGATGGTGTGCTTTCAACATGATCATCAGAGGTTGATGACACCGGGTTGTGCAAACGAGGAGACTAGTCCCTTAAGATCCGAGGGATGCAGGGACAATCTCGATGATAGTGGTCCCCTTTGCAAATGACACATGGCGATTTAGGCCTGGTCGGTGCAGTGTGTGGATTTTCGCTAGACGACGCTTGGTTGCCCCCTTTCGCTTTTGGCTCCTTCTTCTTCTTCTCTTTCTTCTTCTTTTCCTTCTTCTTCTCAGGTACTTGATTTTTGGCTTTACCAACCCCATCAAGCGAAGAGGAATGAGGAGAGGAGGAATTGGAGGAAATAGAAGGTTGATGGGTAACTTTGGAATCGTCTAGTTGCTGATTCGATTGCTGAGGAATTGCGGTGTTCTGAACGACAAAGGTTGAGAAGAGCCATACGGGCAAACCGATTGTCAGTCCTAGAAGTGACAATGTGGCCATATGGGGTGCACCAACATCTCCCCAAGAGGAGAAGGGACTAGGATTTCCTCCAAGGGGAATTCCTTGGTTGGTGGATTCCATTTTCTCGACCTAAGATCAACGTAGGAAAGGGTGATGATTATTCCGTTTAAAATAAATTTTAGATGCTTTGACACAACTTGTTTTTTCAATTTTTAAGAGTCGAGAAAAAACAAAAGATGACCCTAGTCGCCTTCGATTTTTAATGAGCCCGAAGTGACAAGTGCTCAGATGGACCTTTTCTGTTAAGGAGTCTGAAAAGGAATGAAAGGGACTGATCTGGAAATCTAGGCAGAGGGATTACTGAACTAATCGCAAAACTGTAGAATACTTTTTATGGTACGGCAGTCAATCTTCCCGAATGCTGTGTTCAGTGCATTGCGATCGATAGGCTGGCAGACACGACTTCCTATGGATAAAGGATTAAGCCTATTGTGGTCTCCCAAAATATACTCGACGGTACGTGGGAGCACAAGTCCGTACTGGCACTTATCATCTCAAAGTGGAGGAATCACCCAATCAACAGTGAGAACAACAGTTACCAGGCTTTATGACGCCGGAATACGTCTCTAGCCTAGACTTCTAGATGTTGTGCGTTAGGTTCCAAAGCGTTGTTAGATTCATTAAATTTATTTTATAGTTGATCTTGCTTAAGAAATTTTCCTTTCAGGTTCACCACGTGATGTAGATGTACAATTCCTAAAATGCAATCTAAGATGATAAACAATCTTTTATCTTCTTTGTGCAATGAAAATCCTAGCTACTAAGGAAAGAGAGACAATATTCTTTCACAAAGAGCAAAGAGCACACACTATATGCACTGTCCTAAATCAAACCAATCAAACGGTCTAAATGCAAATGCACATGCATGTATTTGTTTTCAGCCTTCTTAATATGTGAATGATAAAAAGAAAGCTAATGTGCAAATCTGAATTGCTTTTCAAGCGACAATTACTAACAAGTTTCTTTTCAAAATAAAAAATGAAGATAATGACAACACTTTGCGATTTGGAAATGAATACTTGCTTTCGACACTAGAAAAAATATAAATCCAGATCAAATACAACAGTAACAGAGTAATCGACTATCAAGAGCAATCAGACTCTCTTCTACGACTGAAAACGACATTTGCGACACTTTCAAATCAAGAAACGACAGTACAATTACATTACTTTTTTGCAAAGGAGAACTGAGAATGACTCAAAAAATACACAAAAACATTTACAGTTCTTTGCACAATGGAGGCAGAATAAAAGTAAGGAAAAGGGGTTTCAAACAGAGGTATACTGACTACAGGCAGCAAAATTCATGAATAGAACTGAAAAGAATGAACACAGAAACCAAAAATGAGGAACAATGCCTAGTCTGATCAGTGCACCTGTAACACAGTGAACTTGAAATGCAGCGCACCTACTACATTCGAGAAGTGCGCTGAATTTCAGATTCACAGAACAGAGACTACGCTGGGCCATAGACGAGACTTTGCTTGGGTTCTGGGTCACAGTTTGCAGTTCAGTTCAGGGATTTGGCCGAGCAAGTGGTAATCAGTAAATCAACAATGGGGGTAGATCTGAGGAGGTTACTAGAGCCACCACAAGGGAAATTAGAGAGTTTGTAAATCAGTTGTTTAATTCATAAACAAAACCCAGAGATTGACTGAAGCGACATTTATCTACTTTGCATTCACATAGCAAATGCAGTTCGAAAGCTACCTGGATCGACTTCAGGCTCTGTTTGTAAGTTTATAAAATAAACAACAAGGTAGATAAACAAACAACCTAGTCGCTCCCCAGCGGAGTTGCCATTTTGTTACAGGGAAAAGTGTCTATGCAGAACTGCTAATCCCACTAAGGTGTGGTAGCTACCTTATAAACAAACAAAGTAAAGTTGCTTTCGTTTTTCCTTTATGAAATTTAGATGAAAGAAGAATAAAGGAGACCAACCTCTGTCTTGCGCTTGGTTCCTAGTTCGATTCCTCTCTCTCCTGATAGCCCTTTGCTACTTGCTTCCCTGTACGCCCAAATTCACAAAGTACCTGTATAATCAAAGTAGCATAACACTATGCAAGAACATGGATCTATAATCATAAACAATCTAGGATCAGATGTAAATTGACCATGCAAATGCATAAAACATAAATGACACAAGAGTATGGAGGAAAACTTGAATAGCTTTATTGATAATCAAAAAAGAGCCAAGAGAGTTACAACCAGTTGTTCTGACCCAACATCATCCTCTCAGCAAGTAAGCCCTTCTTCACCTCATGAAAAGCTTAGATCACCCAACACTAAGATGTTGCCTCAAGAAACCAACAACAATTCCTTACAAGATGCAAAATTCCAGCCTCTGGATCTCTGGGATGAGGGATCCATATATAGATATCTGTAAGGGAGATGAGTCAGCTTGTGATTTGATTAGTGTCTTCCCTCTGATAGTTCTTGCTTCCACTTGGAGATTGATGATCTCTTACTCATCCTTGGTCGAATTCAAAGAGGAAAGTGTCACAGGAGAAGTTTCTGGAAGATTCCATGCCTCTCCACCTCGCGGATTGACACTGCCATTTGTCACTTCTCGCCCATCGCACCCCATAGAAGGGCTTTTTGAAATTCAACGCACCCACAGGGTGTACTTAGGTGAGATGCAACGCACTTTTCCTATGGAGCAGGTGAAATGATCCTGTTTTGACCAGTTATGAGTGGTTTTTAATGGAGAACTTCTGGGAGAAGCTGTAATAAGTTGACCTTGTTCCTTTAGGGGTTAGAACAACACTTTTAGGGACTTAGGAGCCCTTGGTTTATGGACATTTTATGCTTGGGGTTGCAGTGCCCAAAAATGTCTATAACAGCCCAACCAATGCATCTTGAATTTTCCTGGAAATTTTACAAACTTACTGTCATAAAGGAGAACAAGGTCTCCTACCTAGAAATTCTTTTGCTTAAAATCTCTGTCATGCTAGACCTTTTTTCTTTCTTTCTGTACCTGCTAATGGAATCATGCTATAAATATATCTTCCTCCAAATCAAGCAACTAAGACATCTTTCCTCCATTATATTAGGGTCTCCCATGTCTATAAAAGTTGCAATCCTCAAGCTAAGCATGATGTACTCCATGGGAATCACAACTTCTTGCCCATAAACTAACTAGATGTGTGTTTGACCTGTCAAATTTTTACATGTGGTCATATAATCCCATAAAACTACTGGAATTATAATGTGCCATCCATCTCTATTCATATTCCATACCTTATTAAGTGCATTCTCCAAAATATTGTTAAATGCTTAACTGTTCCATTGGCCTAAGGGTGATAAGGGGTACTCTTTTGATGATAAACTTGGAACTCCTTAGTCAATGATTTAATAGCCTTATTTAGGAAGTGTGAACCTTGGTCACTCATCAAAATATTCAGAAATCCAAATCTAGATAATATGTACTCAAAAATAAACTTTGCAGCAGTCTCTGCGCTATAGTTCCTTACTGGTTGTGCTTCGTCCTAGCTTGTCAAGTAATCAGTCGCTGTAATTATCTACCTTTCACTAGTCCTCTTTCCAAGTGGGTTGATGGGTCTAACAAAATCGATGGCCCACTTATCAAAGATCTGCAATATGACTTGTGGTACTAATGGCATCCCATCTCTTCTAGAAGGCCTCCCTATGCTTTGACACACATCACATGCTGAATAGTACTCATTCACATATTTATGTAGTGTAGGCCACCACAATCCTGCTCTCCAACTCTTTTGCATAATAGATTTTCCTGAATAGTGTCCACCATCTATGCCCACATGAGCCTCTACTAGAATCATATGTCTTTCATGTTCGGGAACATATGTGCACAATATCTCATATAGTCCCATCTTATATAGCTGTCCTGCTATTAATGAAAAGTCAACTTCCTTAACCACTAATTCTTTCTTTTGTTTCATACTATACTTTGCAGGAGCCATTCTTGTGGTAAAAAACTGAATGATATCTGTGAAATGTTCATCTTCCACTCTGATTGCAAATAATTGTGCACCAAGGAGATTATCCTCTATGCTAGTTGGTTTTTCCCCTATTTCCAGCCTTGACATATAGTTAGGTCTTGCATTTAGTCTCGCTAGTTAAAAAAAGATCTCATAGTCATATTCTTATAATAACAGTAACCATTAGCAAATATTTCCTCCTAAGATAGGATTATTAACCAAATACTTAAGTGCAGAATGATTTGTAAACATTTTAAAGCAAATAGTGTTTAAACTTCTGAAAATCACATACCATGACCAATCCTTCCCTTTTTGTGGTGGTGTAATTCTTTTCTGCTTTAGATAGCTTTCTACTTGCAAAATCTATAGGATGATCAATCTCTTCTGCACCAGGTTGTGCCAGTATGACTCCCAAATCTATACAAGAGGCATCCACATGGACATGGAATTCCTTATTCCAATCAGGGAACACTAGTATAGGTGCATCTACCATTTTTTCTTTCAATATGTCGAGGCTTGTCTTACATTCTTCATTCCACTGAAAAGTTACATCCTTCTTCAATAATTTCTCCATAAGCACAAATGATCTTAGCATACCTCTTGATTAAATTCCTGTAATACCTAGTATTTCCCAACATAGTGCGAAGCTGTCTTACTATCTTAGCTGGAGGGAAGTTCACAATGATAGCAACATTAGCAGGTTCCACCATTAGTCCTTACTCACAGAAAATATGTCCCAAAAATATGCCGAAAGGTACACAAAATATGCACTTCTTTAGGTTAAAAGAGATCTAATACTTTCTACATGTGTCGAGCAGAAGTCTTGAACTTCCAACATGTTTTCTCAACAATCCAAATATTTTCCAATAATCAAAATATACCTCTAAAAACTTGTGGATGTATTCCTTAAAATCTGTGACCATCATCCTAGAAAATATAGCAGGGGAATTTTTTAATCCAAAAGGAATTACTGTGTATTGATATGAGCCCCATTCTATAGAAAATGTGGTCTTATGTTGATCTTTAGGTGCAATCCTAATATGATGATAACCTGAGAATCCATCTATAAATGAGTAAGCTTCCTGACCTCCTACATTGTCTAGCACTTCATCTGTGAAAGGGATAGGGAAGGGATCATGTAAACATGCATCATTTAACTTTCTCAGATCAATAAAGATCCTAATTTCTCCTTGAGTCTTCTTCTCTTGCACCACCATAGGATTCACCCATTCTGATTCTTCTATAGGTTAAATAATTATTGCTGCTATCATCTTATCAAGCTCCACTTTCACTTTCTCCTTATACTTCGGGTTCAACTTATAGGGTCTTTGTTTGACCAGCTTCACATCATGTTTAACACAAATCTTCATGAATCCTAGATCTCCTATTATACCCTTCATCTCTAAAAGCTTGGTGGGAAACAATTCTTGATATTCATGAAGTAACTCTGGAACTTTACTGATTGTCTCCTCATCCCAGTAATCTCCTATTGTTGCAAACTTGGGTTCCTTCTATGATCCTATGTTTACCTTCTTAGTCTTCAATGGCTTCTTTATGTATGGTATCTCTATATTAGGTCCAATTACTTCACGGTATCCTTCTGACTCTGCTATGTCAATGTTGCGAGGATCTTCTTCTTCATCTGTAGTAAGGTTATAACACTCCAGTGCATTTTCTATCTATGAGACCTAATCAGGTTGCTTCCATGTCAGTGGGGTTACATTCTCAAATATCCTCTTCTTGACTGTCTGAAGGGCCAAATCTATGTATGGGAAATCATCCTCAAAGTTGAATGTTAATATGAAGCCATCAACCATGTCTTCCCAATTCACGGTACCATGTCAAAGCTCCGTTTCTAGGTACCAGTTCTTAGGGATTGTCTCTAATGTATGAATGAATCCATGTACCCATTCTTGCTGTGGAATCTCCTTCCATGTTGTAGTGCATAGTTGGATATGCTTCCTAGGATTAGTTTCACCATCATATTTTATCTCCATCTCTATATCTATTTGTCCAAACCTTATCCCCATCAGTCTTCAACATTCCTGCCAACCTCCTATATTCTTCTTGTGTGCATTCTACCATCTAACAGGGGTAGCCTTTAGGGCTATATCTAAGGCTAGCAACATTTGATTTTATGTAACGTGTTCTTCATAATTATTAAGAAAAGTATTTACATCACCTAAGCCATCATAAGAAGGAAGTTTACATACCTAAGATATCATACAATGAACTGATTTGGTGATTCTTGCACAACACCTTGTGGATACTTCATGCAACCTATCTGCCAATTGTCCAACTCTTCTTCTGAGTATGAGGTACAAGAACTATCAATCTCCCAACTCAACTTGCCTTCTATAGTAGGATTAACACAACCATGTTCCTTCACTATCATTTGATAGATATTGTCTATATCGGCTACATAATATTCTTCTTTGACTGGTTCCGTATATCTTACTCCTTCTGATGGATCCAAGGGGACAATTAATCTCATATTGTTTCCTTCAAATATCATCCGTCTCTTCTTCAGATTAATTATGGCCATATTTTCGTATGCCCTGTCAATTCCAAGCAATGCAGGATAAGGGTTATTGTCATCAACAATCTCTATTACTTCAAAATAAGTAGTAGTGTGAACTCCTTCAATATCCACTATGACACATGGTGCACGTCTGATCTGAAATGGGGCACTAAAGGATTCTTGTCAACCAACAAGAACCTCTCCAACTCCAAAGCTTAAGCAATTTCCAAGATCTATGCTTTTGATTGACAATTAGAAGAATTAAAGGACTTGAAACAGGTGCATGCTTTTGTTTGCCTTTAACTATTAAGTGCTTATGTTCATTTGCTTAAACTGATATGAAATGCAGATAACAGTCAATAAAGCAGCAAATATGCAAACCACAGGAGACAAGTTCACCTTGATATCTTGGGCTACGTCTCCTTGAGCACTAAGCAACTTGATTAGGCTCTTTGGGATTATGGCTTCAATTCTTTTACAAGTGCTACACATAACTCCATTGGGTTACAACTGAACCAATGGGCTTAGAATGCCATCTTACCCTAGGCTATCCTTACTCTGTAGACAGATCTAGGCTTCTCTAGACTAGACTCCTTCAATTAGTGCTCTGAGCTATCTTGAGCTCTAGCTTGCACCGACTCCCTCAGAATTATGTTAACTGTCTCTAGAACTCCTTCTTATGTATTTAGCACACTTTGGACATCAACAATAACTTGATCATTTGATCTATTTGTTGTTCTGCAACTTCACTACAACATCATGGCTCTTAGAAATATGCTTTGAGTTCTCTGGCTCTGCGACATTGCCTCCTGTTAGTGTCAGTATCTTCATCCCTTCGTCAGTGATCAAATTCTCTTGTTGCATTGCATTTTAGGTGTCTCGCTTGGTCAGCTGCATTCCATTAGGATCATGGATCATTTAACGGTAGTGGCTTATTATACATTTTCCCTCATGTCCTTTACCTACTGGCTCATTTTCGTTCATCTAGATCATCTATAGTCATTTTTTGTCTTTAAATCCGCAAAAGTTATTTTTAGGGTTTTAGGTCTCATTAGGTCTAGGGTTTCGTCAAAAAGGTCTTAAAAATGCTCAATAAAGGTTAGCAGGTGCATGAGGAGGACAAATAAATTTTCAACAACAATAATTTCTATAATCACATGCTCAGTGATTGATTTTTCCTCAAAACCCTGTTTTGAGGAAAAACAATTTTTTTTTATGTTTTTATGTATAAATTTTATGTAATTTCAGTTTTTCCATATGTAATAATTTCAGTGGCAACCCTGGTCACCTTGCCAAGGTTCAAAATCTCCATAACCTACAAGGAAAACAAAAAATCAAAGCATTCAGTTCATCACAGACAAAAATAAAGCAAACTACCCAAAAATAGAGTTTGAAAAACAAGTCAAATGCAAACATTACAAAGTGGGTTTTTGATAAGTGAAAAATTAAAATCTTTTGTATATAAACCATTTGTCATGTTTAAAGAGCTCATTTGCATCCAAAGGAGAAGGAGTGAACAAGAGAACAGTCGGGTTGAAAGCAAAGAGAAAAACTGCAGCAATTTGGGCAAGTTTCAGGGGTGCGACGCATTGGGTCGTGGGCGCGGTGCATAGGGCTAGCGCGGTGCATTGGGCTGCCCTCTACAGTGTTAAACTTACACTGGCGTGGCGCATTGAAGTGGCGCGGCACACTGGGTTAGTGGCACAACGCATAGGGCTTCAAGCCGATTTCACCCACAAACTCTCCCAAATTTGCAAAATTTGCTCAATCTTCAGGTGTCCAAGTAAGTCAAGCATTCTTCCACTGCCAGTGAATGAGTTTCTCTTAGAGTTTATGATGATTTAATGAGAAAAACTTGAAACTGTACGTGCTTGCAATTTTTCCAAAAACAGTTGCATAGGGTTTACAATTTTTGTTTTTGCTGCCAATTCCACTCCATCACTCCCTCACTCTTTGATTCCCTCATTCATTTTCTAGTTTCATCAACCCATTCCCTAATCCCCATATCCCTAAATTCATTCATCTCCTATCCCCAATTCTCATTATCCCAAACCCTAGCCACAAATCCCTAAACCCTAATTGTTGTCCTAAGAACCTAAATATTATTCCCTAAACCCCCTATTCCCAAAAAAACTTGTCAGCAACATTCCCAAAACCCCTCATACACATTCCCTCCACAGTCCCTCATACATTCTTATCCTTGGCAGCAAAAATCTAAAAACACCATAAATCTCTTCATACTCATCTAAGAAAACTCAAACATTGGCAAACATGGAGTCTGATCCTTCCTATGAGAGGGATGATGAAACTGTCAGTGATTCTTCCCAAGAGCTTCATGTCACCATTCAGCTAAGTGTACCATCATTCATATGGTTTTCATCATCATGTCAGGTTCCAATGGATCATTTTACACCTTGTTCATGCTTCAGTTGTGCCTAGGTAAGGTTCGTTTCCCTCTCCTAGGGATTTGAAGGTAATTTCTATTGGATGGTCAAATCATCAGTAAAAATTGTATCTTGATGTTCATACTCCTTCCCCTATCCTTAATGTACCTTATTAAATACTTCCCATCACTGATATCCCTCAAATTCCTCATTTTCCAACAAACCCTAGTTTCTTGCTACAATTTGGAAATTTTTTAGGCTAGGCCTGTGTTTTTCCCTTTGGGACCCCTTCCCCTCGCTCAATCTTTGAAATTACACTTTCCCCTATTTTCTAACATCCCTTCCTACTTCCCAAAATTTCCCCAAGAATTTAGAAGCCCCTTATCTCATTCATTTCCCTTCATTTCGACAAATCCCCTGTTCCACACATCGGGGTAGGTTTTACTCAAATGATATTTCGGAGCAAGGAAAGATGAATTTGGAAGAACTAAGAGAGGTTTTTGTCCAAAATAGGCCAAATAAGAAAATCCTCCTTCACGTTTTACACAGGTGTCATGGTTTTAGAGAAATGTCAAAAATATAGTTGCCTCAGGAGAATTGATGCACCTCTGAAGTGACTTTGGGAAAATCAAGATTTCTCCTAGCTTGGTTGGCCAAATGACTTGCTTGATGAGTCAAATGATAACTAGACATAAAGATATTTATCTCATGAGCTCAATTTTGGGTTGAGTAAGACCTTCAAATGTTGACTGCAATAGCACTCTGCCTTTAGGCAGCCTCATTTTGCACATTTTGACCAGTCTTGGGATATTTGACTTTTGACAGGGAAAATGAACTCAAAATTGAAAAATTCAAGTTGGGTTGGAAAGTAGACTCAATAATATTTCCAACGAGCTATTTTGTACCCAATTTGGACACCGGGAAGGCCCTCAAAACGGGTCTGCAAAAAGGCGCTATGCATAGAAATTTTTAACACAGGTTTTTCTGCCCAATGCGCCGCGCCACCTAGTGCTCGCTTTTGATGGGGACCTCCTTTTGTGGAAAGCTCAAAATTTTTGGATTTTTAATGAAAAACTATGCATGCCTACCAATGGCCAAGACATTTTGAGTTTTTGAGCCCCCAAAAAGGTCAAAAACACCCAAAAAATGACCTTACTGCCCCTATTTTGACACACAGGAAGCAGTGTTGGGAGAACTCAGTTTTGGAGGGGAAAATGGAGGCCAAATTCAAAAATTCCACTTGTTCTGGAAAGTAGACAGGTAGAAATTTCCAACAAGCACACTTGGAGAAAATTTGGACACCAGGAAGGCCTCCAAAAGTGGCTGCAAACAGGCACTATGCATAGAGAAATCAGCGCGACGCATTGGGGAAATTTTGCTCAGTTTGACCAAGAATACTCTGTTTTTCGCCTAGTTTCTTGACAGTTTGACTTTTCTCCTTCTTAATGTCAAACTTATGATGTAATTTAATGTAAATTGATGGATCTTGATGTAATTATGTCAAATTTTCACTCATGGAGGTAGATTCATCTATCAAAAAGTAGTTTGTAATTGAATGAATCAGTTCCCTAGTTTTTAGAGGCATGTTGTTCCACTGCCTACTTTTTAGTTCTCAGTTTAGAATTTGTTGGAATAGCTCCTAAAATCATGAGCTCAAACCCTAGAGGCTAGGATGAGTTTTTTTTTTGCCTATATCTTATGTTTTTTCAGTCATTAGCATGGTTGGACTTTTGAGAAAGCTTGGAGCTTCATTGTATACTCATCTCAGCAGTTTTGGCTAAGGAATAGACCACAGTTTGCAACACTTTATGGGATTCATGTGGCATATTGCTTTGGTATTGTGTTTCCTTCTGTAAATTGTAATTTTGTATGTGTTTTATGTATGCCATTATCTCTCTTGCTTCTTCTTAACTAAAACAAACAAGGATAAAGGTAGAATCCATTGGACTTGCAGTGCTCTACCTAGGGTTTGTTTAGTTATTGATGTTTTCAACTGTTTGAAGAGGATCCCTGAGGTTTTCTTGCCCTATTCAACTCCTCACCTATCTAAATCTCTCCATTGCATTCAATTTGAAGTGCCAAATCAGTTGCCTACCTTGCCCCATAAAGATCTCTGCAAAACTGAGCCTCATTCCCCAGACCCAAATTTTCCTTTCCATTTGAGCCAACAAAACATCATTAAATTCAATCAAACTCCTTTGCACACATACCTAGCCTAAAATTAGTCTTCACATCAGTCATCTCAAGCCTCATTGATCATATTCTACTAAGATTGACAAGGAGAGAGCCCTCTCCCGACCTGGTAGGGCTAGCTACTAGGTCAAGCGTGGTTTGATGTTATCTTGGATCTTACCTTTCTCAGCCTGAGGTAGATTTAGGCCCTAACACCTCAAACCTCTGGTGGCTCTGCCTCTGTCAAGCACTCTGGCTCTACGACTCTGGTGGCTATCCTCTGTCCCCCTCAGCATCTCTGGGTTCTTTGCGTTTTATAACACGTTTTGTTACCACAATCACTTAAAGCGTGGAAACCAACTGTCCATCTCTTCGCCTCCTTCTACGTTTTAATTTGTGTTTTCATGACATGTTTTGTTCATCATTTCCTTACAGTGGGGAACAATGATGTTTGAATTAGAAATGATTTCATAATTGAAAAGGAACCAGTGAGCGCGGGCAACTCGATCATTTGGCCTTCCTTCTGCCTTAATCCTGGAATAGACACATAACAGAATACACATGAAAAACTCACAAAAACACATCATGAGCCTTTAAGCCAGAACTCAAATAGAATTCAGCCACATCTATGATCCTCTCGGGTCTATCGTTTCATCGCATATTGCAAGTCGCTCTACGCACTGCCCATGGCTAAACCCGAACAAAACCCAAATAATGGAATACACGGGAATACAAAGAAATCCAATGAAAATATGCAAAGCTGAATTTTAAACAGAATTCAATTGCCCCTTTAATCCTACTGGGTCTGTGCCTTCATTGAAAATCACATGTCGCATGGCCCAATGCTCCCCTTTGCATTGATGCGATCCGATCTTTGATCTCTGATCGCTTTGATTGGCGCTATCGTCCCATCACTATATCATTGTTTTGGGATATCGACGGATGCTGCTTCCATGGTCCACGACACTTAAGCTTTCCTGATCAGCAATCTCCGATCAGATCCTGACCATTGATTCCTTTTCCGATTCACCGGCTCGAAGTGCTCATCGCAATCGGCCTATTGCATATCACAATGCCCTTGGCCTTTGGTTAAAACATCACAACTTAATATTTTATGTCGATTTACCATTTAATCCGATGGTTCACACTAAACCCGAAATAGCAAGCAGTCCGCTCAATCTCCACCGTTGATCCGTGATCTCTAATCCGACGGCTGACAGTCTTTTCGGGTGGCCCACTTGCGCGGAGATTACCCGCCCGAAAAAGCGGTTTTCTCTCTCCTGCGGCCTGCTACGTGTCGGCCAGTGTATGGAATCGGGTTCAACCCTTCCAATACCATTTACCGCTTAGAGCCTACCCGAAATACCGTTTACCGCCTTCCTTCCAGAACTCAAAAGGTTTTAGCTCATTTTATATAAATTCTTTAGATCCACCTGGCCAAGACTGCCCACGTGATTTTCAATGTAAAACGCGCTTTATAAAGGTTTAGCGCTTAACAAACATTTTTAGCGCGTAAGGCTACTATTAACCCTTAGGCCAAACTTAATAAGAAATGCCTCCTTTTCTAAGGACATTGGGCAAATCTTCTTTTTACAATAACTCCTTCGTTTGGAGTCCGTTTTGGCCCATTCAAATTGCGTTGGATTCAGAATGAAACAATCTATGAAATGAGACTATTTTCAAAATCATCCAATGACTTTCATTTTTCCTCTGTGAGGAAAATTCATAGACTTAGAAGTCTATGTTCGATCCATTTTGGATCATGCCTTCCCACTAAAAAGCTTTTGGACTCCAAAAGACTAGTATACTAATCTGAACCATAAATGAGAGTACCTCACCCCCTTCTTTCAACCTCCATACACTTTAATTGCATAGTGCCTCTGAACCAAAGCCTTTGAACACTTCCTTCCTGGATGTGCTTGTCCTCCTGGGAAGAACTGTCTTCCTCCTTGACTTCCTACAGAACTCCTGTTGAGAAGGTCATAGAAGGTAGTTTGAACTTCTCTTCCTTGATCATTGATCCAAGGTGGCTCAAACAAATGTGGAGTTACATCTTCTTCACAAAAACTTTCATTTGTACCTGCTACAAAAATGTTTTATTGAAATCTTATCAAGAACAACAGAATTACAGACAACAACTGGATGGCCTAAACTCTTGCTTCATCAAAAGAAATAGATTTCACATCTTGTGAATACCTCCATGTCTTTACATCTGCATACAAATGATTGACTAGATAACAAGCCAACAAAACATGCCTTTAAAATAATTGACCCTTCAAGTCAAGCATGTAGAAAAAGAACTTTAGGATTCTTTTTCAAAGATGAAACACTTCATCATTATCTCCATCTTGGAGACCAAATCAACTTTTCCCAAGTCAATATTGCATTACATGCATGCTTACAAAAAAGTAATCAACCCTTCAAGTTAATCACACATACATGTTTAAATACAAGGAAATCATTAACATCCCTATGTTCATGCATATCATGCTTATGCATGCATTTCATCCTTCAAATTTCGCTTAAGCACACTGTACTTTCGAAGCTGAAATGAATATAATGTTGCAGCAATAAAGTGAGTCTCCTACTCAACTTTTTCCATTCACCTTCTTGGTAAAACCCTGCAACTTGCATTCCATTAACAAAGAAATGCAAATAGATGCATTATATCAATAGACATGCAATCTTAATTGGATAAGAATTCTAACCATTTCTTACCAATCCATTTCAAAGGTCCTTCCTTTGTTTGCACATCAACAGAAACTTGTGAATCATCCTGAAACACATCATTTATGGAAACTTCCTTTCCATTCCTGCCATTCTCTCTTTCACCTCCTTCAAGTTTCACGGAAGAATTGTTGGATTCAGAGTCCAACATTTTGCAGCAACATGTCCTTGCTTATGGCAGTAAGTGAAACACATGTGCATTCTCTTGACATCATGATTTGCCTTGTCCAATGGACCTTTGGCTTCTTGCTTATTTTCCTTCAAAATTTTCCTATATGTGGCTATTCTCTTCCAACATCTAGAAACACTATGGTTAACCAAACCACAAAAGGAGCATGCAATTCTTTTCCCATGCTTATATGGAAATTTATCATGCTTAGCATAATCAAAAGGAATATGATTAGAACCAAATTTATACCTTTCTCTTTCACCTCTTTTACCTTCATGAGGATGTGAACTGAATGAAGAAGTAGCTCCCTTTGGAACACCATCAACCTCTTCAATGGTTTCATAGTTTCCACAACTCTCTGGTTCAAGTGTTTTCTTATGAACACCTTCTTACTGCAATGATGTTTCAAGCTATTGCATTCCCCATGAATACAATCTTTACACTTTTGAGGTAGAAGACCTGACATGAAACTCCTTCTTGGAACTGTTTCAAACGTCTTCATGGCAGCTTTGGAACTTTCGCCATAAGATTGTCCATAGCCAAGACCCAAATAATTAGGCCTTTCCTCAACCATTATTGGCTCAACAATACCCTGTGCATGTTTTCCCAAGCCTTTTCCTTCATAGCCCATCTTGGACATTAACTTGGAACCTATGCCTCTGGTATGTTTTTCAAAAGAACCAATATAAACATTCTTAGAGGAAATTGAAGACAAACTGGAATTATTTACCTCTTCTTCAAGATGATACTTGACTAAGGCTTCTTTGGAAACAAAGAGCTGTGTCTCCAACTCATGCATCCTTTCCAAGCTCATATTTGCAATATGAAGTTGTCTCTCCATTTCCTGCAATTTGTCAGAAAGCAACTGATTCTCTTCCTTCATGGAATTCAACTACTCTCAAAGTATGATTCTCTTCCTTCCATCCTCATACATTTCTCTCACCATATCCATCATGATGAACAAGTCTTGCTTCATGTATTCATCAAAGAATCTTGTGATGAAGGAAGAATTTGAGGACTCACTTGTAGAAGTAGTCATTATCAAAATGAACAAAAGAACTTCAAACAAGATTAACAAAGAGCTTATTCAAGCAACCTTTTGCGACAAACCTCTTGTGCTTCAAGGATAGTCTTGAGGTCCTTTGGGATAAGAAGAATGCCTGCAACCCTTATTCCTTCTTGTCCTCTTGGACTTAGCTATCAATAGCTTTACTTGATCCTTTGAAAACTCAAACAATAGTGAGTTTACAAAGAATCAAACAATCAATCCTTCATTGTTTAAACACCTTTCAAGTTAAGCAAGCAAATAGATTGCTCTGTCAATCAAGCATCCTTCTTTGATCAATTAAGCATCATGATACCACCTGCTTCATGATACAACCTGCTCTGGTATAACTTACCTTGATATAACCAGCTCTGATATAACCAACTCCGATACCACCTGATCTGAAATGGGGCACTAAAGGCTTCTTGTCTAACAACAAGAACCTCTCCCACTCCAAAGCTTAAACAATTTCAAAGATCTATGCTTATGATTGACAATTTGTGGAATTAAAGGACTTGAAAAAGGTGTATGCTTTTGTTTGCCTTTAATTGTTAAGTGCTTATGTTCCTTTGCTTAAACTGATATGAAATGCATATAACAATAAATAAAGTAGCAAATAAGCAAACCACAAGAGACAACAATATAATATGGAGTTCACCCTGATATCTTGGGCTACGTCTCCTTGAGCACTAATCAACTCGATTAGGCTCTTTGGGATTATGGCTTCAATTCTTTTACAAGTGCTACACTTAACTCCATTGGGTTACAACTAAACCAATGGGCTCAATTTGACATCTTACCCCTGGCTGTCCTTACTCTGCAGACAGATCTAGGCTTCTCTGGACTAGACTCCTTCAATTAGTGCTCTGAGCTATCCTGAGCTCTAGCTTGCACCAACTCCCTCAGAATTCTCTAACTATATTTGGAACTCCTTCTCATGTCTTCAGCACACTTTGGACATCACTAATAGCTTGATCATTTGATCTCTTTGCTGTTCTACAACTTCAATACAACATCATGGCTCTTAGAAGTCTGCTTTGAGCACTTTGGCTTTGCGCCTCTGCCTCCAACCTCTGGTTGCTCTTCCTCTGTCAAGCACTTTGGCTCTATGGATCTGGTGGCTAT
Source organism: Pinus tabuliformis (assembly GCA_031772625.1). Classification (NCBI taxonomy): domain Eukaryota; kingdom Viridiplantae; phylum Streptophyta; class Pinopsida; order Pinales; family Pinaceae; genus Pinus; species Pinus tabuliformis. Next base: position 510,562,365 of record CM062816.1, on the reverse strand, counting down.
CCTCTATCCCCTTCAGCATCTCTAGGTTCATCGTGTTTCATAACACATTCTGTTACCACAATTGCTTAAAGTGTGGAAATCAACTGTCTGTCTCTTCGCCTCCTTCTGCATTTTAATTCGTGTTTTCATGACACGTTCTGTTCATCATTTCCTTATGGTGGGGAACAATGATGTTTGAATTAGAAATGGTTTCATAATTGAAAAGGAACCGGTGGGTGCGGGAAACCCGATTGTTTGGCCTTCCTTCTGCCTTAATCCCAGAATAGACACATAACAGAATACATAGGAAAAACTCACAAAAACACATCATGAGCCTTTAAGCTGGAACTCAAATAGAATTCAATCGCATCTATAATCCTCTTGGGTTCGTCCTTTCATCACATATCACAAGTTGCTTTGCGCATTGCCCACAGCTAAACTTGAACAAAACCCAAATAATGGAATACACGGGAAATACAAAGAAATCCAATGAAAATCCGCAAAGCTGGATTTCAAACGGAATTCAATCACCCCTTTAATCCTATCGGGTCCATGCCTTCATCACAAATCACATGTCGCATGGCTGAAAACCCGCTTCACTGCTGTCCAGTGCTCCTTCCCTGGTTTTGACATAAACCTGCTCAATACTCCCACTGCATGTGCAATGTCTGGTCTAGTACAGACCATTGCATACATCTGGCTACCGAATTCACTCGCATATGGACCACGGGACATGTCCTCTTCCTCTTCTTGTGTCTTGGGACACTGTTCAGCAGATAACCTCACACCTACAGGAATAGGAACCTTCACTGGTTTACTATCCTACATATTAAACCTCTGCAGTATTGTCTCGACATACTTCCTCTGGTTTAACCAAAGCTTCCTCTTTGCCCGATCTCTTTTGATTTCCATGCCCAAAATATAGTTTGCAGCACCAAGATCTTTCATGTCGAATTTGGAGGACAATTGGGTCTTCAAATCCTGGATAATTTCTTTGTCATTTCCAACCAGCAACATATCATCCACATACAAGACCAGATAAATAACATGGTCACCAATTAATTTAAAATACACGCAGTGATCTACTTTGCTTCTGGTGAAGCCAAGTCCTCGTATAAATGTATCAAATTTCTGATACCACATTCTTGGTGACTGTTTTAACCCATACAGAGACTTCTTTAACTTGCATACCAGTTCTTTCTTACCCTTCACCGCAAAGCCTTCAGGTTGCTTCATGTAGATTTCCTCTTCCAAATCCCCGTGAAGAAACGTTGTCTTCACATCCATCTGTTCTACCTCAAAATAAAAAGCAGCAACAACAGATAAAAGTAACCTAATAGAAGTTACCTTAGCAACAGGAGAAAAAATATCACCAAAATCAATTCCCGGCACCTGGGAATAACCTTTTTCTACCAACCGAGCTTTGTATTTCTCCACCTTCCCTTCTGCATTTGTCTTCTTTTTAAACACCCATTTGCTGCCAATGGGTTTCCTTCCAGCCGGCAACTCCACCAGATCCCAAGCCTCATTTTTGTGCAAAGATGCCATTTCATCAACCATGGCCTCTTTCCAGAGTTTTCCATCCTCTGAATCTACTGCTTCCTTCACAGTTCTGGGATCATCATCAGTAACATACAAAGCAAAATTTGAACAGAAAGTAGAAGGATTATACCTTTTTGGTTGCCTTCTTTCTCGAACTGATCTTCTCACAGCCGGAGTTTGTGGCTCTTCATCTTCTGATTCCTCCTCTACTGCAGCGTCTGATTCTTCCTCCTTTAGCTCAAACTCTATCTTCTCAGGTTCCTTTGGTTGGACTTCATGTTTAATAACATCTTTTATCTCTCTGAACACCACATCTCAGCTGTACACAACCTTCCGTGTGACTGGGTTCCAAAGCTTATAACCCTTTAAACCATCCTTATACCCAATAAAGTTGCACTTTTCAGATTTACTATCCAACTTGGTTTGTTTCTCCTTTGGAACATGTACATATGCATCACATCCAAATACCCTCAGATGTGAAAGAGAGGGTTTCTTACCAGTCCAAACTTCTTGTGGAGTCTTATCCTCCAATGCTGATGAAGGTGACCTGTTGACCAAGTAACTTGCAGTATCCACCGCCTCTGCCCAGAATTCCTGTCCTAACTTGGCACCACTGAGCATGCTTCTTGCCCTTTCCATCAATGTCTTGTTCATTCTTTTTGCGACTCCATTTTGCTGAGGTGTATATGGAGTAGTCTTCTGCCGTGCTATACCACACTTCTTACAGAATTCTTCAAGTTCCTTGCTGCAAAACTCTCCACCATTATCTGTCCTCAGCACCTTTATCTTCTTCTCTGTCTGATTTTCCACCAGAGCCTTAAATTCTTTAAACTTGTCAAAGACTTCAGGTTTCTTCTTAAGGAAATATATCCATGTATTCCTTGAGAAGTCATCTATAAATGATACATAGTACACAGAATTACCCAGTGATGGAACTTTCACAGGTCCAAACACATCACTATGCACAAGCTCTAATATCTGTTTCGCCCTCTTAGCACCAGAGGGGAAACTCACCCGATTCTGCTTCCCATATACATAATTTCACAGAAATAAAAATCCAGAGAGCTATTAATCATACCTTCTACCATACCTTTACCATGAAGTATTCGAAGGCCCTTCTCTCCAATATGTCCAAGCCTTTGATGCCACATCATGGTCTTCTCTCCAGAGACCACTAGATTTTCAGCTCCACTTTCAGGAACCACAGAACTGTTGCACCCATCAACAATAGTGCTACCTTGCAGCTTGTACAAAGTTCCAGTCCGAACTCCCCGCATCAATACCAGTGCTCCTCGAACCATCTTGCAGGTATCCTTCTCGAACACTGTTTTTACACCTGCATCATCCAACTTGCTTACAGAAATCAGATTTCTGGCCAATGCAAGAATATGCAGAACACCCGGAAGTGTTCTAACCCTTCCACCTTGCAACTTCAACTTTACTTTTCCACGACCAATGATTCTAGCCTTCCTATCATCTCCTAAGAAGACATCACCACCATCGTATTTCTCATACTCGCAGAACCACTCTCTATGGGGAGTGAAGTGAAAGGATGCACCTGAGTCAATCAACCATGCCTCATGATCTACATGTGTACTTGAAGAAGCCATGTACACATCCCCACCTTCATATGAGGTGGTTTTTGCCTCTACAGAAGGAGCATCATCAGACCCCTTTCCTTTATCAGGAGCTTTAGATTTACAGTCCCTTTTGAAGTGCCCTTCCTTTCCACATTTCCAACACACCACCTTTACAAGTTTTCTTGGAGATTTAGATCTCCCTCTAGATTTAGATCTCCCACTCGATGACTTATTTTTGTTTCTATTCTGGGACCGTCCTCGTACAGACAAGGCATCACCATTCTGGCTCTCCATAATTTTCTGTCTCATCTCCTCCGTCATCAAGGCTGAGACTATTTCATCAAACTACAAAGCAGTTGCATTGCTACCTATTGCAATAACCAGACTATCCCACGAATCTGGTAGAGAACACAACAAACTGATGCACTTATCTTCATCTGAAATTTTAATATCAACAGACACTAACTGACTTACCACAATATTAAATGCGTTCAGATGCTCTGTCACCGAGTCTCCATCTTTCATCCTCAGGTTATGCAGCTTTTTCCGCAGGAACAATTTATTCACCAGAGACTTAGATTGATACAAAGTCCCTAACTTGTCCCACAAAGCCTTCGCCGTAGCTTCCCCTGATACATTCAGCAATATTGAATCTGAGACACACAATCGTATTGTGCTCTTTGCCTTCCAATCCAACTTCTTCCATTCTTCATCGGTCACTCCTGTTGGTTTAGTACCTGGATCTACCGTGATCCACTGATCTTTATCCACCAACAGGTCCTCCATCTTGAGTTTCCACAACTCAAAACTCTGACCATTGAACTTCTCGATCTCTATCTTTCTGCTGCTCGCCATCTTCTTTCACCACCAGAATCGATCTCACAAATCTCCCACTGAACAGGGTCTACCACAGGCCCGAGCGAAACCCCTCAGCAACAAAGGTGTCCCCTTGAAGCCAAAAAAGCTCTGATACCAAATGTAGGTTTTAACCCCGTACAGAAATTACCTACATACGAATTCTAAATCACAGAAAAATAAACAATGCGAGAGCATAACACATAAAACACATATACACAAAGATTTTCCCCTGGATCCCAAAACTGGGACTACCAGCTTGATTTTTCATTATATTCCTTTCAATGTTACAATACATATTTATACATGCCGAAGCATCCAATACCATGGATCGAAAACCATCGCGTCCAAAACTAAGGACTGAAAACCATAGGTAGGTTCGCCCAACCTAATATAGGGTCCAAATTTTTTTTTTCCCGGGGCCCTGCCCTGGACCCCGTAGAGGGGGGCTACCCGCCCCCCTCAAACCCCCCGGACAGGGGGGGCTACCACCCCCCTTGTGACCCCCCCGCTACGCAATCGGTGCAACGAAGGGGGGCTGCCGCCCCCCCTGTGACCCCCCCGCTGCGAAATCGGCGCAACGAAGGGGGGGATCCCCCCCCCCCCCCCCCTTTAACCCCCCGGTTCACTACGTAGGTTAGTCGTGGAAAGAATATAACACAACCCAATAGCCGCATGGCCCACTGCTCCCCTTTGCATTGCTACGATCCAATCTCTGATCTCCGATCGCTCCAATTAGCGCTATCGGCTTGTCGCTATATCGCTGTTTCAACATATCGGCGATTGCTGCTTCCATGGTCCACAACCCTTAAGCTTTCCTGATCATCGTTCTTCGATCAAATCCTGACCGTTGATTCCTTTTCCAATTCGATGGCTCAAAGTGTTCATCGCAATCGGCCAATCGTATATCGCAATGCCCTCTCCCTTTGGTTAAAACATTACGACTTAATCTTGTCTGTTGATTTACTGTTTAATCCGATAGTTCGCATTAAACCCGAAACAACAACCAGTCTGCTCAATCTCCATCGTTGATCCACAATCTCTAATTTGACGGCTGAATGTCCTTTCGGGTGGCCCACTTGCGCGGAGATTACCAACCTGAAAAAGCGGTTTTCTCTCTCCTGCGGTTTGCTATGTGTCAGCCAGTGTATGGAATTGGGTTCAACCCTTTCAATACCATTTACCACTTGGAGCCTGCCTGAAATACCATTTAATACCTTCCTTCCATAACTTAAAAGGTTTTAGCTTGTTTTATATAAATTCTTCGGATCCACATGGCCGAGACTACCCACATGCTTTTCAATGTAAAACGTGCTTTATAAAGGTTTAGCACTTAACAAATTTTTTTAGCGCATAAGGCTAATATTAGCCCTTAGGCCAAACTTAATAAGAAATGCTTCCTTTTCTAAGGACATTGGGAAAATCTTCTTTTTACGATAACTCCTTCGTCCAAAGTCCATTTTGGCCCATTTAAATTGCATTGGATACGGAATGAAACAATCTACGGAATGAGACTATTTTCAAAATCATCCAATGACTTTCATTTTTCTTCTGTGAGGAACATTCATAGACTTAAAAGTCTACGTTAGATCCATTTTAGATCATCATCCTAGAGGGAAGATATTTTGCTGATTTTCAATCCTTAATTGAATAGGTGATCACATTAGCCTCGACTTACCTATTAATTCCCATATCTCCTTCGTTAAGAAATTAGCATCGGATAATAGATCTAGAATAATTTTATCCATATCATACTTTCCTATTTTTTCACTAAGTCTCATCTCTCTTATGGTTCTCTTATGTCGATGCAAATTATTGACTACGCACATATCATTTTGTGGTGTTTCTTTGGATGCATAGGAATCTATCAACTCCTGAAGCCCTTTTACAACCTTTTGATCTCTTAACAATTTCATACAAGTTTGCAGAGAAGACTTTAAAATACCTACTTGATTTATTGAATCCTGGTCTTGTGTCAGAGTTCAATCCTATGTCAGAGCTCGGTTCTGCATCGACGTTGATGACACGTCATTGTTACTTTTTTGATTGGGCTTTAGCTGTGCACTAGAGGTCGAAGCTCCAATATCCATAAAACTTCGCTTTGCTTCCATAAATAATTATTTTTATTTTTGAATATAAAAAACAAGAACTTTCTCAATATTTTTTCTGACCCATGTACTTTTAGATTCTTTCTCTTTATCCTCTTTATCACTACTGGTCGCAGCTCCACTTCTAGTGAAAATACTAATTTGAAGTTTGTCGGTCCTCCTTTCAACATTCATAATTTGAATATTCTGTGTTGGCTACTGATTCCATTTTTCTTGCATCTTCACCATAAGTACAAGACATTCTTCAATTACATGGTTAAAGGATTTACAATACTTACATGTCGTTGTGGGCTTCTGGTAGTCTTTTGCAAAACGTCATGGCTGCCATTATAACAAATGATCCATCCACATCCTCGACCAGCTCCACCACATCGACCTCTTCCTTGGTAACCTCCTTGATCATCGCGTTGTCCCTTGTCATCATGTTTGTGCTCTTTTGCTTGTTTTCTATAGGAGTTAGCACCACACTCCATCATTAGTTCATAATACCAACAATTATTCTCATCATGTCCTATTGATTTACAAAATTTGCAATATAGATTCCTCAGAGTCTGTACATATTTTTGTAACAAGTAACAATCGCCTGATAGATTTTGGACTCTAGTCTTACACATTTCGCACCATAGGCTAGATATCGCATTCAAGGGATTTAGTGACCCTCCATCTATGTAATCTGTGAAGATAGGGAACTGTTCTTTAGAATGATCCTCCGATATGCACTTTGAACACCATGCTTCTTCTCTAACTTATTTTATTTTCTTTATGTCTTGTATATGTAGGGTACCAACTAATTTTGAATCTGTTGCATGCTTGCATTAGTATGTCCTATAGGTGAAGCTTCCAATTTCATCACAATATGTAGAGCTTCAGCTTGGATTTCTATATTTTGTTGCATTAATGGAAGTCTCATATGTAGTAGCAAAACAACTATAAACCATTCTTAATGTTTTTGCGGAGCTATGTCGAAGCTTACTTGATCAAATAACACCTTAAAACTCTGATCAAACTCCCAAATAGACTCAACAGGATTTTGTTTGATCTCTTTCAACTCAGTGATGCACTGCGACTCAGACTTGAGTTTCTTAAACTCTCTTATCAGTGTTGTTTTAATATCTACAAACGTTCTGTTATAATTATTTGATTCATATACCATGTCAATTCTCTATTTTCGAGTGTCATAATGACATGTGATTTCTTTATATTCTCATCATTGATCTTCTTTTATGTCCATATGGCTTCACATAAAAATGAAAACTATTCCAGATCCTCCAATCAAGTTTCTTTGAAAATAGGTAGCTTAATATTGTCAGGCATACTTCTTTTTGGAGGAGGGGGGGGGGGGGGGGGGGATGAGTAATGGTATGGGGATGGGGGGTAGGTGGGGTAGGGGGGAGGGGGAAATCCAAAAATACCCTGGCTATTACTGGATTTTGGCTTCTACGAAACCTTAGGATGGGAGGGAAAATACTACGAAGCTACTTGGGGGTTATCATGGTGGTTTTCTTCTCTTTCACTTTAAGATCCACTTAATAGAGGACTATTATTAGTCTCTACAAAGGTCTTCGGGTCTTGTCCATGAGATCTCTTTATGGTATGTACTCTATATCTCTTTCCACTTTGTGTTACTCGGATATCTTGCTCATATTTATTCTCTTTTCTTCTGAACATAAGTAAACTAGTGAGCTGATTACATCCGTATAAATCCCTATTCAAATAGAAGCATCTTAATCCAAAGTTTCAGATATTTTAAATAATTACCTTGTGATACATTAAAGAATCATTGTTCTACTTCACTGTAGGACAAAATCGAGTCTACAACAAACTTAGTAATGAATCCTCCCAAGATTCTATCAATCCAGAAATTGACAACCGTTGAAATACTATTGTTAGTGCTCTTGAGTCATTGTATTAGTTCAAGAGTCCACACCATAGGTTCTTCATCCTTAAAATAGTTCTTCCTTTCAGTCAACCTCGATATCCATTCATACAGATCAACATGAAAGGAACTGAAGAAAATATCATATTGATATATAAGAATATACTTCTCTAACCAAGCTTCAGATGTTAGACAAGGGTTTTTGTTTTCTTAATTTGCGAATTCTCACTCTTTCAAGTCTATCCAGTCTTGAATCTCCTTCTTTGATATGTAACACACCCAAATATCCCTCAAATAGATCCTAGTCTCAAAAACAGAACCATTTGTTGGCTTGATTTGGGCTAACCGAGGTTCAATCTATATTGCACACCAACAAAACCCTTGATCACTAGCCCTTTTGGCAATGACCTGCAAGCACATCGTAGTCTCACCTGAAGTGACTATGGGAGGATGAAAAACCAAGTTTATGTAGCCTTGAAGGACTAGGAGATCTAGTATGATTATGTTATCTTATTCTTAGAATTTATAAATCACCTCACCTCATTAGATTAATAAACTAAAAATTCCATATAAAACCATAAACCATCACTATGCTTAAGTAAAATGAAAATGTGATAACTTCTACTCTACAACAGATAAGAAGAAAATATACACATCAAAACACCAAATTAACGTGGTTCACTCTAGTGTAGGGATACGTCCACAAGAATGGTTTCTTCATATAATAAATCTTTGAACAACAACTAGTTCTTGGCTTGCGCACTAAGCTGCAAGCTGTCTCCACACTTAGCTGTAGACTCTTCTCCAGGCCTCTGCGCACTCAACTGCAAAATCTTCTCCAGGTCTTTGTGCACTCAACTGAAAAATCTTCTCTAGGTCTCTACGCACTCAGCTGCAGACTCTTCTCCAGGTCTCTACGCACTCAGCTGCAGAGCCTATCCTTCACTACCAAATTACAGATCACAATAATTCACCCGTAACATTGATCTGGATCAAAACTGATTGATATCTCTTCTTATTATCTTACCCTATATATATACTATTACATTGTAGGGTTACATCATCAAAATACCATGGTGCAAATACCATGGACTCCTTAAAACAAGAAACTATGGCCCCAAAACCCTTTTATCCCTTATAAAATCACACACTTTTATAAAAAGGAGTGGCTTTGACCCACCCCGAAGCCCCTATGATACTCCATTGCACGCTTCACCCGACAAAATACAGAGTCTTTTCCAAAATCTAGGCCAATTTGGTTTGCGCCCAACAAATAGGTGCAACTAGCTTGAGGGACACCATACCTTATAGTCTCTATTCTCCAAGCTAAGTTCCTGCACACACACAACCAAGAAACAACACCCAAATATATTCCTGCAAAGTTATGTTAGCACAATAATCAAATGATCATCATTGATAATTCATACATGAGCATCATGTAAGTAACATGAACACCAATAACATAGAGGAAGGGAATCAATTCTCTTATTATAATCAAAGTAGCACACATAGAAAGTATACCTATAAGCATATGATGAACCTCTCCTTCAGCAAGTAATCTTGATTTCCTCCTCCTAGAAGGATGGCTTCTCAAAAGATCTGAGCTCATGTGCTATCGTATAGACCACTAATCTCCTTTTCCTCTTGATAGGGTGAGATTATATAGGTTCATTCTATCCTTTGGTAGAATGTATCTAGACACCAAGGGTTTCAAGAAGTTAGGGAACTTCTACAATAATAGAACCCTAGCCAACTGATACAAAAATAGGGAAATATAATCTCCTTCAGGATGAAAAAGTCTAGAACCCTTTTCTCAATTATCTCATAATTATGAAATTGTGACAAAATAAATATGAGAAATTATTTAATTATGTAATTTCACCCCTTTGACATATAATAACTCCCTTATAAAACCAATATAAGTAAAATCAATGGTGAAAGGGGATGCATTTGGGCCAACAACTAAGTTGAGTTGAACTTGGGTCTCTCTCACTATAGTAGAGTGGAAAATAGGTTTATAACAAATGTCTGCTAATGCATGAGGTTAGAAGAGAAACTAATGGACAAAATGCATTACAACAAACACTTAGAGCTCAAAATGGGAGGAAGGAGCCAAGACTGAAAAGTTGAATAGGAGGAACTAAAATGATGAAGTCTCAAGCCTACTAATATCGTTCCTGAGTCAGACATACCCATGCTCGGTCATAAAGAGAAACTGATCATGGATGCCAACTATACACTACAGATGCAAGACATGAAATTCTAGGACATGGCCATGAACAATAAACAGTGGATCCATGTGACAAATCAAAAATATCATAGCCACCAATGAATACAATGTGGAGCTATGTCAAAATATACATCAATAAGACTATGGACATATAAAGAGAGGGGCCCCACATAACCATAAAAGTACATAAATGATACATAACTCCAAAATATCTTGGGAAGTGTGCCATATAAGAGTGAAATGTCCCCAACACAAGGTCTTCTACAAAACTCCAATGGTATGAAACTACAATATGTGAATAGATGTGTTGATGTCGAGCATGGTAGAAACCACTTGATTACTGATCAATGAGGTGTACCATTAATAGATGCAAGAGAACACACTAATCATGAAAATGGACCCCAAAGTACCTAGAAAAATCCACTAAGCGTGAATAAATGAGCTGATGTCATGTTGTGTGTGGAGCCTGATTATCTTCTTTATTCATAGGTATCACCGCATTGGACCCCAGTTCATAATGTGGCGGAAACACCGCCCACAATATTTGTGCTGCAAGGGGGGTCCAGGGTGGGGGGGGGGGGGAGGCAGCTATCTTTAGGAGCCCCCCCTGGTGTGGGATTGGGGGAAACACCCCCAAAACTAAAAACAGATGTAAAATTTCCTTGTAAAATGTTATAATTTCATAGTCAACTTGGGCCGTTCATTAGGAAAGATTTGACAGTAGAAATTATGCTTAATTTAGGGTTTTTTGCCCTAGAAGGCAACCCCTCACTATAAATGAGGGAATTGTATTGCATTTATGTAGATTTGTATTCTGAGTGAGAAAGAGAGAGGATATTGTGTGAGAGTGAAGAGGGTATTACAAAAGATCTGCTGTAGGTTGTATCTTTTTAGTTTGCTGGATAATATAAAAGGAAGGACTAGCTGTTTCTCCGTGGACGTATCCCGAATTGGGTGAACCGCATATATTTGTGTCTCTCTTGTTTTATGTGTTTATATTTCTGCAATATATTTTATGTGTTCCATTGCTCTGTGATATATAATTTTCTAACAACTGGTATTAGAGCTGAAGCTCTATTTGGCTGATAAACGCGCAGGAGAGAATGGTTCCTGGTTCGAGTGGGAGAAATTGCGAAAGATGGTAGGTTTAGAGACAAAACATTTAATGGAAAAAACTACCATGTGTGGAAAATGTAGATGGAATATTATTTGTACCAGAAAGATCTGTACCAACCATTGAGTGGAAAGACAAAGAAGATGACGAGTATGATAGACACAAAATGTGATATTATCGACAAAAAGACACTTGGAAAAATATGGCTGTGCCTAGCAGCGTCGGTAGCCTTTAATATTTCAAAGGAAATGACAACAAAGGGTTTAAAGTCGACATTGGCCAAACTATATGAAAAACCCTCAGCCTCAAATAAGGTATTTCTTATGAAGCGTTTATTTAATATGAAGGTTTCAGAAGGTGGATCTATTTCTGATCATTTAAATGAATACAGTTACCAATCAATTAAGTTTTGTAGGGGTAACTTTTGATGATGAAGTTAGGGCTCTGTTATTTTTGTGATCATTGATAGAAAGTTGGAATGGTTTAGTTATGGCTATTAGTAACTTAGTCTCTGGATCTAGTACTTTAAAGTTTGATGATGTTGTCAGTGCAATCCTTAGCGAGGAAATGCGATGGAAAAGCTTCGGTGAGACATCAGGTAATGCTTTGATTGGAGAGACTAGGGGAAGAAAAATGGAAAGAGGAAAGAGCCTAGGATATCATAGTAAGTCAAGGAAAGGAAGATCCAAGTCTAGATTGCGGATAGTGTGCTAGAAATGCAGGAAGAAAGGAAACCTGAAGAAAGACTGCAATTCTTGGAATGGAAAAGAAGGAGATGCGCAAAAAGAAAACAATCATGAATCAAATATGGCAAGTGATATGTTGCAAGATCATTTGATTCTTTCATTAGAAATTATTATTTATGCTTGGGTGGTAGATTCAGGGGCCTCATTCCATGCCACACCTGATATGAAACATTTTCATGATTATTTTTAAGGATATTTTGGACAGGTTCGATTGGGTGATGATAAACCATGTAAAATCATTCGAATGGGTACAGTTTTCATAAAACAATGGAATGTAAATCAATGGCTATTGAAGGAGGTAAGGCATGTTCCAGATTTGAAGAAAAATATAATTTCAACAGGGCAGTTAGGAGGTGAAGGTTGTGTGACTACTTTTATAGAAAAAACTTGGAAGGTCACTAAAGGAGCCCTGGTAATAGAAAAAGGAGAAAAGGTTGGTACATTGTATTTATGTAATGGTATTTCTAATTATATTAATGCTTTAACCTCCAAAGGAGAAGATACAACATTGTGGCATCATAGGCTTGGGCACATGAATGAGAAGGGGATGCAGATTCTTCACTCAAGGAATTTGTTGCCAGGTTTGAAGCATGTTGATTTAAAATTTTGTGAGAATTGTGTTTATGGAAAACAAAAGAGAGACAGATTCCTCAGAGTTTGGAAAGAAAAGAAGTGCGAAAAGTTAGAGCTTGTGCATACATATGTATGGGGACCTGCTCAGGTATCATCTCTTGGTGGCTCTCATTATTATGTTACTTTTATTGATGATGCAACCAGAAAAACTTGGATTTATTGCATTCGAAATAAATCTGATGTATTTGATACTTTCAAGAAATGGAAAGATTTTGTTTAAAACGAGACAGGAAAAAGGTTGAAGTGTCTCAAATTAAACAATGGAGGTGAATATTACAGCAAAGAGTTTGACAGGAATTGTTTAGAGAATTGAATTCACAGAGAGAAGACAGTTCCAGGAACATCACAAGAAAATGGTGTGTCAGAAAGGATGAACATGACAATCTTGGAGCGTGCAAGGTGCATGAGATTGCATGCATGATTTCCTTTAAAATTTTGGGCAGATGCTGTAGATACTGATGTTTATATAATAAATAGAGGGTCTTCAAGTTCCTTGAATGGTGGTATTCCAGAGGAGGCATGGTCAAGTAAAAAGGTAAAATACTCATTTTTAAAGACTTTTGGTTGTGAAGCCTTTGTCCAAATTAATAAAGAAAATAGAACAAAGCTTGAGGAAAAATCAAAGAAATGTACCTTTATTGGATATGGTGTTAATGATTTTGGTTATTGCTTTTATGATTATCAAAAACACAAAATCATTAGAAGCAGAGATGTCATATTCAATGAAAAGGTTTTGTATAAGGATCAACTACAGGAAAAGAAACATAAAAAAGAAAAATTAGAATACACAGTGCTTGATGAGATCACAGAAAAAGTGATGGTGCCTGAAAATCATAATGATAAAAAACTAGAACAACAATAGCAACCAAAACAACAACAAGCACCTCAAACACCTGAAAGTGGTGTTAGAAGATCTACTAGGATAAGTAGACCCCCTGAATGATACTCTCCTTCATTATATTATGTATTGTTGACTGACTCTGGTGAACCAGAATGTTATGAAGAAGTAGTGTAGGTAGAAACTACGAATAAGTGGGAGCAAGCCTTGAAAGAAGAGATGGACTCCTTAGCACATAACCAGACTTGGGACTTAGTTAGGTTTCCTGCAGGTAAAACAACATTGCATAATAAATGGGTTTACAAGTTGAAGGAAGAAGATGGGGGTAGAAAAAAGTATAAAGCTAGACTTGTGGTGAAGGGGTTTGCATAGAAAAAGGGTATAGACTTTGATGAGATATTTTCTCCTGTTGTTAAAATGACTTCAATCAGAACTATTTTAAGTCTAGTAGTAGCTGAAGATTTGCACCTTGAGCAGTTAGATGTAAAGACAACCTTTCTCCATGGGGATTTGGAGGAAGAGATATATATGCAACAACCAAAAGGATATGAGGTAAAAGGGAAGGAGAAACTAGTGCGTAGGTTGAAGAAGAGCTTGTATGGCTTAAAACAGGCTCCAAGGCAGTGGTATCTAAAATTTGACAGGTTTATGTTTGAACAAGGTTATACTAGATGTCACTCCAATCATTGTGTTTATCTCAAAAGGCAAAATGATGAAAGCTATATTATATTGTTATTTTATGTAGATGACATGCTTGGTGCAGGTTCTAACATGTAGGAAATAAATATAATCAAAAGAAAATTGGCAAACTCATTTGCAATGAAGGATTTGGGTGCTGCAAAACAAATCCTTGGTATGAGAATAACTAGAGACAGGAAGAATCGAAAATTAACATTGTCTCAGAGTGACTACATATAAAATCTGTTGAAAAGATTTAATATGCAGAATGCAAAACCAGTTAGTATACCTTTGGCTAGCTATGTCAAACTAAGTAAGGAGGTGTGTCCCAAGACTCAGGAAGAAATGGCTTATATGTCTAAAGTTCCATATGCATCAGCAGTTGGAAGCTTAATGTATGCAATGGTCTGCACAAGGCCTGATATTGCACATGAAGTTGGAGATGTAAGTAGGTACATGAACAATCCAGGAAAAGAACATTGGATGGCAGTGAAGTGGATTCTCAGGTATTTGAGAGGTAGCACAAATCAAGCATTATGCTTTGGTGGTTCAAAAATTGCTCTACAGGGATATGTTGATGCAGATATGGTGGGTGATAGAGATAATAGGAGGAGCACAACAGGGTATGTGTTTATTGTAGTTGGAACAACTATCAATTGGGTTTCAAAACTGCAAAGTGTTGTTGCACTCTCAACAAAAGAAGTAGAGTATATTGCTGCTACAAAGGCTAGTAAAGAAATGATTTGGTTACAAAGGTTTCTGGATGAATTGGGTAAGAAGTAGGAGTTGGGAAGGTTATACAGTGAAAACGAGAGTGCCATACATCTTACAAAGAACTCTGCATTTCATTCCAAGACTAAACATATACAACTCAAGTACCATTTCATACGGTTAGTGTTGGAAGATGGACAGTTGAAGCTGGAAAAGATACGCACTAGTCAGAATCCTGCAGATATGTTAACAAAAGTTGTAACCAGGGAGAAATTGAGATTCTGCTCAGTTTCAATTGGTCTTCAAGTATACTGAAGAAGATGAGAAATAACCAAATCCAAAGTGGAGTCATTGTCCAACAAATGAAGCAGTGGCGAAGTTGCTATAATCAGTCTCCAAGTGGGAGATTGTTGGCTGTGGAGCCCGATTATCTTCTTTATTCAGAGGTATCATTGCATTGGACCCAAGTTTGGAATGTGGCGGCAACGCCACCCATAATATTTGCACTGCAAGGGGGGTCCAGGGGGGGCGGTAACGATCTTTAGGAGCCCCCCCCCCGGCGGTGGATTGGGGCAGCGCCCCTTAAGCTAAAAATAGATGTAAATTTGCCTTGTAAAATGTTGTAATTTCATAGTCAATCTGGGCTGTTCATTAGGCGTAGATCTGACAGTAGAAGCTATGTTTAATTTACGGTTTTTTGCCCTAGAAGGAAACCCCTCACTATATATGAGGGAAATGTATTGCATCTATGTAGATCTGTATTCTGAGTGAGAAAGAGAGAGGAAACTGTTGGCATTATGGCTAAAGTGTTGTCCTTGATGGCAACCCATTCAGGTGACAGGTCACTGTACTTCAAGTCAGCAGCAGAAGTTGATGATCATCTATCAAATTTTGAAGGAAATAAGGAGGACACAGGTATACCTTACAGAAAGTGCGTACCCGCAGGTACACCATGCAGAAGCCGCGTCCAGAGACGCAGGCCAGCCGTTCAGGAGGTGCGTCCACCCAGTGCACACATTTTAAGGCAGAGAAAAGCACACGTGGGGGTTTCTTGTGTTTTACTCTTGGTATCTAGCCGACGGTATTGTGTTATTGTGGTGTCGGCTCGTGGTATTGTTCCATGATTTGAGGAGGAGCTTGCCTATATAAAGCAAAGGAGATCATTTGGTTTATGCAAGTCTTTGGTTGAATATCTTATTGGGTGAGATCTGGTCTAGATCTAAAAGGCGAATCTACTGCAGGACTGAGATCTCTTTGGCGCAAGATCAGATCTGTAGATCTGACTGTTTGGGTTACTCTTAAAATCTTGAAATCATTCATACCCGAAGGGACGCAGGTACAGTGAAAGGAAAGTGCGTCGGGACGCAGTACACAATCTGGAGATCTGCGTGGGGACGCAGGGCAGATGAAGTTCAGGTGCGTCTGGGACGCCGCTCAGTAACTGGAGATCTGCGTGGGGACGCAGAGCGATCAAGGTTCAGGTGCGTCTCTAAAGTCAAGGACGCGACGCGATAGTGTTTTTGGTTGCGTCCCTGTAGCAAAAAGACGCGGCGCGATAGTGTTTCTGGGTACGTCCTTGAAGCAACAGAACACAGAACAGTTGAAGGAACAGTGCGTCGGCACGCAGCGCAGCAGAAGGATATCTGCATGTGGACACAGGGGAGCAGAAGGTTAGCTGCGTCTGGTCGCAGGCCACAGAAGGGAAAACTGCGTCTCTGTCTTAAGATGTTATGTTGATTGAATTTCTCTATTGATAATGTGTTCTGGGTTACTTCTGTTATTGCTGATCTGATATCTGTAGTGGACTGTAACTGTTATGTACTTATTGATCATCTGATGCTTTATGAAAAGAAGTAAGGGGTTGTAGCTTCCTTCCAGGAGTAGACTGGAAAACGAGAGAGAGAGAGAGTTGTAGCTCTCTGCAGGTTGCAGCCTGCGTACTGGTAAAGGACTGCACCAATACAAAATCATTGTAAAAGAAGTTTCTAATTTGAAAGAAGATAGAGACATATTGCAGCAGGTGGTTTTCACCCACATTGGGTTTCCACCTTACATCTTGTGTTCCTTGGTGTGACTATCTGTTTTTCTTTGTTCATGCTCATTATTTTATGGTACTGACATGCAAAAATAATTCAAAGATCAAATAAGGAAGATTTATTTAATTGCTAGATAATACTGATTCACCCCCCTCTCAGTATTATTTCCAACAATTGGTATCAGAGCAGGTCCTTCAGAGAAGCTTGATCGCTTGAAGGTAGATCGTTCATCATGAGCAACTACGAGAGAGAAGCATCAATCAGGCCACCGGTTTTTGACGGGACAAACTTCAATTATTGGAAGGTAAGAGTTACTGCATATCTTCAATCTCTTGGTACAGAAGTTTGGGACATTGTAGAAACAGGCTATGCTTTTCCTTCAGCTACTCCTACAGATCCAGCTGAGAAAAAGAAGTATGAAACAAATGCAAAAGCAGTCAGTACTCTATTAGGAAGTATATCCCAAACGGAATTCATGAAGGTAATGCACTTCAAATCAGAAAAAGAGATATGGGACAAAATGGTCACGAGCTATGAAGGAGATGAACAGGTAAAGCGAGCTAAACTTCAAACTCTCAGGATTCAGTATGAGACTCTCAAGATGTATAATGATGAAAGTGTGGCTAATTATTTTCTTCAGGTAGATGAGATTGTTAATTGTATGAAAAATTTGGGTGAAGAAATAAAAGAGGCTATAGTAGTTGAAAAGATTCTAAGATCATTATCCCCCAAGTTTGAATCTAAAGTATCTGCAATAGAAGAAAAGGAAAATCTCTGAATTCTCACTATGTCTCAGCTACATGGAATTCTAACTGCTTATGAAATGAGAAAGGGAGGTCCATCAGACAGAAGGGAAGCTGCTTTCAAGGCATCAGGCAAAGAAGATTACTATGAAGCAAGCCATGTTCCAGAAGAAGAGGAAGAAGAATCAAATTTTGTCAGAAATCTTCAAAGGGGTTCTGGAAGGTTCAGAGGTAAGCTACCTTTCAAATGCTTTGCTTGTGGAAGAGTAGGTCATTATGCTGCAAAATGTCCTTATAAGGATAAAGGAAAGGAACCTGCTAGATGGAACAAGAAACAAAATGCAAATAAGAAAAGCTACTACACCCATGAAGATAGTGATGGTCTATCAAACAGTGATGAAGATGAACGAGGTAATGAATATAAGTTATTAATGGCATTTAAAGATGATGATTATATGGATGCTATAGATGTGGATAACCTTTATGATGAAATCGCTAGACTCAAGAGATGTATAGAAGAAAAGAATGTGATCATTGATACTCTACAATTTCAAATTGATGAAAAGGAAAAACATCTTGAGAAACTAGAAGGAGAAATTGTTGGTCTTAGAAAAGAGATTGAGAAAACAAAAGCTATTAATCTTAAGTTTGTCAAAGGATCTGAAACTTTGGATAAGATTATCAATGTGCAGCGGTCTCCTCTAAACAAGACATGTCTGGGCTACAATGGAGAAACCTCTCAAGCATCCACCTCAAAGAGTTATCTTGATGCAGCAAGAAGAAATGAGCAAAAGAACAATGAAGATCATCAGGTAAAGCAGGGACGAATTACAAACAGAAACTATCAAGGGCAATCCATCTTAAGGGTGAACCAGCCACAGGTAAAATCTTCTCAATTTGGTCCAAGAATAGATGAAAATAGAAATTACAATCAGTTGGCTGTAGATTCGATAACCGCAGAAGTTTCTTCAATGGAAAATGCTTTTCTTGTCATAACTTTGGTCACAAAGCAGCTCAATGTGTTGCATATAAAACAATCATGACTAGGGAAGCTCAAAAACAAAGAAGTATGACAGGGATTACAAAAAGAACCTATAACAACTTTTCGGTTCTTGAAAATGAAGTCGAATGTTCTATTTGCAATAACTTTGGTCATGAAGAATCTGAATGCAGGAGCAGGTTTCAGCAGAAAAAGGAGCAAGCCTCAAGCACCAAAACATGGAGAATAAAGGAACCTCAAACAGAAAGATGTGGAATAGCATTTTATGCAGAGGGACAGGAAAATCTATGGTACATTGACAGTGGATGTTCGAAGCATATGACAGGTGATAAAGAAAAACTTGAATCTTATTCTGCTCTAGAAAAGGGAAAGAAAGTCTCTTTTGGAAATGATACCCCTGCAACTATAAAAGGAAAAGGCATTGCTCAGTTAAAAGAAAAGGTCAAAGCTGGAAATGTTTTGTATGTTGATGGATTGAAGCATAATCTTCTAAGTGTCAGCCAGATGTGTGATCAAAGAACTGAGGTTATTTTCAGATCGAATGGATGTCTTGTTCGTGATCTTGATACAGGTAAAACAGTACTCAAAGGCAAAAGAACTCCAAACAATCTGTACATATTTGAAGAAGGACAACAACAATGCTATCTGAGCAAGGATGAAGAGCACTGGTTATGGCATCGAAGGTTGGGACATCTAAGCTTCTCACAAATAAGGAAAGCATGCAAATATCAGGCAGTTCGCGATCTTCCAGATATCAAAATTCCTGACAACACCATATGCAGATCATGTCAGTTTGGAAAACAAACCAGAACTAACTTTCCAGAGAAAGAAGGATCAGCTAGCATGCCTCTTGAGCTAGTACATACAGATACATGTGGTCCATTCAGGAAAAGAACACCTAGAGGAGAGGAATACTTGATATTATTTATTGACGATTTCTCCAGGTTTGTCTGGTTGGGACTTATGAAGCACAAAGATGAAGCATTCGAAAAATTCAAATCCTTCAAAGCCTTGGTTGAAAATGAATCAGGACACAAAATTAAGTGCCTCAGATCCGACAGAGGTGGGGAATTTACTTCAAATGAATTTTTCAATTTCTGTGATGAACATGGGATAAGGAGAGAATTCTCTATAGCTAGAACTCCTCAGCAAAATGGAGTTGTTGAAAGAATGAACAGAACAATCCAACAAATGGCTCGTGCTATGCTTGATGAATCAGGAACTCCCGCAACTTTCTGGGGTGAAGATGCACATGCTGCGGTTGTTATTCTCAACAAAACAAATGTCCAGGTGAACAGCACTCAAACTCCTCATGAGCTTTGGAGTGGCAGGACTCCTTCGGTAAAGCACTTCAAAATCTTTGGGAGCAAATGCTATATCAAGAATACTGATGAGCAGCTTGGAAAACTTGAACCTAGGGCAGATGAAGGCATTCTTCTTGGTTACTCTCCATATAGCAAAGCATACAAGTGCTACAATAAAAGACTTGGCAGAATTGTTGACAGCATTGATGTAGTGGTTGATGAGAAGGGATACATTCCTAGGCAAGTCCATCATGAAGACATCGAAGAAGATGAAGGCTACCCTCAAAGACAGAATGATGAAGAAGAAGAACCTCAAGAAGAACCTCAAGAAGAGCCAGAGGAGCAAACAAGAATAAAAGAAAAGACTCCATCCAGATATGTTCAGAAAAATCATCCAGAATCTCAGATTGTGGGGCAGAAAGAAGCAGGTGTACAAACAAGAAGAATAGTTGCAGAAGCCTCAAGCTATTTGGCATTACTCTCCTCTACTGAACCACAAAATGTGAAAGAAGCATGCAAAGATGAATGTTGGGTGAAAGCAATGGATGAAGAACTTGAGCAAATCGAGAAGAACAACACTTTGGAGCTGGTTCCTAGACCAAAGGATAAGAATGTTATCGGAACAAAATGGGTCTTCAAAAATAAATTGAATGAAAATGGAGAAGTAATTAGAAACAAAGCCAGACTTGTTTGTAAAGTGTATGCGCAGCAAGAAGGAATAGACTTTGAAGAAACTTTTGCTCCTGTTGCAAGACTTGAGGCCATCCGAATGTTCCTTGCTCTCTCAAGTTTTCAAAACTTCAAAGTATTTCAAATGGACGTGAAATCAGCCTTTCTGAATGGAGACTTGGAAGAAGAAGTGTACATTGAACAGCCAGATGGGTTCATTCTTGGAAATGATCCAAATCCTGTATGCAGATTGAAAAAGGCTCTCTATGGTCTCAAACAAGCTCCAAGGGCTTGGTACTACTGGTTGGACAAATATCTTCATCAACAAGGTTTTTCAAAAGGTTCAGCAGATATCAATCTGTATATAGAAGTTGAAAATGACAAATTGCTAATACTTGTTGTGTATGTAGATGACATTATTTTTGGCAGCAATGAAGAAGCTATGAGTCAAAGCTTTGCCTCGGTCATGCAAAAAGAATTTGAAATGTCCTTGCTAGGAGAACTGACATATTTCCTTGGTTTGCAAATCCAACAAAAAGAAGGAGGAATCGTTTTATCTCAAACCAAGTATCTCAAACAGATTTTGAAGAAATATGGCATGGAAGATGCAAAACCAGTATGTACACCCATGGTCACAGGATGTAGTCTCAGTGCAAATGATGAATCTGCAGCATTACATCAACCAACCTACAGATCTATGATTGGAAGTTTACTATATTTGACAGGTACCCGACCAGACATCATGCATGCAGTTGGAATAGTTGGAAGATTTCAGGCAAATCCGAAGGAAACTCATCTTCAGGCAGTGAAGAGAATTTTCAAATATCTTCAAGGGACTCAAAATTATGGATTATGGTATCCTAGAGATACAGATCTTACTCTTCATGCTTATACAGATGCAGATTGGGCCGGAAGCGTGGATGACAGGAAAAGCACAAGTGGTGGTGCGTTCTTTATGGATTCCAGACTGGTATCTTGGTTCAGCAAGAAACAGAGTTCGATTGCCTTGTCTACAGCTGAAGCGGAATATGTTGCTGCTGCATCTTGTTGCACCCAACTTCTTTGGATGATGCAGACTTTGCAGGATTTTCAAATCACTTGTACACCACCTATCCCCATCTTATGTGATAACACAAGTGCAATCAGCATCTCAAAGAATCCGTTTATGCATTCAAAAACCAAGCACATACCAATCAAGTATCATTTTCTCCGGGAACAAGTGCTTGAACAGAAGGTCAAGTTGGAGTATGTTCCTTCTAAGGAACAAGTTGCTGATATTTTCACCAAACCATTGCCCAGGGACACTTTTGAGTACCTCAGGCAAAAGCTGGGGGTTGTTGATGCATCATCTTATTGTTGAACCTTTTCTGATTGATGGTACATGTTCAGGGGGAGCATATAATGCATTGTTGGCATTATGGAGATCTTGGAAATAGCTGCAATATGTCTCTATCTCCTTCATGGTGGATTATGGTTCTTTGTTGCAGATCTGGTTCCTTTTTCAGGGGGAGCATGAACTTAGGGGGAGCATACCCCTTTGCCCTTGATGTCAAAGGGGGAGAATGAAGCTGAAGTTTGTGAGGTTGCCATCAAGTCCAAAGGGGGAGATTGTTGGCATTATGGCTAAAGTGTTGTCCTTGATGGCAACCCATTCAGGTGACAGGTCACTGTACTTCAAGTCAGCAGCAGAAGTTGATGATCAGCTATCAAATTTTGAAGGAAATAAGAAGGACACAGGTATACCTTACAGAAAGTGCGTACCCGCAGGTACACCATGCAGAAGCCGCGTCCAGAGACGCAGGCCAGCCGTTCAGGAGGTGCGTCCACCCAGTGCACACATTTTAAGGCAGAGAAAAGCACACGTGGGGGTTTCTTGTGTTTTACTCTTGGTATCTAGCCAACAATATTGTGTTATTGTGGTGTCGGCTCGTGGTATTGTTCCATGATTTGAGGAGGAGCTTGCCTATATAAAGCAAAGGAGATCATTTGGTTTATGCAAGTCTTTGGTTGAATATCTTATTGGGTGAGATCTGGTCTAGATCTAAAAGGCGAATCTACTGCAGGACTGAGATCTCTTTGGCGCAAGATCAGATCTGTAGATCTGACTGTTTGGGTTACTCTTAAAATCTTGAAATCATTCATACCTGAAGGGACGCAGGTACAGTGAAAGGAAAGTGCGTCGGGACGCAGTACACAATCTGGAGATCTGCGTGGGGACGCAGGGCAGATGAAGTTCAGGTGCGTCTGGGACGCCGCTCAGTAACTGGAGATCTGCGTGGGGACGCAGAGCGATCAAGGTTCAGGTGCGTCTCTAAAGTCAAGGACGCGGCGCGATAGTGTTTTTGGTTGCGTCCCTGTAGCAAAAAGACGCGGCGCGATAGTGTTTCTGGGTGCATCCCTGAAGCAACAGAACGCAGAACAGTTGAAGGAACAGTGCGTCGGCACGCAGCGCAACAGAAGGATATCTGCGTGTGGACGCAGGGGAGCAGAAGGTTAGCTGCGTCTGGTCGCAGGCCACAGAAGGGAAAACTGCGTCTCTGTCTTAAGATGTTCTGTTGATTGAATTTCTCTGTTGATAGTGTGTTCTGGGTTACTTCTGTTATTGCTGATCTGATATCTGTAGTGGACTGTAACTGTTATGTACTTATTGATCATCTGATGCTTTATGAAAAGAAGTAAGGGGTTGTAGCTTCCTTCCAGGAGTAGACTGGAAAACGAGAGAGAGAGAGAGTTGTAGCTCTCTGCAGGTTGCAGCCTGCGTACTGGTAAAGGACTGCACCAGTACAAAATCATTGTAAAAGAAGTTTCTAATTTGAAAGAAGATAGAGACATATTGCAGCAGGTGGTTTTCACCCACATTGGGTTTCCACCTTACATCTTGTGTTCCTTGGTGTGACTATCTGTTTTTCTTTGTTCATGCTCATTATTTTATGGTACTGACATGCAAAAATAATTCAAAGATCAAATAAGGAAGATTTATTTAATTGCTAGATAATACTGATTCACCCCCCCTCTCAGTATTATTTCCAACAGAAACTATGTGAGAGCAAAGAGGGTATTACAATGGATCTGTTGTAGGTTGTATCTCTTCAGTTTGCTGGATAATATAAAAGGAAGGACTGGTTGTTTCTCCGTGGACATATCCCAAATTGGGTGAACCATGTATATTTGTGTCTCTATTGTTTTATGTGTTTCCTGTGTTTATATTTCTGCAATATATTTTATGTATTCCATTGCTCTGTAATATATAATTTTCTAACACGTCAAACTCTTATGAGCTCTACCAATCATGAGTTAATGAGGTAAACCCACTATTGATCGCAAAGAGATCTTCCATTGAGGTCTGCGAGCTACAAGTTATTACTTGCTCCTATATCAAGATCCTAGATAATGAGCTGAAGTCAACAAGAGAAGATCCATTGAGGGAGGGCCTTAATGTATCCTCCATCAATTGACATGGAATAGACTAAGAGATGATGTGAATGGATGAAGTAATGAATTTGTGAGGTACAATTGAAATATGGATGTCCGACATAAAAAATGTCAACAAGGACTACATATGGCCAACTAAAGCTGCAACTTTCCTTGAACACTTAACGACATAACACAAAGGTGACTGGGAAACATTGACTAATGAGAACCACATGATATCATGCAATAAAATAGGATGAATTGGAGCACACTCCATAGTGACTAGAAGTGTAACCAACTAGAGGAGTAAATGGACTCATACATATGGTATGGATCTTAGGAAAGATAAAGCCCAATTGTAAGGAAATGGCGCAAATATGAGCCATGTTCAAGGGTGATGTGACTGACACTTCCATTTTGACTAATAACTCAAGTGAATGATTCCACTTCCTTTTTTTTCTCTTTTTGATCTCCTTCATAGTTTAATGAGCATGAAAGAGAAGATAGGTAACCTTAATAGCTCCTTTTTTTGTTTAGTTTTAATGAGCTTGGAAAATAGATAAAATGATACTTGGTGTCTTTCAGGGTTTAAAAAACATAAGAAGCACACAAAGGAAGCTTTTCCTAGAGGAACAAGTGGTATAAAGGGTAACAACTAGTTCTGAGCTGATGAAACATCCCTAAGAATAAGAATAAAATGACACTAATGAATAAGAACACTCATCATAGTGTCCCCTCTAGGAAAGGGTAAGAAAACCAAGCTAAAGCAAGAAATGGGCCAAGAAGATGATGACAATGGTGATGAAATGAAACCAAGGCTTATGACCATGCATAAGATAAGCTAAACATCACAACAATCACATGGTAAAATTGTGGTGGAGTCCTCCTAGGGCAAGGAAAAAAAATGATGAAGAAGAGAAAATGAGGCTTAGATTCCAAGTCATGGTGGGTCAAAAGGAGGAATTTTGAAAATGGGAAAATAAAACTACATGGACACCAACAAGGAATATAGGTGCTAGTCTAGGGAATCCTTATACAATTAAGTTCTACCACCAAGTTACAATGTGCATAAATGAGACAAGCTAATATTGCAACTTGATGGTGTTGTGCCTAAGGGACAATGAAGATGGTAATGGTGGTCAATAATGCAATTGAAATGATAGTGAGAGACCTACCCCTATATGCCAAGTTCAAGGGAAACAAACCTAAGGTCAAATATATGTCGCAATAAAAACACCATCCTATCCTATGAAAACAATATAGAAAGGCTAGGCCCATGTTTAAATCACATAATGAAAGAAATAAAACATGGATTAGGTAAAAATAGGACTGCATATTATTTATTTATTTATTTTTATGATTTTTTGTATTTTTGGCATATATGATGTACTAGAAAAGTTCTAGCATCACAAACCAAACTAAAAATAAAATACATATGTACAAAGTGCAACACAATTTAGTAGGTAACATCAAGTTCTGCCCACTATTGGACACCAACCAAGGTTTCCCATACACGAACTCATGGAATATTGAAGGTACTATAGGAACACCATGATGGGCCCATGCAATAGAAAGTTAATCGTCCCAATTCCTATGTAGGTTTTAACCCTGTACAAAAATTGCCTACATATGAATTCTAAAACACAAAAAATAAACAATGCGAGAGCATAACACATAAAACACATATATTTTCCCCTGGATCCCAAAACCGGGACTACCAACTTGATTTTTCATTATATTCCTTTCAATGTTACAATACATATTTATACATGCTGAAGCATCCAATTCCATGGACCGAAAACAATCACGTCCAATACCATGGACCAAAAACCATCGCGTCCAAAAAAAACATGTGCAAAAATCATGCACAAAACCATAGGTGGGTCTGCCCAACCTAACATAGGGTCCAAAACCAAAATTTTCCGGGGTGCTGCCCCGGACCCCATAAAGTGGGGTTACAGGTGCCCTTCAAACCCCTTGTTAACTATGTGGAAAGAATATAACACAACTCAACATTCTCCCACTTGTTTTCTTTCCATAGGGGGCCACAAGAGAGCTTAGTCATTTTCCCAGCCGTGAAATGCCCATTGTCTCTCTACACCAAGAGAACTTCTCAGAGCTCACAAATTTTGTCAATGTATCTACAGTATTCTTCAAAGTGTCCACCTTTACCAACAACACCTTTTTGTCTTCTATCATATCCCTCACAAAGTGATATTGAACATGAATGTGCTTTGTATTTGAATGATATGCAGGGTTCTTTGCCAAGAAAATTGCACTTTGGTTGTCACAGTCTATCCTTATAGCTTCCTGTACTAACCCCATACTTGAAAACAATCTCGGCAACCAAACTACTTCCTTGCTTGCATGAGTGGCTGCCATGTATTCTGCCTCTGTAGTTGATAGTGCCACTATAGATTGTTTCTTACTCATCCAACTGACTGCACCTCCAAATAGGTTAAACACATACCCACTTGTAGATCTTCTCTGATCCAGATCTCCAGCCCAGTCTGCATCAACAAAGCCACGAATATCAAACACTCTATCCAATCTTGGTCTTCCTTGGTAGCACAGAGCATAATCACTAGTGCCATGCAAATACCTAAAAGCCCGCTTCACTGCTGTCCAATGGTCCTTTCTTGGTTTTGACATAAACCTGCTCAATACTCCCACTGCATGTGCAATGTATGGTCTAGTACAGACCATTGCATACATCAGGCTACCGATTGCACTTGCATATGAAACATGGGACATGTCCTCTTCCTCTTCTTGTGGCTTGGGACATTGTTTAGCAGATAACCTCACACCTACAGGAATAGGAACCTTCACCGGTTTACTATCCTGCATATTAAATCGCTGCAGTATTATCTCGACATACTTCCTCTAGTTTAACCATAGCTTCCTCTTTTCCTGATCTCTTTTAATTTCCATGCCCAAAATATAGTTTGCAGCACGAAGATCTTTCATGTCGAATTTGGAGGACAATTGGGTCTTCAAATCCTAGATAATTTCTTTGTCATTTCCAACCAACAACATATCATCCACATACAAGACTAGATAAATAACATGGCCACCAATTAATTTATAATACACACAATGATCTGCTTTGCTTCTGGTGAAGCCAAGTCCCCGTATAAATGTATAAAATTTTTGATACCACATCCTTGGTGACTGTTTTAACCCATATATAGACTTCTTTAACTTGCATACCAGTTCTTTCTTACCCTTCACCGTAAAGTCTTCAGGTTGCTTCATGTAGATCTCCTCTTCCAGATCCCTGTGAAGAAATGTTGTCTTCACATCCATCTGTTCTACCTCAAAATCAAAAGCAACAACAACAGATAAAAGTAATCTAATAGAAGTTACCTTGGCAACAGGAGAAAAAATATCACCAAAATCAATTCCGGGCACCTGGGAATAACCTTTTTCTACCAACCGAGTCTTGTATTTCTCCACTTTTCCTTCTGCATGTCTTCTTTTTTAACACGCATTTGATGCCAATGGGTTTCCTTCTAGCCGGCAACTCCACCAGATCCCAAGCCTCATTTTTGTGCAAAGATGCCATTTCATCAACCATGGCCTCTTTCCAGAGTTTTCCATCCTCTGAATCTACTACTTCCTTCACAGTTTTGGGATCATCGTCAGTAATAGATAAAGCAAAATTTGAATAGAAAGTAGATGGACTATACCTTTCATGCTGCCTTCTTTCTCTAACCGATATTCTCATAGCTGGAGTTTGTGGCTCTTCATCTTCTGATTCCTCCTCTGCTGTTTCTCAGGTTCCTTTCGTTGGACTTCATGTTTAATAACATCTTTCACCTCTCTAAACACCACATCTCGGCTGTACACAACCTTCCATGTGACTGGGTTCCAAATCTTATAACCCTTTAAACCATCCTTATACCCAATAAAGATGCACTTTTTAGATTTACTATCCAACTTGGTTCATTTCTCCTTTGGAGCATGTACATATGCATCACATCCAAATACCCTTAGATGTGAAAGAGAGGGTTTCTTACCAGTCCATATCTCTTGTGGAGTCTTATCCTCCAACACTGATGAAGGTGACCTGTTAACCAGGTAACATGTAGTATCCACCGCCTCTGCCCAGAATTCCTGTCCTAACCCGGCACCACTGAGCATGCTTCTTGCCCTTTCCATCAACGTCTTATTCATTCTTTCTGCAACTCCATTTTGCTGAGGTGTATATGGAGTAGTCTTCTGTCGTGCTATACCACACTTCTTACAAAATTCTTCAAATTCCTTACTGCAAAACTCTCCATCGTTATCTGTCCTCAGCACCTTTATCTTCTTCTCTGTCTGGTTTTCCACTAGAGCCTTAAATTCTTTAAACCTGTCAAAGACTTCAGATTTCTTCTTAAGGAAATATATCCATGTATTCCTTGAGAAGTCATCTATAAATGATACTTAGTACACAGAATTACCTAGTGATGGAACCTTCACAGGTCCAAACACATCACTGTGCACAAGCTCTAATATATGTTTCGCTCTCTTACCACGAGAGGGGAAACTCACTCGATTCTGCTTCCCATATACACAATTTTCACAGAAATCAAAATATAGAGAGCTATTACTCATACCTTCTACCATACCTTTACCTTGAAGTATTTTAAGGCCCTTCTCTCCAATATGTCCAAGCCTTTGATGCCACAGCATGGTCTTTTCGCCAGAGACCACTAGATTTTCTGCTCCACTTTCACAAACCACGGAACTGTTGCACCCATCAACAACAGTGCTACTTTGCAGTTTATACAGAGTTCCAATCTGAACTCCTTGCATCAATACCAGTGCTCCCTGAGCCATCTTGCAGGTATCCTTCTTGAACACTATTTTACACCTGCATCATCCAGCTTACTAACATAAATAAGATTTATAGCTAATGCAGGAATATGCAGAACACCCGGAAGTGTTCTAACCCTTCCACCTTGCAACTTCAACTTTAGTTTTCCACGACCAACGATTCTAGCCTTCTGTTGTGGCTAGCAACACCCCCCCCTTGTTCATTTAAGTGTTGTCCAAAATACTAAATGAATGGGGACCCTTAGTTAAATTTTAGGAAAAAAGCAAGAGTTTCCTTTCTTCAAAATAAGGTTACCATCCTAAGCTTAGAAAGGTCCTTTCACTATTTTTAACCTAAGTCTATGATAAGGGAAATATCTTTAAAGCCGCGTTGCAAAAAAGATAGGAAATGCCTCCATTTCTCTATAATATCGGTATGCACAAGACTCTCGTGTTAAGCATAATATCGCATCGCAATAAAGTAATTCTCATAAAGAAAAACTTCAAGATTTACCGATCTGCGATAACGCCGATCGCAAGATCGCATATCGCAGAAATGAGCTGACAAGATTCAACCAACATTAAACTTCTATGACCTGCGATGTTGCGATCACTGCGATATTATATTCGCGCGATCTGCGATGGTGCGATTTGCGATTTGTGATCTGCGATGTTACGTAAGCAAATCATAAATCACTTCATCACGAATCCTTCGGGCACGCCATCCAAAGAAAAGCCACTTACCATAATCTGACTCAAGATCATGCGCGTTTAATGATAGTAAATGAATTAGTTGTCAGCTATTAAATGAAATGAAGACGCGTGTTTTTCTAAAGAATTACTTCACGTAAGGTGGCATATTTGATATATCTGTTGCATTTAAAACTCTCCCATCACCTTTCTTGATCAGTCATTTCCATTTCACTCGTAATCTGCAGGAACGAAGAACTAAAGACGATTCCAAGCCAGACGCAGGAAGAAATGGAAAAGAAAAATAAAGCTCAAGGCTCTGAGGCGAAGGAAAAGACGAAGGAGATGGCGCCTTTGTATACAGACACAGCTTATAACAGAGACGCAGGTATATCGACATGGGAAAGCATGTACAGGCTGCTTGAAGAAGAGAATCCTAGAATAATGAAGGTTGCTGCTGTCGCGGGCTCACAACGCTCTTCCGAGGCGTCCTTAGAGGAGCTAGCATGTTCATTTCTTCACCGGATAGTAGCAAGGCCCAAAATTCTACCATATACGGATATGATCAAGTGGATACTTGACAATGCAGAGATGAACAACAGACAATTCAAGGTTCAAGGACATGGGCTCATCGGATCATTCGCTGCGCAAGATTTAAAGCTTATGTATCATCTTCCTGAACCGCAGGCGACTTACAATGCACAATTCATTAAGAAATTTGCGGCAGAAAACCCAAACCTAGCAGAGACCACCAAAGATTGGTCCAGAAAAGAGGAGCTGCTCTAAAAGGACAAAAACGGTATGTACAGCACTGGTTCCCTCACCTCTCCGTATTGTTTTGCTGCGGCCATGCTTTGTAGATTATTTGGGATGCCGTATATCAATAAGTTTTCGTCTGAATGGCTACCATTAATAGATGCTGCCACAAATGCCGATATTATGGATTGGGCCAAGATCTTTTCTGATAACCTGTACACGGCTGTTATCAATTACCGGTCTAAAAGGTCCTTGTCTCAAAGGATCTTTCCTCCTTTTTATCCGTCCGCATATGTTATGGATTCTATTTGTTATGTGTCTAAATTTCCCACTATGGGTTGGAAATGGACTACCCAGGACCCATTACCTATCCATGTTTATCATAAGGTGTTATGGGATTCTCAGTTCGTCCCACACTTCTACCAGATTTGTCACGGGCTTATCTTACCCTTGTATAGAATGATGTATGAAGAGACCACCCCGGGGTACCTACCAAATAAGCTACGACTGGAAGCAGAATGGAAGCAGAAGGCACAGGAAAAGGGAAAAGCGATCCAAGCATTAAACAGGTTGAATTGGGAGTGTTACTGGGCATACTTGGTCAAGCCGCATAGTCAATGGATGACTGTGAAATGCATCATAAACGCGGCCGAAAAAGTAGTGCCAACTCTCATAGATTCTGTTTTCGCAACCCAGCTCAGCGTAGAAGTTAGCCAGTCGACTCTCCTCAAGCCCATGATGAACACTTGCAGCTTTAAAGACCAAGTTCAGAAGTAGCCTTATTTTAGAATGTTGTTTTTTCTTTAAAATTAGATTAGAAAAAGGACGGTCATTTGAAAACCGCATCCTAAATTTTGTAAAAACACTATTATTAGAATTAGGAAGTAGTATTTTAACCCTTCTCATGCATTTAGAGAAGGGTCCAGAAATTTGTCAAAAACTTGTCCTCGGAACATGCACTTCTGCACCCTCAGAGGAGGTTTTGATGAATGGATGGATCGAGATTTATTAATGTTTGCATTTTAATGTCTGCTACTGATGTTGCACTTTTGTACTCTTAGTAGATGTTAGAACAAGTAGAGATAAATCGTTTTTGCTTGAAGCTTATGAGTAGGATTAGTCATAAATGGTACTTTTATCTCTTGGCCATTTCTGCTTATATTCTTAAAGTGATATACAGTTTTCAGTTGTTTATATGTTACTGCATGAATGTATGAGTTACCATTTGGCACTTCTGTATGGTGGAGCCATTTATTTATGTCTGATATATGAATAACTTATTATGCGATATGCTGTTCACAACTGTTTTGCCTAACTTTTTATGCAAAGTGGTTTATCTTAATTGATTTCTATTCTTATGATAGCTGAATGATCTTTATTACCAGTTATTGTTTGAAATCTCTTTAGATCACATAATAGAAGAAATACACCCCAGGTTAGCGTAGATTAGATGTGTTGTTTCTCATTAGATTACAATAGCATAGAGTTAGTTTAAAAGTTTGAATTAAATTAGCTTTAAGTACTCTTAGATCAGCAACATCCAACTCTGCACACACACACATACACCCTTAGATTGGGAAACTGGTCCCATTATTCCCAGTCGGACCCGCTATACCAAACAGATAAGGAGCTGCCAACCAAGGTCCGGACCGGGTGGGTATCGCCCTTGTTGTCGACCCGATTTTCGGGGCTTCAACATATTTGGCGCTAGAAGGAGGGCCTGAACATAGTGTCCGTTGGAATGATTTTCAATTGTAACATCTGAATCAGGATGGCTGCTCACAAACTTCCCATTTTGGAGTTGCATCCATGTTCCTACCTCTTCCAACACTCCACCTGAAGTGGTAAGACTCTTGTCTCAGGTAAAATTCAATGGTAAGAATAATTATTCTACTTTTAATCATGCTCTTCAATTTATTCAAAGAGTTTCAAGTTCGGATATTCAAAGAATTGATGAAGGCGTTTTATGCAGAATTTTTACTCTTACATTCACGGCGGAAGCTAGAAAATGGTGCAGAACCCTCCCAGTTGCATCAATTCACAGCTGGGACCAATTCGTCAAGACTTTCATTTTTGAATTTGATTGTTATGACTATGACCAGGCATATGATGAAATTGATTATCTACGAAAACAAGATGAATCTGTTAGGGATTTTAATATGCGATTTCATCTTAATTGTCTAAAGTATGATCTTGAAAGTGAACTCATGGATGAAGAATCTTCAGATTATGCTGAGTATTCCCTGCCTCCTATGTCTGATCAAGCAGAAATTAGTTCAAGCTTTGTCTCATTTTCTTCTAATGTGAGTGAGGATTCCAATTTGAATATACAAATCACCCATGATGAAGAAAGTTCCCAAAGCCTAGGAGACATGCATGCTCTAATGCAAGAAGACAAAAGCGAGAATGCTGGAGGAAAGCCTGCCTTGGAACCAGGAGATGACTTCGATACAAGGTCAGATAATATCGTTGCAAATCAACAAATGCAGATGCCAAGGTTAGAACAGCAAACTATTTCTCTTTCAAAAAGTATCAGTACACAAAGGTATGATCTAAAGACTGATGACTATGATGAATCTGATGAACAAAGATTTTTCCATGATGATATTTTCAAATGCATTGTTCCAGAATCACATTTTTCTCTTTATCCTGATGTTTTTAGTGATGATAATTTTTCCCCTCTCAATATTAAAGATATCTCAAAAAGTACAGAGGATTATTTAAATGAGTCATCATTAGGTTTTCAAGATAAAAAGACAGCTATAGAACATCCTTTGATCATTTTCAAACAAGAACCGCTTGACCTTCCTTGTCTGAAAATATATGACGAAAAAGAGAAATCTAGGGAAACCTGTAAAATCATTTATGATAGCTACTTTGACAAAGATGATGTTGTTGATTTATCCCAAGTAACTCAACAAAGCTCAGATAATGAGAGATATTCTAATTCAGAAATCATATCAGTCAATCCTCATTTCAAAGTAAAAGATCATTTGCATGATTTTATTATCCAAGACAATACCCCAATCTATGATTCATATCATGAGGAAACCCCCATGCCTGTTCACAATCATAACTTGTCTTCTGATTCACAAGACGGAATTCAAAATTGCTCGGATCCCATAATTCTGGCCAGTTCTTGTGAAAAACAAGATATTCCAAGTCAATCCCAGTTGTGCTGTAACACTATTTGTACAGATAATCATTTCTTTCTTTCTCACTTGCACTCATTTTGTACAAAATCGGATTGTGTTTTAAATCTTCAGACTTTTGATAGATTACTGTGGTATGTTGAGCACCTTATCAAAGAACATTCGAAAGATGTGCTACCATTTTGGAAAGCTAAACTGTGTCAAGGAAGTATAGAACCTTTTCAATTCCAAGATCAATCAATATCAGACTTCCTTAGAAAACTTATTTGGCATCCAAAACACCATCAACGAAGGAAAGTACCTTTCGAAACTTGTCGGCAATTCGCACCAATTGATAAATCTCTTTCCAGAAATTTCCATCTATTCTTCATTGATTTATTTAGTGATTCATATATGGAAACTTTTCTTTTACAAGAAATTGCTAAAAGCTCAACTTCAATGCACAGTAGGTTACAGGCCATTAAAACTAAAAAATCATATTCGCAACCTGGCTTGTCATCTTTCCTATTACGAGATCATCAATCCATAATAGAAATTCATCCTGATTTTTATGATCCAATAGGTATCCAGTTGGAAAGAAGTTTTCATGAGAAAGATATTTCGGACAGAATTCCAACTGAAGTTACACATTCTTATTCCACATCCAACATTAACAATCCAAGAAAAGTTTTGTTCTTAACGCTGATGTTTGAAAGTTACATACGTGTAGGAATAAAAATGAAGAGATGGTTCCACTGGAAATATCATTTCACCTAGTTAATCTTTAGTATATAGTTAGAATAGGAGTAGGAGTAATTTAGCTAGGTTATTAGGTTTACTTTTAATAGTTGGTAGGCAAAATAAGAGAAGAGATTATCCCTATTCTGTACATAATCCTAGGGAATGTCTACCTCTCATTTCGTTAAATATTTTTCTCCATAATAAAATTTGCTATGGTTAACAGCATTTGACATTTACTAAAGACACCTTTTCTCTATCAAGATTTTGAACTTCTGCTTTTATGAACAGCAAATCTTTTGGAAACTTGATCTTTATTATCAATAGAACTTTAACCCAGATATGATACTAGTTTCAACTCCAAGAAATTTGAAGAAAGCAATCTTAGTGAAGAAATTGTTTTATGTCAGTACAATGAAAAGCATCAATAACAAAATAAGGATTCCCTGTAGAAACAACCATTTCCAAAAAGCTCTATTATTGTCGTCCAGAACTTTCTTAAGGAAAAACAATGATTTCCTCCCTGCTAAAGGAAGTCACAGCATTCAGAGGAACAATCCGAGAAAACATTATATCTCAAAGAATAAGAGGTCTCATCACGAGCTGGCTTATCATGATCACAGATATTATAACTTGCTGACTTTGCCAATACTGTCCACCAAAACAGGGCAACGACTCAAGATTGTTGCAATCAAAAGAAAAGGGGTCTCATCACGAGCCAGCTTGTTCAGCAAAAGTGTAAATCAAGTGAATGACTGTGTCATAATTTGGCCACCAAACCAAGACATTGTTCTTTAGAGAATAAAAAAGGAAAAAAGTGTCAAAATGGGTTTTTCTCTGAAAAGTTGTAAATAGCCTTAAGCAGGATAAAGGATCATTACTGGATAATAGGTAACCCTGTCGAGGCTATGGACGCCTGCTGGCAGCAGAGGCTCTACCTGCGACAAAGGAGCATATTTAAAAGGCTGCTACACAGGGAAGACTTTATTTTAATTTTCACAAGACCAAGTAATGGCTGATGTAAATGCAAGGACAAGCTGAGGATGCAAGTAATTAAAATAGAAAGAGGTTGAAACAAAATATCATTGACAGTTTGAAGTATAATATGCTTTATCTTTTTATAATAAAGTTTAAGTTTTCTGAGAAATTTTTTTTGTTTCGGAAGTTTGAAAATGTCAATAGAAGATCAGAGATAACTGGTTCTCCCAAGTGAATCGCCAATTGTTGTGGTCAGCAACACCCCCCCCCATGTTCATTTAAGTGTTGTCCAAAATACTAAATGAATGGGGACCCTTAGTTAAATTTTAGGAAAAACAGCAAGAGTTTCCTTTCTTCAAAATAAGGTTACCATCCTAAGCTTAGAAAGGTCCTTTCACTATTTTTAACCTAAGTCTATGATAAGGGAAATATCTTTAAAGCCGCATTGCAAAAAAGATAGGAAATGCCTCCATTTCTCTATAATATCGGTATGCGCAAGACTCTCGTGTTAAGCATAATATCGCATCGCAATAAAGTAATTCTCATAAAGAAAAACTTCAAGATTTACCGATCTGCGATAACGCCGATCGCAAGATCGCATATCGCAGAAATGAGCTGACAAGATTCAACCAACATTAAACTTCTGTGACCTGCGATGTTGCGATCACTGCGATATTATATTCACGCGATCTGCGATGGTGCGATTTGCGATGGCGCGATTTGTGATGTTACGTAAGCAAATCATAAATCACTTCATCACGAATCCTTCGGGCACGCCATCCAAAGAAAAGCCACTTACCATAATCTGACTCAAGATCATGCGCTTTTAATGATAGTAAATGAATTAGTTGTCAGCTATTAAATGAAATGAAGACGCTTGCTTTTGTAAACAATTACTTCACGTAAGGTGGCATATTTGATATATCTGTTTCATTTAAAACTCTCCCATCACCTTTCTTGATCAGTCATTTCCATTTCACTCATAATCTGCAGGAACGAAGAACTAAAGACGATTCCAAGCCAGATGCAGGAAGAAATGGGAAAGAAAAATAAAGATCAAGGCTCTGAGGCGAAGGAAAAGACGAAGGAGATGGCACCTTTGTATACAGACACAACCTGTAACAGAGACGCAGGTATAT
Source organism: Pinus tabuliformis (assembly GCA_031772625.1). Taxonomy (NCBI): domain Eukaryota; kingdom Viridiplantae; phylum Streptophyta; class Pinopsida; order Pinales; family Pinaceae; genus Pinus; species Pinus tabuliformis. The sequence goes on along the minus strand of CM062816.1, from coordinate 510,526,080 downwards.
CGACATGGGAAAGCATGTACAGGCTGCTTGAAGAAGAGAATCCCAGAATAATGAAGGTTGATGTTGTCGCGGGCTCACAACGCTCTTCCGAGGCATCCTTAGAGGAGCTAGCATGTTCATTTCTTCACCGGATAGCAGCAAGGCCCAAAATTCTACCATATACGGATATGATCAAGTGGATACTTGACAATGCAGAGATGAACAACAGACAATTCAAGGTTCAAGGACATGGGCTCATCGGATCATTCGCTGTGCAAGATTTAAAGCTTATGTATCATCTTCCTGAACCACAAGCGACTTACAATGCACAATTCGTTAAGAAATTTGCGGCAGAAAACCCAAACCTAGCAGAGGCCACCAAAGATTGGTCCAGAAAAGAGGAGCCACTCAAAAGGACAAAAACGGTATGTACAACACTGGTTCCCTCACCTCTCCGTATTGTTTTGTTGCGGCCATGCTTTGTAGATTATTTGGGATGCCGGATATCAATAAGTTTTCGTCTGAATGGCTACCATTAATAGATGCTGCCACAAATGCCGATATTATGGATTGGGCCAAGATCTTTTCTGATAATCTGTACACGGTTGTTATCAATTACCGGTCTAAAAGGTCCTTGTCTCAAAGGATCTATCCTCCTTTATATCTGTCTACATATGTTATGGATTCTATTTGTTATGTGTCTAAATTTCCCACTATGGGTTGGAAATGGACTACCCAGGACCCATTACCTATCCATGTTTATCATAAGGTGTTATGGGATTCTCAATTCGTCCCACACTTCTACCAGATTTGTCACGGGCTTATCTTACCCTTGTATAGAATGATGTATGAAGAGACCACCCCGAGGTACCTACCAAATAAGCTACGACTGGAAGCAGAATGGAAGCAGAAGGCACAGGAAAAGGGAAAAACGATCCAAGCATTAAACAGGTTGAATTGGGAGTGTTACTGGGCATACTTGGTCAAGCCGCATAGTCAATGGATGACTGTGAAATTCATCATAAAAGCGGCCGAAAAAGTAGTGCCATCTCTCATAGATTCTGTTTTCGCAGCCTAGCTCAGCGTAGAAGTCAGCCAGCCGACTCTCCTCAAGCCCATGATGAACACTTGCAGCTTTAAAGACCAAGTTCAGAAGTAGCCTTATTTTAGAATGTTGTTTTTTCTTTAAAATTAGATTAGAAAAAGGACGGTCAATTGAAAACCGCATCCTAAATTTTGTAAAAACACTATTATTAGAATTAGGAAGCAATATTTTAACGCTTCTCATGCATTTAGAGAAGGGTCTAGAAATTTGTCAAAAACTTGTCCTCGGAACATGCACTTCTGCACCCTCAGAGGAGGTTTTGATGAATGGATGGATCGAGATTTATTAATGTTTGCATTTTAATGTCTGCTACTGATGTTGCACTTTTGTACTCTTAGTAGATGTTAGAACAAGTAGAGATAAATCATTTTTTCTTGAAGCTTATGAGTAGGATTAGTCATAAATGGTACTTTTATCTCTTGGCCATTTCTGCTTATATTCTTAAAGTGATATATAGTTTTCAGTTGTTTATATGTTACTGCATGAATGTATGAGTTACCATTTGGCACTTCTGTACGGTGGAGCCATTTATTTATGTCTGATATATGAATAACTTATTATGCGATATGTTGTTCACAACTGTTTTGCCTAACTTTTTATGCAAAGTGGTTTATCTTAATTGATTTCTATTCTTATGATAGCTGAATGATCTTTATTACCAGTTATTGTTTGAAATCTCTTTAGATCGCATAATAGAAGAAATACACCCCGGGTTAGCGTAGATTAGATGTGTTGTTTCTCATTAGATTACAATAGCATAGAGTTAGTTTAAAAGTTTGAATTAAATTAGCTTTAAGTACTCTTAGATTAGCAACATCCAACTCTGCACACACACACACATACACCCTTAGATTGGGAAATTGGTCCCATTATCCCCAGTCGGACCCGCTATACCAAACGGATAAGGAGCTGCCAACCAAGGTCCGGATCGAGTGGGTATCCCCCTTGTTTTCGACCCGATTTTCGGGGCTTCAACACCTTCCTGTCATCCCCCAATAAGACATCACCACCATCATATTTCTCATACTCGCAGAACCACTCTCTATGGGGAGTGAAGTGAAATGATGCACCTAAGTCAATCAACCATGCCTCATGATCTACATGTGTACTTGAAGAAGCCAAGTACACATCCCCACCTTCATCTGAGGTGGTTTTCGCCTCTGCAGAAGGAGTCTCATAAGATCCCTTTCCTTTGTCAGGAGCTTTAGATTTACAGTCCCTTTTGAAGTGGCCTTCCTTTCCACATTTCCAACACACCACCTTTATAGGTTTTCCTGGATATTTAGATCTGCTCTAGATTTAGATCTCTCACTCGATGGCTTATTTTTGTTTCTGTTCTGAGACCGTCCTCATATAAGCAAGGCATCACCATTTTGGCTCTCCATATTTTTCTGTCTCATCTCCTCCGTCAGCAAGGCTGAGACTATTTCATCAAATTGCAAGGTAGTTGCATTGCTACCTATTGTAATAACCAGACTATCCCACGAATCTGGTAGAGAACATAACAAACTAATGCACTTATCTTCATCTAAAATTTTAATATCAACAGATGCTAACTTACTTACCATAGTATTAAATGTGTTCAGATGCTCTGTCACCAAGTCTCCATCTTTCATCCTCAGGTTATACAACTTTTTCCGCAGGAACAGTTTATTCACCAGAGACTAAGATTGGTACAAAGTCCCTAACTTGTCCCACAACGCCTTTGCTATAGCTTCCCCTGATACATTCAACAATATTGAATCTAAGACACACAATTGTATTGTGCTCTTTGCCTTCCAATCCAACTTCTTCCATTCTTCATCGGACACTCTCGTTGGTTTAGTACCCGGATCTACTGCGATCCACTGATCTTTATCCACCAACAGATCCTCCATCTTGAGTTTCTACAACTCAAAACTCTGACCATTAGATTTCTCGATCTCTATCTTTCCATTGCTCGCTATCTTCTTTCACCACATGAATTTATCTCGCAGATCTCCCGTTGAACAAGGTCTACCACATGCCTGAGTGAAACCCCTTAGCAACAAAGACGTCCCCTTGAAGCCAAATCTGCTCTGATACTAAATGTAGGTTTTAACCCCATACAGAAATTACCTACATACGAATTCTAAAACACAGAAAATAAACAATGCGAGAGCATAACACATAAAACACATAGATTTTCCCCTGGATCCCAAAATCGAGACTACTGGCTTGATTTTTCATTATATTCCTTTCAATGTTATAGTACATATTTATACATGCCGAAGCATCCAATACCATGGACCGAAAACCATCGCGTCCAATACCATGGACCAAAAACCATCGTGTCCAAACAAAACATGTCAGAAAATCATGCACAAAACCATAGGTGGGTCCGCCCAACCTAACATAGGGACCAAAACCAAAATTTTCCGGGGCGCTACCCTGGACCCCATAAAGTGGGGTTACGGGTGCCCTTCAAACCCCCTGTTAACTACGTGGAAAGAATATAACACAACTCAACATCATAAAGGTTGATGGTGTTAGGGAAAACCTAGAACCGTATCATTATCACGAATGAATGAAGGATATAGAAGATGAGTGGTCTTGTGAGCTAGTGTAGCTCCTCGACATAGAATATCAAGACATAAAGGGGGTACAAGGCGCTCATCTACAAGCAGAGATGACTTGGACAATTCATTTGCAAGTTCAACATTATAAACTAAAGACTTGACTCAGACCAAGGGTGGCACTTTTAGGAATGGCTAGGAAAATTCCCCTTGGGTCAATTCAATATTTTCTTTTTCAATCTCTATCTTTTCCAAGTCGGGGAGAATAGAGGCATCGAGGGACAAAATATACCTAATATTATGAATAGGATATATTCCCTGCAAGATGACTTTCCAGGAAGGAGGCTCATTATCGTGGGAGTCACATTGAATAGGTAGAGTGACAACCCACGCAAGAAAATGAAACTAATTATATTTAATATTGGGATGGAGTTTATGACTAGTGTGAGGAGGTATTGACATGTCCGTTGAAGGAGAAATATCTTGCATTAAAGGTGGTGTATACTCACCATATTAATCGACTTCCAAAGGAGAAATCACCACCCAAGGATCAAGAGATAGATGGGGTCCACAGGTGACATAAGAGATCATGTGTATAAGAGCAACAATGGAAGAAGAAGGAATGTCAGGCAGGGGTAAAGGAAATACATCAATAAGAGATGGGATTGTAGAAATTCTCACTGTAGATCACTCGATAATGCAATAGACTAAAGAAAAATACTTGATCTACTTCTACAACCAATTTAGAGGAAGCTTAATCGAACATGAACAACATCAATAAGAACACATATAATTGATAAGAAGGAATCAATCACACATAACACAGAAGATATAAATAGGGGAAAGCCTAAGCATAAAACCCCAACTTTGTATTATCATACAAGTGGAAATATAGCCAATATTACAAAAAGAATCAGCTCAAAAGATATCCTTCTCTCTCTGTAATACCTCTGCTGCTCATAGATAGTCAAAGGACTCTATCTAACCTCTGGTCTACCCTCCAAGGCTCCTATTTCTTTACGCAATTCTGATTGGGGTCCAGTGCAGCCACTTGTGTGAACTGGCCTCTTCACACACTCACTAACCTCTGATCCAACTACGTAGTCTTGAAGGAGATAAATCCTCATCATGGATGAGCTTCCTTTATAGGAAAAATATTCATCCAACTGATAGTACACTATCCCTTCTCTGAACTCAATTGGGTCTTTGTCTAAACTGACATGAATGAGTTATTCATGAGAGAATCTGATGTACAACAGTTATATGCTAGCATGCATTAACTAATTGAACTTACTTAATTTAAACAAGTTGTTTGAATCAAATATAACTGGACTTGACTTTGTTAATTGAGCCAACTAATTACTACTCAAATTAGAACTCATCCCTATCTCTTTAATTGATGGATAAATTCCTTAATTAATGGAGAAACTGTTGCATGTCCCCACATAGACTTCAAGTTTGATTTTCCTTAACAAATTAACTCAAGATGAATTAATTACTTAATTTACAAACTGTTGTTAATATCAAATTCGAATTTTACTTACTATTTTTAGTCCAGGGACTGACTAAAATAGGAATCCATCATGAACATTTTAGCACTTCCATTTTTCATTCCCTGTTGCCCAATCCAGCACTGGTACCCAAATTGCTATTTATATCAGTACTATTTTTAGCACTTCTATTTTTAGCATTTCTTGTTGCCATTTTCAACACTCCCTCTCAGCAAGAAAGGCATTCAACTTGAACCCGATCCTGTACCTTTGGAATGTTCAACATGCAACACTTCTACCAAGTGTGGTTGCTCCAGCAACTCTCGGAACCAAAAAAACTCCCCACTGACCTCTCTGTTGGGCTAGAAACATACTCTAATGCTAGAGCTCTAATTGTTGCTGACAAGTGATCCCTCTCTGAACTCTGAGTTGCTGCAACACTCCATGCATATCGCACCATTGCGTGGAACACTCCTGTGCCTCTCGCATTGTTGCAGCCTTTTAGCTCTACACAGTCTTGGGATTCCTGCACTGTATCTCTCTCTGTCGCTCCATCTGCATATGCCTCTACCCAATCAGTCAGTCTTGCTACTCCTCATTGGGGCTCCTATAGAAAAGTCGAATCAAAGAGGTTGGGTACTTCAAGGATCCTGCCCCTCCTCCTTGGGACATGGTGAGCACCAGTATTGCAGCAATAATGCCGCAACTCCTGGGCTTCCTACTTTATTCTTATCAACCCGGTAGTTCGTAACAAACTTAGAAGCGATGATGCTGTATGCACAAGTACTAGTTCTTACTGCAGGCTGTCACTTGGTCAGCTGGCGCAACATCACTAGGAGCTCAAGCCAACTTCTATGGATTCCAAAAGAAGCTCTATATGTGATGAAAGAAAGGAAAGCTTACTCTACAGAGGCTACTCTAATTGCAGAAAGGAAAAAGACTGAAATGTAAAGTAAACCTAGCAAACCCTACTTAACCAACTAATCCTACTTTTGCAGAAAGCACTATGAAAACCATGAAATGAATGCCATTACCTACTCAAGGAAGTAAACAACATTTACTCAAGCTATTTTTAGAAGTAAATGAGCAAAAAACATCTTTTTGGATTTTTATGTGAAATTGACATGCATGTATTTTATTGTGTGTGAAGGTGGAAGCGAATAGGTGGTGTTGAAGGGTGACTTTGGGGTTTGAGGAGATGTAGGATGGTGTAGATGGGTCCTAAGAGGTCTCGGGTGGCCTTCTGGAGGCTTTTCCCACACTCAGCCTTCAAAAGAAAGCCTACAAGAAAATCTATAAGACACAGGGGATCTATAGGAGGTCTACAAGAGGTCTACAGAAGGATGCCGATAGTAGTTTTGAAGGTGTGAGAGTGGGTGGAAAAGGTAGATGAAGGTTGGGATGATGTGGTAGGGTGCCTAGGGTCCACCAAGGGTCACTAGGAGAGGGAAATATGATTGGGAGAGAAGAAGAAATCCTATGGAAAAATGTAGAAAACTAAGGCAAATTTGAGGTGAACTTTGGGTGACCTATAGGGCATGGATCAGGGAGAGAATGTGATGGCTAATAGGCTGACCTGCTATGAGAAGAGATCTGTTGCAAAAGAACTGACAGTCAACCAATGAGTACATCAAAAAATAGAATTTTGCATCAAGCTAGTATAAATTATGAGCTATGGAAGTAAATGCTGAAAAATGCTACAAGGACAGAAAGAATGGAAGAAGACTTATTGCAAAGATAGAAATGAGCATAGTGGAAGAGATCTAAAGCAAAGAATTAACCTTCTAACAAACTTACAAACACTAGAAATCCTATGGAGAAGGAAAATATGTGTTTTTGGGGCAACAGTAGGGTCTTTGCCTCAGTTCATGGTCCCAAAGGGAGGAAAAGAGGCCAAGGCACTGTTGCTAGCCTTTTGAATCTTATTTCTATCATTGCTTAACCTGATATAGGAAACACAAATGGAAACAACCTTCTAAATCACCAAAAGCAACCTATTCTTAACCAAGGAAGAAATTCATCTAACAACAACTAATCCATAAACTGAAACAAAGCATATAAATACAAACAAGAGGAGCTTGACTGCTTGGATTGGGCCCTAACCCAAGAGCTTCAGCCCTCTGAGGTAGCTCAGTGCTAGCTCAAAAAGGATTTCATATTTATTATCAAAATAGTAAAAGGATTACATGAAACTGTCCACGAAAGTAAGCTCAAAGTTGAGCAGAGTTTTACAATAGCAAAAGTACAACAAAAATCTGACAAAAATTTAACCCTAGTGAGGCCCTAGGCCTCTCTACTTATACAATTGAAGCTCCCAACATCTTCCTTAAAATCGGGGAGGCTTGTCTTCCAAAACTCGAGATAAACATAAGTTATCCTCCACTTGCTTGACTGCCTCCTAGTGCATTGATTTGGCTGTTCATACTCCGAGCTGCATGAAGGGGAATTCGAAGTGGGGAGCAATAAATGAGGGGGATTCCCTCCTATAAATCCTCTCCTTTGTCCACTTCAAATTATTGATGTCAATTGTCCATTGAATATTTGACTTTGTCTTCAAAATTCAACAAAAATCTGCATTAAACACATATTAGACCTCATGGCATCATAACTAACTCAACTCACTCCATAAGCATAACTATAATAAAAAAACATGCAATAAACTAAGAGAATGGTTTATTTAACTATGTTAGGAGGAAAAATGAGCCCATATAATTACCCATTTATGGGGCTCATCATCACCCTCCTACTGAAGATGTTGCTCATCCTCTGAGCAACTTATTCCATCTCCTCATCTTTGATGGCCCTGGTGGCCTCTCTAGCATCTCAAGATTTTGATGTTGTTTCCTCTTCCTTGTCATAGAAGCCTGCTTTTATTTCTATCTCTTCCCACTGCCTCTACTCTTCTTCTTCGATTCTCCCTTCTAGCGTGCCTAACAGTAGTGGTGGACTCAGTTTGAGTCCAATCCAATTGACCTGCAGCCTCTACATTGAGTGCTTATACATTGGCACTCTCCTTAGTGCCTCCTTCCTCCTCATTGGGGAATTATATTCCCTGATATTCATATTTTGTGGTAAGGTGTTCCATCTTCTTATACATGCATGCACATAGTCATCCCCAAGTAACCTTTCCATGTCCTCAAAATGTGCAATGGCCTGTGCTTGATCACTTATATATCTAGGGGAAATTTGAGGATTATTTGCAAGCAGCTGGTGTGTGCTAATGAGAGCCATGGCATCTGATGGCCCAGATATGATCATTAGTGGCTCATTCCGCTCTCTGATCATCAACCTTTTTACTTCAGTTTCCCATAAATCTTCATGGTTCATCCAGGAAGCCATGCCCATTAGTTGTAGGTCCCCTAGCCTAGCATTGGGGTCCCACACATTCATGTCTATGAGGGCTATATTATGCAGGTAAAATTTTGCCATTTTTGCCTTATCTTCTGCTGTGCTTTGGTCACACAGGTCCATAAATTGTCTGTAATCTTGAAAAGTCATTTTGCCTCTTTGTGCCAAAGTCTTGATATGAAATTGTAGCCATTGGTCCTTAAGGTATAATCCACAGGATTTTGATGGCGTTCTACATTGTAGTGCCTCCATGGATAAGCTAGCCATGCATGCCAGCTAGGTCTCTTTCTCCTTTAGCTGCCTCCTTAGCAATTCATTTCCAGTTTGAAGTTGGTTTCTTTCAATTGCTTCTCTATGTCTGACAACACTTAACTCTCTGCCCATTTCTCTAATTCTTTTCTCCATACAACCAACATCCTCAACTCCCTTGGATTTGGCTATTTGCATCCACCTATGTGTTCTTATTCTTTCCTTCTCTAGTTCAAAGAATAGTGGAATTGAAAATGTTTGTGGAATTATCCTTCCTCCTTCAAGAAGATGGTAATAGGAGGCAAGGCTGGGCTGGGGATCAGGTTCTTGTGGCTCTGTAGCTTCCTCCTTCCCCTTTGGCTGCTCTTCCATTGTTTTCTCAAGCTGTTGGGTCTCCTGTAGCCTTGACAGTGTCTCCTGTAGAACTGTCTGTGCCTCCTGTAGGACTGTTTTTGGGTCCTGTAGTTGCACTTTTTCCTTCTAGGTGGAAGATCTAGGAGTCCCTCTTTCATATGTGATAGGGGTTTTAGAGGGAGATTCTTCCCCTTTGACAGTGGGTGAATCTCCAATTGTAATGGACACTGTTGAAGATGGATGGGGTTTCCCTGTTTTGATCCTTGTGCTTTTCCTGGCCTTGAAATACATGGAGGCCTACCTTTTTCTATTTTATTTTGGCTTAATTGGTGTGCTCAGGGCTGTGAGGGCAGCTGTTGCCTCCCTTTCCAGGGTCTCAGGGGACCCTTCTCTTTGTTTTGCCTCTGTTGCCTCTTTTTCTCCTCCTTTTCCATCTCCGTTTGCTCTGTTTCTCCCCCCTTCGCCTCTTCTATCTTAGTTTCTTCCTCCTCCTTTTCTTGTCCTACTGAGTCATCAGTTGCTTCACCTTCTCCCCCTTTCTTCTCTTCTTCCTCACTGTCAGAAGGACTGATATCATAGGTAAGGGCCTTTATGTCATCTTCTGCTGTCATGTTTCTGAAGACTTCCCATGCTATAGGGAGTGTGAATGTATGGAGGGCTTCTTCCACTAAAGTTTTGATTAACCCATGGTGAGCCAGCTGATCTAGACTCCCTGACTTAAACTTAATGATGGAGTCTATGAGGGACTGCAAGAGGAAATAGGTGATGTTGAGTTTCTGGGGTGTTGGAGTGTCCATGCCATATCTCAGCTCATGAAGGATTCTAAAATGGTAAACATAGACTATGCAATACCTCCCCTCACAGGAAATATATTTGATGATTTGGTAACTAACCTCATCCCAAGGGTAGGGTATGATTGTCCTTCTAATGCAATTTTTATCTTCTACAGGATGTTCATTGTTTTGGAAGAAGTTTTTCTTGGCAGTCTGTCCAATTGGTTTTTCATCTTTGCTCCAAGGTAATCCAAGAGGAAGGGTAGTAACCCTATTGATAAATTCTGGGGTTATTTCCATGGAAAGACCTCTAAAAGTGATAGTGGCATGGGTTCTTGAGTGAGGGACTAAAGAAAGGGCAAATTCCTGAGCAATTTCCTCATCAAACCCTCAGAATTTCTCAAAAAAGGTCATCCAATTTGCCCTTGTGAATATGGCTACTACTTGGGGATGTTCATGGAGCCTGGTTGAATTAGTGGGCTCCTTCCTCATGAATCCTCCTATCATTATGCTTATACCCCTTTTGAACACCAAATGTAGAGATGGAGACAAGAATTTTGAAGAAAACAGGGAAACAGAGGAAAACTGTGTGTGTGTGTTTTTTTTTTTTTTTTTTTTTTTTTTTTTTAAATAGGCAATTTTTTTTTTTTTTTTTTAATGTAATTCCTCTTCTTCTATGGACTCAATTCCTCCTTAAAATGATATCATTCCTTGCACATATTTATAATCAAGGTGGGTATGCATGGAACCTACCTCCTCAAGCTAGACATCGAGAAAAAAACTCGTGTTTTTTTCTTAAAAACAGCTCACTACCCCTCCTGTAGAACTGCCTGTAGGTGCTCTTGTAGAACCTGTAAGTTCTCCTATAGACAACACCGAGCGTAGGATGATGGGTGAGAGCGATGGAGAACGATGGTTTCGAGGTTGTGGGGTGACAAGGAGCTTGCTGCAGCTAAGTTGACGAGGATAGAATGAAATAAAAGGTGGTGAGAGTGCTCGAGGAGGAGTACTTATTACTTCTTTTAGATATTTCTGGTGATGGGGGTGAGCTAGCAAAAATGTACGTTGGCCATATTTGGACTATTGGTCCCCACCTACCTTGTCATCATGGTTTCGTCCCACAATCACCTCTCATTATTGCATCGGATTTTGCATACCCTCCACTAACTATCCTTGGTATCTTTCTCTGAGTTGACTATGCGCATGTGTGGGTGACATCTCGAATGAGTGCAGTCAACTAGATGAAGGTGGCCAAGTTAACTAGCCACCTTTTCCTCATTCAACCTAAACCATCTTATTTTCTCATGCATATCTTTCAATTACACAAATGCAAATAGAGGAGCGGGTTAGTCACTTACCTGTGAGTCGAATGTATGTGTTGTGAGGTATTTTGGCTCCTTTTACTGCTGCATGCTTGTATTTCCTTTGCTGCATGCTATCTGCTTTCTGATGTGTGGTTGTTTGCCTTGTGTAGGTTTCCTCTAGCTGGATCTAAGCTTCAGATGTCTCCTTCAATCCTCATGGCTGCACTTCTTTTACTGTTGTAGCTTGATTTTAATGGGATCAACTGCTACAGGAATTCCTACAGGAGCTCCTGTAGCTGCTTCTCCTTTTGAAATTTCAGCTTATTTCTGTGCTCGGAGCTATGAGGATGATGTTAGAGATGCAGATGGATATGGAGAGATACCAGGTAAGTTGCAGGTGAGATTCGAGGTGCTGCTTCCTCTCTTATTTTTGTTTTTTTTCTTTTTACTAAAAACTGGTTTTCTATGTTTTTCTGTGACATGAAGGGAAAAAAATGATGATGATGATGTGATGTAGGTGTGGAATGGATGGAAATGAGGGTTGATAGTTGTACGAGGGTTTACATGTCCTTTATAAATCTTCCCTGCCACTTGAACTGCTTTTTGGAACCATTTCTTGCTCTCTGTAATCCCTACAGGAGCCTCCTGTAGAAAACACAGGGCCTCCTGTAGAACACACAGTTTCTGAAAAAAAGAGCACAGTGGGGTGGAAGAAAGGTCAGAAATGAGGGAGAAGAGTGTGGAGGAGATGAACTAGGTGCTGGTGTGAGTGTTAGGGCTCTGTGGCATCTTCTCTTGCTCCCTGTGGTCCTCCTGCAAACCTGCAATGCACATTAAAATTCAATTTTCTTTTTCTTCTTTTTCTCTCTTTTTTTTTTGAAAACAACTAGGGTGCCTCAAGGAGGTTTTCACCCTAATTGCCTGCCCTGGGTGCCTCAGGTTTTCACTTAGGGATATTATTCTCTTTTTCTTTTCTCTTTTTTTTTTTGGCATCACTGGGCCGCCTCAGAAGAGGTTTTCAACCCAATGATGGGACTCAAGCACCTCATGGAGGTTTTCACTTGAGTCCTTATTTTTTTATTTCTCTTTTCTGTTTCTTCAGTGAGTGGGTGAAGTGGAGACTAAGACATGCTCCACTACCATCAATGTCTTATTCAGATATTCAATGAAATCTTGCTTGGAGAGGGGCTTCTTGTAAATTTTCAACCTATGTCCATTGACAAGCATGGGGATGGCTTCCTCATCAATGGTTTTGATCAAAACTGAACCATTGTCATTGCATTTTTCCATAGTGTAGGGTCCCAGCCATCATTCCCTCAGCTTGTCTTTGAAGTCTTTATACCTTGAATCGTAGAGCAGTGCCCAATCTCCCTCTTGGAATTGCCTCTCCTTGATATTTTTGTCATGCCATATCTTCCTCTGAAGCTGAACTACCTCTGTGTGGAGAAGGGCCTGCAATCTTTTTTCATCCAATCCATTGAGTTGGAGTAATATTTCCTTTTGTGCATGGCTGAGGTCTAGGTACAACTGAGTTGCCATCCTTAGTGTATTGAATTCAAATTCTATTGACAGCAAAGCCTTCTTCCCATGGACTAGTTCATAGGGTGTGAACCCTGTGGTGGTCTTCCATGTTGTGTTGTAGGCCAGGTGGCCCCAACTAATCTGTCCACCCAATATTTTCTAATGCTGCTCACTACCTTGGTCAGAATTCCTTCTAAATCTCTGTTAGTGACTTCCACCTACCCATTGGCTTGTGGATGGTAAGGGGTGGAGGTCCCGTGCTTGATTTTATGATGTGTGAGTAGGTCTTCAATCAAATTGGAAGTGAACTGACTGCCTTGATCTGTGACCAATTCTCTTGGATACCCGAACTTGTAGAATATGTTTTCTCTCAAAAAATCAGCTACTTTTTCCTCTGTTGCTGCTTTGATTGCTTTTGTTTTTGCCCACTTTTTCAGGTAATCGGTGCACACAATGATGTATTGCTTCTGTTTTGAAGGAGGGTTTTTAGGACCCACAAAGTCCATGCCCCACTTCTCAAATGGCTCAAAGGTCACTTGATGTTGCATGGGCATCTCATCCTTTGGAGTAGGTTTCCCCATCCTTTGACACCAATCATATTGGTTGGTGTATCTCCTCACATCTTGATGAAGAGTGGGCCAATAGTAGCCTACTTGCAATATTTTGAAGGTAGTTCTCTTTGCTGCAAAATGACCTCCACAAGGCCTGTCATGACAGGTCAAGAGAATGTCAAAGACTTCCTCCTCCCTGACACATCTTCTCAAGATCTTATCTGGGCCAATTTTGAAGAGATTACACCCAATCCAGGTGAAAGAGGCACTTTTCCTTACTATCTTGCTCTTCGCTTTTGAGGACAGGTGTGGTGGAAACTGTGCTGAAACCAAGTAGTTTTCTATATTAGCAAACCATGGAGAGAGTACTAAAATAGAAAACAGATATTCATCTGGCATTTGGTCATCCACCATTCCTTCTTCACCTGCAGGAAAATTTACTCTAGACAAAAAGTCAGCAACAACATTTTCTTTACCACGCTTATCAATAGTGGTCAGATTAAACTGTTGTAATAGAAGCAACCATCTAATGATGTGAGCATTTACATCTACTTTGTTCATTAAATATCCAATTGTAGCATGATTAGTGTGCACCAAGGTTTGATAGCCTGTGATATAATGTCTGAATTTGTTTAAATAATGCATAACAGCTAGGAGTTCCTTCTCGGTCACTGTGTAATTTAACTTTGCCTTTGACAAATTTTTGCTTATAAAGTATATGGCATAAGGTAAATTTTCATCAATTTTTCCTAAGGCTGCTCCTATTGCTTTGTTCGAGGTATTTGTGTGAATGTGAAAGGGTAGGGCCCAGTTTGGGCCTGGGGCAGTTACTAACTTTCTCTTTAGGGTATCTAGGTCTTCTTGATAGTTTTCAGACCATATTAGCTCAACATCTTTGCCTAAAAGGCCAAACAAAGGAGAGGCTAGCTTACTAAAATCTTTAATGAATCTTCTATAATATCCAGCTAAGCCTAGGAAACTTCTGACATCTCTCACCTTTTGAGGAGGTGGGACCCTTTGGATGATGGCAATCTTGTTGGGGTCCACCTTCAGTCTTTGTTGAGATATTGCATGACCTAACACGGTCCCTTCAGTCATAAAAAAATTGCATTTTTATAGACTGAGGGATAGGTTCATCTCAATACACTTGTCTAGAACTTTTCCAAGGTTAGATAAAGCTTCCTGAAATTTAGAACCATAAGGAGTAAAATCATCCATATATATTTCCACTGCATCATGAACCAGTTTAGAAAATATACTCAATACCACTCTCTGGAAAGTGGCTGGAGCATTGCACAAACCAAAAGGAAGGACCTGTTATGCAAAGGTACCCCAAGGGCAAGTGAAAGTGGTCTTATCTTGGTCTTCCAGGCTGATTTGAATCTGATTGTACCTGCTAAACCCATTTAGGAAGGAGAAAAACTTTTTCCCCGCCAGACCATCTAACACCTGATCTATGAAAGGTAAAGGAAAATGGTCCTTTTTAGTGGCTTTGTTCAATTCCTGATAGTCAACACAGTTTCTCCACTTGCCATTTCTCTTTGGCATTAGCACTAAAGGAGAGACCCATTCACTGTCAGAGATGGGGTAGATGAATCCTGCATCAAGTAATTTTTGCAATTCTTCCTTAATAATGTCTTTAAGTACTGGATTCATCCTCCTTTGAGGCTGTATAACTGGTTTTCAATCTTCCTTAATGTATATATGATGTGTACATACTAAAGGGTGAACTCCCTTAATCTCCTTATAACTCCAGGTGAAGGCATCTAAATGTTTTCTCAATAAGCTGGACAACTCCTTCTCCTGGGAAGTGGATAGGGATGGATTGATTTTCAAGGTTCTTTCTGGGCCGAACTCTATATTCTTAACACAGAGAGAGGTCGGGTCAGCCACACAGAGATTAGTTAAGGGGTTGTTTTGGGTTTCTCTCACTATGTCCTCTAATGGTAAGACACTGGGGGGTGGATTCTGAATCAAATTTTCAATCATATCATCCTCATCTTGCAGTTTTCCCCCCATGGTGGTTTCTAATGCACAAAGTGGTGTAGAATAGACCTCATCCTCATCCTCCTCCTCCAACTAGAGAGGTAGATCATGTTCTAGCAAGGGTTGGGTAGGAGGGTATAGGATTAACTGCTTGGACATATGCCCGTTCTTGATGGTCATGTTCCCAGCTCGACAGTTTATGTAGGCATCGGTAGTAGCCAACCAAGGTCTTCCCAGGATGAGAGGATACCCAGTGAACTTTGCATTCAGCTAGAGAACTAAGAAATCAGCAGGGTGCTCCCAAGAATCAATGGAGACCATCACATCTTCCACAATCCCTTCACGGGTCACGGTGGAGCAGTCTACTAGCTACAGTATTGTCGTGGTCTCCCTCAAGGAGCCCTGGAGGTTAATTTTGAGCATTGTGTCTTTTGTCATCACATTAATGGTAGCTCCCAAATCAATCAAGGTATGTGGGATCATGGTGCCATTAATGTGGACATCAACTACTGGGCTTCCTGGGTCCAGATATTTCGGACAAGTTACCTGCCCCAACATGAGGTCAGACAGTTGTCTTATGACATTAATGGTTGGGGCATCTCTCTTGTGCCTTCTTGGATGCCTAAAGCACTTCTCTTTGATCAACCTATTGTAGATAGGCACATATTTTATGGCTTGGAGAAGTGGTATCTTCACACATAACTGTTTCAATTCTCCCAGAAGTTCAGTTTCTTCTGGGGTAGGTTGTGTTGTCCCGAATAGTCTCTTAGGAAAGGGTGGAATTGCTTTAGGTTCACTTTCCTCTTTATCTTCCTCAACCTCCCTAGGTGGAGGCTGGCTATCTGGGAGAACCTTCCTAGATCGCAGGTTAATCTCCTGAATCTCCACAACATAAGTTGGGCATGATGGTTCCCCACTATATACTTGCTGAGCCTATCTATTGTTTGGGTTCGAGTTCGGTTGTACAGGCATTTGGGGTTTCCTTGGTGGAGTAGAACGTAATGGTTGTGGTTGAGCAGGTGGTGGAGGCAAAAGAGCGGGAGGAGAGTTGTACTAGGGCCTCCACACCTGATGAGATGCATTCCACTAAGGTTGCGACTGAACATAGGATTGAAATGAATGAGTGGCGGGTTGTGCATGATATTGAGATGGGAAGGACCAAGGAGGAGGCATGGACTAGGAAGGATGAGTAGGAGGGCCCCAAGAAGGTATGGAAGTGACTTGGTTGGGGTTGTAGTATGCCTGAGATGTCCCTTACATCCCCTGCTGGTATGGTCTAGGTCCATGCAGTCTCCTTTGGTTCATGAAATAGAGTGGTTTAGTGGCTCCTTTGGCCCCTTGGTATACAGCTTTAAGTCTGAGCAAGGAAGGGCACTTATCTGTAGAGTGATCTTCTTCACAGACTGAACAAACCTCTATAGAGTTCAATGGACATTCATTCCTAGGATTCCTCCTGGTGTATCTAGGACAAAATATGGCCAAATCCCTCTCTGCTTCCTCTTGTTTTCTTTTGATATGCAAGGTATCCATTTGCATGGCAAGAGTTTACAGCATCTCACTTTTGAAGTCTTCCAGCATGTTTCCAATTTCACCTTTAATGGATGAATTGGAAGAGGAGGTACTGGCTATGGGTTGACTCCCCCAACGTTTCTTTCTGGCTACTCTAGAATGGTTTCTAAAAATAGTCTTTATGTCCTCGTAAGATATTTGGTAGATGTCTTCCCCTGCCAGCAGATGGAGGGTGTCTAGAAGGTCTTCCGGAATTCCCCTAAGCAGGACCAACTTCAGGGTCAAGTGTACACCTGGCCCTTTTGTAGCTGAGCTGGAATATCTCTTCATAATCTTCCAAGGATTCATCACTTCCCATGGTCATTTGGAAGATTTCGTCTTTGGTATATTTTGACCTACAGTAGTATCGATATTTGTCATTAAAGGCC
This sequence comes from Pinus tabuliformis, assembly GCA_031772625.1. Lineage (NCBI taxonomy): Eukaryota > Viridiplantae > Streptophyta > Pinopsida > Pinales > Pinaceae > Pinus > Pinus tabuliformis. The sequence continues at coordinate 510,508,949 of CM062816.1, read as the reverse complement.
TGCTGCATCTAAGCCCAAGTTGTGATGCTATTACCAGGCAACCCCATGAACCAGCGTAATGTTGCATCCTTGAGAGTAGAAGGGAATAGTTTCAACTTTTGCTCATCTTCTCCATAGTCATAGGTTTGACAGATGATAACAAACTCAAACAAGAAGGTGTCAGGATCTTCTGTAGTCAAACCATGGAAGTGAGGTAGGGCTGAAGGGCTTATATTCTTCATTTTGGTGTCCCCATTGGTCTCCCTAATGGGAAAGGTACCCTCTATTCTTTCTCCATTGCCTCTAGCATTTCTGTTTTTAGCCATTGGCTTAGGAGGGATGTTTTCTTCTTCTTCTTCCCATATAGGTTCCTCAAATATCTTTGGATGTTCACCTAAAGGTTCTTCTTGATCACTGCCACCGAAGAAGAGAGAAGGTTGGCTGTGTGAGGTAGTGGGGGTGTTGGGCAAGAATTTTCCTGAATTATCTCTATTCCTACGAGGCATGAAAGGAAATATTTTTGGTTGGTTTTTGTTTTTTTCACACTGATTGTACCTGCAAAACTGAAATGGATTGAACAAAACAAATTGCAACTAACTGAAATGAACTTGCTGAAATGAAATTTGTAGAATTGAAAAGGAAAGCAAGGAAATGTAAAACTTGAAAGAAATGACTAGCCTACTCTTGTTGAAATGAAATTTGTAGAATTGAAAAGGAAAGCAAGGAAATGCAGAAACTGAAAGAAATGACTATTCTACTTTTGCTGAAATAAACTATTTAGCAAAATGTTGCGATAGAAAATAGAAGAAAGTAGTAATCACAAAATACTTTGACGCTTCCCTGGCAACGGTGCTAAAAAGTGGTGAGCACCAGTATTGCGGCAATAATCCTGCAACTCCTGGGCTGCTTACTTTACTCTTATCAACCCGGTAGTTCGTAACAAACTTGGAAGCGACAGTGTTGTATGCACAAGTACTAGTTCTTATTGCAGGTTGTCACTTGGTCAGTTGGTGCAAGATCACTAGGAGATCAAGCCAACTTCTATGGATTCCAGAAGAAGCTCTATATGTGATGAAAGAAAGGAAAGCTTACTCTACAAAGGCTACTCTAATTGTAGAAAGGAAAAAGACTAAAATGTAAAGTAAACCTAGCAAACCCTACTTAACCAACTAATCCTACTTTTGTAGAAAGCACTATGAAAACCATGAAATCAATGCCATTACCTACTCAAGGAAGTAAACAACATCTACTCAAGCTATTTATAGAAGTGAATGAGCAAAAAACATCTTTTTGGATTTTTATGTGAAATTGACATGCATGTATTTTATTGTGTGTGAAGGTGGAAGCGAATAGGTAGTGTTGAAGGGCGACTTTGGGGTTTGAGGAGATGTAGGATGGTGTAGGTGGGTCATAGGAGGTCTCGGGTGGCCTTCTGGAGGCTTTTCCAACACACGACCTTCAAAAGAAAGCCTACAAGAAAATCTATAGGAGGACACATGGGATCTACAGGAGGTCTACAGGAGGATGCGAGAGCAGTTTTGAAGGTTTTGAAGGTGTAAGAGTGGATGGAAAAGGTAGATGAAGGTTGGGATGATGTGGTAGGGTGCCTAGGGTCCACCAAGGGTCACTAGGAGAGGGAAAGATGATTGGGAGAGAGGAAGAAATCCTATGGAAAAATGCAGAAAACTAAGGCAGATTTGAGGTGAACTTTGGGCAACTTGTAGAGCATGGATCAGGGAGAGAATTTGATGGCTGATAGGCTGACCTACTGTGAGAAGAGATCTACTGCAAAATAATTTACAATCAACTAATGAGATCAAGCAAGCAAGGAAATGAGTACATCAAAAAACATAATTTTGCATCAAGCTAGTCTAAATTATGAGCTATTAAAGTAAATGCTAAAAAATGCTACAAGGAGAGAAAGCATGGAAGAAGACTTATTGCAAAGATATAAATGAGCATGGTGGAAGAGATCTAAAGCAAAGCATTAACCTTATAACAAACTTGCAAACACTAGAAATCCTATGGGGAAGGAAAATTTGTGTTTTTGGAGCAGCAAGAGGGTCTTCGCCATAGTTCATGGTCCCAAAGGGAGGAAAAGAGGCCAAGGCACTGTTGCTAGCCTTTTGAATCTTCTTTCTATCACTGCTTAATCTGCTATATAAAACACAAATGGAAACAACCTTCTAAATCACCAAAAGCAACCTATTCTTAACCAAGAAAGAAATTCATCTAACAGCAACTAATCCATAAACTGAAACAAAGCATATAAATACAAACAAGAGGAGATTGGCTGCTTGGATTGGGCCCTAACCCAAGAGCTTCAGCCCTCTGAGGTAACTCAGTGCTAGCTCAAAAAGAATCTCATCTTTGTTATCAAAACAGTAATAGGATTACATGAAACTGTCCACAAAAGTAAGCTCGAAATTGAGCAGAGTTTTACAGTAGAAAAAGTACAACAAAAATCCGACAAAACTTTGACCCTAGTGAGGCCCTAGGCCTCTCTACTTACACAACTAAAGCTCCCAACAACTTCCTTCAAATCATGGAGGCTTGGCTCCCAAAACTCGAGATAAGCATAATTTATCCTCCACTTGCTCGGCTGCCTCCTAGTGCATTGCTTTGGTTGTTTGTACTCCGAGCTGCATGAAGGGGAATTCGAAGTGGGGAATAATAATTGAGGGGGATTCCATCCTATAAATCCTCTCTTTTGTCCACTTCGAATTATTGCTACCAATTGTCCATTGAATCTTTGACTTTGTCTTCAAAATTCAACAAAAATCTGTATTAAACACATATTAGACCTCATGGCATCATAACTAACTCAACTCACTCCATAAGCATAAATATAATAAAAAACATGCAATAAGTTAAGAGAATGGTTGATTTAACTATGTTAGGAGGCAAAATGAGCCCATATAATTACCCATTTATGGGGCTCATCAGGACGATCACTCCACATCGCCCCACCTCCTACCTAGAGGTATGGCTGCATGTGATCCCTCTGCCCACCTGGCTCAAAGTTTCCCCCTACTGGAGGTCTCTGCATGGGTAGATGTCTCTACTCGATCTCCTCTCAGCTTCTCTAGTTGTGGCTGCTCCACAACTCTCCCTCTCAACCACAAAGTCTCCATCAATTTCCTTGCTCCTCAAGGCTTTGCATGCATCTTAAACCTCAAGAGCATACAAGTTCTTGACTCGTGAACCAATCTGCTTCACCTGTCTAGTGATGATGTGTCTAAGGAAAACCTTTCCCTTACTGAAGACTACATCATAACCTTTTTCTTCCAGCATCGCGATTGACACCAAGTTTCTCTTCAGTCCTGGTACATACTTGACATCGGTTAAGGTAAGGCGAGCTCCATGCTCCCTCTGAAAAATAACCGTGCCTACACCTGAGAGACTATAATTTTCATCATTACTCATCACTATGAGTATCTGGAGATCTTTCTCCTCCAAAGTACTAAACAAACTCTTGTCGTCGGTCATGTGGAAAGAAGCTCCACTATCAAGATACCAACCACGTCCCACCATGGATGAAACCATGCATGTGAACCGTGTGAAATCCAACTTGAACTATGAGGCTAGTGCCTCACCTTCTAATCCTTCCACGAATCCCTTCTTGGATTTCCTCAGTAGACAATTTGTAGCAAAATGGCCCACCTCATGACAACGAAAGCATCGCACTTTCGATTTGTCAAACTTCTTCCTACCATGGGAAGAACTGGATTCTAAATGAGAAACCTTCTCCTTCCCCTTATTCGCCTTACTCACTAAGGCACAATTTTCTTCATCCTCCATGGATGAAGAACCATCTCTGGTGCTTCTTCTTATCTTCTCTTGCATCAAATCTGACCAAATTCGTTCCCAATCTGGCAGTTTCTCTCTTCTATTAACCGAGTCCTGGTAGCTATGCCATCTCTTAGGAAGACCGAGGAGTACAAGACTCACCATGTCATCATTCGCCACGATCCCTACACTTCCAAGCTCATCCCTGCATGTGGTGAGCTTGTTCAGATATGTAGATATCATGTCACCCTTTCCACACTTGATCTTTCGAAGCTTGTCTTTCAGTGCCAACTTCCTCTAATCACTTCTATTTTGATATAGATCTTTCAATGTTTTCCACATTGAAAATGATGCCTCCTTCCCATGGAGACTCGATACTATGTGATCTCGAACTCCCTCCAGAAGGATTCTCCTTGCTCTAGCCACACATTTCTTCGATTCATCCAATTCAGCAGCACCAGTCGGCTTGGGGACTTCTTGATAAATGAATTCCTTTAGATCGTTATCCTCTAGTACTACTTCCATGTGATCCTTCCAGGCTATATAATTCGAACTGCCATCAAGAGCATATTTGAGTCTCAAACCATTGAACGCCATAGGTTAAATAGAGATGTGATAAGAACTTGATTTCTGTATTCAAGAATCACAAACTTCAACTTCTCCCTTCTTGTATACTATTTTTCCTTGATCACCTATGCTCTGATACCATGTAGAAATTCTCACTGTAGATCACCTGTTAATGCAATAGACTAAAGAAAAATACTTGATCTACTTCTACAACCAATTTAGCAGAAGCTTAATCAAACATGAGAAACATCAATAAGAACACATATAACTGATAAGAAGGAATCAATCACACATAACACAGAAGATATAACCAGGGGAAATCCTAAGCATAAAACCCCAACTCTGTATTATCATACAAGTGGAAATATAGCCAGTATTACAAAAAGAATCAGCTCAAAAGATATCTTTCTCTCTCTGCAATACCTATGCTGATCATAGACAATCAAGGGCCTCTATCTAACCTCTGGATTGCCCTCCAAGCCTCCTATTTCTTTGTGCAATTCTGATTTTGGTCCAGTGCAACCATTTGTGTGAATTAGCCTCTTCACACACTCACTAACCTCTGATCCAACTACACAGTCCTGAAGGAGATAAATTCTCATCATGGATGAGCTTCCTTTATAGGAAAAATATTCATCCAACTAATAGTACACTATCCCTTCTCTGATCTCAACTGGGTCTCTGTCTGAACTGACATGCATGAGTTATTCATGAGAGAATCTTCAGTTATCTGAAGTACAACAGTTATATGCTAGCATGCATTAACTAACTGAACTTACTTAATTTAAACAAACTGTTTAAATCAAATATAACTAGACTTGACTCTGTTAACTGAGCCAACTAATTACTACTCAAATTAGAACTCATCCTTATCTCTTTAACTGATGGATAGATTCCTCAATTAATGGAGAAACTGTTGCATGTCCCCACATAGACTTCAAGTTTTATTTTCCTTAAATAATTAACTCAATATGAATTAATTAATTAATTTACAAACTGCTGTTAATATCAAATTCGAATTTTACTTCCTATTTTTAGTCCAGGGACTGACTAAAATAGGAATCCATCCTGAACTGCTAAAAATAACAATGCTATTTTTAGCACTTCCATTTTTCATTCCCTATTGCCCAATCCAGCATTGGTACCCAAACTGCTATTTATATCAGTGCTATTTTTATCACTTCTATTTTTAGCATTTCTTGTTGCCATTTTCAACAGGGATTTTAAAACGTACTACACCAACACTCTCATAATCAACATGGTCATCCCTAATTAATGGCATATAATTTCCCATAGTGGTAGTCTTAGTTGATCGTATCTTGTAATCTAACTAATTGATCATGAAAATATTTCCTTCATGGGGAACTGAAGCACACGAAACACCAAAGACACAAAAGCACACATAGAATAGAACAAACTACAACCCAGGAGAAAATTATAGTATACGAGAGAATCAACAACTTCAACATCAACATAAGCAATCTTGCCCCCTAGCTCAATGACAAATTTTGGAAGAATTCCCTGAGGCATGAAGTGGTGTCTATCAGAGGCAAGTAGAGTAGTACTTGACTTATCGAGTGTTGTAGAACTAATAGACTTCCAACATGATGCAAACATCACATAAGTAGAAGAATCTTCATCAACTAGAGTGAAATATATTTCCTTATGAAATATACACACTGTAATATGAAAAGAGACCTTATGAGAAAGTCTAAAATAAGGGGCATCGATGTCAAATGTTATCAAACTATACTATGAGAGATCCACCCATACATTAGTAGTTAACAAGGCTTTCCCTTGCATAGGATAGCTCTGCAAAACTTCCAAAGCATATATGGCACAAGGTGTGTCACACGGAATCTGTCAAGGGGTGCGGACACGACTGACCTTCCTAGAAGTCTAAGACATTCTAATGACAAACAAGACAAAATGGAGTGATCTTTCTCTAAATATACCTTTTAAAACATGAAAACTACAAGTGTTTAGGCTTACCTTATTCCAAAACGCGGTTGTTGTAGTCCGTCCTTGCCGATCCGGATGAGTTCCTCCTTCAAGTCAATTCCTGCAACCACAAACAATCCAACAATTACCAAGCACTTGCATCTCATCTAATAAAACATATATTCAACATGCAGACCAAGGAACACATGAAATAACTCATTAACACAAGCTATTGAGAAAAATAAACCAGTTTGTATTAATAACGAAACAAAGAAACTCTTACAACCTGGCCTTGGTGTTGTGCAAGTTCCTCCCAGGGTCCATCAAGGGTTTTCCTCTACTTTGACAAAGCTCACCCACTTCCAAGTAGAATCAAGCAAAGACAATCTCTCCTCACAAGGTTCTAAGTGGGAGTCCTAATTCCTGCAGCATTTACCCAAAGAAAATGTATAGCTCCAACCTCTCCTCCCTCTGGCTCAATGTCTTTATTTATAGTGTTGTAAAGAGGTTATTCAGGTCCACCATCAATGGGATAATCCCCCTCTTTGGGTGGGATAGCTCCCTTATTGATGGGATAAGTTCCCCCTTAATAGAGATACATGAACCAACTGGAGGCGCATCCAATTCATCAAACCGACCTCTAGAAAGTTCTAGAAGTAACCACAAGTAACTTTTTTAAGATGAAACTCGCGCATTTTGCCTTTTACAGAAGGACGCACCTGTCCCTTAACATACAGAGCGTCCAAGGACGCACCTTTTGTGAACATGGTCAGCGTCCCCGCAGGTAAGGCTAGAGAGAACCTGCGACCCCAGAGATAAACATAGTTTTTACAAGACTTTCTCTCTTCTTTGAGTTTGAGATGGATAACAGAGGCATGAGACTTGCCTAAGAGGGTAGCATGACTGTTGATTTGAGCCATACTAACTGTAAGTAGTCAAGGTGACATTTTTTAGTGTAACAGATTGCCCCCTAAAGTGCGAAGCCTGGAATAGATTTAGGGTTTTGTAATTCTAGGAAGGGTGAAGCGCTTTATCATTTCAAGGATTGTCTTGTGGATGGCCTGGTTGGAACCTGCAATTTTCAACACAAAATACATGGATAAGATTATATCATCACTGAGGTAGGCATTCCCATACTCAGATTCAAAACTTTAACTAATGGACTAACTATTCTGATACAGGAATGATCTTGTAGTACACCATTTTTATAGACTTTTGTAGACACAGTATGGACGCAGCCATCTGTTTATGATTAGTCTACATAGATAATGAATACAAAACTCCTCGCAGCCTGGATGGTAGAAACTAGATCCAGGGTCTTCACTTCTACTTCCCGAATTGGTACGATTCTAGCCATGTGATTTAAATGATTCGATGTCGAACATGTTAGAAACCACTTGATTACCAGTCGATGATGCAAACTGTTAACAAGCGTGAGAGAAACCACCAGTAATGTCAATGGTTCTCAAAGTACCAAGCACAACCCGTGAAATGTGAATAGATGTTTTGATGTCGAACACTTCACGAAATCCTTTGATCGAAAGTCAATGATGTAAACTGACGTCAAAGGCGAGAAACCTGCCATTGATGCATGCAGACTTCAAGGTACTGTCGATTCCTAAGTCATCTTTCTAGATAATGTGCTGATGTCGATAAAAAGCGACCCGTTGCAGGCAAGCCCGCAACACGAAATCATTGTTCAAGTTGAAGAAATGTTGCTGTAAGGACTGACTCAGGGATGGTCAAATGGATGACAAGTATTTTGCAGATGAAAGTTTTTTGCTTGCAGACCTCTTGAACACATAACGACACGACAGATGGCTTGGTGACGAATAACTCAAAGTTAATCCCCGGAACCCGGTTAAAGACTTTCAAAGTGGTTTGATCAACTGTGAGGTAAAAGATTTCCCAACCCAGGTGAATGAAAAGTGTCGTGTTCAAGAGTGGTAATAAAGTTTCTTTTGAGATAAAAGGTAACAAACAGGTTCATTCTTCTCTCTTTTCCCCCACCATTTCTGGCAAGTACCTCTTTATTTTTAACAAGCTTGAGGAGGATAACATATGCTTGATTATAAGCTCATCCTTCGGACGAGTCCAACCTAGTTTAAATTCGAACCCTAGGAAGGAGTGGTTCGTTCCTGTTTGTAATTGAACAGGTCCTCTACTGTAAAAGTTTAACGAGCCCAGTATAGGAGAAACTCGGCGTTTTTCAATTTTAGAGAGTCTGAAAAAACAAAAGGAGACTCCACGTTGAACTTTTTCGTATATTTGTGTCCCTCAAGCCCGAAAAAGTATAAAATAATACCTGGGGGAACCGCTTGATCTTGCGACCAAGGAGTACTTTCATAATAGTGTCGTTAACCTGAAAAGTAAAAAGCGATCAAGGACACGTCGTTTTATTTCCTTATCGAGTTCGAAACGACAAAAACCCGGCAATCTTTTCCTGATTTTGCGGTCAGAAAAGAGCTAAAAGGGGACCGTCTTTTAATTCCGTTTTAACGAGTGTAAAAGAAACGCTCGGCAATCTTTTCATGTTTTAGGAGTCTGAAAAGGGCTTAAAAGAGAACTCCAAGGTTTCACTTTTTCTTAAGTTTTAACGAGTTCGAAAAAGGGATAAAAATGTACTCATGGTTTTCACTTTTTCGTAAATTTTAATGAGTTCGAAAAAGGGATAAAAATGTACTCATATGACCGACTTTCAATTTAATTTACGAGCAGGAAAAGACGGAAAGAACTCGGCATTTTCATTTGTTTTACGAGAATGAAAAATAGCAAAATAATCTCGGGATTTTCATGAGTTTAACGAGTCTTGAAAATAACTGAAATTGACTCGAGATAGGTTTCATTTTTACAAAAGCTTGAAACAGATAAAAACTATGCTTCAAATTAGTTTCATTTTTACACAAGCTTGAAACAGAGATAAAACTGTGCTTGATGCCCCCTAAGCATAACTGTTAGAGCGCATGCCCCCCAGCTTCATTTCATTCAACTAAGGTGGATGAAATGAAGGTTCAAGAATGAGATCATTTGAAAGACTCGACCTAAAACTGTAAGAAAATTATGCAAAAACTGAAATAACTAACCTAAACGTACAACCTAACATCTATGAGGTCTAGTCAAACTCTCGACTCAATTAGAGGAGGATTTGTTTCATTTTTTAACGAGCTTGACACAGGAAAAGAACTATGCTCGGATTCAGTTTCATGTTTATGCAAGCTTGAAACGAAAAACTATGCTTGTTATAAGTTCACATGCCCCCAGCATAATGATGCAAATCAAGGTACATGCCCCCCAAGCTTCATTGCATTCAATGAGGTGGATGGAATGAAGCTTTACTTTCAAGATCTTGGAAAGACTTGTGGGAGTTGTTTCATTTTTTAACGAGCTTGACACAAGACAAGGAACTTTGCTCATAACTACTCTCTACAATCTACCTAACAAAAACTTTACTCTAAAAACCTTGATTCATTTTTTAACGAGCTTGACACAAGACAAGGAACTATGCTCTAAAAACCTTGATTCATTTTTTAACGAGCTTGACACAAGACAAGGAACTATGCTCTAAAATCCTTGATTCATTTTTTAAACAAGGAACTATGCTCTAAAAACCTTGATTCATTTTTTAACGAGCTTGACACAAGACAAGGAACTATGCTCATAACTACTCTACAATCTGCCTACTTAACCTACCCTTGTTTCATTTGTTAACGAGCTTGACACAAGACAAGGAACTATGCTCAAAAATTTCGCATGTCCCCAGTTTAATGATGCAAAATGAGGTACATGCCCCCCAGGCTTCATTGCATTCAACCGGCTGGATGAAATGAAGGTTTACTTTCAATATTTAACTTGAAAAGGGAGTTGTTTCATTTTTAAGGAGGTTGACACAAGAAAAGAACTATCCTCATACCTGATTCATTTTTTAACGAGGTTGACTCAGTAACAGGAACTATCCTCGTACCTGATTCATTTTTTAACGAGGTTGACTCAGTAACAGGAACTGTCCTCGTAACCCTACTTTCTACAATCTACCTACATATCCTAAAATCTATCTGATTCATTTTTTAATGAGGTTGACTCAGTAAAAGAACTGTCCTCATGCTAGCCTATTTCATTTTTTAACGAGGTTGATACAGGAAAAAACTATCCTCGTGCTCACTGATCATGTCAATGGACACACCTTGATCATGGCTTCCAAGAGGTCTTCATCAGAAGGAAGAATAGTTCTCTGGAAGGAACACATGTCAAGGGACTCAAAAGGGATAAGAACATCGTGTTCAAGTAATCCCATAGAGTTTTCCATGTCAATTACCGTATCTAAATCAAAGGAAGATGAGCAACCAGTGAGAGGCTCACTTACATCGGTAACTGAAAACATGGGACCAGTTGCCACATAATTAACCCGTGGCAGGGTAGATACCACTTTAGAATCAGGAACATTTAGGGGTGTCATATTATTGGTAGTTGAAACAAGACTAGGGAACGAAAGCTGGTCTACAGTCACAATACTGCCATTGTGAGGGAAAGACATCACGCGAAAGAGTGTCGATACGACAGCTTTCATTGCATAAACATAGTCTCGCCCAAGGAGTAAATTGAAATCCAAGGGACCTCGAACTACCATAAGATCAATACAAACAGTCTTACCTTCCAAGGTAATTGAAAACTTAGGAAGGATCCCTAAAGGTTCACTAACGGTTCGGTTAAAAGCTTTCAGATTCTGCGTAATAGGCGCAAGTTGAGGGGAACCCAAAGCTTTCCAAACAGTTGAGGATAAAATACTAACAGAAGCACCTTCATCTACCTGAGTACGATGTATGTCCCTACCACCAGCCTTGACAATGATTTGGAAAGGGATGGAGGAAGGAAGACGGGGTTCTGTCAGTCTATTCCAATCAAAGGAAAAGACCTCAGTGCTTGGAGGGGGTTCTGTAGAAACAGGTGAAATGTCCCCCGGCATAGAAGAATCTAATGTAACAAGAAGAACATCAGCGGTATGAAATTTACTCTCGAAAAAGAGAGTGTGATCGACCGAATGTGAAATTGAATCGACCACTTGATCAACTAATGGATCATCAACCTGAGTGACATGAGTTTCACTCTCCAATGTGAGAGTGTGATCGACTGTACTTGAATTTAGATCAATCACTCCGTCAGTTGACGGTAGGTTGGGAGAAAGTTTACAGTAACCAGTTGGAAATTCTTGCTGTGGAACAATATGGTTTTCCAACAATGTTGAGGCTTCATCCATGTGAGGGCAAATGTGAGTTTGATGACTCCCTTTGCATAACTTACAAGGAAACCTAACTTTACCCTTTTTCCCAGGAACCTGACTATCACTGGTTGATGGATCAATGGAAAGTTGATGAGATTTTTCTGACCATACTTCCAAGACCTTTGGAATACCAGGACAATTGACAAGGAAGTGGTCACCCTTACAAAGCCTGCAAGGGTATTTGGGTTTACGGTGCATGTCGGAATTTTCCTCAACACAACTAACACTTACAGCCATGGTTGGTTGGTTGACTTCTTTCTTATCTTGCTTCTTCTTCTTCTTCTTCTTCTTCCCTTTCTTCTTCTTCTTAACCTCCTGGTTACTAGCATCAAGGCTTTTACCAGGCGAAGAGGAAGAAATGGAGGAAGAAAAATTAGGCGAAGAAGGTAAAGGGTCAACAGAAGGTTGGTGATGTTGAGATGGTGAACTCTGTTGAGGTGAAGCATCCGGTTGAGGTGGAACAATTGGAGTACTTTGGGCCAACGAAGTTGAAAATAGCCATATCGGTAAACCTATTGTAAATCCAGGTAATGACAAAGTAGCCATATAAGGAGGACCAACATTTCCAAAGTAAGGAAAAGTACTAGGATTCTCATTAGGAGGGGTTCCTAGGTTGATAAATTCCGGAACATTTGCCATTATATTCAACTTCAGTGAATTTTATTAACAATTTAAAACTAAAATTAACAATTCACAATTCACACTTAACAACTAAAATTCACAATTCACACCTATGGTCTCTAAAATTAAAAACAAACAAATTAACACGCGCTATCAAATCTAGGAGTCAAACCATACACAAACAGTAGCCTTCCGGACCGAAAACACTAGTTGGTGATGAAGCCCAACATCGCCGAATTCAGTACAGAAGTGGTGGGTGGAACAGTTACCCCGGCAACCAGCTTAATGAATAGACCGGCACAAGTTCCTCCACTTTAACCGTCTCGAAGTGAAGTGAACCCCCCGGAAAATCCAAGTGAGTATAACCGACGTCTGCTCCAGGTACAGTGGGACCTTCCCTCCACCGTCACCTCGGTAGAACCCTAAAGATTATGGTCACTAAGGTCACCAACAGTAACAAATACACCTGGGGGAACAGTCTAAACTCCGACAGCACGCAAGGGCAGAGTAGCAAGCTCAATCCCCTTACCGGCTCCTTGACAACAATCCAAGGTTTACCGATAAGTGACCCCTGGCTCCTCGACAATGGTTAATCCGAGGTTTACCGTTTGTAATACGTACTGTCTGGCGTCGTTCCCAACGAGGGGGGAATGATCCCCTCACTGGTTCGGACACGAGCTCGTGCTTCTCCTTTAAGAGGAGCTTTCCCAGAGTGCAATTGAAACAATTGGATTTATTCTACTCAAGATAAACTATCTGTTTGGTTTTGTAGTCTTGGAGAGTTAAGTACTCACCTACTCCAAGACCCTAGCCTAAGCTATGTTGGTGTTTCAGAGCCCTAGAAATGTAAAAATTACTAGATGAATTTTAATTAAGCGCTGTGTTATTAAGGCTGTTATTACTCAAATGGGTAAATGGAGATGAAACCAATGGTGTTATGACCCGACTCAACTGAATGCAATCGAATATGATAATGCAATCCTTTCAATTCGATGAATCCTAACTAGAGTAAGGAGAGAGTTTCCATTCACTTCCAGCAATGCAAAAAATTGATCATTAAGAGAAAATTTAACAAATTCTCTAATGCACTAATTTCATCAAGAAAAACTAATGCAAATCAATTCCAAACCAATTTTTATTTTTATTTTTGTGTAAATTCAAATCAAAGAAAGCTGATCTAAATCTACGATTGATTTTTCAGAATGTAAACTATGCAATTGTAATCTATGCACAATTCACATGAAAAGTATGCAAATGTAATCTATGCACATTTTTCATTCATATTCTGAAACTGAGAACTCTAATTATGCAAATGTGATCTATGCAAAAGAATTCTCAAACACAAGACGATTCTAATGTGATCTAAGAACCAATCAAGTGCAAATTGAGAAAATTGGGTGAGAGTTCCAAAGATCGAAACATAAAAACACTCAAAGGCGATTAACACTCATACACAATTTAGCCCCCCCCGGCGAATGAGGGGGAAATTTTTTTGCAAAAACAAAAGCAAAAAGATGCAAAATTGTGAAAAGACTGAGACAAACCTCCAAGTAATGATCAAAGGAAATCAAATCAAGAATTTCTCAAGAAAGAGACTCAAAACACCCAATTGATGAAAGCTAAGAGCAGGAACAAGCTTAGGTGAAGATTTTTGACAGGGTACTAAAGGATCTGGGCAGAAAACACTAAGAAAAACCAAAATCTAAAAGCAATTAAAGCAAAAATGGAGTTTTCCTAAATTTTTACAGGAAGACGCAGGCAACCCGTTAGAACAGGCGCGGGCCCGCTCTGTGCAAACGGCAACAGCGCGTCCAAAGACACACTGTGCAGTATTCAGAGGGTGCGTCCTTCTGGAAAAGTTAAGAAAAACCAAATCTAACTAAATCTAAAGCTAAGCCACCCAAATACTAATTCTCACAGTCAAAAACCAGAAAATAAAAAGGATTTTCTCAGAGCAAAGTTCACACAAAGGAAAAGACTTTCTCATTAATGGATTCCCCAGTGGAGTCGCCAATTTGTCACACGGAATCTGTCAAGGGGTGCGGACACGACTGACCTTCCTAGAAGTCTAAGACATTCTAATGACAAACAAGACAAAATGGAGTGATCTTTCTCTAAATATACCTTTTAAAACATGAAAACTACAAGTGTTTAGGCTTACCTTATTCCAAAACGCGGTTGTTGTAGTCCGTCCTTGCCGATCCGGATGAGTTCCTCCTTCAAGTCAATTCCTGCAACCACAAACAATCCAACAATTACCAAGCACTTGCATCTCATATAATAAAACATATATTCAACATGCAGACCAAGGAACACATGAAATAACTCATTAACACAAGCTATTGAGAAAAATAAACCAGTTTGTATTAATAACGAAACAAAGAAACTCTTACAACCTGGCCTTGGTGTTGTGCAAGTTCCTCCCAGGGTCCATCAAGGGTTTTCCTCTACTTTGACAAAGCTCACCCACTTCCAAGTAGAATCAAGCAAAGACAATCTCTCCTCACAAGGTTCTAAGTGGGAGTCCTAATTCCTGCAGCATTTACCCAAAGAAAATGTATAGCTCCAACCTCTCCTCCCTCTGGCTCAATGTCTTTATTTATAGTGTTGTAAAGAGGTTATTCAGGTCCACCATCAATGGGATAATCCCCCTCTTTGGGTGGGATAGCTCCCTTATTGATGGGATAAGTTCCCCCTTAATAGAGATACATGAACAAACTGGAGGCGCATCCAATTCATCAAACCGACCTCTAGAAAGTTCTAGAAGTAACCACAAGTAACTTTTTTAAGATGAAACTCGCGCATTTTGCCTTTTACAGAAGGACGCACCTGTCCCTTAACATACAGAGCGTCCAAGGACGCACCTTTTGTGAACATGGTCAGCGTCCCCGCAGGTAAGGCTAGAGAGAACCTGCGACCCCAGAGATAAACATAGTTTTTACAAGACTTTCTCTCTTCTTTGAGTTTGAGATGGATAACAGAGGCATGAGACTTGCCTAAGAGGGTAGCATGACTGTTGATTTGAGCCATACTAACTGTAAGTAGTCAAGGTGACATTTTTTAGTGTAACAAGGTGCTTAGACTAAATCCTCCACAATAATATAATGTTGGGCAACCCGTGCGTGACGATTATGTGTTGAATTTCAGAGAACACCCTTAGGTGGGAGAAACATTGGTTTGATAAATTTATTTAGTATAAGAGGTCTAGTGGATGACACGTCGATGGACAAGTCCTTAGAGGAAGAGCTCTACTCAAGGGGGTCATGCGATTTCACTCTTGTTGAAAAGTTAACTTGCTCATTCATCATATTAACATACACATTGTTTCTAGTGGGATAATGATGTTTCCCCCCATTTCTCCCGGGAAGAGGTTGAGGATTTTGTACAACCAGGTCTTGCTGTCATTAGGCAAGGAATGGATGATTCAAAATTGTTGGCTATTACATGGCTACTGGTGGTGCAAGAAGACGATGGACTTTACCCATAAGAGGAAACTCATGAGCTAAATTTTCTTCGTGATAGACTTTACAAAGAAATTTAACATTTTAGTGATGATCACTTGTGTCCCCACCCAAATTAGGTTGGTTTTGAGTATTCTCTTGAGCAGGTTTAGGATTATTATTTTTCTTATTCTTTTTCTATTTACCACCAGGTTACTGAGGATTCTTAGGTGTTGTGGACTTCACCATGAGAACTTCAGAAGAGGGTGTGTGTTGAGAGCTAGATGCACTTGTTGGGGATTTTTGTGTGACAACCCTTTTCTCTAGTTGAGTAATTAGTTGACTCATAGGATCAAAATAAATGAAACCAATAATACTATTAGAGTGTGGTCCTGACTTGGGTCATCAGGAATTTGTTGAAGATAGAGAAGCATTAGGTATAAAATCATAAAATGTGCTTGAGTGAGAGTAAATTAACTCAAGGTTTTTGAGCATGTAAGATTCCATATCCTCAATATTTTCCCCAACCATAGTGACATCCTTGGCTATAGGTGGAAAAAGGGATTAGGTGAACTTATCTTGAAGAACATAATTAGGGAGCTTATTTCTTACTAACATCTTATGTCTTCGCCACTCGTGAATATGATAAGAGATATGCATAGCAATATCTTGTTTAAAATTGGACAAAAGGTTAGTCCAAAGATCCTTCCTATTAGGTAATTAAAAATGGTTCAAGAAAGTACGAGCCAAGGAAGAGAAGTCACTATAGGATGCCTTATTGAGTTCGATATACGATTTTGTGGAATCACCAGTTAGGGTTCTTCGGAAGAGTATCAATAACACATAATCATCCACCAAGGAATTAGAAGAACACCATAGACGATATGTGGTGATGTGTGTGGTAAGGTTTTCTCCTGACTTCCATTCAAACTTAGGAATGTCGGATGAAATCTTGGCCGATATAGTTGTCCACCTAGGATTATGACATATGGGATCATTCTTTAGTTTGTGCAAATATAGTAAAGCAAGAGGTGCCAAAGAAGGAATTTGTTATTGACTAAATGGATCATAAGGGAAATAACCCCTAACAGACCATATGGTCCCCCCATATCATAGTTAAAGGCGGAAGAACACTTAACAAGGTTATAGTTCATACTAGTATACTGAGGTCCTTGGCCAACATATGAGGTGCAATGATTTTTCCCACTAGGGTAAGTTCCACTATTGAACACAAGTTTCCCAAAAACTTGATTTCCAAAGGGATTACACCCAACATAAGAGGAAAAACCTCCCTATGCAAAAGTGCCACCAAAAGGATTAGAACTAATAAGAATAATGACACTCATGGAGTTAGTAACCCTAGGTAAACTAGCTCCCCAAAAGGAAAAATAACCTCCAGAGAAAGGAATCCCTCGTAACATTGAACTATTCCAAGGTTGATAGGTACTGTCAAAAACATGGTTTTCCCCAACCTCATTGGAGGAAATAATTTATCCTCCCGATGTGTTCCCAAAAATAGGTATGCCCTGCTAGGTATCATATGTTGAGATGAACTAGGAGTAGATATCCTAACACTCGCAGATGGCCTAGGAATAACATACATCACAAAGGGAGACATAGGCATAGACACAAAAATACTCAGAAAACTTGTTTCGGGTCACATAAGTAATGGGTGGAATACCCCAAGAAGATATGAGAGGTGTAAAATGAGGTATGGATCCTTCCACACTAAGTAGGGGTAAATATGACATGGTAGTAGAAACTACAGATTTAGAGGGTAAAGAGGGACACATCTCCCCCACAAAAGAAGAAGTGTTATCACCAAACATGCTATAAGAAAACAAGAAAAATGATTCACTATCGTGAGGCCTTATTCACACTAAAATCAAGCCAAGAGGGTTAGTTAAAGGTGGTTTAAAGTGTTGCAATATAATTTTATCAATTAATTCAATAGTCACAAGATCTTCCTCCCTAGGACTAAGGTTATCGCCCCCAGCCCAAGTATGGTCAAAGTCCTATGTTTCTAGAGTTACCCTTTGTCTATGCAGTGGTGGATCTACCTCTTCAGGATAAAGGCCTAAAAGTATATGAGAACGTCGAAGGTTTTGTTCAGCCATGGTTGATTTGTGTGTTTAACAAATTAAGTTAATTTAGAAACCCCTAAGGCCAACCTATGACTTGGAACAAACAACATGTACTAAAAAAAAATGAAGAGACCAACACACACAAACTGGAGAGATAGAGAAGGGATGTTCCCGTTGCTAGAGCCTAGTTGATTAGGGACCAGGTTAATATTGAACATGTGGTTGGAGTAGTTACATTGGCAACCTACTTAACAGGGAAAATTATAAGGATGGAAAATTATATTAAATTTTAGAATCCTTAGTGAATCTCACTAATCCATAATATGTAATATGCAAAATGCTTGACAATATTTTTGTAAAAATATTCAATTTTTTTATAATTTTATATAGTCTCTATATAATTTTTTGGTAATTTTCAAGGTGAAATAATTTTATACTATAATATTAGGGTGAATCATTTTTATAAAAAAAAATGGAAATTAACAATTTTTGTTTGTTTGTTTGGAAAAGGCATGAAAAATTAGCCCACCTATGAATATTAGCCCATAAAATTGTCCTTGTTGCTTAACGATCCTTTTAAACCCAGTAAAAGTACCCTCACAAGTAGTGGAACACCCCAACAAGGTTTGAGTGAGTGTCACCAACATATGCTTTGAGTACAAAAAGGAAATCCCCCTCGCCATCACCTGTGTAATATACCTAGGATTATGTCCACTAAGGCTACCACTTATAAAACTTGCCCTAGGGGAACAATATTAAGTCATGTACACATGAAAGGGTAGGGAGACTAGCCCAAAAGTCCCTGACATATTCGTCAAAGAGAGTTTTACTCCTCATAGGTGAGTCCCCAAGTGTTATAACTAAAATAGGCTAATAACATCCACTAATATGTGTAAACCATGCCACTAAGACCAATGAAGTAGGGTAGATCACTCTGGTTGCCTCAATGTGACCTCATGCATTACCTCTCATTAGAAATGATTCCTAGGAAACATGCCATTGCAAGTGAATTTTCCCTCCTTACCATAATATGTTGGGTTTGTTAAAATGGTCTTGGAGAATTTAACCTCAGTACCTATTCCAAGACCCTAATCTAAGATACTCTTGGTGTGCTACTAGTGAAAATTAAAAAAATTCAAATTGATTTATTAAGCATTAATTTTTAAGGTTGTTGTTTACTCAAAGGGAAATGTCGTGCAATTGAAATGGTTCAAATAAAATCAAAACACAACCTTAATGCAAGCTATATGAAAATGCAAAATTTTGTTTTATGTTCAATGAAATCTAGCTACACGAGGGAAGAGAGTATTTTCCTTTTCAAATGAAAATAACAACCTCACACACTCCCAATTATCACTCTTTCAAAATTCACTAATATTATAGCAAAATAGACCCAAAAACAATGCAGGAAAATCACCCAAAAAAGAGGTTAAATGAAAACACCAAGTACTCAAGAGCTCAAACATGGCTTTGAAAAACAAAAGATCACTCGAAATAAATCAAAAGAGAGATAATAAACAACATGATAAAGTGAAAAGGAAGTATTAGTGTTGTAATTTAATTAATAGCAAAAGCAAACATAAATAATGATATACAATGGTAAAATCCTATTCATGATTCAAGTTAGATACTAGAAAGGAATGGAAATCAAAGAGAATTCTCTGAATATGATAATATGAATGGATCCAAAACACTCAATTATAAGTCTTAAGTCCAAATTTGCACAAACACGAAAAATCAAAAGAAAAACCACTAAAAGCAGGAAAACCCAAGCAAAACCTTCAATGGAAACACCAAAACTAATAAAGTGATCAAATTGAATTCAAAAGAGAAGTGCTAATGCAAATATGAAAGAGTTATGAGCACCAATATTGCAACAATAATGTTGCAACTACCAATGCTACCAACTTTAATTTATTAGTCCAGGATTCGTACAAAATTAAGAGGTGACAATTCTATATGCACAGTAAGATAGGTTCTACTTAAGCTACTTTGAGGCAATGGATCAAACCAAGGTATACTGACACCATTTTGCAAATTAAGTCTAGGTCTTGCAAGAATGAAAATTCTAATCTACTTGTAATAAATGCATAAAAGGAGATACTAATATACTTGTAATAAATATAAATTTTGCATAAAAGGAAATTCTAATCTAGTTGCAAGAAATGTAAATGTTGCATAAAAGGAAATGATAATCTACTTGCAAGAAATGTAAATGTTTTGAATGGAAACCCTAAATTATTGCATAAAATGAAAAGCCTCAACAAATGCCTTAAGAAATGACAATGTAATCTATCGTTGTGTTATCAAATTCATGAATTTAATCACTAACCCTAATTGTATAAATAAATTGTAGGGATGAAAAGAAAGGTACTAAATGGTCTATGATCTTACTCAAGCATGGTTTCACAGCTTATGAGTCATTGTGAAGGGCTAAGAGGAAAAAATTAAGATTAAAGGACAATAATGGTCAAGTTTTGGAGGGGTTTTGCATGGTGCTACATGATTTCTACATGATGCTACACAATTTCCCTGATTTGCTATAAAATTGAATCTGGGAGCAGCCCAAGGGCTTAGAATGTGACCTGAAGGTGAGGATGGGTGGTGTAAGATGTTAGAAGGTTATGGTATCCATTTCCAATCCTAGTACTCCTCAGGAACCCATCTTGCACAAGGAGGGAATGCAAAAAATGACCTCTAACAAATCTGTCTTGAACATTGTATATGCAAACTGCTTGAAGAAGTTGATGAGGATGGAAATAAGGTATTGATGGAAGGGTTAAAAGTGACAATGAAAGTGCGCTTCCCTAGAAATCAATAATATGACTTGCACGCCACAGATATTACTTAAATTTCAAAACATCTAAAGCATGCGAACAATACTAATTGCAGAAAATCAAATTAGAAAGGAAAGGATGAGTTGAATTTTTCCTGCACATTAATTATGTTAGGCTACAAGATATGATAAACATTCCTTACTCTCCCTACTAAACACATTACAGTCCATTAAGGTGTTATCAAATGTAAATAGAGACGTAACTATATGTTGAAGGATGGCCATATGAGCCTTGATTTATACCTATCAATGAGGCCCATCATCACCCCCTACTGAACGTGTTGTTCACCCTTTGAGAAACTCAACCAATTAATTGAATCTCATTCATATCCCTATTGGAAACCCTGACATCCCAAGGTATCGCTGACGGGGAACCTTCCTGAGGGTGGAACCATGCATTCTTCTTTATCTCTGCCCATTCATGTTTCTCTTCTACATACTCTTTTATTTCCTATAGCCCCAATAACAAAGGATGGTTGAACTTAAGCCCAATCTAGTTGACCTTTGGCCTTTGAACTATTCTTTTATACAAGTATGTCTTTTCCAAGGCATTCCTCAGTCTTTCCGGAGAGTGATATTCTCTTATTTTTAACCTATGTGGTAAGGAGTTCCACCTCCTATGACAAGCCTACAAACTCTTGGTTCCTAGAAACTTGAAAATGTTCTCAAAGTGTAGGATGACTTATTCTTATTTTTCTATGTGGATTGGTGTTAATCTTTGGTATTCATAAATGATTCTATGGTTGTTCATGACAAGATGAGGGGATCTGAATTATACTTTGACCCATAAGGGTTCATCAATTTCCCTATACATGACCCTTTTTGTCTCTTCAACCCTTACTTCTTAATGAGTAAGCCAAGAGGAAAATTACATTAGTTGTACATCTCCCATTCTAGAATTTGGATCCCAAAATTTCATATCAGTGAATATGAGATTGTGCATATAGAATTCTTCCATTCTAGCTTTGTCCTCCACACTAGATCTATGACAAAATTCATTAAAATTTGTGCAATCCTAAAAAGGGAGTGAACCATTTTGAGCTAGGTCTTGATTTGAAATTGAATCCATTGTTCCTTGAGGAACATGGCATAGTTTTTTGAGGGGTGTCTACATTGGATGGCTTCCATAGCCAAGCTTTCCATAGTGGAAAGTTTCCATTCTTTGTCTCACAACTATTATTTCAATCTCTTGTTTTTTATTTGCATTTGTTCCCTCATGGTTTCCTCTTTTAGTCTCAAATCAACCATCTCCTCACCCATATTTTTCATTTTCTCTTCCATTAGGCCTAGATCCTCAAATCTTTTAGACATTACAATCTGCATCCATTAGTGGCTTCTACATCTTTATCTATCTAGCTCAAGGAGGATTGGGACTGCAAATTTGGTAGGTATTATTTGTCCTTCTTCAAATAATTTGTAATAGGACCCAAGATATGGTTGGGGATCATGTTCTTGTAGCTCCTGTGGCCATTCACCTTCTTCCTGTATTGGTGCAATAATTTCCTATAGCACTTCCCTTCTTTCTTGTAGCACTTCTATGCCTTCTTGTAACACTTATATGCCTTTCCATAGCATGGTAGATTCCTCATGAAGTTATCTGGTCTTGGCTCCCCTGGTGTTTGGTCTCCTTTGTGAGGATTGGGGTTGTTTTCCTTTGATCTTGAGGGAGATTATTCTTTCGTTTTGTTCTTGTCCTTCTCCAATTCTCCCTCCTAGTGAAGATTTTGCCCCTCAATGGTTATGGAGTTTTTGAGGAAGGATGAGACTTTCCTTGCTTGAGTCTACTGCTTCCCCTCTTCTTGAAAGATAAAGGGCCCTGCTTTGGCCACCTCCCCTTGGGCTTGGAAGGTGTACTTAAGGCTTCCAGGGTGGCAACCACTTCTTGCTCAATGTTCCCTTCTGAAATTCTCTCTTGTTTCTCTTGTCTCCTCTTCTAAGCTCTAGAAGATTCCAATGACCTTTGTGGTTCCTTGTTCCTCTTTTTGTCCCTTTGTCTCCCCTGGTTTTTCTTCTTCCTCTTCTTCACTAACCTTTTCTTCTTCCTCTACTTTATCCTCTTCCTTTTCTTCACTAGTCTTTTCTTCTACAAAATCATTCTTTGTGGCCTCATGAGGGAAAATTTTAAGGATGGAAAATTATCTTGAAGTTTAAAAACATTGGCGAATCTCTGTAGTCCCTAATATACAAACTATAAAAAATTTATTGATGTATTTTTAAAATTATCCAGATTTATAATGATTTTATATATAATATCTATATAATGTTGGTGATTTTTAAGGTAAAATAATTTTATATTGTAAAATTTAGGCGAATCATTTTTATAAAAAATGGGAATTGGAGAATCATTTTTTTGGAAAGATCATGGAAAATTATCCCATTTGCGAATATTAGCCCCTAAAATTTTCCATGGGCCTCACCATGCTCTAATAAGGCTTGGGCTTGAGTTTCAAGGAAAGCCTCCTTGTACATATCCACAATATTTATCCAACATAGGGTTTTTGATATGACAATAAGACTTATGAGCCCATGATGAGCTATTACTGATGTTTTCCATTTCCTACCCTTTGTCTTATTTCTATTATGGACTAATAAGAAAGTGGGGAATGCTTAATATTCTTGGGATTGGAAAATCCATCTTGAACATTAGATGATAAAGTAGCCTAAACTAATAGGCATAGACAACACTGAGCCTCCCCTCATATTTCAGAATGTGATAGGCTACCTCATCCCATGGGTAGGGTATAATATCTCTTCTAACCCCATTTTTGTCTTAAATTATTTTCTCCTTAGGGAGGAAGAAGTTGCTTTTCACTGTGATAGCCTTTCTTCTCTCCTCCTTGCTCCATCTTATTCCTAAGGTAAATGTGGTCACCTGCTAATTATTTTTTCATTTAAATGGATAATAATCCCTCTCATAATGGTGGTAGCACTATCTTCCCCTTGAGGCTAGAGGCCTACTGCAAACTCATGAGTAATTTCATCATCAAACCCTTTGAATTTCTCAAAGAAATCCAACCACTGGTGGTTTGCAAAGATATCTTTGACAAGAGGGTGTTGGTGGATCCTTGATGATTCTATGGGATCTCTTCTATTAAAACCACCCCCCATGATCCCCTCTATAGTATTTTCAAATTTTTACAAGGGAATTTTGCTATCAATTATTAGTTTTTAGAGAAATTTAGGGTTTCAGAGTAGAAATAAAAGGAATATCTATATATATATATATATATATATATATATTTTATGAGGGGAAGGAAAAATTACATGTCCAACTCAAAAAAATCCCATTCCCCTACTATTATGCTATCTTAGAAGGAAAATTCACACTTTTAATTTCCTTTCACTTTCAAGATTTTGCTATAGGATGTTCTTGTGGAAAAATCTGAACAATTTCATAAGTTTTTTGTTCATAGGAGGTGAGGAAAATTATTTACTTACCCTTCCCTTGGAGGTTCCTTCATGAATCTAGGGTTTTTTGGGAAAAATCACACAAGACCTGGCTCTTTTACACCTCTCGAGACAATCCTGTACCATGAAATTTGTATCCTATATCACACAACATGTACCCTGTAGCACAGGATCTATATCATGTAGTAGTTGGCTCGCGACCCTATAGCTTCTTCTATAGTAGCCTATGAAACCCCTGGTGTAGGTAGGTTGACTTTCGATGATGGCAATGGGCCTCCTTTCCTTTTTTAGTATGAAACTTTTATGCCAAATGAGGCTCGAGCCCACTTTTACGCCAATAATGGTTGGGTGGTGGGTTCAATGCACTGTAAGAGCTATCCCCCACCTACTGCCTTTGCAACTCCACCATAGGCTCATTGGCCCACTCCTCGTAATCATGACCCTTTTTTCTTTTTGTTTTCTCCACGTATGATGAGAGAGAAAGATAACTCTAGCTAAATGGTTGAGGGTGTCCAAGATTTTTGTACCACTTCTAGCCTACAAAACCTCACCTCTCACACATTTGCAACATTCTTTTATACTAAGTTGTGCTCAAAGGAGGAAGTTAGGAAATTTTCATACCTGTTCCTACCTGGTGATCCTCGATGATGTCTTGATCACTTGATTCTTGCATGGCATATTTGAACATGGGTAAGATTGCTTTGCATGTTTTCTGAGATGTAATATTTTTGTTTCCCTTGCAACATGCATTTATTTGCTTGATAAAAAAAGAATTGAAATGTTTTTAGCTAATTGAAGTTTGATAATGTAGGTTCTTCAGGAGGCAAGTACCATTATGGATTAGATGTTGTTTCTTGTGGGTGAATAGGGATCCTGTAACAACTTTTAGAGGGTTCTATAACTTCTCAAGTTAAGAGTGGCAATCCTCCAATGCTTCCATGATGATTGTATTCTCGATATGGTGCTCTAGCTATGGTCCTATAGGGTTTGTGCAGACTACTAGAGGACTATGTATTCATGTAGTAGTCACACAAACCCTTCTAGGATCAAAATGTTCTTCAGGTGTTGCCTTGAAAAAGATGTGTAATTCATGAATAAATTGTTGATAATGGTCAAAGGTCTTTTATGTGGTGGAAGATGTAGAAGAAGGGGTGAAAATGAGTGTTTTTATATGAACAAAACTAGGAATGATGGTGGAGACGAGGTTAGGTGTCGTGAAAAATTAATGATAAGGTTATGGTGGACCCTCTCCCTTATTCCTGAGTGGAAAATGCAAGAATTGTCTCTTATTTTTGTACTAACCACAATCCTATAGAAAATACAGAACAATCCTGTAGCACTTCAGGACCGAGTAAAAATTATGCCGGGAAGGCCATCTGATGATGGAAAAACTTGGGGAAAACCAATGGAGGGATGGAGTGCATTCAGAGATCCAACTTGGAGGATGTGGAGTTGAATTTTTTTGAAGTTGCTTCCCTGTTTGTTGACCTCCATTGAATTCCACTAGAAAGCTCTAGAAATGTTATAAGAGGATAATGTGATGGTTCCCTTTCCTCTCTTTTTTCTGTTTTTCTTTTTCAATTTTTTTGGTTTTTTTTTAATTATTTCTTGAGACGTAAAAGCTACCTCAAAGGAGGTTTTCAACTTATAGGACTTCCCCAGGTGCCTCAAAGGAGGTTTTAACTTAGGGATATTCTATTTCTTTTCATGATTTTTTGTTTTTTGTTTTCAAGATCTTGGATTGCCTCATTGAGGTTTTCAATCCAAGAGCTTACCTCATGTGCCTCATAGAGGTTTTCACCCAGGCTTTTAATCATTTTTTTTCTTTTTTGCTTTTTTTTCTATTTTTTATTTTTATCTCTTTTTTTGTTGATAAGAGGATGGATGGATTGGTAGCTTTGAGGCTCCCAACCACACTCATATAATTTTTTATTAAATTTGTAAACTCCTCTTCATACAAAGGTCTGTTGTATAGCTTTATTCGATAACCATTGACTAACATTGGAACTTTTTCCTCATCAGTTGTTCTAATTTGGAGAAATCCATTTTCATAAAAACTTTCCACCAGGTAGGAACCTAGCCATATTGTCATCAACTTTCCCTTGAATCCCTTGAATATGGATTCATACAAAAGGGCTCAATCACCCTCTTAGAAGGTCATTTCCCTAATGTTCTTGTCATGAAAATTCTCCTTCTGCAATTGGACCACCTCAGTATGCATAAGAGTCTGCAATCTAAGTTCATCAAGAGCATTAAGATGTTTCAACCACTCTTTCTAAGCTTTGGTGATGTCTAGATCCAATTGTGTTTCCATTCTTAGGGTGTTGTACTCAAACTCAATTGAAAAAAAATACTTTTTTTCATAAACCATCTTAAAGGGAGTGAACCTAGTGGTTTTTTTCCATGTGGTATTATAGGCCCAAGTGTTTTCCACAATTCGGATGCCCAATCTGTTTTGCTACTGTTGAAAACTTTGGTTAAGAGCCTCTCCAAATCTCTATTCTTCACTTCCACCTATGCATTTGCTTAAGGATGATAGTGGGTGGATTTTCTGTTCCTAATGTGATGCTACTCCATTATTTCCTCAAGCAGATTAGAGGTGAATTGAGCTCCTCGATCAACGAACAAATCCCTTGGGAAAAAAACTTATAAACAATGTTCTCCATTAAGAACTCTACCACATTTTTCTCTTTGATTCCTTAACTTCCTTCAATTTAGCCCATTCTGTCAAGAATTAGTGCATACAATAATGTACCTATTTTTCCTGGATGGGGGATCAATTGGTCCAATGAAATCGATGCCTCACTTATCAAATGGCTCAAGAGTCACTTGGGAATGTAATGGAATTTCATCCTTTTGTGTAGGATTTCACATCCTTTGGAATTCATCACATCTAGTAGTGTACCTCCTAGCATCCTGGTGTAGGGTAGGAAAATAATATCCTTCTTAGAGAATTTTGAAGGTTTTCCTTTTGGTAGAAAAATTTCCCCCACAAGGTCCATCATGACATGATGAGAGGATGGAAAATACCTCATCTCCCTTACACACCTCCTTAAAATCTATCTTGGTCCGGATATGAAAAGATTCCCCCAATCCAAGTGTAAGGGGTACTTTTTCTAACAATTTTGTTTTGTTCCTTGGAGGAGAGGTTAGGAGGAAATCTACTAGAAACCAATAAATTTTTTATGTGATCAAACTAAGGAGATAGCAATGAAATGGTGAATAGGTTCTCATCAGGGAACTAATAATCTATCATCTCTTCATTTCCTGCAAGCAATGTTAGTCTAAACAAAAAATATGCAACCAAACTTTCTTTCATGGCTTGTCAACAATTGTTAGATCAAATTGCTGTAACAAAAACAACCATTTAATGATCCTAGAATTGAAATTAGGTTTGCTAATTAAATTTTTAATGGCTCCATGATCAACATGCACAAAAATCTGGTACCGTGTGATGTAATTTCTAAACTTGTTCAAAGAGTGTACAATAGATAAGATCTCTTTTTCATTAACTGTGTAGTTGAGTTCATCTTTGGATAGATTCTTACTAATAAAATATATGGCATAGGGAAACTTACCTTCCACTTGTCCCAAGGCTGCCCCTACAACCTTGTCAGATGCATCTGTGTGGATGTGAAAAGGAAAGGCCCAATTTGGACCCCTAAGAATTGGTGCAATGGTTAATTTCTCCTTCAACTCTTTGAATGCTTCTTGACACTTATCTATCCAACAAAAATATGAATCCTTAGTTAATAATCCAAATAAAGGTGAATTCATCTTACTAAAATCCTTGATAAATCTCCTATAATATCCATTTAGTCTAAGAAAATTCAAACATCCCTTTGTTTCTGAGGGATAGGGACCCATTTGATAATGAAAATCTTGTTAGGGTTAGCTTGGATCCCTTCGTCAACGAGGAAATGACCTAGGAAAATCCCTACATTCATCCCTGCATTCATATTTTTCTAGACTTAGAGATTCATTTTAGTGCAATTCTTTAAAACTTTACACAAGTTGGGGAGAGGTTCGAGGAAATCATTCCCATGAGTGAAGTCATCCACATAAATCTCAATTGTATCATGAACAAGATCAACAAAAATACTCAACACCGCCCTTTGGAAGGTAGCAGGGGCATTACAAAAGCCAAAGGGAAGGACCCTATAGGAAAAGGTCCTCCATGGACATGTGAAGGTGGTCTTATCTTGATCCACATTGCTGGTATGAATCTAATTGTACCCATTGGAACCATATTAGAATGAAAATAGCTTCTTTCTTGCAAGATCATCTAAGACTTGATCAATGAAGGGTAAGGGAAAATTATATTTCTTTGTAGCCTTGTTAATTTCCATATAGTCAACAAAAATTCTACACTTCCAATTATTTTTGGGTATTATAACAAGAGGATACACCCACTCACTATCTGAAGTAGGGTAAATGAATCATCCATCTAATAAATTTTGCAGTTCTTCTTTCACTATGTCTTTAAGGGAAGGGTTCATTCTCCTATGGGGTTGGCATAGAGGTTTACATCCCTCTTTAATGTAGATGTGATGTGTAAAAACTAAGGGATGCACCCCTTTCATCTCTTTATAGTCCCAAGAAAAGGCATCAAGATGTTGTCTCAACACAGTGAGAAATTTCTCTTCTTACTCTGCTAAGAGGGAAGGACTAATTTTTAGGGTTTTAGATGGATTAATTTCCACAATCTTAGCATGATATTGATAAAAAAACAATGATGAATAATTCTTCCCACGTGTTTTTCTCATGCTACCCTAAATATTCCTCTACTAGTTCATCGATTTGAATGACAACAAGATGTTGGGTTTGAAAAAAGTTGTCAATAAGGTCATCCTCATCTAAACACCTTCTTCCTACAATTTTTTATAATGTACATATTGGGTAGGGGGATGACGGATAAAAATATTCTTCCTATTCTTCCTCTACCCACATGGGTAATCATGCTCAAAAAATGGTCTAGCAAGGGGGTATAATACAAGCTTATCTATGAGTTTCCTATTTTTAATTGTCATGTTTTTGGCCATGTAGCTAACATAAGCATCAACAATAGGCAACTAAGGTCTCCCCAAAATGAGAGGATACCCATTAAACTTAGTCTTTGGTTGGATTTCAAGGAAATTTGTGGGGTACTCCCAGGAGTCGATGGAGACCATCATATCCTAAATAACACCCTTAGGGGATACTATTGATCTATCTGCAAGCTGCAACATTGTGATGGTTTTCCTCAAGGCTCCTTGGAGGTTGAGCTTCAACGTAGTTTCCCTCATCATTTCATTGATTGCAACCCCAAGGTCAAGCAATGTGTTGGGGACTACAATATTGTTAATGTGTACATCCACTACCAGGATACAAGGATCCAAATACGTTGGGGAGATGGCTTTCCCAAGAATTAGATTAGCCAACTTCTGAGCCTCTTGAAACATTATTCCTTGATAAGCTAGTTATAGATGGGAACATATTTGATGGCTTGGAGGAGGGGTATTTTATCACATAGTTTTTTCAATTCTCCCACAAGTTCAACTTCTTCTGGGGTGTGTTGTTTAGGTTGGACCAAACTTCCAAGGTAGGGAGGTATATTGTCTTGAGGGGTACTGCCTTCCTTCTCTTCTTCAAGACATTCAAATGGTGAAGGTGGGTGAGCATATGGAAGTACCTTCCCATACCTAATGTTGATTTCCTAGATCTCCACGACATAGGAAAGATAAGATATTTCCCTACTATAGACTCATTGGTCCTACTTGTTTTCCAGTTTTGGATTGGGTTGAGCAAGAATCTAAGGTTGCTTGGGTGGATTTTTGTCGAGTATTTGTGGTTGAGGAGGAGAAGGCATTAAGGCAGGTGGTTGGGCTGCTTAAGGCCTCCATCCTTGTGAAGGGTTGTTGTTAGTATGAATTATTTCTGCAAGTGAGAAAAAATACCTTCACTTACGTTATATGTGACATATAACCCTAACAATAGAAGATTGTTGTGTTTATGCTTCAGATCTACAAAAAAATGTTAGAAAAACCTTGCAGAAAAATATAGCATGTAAGTAGAAACATATAATAACAGAAATATAAGTGCAACAACCCAATGAAGAATATTAAAGATAAATTTTATTAATCAAGAATAATACACCTAGTGATGAGTGATTACAAAACTAGGTTTGCAGATCCCCCTCTGTGGGATGGGTCCTTCTTGACATTGTGCTTCAACAATGTGTTTCTCTCCCTCAATATATGGTATGCAATAGGCAGAAAAGAAAACCAAAGATGCTTGAACTCAAGTGGGAGCTAAAATTCTATGGGACGATCAAGGGGATGATGAAAATGATCATGGTGAATAATGGAGAGAAAATTCTCTATTTATAAAAAAATATTGGAATAGATTGAGAATTATAAAATGATAAAATATTATTGACTAAATCAAAATCTAGCCATTGTGAATACTTTATTATATTTTTTGATAGAGAAAAGATATTCAAAATGGTCAAATATATTTCTTTAGAAAGCGGTTGAAGTAATTAACAAATAAAATTGATTTATTAATCAGTTTGTGAGAATTAAGAAAAATATGAATTTCAAATAATTATTAAATAATTAATTTATAATTATCTCATAAGTAAAATAGGGCATAACTACGGAATAATAAATAAATAATGATTTATTTAGTTATTGCATGGTGATTAAGTCAAAAGTGATAAGAAATAATCATCAAATAATGATTTAATAATTATTTCTAGAGAATATTAGATAAATAGTGATTTATTTAATTATTCTCATGGGGTTTTTGGATTTTAATGAGAGATAATTTAGGAAAATGGTTCACTATATTATTTCCTGTGTTGGAAGTAGGTTTTACCATGGTAAAGCTCATTCTACATGGTGTAATTTGATCAACCTAGTAATAAATGGCTAGGTGAACATTTTTTTGGGTGATAATAGATTGCCCCCCAACATAAGAGTGTCAAGAGAAAATCATATGACCAAAATAAATTGTAGGTTACACTTTCATGAGAGATTGAAGGGGAGTCAGAGAGAGAGAGAGAGAGAGAGAGAGAGAGAGAGAGCACTGAAGCAAGGCAAGGAAGGAATGGGAATGGAGGGGGTGAGACCTACTTGCCTACTAAAGGTATCCTTTTGTTGGTAAGTATATAATATCAAATGAGGCAGGAGAGGCATACCCATACCTGCCGAGATAGCTAAGTACAAATTATAATGACGTGCCTAGCAATGTGGGTCTGAGAAACAAAGCACTATGTTAGCATTAATGGGCCAAAAAGTGATACAACGATACAATGAGTCCCATATACATAATATTCCTGGAAAAAAAAATCCAGGATTGGATACAATAACATATGTTAACTTGAGTACGTGAGACATAATGTCCCCCAAAACTGAGAGGAGGGGGGAGATCACAACCAAAGAATCCCTGTTGAACAGGAAAGGGCTCTCAAGATCTAAATGGGCTATCAGAATGAGACATGCATGTTGTGGGATCCATAATTGGAAGAAACTGAGCCAGTAAAATGTAAGGAACTTCATCTGAGGTTGGATCATGATCTACTAACATCTAGGCATGTTGGGGGATACCTAAAGGGCCACTCACTCGTGAGGTTTGGAACATATCACACACACCAAGAAAATGTTGCTACAATCTACTGGCTCAATGGACCATCAAGTGTATGATTCTTGATCGTGTGATAATGAGTTGGAATCGAGCACGTGAGAAAAACCAAGTCAAAAGGAAATGATTCTTCCCTTTGATTGATCCGAGGCACCGAAAAATTAGGAAGGATGGAACAAAGGTACATCGCCCTCTAGACCACTTTCTTGGAAAGGATGTGATGATGTCGACAGAAGAGGGCCTGCCAAAGTTGAGGCAATGAGGATTCCTCAATAAAGGCATGAGGGACATAGTAATGGGACTAATAAAATGACACCAGGGATGATGACGGAGGAATAATATGAGCAGTGGAATAATGAATTTCCACTTGAGATCATAATAATCATAGTTGACCTAGCATTGGCTGATTCAATTCCATAGGGGATGGTCAATTCCTCAAACATAGGCTTTTCAGAGACAATTCAGAATAACTGGAGGCCAAATGTGAGTGAAATTGGATGAATGCAACGAAAAGATGGATGATGTACTCTAACATGACTCAATGGGATTCTAAATAGACTTCATGGATGCAGGGGCGACTCATCTCTGATGCTATGAACAAGGGTGATTCTATGATGCTGCCACATGGGGAAGGGGGAGGGGAGGCCCAAAGGGGACCCTAAATAGTGGTTACTCATGAAGAAAATCTTCACCTAAGTTGATAAGTGCAAAGGTGAAGTGGTTCTAGAGTGTAAGTGACTTATGTGAAGATATTCGATTTTTATAGGTGGCAAAATGAGACCTCATGGAAAAAAATGGCTTCTCAACGAAGTTATAAATTACCAGAAATGAAGAGAGACCCATTATAGTGCTCGGTGAGATATTTCCAATGGTGCTAACAGTTCATCAAATCGAGATATAGTTTTATCGTAATGGTGAATGAAAAGACTAGGGTTTTTCCTATAAAAAGGCTTCTTTCCCCCAATTCCAATCCATTTGCACATTGAGCTATTGGAGAATTTGGAGAGGAGGAGGAGGCCCTAAATCTTAGCAAGCTCATATCAGAAAAAATAGCCATTGGATTTTTTATTTTTGAATTTTAGGTAAGTGACCTTACTTGTCTAAGGACGGCCTTAATGCTTCTTGGAAGGATGGTTCCTAATGAAGAAGCCATGTAAGAAAGGACTATAGGAATCAACTACTAGAGGAGGTCTAGAATCATCCCCACCCACCATGCCAAACATAGGGAATAGGTGGTAAGTGTGACATCACATATGGTATAATGTTTTGGTTGGATGGGGTCCCCTAGGTTGGTTTGGGGCTAAGATAACCCAAATTCTAAAACAATTTTGTAAACAAAATAAAGTCTCCACGATGTGTGGATGTGGAGCACGTAGATGAAATATAGGAGTCAAAGGGCTTAGCCCCTTATTTTATGTAAAGTTTGAGTCAATTTTGAGATTCACCCATGGTCTGCAACCATGGCATTGTATGAAAATTTTATACATAAGTGTGTCTTAGAAATTCTAAGGCAGTAGTGAAGAGAAGAAGATGAAGAAAGATAGAGAATTGGGTTGATCAAATAGTCTAGGATAGAAGCTAGGGCAGGAAGGCTCTACTTCCTGCGCTTAGATAGGGAAATAAAGGCTTCACAGTTGAGTGCATGGAGGCCTAGGTAGAGTCCACAGCTAAGTGCACAAACCCCTGCAACTGTGTTCGCATGACAGTTTGAGTCTGTAACCTTGAATTGATCAATAAAGACAATTTTCTGAAGAATTCATAAGTATTCTATTTATCTTTGTTAATGTTATATATTGTTGATGAATGATATGTTTTATGAGATATTGATTGAATGTTACGTGATTCTCTTGAATAATTCTTAATAATGTATGGAATGTATGTTTAACTACTTTCGTGAAGACTTTGGTAATCTCTCTTATGTTTACTAATAACTTAAGTAAATCTTCACGAACACTAATTTAGGACTGCTCTCTGATGTGTGTAAGTAGGAAAATTAAATGTTAGAGGTCCACAAGAACTGATTATAGACCTTCGCGAAGGTATGAAGGCTATTTTAACAGAGTTGCAGCAACATTCCCTAAGAGGTAATTGATTTGCGCGAAGGTCATCTAAGGGACTAAAAGACATCACACTAGTCTCTAGATGCAGAAACTTGGTTCTTTCATCCCCCCATACTGCTTTGGGTGAGACTGTAGCCTACACTATGTGGGTTGTTGCCGAAAGGGCCAGTAGTGTAGGGTTTTGTTGGTTAGCACAGATAAATCTGAACTTGGGTCAAGGCCCCCTAAGCCAACAAATGGTTCTATTTCCAGGACTAGGATCTACTTGAAAGAGATATGTGATGTATCATCATTGGAATTTGACCAAGAAAGAAGTTGGAAAGTGGTTGGACCGGAAGATTCACGAGTTCACGGTGCAAGAAAACATGAATTCACACTTGTCAAAGGAAGAGTGGCTAAACGTATATCTATATACTGAGATACATGAGATCTTCTTCTGCACTTTCCCCATTGAACTGTATGAGTGGTTAGCTAAATTGACAAATAGTCAAGGACGGTGGAAGCTCGATAGTCCTATAGTGTGGACTCCAGAATTAGTGCGACAATTAGAAGCTTCTGAAAACAAGATCATGTGGGCTATTGATCATTGGCTCAATCAGATTCTGGGAGGATTTGTTATAGAATTTGCAGTTGATACCTTAGTTAGCTATAGTGAAGTGGAGAGAAGATTTTTCAAGGGACCGCGACATAAGTATTTAAGATCATTGAATACTTTGATTAAAATATTGTTATGTGAAAAACAGGTGATGCCATTACCTTGATGTTCAGAGTTTCGCAAAGTGGATGATTCTTTAGAAATCACGAAGGATCAGGACTAGAATATAGTCCATTGATTGGACCTCCTTCAAGTGATGATGAAGGGGTGGGACACATTACATCATGAAGTTCTTTTCAGCTAATAACTCAAGGGATTCCTTGAGAAAATCATCCTTCCACTCGACCTCCACCCCCACCTCCACCACATACACCTTCACCCACACCTCCACCTCCACCACCACCATTCAACATGGCGAATGCAATGAACATGCCGATTTTCAAAGGAATAGGAAGTGAATATGCAGAGAAATTCTGGTTTGTTGTGAACACTGTATGGAGAATGCAACAGATTACTAATGACAATATAAAGAAGGCACATTTGGTTACCTCTTTGCAATATCACGTGCTAACTAGGTACATTAAGTATTATTCTGATAATCCTCTTGCAACGCTAGCAGAGATGAAGGCGACTTTAAAAAAAGAGTTTAGTAAGCCTAAGTCTGACTCACAGTCAATAATTGGATTTAAAGAGATCAAGATGAGGGTCGATGAGACACCCTGGGAATTTGATTAGAGGTTAAAGTGTCAGATCAGAGCAGCTAACATGCAGATCGTAGATAGTCAACATCGTGAATGGTTTATAGCATCGCTCTTGCCCCACTTGAGAATTTCTCTTTCACAATAGAAGATAGAAACACATGTAGAAGACTTGGAAGTTGCAATGACATTGCATGCATCATCTATTCAGGATACGAACCTAGGAGTACAGTAGATCCACTCACAATTAGCTAGCTTACACCTAGAATTACAGAGTTTGAATAAAGACAAGGAGACTAAACTAGAAGTGCACGTAGAAATCTGGTGTTTGAAGTGTAAGGGCCAAAGGCATGATAAAGACCATTCTCCATTGTATGTGAATTATATTACAAGAGGGGGGCCAATTCGCATGAAGCCAGAAGCCCCAATAGGGTCGAGCGTGGACGTTGTGCTATGGTGTGTTATTTGTCAAGTTATTGGACAACATGCGACGGATAATTGCCATTTACTTAAAAAGTTCGTCCAGACACGCTAACAGTTATTCTGTAACTTCTGCAAATCTGTGGGCCATGATGAGCGCCACTATCGAAACCATGAGTTGATGATGGAAAGGACACCTACATACAGGATGCAAGCAGAAACTTAGCCTCCAGATTAGGGTGCCGGGAGAGTGTGTGGAGGTTATTAGGGTTGAGGAGGAGGAGGACCTGGTAGAGGCCACGGTCAGATTATTTGCTACAATTATGGAAAACCAGGTTACTACGTGCGAGAGTGCTAAAATCCTACACACCTTTCTTCTCAATATTGCAGACAATTTGACCATACTATAGAAAAATTCCCGGTGCTAATAGCCAAAATGCAAGAGAAGAAAACACAGTCTCAAAAGCCTATGCAAAATCTACAGATGATGAGGGCTCAGCCCCACGAAGAATATCAAAGCATTAACAGTGTGCTAAGAAGTGGAGTGAAGACTAGCACTAATAAGGGTAAACAACCTGAAGAAGAAGGATGTGTCCACAAAGCACCAGAGAAAGAAGTTGGCTTTGACTTGGATCATGTTAAGGAAACATCTATGGAAGCCAAGAAGAGCTTCGTTGAGGCCTCCACAGCAGGGAGCTAGGACAAGACGCAAGAAATCAGTGTGCCTGTAGAGGTTTATCCCTCTATACTCACAACATTTTTGGCGACTTGTATAAAACTGTTGTGTGATAGAAATTTTGTGGAAGGCCTGCAGGAATTAATAAATAAATGCGCCAACAAAGAGAAATTCCCTTATTGACATCGGGTGGTCAGAAAATTTGGCAAACATAAGGCACAAACAGGGCACGAGATGAGGCTCACTACGCAGATAGGTGATTATGAGATTGACCAAGTCATTTTGGATCTGGGGTCCAATGCGAACGTATTACCGAAAGAAACATGGGAAATGATGGGGAGACCTGCGCTGCAGTGGTCTCCGATTCGTCTTAGGATGGTGAACCAACAGAAAATCATCCCCATGGGATGGTTATATAGAGTAACAGTTTATATAGAAGGTGCGAGCGTAATGGTCGACTTTGAGGTTATAGAAATCGTTGACGACAGTAACCACTACCTCGCCCTCTTAGGAATTTATTGGGCTATTGACATGAGTGGGGTCATTAATTTGAAAAACAGAACGATGTCGTTTGAAAGAAAATCGCCGTGGGTTATAGTTCCACTGGATCCTACAAAAGGGTCGTGCTATACTGAACCAGTCCACGATTATGATGAAAGTGATGATGAACTGGATCAGATTTACAAGATAAAAATGTGGGATCAGGACTGGGTTAATTTGATGGCAGATGGATGGATTTCCTAGGACCAAGAGAGTTCCTGCACCTCTAATTCTGACGAAGAATTAGAGCATTGGAAAAATCACTTGCATGAAGTGTCTACATTGTGATGCAATATGATGACGATGTC
Source organism: Pinus tabuliformis (assembly GCA_031772625.1). NCBI lineage: Eukaryota > Viridiplantae > Streptophyta > Pinopsida > Pinales > Pinaceae > Pinus > Pinus tabuliformis. The sequence goes on along the minus strand of CM062816.1, from coordinate 510,472,089 downwards.
ACTTCACTGTGTTTCATCGAAGGTAAGAAAATTACCCTATTATGATGGTTTAACTGATGTAGATCTGTTTTTGGATGAATTTGAGCATGAAGTCCCTGAGGATCACCGCTTCCAAGCATTAGATTTGGCACTATGATCTACACCTACACGATGGTGGGGTACACATAAGGATAGTTTTTCTGGATGGTGAGATTACCGAAGAATGATGAGGTTATGGTTTAGGCGTGCTAACACCAGAATGACTGAGAAATATAATGGAACAGACGATTCATGCAATCACCTAGCGAAATGAACTAAAGCATGGGGAACATAACCGCAACTAGAGTGGGTACACATATTCTTCCATACCTTAGATACAATTCCCATGAATTGGTATTTGGAAACAGAGCTCCGCAATGGCACCGTAGAATGGGATTTATTGAAGGAAGGGTTCTTATTGACCTTCATCTTTGAATATGGCTTCACAAGAATCGATGAAGCGCTACAAGAGATTAAGGTGGTTATCTTCAGAATGCTAAAGGAACCTATGGAATGGACCCAACTAGACTGGAGCACCCAATTGCGCCATGTGTTATAATGTTACAATGTAATTGTTGAAGAGGAAGATGAAGATTCAAGAAACATTAATATTCCAGAGGCAAAAAGGCACCACGAAGTCGAAGGCCCACAAATAGAAAACCTAGAAATATCCACACCTTTGAAGACAAAGCAAGTAAACATTGGCACTGAAGAAGAACTAAATTTTGTGAAAATTGGATATTATTGGGACGACACTACTGTGGATAAAGTTACTAAGTTACTCTGCAAATACTAGGATCTCTTCCCCACTAAGTTTTCATATTTGAAGGGCATTGTTATGAAACCAGCTCAAAAAAAGATAGAATGGATAGATCAACACCTTAGAATTCAGCCTCTTTGAGGGGGCAACCTCCTTTACATTACATAAATGAACAATTCTTGGATGATTCAAATGACAAAACCTCATTTCTATATAGGAGTCTAAGGAGTCACAATATAACCCATTTTACCTAACAATAATAATATAAAGTCACAAAAATAACAATAGAGGGATTCTATGGGGCACAATAATAACAATATGGGGACAATAGGGGCACAACAATATTAATAAGGGATACAACTACAATAGTAATGGGGTAATCACTAGTATTATAGGGACCTAACATGCCCCTCTTCTTCAAAAAAGTGTTGTCCTCAAGCTTGAGTAGTTTTGGATGCTTCTGTATAAAATTTTCATCCCCACATGTGGAATCTTCTGCGAATAAGTTCTTCCACTTGATAAGATACTCCGAAATTGATCGATTTCGTAGCTATCGAGTTCTTGTTTCTGTGACTGCTTCTGGTTCCAATATAATTTTTACTTCCTCGTCAAGCTCTGGAAATATTGTTTGAACTGGGAGCTTGTCGCCTATAACCTTCTTTAAACATGAAACATGGAAAACTGGGTGCAATTGAGAAGTTGCAGGAAGCTCCAATTTGTAAGCCATAGTACCAATCTTTTGCAACACCTTGTACGGACCATAATACTTTGGTGATAATTTATTATCCTTCTTAGCTTGCTTGAGGGACATTTTCTTATATGGTTGTAGCCATAAGAATACCCAATCACCTACATCAAAACTTCTTTCGTTGCGATGTTGATCTGCTTGTTGTTTCATTCTATTATGTGCCAACACGAGGTTATCCTTTAAGAGTTGGAGGACTTCTTGTTGATGTTCGATGTGATGTTCCATTGTTTGAACCCTAGAATTTTCTCTTAAATATGATGTGATGGATGGTGGCTAATATCCATAAAGTGCCATAAATAGGGTCATTTTTGTTGCTGTATGGAAGGAAGTGTTATGCCTCATTCAGCCAGAGGCAACCATTTGACCCATTGTGTCTATTTATCAGATACAAAGCAACGAAGATATCTTTCCAAACATTTTTTTACTATCTCAGGTTTCCCATTAGATTGAGGATGATAAGATGAGCTATGAGCTAACTGAGTACCAAGACAAAAAAATAATTCTGTCCAAAAATTTCCAGTGAAAATGGGATCTCTGTCACTTACAATAATCTTTGGGTTTCCATGTAGCTTTTGAATTGTTTCCATAAACATAGTAGAAACTGTACTGGCTTTAAATGGATGTGATAATGCACAAAAGTATTCATACATGGTAAGTCTGTCGACTACCACCATGATGACACTATTTCCCTCAGACTTGGGTAAACCTGTGATAAAATCCATTGAAACCTCCTCCCAACGTTGGCTTGGAATGGATAAAGGTTGTAATAGAGCCGGTGTCTTAATTGTTTTAACTTTATATTGTTGGAAAACCAAACATTCCGCCACAAAATTTTGAATATCTGATTTAAGGCCATCCCAATAAAAAATCCTTCTTAACCCTGTGGTAAGTTTTTAAAAATCCTGAGTGCCCTCCTAAGGAAGAAGTGTGCAATTCCATAAGAATCTTTTGTTTTAGTTGGGAATTCTTACAGATGTATAAGCGATCTTTGTACCATAACGAATCATTTTTCCAGCTAAATGTATCAGATGTACTGGAATCTTGTTGTAACTTTTGAATAAGTGCCCACACTTCTTCATCATTCTTCCATTCCTCCCTTGCTTTGTTTATCAAATCTGGTTGGATAATAGAAATGGCGCACAACAATGCTTCCACATCCTCATCCTTTCTTGAGAGTGCATCTGCCACCACATTTTGCTTTCGTTTTTTGTAGATGATGTCAAAGTCATAACCCACATCTTTGTGACCCACTTTTGTTGCTCTTCAAAGGATAATCTTTGTTCTAAAAAATATTTAAGGCTATCATGATATGTTTTTACCTTGAAGTGTCTTCCCATTAGGTAGGGTCGCCATTTCTTAAGTGCATGGAGTATTGCCAACATTTCCTTCTCATAAATAGCTTTGTGTAAAAACTTTCCCCTGATTAGACAACTTTCAAAAGCAATGCGTCTTTCATCTCGCATTAAAATAACACCAATTCCATTTCCTGAAGCATCAAATTCCACAATAAAGGTTTTTTTGAAGTTCGGTGTAGCTAAGACCGGTGCTTGGCACATTGCCTCTTTAAGATGTTTGAAGGCCTTTGTTGCTTCTGGAGTCCATGAAAATGCATATTTCTTCAATAATTTTGTTAGATGTTCTGCTATTCTCGCATAATTCTTAACAAACTTCCGATAATACCCTGTCAACCTGAGAAATCCTCGCAGATGCTTTATGGATGTGGGGATTTTCCATTCCTTAATGGCTTTAATTTTGCTAGGGTCTACCTTAACTCCTTCATGAGATACAATATGACCCAGATATTCAACCTCTTGTACTCCAAAGAAGCATTTGGATCTTTTTGCATATAATTGTTTCTCCTCCAATAGTTGTAGCACCCTGTCAACATGTTCAACATGATCCTTCCAAGACTTGTTGTAGATTAGTATATCATCAAAAAATACTAACACAAATTTTCTAAGGAACGGTTTAAAAATGGAATTCATCAAACCTTGAAATGTATAAGGTGCATTGGTAAGGCCAAAAGGCATGACCAAAAATTCATAATGACCCTCATGAGTTCTAATCGTTGTTTTCTGAATGTCTTCAGTCTTCATTCTGATTTGATGATATCCTGAACGAAGATCCAACTTGGTGAAGTAAATTTATCCATGCAATTCATCCAGTAATTCATCAATTACAGGAATGGGAAACTTATCTTTAATAGTGAGCTTGTTGAGCTCCCTATAATCCGAACACATGCACCATGATCCATCCTTATTGTGCACCAATACTACTAGAGCAGAGAAAGAACTTTGAATAGGTTGAATTATACCCGCCTCTAGCATTTCTGCAACCATACATTCAATTTCACTCTTTTGGGCATCGAGATATCTGTACAGCCTGATGTTTGGAGGAACACTTCTTGGAATCAGATGAATAGCATGATCATGATCATGAATAGGTGGGAGACCTTTGGGAGTCTCCAATACCTTGGAATAATTGTCCAAGACTTTTTGGAGATCTGGAGAAATATATGATTCCAATGTGGAAACATCTAGCGAACATAATTGTGCAATTACACCTCTTTGTTCCTTTTTTAGAAGCTTTGTCATACCGTTAGAGCTGATTATCTTTCCTAGTTTCCCTGCAATACCCCTTAATTCAACTTCCTTTCCTTCCACAGAAAATTTCTTGAAAAGTTCTTGAAAATTAAAAGCTATTGTACCCAAGGATTGTAGCCATTGGACTCCTAGTACAACATCAGCACCTCCCATTGGAATGGAAAGCATTGGGCTATTCAATACATATTCTCCCATGGATAGCTTGATATTATGGAACCTTCCAGAGAAATTTATCATTCCTCCATTTGCAACCATCACTTGACACTCTGGTGCTGGATATAGGAAGAAATTCAATTCTTTTGCTATCTTACAATGAATAAAATTGTGGGTACTTCCTGAATCAATCAACACTATTACCTTTTTCTTCTTGATTTGTCCTTCTATCTTGATGGTTTGAGGAGTGGTAGTTCCAGCCAATGCATTCCAAGATATGGTCATACTCATTTCTTCTTTATCTAGGCTTTGTTCCTGAAGTGTATCCTCTTCTTTTGACCTTTCTTACTCCTTTTCTTCTTCCTCTTCACAATTGATGTAGAATAATTTCTTCTCAACGCACTTATGACCTTTAGTGTATTTTCTATCACAACTGTAAGAAATCCCTTTTGCTCTTTTTTCTTCCAATTTTGGTGGTGTTAACCTTATAGGTTGTGGAAGACTAGGGGCAACAACACTTCCATCTTTATAGTTGTGAGTGGTATGCTTCCTGGTTGCCATAATTTTGCTTTCCATTTTTCTTGCTAACCTCAATACCTTCTCTAATGAATCAGGTTCCCAAAGGTAAACATCATGTTGGATATTATCCTTTAAAGCCCCTATGAACACATCAATTCTACGCTCCTCTAGAATATTTTTTACCCTTATGTTCAATTTTTGGAACTCCTCAATATGCTCCATTATTGAACCCTTTTGTTTGAGACTTATCAATTGGCTAAAAATAGTGTTGCTTTTTGTATCCTCATAATGTGATATCAATTCTTTCGTAAAAATTTCCCAAGTGATAATTTGTTTATGAGAGCAAAGACATTGATACCATACAAACTGATTTGGTTCCAAATATAAAGTTGCAATATGTACCTTTTGTGTGTTTTGCACATTATTGACATCGAAAAATTGCTCCATTTGTAATATCCATGTTGCGGGATCCTTGCCATCAAACTTCCTCATGTCGATTTTTGGAATATGGTGGGTCTTCAGTCCAACATTAGAGTATATAAAATCATGATTAACATTTCTTTTGTTCTCATCATGAGTTTCCTTTACTACCCTTTCACCATTAGTAAGCATTTCTTGCAGAAACTTTGTCAAATCTGTCTTCAAATCTTCCATGCCTATCTTCAAATCTATCTTCAAATCGTCCATATTAGCTTCCATGCCATTCGTCTTAGCTTCCATGCCATTTATCTTAGATTCCATGCCATTTATATTATATTCCATGCCATTTATCTTAGCTTTTTTTAGCTTTTGTGAGAGTGACATTTGTTGCACTTGGTCTTGTAATTTTGATATATCATGTAGCATTTCTTCCTCTTCTTCATGAGTCATGCTAGGGCTTTCAGGTTGCTTACTAGGTGTTTTCATTTTCTTTCCTCGAGGCATTAGTTACTAATAATAATGCTCTACTATTCCCTTTGAATTCTTCAAAATAATTTTTCAAACCAAGCTTTAGAAAAAATTAAAAAAAATCTACACACGTTTTTTCACTTTGTAGGAGCTCGATATTGCCTCTGATGTATCTCTGTAATTTCGGATCATCTAGTTCTGAAATTGTGACCTACAGTATTCCTCTATGTTCTCTTTCCAATGCCACTAGTTTGATCAAAATTAGCTTCTCCAAGGAAGAGTTATGCCAAATCTCCCACAGTGACCTGATTATAGACTAGTTTAGTAGTGCGAACTTGCACGACATTCTACGAGTCACTATTTCGAACTTTTTCTCTAAAAAATATATAAAATAAACTACAATTTATCCTCTTTCTGTAACTTCTTATGAAATTTCAATCCGAGGCTCAGAGAGAAAGTTATGACAATTTTCCCCAGGTCACCTGTTTGGAATGTAATTCAGGAGTCTTCAAAAAGACCAACTTCCTCAGATCATATCTCTGCAAATATGGCGTGAAAAGCTCTGAAATTCGGACCCAATGCTCAGGCAATTTCTTCTCAAATGGGGTTTTTTTTTTTTAGTTTTTGAAACATCGCAGAAAAAATGTTATAGCAAAAATTCCACGATCACCTATTTGGAGCTGTGAAACCCTAGAATCCAAAGCTCTGATACCAATTGTTATGAAACCAGCTCAAAAAAAGATAGAATGGATAGATCAACGCCTTATAATTCAGCCTCTTCGAGGGGACAAACTCCTTTACATTACATAAATGAAAAATTCTTGGATGATTCAAATGACAAAACCTCCTTTCTATATATAGGAGTCTAAGGAGTCACAATATAACCCAGCTAACCTAACAATAATAATATAAAGCCACAAAAATAACAATAGAGGGATTCTATGGGGCACAATAATAACAATATGGGGACAATAGGGGCACAACAATATTAATAAGGGATAAAACTACAATAGTAATGGGGTAATCACTAGTATTATAGGGACATAACAGGCATAGTTGGCGATTTGGGCATTATGAAGATCACTCTGAAGCTAGACGCGAAGCCTATTAAATAGAGGTTGTATTGCCTTAATCCTAAATACAAGGAAAAGGTTTGCCAAGAGCTGGATAAGATGCTAGAGGCAGGCATCATAGAACCTATTGAAGAATCTGATTGGGTGAGCCCGATGGTGGTTTAGGAGAAGAAAAAAAAGGTGAAATAAGGATTTGTGTAGATTTGCGGAAGCTTAATGATGCGTGTGTTCATGACCCATTTCCAATGCCATTTACAGACAAAGTGTTAAACAATGTTGGAGGGCCGGAGGCCTATTCCTTTATTGACAAGTTTTCTGAGTATCATCAGATCAAGATCGCGCCTGAGGATAGGAGAAAAATGACCTTCGTGATAGAGTGGGGTTTTTTTCGTACACTGTGATGCCATTTGGACTCAAGAATGCGCCTGCTATATTTTCCTACTTAGTCATAGCAACGTTCAAAGAGTTCATTCATAAGTTTCTAGAAGTATACTTTGATGAATGGATAGTGTTTGGATTAGTGAAGCACCATGTAGCTAGTCTACACCGGATGTTGGATACATGTTGCAGATACCAGATCATGTTGAATTTGAAAAAATGCATATTTTGTGTTCCTTTTGGGATCTCGCTAGGTCATGTTGTGTGCAAGCAAGGATTGATGGTGGAACCTGTAAAGATTGTGGTAATTTTGAATTTGGAGGTCCCTACGAATGTCAAGTAGTTGTGCATAACACTGGGACTTACGGGATACTGTAGAAAATTTATCAAAGCTTATGCTCAAATTATTGCGCCCATGGAGAAACTGATAAATAAGGATGGAACATTCTGTTGGATTGAATAATTCCAGTGCAACTTAGATGTGTTGAAAGAAAAGATGGTCACTACACCAATCTTGGTATTCCCTGATTGGAAAAGAGAGTTTCATGTACATGTGGATGCCACTTGCATTACATTGGGTGTAGTCCTAACGCAAGTCGGTGAAAGAGAAATGGACCATCCTATAGCCTTCGTGAGTGGGAAGTTGTCGAAGGCTGAGAACAATTATTCAACAACTGAGCGTGAAGGATTGGCCATTGTATACATGTTGCAAAAATTTAGGCATTATCTATTAGGAGGGCATTTCAAGATGTACACAAATCATTCTGCCTTGAAATACTTGGTCAACAAGCCTGTGTTGGGGGGGAAGATCTACAGATGGTTGCTATTATTTCAGGAGTATGAATTTGAAGTCATTGTGAAGCCAGGGAGGTTAAATGTGGGACTTGACCATCTGTCGCAGATTGAAATAGGAGAAGAGCCTAATAATCTAGAGGAAGGGTTGCCAGATGCGTAGATCTTTGTAGTGCATGTAGTAGATGATTAGTTTGTATACATTATTCACTTCTTGACTATAGTGATGGCACCAAAAGGATATACAAGCCAGTAGAAGAAGGAATTAGTAGTGCGTGCGATTGATTTTTTAGTCGTTGCGGGACATTTGTATAATATGGGTGCAGATGAAATATTGCAAAGATATGTGCTAGACTTTGAGTGAGATAGCGTTCTCGCTAAAGCTCATGGGGGAGCTGTGGGAGGCCATTATGCAGGAAAGGCAACTGCACAAAATATTGTGTGCATAGGTCTATGGTGGTCAAATTTGCACAAGGATTCGAAGGTGTATAGTAAGGTGTGTGATGCATGTCAAAGAACTGGCAGACCATCGCGAAGAGATGAGTTACCACTACATCCTCAAGTATCTTTGCATCCCTTTGAGAAGTGGGCGATTGATTTTATTGGGCCCATTCGGCCCCTAGGAAAGAAAGCAAGTGCACGTTATATTATCATTGCGACGTAATATCTAACCAGATGGGTGGAAGCACAACCGATTAAGGATTGTATAGGGGCTATGGTAGCAAAACTATTTTTTGAGTGTGTCTTAACCAGATTTGGTTGCCCGAAAGTATTGATGAGTGATAGGGGTACACACTTTCTGAACGAAACAATCAGCGCATTGACTGAAGAATTCCAGGTCTACCATCATAAGAGTATGCCATACCACCCATAGGTAAACAGAATCGTTGAAGCCTTTAACATGATTTTGGAGAACCCACTGACAAATATTTGTAACACATAGGGGAATAATTGGGATGTGCATGTACCTACAGTACTATGGGCTTATAGGACTACTTGTAAGAAGCTGACATGGAAAATGCCATTTATATTAGTATATGGGGTTGAGGCCATAATGCCGATGCAATAAATTGTGCTGAGTCTGCGCATAACAGCCCTGACGAATATGGCTGATCGTGAGGCCTTGGAGGAATGGCTCACATAGTTGATAGAGCTCGAAGAAGATCGAGTTTTGGCAGGATTCCATCAACAAGCGCAGAAGGAACACAAAAAAGCATGGCATGATCACCACATCAAGCTTCGCACATTCAAGGTAAATGATCTTGTCTTATTATATGATAGTAAATTCACTAAATTTTTGGGTAAATTCCAGATGCATTAGCTAGGGCCATATATTTTCAAAGAAATTACATATGGCGGCGTAATTCAACTTGTGAAGTTGAATGGGGAACCCTTCTTGGGAAGAGTGAATGGGAGATGTTTGAAGTTGTATACAGGGGATCCTACACAATGACTATATGGCAGTAGGATATTCTTAGTGCTCCAAGTAGTTGCAAGGGAGCGCGGGACTATAAACTACACTTTCCAGCTTGGAGGACAATGCAGCGAGCAGGCTCCATGAAGAGTGAAGAAGATGCAACCTAGGAAGTTGTGCCATGGGGAAAGGTACTACGCAATGCAACAAGAAAATGACTGTCGGAGTTACTGTTTATGACTTGACGGCCAGTAGATGGTTAGGTGGAGCAGGGTGGCGACATTTAAGGAAAAAATAGTTGAAGATCTACTGCAAAAACAACATTTATTATCAAAAATTGAGGGCAACAGTCGGATTTGAATTCAAAACCCCTTATAAATTACGCATGTTGGTCCAACAGAGAATGCTTTGTGCTCTGAGAATTTTCAGTGAATTTCGCTATTTGTTGCCTAATAGATGAGTGTTTTGGGAATATTTATAAGCGAGCCCCATGTTTGCCGAATTGCCTGAGATAACCCAAATGCTTAATCTTGAGAAGATGTATGCACCAAGACCTGCTGAAACTGTTAGTACTGGCGATGTTTTCTCCAACACATCTGCCCCAGAAGTTGTAAGTATGGAAGCTCCGGCTACTATGCCTATGACATTGAGGTTTCCTAGGCCGAGGAATACCCCTACCAGAGAGAGCCAACTAGCCAAGTCAAAACACTTCGAGAAGGAAAAGAAAAAGAAGTCGATGCCGGTGCACGCATCCCCAAGGAAGCGTACAAACACATAGGCAAAGTAGAAGAAAGATAAGCAACTAGAGAGAGTAGTGGACCTGAAGGCAGAAGAATTCCAGGGAACAGAGGATATTAATGCCGAAGAAGTGGAACACATGAAAAGGCTATCTCAGTATATCCCTCTTTGGAAGGGAAAGGAAAAGGCCACAAAGGACCCAAATGCTGATAAATTTACAATATCCACGCCCTTGCTACCTGAGCAAGTCCCTTTTGAAGTCCCTTGGCTCGCAAGGATCTTGTTTTTAAAAATGGAGGATTGGGACCTCACAGACCACACTAAGTTTCCACATTTGGCAATGGAAAAATATATGCGGAGGGTCTATTATGAAGAAACAGGTATTACAGTGTTGGAGACAGAGGAATGGGTTCACGGTGTCGAGAAACCTGGGTTTCTTAATCTGTTGTGGGTGCTACATTATCACCGCACAACCATTTATACGATATGTGTGTGCAAACTCTTGACAATGGTGCATGATGCTTGTTTATGTTTAGGACAACCTATCCCCATCATGGAAATGCTAATTCACAGAATCACGTGGCTGCCTTACAAAGGCGCGAACCCAGCTAAGGAGTTTGGAGGGAAGACTAGGGAGAAAGATCTTGTAGAGAAGATGAAGAGGGATTACGGCCTCCTCAAGAAGTCACGGGGGTATTCCATTCTTTCCATAACAGACCAGGCAGTTCAATTCACTGCCCATATTTTAGCAGGGAAGGTTATGAGAAAGTGTCACGCAGACGAAGTTCCGATGCTAGTGGTTTCCCTTGCTGCGTAGTGCATGAAAGGTGTACAATTTAATTGGGAGAGGTACCTCTGTCAGGAGTTCCTAGCGAACTGCTGAGAAGCCCAGGAAGAAACTAATTCGTTCCCCTACACTTATTTTTTGCCGTCAATTGTGCTTGTTGCATGGATATTACTGGAGGATAGCCAATTTCCCCCACTCGAGGAAGGATTTCTGGAGGCAGTACAATTCGCTTCCTTATGGTCTACAAAGGATGCTATGTGAATTGCAGAGACAAAGATATTTTGGGTTCTTGTGGAAATGGATCTCCCTGTGGCAATCAATCAATGTCTGAGGTTGTTCCCAACCTTTTTCACACAACTACTAGCCTACATAGTGTTGCGAATGAGGTCCTCCAAGAACAGTTTTTGGGCTAAAAGCCCATGTTTTGGAACAATTTTGTAATAAAGTTGTAAAGTATTCACGTTTTGTGGTCACGGAGCATGAAGGTGTCAAGAGTCATAAGGGGTTGTCCGCCCTTATTTTGTAAAAGTGTTAACTCAGTTGTAAAGATCTACCCATGGTACACGGACCATGGGATTGTATAAAAAGGAGCTAAGTAAGTAAGCTCTAGGAGGTAGAGAGAAGAGAGAAAAGCATTGGAAGTTTGGTAGAGCAGTCTATGTGTTTCAGGTCTTAGCATCGGTAGAGGCTCTTCAGCTGAGTGCAGAGAGGCCTAGGGTGGAAGACAACAGCTGAGTGCGCAGACCCCTGCAGTTGTGTGCACAGGGTGGATAAAGTCTGTACTAAACTGGAAGATATCAATAAAGAGAAAATATTTAGCAATTATTGTGTATTTAGTCTATTTTAATGCATCTGATTATATTATGTTTGGGTTTATTTTAAAATGTTTATTTGATGCACAAATGTATGTGATTATATTTTTTAATTGAATGCAAGTAAAGATATCAGTTTACGTGATGCTAATTGTGATTGATTGGTAAGATAAGTAAAACACTTGAGACAACTTGGGAACCTATACAATACATTGTCATAGCTACGCGAAAGTACCTGAACCATGGGTTAGGGTTGTGTGAAGGTCAATCGTACACCTTAATGGAGATGTTAAAGGGTGGAATAAATGGTAGACTAATAGAGTCCTAAGGCCTAGAAACCTACATGAAAGCATGGGCAAGGGGTAAAAACCAACATCACGATCATCTTAGAGTGCGAAAACTTGGTTCCAACCTCCCCCCATACTACTTCGGGTGAGACTTCAGTCCATGCTCTGCGGGCTAATATTGAAAGGGCTAGTAGTGCAGGGATTTGTTTGGTTGACTAACAATGAACTTGGGTCAAGGCCCACAAAGCCAACAAATGGTTCCGTTGCTGTGACCAAAATATGCATGAGGGATGTGTGATGTTGTATCATTGGAATCCAACTAAGAAATAGATCGAAGATTGGTTTGATAGGAAGATCCACGAATTCACGACGCATGAGAACAAGAATCTGCGACTGACAAAGGAACAGTGGTTAGATAGGTACCTATATATATAAATCCATGAAATCGTTTTCTGTTCCTTTCCAGTTGAGTTATATGAGTGGATCGTGATGCTAGCAAATAGCCAAGGAAGGTGGAGGCTCGACGGTCCTATTGCCTGGACCCCGGAGTTAGTATAGAGACTGGAAGCCTCTAAGGATAAGATCACCTGCACTGTCGATCACTGGATCGATTGTATCATAAGAGGGTTTGTGATAGAATTCATGGTCGATACCTTAGTCAGCTACAACGAGGTAGAGCGACACTTTTTCAAAGGTCCGCGAGGTAAGTACTTGAAGTCTTTAAATACTTGGATTAAGATGTTATTGTGCGAAAAACGGGTTATGCAGCTACCTTGATGTTCAGAGCTATGCGAAGTGGAAAGACTTACAGGAACAAAGGAAGAAAGGGTCTTGAATATAGCCCACTGATTTCACCTCCTTTGAGTGACAAAGAGGGAGTAGCGTAGGCTTCTCTGCGAAGTGTAGTTCAGTTGATAAAACAAGGTTTCCTGCAACTACCACCTCCACCCACACCAACTCCACCTTCACCACCATCACTTGCAACTTCGCACACACCATCACCGCCTCCACCATAGTTCAACATGGTGAATTTAGTGAAGCTACCTTTGTGTAAGGGCTTGGGAGATGAGGACCTAGACTAGTTCTGGTTCGTCATAAAAGCTATATGGGAAGCTCAGGGAATCACATACAATCACATAAAGAAGGCAACAGTGGTTAGTGCTTTGCAGGATTGCGCACTTACATCAAGTACTCTAATGATAATCCAAACGCGGGGTTGGTAGAGATTCAGACCACGCTGAATAAAGAATTTAGTAGGCCTAAATCTGAGGCACAGTCGATTGTGGGGTTCAAGGAAATCACAATGAAACCAGGTTAGACACCCTGGGAATTGGATCAGAGATTGAAGTGTAAAATCCATGAAGCTAATATGAAATTAACAGATGGATAGCACCACGAATGGTTCATGGCTTCGCTCCTGCCTCACCTAAGGGTTGCCCTGTCACAATAGAAGATTATGACTCAAGCAGATGCCTTGGATATTAAAATAAGATTGCATGAAACTCTGATGCAAGATCCAAATCTGGGGGTTCAACATATCCATGCGCAGTTGCAAAATCTTTGCCTCAAAATGCAAAGTCTGAAGCAAGACAAAACAATTCGATTGTAGGTGCGTGAAGAGATATGGTGCCTAAAATGCAAGTGCTAGGGGCATGACAAAGACCACTGCCTGGTCTTTGTTATGCTCTTAACCTGCAAGATGATACCAGAATATAGAATATGCGAAGAAATATACCCAGAACATAGAATAGTGAGAAACAACAACAAGTATTTTATTATTCAGAAAGAAATGTTCACTTGCCTCTTCGAGGGGGCAACCTCCAATAGAGCAGAGCTCAATTACAAAATAAGACACGATGCTTCTCGCAGGGAGTCTCTATCCTTTATATATGACTCATACATGCAATACCATGGATCAATACCATGGTTCTTATTAATACCATCTATCTAATACCATGGCCCATTTGCAACTAATTGTGGTCCCGTCATTAATTGCGGGTTAACCACTTACAATTAGTAATATGGGCTTTATTGACTCCTTACTTAACTATAACTATGACTCAATCCAACTACATAAATAAGGGGGTTAGGGTGGGACCCTAACATGCCCTCCCCCTTAAGAATAGCCTTGTCTTCAAGGCTAAAGCTGTGGAAACTATTGAAGAATAGTGGTTGGTTCCTAGGTTGCATCTTCCGGAGAGGTGTCTTTCCACTTGACGAGGACTTCCCTGATCATGCGGCCATGCAGGTGCCGTTCTCGTGTGTCTAGGACCTATTCAGGTTGGAGCGAAATTGACCCTTCTTCATCCAATTCAGGTAGACTGGTTTGAATTCTACAATTGTTCCCAATCACTTTCTTGAGGCATGAGACATGGAAAATTGGATGGATTTTTGCAGTGGGTGGCAAAGCTAGCTTGTAGGCCACTTCTCCAATGCGTTGAAGTACTTGATATGGTCCGTAGAATTTTGGAGATAGTTTATGACAACCCTTTTCTTTAAGTGAAGTTTTCTTATATGGTTGCAGCCTCAAAAATACCTGATCACCTTCTTGAAATTGGTGCTTTGAGCGATGTTGATCTACCTGTTGCTTCATGCGGTTTTGAGCTTGATGAAGATTCTCTCTAAGATGGGTGAGCATGGTTGTGCAGGTTTGTAGGAGTTGATCCACTACTTATACCTTTGAGCACCCCTTGCTATAAGAAGTAGGGGAAGGAGGGAGTTGACCATAAATTGCTTCATAGGGAGTCACTTTGGTGGTGGCATGATAGTTGGTGTTATACCACCATTCAGCTAGAGGCAACCACTGTACCCATAGATGTTGCTTTTCTGAAGTGAAACACCTAAGGTAGGTTTCCAGACATTTGTTGACGGCTTCCATTTGACCATCCGTTTGAGGATGATAGGAAGTACTGAGTTTTAGTTGGGTGCCTTGTAGCCTGAAGAGTTCCTGCCAAAAATTACTGGTGAAGATTGGGTCACGATCAGACATAATAGAAGTGGGCATGCCATGCAATTTGAAGATCTGATCCATGCAATATTGAGTGACCAAAGTCGGTGTAAATGGGTGGGGTAGGGCGCAAAAATGAGCACACTTAGAAAGTCAGTCCACAACCACCATGATGACTGACTTGTTTCCTGACTTTGGAAGACCTGTAATGAAATATGTTAGAAAATTATATATTACGGAGCAATGGAACTCATAAAATATTGCAGAAATATAAACACAGAAAATGCACAAAACAAGAGAGACACAGATATACGTGGTTCACCCAGTTTGGGCTACGTCCACCCCAAACAGCCAGTCCTTCCTTTCTATTATCCAGCAAAAGGAAGAGACACAACATACAACAAATCCGCTATAATATCCTCTGTTTTCTCTCATAGTCTCACCTCTCTGTTTCTCGCTCACATAATACACATCTATTTTCACAGCCTCAAATACAATACCCTCATACAAAGAGAGGGGGTTGCCTTCTAGGGCAAAAAACCCTAAACTAAACATAAGCTCTACCGTCAGATCATCTGCCTAATGAACGGCCCAGATTGACTAGAAATTACTATACTTTTACAAGGAAATTTTACATATGTTTTTAGCTTCGGGGGCGCTGCCCCTGAGCCCCCGGACCCCCCCAGCCGAGGGGGATCGGCCCCCACGGGGGGGACAAGTCCCCCTCGCACCTCCCCGCGTGGAGGGGTGTACAAACTTCATGGGGTATACATCCAGCTGAAACAAAGACCTCTGAACAATCATGCTCCACACACAACAATCTCCCACTTGGAGAATGATTGTAGAAACTCCACCGCTGCTTCATTTGCTGGACAATGACTCCTCTTTGGACCTGACTGTTTCTCATCTTCATCGTCATCCTTGAAGACCAATTGAAACTGAGCATATTCTCAGTTTCTCCCTGGTTACAACTTTTGTTAGCATATCTGCAGGATTTTGGCTAGTGTGTATCTTTTCCAGCTTCAACTCTCCATCTTCCAACACTGATCGTATGAAATGGTACTTGAGCTATATGTGTTTAGTCATAGAATGATATGCTGAGTTCTTTGCAAGATGAATGGCACTTTGGCTATCACTGTATAACATGCCCATATCATGCTCCTTACCCAATTCACCCATAAACCTTTGTAACCAAATCATTTCTTTACTAGCCTCTATAGCAGCAACATACTCTGCTTCTGCTGTTGAAAGTGCAACAACACTTTAGATTTTTGAAACCCAACTGGCAGCTGTTCCTCCAACAGTAAATACATATCCTGTAGTGCTCCTCCTGTTATCTTTGTCACCTGCCATATCTGCATCAACATATCCCTGTAGAGAAATGTTTGAACCACCAAAGCATAATGCTTGATTTGTGGTACCTTTCAAATATCTGAGAATCCATTTCATTGCCATCCAATGTTCCCTTCCTGGATTGTTCATGTACCTGCTTACAACTCCCACTGCATGTGCAATATCAGGCCTTGTGCAGACCATTGCATACATTAAGCTTCCAACTGTTGATGCATATGGAACTTTAGACATATAATCCATGTCTTCTTGGGTCTTTGGGCACATTTCCTTGCTAAGTTTGAAATGGCTAGCAAAAGGTGTACTAACTGGTTTTGCATTTTCCATATTAAATCTTTTCAACACCTTTTGTATGTACTCATTCTGAGACAATGTTAATTTGCGATTTTTCTTGTCTCTAGTTATTCTCATACCAAGGATTTGTTTTGCAGCTCCCAAATCCTTCATTGCAAATGAATTTGCCAATTTTCTTTTCAGTACATTTATTTCCTGCATGTTAGACCCTGCAACAAGCATGTCATCTACATACAATAACAATATAATATAGCTGCCATCATTTTGCTTTTCCAAATAAACACAATGATCAGAGTGACATCTAGTATAACCTTGTTCAGACATAAACTTGTCAAATTTTAGATACCACTGCCTTGGAGCCTGTTTTAAGCCATACAAGCTCTTCTTCAACCTTCACACTAGTTTCTCCTTCCCTTTCACCTCATATCCTTGTGGTTGCTGCATATATATCTCTTCCTCCAAATCCCCATGGAGAGAGGCTGTGTTTACATCTAACTACTCAAGATGCAAATCTTTAGCTGCTACAAGACTTAAAATGGTTCTGATTGAAGTCATTTTAACAACAGGAAAAAATATTTCATCAAAATCAATACCTTTCTTCTGTGCAAACCCCTTCACCACAAGTCTAGCTTTATACCTCTGTTTTCCTCCATCTTCTTCCTTCAGCCTGTAAACCCATTTATTCTTCAATGTAGTTTTTCCTACAGGCAACCTGACTAAATCCCAAGTCTGGTTATGCATTAAGGAGTCCATCTCTTCTTCCATGGCTACCTCCCACTTCTTCCTGCTTTCAACCTACATTGCTTCTTCATAACATTCAGGTTCACTGGAATCAGTCAACAATAAATAATATAATGAAGGAGAGTATCATTCAGGGGGTCTACTTATCCTGGTAGATCTTCTAACACCACTTTCAGGTGTTTGGGGTGCTTGTTGTTGTTGTGGTGGTTGCTGTTGTTGTGGTTGTTGATTATTATTATTTTCAGGCACCTTTCCTTTTTCAGTGATTTCATCAAGAACTGCGTATTCCTTGTTTTCCTTTTCCTGTTTCTTTTCCTGCAACTGATTCTTATAGAAGACCTTTTCATTGAATATTACATCTCTTCTCCTAATGATTTTGTGATTTTCGTAATCATATAACCGATAACCAAAATCATTAACACCATATCCAATAAAGGTACATTTCTTTGACTTTGCCTCAAGCTTTGTTCTATTTTCTTTATCAATATGGACAAAGGCCTCACAACCAAAAGGCTTTAAAATAGAGTAGTTTACCTTTTTACCTGTCCATGCTTCCTCTGGAACACCACCATCCAAGGAACTTGAAGGCCCTCTGTTTATTAGATAAACAATAGTATCTATAGCATCTGCCCAAAACTGTAAGGGAAATCCTGCATGCAATCTCATGCACCTTGCACGCTCCATGATTGTTCTGTTCATCCTTTCTGACACACCATTTTCTTGTGGTGTTCTTGGAACTGTCTTCTCTCTGTGAATTCCATGTTCTGAATAGTACCTATCAAACTCTTTGCTACAATATTCACCTCCATTGTCTGATCTAAGACACTTCAATTTCTTTCCTGTCTCAATCTCAACCAAAGCTTTCCATTTCTTGAAAGTATCAAATACATCAGATTTATTCTTAATACAATAAATCCAAGTTTTTCTAGTTGCATCATCAATAAAGGTAACATAATAACGAGAGCCACCGAGAGATGATACCTGAGCTGGTCCCCGTACGTCTGTATGCACAAGCTCTAATTTTTCGTTCTTCTTTTCTTTCCCAACTCTGAGAAATCTGACTCTCTTCTGTTTTCCATAAATGCAGTTCTCACAGAAGTCCAAATCAACATTCTTCAAACCCGGCAACAAATTCCTTGAGTGAAGAATCTTCATCCCCTTTTCACTCATGTGTCCGAGCCTATGATGCCATAATGCTGCATCTGCTCCGTTGGAAGTTAAAGCATTAACAGAGTTAGAAATACCATTGCATAAATACAATGTACCAACCTTTTCGCCTTTTGCTATTACCAAGGCTCCTTTTGTGACCTTCCAAGATTTATTTGTGAAAGTTGTCACACAACCTTCACCGCCTAACTGCCCTGTTGAAATCAGATTTTTCTTTAGATCTGGAACATGCCTTACCTCCTTTAATAGCCATTGGTTTCCATTCTGCTGTTTTACAAGAACCTTACCCATTCCAATGATTTTACAGGGTTTATCATCACCCAGACGAACTTGTCCAAAATCTCTTTAAACATAGTCATGAAAGTATTTCTTATCAGGTGTGGCACGGAATGAAGCCCCTGAATCTACCACCCAGGAATCAGTAATATTTTTGAAAGAAAGAATCAAAGCATCTTGTAACACCTCACCTGTCACATTTGCTTCATGATTGTTTTCTTGCTGTGCATCTCCTTCTTTTCCCTTCTGAGATCTACAGTCTTTCTTTAGGTGTCCTTTCTTTCCACATTTCCAGCACACTATCCCCGATCTGGACTTGGATCTGCCTTTCCTTGATTTACTGCGATATCCTGAGCTCTTTCCTCTTTCCATTTTTCTTCCTCTAGACTCTGCACTCAAAGCATTTCCCGATGTCTCATCGGAGCTTTTCCGTCGCATTTCCTCGCTAAGGATAGCACCGACAACATCATCAAACTTTAAAGTACTAGATCCAGAAACAGAGTTACTAATGGCCATTACCAAACCATTCCAACTTTCTGGTAATGAGCACAAGAATAACAGAGCTCTAACTTCATCATCAAAGTTTACCCCTACAGAACTTAATTGACTTGTAACTGTATTAAAATCATTTAAATGGTTTGCAACAGATCCACCTTCCGACATATTCATATTAAATAACCGTTTCATAAGAAATACCTTGTTTGAGGCCGAGGGTTTTTCATATAGTTTCGACAAGTCTGCATCAAACCCTCTGTTGTGGTTTCCTTCGAAATGTTAAAGGCGACTGACGCAGCAAGGCACAACCGTATTGTTCCGAGTGCCTTTCTATCGAGAAGGTTCCATTCTTCGTCTTTCATACCCGTCGTTATCTTTGTTTTTCCATCCAATGGTAGGTATAGATCTTTCTGATACAGAGAATCTTCCATCTGCATCTTCCACAGTGAGAAGTTTTGGCCGTTAAATTTCTTGACCCTAAACTTACCATCTTCCACCATTGCTCCCACTCGAACCAGGAACCCTTCTTTCCTGCGAGTTTATCAGCCAAATAGACCTTCGGCTCTGATACCAGTTGTTAGAAAATTATATATTACGGAGCAATGGAACACATAAAATATTGCAGAAATATAAACATAGAAAACACACAAAACAAGAGAGACACAGATATACGTGGTTCACCCAGTTTGGGCTACGTCCACCCCGAACAACCAGTCCTTCCTTTCTATTATCCAGCAAAATGAAGAGACACAACCTACAGCAAATCCGTTGTAATATCCTCTGTTTTCTCTCACAGTCTCACCTCTCTGTTTCTCGCTCACAGAATACACATCTATTTTCATAGCCTCAAATACAATACCCTCATACAAAGAGAGGGGGTTTCCTTCTAGGGAAAAAAACCCTAAACTAAACATAAGTTCTACCGTTAGATCATCTGCGTAATGAATGGCCCAGATTGATTAGAAATTACTATACTTTTACAAGGAAATTTTACATTTGTTTTTAGCTTCAGGGGCGCTGCCCCCTAGCCCCCTCCGGGGACCGCTGGCCCCCGGACCCCCCAACCGGGGGGGATCATCCCCCCTGGACCCCCGCGGGGGGGACAAGTCCCCCCCACACCTCCCCGCGTGGAGGGGTGTAAAAACTTCCTGGGGTACACATCCGGCTGAAACAAAGACCTCTGAACAATCATGCTCCACACACAACAAAATCCATAGAAACCTCCATCCATATAGATGTCGGAATGGGCAACGGTTGTAATGTGCCTGGTGCTTTGACTGTCTCCCCTTTGTGGCATTGACAGACATCACATTCCGCTACAAAAGTAAGGATGTTCTTTTTCATGCCTGTCCAAAAAAATGATCTTCTAGTGCAAGCATATGTATTCTGAAAGACTGAATGTCCTGCAATGGGGGATGAGTGCAATTCTGCCAAAATGCGGCTTTTGAGGGTGGATGTTGGTGATATTATGACTCTATCCTTGTAGCGAAGAATCTCCTCCTGCCACGAGTAGCCCTTGGTGGAATTTGGATCCGCCTGCAATTGAGTAATGAGTTGGGAGAGCCAGGGATGTGAAAACCATTCCCTGTGAGCCTCTTCAATCCATTCTGGAATGGGAAGGGAAATTGCGAGCAGGGTACTTTCCTCCTCAAATTGGCGAGATAATGCATCTGCTACACTATTTTCGTGCCCTTTCTTGTAAATGATCTCATAATCATATCCCAGAATTTTGGCAAGCCATTTATTTTGTTGTGGGGAGGATAGGCATTGCTCCAAAAAATATTTAAGACTGTGATGGTCTGTGCAAATTTGGAAACGTCGCCCCAGTAAGTAAGGTCGCGAGGTATCTACTGCATGTAAGATGGCCATCATTTCCTTCTCATAGGTAGATTTTCCCAGTTTCCACCCACTTAGTTGTTGGCTTGTGAAGGCCAAGGGTCGACCTTCCTGCATTAAGACCGCCCCAATAACCGTACCCAAAGCATCACATTCAATGACAAAAGATTTGGTGAAATCAGGTAGTGCTAATACTGGAGTGGAACACATGGCATTTTTGAGCGCTGTAAATGCCTGTTGTGCATCATCATTCCAGAAGAATGAATTTTTCTTGAGGAGTTGAGTGAGGGGCTTCGGAATGCGACCATAATTGCAGAAAAATTTGCGATAATAGCTTGTGAGACCCAAAAATCCTCTCAGGTTCTTCAAGGTCTTAGGTTGAGGCCAATCCTGCATTGCCTGGATCTTTTTGGGGTCCACCTTGACACCTTCACGCCCCACAATGTGGCCCAAATACTCAACTTCTTCCATGCCAAAAGAACATTTGGTCATCTTAACAAATAATTTATGCTTGCGGAGCAGTTGCAAGAGCAGATCTACATGCTGAAGATGTGTGGCCCAAGTGCAACTATAGATGAGGATGTCATTGAAGAAGACCAGGAAAAATTTCCTGAGATATGGTTTCAGAAGGTGGTTCATAAGGCTCTGAAAAGTAGATGGGACATTACAAAGACCGAATGGCATGACCAGGAACTCATAATGGCCTTCATGAGTTCTGAAACCAATGTTTGGAATGTCGACTTCCTTCATGCGAATTTGGTGGTAGCCTGAGCAAAGATCCAAGTTAGTGAAGAATTGAGCCCCATTGAGTTCATCCAACAAATCATCAACAATTGGGATGGGAACTTTATCTTTGACTGTCAACTTATTGAGGGCCCTAAATCTGGACACATCCGCCATTCCCGATATTTCTTGAGCACCATGATCACCGGTGATGAATAAGGACTAATGTTGGGACGAATGATACATGCTTCCAAAAGTTCCTTGATTATTTTTTCTATTTCATTCTTTTGGGTGAACGGATATCTGTATGGGTGCACATTTGGAGGTTGGGCCCCTGGAACCAAGGTGATGCTATGATCATGTTCGCCTTGCGAGGTTGGAAGCTCATGAGGCTTGTCAAAGACTGGTAGATGGTTATTTAAAATATGTTGCATCTCAAGATGAATCGGCAAAGAATTGGGTTCGACGGCCTGGATGGCATTAAATTGAGCTATAGCTCCATGATGGCCCTTTTTTAGCAATTTTTCCATCCTATGTGAGTTGATCATAGAGGGAGCTCCCGCTTGGAGTCCACGGAGGGTATGTGTGGAGTTGTTCTGCTTAAAGCTCATATATAACTCCTGGAAATCCATTGTGATTGGCCCAAGAGTGTGAAGCCATTCAGCACTAAGGACAATGTCACACCCTCCCATGTGTATGGCAAACATGTGGGTTTTCAACTGATAATCCCCCATTTGAAGTTTGACCTTTTCACAGCGGCCTTCACATTTCATTGTTCCCCCATCCACAATTTGGACTTGGAAGTTAGAAACTGCTCGTACAAAACAATGCACTGCTTCCACGACTTTTTGATGGATGAAATTATGTGTACCTCCACTATCAATCAAGACTACTACTGGGCGATGTTTAATAAAACCTCTAATTTTGAGAGTTTGAGGTGAAGAAATCCCTGCCAAAGCATGCAGCGAAATAACTAGTTCGTCAGGGACATTGTCCTTCTGGTTGTCCTCTTCTACCTCCTCCGGTTCCTCAAGTGGTGGGGCTTCCTTCGATGAGCTGTAATCAGTGGCATCAATTTGAAAAAATTTAGGCTCCTTGCATTTATGACTTGGGGAGTATTTTTCATCACAGTAGTAACATAATCCCTGCTTTCTTCTTTCGGCCATTTCTGCAGGTGACACCTTTTGAACCTTAAGTGTTTGAGTCGTGCTATGAGCCTGTGGGGGGCGACCCTTGGCGGTGAAATTTGGACGAATGGACTGGGCTACTAACGCACGTTCCACGTTATGAGCTACCTTGCAAGCCTCCGACCATGTGGGAGGGTGGTGTAGACGAATGTGGGCTTGTATGGCCTCTTTAAGACTGCTGATAAAACATTCCATGTAGAACGCATCTGGGAGATCCCTAGTGCAAAAAGCTAAGGCTTCAAAGGCTGTAACATATTCATCCACTATGCCAGTCTGTCAGAGCTTAGTGAGACGACCCAAAAAAGAAGATTCCTGGTCAAAGCGCTCTCTAAGAGCTTTTTTGAAGGTGGCCCAAGTCATAAAACTTCCATTGCAACGTTGATGCCGTTCCCACCATTGCCATCTTTCATTTTCCAAGTACATGCTCCCCACCATAAGCTGAGTCTCATTATCTAAGATGTTATTCAGATTGAAATACTGCTCCATTTGTGCTACCCATGCGGCCGGGCGAGAACCATCAAATTTATGCATATCTAGCTTGGGAGGTCACGGATGGGATTGTTGGCGGGTGCCCCAGAGGTGAAGAGAGTGGCTAGACTTACCCTCATTGTGTCCATTGCCAATATATGCCTCCTCGCGGGCTTCCTCCTTGACCTTAGAGAGTGCATCAGATGGTTTGTCAAGCTGAGCTTGGATGGCTTGCAAGGATTGTTCAAGTTTGTCGATCTTCTCATTGGCCATAGCTTGAGCTCTAGTTTCTACCATGCACCGATCCGATGTACTTGAAATTTGGGACCGCCCGAATTTTTTTCACTAACAATTGAATGTTACCACCCTGATCAACTCGTCATCCTGTTTCTTATGGGCTAGATCACCAATAAGCGCCTTGGAGGTTTTATTTTTTATTTTTTTGAAAACTCCTAACAGAGTTTTACTCCTTGCTTAGGAATACTGCAGTAGCTAAATCCTCAAAATGTCAATGCTGCCAAAAGTCCTGTGGAAATCACGCCCCGGTATAGGAACCCCACACAACTACTCAGATCTGGTGGATCGGAGAGATCTGAATGGCTGATCGGGTAGCTCTTATCGGTGGAACAAATTGCTGTTGTGGATCTGATGGATCTAATAGATCATAATGGCTGGTCTGCTAACTTGGAACTGTGGGACTGATGTCTGTTGTTGCTGCAAACCCCCTTGCGAGATCTGATCTGGCAGAGATTATGCATGATCCCAAGTTAGAAAAGGGAACTATGGTCTCGAGGAGTGTTAGGTGCTATAGATCGCAATATACATAAGGGTCTGACAGTAGTACTCGGCCCAATGTTTCAGGGCTCTAACTAAGGAGGATCAACCGTACCCTTAGCCGTACAACCTGACTACCCTATCGTACGGGCGAGTAATCTCTCCGAGTGTTGTTCTCGGTGTACTGTAGCAACAAGACGGCCGACAGTTTATCTATGGTGAGGTTTCAAAGGAGCTAGGGGGCTTCTAATATACCTAGAGGGTACTTGGAAGACAGTCCGTGCACGGTTCTTTCTAATGCACTACTACTCGAAGGGGTACCCACAGGGGTTACAAGGGAGTCCAACAAGCATGACCACCTCTTGTATTTCCTGCGTGCATGCCTCCCCAAATCCACAAGTTTATACGCTCAATGACAGATCCCGTGGTTTAAAGACGCCAAAACACGTCTCTAGCCAAAAAAAAAATTGCTAAGAAATGGAGATCCCACCGGCCCTGGAAAGAGCTCTGATACCACTTGTTGTGCTCTTAAGCTGCAAGACGATACCAGAATACAGAATATGTCAAGAAATATACCCAGAACATAGAATAGTGAGAAGCAACAACAAGTATTTTATTATTCAGAAAGAAATGTTCACTTTCCTCTTCGAGGGGGAAACCTCCAATAGAGCAGAGCTCGATTACAAAATAAGACATGATGCTCCTCGCAGGGAGTCCCTATCCTTTATATATGACTCATACATGCAATACCATGGATCAATACCATGGTTCTTATTAATACCATCTATCTAATACCATGGCCCATTTGCAACTAACTGTGGTCCCGTCATTAATTGCGGGTTAACCACTTACAATTATTAATATGGGCTTTATTGACTCCTTACTTAACTATAACTATGACTCGATCTAACTACATAAAGAGGGCAGTTAGGGTGGGACCCTAATAGTCTTTGCGAACTATATTGTAGGAGGAGGATCGATGCCTTTGAGGTCGGAAGCCCAAGTAGGACCAAGCGTGGGGCCCAAGTTGTGGTGCACAATATGTCAGGTAGCAGGGAAACATATGACTAATAATTGTCATTTGTTGCAGAAATTTGTACAAACACCAAAACAATTGTTCTACGACTTATGTAGGTCGGTAGGGCATGATGAGTGCAACTGCTGAAGGAACGAATTGATGATGGACAAAACACTCGCCTATAGAGTTCAGGTAGAAATGCAGCCTCTTGACTAGAGCACTGGGATGGTGTGAACAGGCTTTTAGGGGCGTGGACGAGGCCGAGGTGGAGGAGGACCTGGCAGAGGTTGGAGATAGTTGATCTGTTACAATTGTGGAGGGCCAGGACACTATGCCTACAAATGCACTAACCCAACACATTCGTCGTGCAAATATTGTACTTAGTTTGATCATGAGATTGAGGACTGCCCTACACTGATAGCAAGGATACGCGAAAAAGGGGTGCTACCACCACAGCCGACTCAGAACCTGTAGATGATGAGGGCTGAGCCTCGCGAAGAGGATTTGAATGTGAATATAGTGCTTTGAAGTGGAATTGCAATGGGCGACGATAAGGGGAAACAACCTGAAGACAGCGCATGGGTTCGTAAAGCTCCAGAGAAGGAGGCTGAATTTGATTTGGAGCGCACACACGAAACGTTCATGGAAGCAAAGAAGAGCTTCGCTGAGGCCTCTACCTTAGGGAGCCGGGATAAACCTGTTTAAGAAATGGACCCTTCTATGCTTACGACTTTTCTAGAGACCTGCATGAAGCTACTATGTGATAGCAAGGCTGTGAAGGGGTTACAGGAACTTATAAATAGATGCGCTGGAAACACTCTGGGTGAACTGCGCGTGGTATAGAAGATTGGTTAGCATAAAACAAGGACATGATGTGAGATGAGACTAACTACGCAGATAGGTGAATACGAAATGGATCAAGTCATTCTAGATCTGGGTTTAGACGTGAACGTTTTTCCAAAGCATACGTGGGAGGAGATGGGAAGACCCACATTGCAGTGGTCTCTGATTTAGTTAAGGATGGAAAATCAAAAAAATATCATCCCCATGGGATGGTTGCAGGGAGTAACTATAGATATTGAAGGCATGAGTGCATTGGATGATTTTTAAGCAATAGAAATTGTGGATGAAAGAAACCCCTACCCTGTTCTCTTGGGCATTGATTGGGCTACTGACATGAATGGGGTAATCAACCTAAAGAACCATAAGATGATATTTGAAAAGAAATCACTTTGCGTAATAGTACCCCTAGATCCTGCTGAAGGATCGCGCTATATTGAACCAGTCCACAATTACGAAAGTGATGACGATTTGGACTGCATTTATAAGATAACAACACGAGACCAAGATTTGGTGAATCCAATAGCGGATGGACGAGTTACATGGGACCGTGAGAGCTCTTGCAACTGAGACTTGGACGAATAATTAGAGTACTGGCAGAATTGGCTACATGAAGTAACCATGTTGAGTTGTAACATGATGACCCGATCCTTCACTAATGGGTTCTCTAGGTACCATCAGATCAAAACCGCACTTGAAGATAGAAGCAAGATGACCTTCGCAACTGAATGGGGATGTTTTTAGTACACTGTCATGCCTTTCAGATTAAAGAATGCGCTTGTGATTTTTTCTTGCGTAGTCATTGTTGCATTCAAAGACTCCATTCATAAGTTTCTGAAAGTCTACTTAGAGTTAGATAAGATGCTCACGACAGGCATCATTG
Organism: Pinus tabuliformis; assembly: GCA_031772625.1. NCBI lineage: Eukaryota > Viridiplantae > Streptophyta > Pinopsida > Pinales > Pinaceae > Pinus > Pinus tabuliformis. The sequence continues at coordinate 510,445,120 of CM062816.1, read as the reverse complement.
AGCCTGTAGAAAAATATGATTGGGTAAGCCCAATGGTGGTACAAGAAAAGAAGCAGAAGGATGAAATAAGGATATGCATAGATCTCAGGAAGTTGAATGACTCTTTCGTGCATAATCCTTTCCCGACTCCATTCACTAATGAGGTATTGGATAATGTAGGTGGCCAGGAAGTGTACTCCTTCATTGATGGGTTCTCTGGGTACCATCAGATCAAAATCATGCCTGAAGATAGAAGCAAGATGACCTTCACGACTGAATGGGGATGTTTTCAGTACACTGTCATGCCTTTCAAATTAAAGAATGTGCCTGTGATTTTTTCACGTGTAGTCATTGCTGCATTCAAAGACTTCATTCATAAATTTCTGGAGGTGTAATTTGATGACTGGACTGTGTTTGGGTTGGTAAAACACCATGTGGCTAGTTTGCGCTTAATGCTAGACACCTGTCGAAGGTAATAGATTGTGCTCAACCTGAAGAAATGCCTGTTTTGTGTCCCTTTTTTCTAGGTCATGTGGTATGCAGATAGGGGTTGATGGTAGATCCTACAAAGATCACTGTGATACTTAACCTGGAGGTGCCAAGGAATGTGAAACAACAACCTTGGGACATACTGGGTACTAAAGGAAGTTTATCAAGGGCTATGCTTATATCACTGCACCTATGGAGAAGCTGTTGAAAAAGGATGTCATGTTCTATTGGAACGAGGACTGTCATAAAATCTTGGACGTACTGAATGGAAAAATGGTCATAGCGCCGATTTTAGTCTTCCTAGATTGGAAGAAGGAGTTTCATGTACATGTAGACGCGTCATGTATAGCCCTGGGAGCAGTGCTGGCATAGGTTGATGGAGGAGAATTGGACCATCCTATAGCATTCACAAGCAAGAGGTTATCCAAGGCTCAAAAGAACTATTCCACCACCAAGCACGGAGGACTAGCCATGGTATACGTGCTCCAAAATTTTAGACACTATTTGTTGGGTGGACATTTTAAGATGTATATAGATCATTCTGCATTGAAATACCTGGTCAACAAGCCTTTGTTGGGGGGAGAATATGTAGGTGGTTATTATTGTTCTAGGAGTATGATTTTGAAGTTATTATGAAGCCTGAATGACTGAACGTGAGACCAGACCATCTGTCGTGCATCGAAATGGGGAAGAGCCCACTAATATGGAGGGATTGCCTGACGCACAACTCTTTGCAGTGTGCATCACGAATGGTCACTTTAAAGACACCATCCACTTCCTAATGACAGGAACTACCGCAGAAGGCTACACCGTCTAGCAGAAAAAGGAGTTAGTGGTGTGTGAGGTAGAATTTTTTGTCATTGCTGAACATCTATACAAAATGGGGTTTGATGAAGTATTGTGATGATATGTACCAGAGTTTGAAAGAAGAAGTATCCTCACGGAAATTCATGGGGACATTGCGGGAGGGACTTACACAAGAAGGGCGATCACATAGAAGACTCTGCGCGCCGGGTTATGGTAGCCAACCCTCCATCAAGACTCAAAAGCCTATTGCAGGGTGTGTGATGTGTGTCAAAGGAGTGGCAGGTCATCGTGAACGAATGAGCTACCTCTGAACCCACAGATGATGTTACAACCTTTCGAGAAATGGGTAATAGATTTTGTGGGACCCATTCAGCCTCAAGGAAAGAAGATGGGTACACGATACATTATCACCGCGACTGAGTATTTGACTCAATGGGCGGAGGCACAACCTGTGAAGGACTGCACAAGCATGACCACTGCAAAGTTTCTCTTTGAATATGTAATGATGTGAGGAATTTCAGGTATATCACCAAAAAAGCATGCCTTATCACCCACAGGCTAATAGGATAGTAGAAGCATTCAATAAGGTACTGGAGAATGCGTTGACCAAGGTTTGCAACACTCGGCGAAGTGATTGGGACCTACGCATACCTACAGTACTATGGGCCTATTGAACGACATGCAAAAATTTGACTGGATAGACACCCTTTAGGCTTGTATATGGTGTTGAAGCAGTGATGCCCATGGAATACATTGTGCCTAGTCTGCGAATAGCGGTACTCATGGGTATGACGGATCATGAAGCCCTGGAAGAGAGGCTCGCGTAGCTTGCTAAGCTTGAGGAAGAAATATTTCTGGCTGGATTTCACTAACAGGTCCAAAAGCAACGCGAAAAAGCATGGCATGATCAGAACATTAAGTTACACACCTTTAAGGTAAATGACCTGGTTTTGTTATATGACAGTAGGTTTGATAAATTTCTAGGGAAATTCAGAATGCACTAGCTAGGGCCTTGTGTCATTAAGGAAATTACCGATGGTGGATCAATTTAGTTGGTTAAATTGAACGGAGATCCCTTCCTAGGAAAGTTGAATGGCAGTTGATTGAAGCCATACATCGGTGATCCGACCAGGTGACTATATGAAGGTAGCATAGTCTTAGCACTCCAGGCAGCTGAAAGGAGGTGCGAGACTATAAAATGCACTATTTGGGTTGGGGAACTGCGTGATTGGAGGATTGTGCGAAACGAGGAGATGTCATAGGGTTCGCGATAGCACAGAGAGAGTTGCGTTACCTGAGGAAAAATCACGCAAGTCAGCCAGAAAGTGACCGTTAAAGTCACTGTTCATGATTTGATGATGAGAATGCAGCCAAATAGAGTGAGTGGCCAGCATTTAGGATGAAATTTATGGGTAAGATCCTTGGAAATCTATTGCCAAACCAGAATTAATGAACTGAATGTGGGGGGAACGGTCGGATTTGAATTCAAAATGGCTTATAAATTACATGTGCCTACCTAGTGAAAAACGCTTGGAATTTTGAGCATTGAGTTGCTGAGCTCTGAGACATGCATGAACCGTGCATTTTTTGAAGAATTTCTTGACTACCAAGTGTTTGATCAATTTCCATAGTTCGACCGCAATTTCATCCGTGATTTTATCCTAGGATTCGAAGTTATGGACGTCGAAGTAGTGACAGCCTAGGGTGTGCTTGAAGTCATGGTTGGACAAAGCTTATTTAGTCATGGCCTCCATTGAAGGCAAGCTTGCTAGTCTACAAGCAACTTAACAGAAGTTTCAGGTTGACAGCTTAGGACTAGCGATAGAGCATTTGGTTGAAGAAGTGAAGCAGGTGGCCCCACAATGCACTACAGAGGTTGCCGTCATACAAGTCGATCTGGGAGGTCTTCGCACCAAGATATACGCACTCGCAGAGTGACTCAAGGGTGAGTCACCATGTTTGTGTTAGGGGCCTATTGGCAATGAGTTCCCCCAAGAGCAGTTTTGGGGCTAAAAGTCCATGTTTTGGAATAATTTTGTAATAAAGTTGTAAAGTCTCCGCATTTTGTGGTCACAGAGTGTGAAGGTGTCAAGATTCATAAAGGGTTGTCCACCCTTATTTTGTAAAAGTGTCAAGTCAGCTGTAAATATCTACCCATGGTCCGCGAACCATGGGATTGTATAAAAAGGAACTAAGTAAGCTCGCTCTAGGGGGCAGAGATAAGAGAGAAAAATATTGGAAGTTTTTTAGAGAAGTCTAAGTGTTTCAGGTCTTAGTGTAGGTAGAGGCTCTGTAGCTGAGTGCATAGAGACCTAGGGTGGAAGTCCGCAGCTAAGTGCACGGACCCCTGTAGCTGTGTGAGTAAGGTGGATAAAGTCTGTACTAAACTGGAAGATATCAATAAAGAGAAAATCTTTGGCAATTACTATGTATTTAGTCTCTGTTAATGCATCTAATTATATTATGATTGGTTTTATTTTACAATGTTTATTTGATGCATGGATGTATGTGATTATATCTGTTAGTTGAACACAAGTAAAGATATCAGTTTATGCGACACTAACTATGATTGATTGGTAAGATAAGTAAAACACTTGAGACAACTTGGGAACCTATACAATAGATTGTCATAGTTGCGTGAAAGTACCTGAACCATGGGTTAGGGCTACACAAAGGTCAATCGTACACCTTCGCAGAGGTGCAGAAGGGTGGAATAAAGGGTATACTGATAGAGCCCTAAGGTTTAGCGACCTGCGTGAAAGCAGGGATACGGGGGTACAAATCGACATCACGATCATCTCAAGGTGCGGAAACTTGGTTCTAGCGTCCCCCCATACTGCTTCGGGTGAGACTTCGGTCTGCGCTCCGCGGGATGATGCCGAAAGGGCCAGTAGTGTAGGGATTTGTTTGGCTGACTAATGTTGAACCTTGGTCAGGGCCCACAAAGCCGACATGTGGTGTTCAAGACTGACTCCAATAGAGTTTATATCCAAGTGCGAAAGGATCCAGTGCAAAAATGGCACTAGTTTCCCTATCTGGTGTCATAAATGGATGTACAAGAGGTTGTAGCATCATGACCTGCAGAGTGGCGTGCCCCATTAGAATCAGATGTTGGAACCAGCACAGGCGCGGGAAGTTCTACTGCGTAGAAAAGAAAGGAGGCAGCTAAGAAAGATGTGTGTACCCTCGCAGAAAAGTGAAAGAAGGAAGCTGCAGAAAAGGCTCGCACTAAGCAAGAACACATAGCTGAAGAGCAGGTGGAAAAAGAACAACGCCAGTGCCAGAAAGGTGATAAGTCATCTTTGTTGGAGATAGGGGAAGAAGATATTTCAGGAAAATGTAGAGGTGGTGATGAGGGGTAGAGCAGTAGATTTATTTTTAAAATACGTGGCACGAAGCCTAAGGGTGGAACGCGTAAAAATAAGAAATCTAATAAAACATAGGTTGATCCCATGGTGTTGACAGAAAGTGATCTTGATGAGATCGGCGATAAAATTCAGAATACAATAAAAGAAGTGCTGCAACAGTTTGAGCAGCAATACATGTAGATGTTGGGGAGTGTCCAGAAGGATTTGCGTGAGCTGCAGATTCAAACAATTAGATTACAAGTGGGCATTGGAAAAGCAAGTGCTGAGCAAGCGAGCCTAACACCTGGGACAAGCCAAGCAGTAGAGCTAGTGAGAACCCTGGATGTCAGAACTATACCGTTGCCCAATAAGTCCATTCATGCAGAGTCTGCTGATGATCGTATCATAATTAGTACATTCAAGGACTTAGGACTGAATATAGAATCGCTTTCCAATGAAACCCTCCATGCAATGCATAAGGGGGTGGTAGATGAATTGAGAACCACTGAGCAGCGTGCTCTCAACCTCATTAGTGAGTACAAAGTCAACAATGAACAAATGTTCGTTTGAAAAGATGCAGGCTCTGAAGGACAAGGAGGCACTTCAAGTGCATAGTTCACGTCTAGAGTTAGTAGTAGCAGAGGCATGCAAGATTGTACCTAAGCTTCACATCCCAGAGGATGCACAACCCGAAGCCAAAATCAGAAAACTAGTCGTTGGTGTGCACGCGGCTAAAGCAAAAGTTGGACGAGTAACTTTTGAGTTCAACATGAAGATTGCAGAGCTATAGTTGAAATTGCATCCCACGACTCTTCTTGAAATCTAGGAGTAGCGTAAAATCGCAATAAATGAAGGCATGTATACCTTGGATGCCATAGTCACTAATTGTGCGGCATTGTTCGAGCAGGCTATAGAGCTTGTGACCAATCTGCAAGACGATCTAGACCTATAAACATTGAACACAGAGGTAAGGGAGTTGCAGCGCCAATATGATGAGGTCAGGGAGACTTTGTGTACCTTAGAGCCAACACAACACCTTGCCAAGTTACAAGAAGGAAAACCACTGTTGGCACAGGTGGAGGAAGCAGAAAAGAAGGAGGCCTTACTAAAGGCCAGGTTGCAACCTTGGTTGGAGGAGGCTTATCAAGTCATGAATATAATTCAGGATAAGCTTAAGGGACTACATTAGACACATCAAATGATGAGGCTAGTAGTAGAAGGACCAGCCACTGAGAAATTGATCAAGGAGGTTCGACAGGTAGCGACACAAAGCATTGCTGAAATTGCAATAATCCAGGTAGAGTTGGGAAATATTTACAGTAAGATCGTGACACCAGCAGATTGACTTGAGGGCAAGTCACGATCTTTATGTTGGGGGCCTATTGGGGTGGGGTCCCTTGGGTTAGTTTGGTGTTAAGATAACCCAAATTTTGGAACAATTTTGTAAACAATATAAAGTCTCCGCAATTTTTGGATGTGGAGCATGCAGATGAATAGGAATCAAAGGGGCTTAGCCCCTTTTTTTATGTAAAGTTTGAGTCGGTTTTGAGATTCACCCATGGTCCGTGGACCATGGAATTATATGAAAATTTTATAAATAGGTGTGTCTTAGAAAGTCTAAGGTAGTAGTAGAAGTAGTAGTGAAGAGAAGAAGACGAAAAAAGATAGAGAATTGGTTTGATCGAAGAGTCTAGGGCAGAAGCTAAGGAAGGAAGGCTGTTAGGCCCCTATACTACTCGCGTAACCCCTTATTGTTATTAGTATAACCCACTTATTATATTGATGTACCCATGTAGTGCCCATATTGTTACTATTGTGCCCCATAGAATCCCACTATTGTTATTATTGTGCCCTTACATTATTATTGTTATGTCGGCTCTGATTATGTTATGACCCCTTAGACTCCTATATATAGAAAGGAGGTCTTTTCATTTGTATCATCCAAGAATTGTTCATTTATGTAATGTAAAGGAGGTTGCCCCCTCGAAGAGGCTTAATTCTAAGGTGTTGATCTATCTTTTCTATCTTTTCTTGAGCTGGTTTCATAACATTTGGTATCAGAGCTTTGGGTTCTAGGGTTTCGCTGCTCCAAACAGGTCATCGTGGCATTTTCACTATAACTTTTTTTCTGTGACGTTTCAGAAGTTGCAAAACAAAACCCATTTGAGAAGAAATCGCGCTGAACCTTGGGTCCGAATTTTAGAGCTTTTCGCGTGATATTTGCGGAGATATGATCTGAGGAAGTTGGTCTTTTTGCAGACTCCTAAATTACATTCAAAACAAGTGACCTGGGGAAAATCATCATAACGCTTTCTCTAGGGATCGGATTGAAATTTCATAAGAAGGTACAGAAATAGGACGAACTGTAGTTTCTTGTATATCTTTTTTAGAGCCAAAGGTCGAAAAATTGACACGTGGCACTTCATACAAGTTTGCTCTTTTGGAAAGGTCTATAATCAGGTCATCTTGGGATATTGTGCATAACTCTTTCTTGGAGAATCCAATTTGGATCAGACTAGTGGCATTGGAAAGAGGACACAGAGGGCTACTATAGGTCACAATTTCAGAACTTAAAGATCCGAAAGTACAGAGTTACATTCGTTTCAAGGTAGAGCTCCTAAAATCAAGAAAAAACAAGATGAGGAGGTTTGATGGCAAGGATCCGGTAAATTGGATACTTCAGATGGAGCAATATTTTGATATACATGGTGTACAACTGTTACAAAAGGTATGTATTGCATCTTCATATTTAGAACCAGATCAATTTTTATGGTACAAAGGGCTTTGTTCTCGTAAACAACTTGTTACGTGGTCAATTTTCACGGAGGAAATGATAGGACATTATGAGGATACAAAGAGCAACACCTTCTTTAGAGCAACACCACTGTTAACACCCAAGTTGTTCCCTTTGACTCCCAAGGGAATACGGCCGGGGTAACCACTAACCAATCTTTGGATTACAGCTTCTAGCCAAACTGTAATCAGAGAGGGCTCTCTCTTTAAGGTTTGTCTATGTTTTGTGAAGATTTTAGGCTAGTTATGAGTTCAGGGTTTGTTTTTATGTTTTGTTTGAAGGATGTCTTCTGTAGCTAAAGGTGGAAATCTTCAGATAGTTCTAGTCCATTGGGCAATGGAGTCTGTGGCTACAGGTTGTCTGAGATATTAAGTTGAGTTGCTGAAACTGCAGGGCCATTCAAATACATCATGAAACAAATTTTAAATTGTGATTATGAACTGTGATTAACTAGTGAAAAGATATAAGAATTTTCCACTAAGGTGAGGGTGTAGGAAATAGATATGTTGCACAGGAGCATACTTGAACTCCTGAAACGACAATCACTGTGAAAGATATAGTTTGGAGGTGCAGCAGTTAAGAATTACACCTTATGACTATAACTGAAGAAAAACATTTATAACAACATAGATTGAGCTCAGGGTATTCAGTGAATAAATCCTGGAACTATTCTTTTTCTTTGCCATTAACTATGAAACACAGGAACATGAATAAGCTATGAAAAGATAACAAAACACATAACGAAGATTTTTTAAGGAGAACTTATTGTGCCATGAAGTATGTAGGAATCCTGTAACTTTCAGCAAAACAGTAGAATGCCTCAGATAACACAGAGCTTTGGAAATTCCATCACTTTTGTATTAATCCTCTGGAAATTTATAGCATAAGAAACTCTAGAAGAGAGATCAACAACAACCCCTGCAAACTTATGCGAGGGGGTAATATATACAAACAATGATACAAAATATCTGAAGCGTTGAGTCATCTGAGAAATAAATATGTTCACCAACTTGTACAGAACAGCAGATAAGAAGTTATTACAGCTTTGAATACAACATAAATGCTCTTCAATTCTGTCAGAAGACTTTTTGACCTTTGGAGGCCGCTGAGTTGGTTGAATGTTCTGTTATAAATGTTGGATGACGTGTCTTTGTGGCTCTGTCCTCCTGTATCTTTTCGGCCCTATCACCTGTGACTGTCAGTGTTGCTTTAGTGGCTGAATAGTTTTGCTGAGTTGGCTCAGCCTATTCTTCTCCATGCATGTTGATTTTATCAAAGTTTTTCCTGTGCATGATAACTTATATATTTAAATGAAAAAACTTGAATACAGGCTCTGGTTTACAGTATTGTTTGTATCACTTTGGTCCAGAATTCCTGTGTGGGCAATTGATGTCTCAGGACTGCCTCTAGAGTCACATCTGCCTCTGTGTATTTGTAGAAATTTGGAGGCACTTCAAACAAATGTTGGATCTCATTCATGATGAAAAATAGGTTCTCAACCCTGTTGTAGAGACTCTGCCCTGATGCTGGCCCTGATTCTTCTGAAGTACTGGGCCTTTCTGTAATCTGATTTGTAGCAAATGTGTTGACCCTTTTGGCATAATGTTCATGGGAAAGTAGTCTTCCTGCGCTGTTCAGTAAGCTAGGAAGACCTTTGTTTTGCAATGCCACAAATTTGTCCGTGAACTTATTAACCTCTATCTGCATATCCTGGCTTCTTCTCTCCAGTGTTTTTACCAGGTTTCTTAGTGTGAGGACCCTCTTTATCATCTGGATGGTTTCAGTTCTACTGGAGATTCCCATTGCTGCCAGCTGAGCACTTGTTCTGTTATTAAGCACATTAATCATTCTGTTGGCAACCTCAGGCATATTGCCTAGAGATGCCCTTGCTCTTTGGATTTCTCTATGTGCTTTCCCTATGAGCTCTATCTGCTCATGAATGGTCTCAATGTATTGCCATTGATCAGTGATTGATTGGCCAATGTTGGCCCATAAAACTGTCCTAAGCTCAGCTGTCACCTTGTCAAGTGTGAGCTCCTTCTCCAGCTCCTTTATCTTATCCTTAAGGGCCTTTATTTCCCTTCCTTTTTCTGCTACAGTCTACTTGGATTTATCATATCTTTCATTGAGCTTGGCTAGACTCTCCCTGGCCTCATTTAGCTCTGCCATTTCGGCTTCCAGGGCTTGGATTTCATTCTTGAGCTTCTGCATATCCAGGCTTGGAGCCTGCTCTGTTGTTGGTGCAGTTGCTGATGTAGATGGTGCTGTCTACTCAGTAGGAGGAGCAGTAGTCTGAGGAGGTTCCTCCAGGTTAATTATTTCTGGAGGAGGCTGAGATGTTTGTCCTCCTTCTTTCTATTGTAATGTTGCCTACAGTGCAGCCTGTGCAGCCTCTGATTCTCCCAATTTCTCTTGTGTTTGGATCAGCTGTTTATATAGGGACACCAGCATAGCTGATGCATCTTGGTCATGTCTCAGCTGTGCAACTTCTCCAGTTTGTGGGTGAATGGTTGCTGGGACTTTTGCCATTTTCCTCAGTGCTGCCAAATCTGCATCCCTTAACTTCAATAATGCTTGTACAGCCTTAATGTCCTTGGGATCATGCCCAAGTTCTATGATTATCTCCTCTAAGGCTTTGATTCTGTTGTCCTTTGCTTGAGAGGATGCTCTCTCCAACTCAAGTTGGGCAACTGTATTATTTAGGCTATTTTCTAGCCTGTAGTTCTCCAATGTCTTATCTGCCAAGGAGGCATACACCATCTCACCCGTTTTCTTATGTAATTCGATTTTATCCATTGGGTGGATGTCCTTGGCAAGGACCTCAAGGTTGGTCCTTATGTAATCTGCAGCTGACTGCGGCTGCAACACGGCTGGCATAAAGTGGCTCATGATCATCTTGCCCTCCTGGACATCAAATGCAGACATTAGTCTTTGTTGGTTAGTGGGAGCCATTTTCAACAAATGATTATATATCTGTACTCTTATGGGCTCATTCCTCTTCTTTATGTCAATGAACTGCTGCTTGATGCCCACCTCAACTCCTCTTTGCTGGCTTGAGGAGCTGACTTCTCCTCCCACTGTCCTCTCTTGTTCCTGCTGGAAGGAACTTGCAGATGCCTCCATGCTAGGTGGGCCCATGCCCAAAGATTTCCCTATAGGCATTTCTTCCTCTGAGAGGGGATTCATTGTATGTCTTTTCTCCCCATGAGTTGTTGATGTTGTGAGGGGAGTCTCTCTGTCCCTCTTTCTGCTTATATCTTCTTTTTGCGGGGTATGGAGGACTGAGGCCTCCACTGTTGTCTCCTACCTAGGGGGCAGGGTGTCATGAGCTTGCTGCCCGATGGATTCTGGGGCCTGTGACGTTTGCTCTTGCTGCACTAGTTGTTCTTTTTCTTGCTGCCCCCCTTGTTGCTGTTGTACCTGTGGCTGTTGCTGCACTTCCTGCTGCTGCACCTGTTCATGAGGTGGCTGTTGTGGCTCCATCTCTTTCTCTTTGCCTTTGCTAGAGGTTTGATCAGTAGCTTTGGCTGCTTGCTGATGTGCTGTGGAGGAGGAGGCAGCTGCTCCCACTTGAGTGCCCGGAAGAGCAAATACCTGTGCACAAAGCTCTAAGTCAGCCATCTTTTGGATATTTTTAACTGCTCTTTGATTTAAATCTTCTTGTGTGACAACTTCCTCTAAGGTGCCTCTCCTCCACTTTATTTGATTTGCATATTTTTCTATATGAGGCAACCTTACGTGGTCATAACTGGCCAGCCTATACTTGACCCTTCTTAAAGTTATGAAGTGATTGGGGTCATAAGGTTTCCAAAGGAAACTGGTCTGTAGGCCAAGGGATTCTAGCATTCTGTCTGCTTCTTGCCAACCTTCCTCCCTTTTGTTGTAAATGAAGTGGCCTAACTGGTTTCTTACTTTGAGTTGTGCTTTCTTGCCTTTGCCTGAGAAATGTAGCACATCAGCATTCCCAAATAGCCTGAAGTATTCAAGGGCAAACAGTCTCATGGGCACATATTTGGGCAATCTGTATGGGGGCAACTCACACCCATATATTCTGATGACTGTGTGGTTTTGGTAATAATACCAATCCCCAATGTTGTATACCTTAGACAGCTGAAGAATCCTCTGCATCTCATCAGTTAGCCTTGGAGGAGGTGAGCTCATAAGCAGAGACATGGCTGGGTGGATGAAAAGGTCTACAAACTCACAATAAGTGTATGGAGAATAGGATCTGCAGTGGAAGGCAGAGGACCAATAAACCACTGACCTTGGATTTCCTTGTGCATCCACTCTCTTCATAGCAAAGTGAAATTTCTCATGTTGATAATACAAAATTAAGTGGTAGATGTTATAGCTCCTGTGGAAACCAACCAAGGTACCCTTCCAAAAGGGGATCCTTGTGCTTTTTCTTTCTTTGGAAACGTTGGTACTCCCTTGATGGCCACTTTGAATATTCCTGGGTTGAATGTTGGACTACCCGTTTGGTTGTGGTCCACTCCGAATATTCCAAATGCTCTTGAAGCTTCTCAGATAAATGCTTTATTTCAGGGGCATCATATGGGTGCTAATTGTTCATCTTCTTTCAAAGAGAAATCTGGGATTCCTTCTTCTTCTCCTTCTTGTAATAAGAAATCGAAAAAAAGGAGAAAAAGGAAGTCAAAGAAGAAGAATATTTCTAGCACTTCATCTTCAACCTCTGCGAGTCATGTTGGAGATGAGTCTTCAGCCGCTGCGAGTCATGCTGGAGGCACAAGTCTAGTCACTGCAAGTCATACTAGCACTTCATCTTCAACCTCTGCGAGTCATGTTGGAGATGAGTCTTCAGCCGCTACGAGTCATGCTGGAGGCACAAGTCTAGTCACTGCAAGTCATACTAGCACTTCGTCTTCAACCTCTGCGAGTCATGTTGGAGATGAGTCTTCAGCCGCTGCGAGTCATGCTGGGGGCACGAGTCTAGTCAATGCGAGTCATACTAGCAAAGAGTCACCGACCTCTGCAAGTCATGTTCAGGACTCTCCGCAAACCACTACTAGTCATGTTGGCGGAATGGAGGTTGATAAGAAACCTGGACGTAGAAGTTTTAAACCTAAGTTCCCTTGCAAGATATGCAAGGGAGACCATCTTACTCATTTATGCCCTGGTATTCCAGAGGTTCAAAGGATATGGTCCGAGTCTGACAGTACTTCTACTCCTAGCTCTGATATGGTTTCTCGTCAATCCCATCAACCATTAGTTGATAATGTGGTAAAGCCAGTGCAATCGCTGGCCGATTACACTCCTCTTTTGGGGGGTGAAGCGCCTAACAAAAGAGTCTGTTTGATCTCTAGTACAGAGTCTTCTAGTATAGGGGGCATTCTAGTTTCTTCGAATGTTCCCCCTCCAAGTTCTAAGAGTGTTTCCTTTGATTGGAATAGTCTTGTTCAGCCTCGTCTTCCTTCCGCTGCACCTTTCCAAATAAAGGTCAGGGTTAATTCCACAAATGTCTATCGATGTATGGTGGATGAAGGATCCTCTGCAAGTATTATATCCTCTTTGACTTGGAAAGCTTTGGGTTCCCCAAAGTTGTTGACAGCTCAGAGTCAGTTGTTAGCCTATGATAGAAGGCCTGGTGAATCTATGGGTGTTCTTCCTCAATTGCCTATCACTTTAGGTGGGAAGACTGTCTTAATCGATATGATGGTGGTTGATAGCCCTTTAGAATTTAATATGCTACTTGGGCGTGATTATGTCTATGCTATGAATGCTGTGGTGTCTTCACTCTTTCGAGTAATGTGCTTTCCTCATAACGGGAATATTGTCACTATTGATCAGCTTGCATCTGATAATCACCACCCTAATTCGACTTTACTGCAGAATGCCCCTTGGTTTGTTCCAAGTGTTCAAGTAGACTCTACCCAGCCACGGGTGAATTATGTGGCATTGAGTCCTCAATGTTCAATTGCTTCTGAGAAGGATCCTTTGACTTATTATTCTCCTTCTTGGGACTTGGTCCCGGCAGTTGACCGAGAGATTCAACCTATAGGGACATGGGACCCTTTAATTCCCTCTTTTGATCCTTGTAGTTCTCATGATTTCTCAGATCTTGCTTTGCCTTCACAGGAGGAACTCTTTGAAGCCATGAGTTATGACTACCAAAGGAGCCCTTGGCCTGAGCCCTGCAAGGGGTTTGTTCAGAAGAACTATTATGCGTAAGCCGCAAGGCTGCGTGGTTCCCTGTACCATATTGTATATATGAGGTACGCATTTTCAAGTTTTGTATTCTATAACACAAAGATTTTATATGAAGTTTATGTGTGGGATGTATTAACTTCTTGTCTAGTGTTCCTATTTATGTTTACAGAACTTGGAAGATTTCTCCTTTGGAAGTTTATGGTTGGTCCGTTCTGACAGGTATTGGTTCTCAAAACTGGCATATAGGTTAGGTTTTTCCGCCTGCATTGTGCACTTATCAGTTTCCTTTCCCATTTCGCCTTAGGATCGACCCCACCAAGTTATGGTGCAGAACCTTCTCATTGCTTAGAAGTATCATGACTTGTGTGGTAGAGCCTACCTTATCATGGGTGCCCTAGTTAGTACCTTTTTGTCACTTGGCACTCATGCTGATTTTTCATCCCTAGGCTCGGGAGTCCTCTGTAGTCCCGCCATGACTTATGCGTTGAAGACTCATTCCTCTTTGCTTCTTCGCTTCGTTCTGGCCTTATACCCTAGAGGCTCCTATGTGTGTTGAGTTGTATTTCTGCATTGCATGTTGACCATTTGCACCTTTTGGCCTATAGCTGGCTTCACTTGGACTCGTGTTTAAGCCAACTTTTGACCATGACGTCTGTAAAATCAACCTTGCATACCTTTGACTTCTGTAGCTTGACATACCTTGATCCGTGGAAGGAACATACCTCTGAGTGTCACTGACCAGTTTTTCACCTCCCTGCATTGAGCATAGGAACGTTCCTTTCCCAGGAACTAGATCATCTGTTTCACCGACACTTGTTCTTTCCACTGTACCATAGCATTCTTTTATTCTTTTTCCGGCTTATCAGAAAAAGACAAAAAAATTAAATATTCCAAAAAGAGCGGGAACAGGGACATTATTTCCATTTATTGTTGGCAGCTAGAGTCAGTCGTGTCGCCCTTGAACAAAGCACTCAAAACAAAGTCTCCTCCGCATGGGTGGGATTTAGTTTGACTTAGGTAAGCCATAACCTTGTTATCGAGTCAGTTCTCCCCCGATTGGTTATCTCTTCCAATCATATGGAGGGTTCGTTCGTGCCTCCTGCATGACGAACTTATACAGATTCATTATATGCTGCCACATAGTCACATTGAGTCGTGCTTTTGTTCAAGGGAAGTTAGCCTGAGTCGGCCTTCCTGCGGTGTCTCTTGACTCATTTTTCAGTCGGCCATCCCTGGTTGTCAGTGTCATGTCTATCATCACATCAGTTATATTGGTCCTTCACTCGTGCCGGTTTGAGAAGGTCCCCATTGACTTCTTGCTGGCGGGTCTTGTCCTTATCGACGACGACACATTGCTCTGAGGGCAGACCTAGAGACCGCACCCTGGCCCTATTTTCATTATTGATAGGTCACCTTGTGCTCAGCATCGATCAGTATCATGGGTCTTTGACTGAGTGGTTTCCCTTGTGTTCGACATCAGCATACACTATCACACATTGGGATTCATGCAGTACCTTGGTTTCCATTTGACCCTATTGGTGGATACCTCGCCTCTGTGTCAGCTTTCATTATTGGTTGGTTCAGAGGGTTTCTGCCGTGCGCTAGCCACATCTTGTGTACGCCGGAAACGTACTTCGGTTGGGTTACTACATCTTTTTCGTCTGATTCCTTCCACATTATTGGCCTACGGGTTACACTCGCGCTAGATTGATGGAGGATGCCTTAATGCCTTCCCTCTAGCGGATCTTTCCCTATCGACTCCGACTCATTGCTCTGGGGCAAAGATCTAGAGTCCATTTGGCAGTACCTTGGGGTTTGCAGTCATTAGTGGCAGATTCCTCGCTATCGACAGTGGGAAACCATCATTGTCTCCTGATTGATAGATTCTTATAGGTGTTCGACTTCAGCTCATCTATTCACACTTGTTAGATTGTACTGGGTACCTTGACGCTCATTATCATTATCGGTGAGTAGTCTCGCGTTTGTTAACGGTATACATCAATGACCGGTAATCAAACGATTTCTCACATGGTCGACTTCAGATCATTTATTCCCATGGTGTAGAAATGTACCACGGCGGTCGGTGAAGACCTCAGGTTGTATCAGCATTCATTGGTTCACTTGATAGTTGCTCCTGTTGCTGCTAGTTGATACCACTCCACCTTATATGTTGCAGTCAGTCATGGCGACATTCTATATGCTGGCACCTGAGTTTGCAGTGTAGTACCATCCTATTCCATCATGTTCAGTTGGTACCTTATGGGATCAGTCGTTGATTTCAGTGATCCGTTGCATCTTTCAGCATCATTGACAGTTTTCTATGTGATATTCAGACATGTACTTACTCATTATGATCAGATGATCCATTATGTATTTTACAGTCATTTATACTTGTATACTTAGTGGATCCGCTTGTACTTGATATGCGGACATGCTTTACTTTTCCTGAGCATGGGTATGCCCGCCTCAGACAGTGTTTCTTTCTGATCTCCTTTCGGTGGCTTGGCAGGCTGAATTCTGGTGAAGTCCTCCTCGGTTTTTCGGCAGAGTTCCTTTCCTTGTACTTACTTAATGTATTTCGGCCATCATGTTCCCCTTCTGATCTCATACATTAGGGGGCATCTGTTATAGCTCCAAATCTCACTCTTATGGTTTGTGATGCTGCACTTATGGCCTAGGGAAACCCCTCCTTCCAGACCTGGTCCAAAAATTTAAAAAACAGTGTTTTATTCCCTATACGCGACTTTGCCCTGTGTTAAACGCGTGTACACGCGGGTATGTCATACCCAACCCGCGTGTATCTATTAAAACACTTAAAAAAATATAATTTCCTCTTTTTCGGGCGGTGATCGCGGGTTTACCTGCTGGATCACCTGTTAGTGCCCGTGGCCCAACTGTTCCCAACCAACTCCTAACTAAAAAACTACTTTGGAGAGGGTATAAAAAGACATCAAAGGGAAGGCCAAGGGGAGAGAGAAAGGAGAGCAAGATTATTATGCTGAGATTTTTCCCTTAGACCAGGTCTGAAGTCCTTGGTGCATTCTGCACTTCCCCCATTTTGCATAGGAAACCCTTGTTTCCATGTGTATTGGTGATCATTCATCCTTGACATCATCATTGAGTAAGACTTGGAAGGAGCTCTTGTTGGAGGCTGGAGGCTGGAACGAATCCGGGAGGAAGCTTGCTTGGAGCCTGCTGAAGGTGTTCAGGTGATATCTTTCTGATATATGTACTTTATTTGCCTTTATATATAAAGAAACACGTCTTTGTTCCCGAATAATCTTTCTTTATGCTTATGAGATTCTTGTGTTGAATTCTTATGAAAGTGGTTACTTAAAGATTTTTTATAACTAACTTTATAGCATAAAGATGATTTATATATAAACTTCTATACATGTACTGTTGTGTTCTTTGATTTGTTTGTCTTGCAGGTCAAAGAAAGAAGAAGGGAACTCCAAGAAGGGTTTGCACCCTAACGGTCTTCTCGAACGTAGGACCTTAGGTATGTACCCTAAACATTAGAATTTGCTTAAAAGTAAAAAAGATGGCTGTGTGTGTGTGTTTCTTTGTATAAGCAATTTTCAGTCTGGTAGAGTCTTAGCCCAAAGGACCCTAGGGGTACTTTCCCTTCAACCAGTAGATGTAAGAGGTGTATCTGAACACCCTTTCTCTTGACAAGTTCATCAATTGCTCATGTATTTTGTCAGATATGTAGGTGGAATAGTCATAGCAGATTGGAGACTTGCCAGGGGAAAACATGAGCATCATCACCAGCACAGTTTCATCAACAAACTCAATTGAATTATAGCCCAGAATGGGACTGATCATGTCTACAAGGTCCCTGCCCAATTGGTTAAGATAAACATGAGAAATGGGAGGGTACTTCACAGTGTCAGAGTCAATGTATAATTGATTTAGTTTGGTGAGCTGAGCATCTGTCATTTTAGCTCCTTGCTTTATCAGATCAACCAGTGATAAAGGGACTAATTTCTTCTCAGTTTTGAAGTGCAGCATCTCTCTGATGGCTTCAGGGGTGACATAGAAAACAGCTGAGCCTGAAGGGTCAATCACAGCCCTCTGAGTGGCGTCGTAGCATTCAGCACATAGGTGGATTAGGTCAGGAAACTGGTTGACCTGAGGGAGCTTGAAGAGAGGGCAGAAAGAATCCAAAATGCCCAATACATCTGTTCCAGCCTCGTGTTTAATCTTCAATTCGTTTAACAAGTGGATGTGGTACTTGCTGTGCATTAGCATTTCTTCTGATATCTGATAATCCAGGTCTGCTAATGGTTGCCATTCCAATTCTCTCTGAGGGGCATTTAATGCAGCAATGTTCAAGGCTACAGGTGCTACCGGTGCATCCATGGTTACTTTAGGCTTCTGTTTGTATGCACTGGTGTTACTATGCAGAGCAACACAGAGGAGTATTTTTGCAATATAGAGGTGAATTGCAAGGAAGAGAGGGTAAATTGTAACAGCAGCAATTGAAATACTGCACAGAGCACTCATAGGGAAAATGCTTGGCTTTAGAAACTTTCTATACGGTGAATTGGTGCAGCTTGGGTTCTCAGTTCACGAATGCACGAACCAACTATATGTTTTGTGCAAACTCGGGTAGACAAGGCTCTGCAGGCGAATTTTGACTTAATAGTTGAAAATGGAGGCTTGCCACAGGGGATTTGCCGTTAAATTATAAGCTTTCCCACTCTTTTAATTTTGTTTTAGACAATTATGGACACAACCGAGCGTAGGGGAGGTAAATTTGATAAATACCTGGTGAATTGCTTGACAAAGTTTGCAAATGTAGGTGGGATGGAAGTGTTAACACCCAGGTTGTTCCCTATGACTCCCAAGGGAATACGGCCGGGGTAACCACTAACCAATCTTGGATCACTGTTTCTAGCCAAACTGTGATCAGAGAGGGCTCTCTCTTTATGATTTGTATCTGTTTGTGATAGGGTTTTAGGCTAGCTATTATGCACAGGTTTTGTTTATGTTTTGGTTGAAGAGTTTCTTTTAGGTCTTATGATGTAGTATTCAAAGAGTCAAATATCATTGGGCAATGGAGTCTATAGCAGTAGGTGTCTAGAAACTTTGAGATGAATTAGTGCAACTTACAGGGCCATTTGGATACTTCATAGAACAAATTTTGATTTATAACACAAACAGGTGAAAAAACCAGTGAAAGCAATTAAGAATTTTCACTAAAGTATTCAAGTATTTCCACCAAACTAGGTATGAGAAACAGATAGATGCCTCAGGAGCAAAACTTGAATCCCTGGGGATGTCTATCACTGTAGAAGATATAGTTTTAAAGTGCAGCAATTAAGAATTACACTTCATTCACTGTATCTGAAGAAAACATGGATAATAGCTCAGATTGAGTTCAGGGTAATCAGTGATTAAATCCTGGAACTATTCTTCTACTTTGCTATTAAGTGTAAAACATTTAAACAATGAAAGAGAACAAAAGACTCGAAAACATGTAACACAGAGATTTAAGAAAGACTTATTGTTTTATGAAACACTCTGGAATCCTGCAACATTCACCATTCATCATCATGCATCAAGGTACGCCAAGCTTCGGAAATTCCATTCACCCTTTGTATTATTTCTCTGAGAATTTTACAACAAATGAGATGCCTAAAATGAAAATAACGACAACCCCTTAAGCTTCAGTCAGGGGCGAATATATACATACGATTTCACAAAAATATCTGAGTTCTAAGTTATCTCAGACTTAATGTTCTCACCAACTTTTGAGATATTATTATAAGAAATTTATTACAGCATTGAATACAAGATAAAGGTGTCTTGACGTTCTGTCAGAAGATATTTTGGCCCTTTGGGAGCTGCTAAGTCGGTCAGGATACTTTGATCAACTGCTGGAGAACCCGACTTTATGGCTCGCGCGCTGTATTTTGGGTCTGCCACCTGTGATTGTGATTGCTGCTGTGGTGGGTAAATAGCCTTGCTGAGTTGGCTCAGCATCTGTCCTTTCCTTGTGGAGTTATTCACCAAAAATTCTGCCTGTGCATGACTGTTCATAAATTGGAGAAAATTAGCGCTACAGATTCTGGCCTGATAAAATTATCTGTGTCAAATTCCTCCATACTTCCTGTGTGGGCAATTGATGATTTATGATTGCCCCCATAGTCTCATCTGCTTCTGTATACTTAAAGAAATTAGGTGGTGTATCAAACAGGTGATCAATTTCATTCATGATAAAAAACAAGTTATCCACCCTATCATACAAATTCTGCCCTGATGCTGGCCCTGTTTCTGCTGAGGTACTGGGCTGTTTTGCAATTTGTGATGCAGCATGGGCATCAACCCTTTTGATGTAATTTTCCAGGGTAAGCAGCCTTCCTACACTGCTTAATATGCTGGGGAGGCCTCTGTTTTGTAATGCCACAAATCTGTCTAGGAATTTGTTGATCTCGGTCTGCATATCCTGTGTTCTTCTCTCCAGCGTTCCAACTAGGCTTCTTAGTGTCAGGACTCTTTTAACTACTGAGATTGTTTCAGTCCTGTTAGTAATCCCCATGGTAGCTAGTTGAGAGCTAGTTTTGTTATTCAAAATAGTGATCATTCTGCTGGCAGCATCTGGCATGTGGCCCAAGCTTGCTCTAGCTCTCTGTACTTCCCTGTTTGCCTTGGTAATGAGTACTATTTGCTCATCCATAGTCTCAATATACTGCCACTGATTGGTGATGGATCGACCAATGTTGCCCCAGAGGACTGCTTTTAATTCTGCTGTTACTTTTTCTAGTGCAAGCTCTTTTTCTAGTTCAGCTATTCTCTTTTTTAGAGCTTTTATTTCTCTTTCCTTTGCTGCCTCATTCTGCTTGCTTTTATCAAATCTTTCATTCACCTTAGTCAAAGACTTTTTGACTTCATCAAGCTCTTTCATTTGGGATTCAAGAACTCGGATCTCAGCTTGCAACTTCTGCATATCCAGACTAGGAGTCTGCTCTGTTGTTGGTGTAGTTGTTGCTGTAGATGGTGCTGTAGTTCCCGTCTGCTGAGGAGGAAGAGTAGTTATTGGAGTAGCTTCTTCAAGATTGATTACTTCCGGAGGGGGCTGGGAAGTTTGGCCCTCTTCTCTCTGTTTCAATGCTGTCTGTAATGCTGCCTTTGCAGCTTCTGATTGTCCTAGCTGGTCTTGAGTCCGAACCAGCTCCTTGTATAAGGATATCATCAAATCCGTAGCATCCTTTTCTAGCCTTTGCTGAGCAACTTCATCTGTTTGAGGATGGATGGTGGCTGGGAGCTTGATTTTCCTTCTTAAGGCAGCCATGTCTTGATCCCTTATCTTCAACAGTTCTTGGATCCCTTTAACATCTTTAGGATCATGTCCTATTTCTATAATTACCTCCTCCAAGGACTTGATTCTGTTGTCCTTGGCCTGTGATGATGCTCTCTCCAATTCCAGCTGAGAGGCTGTATTATCAAGGCTGCTCTTCAATTTGTAGTTTTCCAATGTTTCATCTGCCAAGGAGGCATACACCATTTCACCAGTTTGTTTATGCAGTTCGATTTTATCCATAGGGTGTATATCTTTGGCCAGAACCTCCATGTTGGTCCTTAGGTAATCCGAGGTAGATTGGGGATGCAGAGTTGTGGGCATGAAGTGACTCATGATCATTTTGCCTTCACTTACATCAAAGGCAGACATGAGTCTTTGCTGATTGGTGGGAGCCAGGTTCAGCAAATGATTGTACAACTGTACTTTAATAGGATCACTCCTCCTTTTAATGTCGATAAACTGCTGTTTGATGCTTACCTGTCCTTCTTTGTGCTGGCTGGAGGAGCTGACCTCCCCTCCCATAGCTCTATCATGTTCATGCTGGAAAGAACTGGTTGATACTTCTCGGCTGGGTGGGCCCATGCCCGATGCTTGTCTTATTGCCTCATCATCTTCTGGGAAGTCATTCAACCTTTGCCTTTTCTCTCCCTGATCGATGGATGAAGTCAGGGGAGTCTCTCTATCTCTTTTCCTGGTTAAGTCCTCCTTTTGTGGGGTTTGGAGGATCGATGTATCAAAGGTAGTTTCTGCCCTGGGAGGCACTATATTCTGAGCCTGTTGCTCAGTGGGACTAGGAGTGTCAATCACCCTTTCTTGCTGCAAGGGTTGCTGTTCCTTAAGTGGCACTTCTTCTTGCTGCTGCCCTTGTTCCTGCTGTTCCATCTCTTCTTGCTGTTGTAGCAATGTCTCCACTTGTTCTTCTGTCAATGGAGGTGGCTGTTCCACCTGCTTCCCTTTATCTTTGCTTGCTGTCAGCGGTGCCTTCTCGGCAGTTTGCTGCTGTGTTGTTGATGATGTAGTAGCTGCTCCAAGCTGTCTTCTGTATGAATGAGGAACCTGTCCACAATTTTCCAAGTCAGCTTGCTTTTGTATATTTCTAGCTTCTCTTTCTAGAAGCTCTTCAGCAGTTATTTCTTCTTCTAAGGTACCCTCTTCCCAGCTTAAGGCATTGGCATACTGTTCAATCTCAGGTTGTCTCTTGTGTGCATAACCACCCAGTTTGTATTTTATCCTCCTGAGGGAGATAGAATTATTGGGGTCATAGGGTATCCATTCAAAACTAGTTTGCAGTCTGAGGCCTTCTAGGATAGTGTTTGCCTCTTTCCATCCCTCCTCTTTCCTGTTATATAGGAAAGGACCCAACTGGCTCCTTACCTTTAGCTGTGACTCTTGTTCTTGCTCTGAAAATGCAGGTAGTCTGAGTTGCCAAACTGTCTGAAATATTCCAAGGCAAAAAGCCTCATGGGGACATACCTTGGCAACCTAAAAGGTGTCAACTCACAGCCATATATTCTGATGACTGTGTGGTTTTGGTAGAAGTACCAATTCCCAATGCTGTAGGACTTATTCAAATGGAGAATTCTCCTCATGTCATCGGTTAGTCTTGGAGGAGGAACACCATGCAATACTGTCAAGGCTGGAAAAATGAATAAGTCAATGAACTCATTGTATGTGTAAGGTGACACAGATGTATAGTGGAAGACAGAGGTCCAGAACACCACTGATCTTGGATTTCCTTGGGCATTGAGTTGCTTCAAAGGAAAAGAGAAGGTAGCTGGTTGATAAAACAAGAAGAGGTGGTATATGTATGAGGTGTACCTGAATAGTCTTTCTCTCTTTAAGTTCATAAACTGGTCATGGATTTTATCTGCAATGTATGTAGCATAATCATAATGCACAGCTGGGGGCTTACCAGGAGAGAATAGAGACAGCATTGCTATTATGGTTTCATCCACATCCTCCATTCCTTTGAATCCTAGGGCATAGCTGATCAAATCCACTAACATCCTGCCCAATTCATTCAAGTATTGATATCCAATAGGAGGAGTTCTGACTGATTCAGAGCCTGGTTTTACAAACAACTGATTGATTTTAATGATTTGGTCAATTGACAGCTTGCTCCCTTTCTTTATCAGGTTCTGCATATTGAGGGGGGTCAATTGCTTGGCAGTATGGAAGTGCAGCATCTCATTAATACTCTCTAGGGTGATCTGGAACAGGAGTGAGCCTGTGGGGCTGATGACACCTCTTTGATTTGGGTCATAGCATTCCTGGCAGCTGTATATCAACTCTGGCATAGGATTTACCTGGGGGAGGTTATAGATTGGCAGGTTTGAGTCCCAAATCCCCAAGATGTCTGCTCCACTCAGGTGCTGGGCTTTCAACTCATTCAGCATCTGGATATTATACTTGGAGCCCATAAGAAACCAGTCCAGCATTTGGTAATCCATATCTCCCAGGGCTTTCCACTCCAATTCCTGGTGAGGGGCATTGAGGGGCTTAATGTTGAGAGCAATGGGAGTCTCCATGATCTTCTTCAAAGTTCAACAATTGCAGGTGGATGGTTTAATGGAAGCAACACAGAATAGAAGTGATTTTCTGTAAAAGCAGTTTGTATCTCAGACAACAGAGGAGGAATTTACACAAAAGCAATTGAAATACTGTTTGTTTCAGGAGCAGGGCTTCTCTATGGTCTCACTATGTCCTCTTTTAGCGGGTGAATTGAGTTTAACCAGACATTTTCCGGGAATACGCAGTGAATGTTGGTTTTGAGCGAAATTACAGGTATTAAGGCTCAGCTGGTGTTTTAGGGACTTCACAGTTGCAAATGTGGACGTGCAGAGGGAAATGGCCGGTGAAAATATAATTTTTATGGTGTCCTTAGCCCTCTGAGTAACTTTTATTTCAATAACAGGCGTATGGAGGGCAGCAAGCGGTAAATACCTGTTAATTGACGAACGGAGGTCGCATGGGCGTGCACGGTTGGAGCTGTGGAGGTCGCCTTGGTCAATCGAGCAGGTTGGCGAAAATTTGGACGTAAACGCTCATGCAGAAAAACAGTAGAGAAACGCACAAACAATGGAAAAATAGACGTTTTTTGGCTTAATATGGGCTTTTTATGATTTTGGCGCTTTTTAGTGATGACGTCAGCATGACGTCATTGGTGGGTCAAGGTCAAGTGACGTCAGCTGACGTCATCGGGTGACGTGTCAATACACTGTTGGTCCATGGGGGCGATGAGGTGGCAGCCATGTCAGCGGCCAGGTGGACGAATAACAGGGGCGAGGACAAGCGGATATGACGTGGCGAAGCATTAGTGGAAGACAGATGGCGGTTAGGACCGTAGCGGTTACGGTTAAGGCTAACCGCTACGGTCTCTCGGGGCGGTTTGGGTACGGCGCTGAAAGTGTCAGGCCTGGCTCCGAGAGACCTTATTGCTTGACACGTGGAGAGGCCCTGACGTGACGCAACGTCACCTTCTCGGGCGGTAAAGGACGGCTGCGGGGGCTGCTCCGATATCATCGTGGATCGTCGGATCTTCGGGCCTTGATCCGACGGTGGGCGGAGCAACAACATGCTCGGGTGATATGTGGGCGGAAAACTTTGGGTTGCGGGTTTTTAATGGTTTTTTCAATGTTTTTCATAAAATCAGACTGCGCGCTAACCCTTTGGAAATGCGCCAGAGGCGGGTTTTTTGACTTTGGGTAATTCTTGCAAAGGTTTTAAGGGGTAAAAGAGGGTTTACAAGGGTTTTTCAATGCAAATGGTGGTTTGAGGAGCGAGCTGGCTTGTAGCAAGGGGGAATGGGATGTGATAGGTTCACCAAGGTGACCAGAGGTCTCTTTGGTTCCTTTTGAAGAGCATATGGCTATAATGCCAAGGGGAGGAGTATTTACAAGATTTTGGGGCTTTATACACCATAGTGTTAGTATTATTAGGGGAGGGGTAAGATAAGGGAGCTATATAGTAGAATTAGAGGTTAATATGAATGAGGGGAGCAAATGAAGGGGACTTTACTGAGTTTATGTAAAGTTGATTTAGTTTTGAGAGTAGATCAAAATGAAAAGATCTTAGACAAGAAATGTGGCTTCTGAAAGAACAAGAACCATCATAAAACCATGATCTCTCTTCATAAATCTCAGCTAAAGAAAGGGAATGTTAGTAATGGAATGAAGGGGGAGAGGGAGGTTAGTCATGCTCCTTGCTGTAATTTGATGGAATTCACCACTTTGTCCATTGATAGATTTTTGCCTTGGCAAAACACCTCTTGACATGTGTGAAATGGTGAAAATACCTTTTCTGCAACCACAACTGCTTACCCAGCTACTTTCCTAACATTTTTTGTTTCTCCTTGGAGGGTGCATTTAGGCTTGCAAACCCTTACTTGCCTATTCTTTTCTTTGGCTTTTTCTTTATTCTTTTCTATCTACTTCTACCCTTATCTCTTCCAAGGTCCCAGATTAAGCTGTTGGGAACCTTTACTTCTCTACCTAAACTACTTGTCTGCCAAGATTAAACAGTTTGGACAGACTTCTTTCTCTATTCTATAACTCAAAATTGAAACATGGCATGATCCAGGTTAAACTGTTGAATCATCCACAAAATTGAAATAAGGTCCTCAATATTTGAAACAGATTACACACCTCTTGTTCTCTAGGAAATATGGGATCTTTGTAATACCAAAGCAGAGCATATTTGGACTTTCCTTGGCCAATCATGAAATATGAAACCTATTAGTATAGGTATCCAACAGGAAGCACCGGCGGTCTCCTAGTTGATTTCAGCTGGTCAGCGATGGAATTGGACGTAAAATGCATGCAGGGGGAGTAACAGTCTTTTTTGCAAAAGTAACGAAAAACATGAATTTTGGCCAAAATATAGACTTTTGGGTTATTTGGCGCCTTTTTTGGATGACGTCAGCATGACGTCATCAAGTGGGGTCAAGGTCGGATGACATCAGCATGACATCATCGAGACACGTGGCGGCTTGAGAGTGGTCCACAGGGATGATGAGGTGGTGGGCAGGTCAGAGCAGTGGCGGACGGGGGCGCTGACGCGGTGGTGATGTAGCAGTGACACGGTAATGACGTTGGCATAGCGGGTTAACGGAAACCGGAAACAGTAAGCGGTTTGATATCGCACCACCTTATATACGGAAGCGGGATTGTCAAAGGATGCTCCGATACGATTTGGGGGTGACGTGTGGCAGAGGCCTAACGTCACCCTCTGAAAAATTTCGGAGGCTATCCTTCGGACGTCGGAGCCGCTCCGATATGCATGTGGGTCGTCGGATGAAAAAGGCCAGATCCGACGGTTGACGGATCGTTGAGATGCCAGGTCAATACAGATGTGGGCGGGGTTTTAAATAATATATTTTTTGGAAGATGCGCCCGGCGGGAACCTTTGGAGTTTGGCAAAATTATATGGTTTTCAATGTATTTTTATAAAAAACGCGCATAGCGCCCAAACTTTGGGTAAAATGAAAAAGTGGGTTTTTCATGTGTTTTCGCAAATAAAGCGGGTTATGGGTGAAAATGGGATTTTTTACAAGGTTCTTTTGCAAATGAAGGGGTTAATGGTTTAGATAACTTCTGAAGGGGAAAGAGGGGTTGGGTTTGGGTTCTTAAACTGACCAGATGTCAATTTAATCCCTGACTGTGAACATATGGCTATAATGCCAGGGGGGAAGGGATATTTATAGAATGCTTGGGGTTTATACACCATAGTGTTTATAATAATAGGGAAAGGGTAACATAGGGGATTTACATAATAAGAAGTTAGGGGTTAATATGAATGGAAGGAGTGAATGAGGAGTGATATCCCTAAGTTTTTATGAAAACAACTTAGCTTAGGGAGTAGATCAAAATGAAAAGAATTTTAGACAATAAAATGTGGCTTTTAAAGGAATAAGAACCAACATAAAACCTTAAATTCTGTCATGAACACAACTGATGAAGGGATGTTAGTAATGAAGGTGAAAGGGGAAAAAAGGGAGTTAGTCATGCTCCTTTGCTTTGCTGCAATATGATGGAGAAGAGGAGCTTCTCTATCCACTAATGTTCCTTTATAAATAGGTTACCAAACATTCAATTGTAAGGAATGACATTTCTGCAACCCCATCTGCCTACCCATCTACTTGCCTAGCATTTTTTGTTTCTTCATGGAGGGTGCACTTAGACTTGCAGACCCTTATGTGCCTTTTCTTTTCTTTTGGCTTTTTCTTTTGATTCTCTATCTCAGGCTACCCTTATTGCTTCCAAGGTCCCAGATTAAGCAGTTGGGAACCTTACTTTCTCTACCTAGCTACTGGTCTGCCAAGATTAAACAGTTTGGACAGACTTCTTTCTCTATTCTACAACAGAAAATTGAAACATGGCATGATCCAGATTAGGCTGTTGGACCATCCATCCAAAATTGAGTCAACATCAAGCTTTTGTACACACCTTGTCTTCTCATGGAAATATGGGATCTTTGAATCACCAAAGCAGAGCATATTTGGAACTTTTATTTGCCAATCATGAAATATGAAACCTATTGGTATAGGTAGCTAACAGTGGCTCCACATGGGGATGGTTTTTCATTTGAAAGACCAAGAACAGCAGGTCAGAATGCCTTGGCCCTTGACTTCTTGTATCAAAACTTGGAGTATTCCTCTTTGAAATCCCAAAATTGTGCTCTTCCCCTCTTGGTGCATCTCTGAACTTATTTGCCTTTTGCTGATAACTAATAAAACTTGAGAAACTGCATTTTTACATGTTAACAGAAATTAATATATACACCTGAATATGTACAAGGGAAACTTAGGCTACACTCATGGGTAATAGTCAAAATAGTGCTTCAACATCCTGCCATTTACAGGACCTTCATCCAAATCAGTTTCATCAAGATTCCTAAGGAAGTAAGTATTATTTCCTTGCACTGCTTGAACAGCAAATGGTCCTCTCCAAAGGGAATCAAATTTTCCATGTTTTCCTTTATCTTCCCTTCTTGAATCCCACTTGAGGACTTTATCACCTATGTTGAAATCTTCAGCCTTAGTCCTTCTGTCAAAGGCTTTCTTTAACTTTTCTTGTAAGACTTGAACTCTGCTATAAACTTGATCTCTAGTTTGCTGCAAACATATAATTTGATTTACCCTTCTTTGCACATCATTTGGTTCTGCCTGGCTTTCTTGAAGAAGTTTCATGACAGGAACCCCTAATGATGAAGGAAATTTGGCTTCTAATCCATAAACTAACTCATATGGGCTGATCCCAATTGATCTTTTGGTTGTTAGTCTATCTGCCCATAGGGCATTGACAAGCTTCTTATGCCAATTCTTTTTATTTTCTTCCAACACCTTCTTTATGATGTTTACAAGGCTTTTATTTGATGATTCTGCTAGGCCATTTCCTTGGGGATAGTATGCAGTAGAATGGCCCAGGGTAATGTGAAATTTGTGGCAGAAATTCACCATCTTCTTAGATCTGAAGGCAGCAGCATTGTCTGTTATTATCTTATGAGGACAACCAAATCTAGAAAGAATATTGGTCTCAAGGAACTGAATGATAGTGGAATCATTTGCTTGTCTGCATGGAACAGCTTCAATCCATTTAGTAAAGTAGTCTGTAGCTTTTAGAATCCATCTATGTTGGCCTGAAGATGAGGGATGAATTTCCCCAATGAAATCCAAGCCCCATTGTTGAAAAGGTCTCTCTGTTGCAATATGCCTCAAAGGAAGGGGCAGTAACTTTCTCTTTCCCTCAAACACTTGACATTTATGACATGAGGTGGCAAATTTCTTGACATCAAAGAAAACAGTGGGCCAATAGTAACCAACCCTCAGTATCTTATCCACAGTGGAATTCCAATACAAGTGTCCACCACAGTCACCTACATGAAATTCTTTGGTGACATTGTTAGTCTCATTCTCAATCAGGCAGTTTAACAATATACCCTCATGGTTTTTCCAAAGCAAATTGCCATCCATAACACAGAATCTTGAAGCTTTCATTTTTAGGAACCTACATTTAGTTCTGGACAATCCTGGGGGAGCACATAGGTTTTGTAACACATAACAGATATCAGAATACCAAGGGGATTGTTCAAAGGCTACATTGATATTTGGAGTCGCCAGCTCCGGTTCATTGTCCAGCTGGTTTATGTCTAAGGCTTGGAAGTTTGCTTCTGTCATTAGTTTGGCCAAACCTTGCCCTTTTATTAGTTTTGTAGGTTTTATTTCTATATCAAATTCCAAAATGTTGGCAATCCATTTTCCTCTTTTGCCCTCTAAGTTTTCTTGAGTGAGTATGTCTTTCACAATGGGACTTGGCACATAAGCTATAACATGGGAATAAAGGATGTAAATCCTGAAGTCTTTAATGGCCTTGACCAAAGCATAAGCTTGTTTCTCCATGATCTGATATTTCAGAGGTGCATCTCTAAGAGCTCTACTAAACAAAGCAATGGGTTTCTCATTTCCTTGGTCATCTTTCTGTAATAAAACAGCAGCAATAGTATGCTGGGAGGCAAAAGAGAAAATGATAAATTCTATGTCAAATTGAGGATTTGTTAAGACTGGGGTTTGGGTAAGGGCCAATTTTATACCTTCAAAGGCTTGATTTGCTTCTACTGTCCATTTCACTTTTGAATCCTTCTTTAGCATGTTGTTCAATAATCTGATCAGCTCCGCTAAGTTTGGGATAAACCTTCTTAAGAAATTGATCTTCCCTAAGAAAGCTTGCAATTCTTTGATGTTTCTTGGGTGGGGCATTTGTAAGATAGCTTGTATCCTGTCTGGGTCAATTCTTATGCCATCCTTTGAAATGATATGCCCTAATGGCTTACCTTCTTCCAAGCCAAATAGAGACTTCTTGGGATTCAAGGAAATTCCATATTTCCTACATGTTAAGAAGATCTGCCTTAAATGCTTCAAGTGTTCTTGGTCAGATTTTGAGAAAGGTGTGAGGTCATCCAAATAAATGACAAGAAAGTCATGAATCTCTTTGGCAAAATCAATATCCATTTCTCTTTGAAATGTTGCCCCTGCATTTTTCAATCCAAAAGGCATTTTTACATATTTGAAAGTTCCCCATGGGGTTGTGAATGCAGTTTTGTCCTGATCATCAGGGTGCACTAGGATTTGATTAAAGCCTGAGAATCCATCAAGTAATGAGATCCTTGAGGCCCCTACCACTCTTTGGAGAATGTGATCCATCTTAGGTAAGGGATAGTTGTCTTTGAGGGACACTTGGTTTAGATTTCTAAGATCAACACAAAGTCTTATCTCACCTGTTTTCTTTCTTGTAGGTACCAAGTTAGAAATCCAATCAGAAAACCTGATGGGTGCTATGATGCCAGCTTTAAACATTTTTTGCAGTTCTTTTTCGATTGAAGGGAGAAGCATGGGATTGATCCTTCTCAATTTCTACTTGAATGGATTTTGATTAGGCTTGAGAGGGATGGTATGCTGGATAACAGAGGTGTCATAGGATTTTAAATCCTCATAACCCCATGCAAAGACATCTTGAAACTCTTTGAAGAGGTCAATGTATTTAGGTTTTTGATCAGGAGGTAAGGATGCAGACAATTTTATTATTTTGGGCTTCTCAATAGTTCCAATGTTGCATTCCTCAATAGCAGCATTAAGGGGCTGCATTTTTGGTTTTCTAGGGATATCATTTGAGTCAAAAATGTCCTCCAATGGAGTTAGGCCTGTTGGAAGAAAATTGTCTTTCAGCTCTATGATCTCAGCCTCTGTAGCAGCTATTTCTTCATAACTGGTTTGTTGAATTTCTTGTATGTTGTTTTTGTTAAAAATTGTTGGATGTAAGATTTGGTGAGCTGTCTTGGGTGATATTGGCTTGTTGTTATGTTCAGTCTGTATTTGTGATTGACTTGCTCCCTCAGTGTCAATGTTTAATCCTGCAAATTCTTGTTGCAAGGTCAAGAAATTATTTATTTGTGTATCATCTTCAAATACTTGCCAATCTTTAACATTGTTTGGGATAGAAGGTCTGTGTTTTACCTCAGCTGTAAAGCAATGGCTAGGTTCAAAGGGTAGTTTACAGGTGCTTGCAAATGTGGCCAAACTATGGGCATGCAGGTTATGGGTTCTAGGAATTTTGGTGATTTGAAATTCAGTGAAGGAGTTTAGCATTTCCGCAGCAGTAGATCTATAAGATCTCAGTATTTTGTCATTGGTGACAAAATTACCCTTTACTTGTTGGACAACTAGGTCTGAATCTCCTAGTATTGAAACTTTTATGGCTTGTAAGGATTTTACTAGTTTGAGGCCTAGTAAGAGAGCTTCGTATTCTGCCATATTGTTGGTGCACCTGAAATTTAGCCTATAGGCTCGACCTTCTGCATGATTGTTCTGCTTGTTATGTATCCAAACTCCAGCTCCTGCCCCTAATTTGTTAACTGACCCATCAAATTCAAGGAACCATAGGACTTCTTGTTCTAGGGGAGACTTAATAACTTTTCTGTGATCTGGGATTGTGAGTTGAAGTTCTGATTTTTCATTTAGTTTGTCTTTTATGACAGTCTCATCACTTGATTGGATCAGCTTTATTTCTAGAGCAGTAGCTTGTTCATTAATGTCCTGATCTTGTTTGAGTGTCTTGGTTTCATCATCATTTGTAAGACCTGAATTATCATTGAAGAGAATATATGAATCTATATCAGAATGGACAGCATATATGGGAAAGTTTTGAGGTTTTTCTTCACTGCTGACCATGTATTTCATAAGTGACTCTCTATATAACCTCTTGGGTTGACCAAAGACTGAGATGGTTGCATACGACATGTCTAATTGTAGGGAACCTTGGAGTTTAGCCCCCCATGATCTTGATAACAGCATGCCATATTTGGGTGGGATATCAGCAACTACAACGTCCATTAGAATTGTTTTATTTGGGTACTAAACTAGGGACACACATAAGTCTTTTATTAAGCCTAAACACTTAACTTGGCTGGAGTCAAATGAGAATAGGTCCTTATATGGTCTCGTAATATCTAGATTCAATCTTTCCATGACTGATTTAGGCATCAAGTTGTGAGAGGCACCTGAGTCAAACATTGCATTATGTAGTATCTTATCATGAATATGCAGGTTGACATAGAAAGGTAAAATCCCTGTAACTGCTGTCTTTCCATCAACCTCTGGACCAGAAAGCAATTCTGGGGTGTCATCCAACACATTGACATTATCTTTATTACGATTAAGTTGAAGGGACTTCTTGATTTGTTTTCTATAAATGTCATGCTTGGCTAGTTCTGAAAGAGGAATAGCTACCTTCAATTTGCCAATTTCAGCTTCTAAGTCAAAGGGTCTTTCAGGTAGGGTCTTGGTATTTTGGTTAATAGCCCTTTCCTTTTCAATAGAATCCTTGATGCCCTCCTCTTGATTCTCTTTTTGATCTTGAGGCTTATCCCTCTTACTTGTCTTTTGAGAAATGTTGCTTGGGTTGTGTTGGAAGGGTGTTGTATCTGCTGGTTGCTGTTTTGAGGGGGATGTTTCAGTTATTTCCTCAATGGTTACCTCATCTGTAATTGGACCAGTTTTGTCACTTGGTTCTGTGACAATAGCTTTCTTAGGCTATGGAGTGTCCTTTGTCTTGTCAGGCTGTGTCACATTTATAGTTCTGCTTCTTAGCTTGTATTGTTTATGAACTTCATAAACAGCTGTGTCATATCCTTGTTTAAAGTCAAATGACTCACCTGACCTGGTTTGGAATTGCTGAATGTCATCATCCTTATGATCTTCTTGACTCAGAAAAACTTGCTGCTCATCATTCAGGCCCATCAAGTTGATGTGGGTGTCATCTGTTTGCTCATTCGGAGTGGATGCCTCAGTATAGTTTTCCTGGAAAGGAGGTCTTATGTCTGGATCAGAAGCGGCCTTGCCAACGTTTGGGTTTTGATTTCTCCTAAAATTGGGATTCCTGATAGGGTTATTTTGTGGTGCTTCCCATGATGACTTTCTCTCAACTGATTCTACCCTATCACCCAATCTCTTCATACCAGTGAGTATTGCATCCAGTTTTTGATCAAAGGCTGAGGGTTCTTCTTTGAAGGTGGTTCTCTTTTCCAATCTTGCCCTGTTTCTTTTGGCAATCAGGTTAGCCTCTACCGTGACAGCAACCTTTTGGGCATCTTCAAGGGTTTCAGGGGCTCTTTCCTTCAATTGATATGCCATATCAGGGTCAAAACCATCAGGAAATTTGTACAAGGCTAAATCAGGAGGAGGTCTTAAATTTTGTGGTATTGCGTTATATACGTTGTTGAATCTTGCACAATACTCCAAAACAGTCTCTTGAGGACCTCGTTTGATTGTATCATATTCACCAAGTATGTGCAGGGGATCTTTCTTTTTCTCCCATCTGTTAGTAAAGGCTTGATAAAGCTCATCAGGAGTTGTGATGGTGTTTACAGCCAGTGATCTAAACCAAGTTCTTACATCCCCTGTCAGGCTCTGAACAAAGATTCTCATTCTCACACTGTCATCATCTATTTCATAGTTCTCAAAATGGTCTTGCATCCTTCTGGCATGCTAAATTGCTGTGAAAGGGCCAATGGAGTCAAAACATGAGATCTTGGATTGGTAGTCCTGAGGTAAAGTTGCAGCATTAGCAGGCAACTACAGGGGTGCATATCTATTAGCCATATTTGCTGAATTTATAGGGTTGACAGGGAAAACTGGGATAACAGGGGTAGTTGGAACGATAGAAACTAGAGTGCTGGTCAAGGGAATATGTGCAGTGGATGGAGGTGTGAAAGGAGGGCTTTGAGATGTGGATGGGGAACTGGGGGAATCAAGGGTAGATCGAAATAGAACCTTGATTGGAGTTGGAACAGGGTTTGGATAAGCTGTCTCAGGACTTAAATCAGCAAGAGTTTCCTGTCCTTGCTGCTTCCTAATGATTTTTGGGATTGTATTAGGATTTTCAAAAACAGTTGGTGGATTAGGGTCAAGATTTGACCTTGTATATCGCGGATTCTTCTTGGGAGCCAGCTTCTGAACTTGTTTTTGAGTATGTTTTTTGGAATATTTTGTGTCTACAAGGGCCAAACAAGATTTTGGAGTGACTGTGTATATCTTAAAGCTAGCATGAAAATTGACTTGAAGCAGCTTAAAGAAGTATACAGAAATTAGAAAATCCTAAGGAACTCCCCAGCGGAGTCGCTAATTATGTTAACACCCAGGTTGTTCCCTTTGACTCCCAAGGGAATACGGCCGGGGTAACCACTAACCAATCTTTGGATTACAGCTTCTAGCCAAACTGTAATCAGAGAGGGCTCTCTCTTTAAGGTTTGTCTCTGTTTTGTGAAGATTTTAGGCTAGTTATGAGTTCAGGGTTTGTTTTTATGTTTTGGTTGAAGGATGTCTTCTGTAGCTAAGGTGGAAATCTTCAGATAGTTCTAGTCCATTGGGAAATGGAGTCTGTGGCTACAGGTTGTCTGAGATATTAAGTTGAGTTGCTGAAACTTCAGGGCCATTCAAATACATCATGAAACAAATTTTAAATTGCGATTATGAATTGTGATTAACCAGTGAAAAGCAATTAAGAATTTTCCACTAAGGTGAGGGTGTAGGAAAGAGATATGTTGCACAGGAGCATACTTGAATTCCTGAAACAACAATCACTGTGAAAGATATAGTTTGGAGGTGCAGTAGTTAAGAATTACACCTTATGACTATAACTGAAGAAAAACATTCATAACAACATAGATTGAGCTCAGGGTATTCAGTGAATAAATCCTGGAACTATTGCTTTTCTTTGCCATTAACTATGAAACATAGGAACATGAATAAGCTATGAAAATATAACAAAACACATAATGAAGAGTTTTTAAGGAGAACTTATTGTGCCACGAAGTATGCAGGAATCCTGTAACTTTCAGCAAAACAACAGAATGCCTCAGATAACACAGAGCTTTGGAAATTCCATCACTTTTGTATTAATCCTCTGGAAATTTACAGCATAAGAAACTCTAGAAGAGAGATCAACAAAAACCCCTGCAAACTTATGCGAGGGGGGAATATATACAAACGGTGATACAAAATATCTGAAGCGTTGAGTCATCTGAGAAATAAATATGTTCACCAACTTGTACAGAACGGCAGATAAGAAGTTATTACAGCTTTGAATACAACATAAATGCTCTTCAATTCTATCAGAAGACTTTTTGACCTTTGGAGGCTGCTGAGTCGGTTGAATGTTCTGTTATAAATGTTGGATGACGTGTCTTTGTGGCTCTGTCCTCCTGTATCTTTTCGGCCCTGTCACCTGTGACTGCCAGTGCTGCTTTAGTGGCTGAATAGTTTTGCTGAGTTGGCTCAGCCTATTCTTCTCCATGCATGTTGATTTTATCAAAATTTTTCCTGTGCATGATAACTTATATATTTAAATGAAAAAAATTGAATACAGGATCTGGTTTACAGTATTGTTTGTATCATTTTGGTCCAGAATTCCTGTGTGGGAAATTGATGTCTCAGGATTGCCTCTAGAGTCTCATCTGCCTCTGTGTATTTGTAGAAATTTGGAGGCACTTCAAACAAATGTTGGATCTCATTCATGATGAAAAATAGGTTCTCAACCCTGTTGTAGAGACTTTGCCCTGATGCTGGCCCTGATTCTTCTAAAGTACTGGGCCTTTCTGTAATCTGATTTGTAGCAAATGTGTTGACCCTTTTGGCATAATGTTCATGGGAAAGTAGTCTTCCTGCGCTGTTCAGTAAGCTAGGAAGACCTCTATTTTGCAATGCCACAAATTTGTCCGTGAACTTATTAACCTCTGTCTGCATATCCCGGCTTCTTCTCTCCAGTGTTTGTACCAGGTTTCTTAGTGTGAGGACCCTCTTTATCAGCTGGATGGTTTCAGTTCTACTGGAGATTCCCATTGCTGCCAGCTGAGCACTTGTTCTGTTATTAATCACATTAATCATTCTGTTGGCAACCTCAGGCATATTGCCTAGAGATGCCCTTGCTCTTTGGATTTCTCTATGTGATTTCCCTATGAGCTCTATCTGCTCATGAATGGTCTCAATGTATTGCCATTGATCAGTGATTGATTGGCCAATGTTGGCCCATAAAACTGTCCTAAGCTCAGCTGTCACTTTGTCAAGTGTGAGCTCCTTCTCCAGCTCCTTTATCTTATCCTTAAGGGCCTTTATTTCCCTTCCTTTTTCTGCTACAGTCTACTTGGATTTATCATATCTTTCATTGAGCTTGGCTAGACTCTCCCTGGCCTCATTTAGCTCTGCCATTTCGGCTTCCAGGGCTTGGATTTCATTCTTGAGCTTCTGCATATCCAGGCTTGGAGCCTGCTCTGTTGTTGGTGCAGTTGCTGATGTAGATGGTGCTGTCTACTCAGTAGGAGGAGCAGTAGTCTGAGGAGGTTCCTCCAGGTTAATTATTTCTGGAGGAGGTTGAGATGTTTGTCCTCCTTCTTTCTGTTGTAATGTTGCCTGCAGTGCAGCCTGTGCAGCCTCTGATTCTCCCAATTTCTCTTGTGTTTGGATCAGCTGTTTATATAGGGACACCAGCATAGCTGATGCATCTTGGTCATGTCTCAGCTGGGCAACTTCTCCAGTTTGTGGGTGAATGGTTGCTGGGACTTTTACCATTTTCCTTAGTGCTGCCAAATCTGCATCCCTTAACTTCAATAATGCTTGTACAGCCTTGATGTCCTTGGGATCATGCCCAAGTTCTATGATTATTTCCTCTAAGGATTTGATTCTGTTGTCCTTTGCTTGGGAGGATGCTCTCTCCAACTCAAGTTGGGCAGCTGTATTATTTAGGCTATTTTCTAGCCTGTAGTTCTCCAATGTCTTATCTACCAAGGAGGCATACACCATCTCACCCGTTTGCTTATGTAATTCGATTTTATCCATTGGGTGGATGTCCTTGGCAAGGACCTCAAGGTTGGTCCTTATGTAATCTGCAGCTGACTGCGGCTGCAACACGGCTGGCATAAAGTGGCTCATGATCATCTTGCCCTCCTGGACATCAAATGCAGACATTAGTCTTTGCTGGTTAGTGGGAGCCATTTTCAACAAATGATTATATAGCTGTACTCTTATGGGCTCATTCCTCTTCTTTATGTCAATGAACTGCTGCTTGATGCCCACCTCAGCTCCTCTTTGCTGGCTTGAGGAGCTGACTTCTCCTCCCACTGTCCTCTCTTGTTCCTGCTGGAAGGAACTTGCAGATGCCTCCATGCTAGGTGGGCCCATGCCCAAAGATTGCCCTATAGGCATTTCTTCCTCTGAGAGGGGATTCATTCTATGTCTTTTCTCCCCATGAGTTGTTGATGTTGTGAGGGGAGTCTCTCTGTCCCTCTTTCTGCTTATATCCTCTTTTTGCGGGGTTTGGGGGAATGAGGCCTCCACTGTTGTCTCCTGCCTAGGGGGCAGGGTGTCATGAGCTTGCTGCCCGGTGGATTCTGGGGCCTGTGATGTTTGCTCTTGCTGCACTGGCTGTTCTTTTTCTTGCTGCCCCCCTTGTTGCTGTTGTACCTGTGGTTGTTGCTGCACTTCCTGCTGCTGCACCTGTTCATGAGGTGGCTGCTGTGGCTCCATCTCTTTCTCTTTGCCTTTGCTAGAGGTTTGATCAGTAGCTTTGGCTGCTTGCTGATGTGCTGTGGAGGAGGAGGCAGCTGCTCCCACTTGAGTGCCCGGAAGAGCAAATACCTGTGCACAAAGCTCTAAGTCAGCCATCTTTTTGATATTTTTAACTGCTCTTTGATTTAAATCTTCTTGTGTGACAGCTTCCTCTAAGGTGCCTCTCCTCCACTTTATTTGATTTGCATATTTTTCTATATGAAGCAACCTTACGTGGTCATAACTGGCAAGCCTATACTTGACCCTTCTTAAAGTTATGAAGTGATTGGGGTCATAAGGTTTCCAAAGGAAACTGGTCTGTAGGCCAAGGGATTCTAGCATTATGTCTGCTTCTTTCCAACCTTCCTCCCTTTTGTTGTAAATGAAGTGGCCTAACTGGTTTCTTACTTTGAGCTGTGCTTTCTTGCCTTTGCCTGAGAAATGTAGCACATCAGCATTCCCAAACAGCCTGAAGTATTCAAGGGCAAACAATCTCATGGGCACATATTTGGGCAATCTGTATGGGGGCAACTCACACCCATATATTCTGATGACTGTGTGGTTTTGGTAATAATACCAATCCCCAATGCTGTATACCTTAGACAGCTGAAGAATCCTCTGCATCTCATCAGTTAGCCTTGGAGGAGGTGAGCTCATAAGCAAAGACATGGCTGGGTGGATGAAAAGGTCTATAAACTCACAATAAGTGTATGGAGAACAGGATCTGCAGTGGAAGGCAGAGGACCAATAAACCACTGACCTTGGATTTCCTTGTGCATCCACTCTCTTCATAGCAAAGTGAAATTTCTCATGTTGATAATACAAAATTAAGTGGTAGATGTAAGAGGTGTATCTGAACACCCTTTCTCTTGACAAGTTCATCAATTGCTCATGTATTTTTTCAGATATGTAGGTGGCATAGTCATAGCAGATTGGAAACTTGCCAGGGGAAAACATGAGCATCATCACCAGCACAGTTTCATCAACAAACTCAATTGAATTATAGCCCAGAATGGGACTGATCATGTCTACAAGGTCCTTGCCCAATTGGTTAAGATAAACATGAGAAATGGGAGGGTACTTCACAGTGTCAGAGTCAATGTATAATTGATTTAGTTTGGTGACCTGAGCATCTGTCAATTTAGCTCCTTGCTTTATCATATCAACCAGTGATAAAGGGACTAATTTCTTCTCAGTTTTGAAGTGCAACATCTCTCTGATGGCTTCAGGGGTGACATAGAAAACTGATGAGCCTGAAGGGTCAATCACAACCCTCTGAGTGGCGTCGTAGCATTCAACACATAGGTGGATTAGGTCAGGAAACTGGTTAACCTGAGGGAGCTTGAAGAGAGGGAGGAAAGAATCCCAAATGCCCAATACATCTGTTCCAGCCTCGTGTTTAATCTTCAATTCGTTTAACAAGTGGATGTGGTACTTGTTGTGCATTAGCATTTCTTCTGATATCTGATAATCCAGGTCTGCTAATGGTTGCCATTCCAATTCTCTCTGAGGGGCATTTAATGGAGCAATGTTCAAGGCTACAGGAGCTACTGGTGCATCCATGGTTACTTTAGGCTTCTGTTTGTATGCACTGGTGTTACTATGCAGAGCAACACAGAGGAGTATTTTTGCAATATAGAGGTGAATTGCAAGGAAGAGAGGGTAAATTGTAACAGCAGCAATTGAAATACTGCACAGAGCACTGATAGGGCAAATGCTTGGCTTTAGAAACTCTCTATACGGTGAATTGGTGCAGCTTGGGTTCTCAGTTCACGAATGCGCGAACCAACTGTATGTTTTGTGCAAACTCGGGTAGACAAGGCTCTGCAGGCGAATTTCGACTTAATAGTTGAAAATGGAGGCTTGCCACAGGGGATTTGCCGGTAAATTATAAGCTTGCCCACTCTTTTAATTTTGTTTTAGACAATTACGGACACAACCGAGTGCAGGGGAGGTAAATTTGATAAATACCTGGTGAATTGCTTGACAAAGTTTGCAAATGCAGGTGGGATGGAAGCGCCGGCGGTCTCCTGGTTGATTTCAGCTGGTCGGCGATGGAATTGGACGTAAAATGCATGCAGGGGGAGTAACAGTCTTTTTTGCAAAAGTAACGAAAAACATGAATTTTGGCCAAAATATAGACTTTTGGGTTATTTGGCGCCTTTTTTGGATGACGTCAGCATGACGTCATCAGGTGGGGTCAAGGTCGGATGACGTCAGCATGACGTCATCGAGACACGTGGCAGCTTGAGAATGGTCCACGGGGATGATGAGGTGGTGGGCAGGTCAGAGCAGTGGCGGACAGGGGCGCTGACGCGGCGGTGATGTAGCAGTGACGTGGTAATGATGTTGGGATAGCGGGTTAACGGAAATCGGAAACAGTAAGCAGTTTGATATCGCACCGCCTTATATACGGAAGCGGGATTGTCAGAGGGCGCTCCGATACGATTTGGGGGTGACGCGTGGCAGAGGCCTGACGTCACCCTCTGACAAATTTCGGAAGCTATCCTTCGGACGTCGGAGCCGCTCCGATATGCATGTGGGCCGTCGGATGAAAAAGGCCAGATCCGACGGTTGACGGATCGTTGAGATGCCAGGTCAATACGGATGTGGGCGGGGTTTAAAATAATATATTTTTTGGAAGATGCGCCCAGCGGGAACCTTTGGAGTTTGGAAAACTTATATGGTTTTCAATGTATTTTTATAAAAAACGCGCATAGCGCCCAAACTTTGGGTAAAATGAAAAAGTGGGTTTTTCATGTGTTTTCGCAAATAAAGCGGGTTATGGGTGAAAATGGGATTTTTTACAAGGTTCTTTTGCAAATGAAGGGGTTAATGGTTTAGATAACTTCTGAAGGGGAAAGAGGGGTTGGGTTTGGGTTCTAAAACTGACCAGATGTCAATTTAATCCCTGACTGTGAACATATGGCTATAATGCCAGGGGGGAAGGGGTATTTATAGAATGCTTGGGGTTTATACACCATAGTGTTTAAAATAATAGGGAAAGGGTAACATAGGGGATTTACATAATAAGAAGTTAGGGGTTAATATGAATGGAAGGAGTGAATGAGGAGTGATATCCCTAAGTTTTTATGAAAACAACTTAGCTTAGGGAGTAGATCAAAATGAAAAGAATTTTAGACAAGAAAATGTGGCTTTTAAAGGAATAAGAACCAACATAAAACCTTAAATTCTGTCATGAACACAACTGATGAAGGGATGTTAGTAATGAAGGTGAAAGGGGAAAAAAGGGAGTTAGTCATGCTCCTTTGCTTTGCTGCAACATGATGGAGAAGAGGAGCTTCTCTATCCACTGATGTTCCTTTATAAATAGGTTACCAAACATTCAATTGTAAGGAATGACATTTCTGCAACCCCATCTGCCTACCCATCTACTTGCCTAGCATTTTTTGTTTCTTCATGGAGGGTGCACTTAGACTTGCAGACCCTTATGTGCCTTTTCTTTTCTTTTGGCTCTTTCTTTTGATTCTCTATCTCAGGCTACCCTTATTGCTTCCAAGGTCCCAGATTAAGCAGTTGGGAACCTTACTTTCTCTACCTAGCTACTGGTCTGCCAAGATTAAGCAGTTTGGACAGACTTCTTTCTCTATTCTACAACAGAAAATTGAAACATGGCATGATCCAGATTAGGCTGTTGGACCATCCATCCAAAATTGAGTCAACATCAATCTTTTGTACACACCTTGTCTTCTCATGGAAATATGGGATCTTTGAATCACCAAAGCAGAGCATATTTGGAACTTTTATTTGCCAATCATGAAATATGAAACCTATTGGTATAGGTAGCTAACAACCACAACAATTGGAAAGAGTAAAAGGGCCTTGTGACATAGTGGAAAGCAAAATTATGGAAACCAGGAAGTGTACCCCTCACAACTATAAATATGGAAGTGTTGTTTCTCCTAGCCTTCCACAACCTACAAGGGTTACACCACAACAATTGGAAGAAAAAAGGGAAAATGGGCTTTGTTACAATTGTGATAGCAAATGCACTAAAGGTCATAAGTGTGCTGAGAAGAAATTATTTTACATAGAATATGAAGAGGAGTAAGAAAAGGATCAAGAAACAACAAAAGAAGAAGATATACGCCAGGACCCCACCCCAGAGAAAGAAGAAATGAATCAGACCATATCTTGTAAAGCATTGGCAAGAATTACCACTCCTCAAACTCTCAAGATAGAAGGACATATCGAGAAGAAAAAGGTGCAAGAAGTGAAAGATCACATCGAGCATCAAGAAATAAACCTAACCATATCTTGTAAAGGATTGGAAGAAATTACCACTCCTCAAACTCTAGAGATAGAAGGACATATCAAGAAGAAAAAGGTTCAAGCAGTGAAAGATCACATCGAGCATCAACAACAAGTTCTCCAACTTTTAAAGGATAACGCCACTTCGGTGCAAAATCAAACGAAACAACAGGCACTTAAAAAATGGCGAACTTACCGAATGGGAAGACTCTTAAAGGATGAGGATGTGAAAGCATTGTTTTGTGCTATTTATATTATCCAACCAGATTGGATAAATGAAGTAAGGGATGAATGGAAGAAGGACGAAGAAGTATGGCCACTTATTCAAAGGTTGCAAAAGATCCCAATTCAAACAATATTGCCAGAATTAAAGAGGAAGGAAAAATCATATTTGAACCTGGAGCAGTCACAGAAACAAGAACCCGACAGCTACGAAATCGATCAATTTCAGAGTATCAAGTGGAAGAACTACCTGCTGAATATTCCACATGGGAGGACAAGAATTTTATACAGAAGCATCAAGAACTACTCAAGCATTGAGGACAATGCTTTTTGAAGGAGAGGGGCATGTTAGGCCCCTATACTACTAGCGTAACCCCTTATTGTTATTAGTATAACCCACTTATTATATTGATGTACCCATGTAGTGCCGATATTGTTACTATTGTGCCCCATAGAAGCCCACTATTGTTATTATTGTGCCCTTACATTATTATTGTTATGTCGGCTCTGATTATGTTATGACCCCTTAGACCCCTATATATAGAAAGGAGGTCTTTTCATTTGTATCATCCAAGAATTGTTCATTTATGTAATGTAAAGGAGGTTGCCCCCTCGAAGAGGCTGAATTCTAAGGCGTTGATCTATCTTTTCTATCTTTTCTTGAGCTGGTTTCATAACAAAGGCTCTTCTTCCTACGCTTAGATAGGGAAAAGAAGGCTCCACAGCTGAGTGCGCAAAGGCCGAGGTAGAGTCCACAGATGAGTGCGTAGACCCCTACAGTTGTGTGCGCAAGGCAGTTTGAGTCTGTAACCATGATTTGAAGATCAATAAAGATAGTTTTCCAAAGAATTATTGAGTATTATATTTATCTTTGTTAATGTTATATACTGCTGATGAATGATCTGTTTTATGAGATATTGATTGAATGTTACGTGATTCTCTTGAATAAGTCTTAATAATGTACGCAATGTATGTTTAACTACTTTCACACAGACTCTGGTAATCTCTCTTATGTTTACTAATAACTTAAGTAAATTTGCGCGAACACTAATTTAGGACTGCTCTCTGATGCACGTAAGTAGGTGAATTGTCTGTTAGAGGTCTGATAGGACCGATCATAGACTTTCATGAAGGTCTGAAGGTTGTTTTAACAAAGTTTCAACAAAATTCCCTAAGAGGTAATTGATCTGCATGAAGGTGGATCTAAGGTGCTATAAGGCATCACACTAGTCTCTAGATGTAGAAACTTGGTTCTTGCATCCCCCGATATTGCCTTGGGTGAGACTGTAGCTTGCGCTACATGTGTTTTTTCTGAAAGGGCCAGTAGTGTAGTGTTTTGTTGGTTGGCACAACTAACTCTGAACTTGGGTCAGGACCCCCTAGGCCAACATGTTTCAATGTATGGTATGAAGCATATATAATATGAGATATGTATATGGCTCACCGTAGATGCTGGTAAGACAAATTATCCAACTATTGAGAGGATAATCGGCCAAACCTATATTTTTGGGATCTAAGCCAAGATTGATGTTAATTAAGTGAAAAGTTTTCTAGGGGCCATCATGCCCCTAAGAATTAGATACTACCCCCCAACATATGATGATGTAGGGGAATTATCAAGTATGGAAAGGTGGGAATGATGCCCCTAGGTGGATGAGTTTTTTGAGTGCCATTGTGTTCCAAGTGCTTAAATAAGGGTTACAAGAATTCGACCTAACTAACATGAAATCCTCTAGAGGATGACGAGTAGATGTAGCAAAAAAGGTGCCCCCTAGTTTTTCATGTATGGTTGTAGCATGATATGGACATGTTGGATGTATTTAAAATAATGGACTCTAAACACTTTATTAGATGTACTTAATATGGATATGCACGGTGTGGTGTCATCACCATTTGTTGTTTATGTTTTATTATGGGAACAATGGATAGATGCAGTTGGAGAAATGCAATGGTGGATTGTCAATCTTGCTTGGCACTACATATATGAGTCAAATGGAGTTAATTTCTGGGTTCGCATACATGGTGTTACTATTCCAAAGAGTGGCCTCAGATATAATGAATTGATACTCACCTAGATGACAAAGTGATTGAATAACAATAATTTCTAGGGTATTGGGTTGTTGTTGGAATATGGGGGAATGATTAAGTGGATCATCCCTAGGGTGATTTGGGGTGATATAGAACTCTAGAAAATCTTTGAAATGGGGAATAATAGTAGCATGTTGACAATTCTGGATGCACCAACATGTCAGGGGATCTCCCCGGTAAGAAGTCCCAACTAGACCTTAGACCATTGGGTGTAGGAGTCCCAGAAGTGGGTCGTACGATATCGCCTTGACCGCAGTTGCACACAGATGCAAGTAAGATGTCCCTACTGGTAGAAAGGGTGTGACATATGTAGTAAGTCAAGGAAGGTGCATGAACGGTTCTAACACATGGAGGGTGAGGTGAGTGTGCCCCTTGGAAACTTGTGAAAGCACGGAGTTAAGAAGGGAACACATTTGCAAAGATGCATCATAAACTGGAAGGCAAGTAATCTAGCATTCCAAAGTGATGGTTGAACCAACAACACATTTCAGTAAGATTCATACGTACATATATAGAAAGACTCTATACACACATGCGTAAGAAAATAGATAGATATATCATTTAGATTAAACAAGATAGTTGATCTACAATACGACATATGCATGAAACGTGCTGGCTATGTTATATTAAGAAGTGAAAGTTCCAGTCATACAATACAACCATGTCCAACCACTAGTTTTGAAAATAGAACGTTACAGTCATTGTTGCCTTCTCCTCCAAAGAAATATACTACCTCTACACAGTGGAGAAGCCAAGGCTCGTTACAATACTCTCCAAGATTTCTCTAAGATACTCCTATCTCAAGATTGGCTGACCAAAAGCCTC
Organism: Pinus tabuliformis; assembly: GCA_031772625.1. Lineage (NCBI taxonomy): Eukaryota > Viridiplantae > Streptophyta > Pinopsida > Pinales > Pinaceae > Pinus > Pinus tabuliformis. Next base: position 510,400,232 of record CM062816.1, on the reverse strand, counting down.
TGCAATGAGTTATGAGGGAATATATATAGAAAAGGGTGGGGGGACCCTTGACATTCCCCTTTATGATTGTTCATCTATCCTCATGACTCTTCAACTACTCTATGACTGTTACATCCAATTATTGACACTTGAACTTCCACTTGACAAGACATTACATACAATTTGCACATCTACCCATGTGAGACAAAATAGGCTTGAGCAAGCCATGCAAGACATCACTATGATTCAAAAAACTGTGGGAAGACTAGCTCTTCGACATCCTCACGATGGTCTATGGTGGCAAACTAATGCCAAGATGGGTAGTCCGCTATGGTGTCCGTGTACTCTGTGGTGACATCTTTCTGGAAACAAAATCTTGCCTATGTTGCATCTAGGTACACTGCTCTTGCTCCTCTGTCCAACTTATCTAATAACATGTGCATCATTGTCTTGAGTGCAACCGGACTAGTGACATAATGTTTCATGGTGTCTACACTGATCACCAAGTATGCGCTAGTGGCTATGTGCATCAACTCATCAAAGTATTAGTCAAGCTCCATTTGGACTTGTGCCTTCATCTTTGCCTTGGTGAGTCTCCCAATAGATGGGATCTCATGTGCACACACAACAACATCCATACTCCTAAATACCCATGCATAGGAAGCCTGCAAACTAGTGATGAGCTATGGGAGGTAGTCATAGTTCCGGATCTGACTCCAGATGCATGCCTTTAGCTTGACTGCTCTGGGCTTCATCATCTTGGGTAAGTGTAAAAGGGCTCCCTTGTATCTCATTGTCCATGTTTTCATGTAATCAACAATAGTATGCACATTTGAGAAGATACGTGCTCTCCTAGCACATCGCTACTACCAATCGTTGAGATGGACAACGACCTTATGCATGGTACCAAACTTGGAATACAACGCTCGCATGATTTTCTCAAGGGACAATACTTCATCCACTATCACCTTCTTCAACTCTTCTCGGGTGGATGTTATAACCCATTCTCCTCCTTGCTTGGACCTCTGTAACTCCTTAGCCATTTTCTCATTCTCAACTATCAAGAAGCGAACACTCGAGCTAGTGTCTTCGGCATATGCTCTGGTAGCATCGGCCAATGTTGCTGGATGCTTGTGCACATCAGACACGATCACTTGTTCTTCAAACTGCGTAGGAGATGTGTTGTCATCCAGAGTAGACACTCTGCGTGATTGCACAACTCTATGCTGCGACTCATCGAATGATATGTTGTGCATCTCTCCTTTTGGATTGTCTCCAAGGATCTTAATATCTCCTTGGTCACTTGGGACTTGCTCTGCTTCCGGATCTAGTGAAGCTGGTGGGTTGACCTCTTGGTGGTAAGGCATGAGGTCAATGTCTTTCTCTAACTCTTGTTGCTCCATATTTGTATCCATATGCTCAAGTGCTTGTTCAATCTCTTGAGCGAAGTCCTGCTCCTGTGACTGCTCACCTGTCTGCTTGGTGCTAGCTATTCGAATGAGTCTACTACATGTACGGGCGTAGTTTTATCTGTCTGTACATGTTGCGCCCCCTGTCGTACCTATTCTTGATGCGCTTCCTTCTCTTGTCTTCACAACTCCTATTCCTTCTGGAGTTGCTCCAACTCATTTGACTCCTTCGTTGTTTCCTCCATCCTCTGTTTTTCTCTTTGCCTTTGTGCAGTCCTCCTATAGCGTTGTTGCCTCTTTGTCGCTATTGTCAAAGCTTCTTTTTGCACAAGTGGGTCTGCTATGAACTTACAGCTTTGTTCGACCTTTGCACTATCGACAATATTTCTCTTTCCTTTGTCACACGCCAATATGTTTACCTCTGCTGCTATTACTGTTGGTGCTCTCCTGGATGTTGCTTCACTAACCATTACATAGCAATGTTGACCAGTTCATTGGGCCTAGAGAAGTTGTAACAATATCTCCATGGTCCTTCCTCTGCCCAATGACATGCCTCGTGGATCCACTGAAATTGTACTGTCGCAGTGGTCTTTCACAATATAATATGGGTCATACCGATTGAAGCTTCAAATGTCAAAAGGATATTTCTTGATATCCTCTATTTCGACATCTGCATGCTTGAGGTTCTGTATCTCGTACAATGAAATCCACAAAGGGGGAGTGGGCCAAGGTGCCTTCTTCTTTTGATGTAGCCTAGTTGACAGTCCTACCGAGATGTGGTATGATAATTCTTCCCTGACGAGCTTGTCCATGGAAAACTTCGACAAAACATGCGAAGGCTTCTCTACATTGTACATTCGTATGAAGGTGTCGGACGGTGAGCCATACCAATCCGCTATGTCGATCAGTTCCTCCATTATTGCCTTTGACATGCAGGGTGGATCCTGCTCAAATATCACCTTGTACAACAGGGTGACAAAATGATCTGACAGTTGTGTGATAACTCCTCTGAAGCTGCATTCAGAAAACATTTTACAATAAGTATTGACAGAGGTTTCTATCGATATCCATGCCCACTTCATGCCTGGGAACTGCTTACGAGCACATATTGCATCTAAGATGTAAGCGGACATGTATATTTCTGCTTGTTGACATTTGGGTGGCTGTCGAGCTCCTGTGACTTGTTCCTTCAGCCTGTGAGCCAACATGTCAGATCAGTTGCATGCTTTGCCTTCATTGGCTAGTTGGTCCAACGCGATCACCCAACTCTACGGGAAGGTCTCCGTGCTCTCTTGGCCATACAAGTGACATGCAAAGATGACCAAGTACTAATATGCCTTTTGTAGTATATTCATCTTTTAAATATGGTTGGGTGTCATCCTGAATTTGGATGGCTCCTTCACCAAGTTCTTCAAGATATCCTTGGAGTTGGCATTGTTGCTGGGTAGGCTGAAGGGTGTCTCCATGGTGATCACTGGCTTTGAAAAATGGTACATTTGTTGATAATATTATGCCCTGAAGGTAGCAATCTCAATCTCGCTGACACTGCTCAACGTCATCATCTCGGGATCTGTGTGTGAGACAATCCAATGTATCATGTCCTTACATGGGAATGGGAGATACCTGCATGCAATCTGGTACAAGCCAGACTTGTGAATGTTCACATAGACTTGGCGGCATTCAAGATATTCCCTAAATGAGACTAAGAATGCATCATTGACCTCTTGCCATTTTAAATTGATGTCTTTTTCTATGATCAGATTGGTGTCTTCATAGATCGGAAAACTCATAGACACTTGCTCAACTGCTGCTCAAGTTGCACTTCCGTCGATGTCCTTTGACCCTTCTCTATTGGATGCCATTGATCTTGAACTTCTGAGAGATGGATGAACACCTGTTGTATCTAGAGACATGGAGACATTCATGGAAAGAAATCGGTCAGTTAAAACCAAAACAAACTTGAGGGATGACATGTAACATACATGGGGAACTACTGGAAATGATTGTGCAATTTTCATTGGGAGGCCGACAAACTGACTACCGGAACTATGTAAAATGAAGTCCGGATTGTCAGGAGGCTGGTTGACTGCTGGAATTGCACAATGCGCAATCCAGACTGGCCTGCTAGGTGCTGGGATTGAGAATTGCACAATTTCAACTGGCAAGTTTTGTAGGCCTAGGTACTATATTCTGTAGTTTTTTGGGCCAGTAGTCACTGCCTCTCGGAATTGTGCAAAGAAAAAATGGAGGGCAAGAATTGGCAAGAATTGTGCATTTTCTCGGAAGAAGCGAGAGCCTTCCCTCTCAGAATTGTGCAATGTTGTGGGGTTGAGGCAGAATCTGGGCCAAGGTTGCATAGACCCGCCCACGGGCAACTGAAAGAAAAATGACTATGTGAATGCATGGAGATACTAAGTGTAAGCAGGAGTGAATGATCATGCATGCAAATAGTGAATGCAAGATTCAAAAAATGAAACAACATGTATGTGTGTGAAATGAGTCGCTGAATCAACCAATGTTCATGCAAAACAGTGTCATGCATGTGAAAATAGTGAGATGCTAACAAAAACTAAAATGGTGCTTGTACAAGCTAACATGTATGCAAGCAACAAAAAGTGTTTACAAAATCAAGGAGACAACACTCACACAAGAAAAAACACAAAAATCGATAGAAATGCTACAAAAGACAAGTTCAGTAGACTTACTTGGAAATAAATGAGTTGGATGTGTCGAAGACTCCTGGATGTGTAGTGGGATGTTAGAGGTCCAAGATTGATGTGAATAATGACCATCTCTGAAGCATCAAATAAATAATTTTGAGGCTTATGAAGCGCATGGCACAAATCTAGGAAAAAACGACACTTGGCGGAAAGTTTCTAAAACAATCTTTGCATGTAACCTCCAGTTGCTAAAAAAAATCCCTAAAATCTAGGGATTCTTTTTGCATGTTACTTTTTGCTATTTTGGGGAAAAGAATCCCATGCATTGAAGTCAAGTTTTCTCGGTCCTGAGTGGAACCGGTAAACCTGAGGGCACATGCAACAACCTGGTTTTCTGAGGGGAAATTTTGTGCAATTTTCGAGATGAAGCTGGGTTGGCTATCTAGAGGGATTGCACAATTTCTAGGAGGAGAAACTAATGGTTGCCCCGAATTGTGCAATTTATGTGCTGAGCAGCAATCCTGGGCTAGATTGTGCAGTTTTCACTGTGAAGGTTGTCTGACAGGATTGTGTAGTTTCTGAGCCGAACAGGTTGTCAGTAAAATTTGCATAATTTCTGGAGGGAAGGTTGGTTCCCCTCTAGAATCACATAATTTTTTGAGGGAGATACTCAGCGAGCAGCTGGACCAAGTTCAGAATGGAAACCTATGAGGGGAGTGAAGAAATATATCATGCACAGGCTGGCAAGTTGCTAGCAAACGATTGAATCTCATGTACTTGATAGCGCAAGACATGATGCTAAGGATGGTTGTTTGCGAGGCTCCAAAATGAAGCTAAGGAAATTTTTTGGAGGGTGGTTGTAGTCGCTACAACACAACACTAGATTCGACACTACAAGATGGAAAATGAGGGTTAGGGAGAATCTCTTCTCATAGAATCTCAAGAGTGGTTTCCCCCTTTCGTAGACATTGAGTGGAAATGTAATGGCCACAAGGTGGATGTGGTGTGAATTCTTGGCTTCAAAGTAAGAAGTGGTTGAACCAATCTTCATCATGGGAGACATGGTTCACATACACAACATCTACTATGGTAGACTAATGACAAGTGGATACAATCTCCACTGATGTTGAGACCAAATAATATTTAGAATATGACTCTAAATGAGCACATTAGGAAACTCCTAAAGAGTGTGAATGTATTGATCCCATGGATGGCGACAACTAGAGAATAGGGGTTGGACTATCCTTCATCTCGACATTAGGAGGGGGAATCACGATGGTGGGTTGAGAAACCTCTTATCCTAGTGAAGCAGTGGGGTGAGAGCCTATGGGTAGAGGGGAAGTAGAGTCACTACAAGGGACATATAATTCATGAAGCACTTAAAGTGTATCATGAAAGTCTTCGATACAGGGACAATGATGGGAATAATGTCCATGCTTATCGCACAAAGCACAAGGGCGGTTCATGTATAAGAATTTTTTCTTCTTGGTGGATTCAAGTAGGGTAACATGGACCTTAGGAATGTTAGGGTTGGGAAAAGTATAAGAGACCACATTATTAATATGGGGAAGTTCAGATGTGCCCAACAACATCACACAAAGAACATGGACGAGAAGGCTTTCGTATTTTAGCAGTAGTGGGGGTTACTTGGGTTACCTTGTCTTTGATTCCCTTTTTATGGGCTTTCCCCCCTCACTAGATGCTTTCAAAACGTGAGTGACTTCCTACTGAGGTTGTTTTGGAGCTGAAGCAAAGGAAGAGGTGTAGGAACTGGTTAAACTAGGGTAAAAATTGTATAAGGTTTGAGTTGGTAGGGAGGAGTGTTTGTAGGAGGATCAATGTACCATATTGGGATCCCCAAGGTGATGTAAGGAAGACTTAACATAGACATAACAGGAGTGCAAAAGATTACTTGTGGCGGTAATAAGAAAGGTATTTTACCATAAGGATAATGTCCTGGAGGAATTTCTCCTAAAGTATGAGTTGAACCTTAAGCAAAGGGTTGTTGAGGAGATGGATACTAGGAAGATGTACCAAACTACTTGCCAACGACCTATGACACTTGAAGCATGAAAACACTCAAAGAGCCAGGGTCAAAAAGAGAAGAAGTGGGCCATAATAAGCCCCAAGCAACATGGAATATTTATAGACTCTCAGGGAAACATTGGTAAGGGTAGGGGTGGTATTATTGCCTTCCATAGATGAAATAATGATCTAAGGAGAGGTCTGTGACTGAGGGTCATAATAAGTGAAATGATTGATAGTGATGATATTTCCATTATGAGGAAAGAAAATCTTGCAAAAGATATAAGATGTTATAGTTGACATGGTATACATGTAACTATGACCCAACAAGGTGTTATAATCCAAAGGGGCATCAATGACTTTGATATCAATTAAGACAATCTTTCCAACAATGGTTATGGGGGAATTCTAATATAAACTGAGGGGTTGAGAGGGGTGACCATCCCAAACACGAAGAGTGATATTGGATGGTGACAGGTCAGGTGAGTCAAGTTTCTTTGAGACACTAGCGACCATTACATAGGTGGAGGTACCTTTGTCAATTATAAACCATTGAACAACAATGTTTTTTATGGAGAATGGTATCTGAAAATAAATGGATGAAGGGAGGGGTAGATGTTTTGATTTATGAATTTAAAAGACGATCAAATGATCTTTATAAGGACCCACAATGCCCAGAGTAGATAATAGATATTTCCATTGGGATGGGCACGTCTGAAGGACTTCTAGCATTGACATGGTAGCAGGAGACTGTGCCAAGTCATCTACCATACTAAATTTATGGATGGATTTAGAAGAAGAAACATTTCGACGTAATGGTCCTTTGGTGATCTTAGGGTGAACCTTTACCTTAGACTGAGGTAGGTACCATTTCATGATGATAGGGGCTCAATGGAAATTTTGGATTGAGAATCAGTCACTGACTTATCAGGAGGATTGTCATACTAGCGCGACTGAGTTTGGAGGTTGATGTCTTAAGAATTCATCATGAGAATATGGTAATTACTATTTCCAAGTTGCAAAGGTTGGGGAGCTAGAGGATTTTAGATGGGTTGGGAAGCCACATATCCTTTATGAGGTAATGGATTAGTAAGAACTACCAACTACTATGAAGTAGGAGGAGGTGGAGCCATGGGATGAGGTCCTCTAGAAGTAGTTGTTTGAGCTTCACATGCTTGAAAAAATTGAGGTAAAAGGGGACATTCATGTGTGTATTGACCATAAGTCCCACAACAAGCGCACACTTTATTGTTTCTAAAAGCTTTGTTGTGCTTGGGTTGTGTTCCCTATTACTGGGTTGTGGGATTAGGCTAGTCACCCTTATTATCATTAGGTTGTCTACCTTGGTTTCTTTGATTACCTTGAGTTTTCTAGTTCTAGTTACCCTTCCCCTTATTACTTCTCTTGGGGTTATGGAGATTGGTAACACTCTACTGAGCATACACTTTATTTTTTGGAGGCATTTTCTATTGAAGCAAAGGAGGTGGAGTCATTTAAGGTTGGGGCACATGTGTCATTGGGGATGGAGTGCTAGGGAGTGCATAGGGATAATAAGGATTCACGACAACAATTTGGTAACCATGTTTGAGCAATAGTTGGCCCTCACATTAGCTTATGGGAATGGGGAAATGCATATGATCTGCTTGTACCTTGGCAAGAGTTGACATGTGAAGGATTAGGAGGGAGTTAGGTGTAAGTAGAACTAGCCCCCCTTTGGGGTCGTCCATAACCCATGGGAGGTTTAAGGTATGGTGATGGGTGAGGGTGGGAAAGGGATCCAAAAATACTGTCATTGACATGAGATTCCATTGGTGTAGAAGAAACATTAGGTCGAGGCCAATTGGGTAGGACAGTATAAACATAACCTGACTGTGCATAAGTTAAATCACATTTCAAGGCTATCTGGAGGGATTCCTCCTCGGTTTGAGGGAAATGAGAGGTGACATCTTTACCTATGGGGTGTGTTGTCGCTTCAAATCTTACCAGAAACACAGGTGCTACCAGAGAGATAAAAAGCCTCCTAAGGACAGCCTCTGGGTTGATTGTAGTCCAGTGCCTAGGACATCTTAAATAGAGGAATGCTTGTAAGGTTGTATGTGAGGGGTTTGGAGCACTCCAATTTTCACGTAAAAAGGTAATAGGAGGGGCTTGGTTCAATAACCCTTCAATGAGGCAAATTCAGGCCGACTCATGGATCCAAATGCTTAGGGTATATTAGGGAAATGTCAAAGAAAAAAGGCTTATTCTTCTCGTGGCCGACACATGAAAATGAGACAACTTAAAACTAAAGTTGTAGTAATCATGGAGAGGAGGGAAACAGATGCATCAGGCTGTAATAAACAAAATCCTAGGTAGCAATGTTCCAACAAAAAGTGAAATTTGATGGATAAGGCTGTAAACAAAACAGAATCTTAAACCATGGTTTTTTGGTGAAATGATAGAAATAAATGAGTGCAAAATAAAGTTTCAGATCAAACATGACATGAGTATCATTATATGCCAAAAGTTAACATAGATATAGGCTAATAGAGGTCCTAAAGGTTAATCAAATACATAAGTAAATCTGTAATTTTACAGGTACTGCAATGCTAATGAATAATACATATAGGTCTATGATAAGAACAGGTACTTGTTACCGGGAAAAGTGTCTATTTAGAACTGCTCTATCCCACTAAGGTGTGACAGCTGCCTTAGAAACAAACAGAGAAAACTACTTTTGTATTTCCTTTATGAATTAAAGATAGAGGGGGATAGAAAGAACCGACCTGTGTCTTGTGCTAATCCTTTGATCCAATCCCTCTCTTCTTTGACAGCTTCCAGCTACCTGCTCCCTTACTTGCCCAGCTTTACCAAGTTCCTGTAAGATCACAGAAGAAGAAAACTACACAAAGACATGGATCTATATTCATAAACAGCTTAGGATCAGATTTAAGCTAAACATACAAATGTAACAAGCATCAATGATACACAAGCATGTAGGAAAAACTCAAATAATTTTATTGATATAACAAGAAGATGCAGGAGGAGTTACAACTGATGATTCCTGACCCAGCATCAACCTCCCAGCAAAGAAGCCCCTCTTCACCTCCAACAAAGCATAAATCACCCAATACTCTGATATCTATCTCAAAACCAACAGCAATTCCTTGCAATGTACAAAATTCCAGCCCTTGGATCTCTGGGATGAGGGATCCATATATAGATGTATGCAAGGAGGATGAGTCAGCTTATGATTTGATTAGTGTCTTCTCTCTGTCAGTTCTTGCTTCCACTTGGAGACTGAAAGCCTCTTACTCATCCTTGGTCGAACTCAGTGAGGCAAGTGTCATAGGAGAAGATTCTGGAAGCTTCCATTGTCTTTCCACCTCGCGGAATGACACTGCCATTTGTCATTTCTCACTCAACGCACCTTGATAGTGCATTTAGGTGCGTTGCAATGCACCCAGCTAGTGTATTTAGGTGCTATGCAATGCAGCTAGCCAGTGGAGCAGCTGAAATGATCATGTTTTGACTTATTCTGAGCAGTTTTTGGAGGAGAACTTCTGGGAGAAGCTGTAATTTGTTGACCTTGTTCCTTTAGGGGTTGGAACAACACTTTTAGGGACTTAGGAGCCCTTGGTTTATGGACATTTCGTGCTTGGAGCTGTAAGGCACAAAAATGTCTATAACAGTTGCCCCCTAAAGTATGAGGCCGTTAATCGGGTGAAATGCTTTATTATGGGGATCCGAAGTTCTTTCAATGCCGGGAGGAGACCTGTAATAAGATACAATACAATACATTATCTTCATACTGTTTTTCATGATCTAGATGAGGTGGGCATTCCCATGCTCAGCTTTATAAATTCATTTTCATGTACATAGGACAGACAATCGTCTGAGTGTAGACTGATGATTCTGATAGAGCCATCATCCTTTTGGTAGGATGATTATCTGTGCTGCAATGCTGTACATTTAATGTCTTTATTTTCCTGAATATATATCGCAGCCCGGATGGATGAAACTAGATCCGGGGTCTTCAATCTCGTCCGATCTTCACTCGAAGTACAAGTCGATCCATGTGAGAAATGTTCTGAAGTCGAACATGGAAAGACATCGCTTGATTACCAGTCAATGATGTAAACTGTTAACAAGCGCGAGAGGAATCACCGATAATGATAATGACCCTCAAGGTACTACAATACAATTCACGTGGTGTGAATAAAGGACTTGGCGTCGAACACCACGCAAAATCTTTCGGTCGAAGGCCATTGATGTAAACCTGTCGCCGGAAGTGAGAAACTTGCCATTAAGGCATGCAAGCTTCAAAGTACTGAATGGGGTGTTCCTAGATCCACTTCTTGGATAATGAGCTAATGTCGACAAGAAGTGATCCGTCAAAGGAGGGCCTTAATGAATCCCACATCAATGACACGAAACGGAGCAAATGATTTTGATGGAGGTGAAAACAATCTGATGATATACGGTTCAGGATGGCGGTCATGAAAGAATGGAGTATAATCTATGGTAGTGGGTGGGACACAGGTGACTTCTCTGGATGACTTCTCTTGAAAATGTCGGCGACACTTATGTGATGGATTGGTAGCATTAACCCCAAATGTGGATGGTATGGCGAGACCATGGCGATGTGACCGGTGAATGAAACAACCCAACCCGACTCGGACACGGAGTGGAAGTGTCATGTTCAAGAGCGACTTGCTACCAATAAAGATTCTTTGAGTTTTCTTCCCAATTTTTCCCCAGTCATTGCTGACCAGTACCACTTTATTTTTGTCAAGCTTGAGGAGGATAACATATGCTTGTTCTATAATTTGCCCTTCAGGCAAACCTATCGCTATGTTTTAACGAGCCTAGTGATAGTGAAACTCGTTCTCGTCTAAAGACAAGTTTGTCGCTATTAATCTTTTTAACGAGTTTAACGACAAAGATAACTCGGTCCTTTTCATTTTTAGAGAGTCTGAAAAGGTACGTAAAGGTAACTCCAAAATTCCTTTTTCGTCATCTAATCCCTTAAGTCTGAAAAAGTATAAAACAATACAGAAGGGATGAATTTTTGATAGTTTTAACGAGCCGAACAAAACAAGCGCTCGATATTTTTGTGCAATAATCCCTCAGGTCCAAAAAGATTAAAATCTAGAGGAGGGATAGCACTTCCTGTCCCTTTAACGAGCTGGAAGGCCAAGGACTCGGCAAACTTTTCATATTTTACGAGTCAGTTGAAAAGAGCTTAAAGGAGACTCGTCTTTTGAGGAACGAGTGATAAAATGGGTAGCAGCTGATTCCAGGTAAGGTTTGGAATTTTCCAATCACGACAGTGTCACAAGGATGGCTAGTGAAATCACTCTTCGCAGCTGTTCCTCAAAATGGGTAAACAATCAAATGGAGGTGAATGATCGGCCAATGTAAAAGTGGAGGTGACGGTGCAAACACGACCAAGGCTTTAATGGCTGAAGTACTACATTCACGGTGGTTATTTACCGGGGAATAGTTCATTTTTTAACGAGCTTAAACGCGGGTGGAAACATTTGCTTGGTCCGGGTTTATTTCTTAATGAGCTTGAACCTCGCAGTAACGCTGCTCGATTAATCCAGTCATATGATAAGAATGTCTCATATAAAAACGGCAATTTTTAGAGTTTTGCCCCACATCCTTTCTTTATGCAAGTTAGGTGACGACTAATCCTACGAGTTTAAAGGGTTAGAGGTCCTAAAAATTTAAAAAATAAATAGTCGCCCTTTGCTTGCACTCCAAAAGGTTTGCATGCCCCCAGGTATAAAACAGAGTTTCAAGGTTACCTCTACTTCTATCTGCCAAAACATTTGTTTTACCGAGATAGGCCTACCTCTTACAGGTTACCCAAAGATTGTTCTATTCACACTACAAACAAAACACTTCTTCGGCGATGTCTATCGAAACAAACAAAGGTGAGATACGTTGCCCACCAACTCACATAACTTTGACAAGAGAATCTTGTTCTAGAATAACCCCTCTTCCAGTCATGGACGGGGTACAGACTAGTCATATTCTCCCGTGGAAACCTACCCTATACCCGAAGTTTTCCTACCTAAGCAGACCAGGATGCATGCCCCCTGGGTTTCAGTCATATCACTCCGAATTACTTGCGCTCATCGGGAGGACGGACTGGAGATTGAGACATGTCTTGCGTGAAAAGACCATTCAGGGATGGTATATGACTATTTGCTCTGTATGATCCGGGGAATGAAAGCTGGTCCACGAACTTGACCACTCTTCCTTCGTGCGAAAAACACATTACTCTAAAGAGTGAGGAGACAATCGCTCGCATGCAATAAATATAGTCTCGTCCAAGGAGTAGATTGTAATCTAGGGGTCCTTGAACTACCATTACGTTCATTTGAACTATTTTCCCCCTCAATGTTATGGGCACATCGGGAAGGATCCCTGAAGGTCGAGTGGTTCCTTTATCAAATCCTGTCAGATTTCTCATCTCAGGCAAAAGCGATGGCGAACCATGCGCTTTCCAAGCAGTTGAGGAAAGGATACTCACAGAAGCCCCCTCATCTATGATGGTACCAGCCATGACCATTCTATATATTTGGACGATAATTCGGAATGGTATGCTAGTTGGTAAACGGGGTCTGCCTAGTTGATTCCAGTCGAAGGAAACAACTAGGTTTCTTGGAGGTGGGACCGAATAGACGGCCGGGTACGACTCTGACAAACTTCCTTCTTGCGGTAAAGGAATGGGTATATTGCCCCCATGTTCATTGGAGTCTGTGCTTATGAAAAGAATTTGGACGGTGTCATCCTTGTTCTCTTCAGTGATTGTATCATCTGAAGATGAAACCTCTGAAGGCAAGACCAGGTCAACTGCCGCCTCGACCTTTTGACTCTCATCTGGTATGGATCCAGATGGTTTATCTTCAATGATAGGTGCTTCAGCCGACCACCTGAGCAGGCCAGTCGGATTTTCAACTAGTGACGGACTCGGCAAGAGTTTTTTATATCCAGGAGGAAGTCGTAACGGTGAAACCGGACGATCATCCAAAACTCTTTTGGCTTCATCTAAGAAGGGACAACGGTGAACGGCATGATCGCCTTCACACAGCTTACAAGGAAATCTATATTTTCCTTTTTGTCCTGGGACTTCACTTTCACTAGTTGACGATGTGCTTTCAACATGATCATCAGAGGTTGACGACATTGGGTTGTGCAATCTAGGAGACCAGTCCCTTAATATCCGAGGGATGCAAGGACAATCTCTGTGAAAGTGGTCTCCTTTGCAAATGACACATGGCGATTTAGGCCTGGTCAGTGCAGTGTGTGGATTTTCGTTAGACAACACTCGTTTTCCCCCATTCGCCTTTGGCTCCTTCTTCTTCTTCTCTTTCTTATTCTTTTCCTTCTTCTCCTTAGGAACCTGACTTTTGACTTTACCAGCCTCATCAAGCGAAGAGGAAGGAAGAGAGGAAGAATTAGATGAAGTAGAAGGTTGGTGGGCAACTCTGGACTCGTCTAATTATTGATTCGATTGTTCAGGAATAATGGTGTTCTGAACGACAGAGTTTGAGAAGAGCCATACAGGCAAACCAATTGTCAGTCCTAGAAGCGACAATGTGGCCATATGGGGTGCACCAACATCTCCCCAAGAGGAGAAGGGACTAGGATTTCCTCCAAGGGGAATTCCTTGGTTGGTAGACTCCATTTTCTCAACCCAAGATCAACGTAGGAAAGGGGTAATGAATATTTCGTTTAAAATAAATTTTTAGACGCTTTGACACAACTTGTTTTTTTAGTTTTAAAGAGTCGAGAAAAAACAAAAGATGACTCTAGTCTCCTTCGATTTTTAATGAGCCTGAAGTGACAAGTGCTCAGATGGACCTTTTCCGTTAAAGAGTCTGAAAAGGAACGAAAGGGACTGCTCTGGAGATCTAGGTAGAGGGAGTACCAAACCAATCGCAAAACTGCAGAATACTTTTTGCGGTACGGCAGTCAATCTTCCCAAATGTTGTGTTTAGTGCATTGCGATCGATAGGGCGGCAGACACGGCTTCCTATGGATAAAGGATTTAAGCCTATAGGGGTCTCCCAAAATATACTCGACGGTACATGGGAGCACAAGTCCGTACTAGCACTTATCGTCTCACAGTGGAGGAATCACCCAACCATCAGCGAGGACAACAGTTACCAGGCTTTACGACGCCGGAATACGTCTCTAGCCTAGACCTCTAAACGTTGTGCGTTAAGTTCCAAAGCATTGTTAGATTTATTGAATTTATTTTAAGTTGATCTTTTTTATGAAGTTTTCCTTTGGGTTCACCACGAGATGTAGATGTAATTCCTAAAATGCAATCTAAAGATGATAAACAAACTCTTTATCTCTTTTCTGCAATGAAAATCCTAGCTACTAGGGGAAAAGAAAGACACAATCTTTTCACAAAGAGCAAAGAGCACACTGTAAATGCACTTTCCTAAATCAAGCCAAACAGACTGTCAATATGCAAATGCACATGTGCATGTATTTGTTTTCGACTTTCTTAATATTGATGCTAAAAAGAAAGTTGATGTACAAATCTGAATTTTCTTTCAAGCGACAAACACAAACAAGCTTCTTTTCGAAATCAAAAGATAAAGACGATTACGACGCTTTACGATTTTGGAATAAATACTCGTTTTCGACACTAGAAAGTCACAAATTCAGACCAAAGGCAATAGTACAAGTATAATCGACCATCAACAACAATCAAACTTTCTCCTATGATCGAAATCGATACTTGCGACAGATCTAAATCAAAGGATGACAGTACGACTATTCTACTTTTGCAATGGAAAACTGTAAACGATTCAACAAACACATAAAAACATCTACAGTTCTTTTGTACAAAGGAGGCATAATAACAGCAAGGAAAAGGGGTTTTCAAACAGACACATATACTGATCACAAGCTGCAAAAATTAGAGACAAAACTGGAAAGAATGAAGCACAAGAACCTCAGCTGCATAGGGCTAGTCTGATCAATGCACCTGTAACACAGAGGAACTGGATTGCAGCGCAGGTTGCCCTTTCGGGAACTGCGCTGAAATGCAAGAACTCTTAACAGTACCTGCGCTGGGCCAGAAACGAGAATCTGTCTGGGTTCTGGGTCAGGGTTTGCAGTTTAGTCTTTGGTTTTTGGCCGAGTAAAAGCAATCAGTAATGCACAATCAGGGGGTAGATCTAAGGAGGGTCTAAGAGCTATCACAAAGGGCAATCAGAGCATTTGTGAATCAGCTTTTCAAATCATAAACAGATCCAGTGAATGGATTGAAGTAGCAGATGTCTACTTTGCATTTGTTATGGCAAATGCAGTTCGAATGCTACTTATAAGTTTATGAAACAAACAACAAAAAGATACACAAACAAACTAATTAGACAATCGTCCCCAGCGGAGTCGCCATTTTGTTACCGGGAAAAGTGTCTATTTAGAACTTCTCTATCCCACTAAGGTGTGATAGCTTCCTTAGAAACAAACAGAGAAAACTACTTTTGTATTTCCTTTATGAATTAAAGATAGAGGGGGATAGAAAGAACTGACCTGTGTCTTGCGCTAATCCTTTTATCCAATCCCTCTCTTCTTTGACAGCTTCCGGCTACCTGTTCCCTTACTTGCCCAGCTTTACCAAGTTCCTGTAAGATCACAGAAGAAGAAAACTACACAAAGACATGGATCTATATTCATAAACAGCTTAGGATCAGATTTAAGCTAAACATACAAATGTAACAAGCATCAATGATACACAAGCATGTAGGAAAAACTCAAATAGTTTTATTGATATAACAAGAAGATCCAGGAGGAGTTACAACCGATGATTCCTGACCCAGCATCAACCTCCCAGCAAAGAAGCCCCTCTTCACCTCCAACAAAGCATAAATCACCCAATACTCTGATATCTATCTCAAAACCAACAGCAATTCCTTGCAATGTACAAAATTCCAGCCCTTGAATCTCTGGGATGAGGGATCCATATATAGATGTATGCAAGGAGGATGAGTCAGCTTATGATTTGATTAGTGTCTTCTCTCTGTTAGTTCTTGCTTCCACTTGGAGACTGAAAGCCTCTTACTCATCCTTGGTCGAACTCAGTGAGGCAAGTGTCATAGGAGAAGATTCTGGAAGCTTCCATTGTCTTTCCACCTCGCGGAATGACACTACCATTTGTCATTTCTCGCTCAACGCACCCTGATAGTGCATTTAGGTGCGTTGCAACGCACCTAGCTAGTGTATTTAGGTGCTATGCAACGCAGCTAGCCAGTGGAGCAGCTGAAATGATCCTATTTTGACTTATTCTGAGCAGTTTCTGGTGGAGAACTTCTGGGAGAAGCTGTAATTTGTTGACCTTGTTCCTTTAGGGGTTGGAACAACACTTTTAGGGACTTAGGAGCCCTTGGTTTATGGACATTTCGTGCTTGGAGCTGCAAGGCACAAAAATGTCTATAACAGTACTGTTTTCTATGAGAAGCTAAGATAAATCCATAGATTGAAGTGGAACCAACTGCATTCATTATACCATTAAAAAGGAAGAAAAAAATAGATTAAATGATATTATTGAGACGAACATGCTGCACATTAATCATGCTTGGAATCAATAGGGAAACACCATTTATCTCAAAGGATCCAATTAAACAATCCATGCATTCAACACAATATTAGTGAAGCCCCCATGAATTAACATATTAGAACCAAATGGCCTTCAGAACTTAGACCCTGCAGGTGAGAAATTCTGGAACCTCTCTATAATATTGCTTCCCACTATTATAAGAAAAGGGGGAGAGATTGAGTTACAATCACAAAAATCTCTGAGCCAGAGCACCACCTTTCTGCTAGACTAGTTGTCTCGGCTAGTGTAAGGCTCCACTACCTAAAGATTACAATTGGGATTGAATCACTTCTTGGAAATAGAAAACTAGAGAAAGTCAAAATAAATAGGAGGAAGAGTGGAGGAAGGAGTCCTTTGTTGTCCCTATGAAATTTTTAGATTAGGCCCTTTCTCTATCATAATGTGCTTCCATGCTGCTTGGCCTGTTTATTGTCTATTCTCCCTTAAATGCCTTCGGCATCAACTCTGGAGGTGTGCAACAAAATATTTTTCATATGAATCTGCCATTGATTTACTTTCAAAGCTGTTTTCAGTACCTACTATGTCATTTCAACCTTTATTTCATTCAACGCTGACTCTCGAACCCGTGTGATAGTGGGCTTCTTCTGGATCAGCCCATCCTGTGCTTTAAAGGCACCACCTGTTCTTCTTAAGACCATATCTATCAACCCATCTGCCAATTTATCTATGCAAAACACTACCGGAGCACCACGGCCATGGGACCTTATCCTTTAAGAATAATGTGAAACAGGTGAATTCTAACCTCCCCTTAAGCCCCCTTTAGTATAGCTTCGCTTATGCTATTCTTTTCATGTAACCAAGGGCCAATACCAAGGGATTAACCTTTAGGCGCTAAGGGCTTCAGATTGGTGTCCGGGAGCCTTTTTCCTTTATAACACGGAAAGCCCTTTGATTTCCCCTTATACGGCATCGCCCAATATCTCGGACATGAAATGTTTATAGGTCATGCCATAATAACTTATCACATCTGGGCGGGCCTTTTTCCTTTATTACTTGGAATCCCGCATCTCGAAACTTGATGGCCTTTTACCTTTATCTTTTTGCCTTAACAATTGTGATCGCTGCTCTATAGGGTGATGTCATCACTGCCACGTGTCACCTTATGAGTGGTGACATGTGTCACCTAGAAATGGCCCCATTTCATCGTTGAAAACGTTGAAACTGAGTGACACATGTCATCTTCCACGTCAACATCTATACTTCCATGTTTCCTCCTTACTGCCATGTCATTGATGACATTAGATACCATGTCAACTCTAAGGATCAATCATATTATGCCACGTGGCCCCCAGGAAGAGAGAGGAAATAGCATGCCTGGCCCTATTTTTTCATGGGTTTCCCTTGTATTTAGTTTTCGGCCCTTCCTTAAACTTTTACACTGTATCACAAAATCACCCCTTTGCATGGTCTTGGAATGAGAACCCCTGTCGATCGTTGATATTGCGAGATGTGGGATTGCTGATCACCGATATACCGTACTGCCTTACAACCACATGGAGGAGAGAGAAGGGGCTAGCCCGACCTTTGTTTTGTCAAGAATTTTCTTTGTTAATGATTTTTTTGCCTCCCCATAGATTTACCAATATATCGCAAGACTAGCCTCCCACAAGGTTTTCGGGTGTGCAGGATTGTTGTGGCTGCGGGAATGCAGGGTGCGGGATCTGCGGGATGCGGGATCGCGGGGTCATCGATATACGATTTGTGGGATGTGGGACTTGCAGGATGCAGGATTGTGGGACCTATAGGATGTGGGACTGCGGGACATGTGGGATGTGAGACTGCGGGACTATGGGTCCCTCCAATGTGATTTTCCTTTGTCTTTTTGTTGGTTTTTTGGGCTTTCCAAAGGAAATCTTCAATAGGCTCTAACTTTTGATCCAAGAGTACATTTTTTGACTTCTATATACCATTGGAAAGATCTTTCTTAGCACTACGAAATGGATAGGGTATGATTTATCCTTGAGAGCTTTTTTCACTCAAAAATTAGCATCAAACTTCACTGCTATTTGGAATTTGAAGCAACTGATGACTGATAAAGCAATGAGTGACAACATTGGCTCCTACTAGGGACAATGACTTGCTGGCAAGGTGCCGAGAACCTGCAGAATAGTATCCTTCACCATTGGGCATGGAGTCAGTAATATTTGAATATTTGTAACCAACAAAATCTCCATGTGACTTTCCTCCTCAATCTAAAATATAGAAATAAAAATTTTAACAACTAGAAAGTAAATGCTTAGCTCCTTCCTCTAAAGAATACATGAACAAATTCATTTGTACATCTTCAAGAGAAATACCTTGTTGCTCCATGCATTCATGAAAATATTTAAGGTGATGGTCAATCCTTCTCTTTGTGTTCTCACTGAATTTAGGCAAGTAGGTATCCCATTCATGAAATAAAGGAACATGGTTAGGATAACTAGCAATGGAAAAAAAATGCAGTGGGGCAAATGTTTTTGCCAAAAATGCTAGGACGGCCATCTTGAAAACCTCCCTATGTGATTGATTTCAGATTCTAAAGTAGGGATATTTTTCAGCTACTGTAGCATCAAAGTGAGTATGAGATTGTTTGAAAGCAAGGATGATTAATTAGAGGTATGGATAGTTGAGTCGCCAAGACGTTTACCAGAAAATTTGATAGTGGAGTCACTAAGGTGAGATATCTTCAACCCACACTTCCCTTGCTCACCTAACAGAGGGAATGTAATACCTTGTTGTACCCAGGGAAAAATATTCTAATATGTTCCCTAGCAATGGCACCAGAAAGATTTTGTTGCTTCAAATTGCATCAGTAGCATAGGTGTTGTCAGAGAGATAGAAAGACTTCTAGAGACAACCTCTCGGTTGATTGTAGACCAGTGCCTAGGACATCTTAAATAGAGGAGTGCTTGTAAGGTTATATGTGAGGGATTTGTAGCACTCCAATTGTCATGTAAAAAGGTGATAAGAAGGGCTTGGTTCAATAAGCCTTCAATGAGGTAGATTCAAGCCAACTCATGGATCCAAATGTTGGGGGTATATTGGGGAAATCTCAAAGAGAAATGACTTCTTCTTCTGGTGGTTGACACACGAAAATGAGACAGCTTAAAACTGAAGTTGTAGTAATGGTGGAGAGAAGGAGAGGAAGGAGGGAAATAGATGCATAGGGATGTAACAAACAAAATCCTAGGCAACAATGTTCTAGCAGAAAGTGAAATTCAATGGATAGGGTTGTAAACAACACAAAATCCTAAACCATGGTTTTCCGGTGAAATGATAGAAATAGAGGAGTGCAAAATAAGGTTTTAGATCAAACATGACATGGGTATCATTCTCTGCCAAAAGCTAAGGTGGATCTGGGCTAATACAAGTCCTACAGGTTAATCAAATGCACAAGTAAATCTGTAATTTTACAGGTACTGTAATGTTAGTGAATAACACATATAGGTTTGTGATAAGCAGAGGTACTATTTTCTATGAGAAGCTAAGATAAATCTGTAGATTGAAGAGGAACCAACTGCATTCATTATACCATTTCAAAGGAATAAAAACACAGATGAAATGAGATTACCGAGAGGAACATGCTGCACATTAATAATGCCCGGAAGCAATAGGAAAACACCATTTATCTCAAAGGGTCCAAATATCCAGTCCATACATTTAGCATGATATTAGTGAAGCCCCCATGAGTTAACATATTAGAACCAAATGGCCTCACAAAACTCAAACACTGCAGGTGATAAATTCCTAAACCTCTCTATAATATTGCTTCCCCCTATTTATAAGAAAAGGGGGATAGCTTGAGTTACAATCACAAAAATCTCTAAGCCAGAGCATCATCTATTTGCTAGACTAGTTGTCTCAGCCAGTGTAAGGCTCTGATATGTAAAGATTACAATTGGGAGCGAATCCCCACTTGGAAATAGAAAACTACAAAAAGTAAAAAGAAATAGGAGGTAGAGTGGAGGAAGGGGTCCTTTTTTGTCCCTGTGAAAGCTTCAGATCAGGCCCTATCTCTGTCACAGTGTGCTTCCTATGCTGTTTGGCTTGTTTACTGTCTATTCCCCCTTAAATGCCTTCGACACCAACTCTGGAGGCATGTAGTAAAATAGTTTTCTCATGAATGCACCCACACCTGGTTTATTTGCACTAGCCCCCATGATTTACTTTCAAAGCTGTTGTTGCAACCAAATCTATAATTTCAGCCTTTATTTCATTCGGCGCAGACTCCCGAACCTGTGTCATAGTGGGCTTCTTCTGGATCAGCCCATCCCATGCTTTGAATGCACCATCTGTTCTTCTTAAGACCATAGCTGCCGACCCATCTGCATATTTAAATCTCTACAAAACACTACCAGAGCACCATGTCCACGGGATAATATGAAGGGCTTAACCTTCAAGTGCTAAGGTCTTCAGACCAGTGTCCGAGAGCCTTTTTCCTTTATAACATGGAAAGCCCTTTGATTGACCCTTACTCCGCATTGATCGATATCCCAAATGTGAAATGTTTATAGATCATGCTGTAATAACCTATCACATATGGGGGGGCTTTTTCCTTTGTTACTTGGAATCCCACATCTCGACGCTTCATAGCTTTTTACATTTAGCGTTTCCCCTTAACAATTGCGATCATTGATCTACATGGTGATTTCATCATTGCCACGTGTCACACTATGAGTGGTAACATGTGTCACTTGGAAATGGCCCCATTTCACCCCTAAAAATGTTGAAACTGAGTGACACGTGTCATCTGCCACGTCAACATCTGCACTGGCACAATTCCTCCATACTACCACATCATTGATGATGCCAGCTGCCATGTCAGCTCTAAGGATCAATCATATTGCATCACGTGGCCCCCAGGAAGAGAGAGAAAATGGCCTGCCCGACCTTGTTTTTGCATGGGTTTCCTTTGTATTCTGTTTTCGATTGTTTTCGAAAATTTTACACTGTATTGCAGAATCATTCCCCCACACAGTCTTAGAATGAGAACCCCCACCATTCACTGATATTATGGGATTGTGGGATGCAGGATTTCCCATCGTCGATATGCCGTATCGTCATACAACCACATGGAGGAGAGAGAAGGGGCGACCCGACGTTTGTTTTGTCGAGCATTTTCTTTGTTAATGATTTTTTGACCTCTTGAGCGATTTACTAATATATCACAAGATCATTTTCTCGCAAGGTTTTGGAGTGTGCAATTTTACTGTGACTATGGGACTGCGGGGTGTGGGACCTACGGGATCGCGGAGTCACCGATATGCAATTTGTGGGATTGTGGGACCTAGAGGATGCAGGACTATGGGACATGTGGATGAAAGATTGCGGGATTTCGGAGCCCCCCAATGTGATTTTCCTTTTTCTTTTAGTGCTTTTTCTTGGTTTTTTGGTCTTTCCAAAGGAAATCTTCAACAGGCTCTAACTTCTGATCCAAGAGTACAGTTTTGGACTTCTATATACCATTGGAAAAATATTTATTAGCACTACGCAATTGGGAGGGTTTGATTTATTCCTGAGAGATTTTGTGGCTAAAAAAATTAGCATCAAACTTCACTACTGTTTGGAATTTGAAGCAACAGATGACTGATAAAGTAGTGAGTGATAACAAGGTGGTAGAAGTTTGACGAAAAGGGGTCAATAGTTTGGTACCTGTGTCATATCGAAGAGGTAATTAAAAATATAAAAGACAAAAATAGGTCAGAGTCACAAAGGTGGAATGAGAGGCATGAAATTGGTCAACATACCACTTAGCAGCCACTCCAGTTAGGGTGCGTTGTAAAAGACGAAGATGAATGGAGTCCTTAGTAATGGAATTTGATGAACACCACATGTGGAAAGAGTGAACATGATTGGTTGGGTCTTCTCCAGGATTATCTTCAAACTTGGGAATGTCTGAGGGAAATTGAGTGGACATGGGAGGCCAATTTTTGCTATGGAGAAGGGGATCATTGATGAGCTCACTTAAGTCAAGGAGGTTCAAACCAGCCATATAGGGAAGAAAGGGTGGATTAGTGGCCATACCTGAAGAGGTTCCAGCTGTAGGGTTACATTGATTAGGACCTTGGTTAACACCTAGGTTTCCTCCACCCACATTAGTTCCTGACATGGTAGCAATGTTGGGTTGGGAAGATGAAAAATCAAAGGAATAAATAGAATAATCAAAAGAACCAGAGTTTGTATGTGGACTCAATGGAGGACTAGGAGGATGGATCCTAACTCAACGTGAAAAGGTGAGAGGATTTCCTAAAGGAAACTAGGGGTGAAAGGCCACAAAGTCTGAGTGATAGACACCTAGGGGGTACAATGGTGTCAAGAAAAATGTGAATCAAAAGGCTAAAGGGTGATGATAGGATAAAAGAGTAACAAAAAACAAGCAATCACCTAGTGAAGTGGTGCCAAGTGTAAACTAACTATAATTATATGCTACTCTAAATCAAGCAAACATGTCCTATCAAATAAAAAATGACCTCTAACCTAAAGGTGATCTAAATCCCCAAAAAATTCCTAGCTCTACTATTTTAGATGGCCTTCCATGAAACTTATTACTCAATGGAATCTGATCCCCACAAGTAGAGTTGTCTACTGAAAGGTGGGGTAGAGGACCAACTGCTTACCCACAACGAATCTATGGGGTGTTTTCCTAAGATTAACCACTAAGTTTACCTTCATCCCACAAGGGTTATCGAGTCTTGAGCTTCTGTGTGATAAGACATGACACAAGATTCCCTACCATGAGTTGGGTAGGCTCAAAGAGAACCACCCGCATCGTGACCCTGCATAACCCCCTTTGAATCTAGTTTCTGACACACTCTAGTTTTGGACTTTGGGAAGGTGAAGGATTTTACACTCCCTAAAATTTCAACTTTGTATGTCTCATTGTAAGTGATCAATGGGTGTTATGGGAATCTTATCCCACTAATCCTACATCTAACTACAAAGATTGTTTTGGCCCTGGTGCCCAAGTGGGCTTAATATATGTGAGTTAAGTTATTATTATGGTGGATTGTTTCAAGTCTTGGCTTGGTAGTTGTAACTAAGATCATGTTCTCTTAGAGTGTGCGTGTGTGAAATTTTTTTCAAGTGGATGAGTTAATTAGGCATGCTTCGATGATGTGAATGTTTATGAAAATAAAGTGCATAAACTATAAATAGTACTGAAAATGAACAGTAAAATAAACAACAAACTCAAGCACACAAACCGCCATCCAAGAAGGAAATCAAGCAACAAGAAAAATTATGGAAAACAAGAAACTCAAATACAAAAAAATGGCTAAAAGATCTATTGTTTGAAGGGAATTGGATATAAAGGAAAAAATATACTGAAAGTGATGCAGAAAACCAACAAAAAGAAGAAGTGAAAAATGTTGGAAAATGGCAGAAAACAAGTTTCAAATGGGAGGAAGCTCAAGGGGATCCTAAAGTGGGAAAACAACACAAGATTATAAAGGGAATGAAGCGTTGTAAAAAACTGTCTAAAAAGGCTAAAAAAGGTTGGAAAAAGTGTTGAAAAATAGTGGCTAAAAATGTTGTAGACTAGTCTCCTCAACTCAAGAATTCTCTTCCTAAATGATATAGGTGTACTCTAAACCCTAGGGGGCCTTTTCCTTCCTCAATGAGAAATATCATAAGTGGATCTATAACTATAGGTGAAAGCAAAAATAATAGAAGCCCTTCCTGAATCAAGGATACAGTCTCAGAAAATATTGAAAAAAACTGAAAATTTTCCTGAAAAAAATGTAAGGGGCGGGTTCTAACCTAAAATGTGTGCATGAATGCATATAACTACCTAAAAAGTGCATTGGGGGGCACAAATACTAGGCCAAAAAGTGTGCTCTATTCATGACTCTTCTGCTTAACATATCTGCTCTAAATTGTGCCATCTCCTATATGGCTGGTACCTGTAACTTGTGAAAAAGTCGCAGAAACCCAACATAAGCAAGAATTTATAGAAAATAAAAGAAATCTAAAAATAAAAATTGAGAGCAATAAAAAATATGGGAAAACACTAAAAATAGTTGAGACAACATTCACCATGGTTTTGAATTGCTACACTAGCAAAGTCACCATTTGTCAGTATGAAGTATTTCTGCAAGTGAGAAAATCCCTTCACTTAAGTTATAGGTGACTTATAACTATAACAATGGAAGATGGTTGTGTTTATGCTTCAGACCTGCACCAAAATTTTAGAAAAGCCCTGTAGAAAACTATAGCATGCAAATAGAAACATGTAAAAACAAAAATATAAGTGCAACAACGCATTGGAGAATATGAAAGATTAATTTCATTAATCGATAACCATACACCTGGTGAGGAGTGATTATAAAATTGCGTCTCCATATCCCCATCCATGGGATGGGTGCTTCTTGACCTTGTGCTTCAACAATGTGTTTCTCTCTCCCAATATGTGGTATGCAATGGGTAGAAAAGAAAAGAAAAGATGCTTGAAGTCAAGTGGGAGCTCAAACGCTATGAGATGATAATGGGGACGATGAAAATGGTCATGGTGAAGAATGGAGAGAAAACCATCTATTTATAACAAAATATTGGAATATATTGAGAATTAGAAAACAATAAAATATTATTGACTAAATCAAAATTTAGTCGCTGTGAATATTTTATTATATTTTTTAAGAGACAAAAGATATTCAAAATGGTCAAATATCTTTATTTAGAAAGTGGTTGAAGTAATTAACAAATAAAAATGATTTATTAATCACTTTGTGAGAATTAAGAAAAATAAGAATTTGAAATAATTATTAAATAATGACTTGACAATCATGTCATAAGGAAAATGGGGGATAAATAAGGAATTATCAATAAATAAATAAATATTTATTTATTTAATTAATCCATGGTGGTCTCAGGGGGCCAACTCAATTAGTTAATCCAAGAAATGTGAAATCGTTGAAAATCGCAAGACCCGGGTTCAAATCCCCCCTATTGTGACTCAGGCTACGAGGAGGAGGACATGTCATATCCCCCCATAGGTTTACTAGTAGTTACGAGTCAAGCGGGCTGCTGGGTTCCTTTGGGTTTAAAAAAAATTAAAATTAAAAAATCCACGATGATTTATTTAATTATTCTTATGGGTTTTTTGGATTTTAATGTGAAATAATTTAGGAAATTGGTTCACTAAATTATTCTTATAGTGAAAGTGGGTTTTACCATGGTAAAACTCATCCTACATGGTGTATTTCGATCAACCTAGTAAGAAATGGCTAGGTGAACATTTTTATGGGTGATAACAATTTCCCCATTGAGTATGTTGGGATTGATATGGCTAGAAAGGTGAATTGAAAGGTTGAGGAGGATACTGAGGAGGATAAGACCAAGGGGGGGCCATAGACTAAGGTGAGTTGGCTAGAGGATACCAAAGCTAAAATGGTGCACCCTGATTTAGATTCAAAGAAGGATAGTGTACACTATGCATGCTTTTCTGAAATGGTCAAGGGACTCGTGGCCTTCTTTGATTGAAAAAACAAAGTTTCTCCAAGCCACCTTCATCCCCTTGATATACAAACTTCAAACCTAGAAGAGAGGGGCATTTTTCAGTTGCATGGTTCTACTCACAAAAAGAGCAAAAATCTATTACATTCAGTGGGCACTCATTTCTAGAGTTCCTCTTGGTGCATCTAGGGAAAAATATAGCCAGTTCCCTTTCTGCCTCTTCTTATTTCTTAGTAATCACATGGTGTCCATTTGTAAGGAAAATGTATGCAACATTTTACTCTTGAAATCTTCAAGCATGTTCCCTATTTCATGTTTGGTAACTAAGGTAAAGGGTGAATAATTTTATAGGAATTAGCTAGATCTACCTCTCTTCCTTCCAGCCCTAGAATGATTCTTAAATACTATCTTGATGTCATCATAATCTAGCTAGTAAATGTCTCCACCAGACATCATATTAAGGGTCTCCAAAAAATCCTCTCTAATCCCCTGGAGAAGTACAAGCTTCAATGATTTTGGGTCAAGGGTGTAGTTAACTCTTCTATAGTTGAGTTGAAACCTTTCTTCATAATCCTCTAAGGATTAATCTAGTCCTAGGGCCATCCTAAAGTTCTCCTCTTTTTTGTCCATTGATCTACAATGACCCTATATTTCCAATTGAAATATTTTTGCATTTGAGCACAAGTGGTGATGCTACCTCCTTCCAAGCTCATGAACCAGCAAAAGGCCACATCCTTGAGAGTGGAAGGAAGAAACTTTATCTTGTATGCCTCATAAGTGTAATAATAGGTTCTACAAACCACCAAAAACTCAAACATGAATGTATCAATGTCCTTATAAGATAGGCCATGGAAGTGTGGGAGAGTAGTGGGGCTTATGTTCTTCAATCTGGCTTCCCCATTGGTTTCTCTAATTGGAAAGAGCACAAACTGGTCGTTTTTAGCTATCTCTTGGGTAGGGGATGTAGGTTCTTCCTCCCTTATGGGTTCTTCAAAGATCTCTTGCTTCTCACCTAAAGGGTTCTCCAATTCCTTTGTGGTCAAAATGGGAGGTCCGTAGACACTAAAGAAGAGTGATGGTTGATTTCTTGTAGGAGTGGGAGATTTTGGCAGAAATTTCCCTAGGTTATTCCTAACCTTGCGAGGCATGAAATAAATGCGTTCTTTTATGTTTTTTTTTTTGAATCTTTCTAGATATACAAAAGATGACGCAAAGAAAAAAAATGTTTGTTTTTCAAGGAATAAAATGAAAAGAGAAAGAAACTCAAAGTAAAACTAACACCTACTTTGAGACCTCCCTCGTAACAATGCCAAAAAATGATGAGCCCCAGTGTTGCAAAAATAATGTTGCAAATCCAAAGGCTAGCAACTTTAATTTATCAATCCATGACTTGTACAAAATTAAGAGGAGATATTGTTGTATGCATAGTAGTCTAGAATCTACTTAAGTTACTCTAAGGTAGTGGATCAAACCAAGGCATACAAAGACCATTCTGTAAACTGAATCTAAGTTTTACAAGAATGGAAATTCTAATCTACTTGCAAGAAATGCATAAAAGGAGATGTTAATCTAATTGCAAGAAATGTGAATTTTGCATAAAAGGAAATGCTAATCTACTTGCAAGAAATGTAAATGTTTCATAAAAGGAAATGTTAATCTACTTGCAATAAATGCGAATATTTGGAATGGAAACCCTAAATTATTGTTGAAAATTAGTGACAAAGAAATAGCCCTAGTTTGGCTACATAAAGTAAATAACACAAAACCAATTCTGAACTACTACATTAAAAGGAGATTCTATGCTAATGAAAAAAATCAATAAATGCTTTAAGAAATGACAATGTATTTTATCCTTGTATTATCAAATGCCAAGATCCCAAGGGCTTAGAAGGTGATATGAAGATTAGGAAGGGTAGTGGAAGGTGGAATAATGTCATGGGAGCCCTTTCCAAGCCTAGTACGCCTCAGGAGCCCATATTTCACAAGGATGGAATGCAAACAGTGACCTCTAACAAATATGTATTGAACATTTAGTATCCAGATTTCTTGAAGAAGTTGGTGAGGATTGAAAGAGGGTATTGATGGAAGGGTTAAAAGTGAAAATGATAGTGCTCTACCCTACAAACAATTAATATGACCTACACACCACAAATATTACTTAACTTTCATACCATATAAAGCAATCTAGCAACACTAATTTTAGAAAAACAAACTAGAAAGGAAAGGATGAGTTTAATTTTATTGAAGATCTAACTACTACATCAAAAGGAAACCTATATTTTTGTGCTTGCCAACAGAAAGACTACAATCACACCTTCCAAGAGAGATGATTGAAAAAGCTACAAAGGGAATGTTTCATATATACAAAACTTGCAAGAAAGAAAATATTGCTAGCCTAAGTACAAAAGAGAAAATGCAGGATAAAAATGTACAAAGGAGTGAGACTAGAGTGCTTGGTTTGGGCCCCAACCCAAGGGTACTCATTCCTCTAGAATACAATCAGATTGATGGAAACAAAATATTTCTCATTGATCTCAAAAAGTGCTCAAGTACATGATATGGGAATGAAAATGACAAGTAAAAACTCCTAGCTCTAACAATAAATATTCTCCTTTAAAAAGTTGAATCCTACTGAGATCTTGGGCTCCTTTATGGATACAAAATGAGTGAGAGGGTTTCTTCCCTCTAAAATCCCTATAAAACTGGATCTAGTTCCCTAAGGCCCTCACATCCACTGAGTGTAGTAATTTCCCAATATACAACCAAGTTGCTTGGTGATTTAATATAGGAAACAAGCTTCCTACATTCCCTCAAGTTGGACCCCAACATAATTTTTCACAATAAATACTCATTTTCCTGCACATTAATCATGTTAACAAGAAATGTTAAACATTCCTTAACCTCATTAATAAACACATTATAGTCCACAAAGGTGTTATCAAATGAAAAGAGAAAAGTAAATGTATGATGAAGGATACCCACATGGGCCTTGATTTATGCCTATTATTAAGTAAAATCAAACCCAAAAGATAATACCAAGATACAAGGGAGAACCCCTCATAACCAAACAAAACACTTTCTATAGAAACTCTTAAAAAGGAAAATGAAGAAAATCTAATTCAATTCAATAGCTCTGAACCAGATCTATAATATATTTGAACTGCAACACATATGGGTAAAATAGACCTGAAAACCCAACACAAGTTTTGAGGGAAAAATCCCTCAAAAACACAATTTTATTTACAAACACTGATTAACTGCAACTAAATAACATTTGGGACATTGATTAACAATGAGAAACTAGCATCTTTAAGGTTGAGTGCTTTGTAGCAGTTATGAATTGGCGTCCGTTAAGAAATACAACTTGAAAACAAAAAAAATGAATGAGATTTAGTGAGATATGAAGGCAAGAGGACTAATAGAGACCCAAATAAGATAGTACAATAACATAGAACACAACAAAGGAAATAGAAAACTGAAAATGCAAAGACTAAACGATTTAAATAAAACTCTAAAATCCTTTCCAAGGGCTTACTAGACAAATGTGGGTGACAAGAGTGATCCAAACATTCCTCTAATCATGTAATCCATAACATAGGATACAATAATAGAAGGGAAGTTTTACCATTCAATTAAATATTCAACAACTAGTTGGTGCATCCAGATTAAGTGAAACCATACCTTGCAATCCCCAATCTCTAAGCTAAGATTGTAAACACACAAAACCAGAAAACAACATCCAGATATCTTCCTGCAAATTTATGTTAGCATAATAATCAAATGATCATCATTGATAATTCATACTTGAACATCATGTAAATAACATGAAAACCAATAACATGGTGGAAGATAATAAATTCTATATTATAATCAAAATAAAATATATAGAAAGTATACCTATAGAAATATGGTGAACCTATCCTTCAAAAAGTAATCTTTGTTTCCTCCTACTAGAAGGATGGCTTCTCACAAGATCAAATCTCCAGCACTATAGTATAGATCCTTTTCCTCTTGATAGGGTGAGATTATATAGGTTCATTCTATCTTTCGAGGGAATGTATCTAGACACCTAGGGATATGATAAGTTGGGAAACTTATACAATAATGGACCTCTAACCATCTCATACACAAGTAGGTCAATTTTATCTCTTTAGGATGACAAATTGTAAAACATTTTTCTTAATTATGAGCTTTTCCTCAATTATCTCAATTATGAAATTGTGACAAAATAATTATGAGAAATTACTCAATTATGTAATCTCGCCCCTTTAACATATAATAACCCCATTGTAAGACAAATATAAGTAAAATAAAGGGTGAAAGGGGATGCATTTTGGCCAATAACTAAGGTAAGTTGAACTTGGGTAGTGGAGTGGAAAATAGGGTTATAACAATGACTATTCTAAACTAGAATACATCAAAATCAATTAGGATATTGTATTCCTCATTCAAGTTACCCTCTTCATGCCTTATTAAAATTTGGTGATCTTAGTGGTGAAATGCAAAGGATAAGCCTTCAGGCTTAACCATGTAGGATTCAAACACAACCTTAGAGAAAAAATGCCTTTGTGCACATCGATAACAACACTTTGGGGATCTTTCCAAAATGTCTTTGAGCATGTGTTGATAATATATGAGGATAAAGACAAGGAGGCTAGAGCGGGAGGGGTACTATCAACCTTGAAGAAAAAATAGAAGTAAAGTAGGCTTGGGGTCTTGGCATTACGATAAATAATCAAGCGAAGACCCTTTCCATTTGGCAGGGTCTGAAAATAATTTTGGCTAATGGTATCAAAATTCTATCTATAGTTGGCGACTCCATGATGATTATCCAAAACTGTGTAAAGCTCATCAAGAACGCCAATCTCCTAGATGATGAAACCTCCTCAATCATGGCAAGAATTATTCATTTAAAAAAAAAATGATAAGGTTTATTTGTTCCACGTGTTGCATGCTAATAACCATATGGAAGATGGTCAGGGAAACATGGGTGTGTTATTAGAACAAGGTTGATTATGTATAAATCAAAACAACTTCTCATTTCACATCCCCTAATTGGTTTTAGCAGGTCGGCACTGTACTGCAGAGGTATGGGTCATCAGAGTATTAATATGGTATTTAAGAAGGCTAGCTCCCTGAGGTCCCTTCATAGTGCCTTGGAAGTAGGGATGGTAGGTTGTGAGTTAAGGAACATGAGTGGTGACGTTGGAATGTAGATCATGTATGAGGACAGGTGGGAATCGAGGTTTCGGCTTCTCACCAGAATATGTAATATAACTATTCCTCATGGGGAAGAAGGTACCTACTCATTACGATCATGGTTCCTTTTAGCAGTGGGAAATATGGAGAGAATTGGCATTGACAAGAATATGAATCATCTTGCATTTATGAAGGATAAGATCGTTTGGATTGATCAAGATATTATGATGATGATGATGATAGTGGTTAATGTCCACTGAGATCAAATTGGTCTATCGGACCTATAATTTTCTTAGTTTTTATTTGTCTGGCTCCTCGTCTTTCTTGGCGAGCTTGGTGATGTAGCTTTATTTTTTTTCTCTACAGTCTTCCAACTTCCTTTATCTTGCATCTCCTTCATCTCTTTTGGTTCTTGGGACATTGGTGTCTTAGCTTCACGATCTATTGTGTTCGTCCTTTTGAAGATAGTCGGAGAAGAAGTTTGGTCTAGGAGATCTGCTTTGCTGTTAAATGAATATTTATTTTGTGCGGTATTCGAATCCTCATAACTGTTGATGCTTGAGGGGTTGTCGAGTTCACTTTTTTGTTGTTGGGCGGGGCTTTCTCCTTGCTTGTCTTGAGAGTTGTTTCTTTCTTGCCTGATTTCTTGTGATTCAAAGTTTTCTCTAGAGTATTCTTCTTTGATGATAGTGTAGTGTTCATTTTGTGCTCCTTCCCATCATGTAGATCTGTTGTGGTTTTTTCTAGTAGAATTTTTCTGGGAGGATTTTGGGCAATTTTTGGCTAGATGGCCTGTCTCAAAGCAGGATCAACATCAGAAGCGAACACTTTCATAATCGAGTTTCTGGTTCCACACATAGTATTTACTTGTTAGTTTTATTTCAGCTGGGAATATAGTGCTAAAGTCCATTTCCACACAGATGCGTGCATAGGTGGTTCTGGCATATTCCTCTATTTCTGGGCACCTGTAGTAAAATTTCCCAATTGCATTTCCAATGGCTTTTAGCGAGGAGATATTCTAGAAATGCAAGGGTAGGCTTGGCAATCTCACCCAAATTGGTGCTGAGGTTATGACTATTGTTGAGGGATCGAATGATGGGTTCCATGGCTTCATGAATAGGCCTGAGTTTTCCCAAAACCAAGGGCCGGAATCTAGAATACACTGTCTGCTTTTAGGATTTTCAAAATCTACTATAAAGAAACCCCTAGCATAGGGGTAGATATTAATTTCATCAGAAATGACAGGCTTCCATACCTCCGGATCCAATTGTGGAGAGCTATCATCCATGGCCAAAAACCATTGAACCGACAGATTAGGGCACTTCTGGAAAACTTCAAAGCCTCATCGAGTGAGGCCTGGACCACCTGGACAATGGGAGCTAGGGCTTCACTAATGATATGGGCAAGAGCTTGCCCTCCAGAAGCGGATGGAGCAAAGCCAGTAGCTATTTTCACGAAGCTAGGAGCCATATTTTACTTGCCCGTAGAACCTAGCTGTAGAGAAATAAGGCAGAAGATTAGATCTAGATCTAGCCGCAGAAGATTGAACAGGTGGTTCATCTATGAAATTGGTTGTTGCCTTTGATAACCCCACAGTGTGAGACAGCGGAGAGTGCCGAAACACAGCGTGGGAGCCAAGACCCAGCCGCAGAGAAATAAGGCAGAAGATTAGATCTAGATCTAGCCGCAGAAGATTAGATCTAGAACCCAGCCACAGAGAAATAAGGTAGAAGATTAGATCTAGATCTAGATCTAGCCACAGAAGATTAGATCTAGAACCCAACCGTAGAGTCTCAGTAAGCCTTTTAATCTGCAAGAAACCCTAATAGGAAAAATCCTGCTTTTAGTACCAAGAATCAAATCCTGCTCCAGATAAAAATAAATCATCGACTTTCGCTTCAAACAAAAAGAAAATATCACTCGATCCCAGGCTGCCTGCGTAAGACAACAATGAACCACTCGATCCGGAGATGCCCATGTAAAATAACAATGAATCAAAAACAAGATCTCTGCATTCAAAGTGTCACTGGCCAAAACCCTACTTCGACCGTAAATTGGTAATAAAAAAAGAGTTAAATTAGTCCAGATATTACCAATCTTGGCAGTATTGTAATCTCTAAGTCCGCCCAACTTTGAAAAGTTCCAAATGTAGCTCTTAACTAAAAGGAGAATGAATCCCAAATTCCACGTTTAATCTGGATCAGTAAAATGACATATTCCATGCTAGATTCCAATCTGCACTAAATCATGCCGAAGCCTGGTTGTTGATAACTGCGAAGGTTGAAGAGAACAAGCTAGCCTGCTATAAAAAGTCAAAGGTGCGGAAAAACCAGATTGTTCATATGGAACAAAGGTAGCTAGCTTTGGTCAGTTAATCAAAAGATTGTTATTGTTCATGGGCATATTGCTGCAAAGATGACCTCAGCACGTAATGGTAGTGGGGGAGGTTCAAGGCTTGATAGCTCAGGTGTGGACATGGATTGGGGCTTGGAAGCAATGAGAACCTGGTGGCGAGCTCCTATAAAAAAGTAGTAAATGATATCGTCATGCAAAATTAATGAAAACATGGTTGTTATTTATGCCTAATTATCTGGATTGGGAAAATATTTGGAATTACTCAGAAGACTATGGAAGGCCTATGAATAGATGTGTTGAGTGTTTAGCAGAAGGTCAACAACATCGAATTTAAGGTGGAAACTATGAATGTTGGGGTCTTAAAGGAATTTTTTGGGGTTGGGGATGCTACGGCCATCAACACTGTTGGTGTTGAGGTTGCTGTTGTTGTGTGGGTCTTGGATGAAGAAGAGGATGTCACGGAGGAATTGACCACTTATGTGGATGATCTCGCAGGTGAAGAAGCTGAGCCTGGTAGCAAATGAAAGGATTCATCTAATTTTCATATATATGTTATGTCGATGTATATAATATAGTGGTGTTTTCGGGAGAGTCTATAGTTATAGTTTTTCTATAAGAAGTTATGTAGATAATATATGTAGAAAGAAGGTCCCTATCCAATGTAAATTTATGAAAATTGCAGAAAGAACAATCCTGAATTTTGTACAAGACCTGGCCCTTTTCCAGTCTATATAATGAAAATTCTACCTATTTCCTTTAAAAAAAATATACGAGGAAAAAGAACAAACACCTTTAGTCACATGACGACATAGTGAAACATTTCATTCATGCACGCCAAACAATGAATTCATCCAGTCATGAGAACAAATTCCTTCGGGCACACCGAAGCCACAACAAAACAATCCCTTTGGGAAAACCAAAACAAAAGAAACATATTCCTTTAGTCACAAGAAAAAATACCTTCGGGCATGTTGACACCATAGTATAACAATGCTTTCAAGAACACCAAAAAAATGAGAACTTATTCCCTTAGTGACGAGAACCAAATGAATTTTGGCACATCGATGCTAGAGAGAAATAATGCCTTTAGGCATGCTAAAACAATGCTTTAGAGAATTTCATCTTGATTCTCACAAATAGAGAAAAACCCCTTGAAGAATTCCAATAAAATAAACAAAAGATTCCTTTGGGCATAACAAAGATATAATGACCTTCGGGCACCTTAGAGAATGACATATTCAGACTTTCCAATCCAATGGAGAACAATAACCTTTGATAAAACCAATAGATAGTAAATTCCTTTAAGAATAACAATAATAAAATGATGTTTCTATGACTGATCACACCCTTCAAATTCATCAGATACACACACACACACAAATACACACAGACACACACATGTGTGTGTGTGTGTGTGGGTGTGTTTAAACTTAGATGAGGCCAATGTCAATTTGGGACATGGACCAACACTCTAGCTTGTGGAGAAGATTCCATATGACCACACAATGTGATTTAACCCTTAGTCCATGAGCCCTTGTCCTTGGGGACTGAATATTTATACCATATAACCACATCATGTGACTTAACCCTTATGCCATAACCATCTCTCCTTGGGGATTGAAGCTTTACAACAAATGACCACACCACTTGAATTAGCCCTTACACCGTGATCCTTAGTCCTTGGGGCTTGAAGATTTACACCATATCACCACACCACATAACTTATCTATAAGGGGTTAGTGGGTGTCAAAGTTCTGACATCATTAACACATAATACTATCACATCGTAGCTCTTGGATGGTGCCATGTGTCACACATATTTGGCCGATTGACCAATAAAAAGGTTCCATTTGTATCTTCCATCTGGAAGCCTCTGCTGGTGCCATGTAAACCTTCTAATGTGTCCAGTTATGCTTAGCTGGAATAGGCCCATGTGGTGGGCCAACCCGTTGGACAATAGTCATGCATGTTGAAACGACATCTGCTACTTGTTCCTTTGTACGACCATGAGATCTGTCATATCTACACAAAGTTGAACGTATTTTAACTAATTAAACATCGTGCATGTTAAAGTGTTATTTTTCATTGATCTACTAAAGAACCCTGGTCCACTCTAAGACTTGCACAATATTTATCAAATTTTGGGGTTGAGGGTATTTAACCCTTGTTTAGGCCTTTTACTTAGTCATAAACCTCAAATAGTCATAAATTATCATCTGCGAAAATTTTGACCGAGCTGTGTGGTACGTCGTTTTAAAGGTCTCAGAGAAGACTATCCAACCATGCCATTCATAAATTCATTTAAACATCACAACTTTAACAAAAAATTTAATAAAATTTGAACCATTTTGATACCATTTGATTTGATTGTGACAAGATATTAAACTATCATGTCTCTTCCTTTGACTCATCAATAACATTGTTGCTTCCTTATACATCCCCTTTGACATCAATGGCAGTGGTTGTCATCAATGACAACACTGTGTCCAACAAAATTGAAATCAAATAGACTTACAAATAATAAACATGCACAAGTCCACAAAATTAATGGACTTTAGGAATTTAAACCTACAAATAATTAAATATGGAGAAGTCCATTAATTTAATGGATTTTAGGAATTTTGATGACCATGGGAATAAGTATGATGAGGAGAATTAAAAAAAATAAAAATCAATTTAGATTTAAATTTTAGAACTGACGAGAGAGTAATTCTGAAAATACTTATATTGAAAAGATAACTTGATTTTTCAATTTTGTTTTTTTTTTTCAATTTTAAATTCTTTGAATATTATATATTATTTTATTATTAATATATTGATTGAATTATACTTAAAGTTTTATGACGATGATGATGATAAATGTCCACTAATATTGATATGGTCTATCATACCCTAAGGAAGTAAGATATTACTTGTAATTCTTTAGCATTTTATTTCTATGCTCTAAATAAAATAATAGAAGCATTCCAAGATCACCATAGTTGTGTTGACTTAAAAAGTCAAGAAGGTTGAATGTGTGACAAATATTTTTAAAATTATATTTAATGTGAGTATAAAATGAACAATCTAAGAAAAATTATTTTCATCTTCAACTCTTTCATCCCATGGTGTTTTGGGAATTGATCAATGACCAATTTCACTATGAAGTTCATGTGAATTTGTTCTTATTTCAGCAGCAATCATTTTCTTCTTAATATTATTCAAGATAGAGAGATATTTATTATTTTCACGATTGGGGTTGATCATATTCTTATAATATCCTAGTTTCATTTTTCCATCTAACTCTTTATCACCCCACAATTTTTCCACAAATTTTGAAGTAATATTATTTTTAATATTATCCTTATCCTACAAAAGGATCTCCCCCTTTTCCCCCAAATGGTCTAGCCAATATTAGGCATCCTTATTCCATCCCCACTTGAGTTTAAGATGGGGGTTTTGGCTATATTTAGAAGCCATTTTAGAAAACCCCTTGGATTCAATGTTGTTTAACTTCTTCTTATATGTAAGATATGTATTTATATCCATGATTTCAATCAGGTAAAAGCTTGCTTCAATATGGAGGATAGGATAGGGAGTATTTTCTATTGAAAATAACAAAACATAATCCGTTGTAGAATTGATCAATTTTATAGCTTAGTTGGAACTTACCGACAAAATTTTAGACTTGTTATTGGGTGCATTAATGCTGAAGGATTTCTTGATGGCCTGCATGAAGATTTCATATTGCATGTACATATAGGGACTTCCAAACACCACTAAATGATTGTCATTGATGTCAAGTTCGAGGGGAGTTTGTTGAGTGTACAATTATCTAGCCTGCTTAGAGAACTTTCCAACAATATATGGCACTTTGTCCTTATCCATCAATCTAAGGAGCAAATATGAGTTTGAAGGTTAGTAGTGCAAGTAAAGTTTCATTATAGTCATGGTTTCGAATTAGCATGTGTGGAGCATGAACCGCTCAATGGATCAAAGAAATTAATCCCCACCCAAAAGGAGAAGGACAAAGTGGTTGATAATGGAAGAGGCTAAGAAGGACAATAGAGAAAAAGGGTTGTGAAGGTAAAGCCCTTGATCACATCCCTAGTCACACAGGGCCAACATGCTAAGCACTCGTGGGTTGAGAGGCCATCGATATATCATGTCATTGGCCCCGTTTCATAAGAAATTAACCACTTTGATACTCCAAACCTTGAGACATGTGGTATATCTAACCAGGCACCAGACCATTCGGCTTGGAGCTTGTCATATAGTGATTAATCATAGTGACAAACTAAGAACCTAGTGAGCCTATTAGACTAGTGGGTCATTAGTCCATCACCCTGTTCCATAATTAGTCAACCATATTTCCAAATTGAGAACCCGAAACATGTGGTGGGACATGTGGCATGGTTCATGTGGAGCACACATGGGCCTATAATGATGTGGAAACCTATGAGGCTGACATGGTGTAGGTGAATTTGGTCTTTTTGAAATATTAAGTGGATGTTTGGCGAGTGACACATCATAGATGATGTGGCTTATAGGGTCCCACATTAGGGAACTAGGGTATTGGGCATTGGATACATGAATTGCATGCTCTTCCTATATTTCCCAACATTTGAGATGATGTGGTGGTGAGAAACATAACGTTTGTTTAAGAAAAAACACCATGTGACCATTTTTTATTGGTACACACTAGCATGACATGACAGGCCTTAGGATATGGGACAAAACCTTGCCCTGATTAAGCTTTTACATGTAAATCATTTGGTCACTTCAACATTAGAAACCTGAGAGAAAGGTGGGGCCATATTAGCCTGTAACACACTCCTCCCAAATTTACCCAAGCTAATGATCTCACCAAGGTAAACATGTGATGAAGGATTACTGTGATATGATTCAAATCTCCAAGTACAGTTGAGGAAGTGGAACCGATAAACCAAAAGCAAACTAGCCTTCCTCAAGAGCTACAAAACATATAGGAGCCAACCAACTGATCCAGGTGTCCAACCCATGAGAGAGCTTGTTTCTTGACCAAACTAGACCCCAAATCACTCCCATGACAAGTATTCCATGCAACTTAGACCCTCCAGTCACTTCCATAACAAGGCCTCCATGTAACTATGGCCTTTTTTAGGTAGTTTTGTGCTAACGACCCAAGATTCTGAGCCATGTTTTTAGGTCCAGGACTTAGGCCTCTACCCATAACTTCATGAAACTTCTAGAAATGATAAGTAACAATATGACAAGGCCTTTAATGAAAAACTTAAACAAGGAACTTACTAGAAAATGGCTAGCCATGACAAACATTCTATCAAACACATCATGAACATGTAATCTACAAGTCATAACAAGATATCTGTACATAGGGGTATCATACTTATCTGAGATTTGCCAAGAAGGACTGATTCCCTCTAAAATATATTCATTATCATCTATTAGGTCATACATTTAGTATTTAGTATTCATTCATTTACTAATCAAAACATGTTGAGAGCCATGCCTAAAAGCTGTCATAAAACCATACTTATAACCATCATATAACCAACATTATAACAATGATAGATCAAGCATTAAAGCCAGATAATAAGAAGTACATTTATGCATAAAACACAAGAGGAAAAGAGCTCTTATTAACATATGCAAAATCCAAACAAGCCAATGACTTCCATGTACCACGCGACCATAGATTGGACTAAACCAGATCTTTCTTTTAGTGAATTCCCAAGCCCAAGCCCTCATCTATACAACTAGGCTTAATGGCAATCCCACCAAGGGATTCCTAGGCCCAAACAAGAAACATACGCTACTAGTCTTTACTACAATCCCATCGCATATCGATCTGGGGATCACCGGGCTTATACAGGCACAGATGCCTTTGGATATCTCCACCTAAACGATGAGGAATTTGTCTGTCTCCATCTCTAGGCTTTACCGTGTATGTCCGATCGAGGAATTCCTAGGACCAATGAGGCTATACCCTCTAGGCTTTACCGTATATCCCACCGTTCACCGATCGAGGATTCTTAGGCCCAACAAGGGTATACATAATCAAGGTTTACCACAATCCCACCTTCACTAGTCCAAGGATTCCTAGGTCTTGTGTTTCTCCCCTAAGACCACACCACTCAGTTTCGAAAACATTTGGCAGTCTAGCTCAACCAAATATGAGGACCCCACCACACCATGGCTATCTGGAAATGGCAAGACAAGGCTGAGAACCACTGTCACACCTAGAAAATGCCATGCCAATGATAGCGAGAGAACCAAATACACACATGCATGTGCCATGCATGTCAAAACTAGCAAGGAAATAAAACATGCAACTTGATACCTGTCAGTAGTCTTGTTGTAGCTGCTAGATCCCACTCTTCCTTGATTGATATTTGTTTCCCATTTCTTTCTATTCCTTCCTCTAATGTTAGAGTGCTCCAAGAATATTCTATGTGTATGAGAGTATGAGAGAGTAGAGAGAATAGAGAGAGAGAGCTCCAAAATTGAACTGAAAAAGGTTGTGAATTGATCCATTTTCTTCATTTTCCATAATTTTTCCTTAGTTTTCCCCCTCATATGCAACATGTGACCTTTCACCTTCCTTTTCTCCTAATTTCCTTTATTTTCATAAATAAAGTGTCAATTAATTCCACTTCACTTTTTCAATGCCTTTTCCAATTTCCTTAGCCATAATAAACCAAATGAACACCCACACTAGCATATTTTTCCCAACACTCAACTTGGAGTAAGCATTCCATGACCTTGGTCTTATTTTTTCTTTATTAACTTTATTACATGGATTATTAACCTAGGGATTATCAACTACCTATAATGAATGGATAACCTGAGAGTACATCCTTCTTCTTAAAAAACAATATCAGTGCACCCCAGGACGATACAATTGGCCTAATGTATCCCTTGTTAAGCATTTCCTTCAACTATAACTTCAACTCTACTAACTCCAGTGTGCTCATCCTATATGGTGCCTTTGATGCTGGTGTTGCCCCTGGTACCAACTAAATGGAAAATTCTAGTTCCCTATGAGGCATAAACTCTAAAATATCTACGGGAAACACATCCTAAAACTACTGTAAAACCGAGTACCTTCTCAATGCCTCCACATCCTCAACATCCTTACCTATATCACCTGAAATATTCACTACAAATAACACACCCTTTCTTGTGACTATTCTTTTTTGCATAACTGTCACCATTCTAACTCATGTAGCTTTCTTCTTACCTTGCAAGATTCTCTGTTCTCCATTGTCATCCAAGCATTCAATGGCCTTGCCATAGCAATCCACCTTGGTCCTATGAAGATACAACCAATCCACACCCAACAACATACTATATGATCCCAATGAAAGTACATTCAAATATGTTGATGTAGGCATACCATTCAACTCAAATGTACAAGCTCTTACCCAATCATCAACTCTTTTGTTTGTACCTCCAACCAACTGTACTAACCAAGATTTTTCATGTAGTTATTTATTCAAACTGTACTTATCTACAAGGTTAGGATTAACATAACTATAATTAAATCTAGGGTCAATCAAAATATAAACAACTTGATAAAAAATATTACCATCCATCTTGATAATAGATGCCTTGTGATTCACCTGCCTGTTATCCATTGTTGCATAGATCCATGGGATGCTTTGCCCAACATCCCAAACTATCTATGCTTCCTATGCACTGCAGATCTGAGGCCTACAACCCTGATTCTGTAGAAAATCACTCTTGAGATGCTCCTTACCACATGTCCAACACTGCAACCATTCTTTGCCATCACCTTTACTCTGCTGCCCTCCAGGCTGAGGTCTATTAAAATTCTTGTAAGGTGCAACATTTTCTTTATCACTCGCATCCTAGGGTCTTTCTCTTTTCATCTACCATTTACCTTTAGCTTTTTCTTTCCCTTTCCATCCTTGTTGAGATCTTGTTTTACACTCTGATTTCTCATAACAATGCTTCAACTTACTAGTGACTTCTTAAAGTGACCGAGGCTCATCATATTCAATCCAATCTCTAAATGCTAATGGTAATCCACTAAAATATCTATGAACTTTGGATTTTTCATCCTTAAGATACAATACATACCTCAAAAACTCCAAGAACTTGGTTGTAGACTCCTCATTTGTCATTGATCCCATATTTAGATCATAAAACTCCTTAGAATTACTATCATAGTACCTATATGACAAATATTTCTTCCTAAAAAGTCTCTTAAATTCATGCCAACTCAACTCTTATATCTTGATGTCTCCAACCTATTTCACATCTTCCTACTCGATGTCTTCTTTCCCTTTGATGTTGAAGATAACTATTCTAGCCTTCATGCTCTTCGTGTACTCATGCATCTCAAAGAACTTCTTCATCCCAAGTAACCATGCCTCTGTACCTTTCGATATCTTTAAATCTCTGTCAAATTTAGGTGCCTTGGATTTCTTGACCTCATATTGAAAATATCCCCTGCCACTCCTCCTGTAAAGATGATAATGATGATGACCATGATACCTGTCAGAACCAGACGTAGAATAGAACCTGTGTCCATCACCTCTCCTATCAGGTGTGTCTAAGAACCTACTATCTCTAATCATGTCATCTCTATATCATTGGTTCCCACCATCCATATGCCCCATTAGTCCTATCCTCCTGCCCATGGCTAATCCTAAGCAGTCTCTGTCTCCGCAAATATGAAAAAATCTAAAGGATAAATACATTAACCTCTACTTCTTTCTCTTGTGCCCAAATGATTATGTCATTATCTTCTTTGCAACTTCTTATTTCTGCCTTCAAACTTCTCAACGAGTCTACTATGTTAGGAGAGTACCTGTTAGGTCCCTATAATACTAGTGTATTCCGTTATTATTATTGTCATTGTAGCCCCTTATT
This sequence comes from Pinus tabuliformis, assembly GCA_031772625.1. NCBI lineage: Eukaryota > Viridiplantae > Streptophyta > Pinopsida > Pinales > Pinaceae > Pinus > Pinus tabuliformis. The sequence continues at coordinate 510,357,666 of CM062816.1, read as the reverse complement.
TTTATTGTTGTTCCCATTTTGTCCCCATATCGTTATCATTGTGCCCCATAGAAGCCCACTATTATTATTTTTGTGCCCTTACATTATTATTTTTATGTCGGCTCTGATTATGTTGTGACCCCTTAGACTCCTATATATAGAAAAGGGGTCTTGTCATTTGTATCATCCAAGAATTTTTCATTTTTGTAATATAAAGGAGGTTTCCCCCTATAATAGGCTACTTTTTAAGTCATTGATCAATCTCTTTCTTCTATTTTGTGAGCTGGTTGCATAACAATTGGTATCAAAGGCTTGCATTCTAGGGTTTCACTGCTTCAAACAAGCCATCATGGTAGGTTCGCTATAATTTTTATTTTTTTACGAAACTTCAAATGCTGAAATTAAACCCCATTTGATCCAATATTGTGATGAACCTTGTGAACAAATTGTAGATCTTGGCTCAATATATTTTCGGAGATGTGAACTGAGGAAGTAAGGGTATTTTCTAGCTCCCGAATTCGATCTCAAATAGGCCACCTTGGGGAAATCATCATAAATTTCCCTCTGAGCATTAGATTCAAATTTCATAAAAGGTGACAGAAATATGACAGAATTTAGTTTGTTGGGTATCGTTTTCAGAGCCGAATATTGAAACAGTGACACGTGGCACGTCATACAAGTTCGCTCTACTGAACTAGTCTATAATTAGGTCATCACAGGAGATTGGGTATAACTCTTTCTTGGAGAATCCAATCTTGATAAGAATTGTGGGGTTGTAAGGAGGATGCAGAGGGCTATCAAAGGTTGCAATTTTAGAACTTGGAGATCCAAAATTACATAGTTACAGTCATTTCAAGTTCGAGATCATACAAAGTAGAAAAACAAAAAAGGTGTGTAATTTTTTTTTAAAATTTGCATAAGTTTTGTTTAAGAAAGTAGTTTGAAGTGATTCAAAGGGAATTGTGAAGCATAATTATCATTCATTGATGATACGAAGAAAGAAAATGGAAACACCTAGTAAGAAATGCAACATGGTATATCAAAATTACGAGACCAAGTGCAACAAATTTCTCTCTCACAAAAGTACTTGAAACTAATATGTATGGTTTAAATAATGGAATGGAAGCTAATATGGACGGTATAGAAGCAAAACTTAAAGGCAACATGGAAGATTTGAAGATAGATTTGACAAAGTTGCTACAAGAAATTCTTACTAATGGCGAAAGGGTAGTAAAGGAAACTCATGATGAGAACAAAAGAAATGTTAGTCATGATTTCGTAGACTCTAACCTTGGATTGAAGAACAACCATGTTCCAAAGATTGATATGAGGAAGTTTGATGGCAAGGATCCTGTAACATGGATACTACAGACGGAGCAATATTTCGATCTCCATAATGTGCAAAACACACAAAAGGTATGGATTGCAACTTTATATTTGGAAATTCAATCAGTTTGTATGACATCGATGGCTTTTCTCTCGTAAACAAATTGTCACTTCAGCAATTTTTACAAAAGAAATGATAGCACATTATGAGGATACAAAAAGCAACACCTTTTTTAGCCAATTGATAAATGTCAAACAAAAGGGTTCAATGGTGGAGCACATTGAGGACTTCCAAAAAATTAATATAGGGGTAAAAAATATTCCGAAGGAGCACAGGATCGATGTGTTCATAGGGACCTCAAAGGCTAACATACAACATCAGGTTTGCCTTTGGGAACTTGATTCATTGGAGAAGGCATTCATGTTGGAAATAACAAATGAAAGAAAAATTATGGCAACAAGGAAGCCTACCACTCACAACTATAAAGATGGAAGTGTTGTTGCTCCTAGCCTTCCACAACCTACAAGGTTGACACCACAACAATTGGAAGAAAAAAGAGCAAAAGGGCTTTGTTACAGTTGTGATAGAAAATACACTAAAGTTCATAAGTGTGCTAAGAAGAAATTGTTTTACATAGATTGTGAAGAGCAGGAAGAAAAGGAACAGGAAAAATCAAAAGAGGAGGATACACAGTAGGAACAACCCCTAGATAAATAAGAAATGAATCCGACCATATCTTGTAATGCATTGGCTAGAATTACCACTCCTCAAACTATCAAGGTAGAAGGACATATCAAGAAGAAAAAGGTAATACTATTGATTGATTCGGGAAATACCCATAACTTTATTCATTGTAAGATAGCCAAGGAATTGATTTTCTTCCTATATCCAACACCAGATTGTCAAGTGATGGTTGCAAATGGAGGAACACTAAATTGCTCTAGAAAGTGCCATAATATCAAGTTATCCATGGTAGAATATGTGTTGAATAGTCCAATTCTTTCCATTCCAATGGGTGGTGATGATGGTGTACTAGGAGTCCAATGGCTACAATCTTTGGGTACTATTGCTTTTAATTTTCAAGAACCTTTTTTTTTTTTTTTTTTTTTTTTTTTTTTTTCTGAAGGGAAGGAAGTTGAATTAAGGGGTATCATAGGGAAACGAGGAAATATAATCAACTCTAACAGCATGACAAATCTTCTAAATAAAGAAAAATGAGGCGTAATTTCACAATTATTTTCGTTAGAGGTTCCCACATCAAAATCATCTATTTCTCCAGATCTCCAAAAAATCTTGGAAAATCATTCCAGGGTATTTGAGACTCCCAAAGGCCTCCCACCTATTTTTCATCATGATCATGCTATTCATTTGGTTCAAGGAAGTGTTCCTCCAAACATCAGGCCTTACAGATATCCCTATGCCCAAAAGAGTGAAATCGAAAGTATGGTTGCATAAATGCTAGAGGCTGGTATAATTTAACCTAGTCAAAGCTCTTTCTCTGATCCGGTAGTATTGGTGCACAAGAAGGATCGATCATGGCACATGTGTCTGGATTATAGGGAGCTCAACAAGCTCACTATTAAACATAAATTTCCCATTCCTGTCATTGATGAATTATTGGATGAATTGAATGGAGCAATCTACTTCACCAAGTTGGACCTTCGTTCAGGATATCATCAAATTAGAATGAAGAGTGAACACATTTTGAAAACATCATTTAGAACTCATGAGGGTCATTATGAATTTTTGGTCATGCCTTTTGGCCTTACCACTGCACCTTCTACATTTCAAGGTTTGATGAATTCCATTTTCAAACCCTTCCTTAGAAAATTTGTGTTAGTATTTTTTGATGATATACTAATCTACAACAAGTCTTGGAAGGATCATGTTCAACATGTTGATAGAGTTCTCAAACTATTGGAGGAGAAACAATTATATGAAAAAGTGTCCAAATGTTTCTTTGGAGTACAAGAGGCGGAATATTTGGGTCATATTGTATATCATGAAGGTGTTCATGTATACCCTAGAAAAATTAAAGCATTAAGGAATGGAAAATCCCCACATTCATAAAGCATATGCAAGGATTTTTCGGGTTGACAGGGTATTATTGAAAGTTTTTTAAGAATTATGGGAGAATAACAGCACCTCTAACAACATTACTGAAGAAAGATGCATTTTCTTGGACTCCAGAAGCAACAAAGGCCTTTTCACATCTTAAATAGGCAATGTGCCAAGCACCGGTCTTAGCTATGCCAGACTTCACAAAAACCTTTATTGTGGAATGTGATGCCTCAGGAAATGGAATTGGTGTTGTTTTAATGCAAGAAGAAAGACCCATTTCTTTTGAAATTCGTCCAATCAAAGGAAAGTATTTAAACAAAGCTATTTATGAGAAGGAAATGTTGGCAATACTACACGCACTTAAGAAATGGTGACCTTACCTAATGGGAAGACACTTCAAGGTAAAAACAAATCATGATAGTGTTAAATACTTTTTAGAATAAAGATTATCTTCAGAAGAGCAGCAAAAATGGGTCACAAAGATGTTGGGTTATGACTTTGAAATCATCAACAAAAGAGGGAAGAAAAATGTTGTTGAAGATGCACTCTCAAGAAAGGATGAGGATGTGGAAGCATTTCTTTGTGCCATTTTTATTATCCAACCAGATTGGATAAATGAAGCAAGGGATGAATGGAATAATAACGAAAAAGTGTGGGCACTCATTCAAAATTTTTAGCAAGATCCCAATACATCTAATACATTTAGATGGAAAAATGATTCGTTATGGTTCAAAGATCGCTTATATCTCTGTTTGAATTCCCAACTCAAATAAATTATTCTTCTGGAATTGCACACCTCTCCCTTAGGAGGGAATTCATGAATATTAAAAGCTTACCACATGGTTAAGAAGGAATTTTTTTGGGATGGCCTTAAATCTGATATTCAAAAGTTTGTGGCAGAATGTTTGGTTTTCCAACAAAATAAAGTTGAGACAATTAAGACCCCAGGTCTATTACAACCTTTATCCATTCCAAGTCAATGTTAGAAGGAGGTCTCAATGGATTTTATCACAAGTTTACCTAAGTTTGAAGGAAAGAGTGTCATCATGGTGGTAGGTGATAGACTTACCAAGTATGCACAATTTTGTGCATTATCTCATCCATTTAAAGCCAGTATAGTTACTACTACATTTATGAAAACAATTCAAAAGATACATGGAAACCCAAAGATTATTGTAAGCGACAAAGATCCTATTTTCATTGAAAAATTTTGGACATAATTGTTTTCTTGTCTGGGTACTCAGTTAGCTCATAGATCATCTTATCATCCTCAATCTGATGGGAAAACTGAGATACTGAATAAATGTTTGGAAGGATATCTTCGTTGCTTTGTATCTGATAAACAAACATAATGGATCAATTGGTTGCCTCTTGCTGAATGCTGGTATAACACTTTCTTCCATAGTGCAAAAAAATGACCCCATTTATGGCACTTTATGGATATCATCCACCGTCCATCACATCATATTTAAGAGAAAAATCTTAGGTTCAAACAGTGAAAAATGACATTCAGCATCAACAAAAAGTTCTCCAACTCTTAAAGGATAACCTCATTTTGGCGCAAAATAGAATGAAACAACAGGAAAATCAACATCGCAGTGAAATAAGTTTTGATGTAGGTGATTGGGTATTTTTACGACTACATCCATACAAAAAAATGTCCCTCAAGCAAGCTAAGATGGATAATAAATTATCACCAAAGTATTATGGTCCCCACAAGGTATTGCAAAAGATTGGTACTATGGCATACAAATTGGAACTTCCTACATCTTCGTGAGTGCACCCAGTTTTCCATGTTTCATGTTGAAAGAAGGTTATAGGTGACATGCTCCCAGTTCAAACAATATTCCAGAAATTGACGAGGAAGGAAAAATCATATTGGAACCTAAAGCAGTCATAGAAACAAGAACTCGAGAGCTATGAAATCGATCAATTTCAAAGTATCTCATCAAGTGGAAGAACTTACCCGTTGAAGATTCCACATGGGTGGATGAGAATTTTATACAGAGACATCCAAAACTACTCAAGCGTTAAGGAAAACACTTTTGAAGGAGAGGGGCATGTTAGGTCCCTATAATACCAATGTATTCCCTTATTATTATTGTCATTGTAGCCCCTTATTGTTATTTTTGTGCCCATATTGTCCCCATATTGTTATTATTGTGCCCCATAGAAGCCCACTATTATTATTTTTGTGTCATTACATTATTATTGTTATGTCAGCTCTGATTATGCTGTGAACCCTTAGACTCCTATATATAAAAGTGAGGTCTTGTAATTTGTATCATCCAAGAATTGTTCATTTGTGTAATGTAAAGGAGGTTTCCCCCTCGAAGATGCTACTTTTGAAGTCTTTGATTTATCTCTTTCTTCTATTTTTTGAGTTTGTTTCATAACAGTGCCCATCACCATGCTTCTCATCTAATCTATAGGGAGAGTCTTGTGAATTGTAATCTACCATCTTGTTAGTTATATTTAATATTCTTCCTACAAGTATAATATGTCAACTAAACAAAAATATAAACATAATCAACATACCTCAGTATAGTTCAGGGGAGGATATCTCATCTACAAGATCAAATAGCTTAGTGTCATACATGTATAAACATAATCATATCAATATATATAGACATCATTTTAGCCATTATCCAGTTACCATGGATGACTATATCATAACCATGATAATGCATGCATAATGACATGCATAACAAATGCATAACCAACATGTACTCATGGTAACCACATCCAACACCAACACCATGAACTTCCACATGGTGACATAACTGTAACAATGACCACCACCATGATTACACAAAAATCACATAGACCACAAGCATAAATAACACATATGCAACCAACATGTATGCATGACAAACACATTATGCCCATCCAGTCCAAGGGGTGAACCATGCTTTGATACCACTCTATAAAACCCTCCTCCCACATTTACCCAAGCTAACCAGTCCACAGTGATAAACATGTGATGCAGAGTTACTATGATATGATTCAAATCCTGAAGTATATTCAAGGAAGTGGCATCGACAAAATAAATCCAAACCGACCTTCCTTAGGAGCTACAGAACCTTAAGGAGCCAACAAGCCCTCCAAGTGTCCAACCCCTAAGTGAAGTTTATTCTTGACCAAAATAGACCCCCAATTTCTCCTGTGATATGTCCTCCATGCAATTGGGACCCTCCAGTTGCTCCCACAACAAGGTTTCCATGCGAGTGTTTTTTCAGGTATTTTTGTGCCAACGACCCTAGATTATGAGCCACATTTTCAGGGCTAGGACTCAGGCCTCTTCTCAAAACTTCATGAAACTTTTAAAAATGATAAATAACAAGATTCCAATGCCTCTAATTCAAAACTTAAACAAGGAACTGACCTAACAAGGCCTAGCCATGATATACATTTTGTCAAACACTATGGTGTTCCAAAAGGATCTTCTTCTTCGTTTGATTCACCTCCTCATGAAGGTAATGAAGGTGAAAGGGAAAGGTATAAATCTTATTTCAATCATATTTCCTTTGATCATGTAAAACATGGAAAATTTCCACACAAGCATTGGAAAAGAATTGCATGTTCTTTTTGTGGTTTGGTTAACCATAGTGTTTCTAGATGTTGGAAAAGAAGGGCAACATACAAGAAAATTTTGAAGGAAAGGAGGCAAGAAGCCAACGTTCCATTGAACAATGCAAATCATGATGTCAAGAAGATGAACATGTGTTGCACTTATTGCCATAAGCAAGGACATACTGTTGAAAGGTGTTGGACTCTGAATCCAACAATGCTTCCACGAAAGGGGGGTGAACTGCTTTATCATTTTTATGTCTTTATTTGCTGAAGATGATATGCTAAACAAAACTGATATAAAGTATTAAACAACAAATAAATATAACTTGCATACACACCTAATCACCTGTTCAACTACAGAAAGTTACTGGTCTTATTCCGAAAGACCTTAAACTTCAAGTATGTGTATGTCAAAGACTTCTAAGTGTTTACTTTGTTATTTCTTTAGGCAGAGCCTGTAGAGGGCTAGGTAGCCTCTGGAACTCATCCTCTTTTTAGAGGTGACATGTCCGGTGAATGCCCCTACAGTCTATCTCTGTATAAGAAATAAGAAGTTTATACATTTTTAGAGGTCATTTGGAGTGTCTAGCTCACAGTTGAAATTATTGGAAATGGATACCTTGCACCCTTAAACAAGTACATTCCATTTTCAGATCAGATGGTATCAGAGCACTAGGTTGCTTGACTGACATCACTAGCTTGATTGTGTAGCTTGAAAGGTGTCTTAAGCAGTGTTGGAGATTGACTGCTTTATTATTCCGCAAAGTACTTGTTGTTTGAGTTGCTGAAGCTCTTTTGTTCATTTTTACAATGACAACTTCCATAAGTGAGTTCTCAAAATCGTCCTCCTTCACAAGATTCTTTGATGAAGGCTTGAAGCAAGAATTTTTCATCATGATGAATATGGTGAGAGAAATGTATGAGGATGAAAGAAAGAGCTCTAGACTTCAAGAGCAGTTGAATTCCATGAGGGAAGAGAATCAGTTGCTTTCTAACCAATTGCAGGAAATGGAAGGCCAACTTCATATTGCAAACATGAAGCTGGAAAGGATGCATGAGTTGGAGACACAACTCCTTGTTTCCAAAGAAGCCTTAGCCAAGTATCAGCTGGAAGAAGAGGTAAAAAATTCTAGTTTGTCTTCAAATTCTGATAAGAATGTTTATGTTGGTTCTTTTGAGAAACATACTAGAGGCATAGGGTCCAAGTTGATGTCCAAAATGGGATATGAAGGAAAAGGATTGGGCAACATGCACATGGTATAGTTGAGCCAATAATGGTTGAGGTAAGGCCTAAGAATTTGGGCCTTGGCTATGGACAATCTTGTGGAGAAAGTTCCAAAGCAGCCATGAAGGCAATTGAAACAGTTCCTAGAAGGAGTTTCATTTCATGTTCCTTATCTCAAGGTTGTAAAGGTTGTATCCTAGAGGAATGCAATAGTTTGAAACAGACCTTGCAGGAAGAAGGTGTGCATAAGCATGCACTTGAACAAGGAAGTGGTGAAAGCTCTAAAGCCATTACAAGGATTCATGGTGTTCCAAAAGGAGCTTCTTCTTCGTTTGATTCACCTCCTCATGAAGGTAATGAAGGTGAAAGGGAAAGGTATAAATCTAATTTCAATCATATTTCCTTTGATCATGTAAAGCATGGAAAATTTCCACATAATCATTGGAAAAGAATTGCATGTTCTTTTTGTGGTTTGTTTAACCATAGTGTTTCTAGATGTTGGAAAAGAATGGAAACATACAGGAAACTTTTGAAGGAAAGGAGGCAAGAAGCCAAAGTTCCATTGAACAATGCAAATCATGCTGTCAAGAAGATGAACATGTGTTGCACTTATTGCCATAAGCACGGACATACTGCTGAAAGGTGTTGGACTCTGAATCCAACACTGCTTCCACAAAAGTTGAAGAAATTGGAGAAAGAGTATGGCAAGAATGGGAAGGAAGTTTCCATCATTGATATGTGTCAGGATGATACACATGTTGATTTCAATGTGCAGTTAAAGGAAGCGCCTTTGAAATGGATTGGTAAGAAATGGTTAGAATTCTTATCCAATTAAAGTGGCATGTCTTTTGATTGAATGCATTTCTTTGTTAAGGGAATGCAAGTTGCAGGAAGGAAAAGCTGAGTATGAGACTCACTCTATTGCAGCGGAAGTTATATCCATTTCAGCTTTGAAAGTACATGTACATGTGATTGAGGATCTTGTACTTATGATTGTACATAAGATAAAGTTGAAGGATAAATTGCATGCATGAGAATGATATGCATGAGCACATGGATCATGATGATTTCCTCGTATTTTAAACATGTATGTGTGATTAACTTGAAGTGTTGATTACTTTGTTTTTAACCATGCATGTAATGTAATATTGACTTGGAAAAAGTTAATTTGATCTCCAAGATTGTAAAGAGGAGAAATGATGAGGTGTTTCATCTTTGTAAAAGCCATCTCATTTGGGAGGCAGCTTTTCTTCTGGAGCGGAGGTGCGATGGATGGGCATCGTGACAGTTGGAAAACCCACATGTTCAGGAGAATATTTCAGCTCATATATCAGAAAGTTTCATTGCTGGTTTCTGCAAACTTTCAGTTTGTCTGGCGAACAAGCTTGGTCGGGATTCGACGAATACTTGGTTTATGCAGCAACATTCGCCATGATGCCAGTTGATAAGGCAGGACATTTTGGCATCAGTATGATATTTTGGCTGAACGGAAGAGGATATTTCTGTTCCTCAAGTGTTGTACAATTCAGTTCAGAGATTCAGTGAGCTTTTGGGGACCAAAAGCCTTCTCATTTGGGAGGTGTGATCAGGTGCTCATGTCCTAAGTGTCGTAAAATGCTCAAAATTTAAAGTGCTTAGAACTGGTTCAAAGTTGAATGAATGGAACGTTCTCATCTTCCCGATTCCGGTGCCACAAACGGTTCAAAAAACGGTTGCCGTATGAGGAAGTTATGGCAAAAAGAAGAATTTGTCCATAACATTAGAAATTTTAATTTTTCAAAAAAAAAAAAAAAAAGGAATATTCCGCCTGGCACGAAATTCGAGGCAACCACCAAACATTAAATGTAACTGCAGTTAATTTGGCGGAATTTTTGCAGGAGCGCAAAATTTGGCGGACCCGCCATAATTGGCGGAGCTAACTAGAGTTAACTAAAGTTAGCTGGAGTTTTTCTAGGGACAAACTAGAGAAACTTTAAATGGCCATAACTTTGGCTAGGAAAGTCGGTTTTGGACGATTTTTTTTTTTTGGGTATTTTAGACCTTTTGAAGCCATTGGTGCAGGTCTCACAGTGATCTGAGGTTATTTTCAGAGGTTTTGGAGCCGTGAAAGTTCCAGGAGCCACCAGGGCCAAATCAGTTTGGGAGCTGCATTGGGAATTGTGCAACTAGTGAATGTTGAATGAAGGTCATTCCTGAAGTTTTCTAGCCTTCTGAATCCATTTCTGCAGCTTGTTTTTCCTTTTGAGGCATTCTTTTCACTGTTTATCTTCAGGGAAGCTTTCAGGGCCACCAGGGCCATTTCAGTGCATGAGCTGTTTGGGGGCTATGTTCATCCGTTTTTGGTGATTCAAAAGCCTATGTCTGCTATTTTCGACCTTCTGAGTCTAATGGCAGAGGTTTCAGAACCAATTGAGGTCATCTTCACCTCGAATTTCTCCATGCAAGTTTAAAGGGCCACGAGGGCCAATTGGGGAAAGTACTGTATAAGGTACAAAATTCACTGTTTAGTGTTTGGGAAAGAGCATGTTTGGCTAATTCCTATCTTCTGATTATGTATTTACAGTCAAATCTGTCCTTTGAGACACCCATATTCTTGCATTAGCCTTTGTAGCAATTTTAATACAAGAGGACAAGCCTAGTTGGAGAGGTTTGGTCCAGCAGATGTAGCCCAGAGGGGGGGTGAACTGCTTTATCATTTTTATGTCTTTATTTGCTGAAGATGATATGCTAAACAAAACTGATATAAAGTATTAAACAGCAAATAAATATAACTTGCATACACACCTAATCACCTGTTCAGCTGCAGAAAGTTACTTGTCTTATTCCGCAAGACCTTAAACTTCAAGTATGTGTATGTCAAAGACTTCTAAGTGTTTACTTTGTTATTTCTTTAGGCAGAGCCTGTAGAGGGCTAGGTAGCCTCTGGAACTCATCCTCTTTTTAGAGGTGACATGTCCGGTGAATGCCCCTACAGTCTATCTCTGTATAAGAAATAAGAAGTTTATACATTTTTAGAGGTCATTTGGAGTGTCTAGCTCACAGTTGAAATTATTGGAAATGGATACCTTGCACCCTTAAACAAGTACATTCCATTTTCAGATCAACATGTAATCTACAGGTCATAATAACATATTAGTACATGAGGGTCTCATACTTATATGAGATTTTCCAAGAAGGATTAATGCCCTCTTAAATAGCTACATTATCATATATTAAGTCATACATTCAATATTCATTTATTTACTAATCAAAACATGATGAGAGCCATGACTAAGATATGTCATAAAACCATGCTTATAACGAACATATAACCAACATAATAACAATGATAGAACAACCATTAAAGCCACATAATAACAAGTACATTTACACATAAAAAACAAGAGGTAAAGAGCTCTTAATAACATGTGCAAAATGCAACCAATTCAGGGACTTCCACGTACCACTTGACCATAGATTAGGCTAAACCAAATATTTCTCTCAACCAATCACCCCTGTGCCATTTTCCAAGCATGAATGTGGGACTTACAACAAAAAACCCAGGGCTTCCATAGGATTTACTACAATCCACCAAGGGATTACTAGGCCCAAGCCCTCATATATACAACTAGGCTTTACCACAATCCTACCAATGGATTCCTAGGCCCAAATAAGAAACATGCACTACCAGGCTTTATTGTAATCCCACCAGATAATGGTCTAGGGATGACTAGGCCTATACAAGCTTGGATGCCTCTAGAAATCCCCACCTAAACCGTGAGGAATTTATCTGTCTCCACCTCTAGCATTTACCATGTATCTATCCATTGCTGGTCAAGGTGTTCCTAAGCCCAATGAGGCTCCACCCTCTAGGATTTACCATATATCCCACCATTTATCGATTGAGGATTCCTAGGCCCAACGAGGGTATACACAATCAGGATTTACTGCAATACCATCTTCTTTGGTCCAGGGATTCCTAGGCCTTGTGTTTTCCCCATGACACCACCCCATTCAGTTTTGAAACCATCTGATAATCCAACTCAACCAAATATGAGAACCCAATCACACCATGGCTATCTGGAAATGGAAATGAAAGGTTGACAAACACTATCACACCTAGAAAATCCCATGCCAGTGACAAAAAGAGAACCAAATACACACATGCATGTACCATGCATGCCAAAACTAGTAAGGAAAGCATACATGCAACTTGATACCTGCAAGCAATCCCACTGTAGTTGCTAGATCCCACTCTTCCTTGCTTGATATTTGCTTCCCTTTGATTTCTAGTCCTTCCTTTTCCTTCCTTCCTTGAATGCTAGAGTGCTCCAAGAATACTCTAAGTGTATGAGAGTATGAGAGAGTAGAGAGAATAGAGAGAAGGAGCTCCAAAACTGAACCAATAAAAAGGTTAAACTGATAAAAGGTTGTGAAATGATCCTCAGAAGCCATTTTATTAGTGAGGCCACTATTTTCTTAATTTTCCATCATTTTTCCTTCATTTTCCTCCTCACATGCAACCTGTGACCTTTCACCTTCCTTTTCTCCTAATTTCCTTTATTTTCATAAATAAAATTCCAATTAATGCCACTTTGCCTTTTCAATGCCCTTTCCGTTTCCTTTTCCAATTTACTTAGCCATAATAAACAAAATGAACACCCACGTTAGGATGTTTTTCCCAAAATTCATCTTGGAATAGGTGTCCAATGACCTTGGTCATATTTTTCCTTTATTAACTTTATTACATGGATTTTTAACCCAGTGTTGTTACATACGCCAAGGAATTTAGGGACAAAAGGTAAGGCGGGTCTCGTATTGCGACTTTGGCCTTGACCCAAGTCTATGATGGGCTTGGAAAATGTCTAATGCCTTTTGAAAACCAACACTTGATATGCATTTAAGCATCCAATATGATGGGTAAGGTGGGGTCGTATAATCCCAAATCTTGTTGGTTCACATGAAATTGGAGCAGAAAAGCGTAGTGTGTTTTGCGTCAAAGAGAAGCGGTACACCTCAGGATGAAATTAGACCAAGTGGGTCCCTCATCAAGGCATTGTCTTGTTGGAACACTAAGTTGTGGCTTGTTTCTATTAATTAAAAGTCATTTGGTTTAACCAGTCTAGTATGATGGTAAACTAGTTCTCAATTACATACAGGTCAAGAAATTTTTGTCAAATGAAGTGTTAGGGCACTAGGATGTTAGGATACTAGAGCGTAGTTAATGTTGAAAGGAACCCTTGAAACATGAGATTCGATAGAGATATTAATCTTGCATTCTTAGCCCCAATTCATGGGAAGCATGATGATATGTGCTTAGCACTAGAGAACAATTAATGAGGATATTTTGGAATCTAGTATCCAATCACATTAAAGGTATTTTCCAAAACAAAATGCCAGGATATCATATTTTGAAATTCATCAATGTAAATCCCTCTATTCGAACCCTTGTTTAGGTGAATCAAGTGACTTAGAATTTGAGTTCCAAGGTGTGAGAAGTTGGTGTTTCAAGTACAAAAGTAATTAAAGTGGGTCAAAATAAAATGAGGTATGATCTAGACAAGATATGTGGAGGTCTATGTATATAGAAAGAAACAAAATGACATGAGATTGTGTAGTTTTCATCCAAATTAATTGTTTGAATGTTGTTCACGAGTAGGAGAAATAAGTTAATAATTGAATAATAAGAGATAGATAGTTGTGTTGCTTTAAGGTGAATAGACCTAAGGGTCAAATTGAGTGGATCCATGAGAGAGGAGGAAAAGATGGGTTTTGTAGATGATGTAAGCAGATTTTTGTTGAGATATGAAGTTGTTGTGTAAAAAAGAAAACACAAACTTGAAGAATTGATTCGTCAATAACATTTTTTTCTCAGAAAAGAACCAACTTCTATCAATTGATTTGAGTAGAAGTGTCTTGGTCTGGTAAAGAGTTATTTGAGTTAGAGAATAAAAAAGAAGGTCGTTGTAAAGAAGATATTAGATAATTTAAATAGATATGAGAGTATAGTTTTATGTAAGTGCAACTTCATGATAAAGGTGTCATAGATATAAGTTTGAAAATGCATGAATAGAGATCAGAACGGCTGAAGCAAGTATGTTCTTGCAGATCAGGGTATTGGAGTCTCCTTCAGGTTGGTTCCTATAAATATAAGGGATTGGCACCTATAAACAAGTGGGAATAGGTGCTTCCAACAAGTGGGTATTTGGAAAGAATAGGCAGTTGGTGCTTACAAAATATAATGTATGTTGAAGTTGGTTCTTGCATTTACATTAAAATTACAAGAAGAATTATGGTTTTCTCTTGTATAGGTTTCCAAATAAGTATCCTATGTTCAATGCTATATGTGATTGGTGCAATTTTGTGTGATTGAATGTGTTCTATTAGTTAAATAGTTTTTAAAATTCATATAATATCGATTCACCCCCCTCCCCCCCTCACAGTAATATCCTAGTTTCTAACAATTGGTATCAAAGCAAGTTCCTTAAACAATAGTCTAATAACAGTAAGGTAGATCGAATATGAAATATGGCGAGTCAGGATGGTACTCTCACTAACAAGTATCATATATTTAATGGAAAAAAATATACCTTTTGGAAAGTGAGAATGAGGACCTATATAAACTTCATTGGTGCGTATCTCTGGGATGTAATGTTGGATGGCTATGAATAAGTCACTATTGTGATAAATAGGGATGCTAAGCTTGATTTCTCCTATAATTTAAAAGCAATGAATGGAATCCTAAGTGGTATTTCTAAATTTGAATTTGTTAAAGTCACGCACTGATGATAGCCAAAGAAATATGGGACAAATTGAAGAACAACCATGAATAGAATAGTAAGGTAAGGAAAACAAAACTCCAAGCCAATATAATGCAATTTGAATCATTAAATATGAATGAGGATGAAGCTATAACAAGATTTTTTCTTCATGTGGATGAAATAGTGAACACCATAAGAGGTGTTGAGGAAACTATGGATGACTCCATATTAGTTCAAAAAGTTTTTGATCCCTTCCTGCAAAATTTAATGCCAAAGTATCAACTCTTGAGGGTATGCAAGATCTCAGTAAACTAACCATGGATTAGTTGCATGGAACTATAATTTCCTATGAAATGGGAACTAAAAAAGGCACATCCACATCAAAGGAAGAAACTTTTAAAGTAGATAAGAAAAACTAAGATGATCAAGAATGCTCAAGCTATGGACTGGATGAAGAATAAGTCAAGTTTGTCAAAAGATTGAAGAGAGGATTTAGGAAATACAAAGGTAAGTTTATTTTTTATAGTATACCCATGGTTGGATAATTTGGGGTACATGGGGAGGTACCCAAGAGTATAATGTGTAAAATAGGACCACAAGTAGTTTCGTTAGTTTAGTAAATAAGGCTCTTGAGTGGTTACCCACATTAATGATGATTGTAAGTGGTTGACCCTCATTATAAAAAGGGACCACAATTAATTAGTTAGTTAAATAAATGGGCCATAGCTAATAAATAAATTAGTTAGAGTTTTTTAGGGTTTTGGTATCCTAGAACATTATATATAGTTCAAGATAAGAGGGGAAGAGATGTCAAGTATTGGTTTTGTATTGACAGGCAATGGATTGTGGAGTGATCTCCTTCCTTAAGGATTAATTGTATGGTGTTACCCTAACTCAAGGGTTTGATATTAATAAATAAACATTTCTATTTTATATTGTTCGATCACTCTTGGAATTTATTTGGAGTTATACTACAAATGGCTCTGATAATAGTTATAGTGTAACTACAAAAATATTAAAATCTCTACAAAATAATTCCAAAATACAATAGAAGAATAACATAAAAAATGCTTTAAATCTTCATTAATATCAAATCCTTGAGGTAGGGAAACGCCATACAATTACTCCTGAAGGAAGGAGATAACTCCTCAAGCCATATGCTAGTTAATACAAAACCAATACTTTTACATCTCTTCCCTTCCTATCTTGGCCTATATATAATGTTATAGGATACCAAAACCCTAACAGACTCTAACTACTTTATTTATTAGCTAGCCACTTATAATCATAATTAATGTGGGTAACCACTGACAAGCCTGATTTACTAAACTAACCAGACTATTTTTAGTTCCCTTTTACACATTATACCCTTGGGTACCTCCCCACGTCCCTTATAATATCCACCCCGCGGTATACTACAGTTTCAAATTCTTTAATTGTGGAAAAGTATGCCATTATGCATCTAATTTCCCATACAAAAAGGAAGATAATAAACACGATAATAAAGAAAAGAATAAGTATAGGAGAGTCAAGAAGGAGAATAAATTAAAGAATATATTTTATACCCAAGAGGGAAAAAACTCATCAGAGGATGAGGTGAACAACCTTCTAATGAAGAAATAAATAATGATTCATGCTCATGGACATAGAAACCCAAGATGAAGGGTGATATGAATTGAATTATATGAAGAGGTTGAAGTAGATCTAGAAGGTGAAGTAGTTAGTTCCCTAGAAGAAATACATAGACTCGAGAAAAAGAACAAGAATAAAAAATATTTGTGGGTAAACTATCAGAAAGAAAAGGATAAATCTGAAGATTCATCACTTCTTCGATTGAAGGTGGAGTTGGAGAAAGACAAGAATGTTGAATAAATGATATTATAGCAACTAAAATAAAAGGGGAAGGAAAGTGGGAAGATAGAGGAAGAAATTGTTTCTAGTATAAAATAATTAGAAAATACCTAAGCTTAGCTCAACCAAAATCTAAAGTTTATTAAAGGATATAACAAATTGGATGAAATTGTGAGTGTTTAGAGATCTGCCCTCATCAAAACTAGTCTTGTTTATTAAGGAGAGATAAGTAACATGAAAGTTGAAGGAAAAGAACCAAATAACTATGCTGAAGCACCCAAAGGACGTAACAACTATGGAATCAATGGAAATAAAAAAATTAATAGCAGAAAAGAAGAGTGAATGGAAAGAAGGAAATTAAGGACAACAATGGTCAAATTCAACAGTAATAAATAAAGGAAAATGATAGCAAGGAAATCATTGTTATGCAACCAACTCACAAAAAAATAGATCAACGACTTAAAAATTATCCTCTTCGAGGGGGAAACATCTTTTAAATTACATAAATGAACAATTCCTCGATGATACAAATGAAAAGACCTCATTTCTATATATAGGTGTCTAAGGGGTCACAATATAATCAGAGCCTACATAACAATAATAATGTAAGGGCACAACAATAACAATAGTGGGCTTCTATGAGGCATAATAATAATAATATGGGGACTACATGGGCACAAAAATAGCAATAAGGGGGCTACAGTAACAATAACAATAAGGGGCTAAAATAGTATTATAGGTAGCTAACATGCCCCTCTCCTTTAAAAAAGTGTTGTCCTCAACGCTTGAGTAGTTATGGATGCTTCTGTATAAAATTTTCATCCTCCCATGTGGAATCTTCAATGGGTAAGTTTTTCCACTTGATGAGATACTCTGAAATTGTTTGATTTCTTAGCTGTAGGGTTCTTGTTTCCATGAGTGCTTCAGGTTCAAATATGATTTTTCCTTCGTCATAAAGTTTTTCCAATATTGTTTGAATTGGGAGCTTGTTACCAATTATCTTCTTTTAGCATGAAACATGGAAAACTGAGTGCACTCGGGAAGATGTAGGAAGATTCAATTTATATTCGATAGTACAAATATTTTGCAACACCTTGTAAGGACAATAGTACTTTGGTGAAAATTTATTATTCTTCTGAACTTGCTTGATGGACATTTGTTTTATGGTTGTAGCCGTAAAAATACCCAGTCACCTACATCAAAAGTTATTTCACTGCAATGTTGATTTGCCTATTGTTTCATTTGATTTTGCGTTAAAGTGAGGTTATTCTTTAAGAGTTGGAGAACTTTTTGTTGATGCTCGATGTGATCTTCCACTGCCTAAACCTTAGAATTTTCTCTTAAAGATGCTGTGATGGATGGTGGATGATATCCATAAAGTTCCATAAATGGTGTCATTTTTTTTGCAGTATGGAAGAAAGTGTTATACCACCATTAAAACAAAGGTAACCTTGACTCATTGTGTTTGTTTATCAGATACAAAGCAATGAAGATATCCTTCTAAACATTTCCTTACTATCTCAATTTTCCCATCAGATTGAGGATGATAAGATGAGATATGAGCTAATTGAGAACCCAGAAAATAAAATAATTTTGTTCAAAAATTTCCAGTGAAAATGGGATCTATGTCACTTACAATAATCTTTGGGTATCCATGTAGATTTTGAATTTTTTCCATAAATGTAATATAAACTGTACTAAATTTAAATGGATGAGATAATTCACAAAAGTATGCATACTTGGTAAGTCTATCAACTACCACCATGATGACACTCTTTCCTTCGGACTTGTATAAAACTGTGATCAAATCCATTGAGACCTCCTCCCAAAGTTGACTTGGAATGGCTAAAGGCTGTAACAAATCCGAGGTATTGATTGTCTCAACTTTATTTTATATTCAAACCAAACATTCTGCCACAAACTTTTGAATATCAGATTTAAGGCCATCCCAAAAAAATTCCTTCTTGGCCCTATGGTATGTTTTTAAAAATCCAGAGTGCCCTCCTAAGGGAGAGATGTGCAATTCCAAAATAATATTTTGTTTGAGTTTGGAATTCTTACAAATATATAAGTGATCTTTGTGCCATAATGAATCATTTTCCAGCTAAATGTATCAAATGTACTGGGATCTTGCTGCAACTTTTGAATGAGTGTGAACACTTTTTTTCATCCTTCCATTCATCCCTTGCTTCATTTATCGAATCCAGTTGCATAATAGAAATGGCACAAAGCAATGCTTCCATGTCCTCATATTTTCTTGAGAGTGCATCTGCAACAAAAAAATTTCATCCCTTTTTGTCGATGATTTCAAATTCATAACCCAACATCTTTGTGACCCACTTTTGTTGTTCTTATGAAGATGATCTTTGTTCCAAAAAGTATTTAAGACTATCATGATATTTTTTAACCTTGAAGTGTCTTCCCATTAGGTAAGGTCACCATTTATTTAGTGCATATTGTATTTCGTACATTTCCTTCTCATAAATAGGTTTGTGTAAATACTTTCTTTTGATTGGATGACTTTCAAAAGAAATGGGTCTTCCTTCTTGCATTAAAAAAACACCAATTTCATTTCCTGAGGAATCACATTCCACAATAAAGGTTTTTGTGAAGTTTGGCATAGCTAAGATCGTTGCTTGGCACATTTCCTCTTCAAGATGTTCAAAGGCCTTAGTTGCTTCTGGATTCCAAGAAAATGAATCTTTCTTCAATAATATTTTTAGAGGTGATGATATTCTCCCGTAATTCTTAACAAACTTGTGATAATACACTGTTAACCTCAGAAATACTTGATTTATGGTTGTGGGAATTTTCCATTCCTTAAGGATTTAATTTTGTTAGGGTCTACCATAACACGCTCATGAGATACAATATGACCCAGATATTCCACCTACTGTACTTCAAAGAAACACCTAATAGTTTGAGCCCCCTATCGACATGTTGAAGATGATCCTTCCAATACTTGTTGTAGATTAGTATATCATCAAAAAATACTAACACAAATTTTCTAAGGAAAGGTTTGAAAATGGAATTCATCAAACCTTGAAATGTGGACGGTGCATTGGTATGGCCAAAAGGCATGACCAAAAATTCATAATGACCCTCACGAGTTCTAAATGCTATTTTCAGAATGTCTTCAGTCCTCATTATAATTTGATGATATCCCAAATGAATATCCAACTTGGTGAAGTAAATTTCTTCACGTAATTCATCCAGCAATTCATCAATGAAAGGAATGAGAAATTTATCTTTAATAGTGAACTTGTTGAGCTCCCTATAATCCAGAAACATGCACCATGATCCATCCTTCTTGTGCACCAATACTACTGGTGCAAAGAAAGAAATTTGACTAGGTTGAATTACACCGGCCTATAGAATTTTTGCAACCATACGTTCAATTTCACTCTTTTGGGCATATGGATATCCTTAAGACTTGATGTTTGGAGGAAAATTCCTGGAATCAAATTAATAGCATGATCATGATCATGAATAGGTGGGATGCCTTTGGGAGTCTCAAATACCTTGGAATGACTGTCCAAGACTTTTTGGAGATGTGGAGAAATAGATGATTTCGATGTTTGAACCTCTAGTGAGCATAATTATGCAATTACAACCCGTTGTTATTTCTTTGGAAAATTTGTCATTACATTAGAGATGATTATCTTTCTTGGTTTCCCTTGTGATACCCGTTAATTCAACTCCTTTCCTTCCCAAAAAAATTTCAAGAAAATTTCTTGAAAATTAAAAGCTATCGTCCCTAAAGATTGTAACCATTGGACTTCTAGTACAACATCAACACCACCCATTCGAATGGAATGAATTAAACTATTCAATACATATTAGGAAATTTCCAGAGAAATTTATATTTCCTCCATTTGCAACCATCACTTGACACTCTAGTGTTGGATATAGGAAGCAATTCAATTCCTTGGCTATCTTACAATGAATAAAATTATGGGTACTACCTAAATCAATCAACATTATTACCTTTTTATTCTTGATATATCCTTCTATATTAAGAGTTTGGGGAGTGGTAATTCTTGCCAATGCATTACAATATATGCCAAAACAATTCAAGAAACATTCTTGAAAATTAAAAGTTATTGTCCCGAAATATTGTAACCATTGGACTTCTAGTACAAAATGAGCACCACCCATTGGAATGGAATGAATTGGAATATTAAATACATATTACCCCATGGTTAGCTTGATATTATGGAACTTTCGAGAGAAATTTATTGTTCCTCCAATTGCAACCATCATTTGACACTCTAGTGTTGGATATAGGAAGAAATTCAATTCCTTCGCTATCTTACAATGAAAAAAATTATGGGTACTACCTTAATCAATCAACACTATTACCTTTTTCTTCTTGATATATCCTTCTAACTTGAGAGTTTGGAGAGTGGTAATTCCTACCAATGCTTTATAAGATATTCTCAGATTCATTTCTTCTCTCTCCGAGGTTGGTTCTTGGTGTATATCCTCTTCTTTTGACATTTCTTGTTCCTTTTATTCCTTCTCTTCACAATCTATGTAAAATAATTTCTTCTCAGCACACTTATGACCTTTAGTGTATTTTCTATCACAATTGTAACAAAGCCCATTTGCTATTTTTTTCCAATTGTTTTAGTGTAAACCTTGTAGGTTGTGGAAGGCTAGGAGTAGCAACACTTCCATCTTTATAGTTGTGAGTGGTAGATTTCCTTGTTTCCATAATTTTTCTTTCAATTTTTCTTGCCACCCTGAATGTCTTCTCCAATCAATCAGGTTTCCAAAGGAAAACCTCATGTTGGATTTTATCCTTAGAGTCCCTATGAATACATGTAACCTATGCTCCTCTAGAATATCATTTAACCTAGCAATTCTCGAAAGTCCTCAATGTGCTCTGCCATTGAACCCTTTTGTTTGAGATTTATTAATTGGCTAAATAAGGTGTTGCTCTTTGTATCCTCATAATGTGTTATCATTTCCTCCATAAAAATTGACCAAGTGATGAGTGGTTTACGAGAAACAATCCATTGATGCCATACAAATTGATTGGGTTCTAAACATAAAGCTGCTATGCATACCTTTTGTGTGTGTTGCACATTATGGAGATCAAAATATTGTGCAATATGTCGTATCCATGTTACCATATCTGTTATAGACATTTTTGTGCCTCACAGCATGGAGCATGAAATGTCGATAATTACAGGGATCCAAAGTCCCTAAACATGTTGTTCTTACCCCTAGAGGAACAAGGTCAGCAAACCACAGCACTTCCTATCAGTTCTCCACCTGAAAACACTCAAAAACAGGCTATTTTTGGATCATGTCAGCTGCTCCACTGAGCATCTGCGCTGAATGTCAACTGCTCCTCCTTGTACCTGCGCTGAAAGTCAAAACCAATGAAGGCTACCTGCGCTGGGCGAGATTGGCCAAGTGGCACAGTCATTCTGCAAGGTGTCAACTGCCCAGGAAGCTTCCAAACTGACACTTGGTTCAAGGAATTCGCCTTATGATGAGTAAGAGGTACTTGATCTCCATGTGGAAGCAAGGATCTCCAAGTGGACTCAAGAACTGAAGTTTAACTGAAGAGGGAGAGGACACAAGGCAGCTTTATGTCAGTCTCAAGCTTACTCATCCTTTCTCCTTCTACCCTATATATAGAGCTCTTCTATGAGGTCTAGGGAGGCTGGAATTTTGTGCAAAGTAAGGAAGTGTTGTTGGTTTACAGTTAGAGTTATTGGGTGATTGCTTTTATAGAGGAGAAGAGGAGATTTCTTGCTGCTGGGGAGGTGCTGCTGGATTGGAGCCATTTATGGTTGTAACCTTCTCAGAACCTTTATCTTCTATCAATAAAGCTTTTGGTGTTCTCCTATATACTTGTATTGCAATGATGTATTGTTTTTATCTGTATATTTGATCCATTCTAATCCATGCATCAGTTATGAGTACATGTTTCTTGTAGTTTCCCTCTCTTGTTTTTGCAGGATCTTTGTGTAGCTGGGCCGGCAAAAGGAGCAAGGAGCTGGGAACAAGAGGCAAAGAGAGAAGACAGGATCGACAAAAGCGAAAGACATCGGTTGGTCAATATTTTCTTCCTTCTCTGTACTTTCATAAAGGAAAAATATCAAAGCTTTACTTTCAGTTGTTGCTAAGGAACTATCACCCTTAGAGTAGGGATAGGGTCATTCCGAGTCGGATACTTTTCCCCACAACAAACTGGCGACTCCGCTGGGGACTCTAGTATCTTGTTGGTTTATTGTGTTTCTTGCTATTCATCTCATAAACAAGGAGAGCACCAAATCGAACTGCAATTGAGTCCTTCAATTGCAAAGTAGAGGGCAGCTGCTCTGGCTCAGTTTCTGAGCAAGTTTATGATTTGAAGAGCTGATCCACAAGGACTCTTGTGCTCTTTGTGATATCTTTTCATCCTCTTGATCATCCCTTAGCTTGTACTTGACCTATAGCTTTTTATTTCAGCAAAAACAGTGAATTTTTGAGCTTTTTATGACCCGGAAACCCTTGTAAACGCAACTCTCGTGTCTCAGTGCAGGCTGTCCAAAGGCAGTCTGCATTTCAGCGCAGGTACTCCCTTCGGGAACTGCGCTGAGAGTCAGTTTGACAGACCAGAGCCTGCGCTGAACCAGTTAGGCTATGCCTTCCTGAGGTTTCCCACTGAGTCTTGGCCATGTTTTCACTGTTATTTTGCTGCTGATTGCTTGTCATTTGTACTTGCTGTAAACCAACTTTCCTTAACATTATTTCGCCTCAGTTGTGTGATGAAACTGTGATTGTTCTTTCAGTATTTCTTGTTTCAGTTACAGTTTCCCATTGTGAAAAGCAAACCAGTATAGCTGTGGCCTCTTAGATCCTGAACTGTAAAAGTATCTTTGTGATCTTAAGAGCTAGTTTTATTACTGTTCATGGCGGTTTGAGTTTGTTTGTTTTTCATCTTGTGGTTTGAACCTATACATTTCCAGTGTCTAAACAAGTCAATCTTAAGGTGTCTTTTGATTTTGGACAAGCTTGTTTACTTCCGCTTGAAATTAGATTCAAAGTTACACAACAGTTTCCTTTTTTGTCTTACATCAACATTAAGGATAAAGAAAAGAAATATCTGCATTGTGCATGTGCATTATTGACAGTTTGCATGTTGATTTAGGAAAAAGTGCATTTAGTGTGTGTTCCATGATCTGTGTGAAAAGTTGATGTCTTTCTTTTCCCTCAGTAGATTAAGGTTTTCAAAGTTGAAAGATTGAAAAGTTTTGCTTCTCATCTTAGATTGCATTTAGGAAGTTGTATATATACATCTCGTGGTGATCCTTAAAGGCAAACTGCTAAGCAAGATCAACATTAAAATGAATTGAATTTACATAACAACGCATTGAAACATAACGCAAACACATAGAGGTCTAAGCTAGAGACGTGTTCTGGCGTCGTTAAACGTGATATCTTAGCGTTGAGTGGTTGGGTGATTCCTCCACGGTGAAGCGATAAGTATCAATACGGATTTGTGCTCCCGCGTACCGTCGAGTATATTGGGAGACCCCTATAGGAATAAAGCCTTTATCCTTAGGAAGCCGTGTCGGCCGCCCTACTGATCGCGATGCAGTGAACACAGCATTCACGAAGATCGACCACCCGTACCGTAAAACGTATTCTGTGGTTTCGCGAAAGGTTTGGCACACCCTCTGCCTAGATCTCCAGAGCAGTTTCTTTTGGCCTTTTTCAAACTCTATAACTGAAAAAGTCCAACCGAGCATTTGTCACTTCGGGCTCGTTAATACATCGAAGGCGACTAGAGTCATCTTTAGCTTTTTCTCGACTCTTAAAACATGAAAAAGCAAAGTTGTGTCTAATAAAGCGTCGTTATAAAATTCATTTTAAACGGAACATAATCACCTCTTATTCTCGCGTTGATCTGTGAGTTGAGAACATGGAACGCCCCAACCAAGGAAGTCCACAAGATGGAAATCCTAGTCCTTTCTCCTCTTGGGGAGAGGTTGGTGCACCCCATATGGCCACATTGTCGCTTCCAGGACTGACAATAGGCCTGCCAGTTTGGCTGTTCTCGACCAATGTAGTTCAGGCCACCATGGTTCCTGATCAATCGAGTCAACTGTTAGATCAGTCTAGAGCTGCCCACCAGCCTTCTACTTCTGATAACTCTTCCTCCAATCCTTCATCTTCGCAAGGTAGATCCGGCAAAAGTCAGCCTCCCAAGGAGAAGAAGGAAAAGAAGAAGAAAGAAAAGAAGAAGAAGGAGCCTAAGGCGACTGGGGGCAAGCAAAAGACATCTGACGAAAACCCACCCACTGCACAGACCGGGCCTAAATCGCCATGTGTCATATGTAGAGAGGACCATTTCCACAGAGATTGTCCCTGTATTCCCCGGATACTAAGGGACTGGTCCCCTCGTCTGCACAATTCGGGGGCATCAACCTCTGACAATCAGGTTGATTGCTTTCCGTCAACCAGCGAAAGTGAAGGATCAAGACAAAAAGGGGGAGTAAGATTCCCCTGTAAGTTGTGTGAAGGCAGACATGCCATCCACCGTTGTCCCTTCTTAGACGAAGCGAAGAGAGTTTTGGAAGATCGTCCGGTTCCACCGGTAAAACTTCCTCCTGGATACAAAAAACTCATGCGAAGTCCTTCGTTGGTTGAAAATCCAGCTGGCCCGCTCAAGTGGTCGGCTGAAGCGTCAGTCACTGAAAATGAACCTACTGAATCCAGACCGGACGAAAGTCCAAAGGTCGATACGGCAGTTGACCCGGTTCTACCTTCAGAAGTTTCATCTTCAAATGACACCGTCGCCGAAGAGTCATCTTCATGCGACACCCTCACTGAAGAGAATAAGGATGACACCATCCAGGTTCTTTTCATCAGCACCGACTCTGATGAGCGTCAGGGCAATGCGCCCATTCCTTTATCGCAGGAAGGAACATCATTAGGGTCATATACGGCCGTATATTCGGTCCCACCACCAAGCAACCTGGTTGTATCCTTTGATTGGAATCAACTAGGCAGACCCCGGTTACCAGCCAATGTACCATTCAGAATCATTGTCCAGATCTATAGAATGATCATGGCTGGTACTATCAT
The DNA here is from genome assembly GCA_031772625.1 of Pinus tabuliformis. Lineage (NCBI taxonomy): Eukaryota > Viridiplantae > Streptophyta > Pinopsida > Pinales > Pinaceae > Pinus > Pinus tabuliformis. Next base: position 510,331,820 of record CM062816.1, on the reverse strand, counting down.
TGATGAAGGGGCGTCTGTGAGTATCCTTTCCTCTGTTGCTTGGAAAGCACTGGGTTCCCCGGCGCTTTTACCTGAGTTAAGAAATATCTCAGGTTTTGATAAAGGAACCAGTCGACCATTAGGAATCCTCCCCAATGTGCCTGTTACATTGAAAGGGAAGACCGTTAATTTGAACGTGATGGTCGTCCAAGGACCCTTGGATTATAACCTACTCCTTGGACGTGACTATATTTATTGCATGGGAGCGATAGTCTCCTCACTCTTTAGAGTAATGTGTTTTCCACACGAAGGAAGGATGGTCAAGCTCGTAGACCAACTTTCATTTCCGGGATCTCGCATCGCAAATAGTCAAATACCAATCCTAAATGGTCTGTTCACTCAAGATATGCCTCCACCCCCAGTCCTCCTTCCCGATGAGTGCGAGTGATTCGGAAAGAAAGACTGGAACCCAGGGGGCATGCACCCTGGTCTGCTTCGGGCAGAAGAAACCCTGGGTATAAGGTATAATTTCCGCAGAAGAATATGACTAGTCCGTACCCCGTCCGTGGATGGAAGAGGGGTTGTTCTGGAATAGTATTCTTTTGTTAAAGTTATGTGTTTGACAAAAGAGTCATTCACCTTTGTCTAAAGAGGTGGGCAATGCCCAAGTAGGAATTCCCTTATTGCGACAAGCAGTAACCATCTTTGGGGAAAAGCAAGCCTCACCCATTAAAACAAATGTTTTGAAGGATAAGTAGGGGCAGCCTCCAAAGAAAGAGATTCTATTGTTGTGACATAGGGTAACCATCTTTGAGTAACCTAATGATAGACATCGCCGAAGAAAGAGATTGATTTGCGGCAGCAAGTAGAACCCTCTTCGGATAATAAGAAAGAGGCAAGCCTCCCTCAATAATACCAATGTTTTGTCTTTGAGTAGTGTTCTTCTCTTGTCACAAATAGCTATTCGTTAAAAGATGGGCCGACGGGAAGACTGAGTACCGCGTAAGACCCCTTAGAATAACGAGAAGACTAGTATCGTTAACAATAGATTAGCAAGATGGCAAGTAGCTGTGAACACCCAAAGAAAAGCAGAGGTGGGGGAGAGGAGGGGCAGCCTCGAAATCCTACCCTATACCTGGGGGCATGCAAACCTTCTGGAGTGCAAGCTAGGGGCGGTTATTTATCTAGTTTTAAGATTAACCGTTTTCCGAACTTACATAAAGGAAGGATGAGTTGGAGCATAGCTGTGGTAAGGCGCAAGCTCTATAAAAAATGGATCCTTAGAGGAGGCATTCTTATCTTATGACTGGTATATCGAGCAGTTTTAGCACATAGTTCATGCTCGTTAAAAAATAAACGCAAGATCCGAGCAGTTTTAGCGCATAGTTCATGCTCGTTAAAAAATAAACATAAGTTTATGAGCAGGCTTTCCTTTAGAGTTCAAGCTCATTCAGAAAAAATGAACCGGTAAATACCCTTTTGAGATCGTAAATTCATCAGCCATAAAAGCCTTGGTCGTGTTTGTGCACCGTCACCTCCACCGTCATTTGGCCGATCATTCACTTCCATTTGTGTGTTTACCCATTTTGAGGAACATCTGCGAAGAGTGATTTCACCTAGCCATCCTTGTGACACTGCCGTGATTGGAAAATTCCAACTTGTACCTGGAATCAGTTGCTATCCCTGTTCATCACTCGTTCCTCAAAAGACGAGTCCTCTTTGAGCTCTTTTCAGACTCGTAAAATATGAAAAGTTTGCCGAGTTTTGGCCTTCCAGCTCGTTAAAAGGACGGGAAGAGCTATCCCTCATTTAGACTTTAATCTTTTTGGACCTGAGGGATTATTACACAAAAAGATCGAGCGCTTGTCTTGTTCGGCTCGTTAAAAGTACCGAACACCCATCCCTTCTGTATTGTTTTATACTTTTTCGGACTTAAGGGATTAGATGACGAAAAAGGAATTATGGAGTTAACTTTCTGTACCTTTTCAGACTCTCTAAAAATGAAAAGGACCGAGTTTTCCTTGTCGTTAGACTCGTTAAAATGATTAAATAGCGACAAACTTGTCTTTAGACGAGAACGAGTTTCCCTATCGCTAAGCTCGTTAAATCATAGCGATGGGCTTGCCCGAAGGGCAGGTTATAGAACAAGCATATGTTATCCTCCTCAAGCTTGACAAAAATAAAGAGGTACTGGTCAGAAATGACTGGGGAAAAATTGGGAGAACATCAAAGCTTAATGGTAGCAAGTCGCTCTTGAACATGACACTTTTCTTCCGTACCACATCGGGTTGGGTTGTTTCATTCACCGGTCTCATCACCATGGTCTTCGCCAAACCATCCACATTTTGGGGTAATGCTACCGATCCATCGCATCAGTGTCGTTATATGTTCAAGAGAGGTCATTCTGAAAGTGTCAACCGTGTCCCATCCACTGCCATACATTATCCTTCATCCATTCATGATCGCCACCCTGAATCATGTGTCACAGTTTGTTTTCACCTCCACTAAAATCATTAGCTCCGTTCCGTGTCATTGATGTGGGATTCATTAAGGCCCTCCTTTGACGGATCGCTTCTTGTCGACTTCAGCTCATTATCCAAGAAGTTGATCTAGGAACAACCCCATCAGTACTTTGAAGCTTGCATGCCTCAATGGCAAGTTTCTCACTTCCGGCGACAGGTATACATCAATGACCTTCGACCAGAAGATTTTGCGTGGCGTTCGACGCCAAGTCCTTTATTCACGCCACGTGAATTGTACTGCAGTACCTTGAGGGTCATTATCATTATCGGTGATTCCTCTCGCGCTTGTTAACGGTTTTCATCATTGACCGGTAATCAAGCGATGTCTTTCCATGTTCGACTTCAGCGAAATTCTCACATGGATCGACTTGTACTTAGAGTGAAGATCGAACGAGTTTGAAGACCCCGGATCTAGTTTCATCCATCCGGGCTGCAATACATATTCAGGAAATATAAAAGCATTTGTCATGTACATCATTGCAGCAGATGATCATCCTACTCAAAGGATGATAATTTCAGCAGAAAATTATCAGTCTACCATCAGACGATCGTCTGTTCTATGTACCAAAATGTATTTATAAAGCTGAGCATGGGAATGCCCGCCTCAGCTAGATCATGAAAACAGAATGAAAAATAATGTATTGTATTGTATTGTATTACAGGGCACCTCTCATCACTTGAATGAACTTCGGACCCTCTGGATAAAGCATTTCACCCGATAAACGGCCTCATACTTTAGGGGGCAACTGTTATAGACATTTTTGTGCCTCACAGCATGGAGCATGAAATGTCGATAATTACAGGGATCCAAAGTCCCTAAACATGTTGTTCTTACCCCTAGAGGAACAAGGTCAGCAAACCACAGCACTTCCTATCAGTTCTCCACCTGAAAACACTCAAAAACAGGCTATTTTTGGATCATGTCAGCTGCTCCACTGAGCATCTGCGCTGAATGTCAACTGCTCCTCCTTGTACCTACGCTGAAAGTCAAAACCAATGAAGGCTACCTGCGCTGGGCGAGATTGGCCAAGTGGCACAGTCATTCTGCAAGGTGTCAACTGCCCAGGAAGCTTCCAAACTGACACTTGGTTCAAGGAATTCGCCCTATGATGAGTAAGAGGTACTTGATCTCCATGTGGAAGCAAGGATCTCCAAGTGGACTCAAGAACTGAAGTTTAACTGAAGAGGGAGAGGACACAAGGCAGCTTTATGTCAGTCTCAAGCTGACTCATCCTTTCTCCTTCTACCCTATATATAGAGCTCTTCTATGAGGTCTAGGGAGGCTGGAATTTTGTGCAAAGTAAGGAAGTGCTGTTGGTTTACAGTTAGAGTTATTGGGTGATTGCTTTTATAGAGGAGAAGAGGAGATTTCTTGCTGCTGGGGAGGTGCTGCTGGATTGGAGCCATTTATGGTTGTAACCTTCTCATAACCTTTATCTTCTATCAATAAAGCTTTTGGTGTTCTCCTATATACTTGTATTGCAATGATGTATTGTTTTTATCTGTATATTTGATCCATTCTAATCCATGCATCAGTTATGAGTACATGTTTCTTGTAGTTTCCCTCTCTTGTTTTTGCAGGATCTTTGTGTAGCTGGGCCGGCAAAAGGAGCAAGGAGCTGGGAACAAGAGGCAAAGAGAGAAGACAGGATCGACAAAAGCGAAAGACATCGGTTGGTCAATCTTTTCTTCCTTCTCTGTACTTTCATAAAGGAAAAATATCAAAGCTTTACTTTCAGTTGTTGCTAAGGAACTATCACCCTTAGAGTAGGGATAGGGTCATTCCGAGTCGGATACTTTTCCCCACAACAATATCCTTGCCATCAAACTTCCTCATATTAATATTTGGAATATGGTGGGCCTTAAATCCAAATTTATAGTCACTAAAACCATGATTACCATTCATTTTGTTCTCATCATGAGTTTCATCAAATACCTTTTCGCCATTAGGAAGCATTTCTTGTAGCAACTTTGTCAAACCTTCCTTCAAACCTTCCATGTTTGCTTTTAATCCATTCTTCAAAATTTCTATGTCTGCTTTTAATCCATCCTTCAAACCTTCCATGTTTTATTTTAAACGATTCTTCGAACCATCCATATTAGTTTTCATTTCATTTTTGGTTACTATTTGCGAGAGCAAAATTTGTTTTACTTGGTCTCATAATTTTGATATATCATGTTGCATTTCTTCCTCTTCTTCACGTGTCATAGTAGAGCTTCATGGTTTCTTACTAGGTGTTTCTATTTTATTTCTTTGAGCCATTTTTGAATAAAACAATGATATTTATGCTTCACTATGCCCCTTGAATCACTTCAAACTATTTTTTCAAACAAAACTTATGCAAATTTAAAAAAAATAGCCATTTTTTTCTTCCTTTGTAGGATCTTGATATTGAATCTATTGTATCTCTATAATTTCGGATCTCCAAGGTCTAAAATTTTGTCATGTGGTAGCCCTCTGATTCTTCTTTCCAACCCCACAAGTCACACTGAGATTATAGTCTTAAAGAAATATTTATGCCCAATCTCCCACGATGATCTGATTATAGACTAGTTCAATAGAGAGAACTTGTACATAATGCAACATGTCACTATTTTGACCTTCATCTCTAAAAATTATACATGACAAACTAAAGTTCATGCAATTTCCATCACTTTTTATGAAATTCAAATATGATGCTGGGAGATAAAGTTATGATGATTTTCCATAGGTCACCTATTTGAGACTAAATTCTAGAGCCCAAAAAAACCCTAACTTCCTCGAATCATATCTCTGCAAATATCGTGAACCAAGATCTAAAATTTGTACACAACATTCACCAAGATTTCGGCTCTACGTGGTCCAAATTTTATCTTCAGAATCCACATAGAGAAAATGTTAGAGTAGAACCCTATAATCCAAAGATCTAATACCAAATGTTATGCAATTAGCTCACAAACAAATAGATCAACGACTTAAAATTATCCTCTTCAAGGGGGAAACCTCCTTTAAATTACATAAATGATAAATCCTTTGATGATACAAATGAAAAGACCTCCTTTATATATATAGGAGTCTAAGGGGTCACAATATAATCAAAGGCTACATAACAACAATAATATAAGGGCACAACAATAACAATAGTGGAATTCTATGGGACACAATAATAACAATATGGGGACTACATGGGCACAAAAATAAATATAAGAGGGCTACACTAACAATAACAATAAGAGGCTAGACTAGTATTATAGGGACCTAAGAACCATAGACAATAATAGAACTCAACAACAACAAAGGAGGCAAAAATATAACAATTCGAATATCCATAAAGGTGAATTCAAAAATCAACAAAGGCCTTGTCCATACAATCAACAAAGAATCAAAATATTTTTCCCTACAAGGCCATATACTTCTAGGTATCAAAATATGTTTTACAATTATTGTTATTCATGCACAAATTATGGTCATAAAGTTGTCCATTGTAGAGCGTGTCTTAAAGATAATCATTTCATAAATGAATCTTATCAGTCCTCAAATTATAGGGACAATATCTTTATGAATCCTCATAGGAATAATTCAAGAAGAAAAAATCCTTTTTCTCCTTTACTAGATCATGTTCAATGCTATAATTGTCATAAATTTAAGCATAAGGTAGCTAAATGTAGGGCAAGCAACAAAAAATCATCCTATCATATCAAGTGAGTACATGAACCCAAAACATGTAAGAGTAAAAATGCTAAAAATAAAGAAGAATGTGGCATTATCTTATATGCTTACAACGAATACAACCATTGGTATGTGGACAGTTGATGCTACAAAAACATGATTGGTATGTGGACAATTGATGCTACAAACACAAGAAATGTTACCTTTGGTGATGGCGCTCCATGGAAAATCATGGGAAAAGGCACAATTAATTTGGACAATGGAAGAAGAAAGGCTTAAAATGTTATTTGGATGGAATCAAACATAACTTGTTAAGTGTGATTCAAATATGTGACTAGGGGTATGATGTCACTTTTCACTCCAAAAGTTGTGAAATAAATATGGAAAACATATGGAAAGTTGTCACAAAGGTTGTGATAACACCAAGTAATGTGTACATACTCAAAGGGAAAAATGAGAAATTCTATTTGGGGAAGGTTGATGAGAGTTGTCCATAGAACAAATGTTTTGGACACTTAATATTTAATTATACGGTGTAGCTCAATAAGAAGTAATATATAAGGGATTTGAAAAGAATTTCAAAGCCAAACAATACAATCTGTAAATCATGTCAAATTGGTAAACAAGTTCAAGTATCCTTCAAGACTGAGGATCACTCATCAACTAGGCCTTTGCATCTGGTTCATATAGAATTATGTGTACCCTCAAGAATTGAAACCCCAAATGGAGAACTATATTTTATGCTAATTATCAATGGATGTACTAGGCTAACTTGGGGTAGATTTTTAAGAGAGAAATCTGAGGTGTTTGGTAAGTTCAAATATTTCAAAGCCCTTGTTGAAAACCAAATAGATTCTAAAATCAAATACCTAAGGTTTGACAGAGGTGGAGATATTACCTCAAGTGAGTTTGATGAATTTTATGAAGAACATGGAATAACAATACGATTCTCAATTGCAGACACCCTACAACAAAATGGTGCGATGGAGAGGAAAAACAGAATTGTGCAACAAATGACTAGATCAATGTTAAAAAAAAAAGTATTCTGAACAATTTTTGGGTTGAAGCTATTGATACAACAATCCATATATTAAATAAAGCTCACTTTAGGCCAAAGAGTGACAAGAATCCTTATGAGCCTTGGTATGGAAATTCAACTTCAATAAAGCACTTCAAAGCCTTTGGCAGTAAGTGCTACATCAAAATTAACAATAACAATCATGGTAAGTTTGAGGCTAGAGTTGATGAAAGGATGTTTTTAGGATATTCAACTAAGAGCAAAGGATATAAGTGTTATAGTAAAATAGTATTCCAGATTGTAGATAAAATTGATGTGAAAGTGGATGAAGATTTACCTCTCAAGGAGAGGTAGCCAAGATGTATCAACACAGCTAATCAAGTCAATAATGAGTGTGAAGAAGAACAACGTGAGGAATCTTGAGAGGAAGAAGAAGTAGAGGAAATATGCTCTCATTGAAAAATTCCTTCAAGGTATGTGCAAAAGAATCACTGTGATAATAAAATTATTGGTGATAAGGAAGTAGGAGTTCAAACTACATGAAATCTAATAAACACTCCTAGTCAAGTATATGTTTCCATGCTAACCATGATTGAACCTAAATACTTTTCTCAAGAAAGTCAAGATAATATATGGATAAATGCTATGAATGAGGAATTAGATAAAATTGAGAAAAATCATACTTGTGAATTAGTTCCAAGACGAAGAAATAAAAACATCATTGGTAGAAAATGGATCATTAGGAACAAGTTAAATGAGTGGAAAAGTTTTTAGAAACATGAAAAAATTAGTGTGAAAAGGATATGCATAGGTTGAAGGAGTGGAATTTGGAGAAGTTTTTCCTCTATTGCAATATTAGAGGGAATAAGGATGCTTTTACTATTTACATGTCACAAGAAATTTAAAATTTATCATATGGATGTAAAATTAGCCTTCCTAACTAGAGAAATTGAAGAGGAAGTATATATTGAGCAACCTGAAGTGTTCCAATTGTCAAACAATCCAAATGATGCGTGGAGACATAAAAAGGATTTGTATGGACTAAAGAAAGCTTTGAGGGCATGGTATTCTAGATTAGACAAATAACTACAGTAGTAAGGCTTCAAAAGAGGGACAACTAATAGTAATTTGTACATGAAATCTGAAAATGAAAAAAATTTAGTCATTATTGTTTATGTGATTTTGAAATGTCAATGCTAGGAGAACTATCATTTTTCCTTCATTTGTAGATAGCAAAATCAATAAGAGGAATGTTTATCTCCCAAAGAAAATACCTCAAGGAGATCCTAAAGAAGTTTGGGATGGAGTATCCATATGTTAACACTGCCATGGCCACTGGATGTAATTCGAGTAAAAATGATGAATCACCTGAGGTCAATCAAACAATTTTTATATCATTGAATGGGAACCTATTGTACCCAAAAACCTTAAGGCCAAATATAATTAAAGTTGTTGGTTTAGTAGCAATGTATCAATATAACCCTAAAGAGAGTCATCTATTAGCTGTAAAAATAAATTCCAAATATTTAAAAGCCACAACAGATGTTGTTCTATGGTATCCCAAGGGTTAGAAATATTCCTTAATTGCATAAGGAAATGCTGATTATTCTAGAAGTTCAGATGATAGGAAGAGAACAAGTGGTGGTGCCTTCTTTCTAGGGAAATTTTGGTGGATTAGTTAAGAAAAAACAAAACATCAATCTCATTGTCCATATATGGAACCAAGTATATAACAGTTGTCGTGCGTTGCAGTTAGATTTTTTGGATGAAGTAGACATTGCAAGACATGAAGGCAATGTATGATGAACTAATTTACATGTATGTGATAATACAAGTGTTATAAGTATGCTTATGAACCATATTCCTTAATAAAAATCCAAACATATACCCATAAAGCATCACTTCCTTAAAGAAAAGTGGTTGATTAGATTGGGAGGTTGGAATATATATAAACAAAAAAACAAATGGATAATATATTCACCATGCCTCTTGCAAGAGAAATATTTGAATAATTAAGTGTGAAGTTGGGAGTGGTATCTCCCTCATCTCTTCAAAATATTCTTTCGAAAGGAATCAAGGAAACTACCCAATTTTGTCAGGGATAGTTGTATGTTATGAGAGTTTAGAGAGGAGAAAACAAAATAAGGTTAGGGTGATGTTAGGTCCCTATATTACTAGTGTAGCCCCTTATTGTTATTAGTGAAATCCTCTTATTGTATTTTTGTTCCCGTGTAGTCCCCATATGTTATTATTGTGCCCCATAAAAGTCCACTGTTGTTATTGTTGTGCCTTTACATTATTATTGTTATGTCAACTTTGATTATATTGTGACCCCTTAGACTCCTATATATAGAAAGGAGGTCTTATCATTTGTATGATCCAAGAATTGTTCATTTGTGTAATGTAAAGGAGTTTTACCCCTCTGAGAGGCTTATTTTGAAGTCTTTGATCTATCATTTCTTCTATTTTGTGAGCATGTTTCATAACATTTGGTATCGGAGCTTTAGATTCTAGGGTTTCACTGCTTCAAACAGGTCATTGTGGAAGTTTCGATATAACTTTGTTTAAATGAAAATTCATAAGCTAACATTAAAACCCATTTGATATGAAAGCATGCTGAACTGTTTGTACCAATTTTAGATCTTTGTTTGCTATATTTTCTAATATAGGATCCAAGGAAGTTATGGTTTTTGCAGGCTCCCGAATTTGATCGCAAACAGGTGACATTGGGAAAAGCATCATAACTTTCTCTCTGAGAATTGGATTAAAATTTATTGAATAGTGATAGAAAGAGGAAGGCTATAGTTTGTTGTGTATCCTTTTCAGGGCCAAAGGTCAAAACAGTGACACGTGGCACGTCCTACAACTTCGCTCTACAGAACTAGTCTATAACTGGGTCATCGTGGGAGATTGGGCATAACACTTTCTGGGAGAATCCAATATCAATCAGACTTGTGGTGTTGGAAAGAAGGCTTGGATGGATATCACAGGCCAAAATTTTAGAACTTGGATATTTGCAATTATAGGGTTAAAGTCGTTTAAATATCAAGCTTCTAAAAGAAATAAAAAGAATGACTCAAATCAAGAAAATAGAAACATCTAGTAAGAAAAACTGGATGGATGATTTGAAGAATACGATCGAAGCTAATATAAATAGTTTTATCTATTCCATGGAAGCTAATATTGATGGTATAGAAGGAGATTTTAAGAAATACATGGAAAATTTGAAGAAAGACATGGAAGCTTTGAAGGAAGGTGGGACAAATTTGCTATAAGAAAGGCTTCCTAATGACAAAAAGGCAGTAAAGGAAACTCATGATGAGAAAAAAATAAATGTTAATCACGATTTCATAGAATCTAACATTGTGTTGAAGATCCACCATATTCCAAATATATATATGAGGACGTTTGACTGCAAGGATCCGATAACTTGGATACTACAGATGGAGCAATATTTTGATCTACATGATATGAAACCACGATAAAAGGTGTGTATTGCATCTTTATATTTAGAACCGAATCATTTTGTATGGTATATAGGGCTTTGTACTCATAAACCACTTGTCACCTGGTCAATTTTCATGGAGGAAATGATAGCACATTATGAGGATACAAAGAGCAACACCTTCTGTAGCCAATTGATAAATCTCAAACAAAAGGGTTCAATAACATAGCACATTGAGGACTTCCAAAAATTGAATATACGGGTAAATGATATTCTAGAGAAGAAAATAATTGATGTCTTCATAGGAACTTTAAAGGATAACATTGAACATGAGGTTTGTCTTTGGGAACTCGATTCATTGGAGAAGGCATTCAAGTTGGCAAGAAAAATTGAAAGAAAAATTTTGGCAACAAGGAATCCTACCACTCACAACTATAAAGATGGAATTGTTGTTTCTCCTAGCCTTCTAAAACCTACAAGGTTGAAACCACAACAATTGGAAGAAAAAAGAGAAAACAGGTTCGGTTACATTTGTGATAGAAAATACACTAAAGGTCATATGTGTGCTGAGAAGAAATTATTTTACATAGATTGTGTAGATGAGGAAGAAAAGGATCAAGAAACATCAAAATAAGAGGATATACACCAGGAACCAACCCCAAATAAAGAAGAAATGAATCCGACCATATCTTGTAGTGCATTGGCAGGAATTACCACTACTCAAACTCTCAAGATAGATGGACAAACGAAGACAGTGAACAAATGATTGGAAGGATATCTTAATTGTTTTATATATGATTAACAAACATAATGGGTTAAGTGGTTACCTCTGGTTGAATGGTGGTATAACACTTCAGCAAAAATGACCCCATTTATGAAACTTTATGGATATCATACACCATCCATCACATCATCTTTAAGAGAAAATTCTAAGGTTCAAGCAATGGAAGATCACATCAAGCATCAATAACAAGTTCTCCAACTCTTAAAGGATAACCTCTCTTTGGCACAGAATCAAATGAAACAACAGGAAGTTCAACTTCACAGTGAAAGAAATTTTGATGTAGGAGACTGGGTATTTTTAAGGTTACAACCATACAAAAAGATGTGCCTCAAGAAAGCTAAGAAGGATAATAAATTATCACCAAAGTACTATGGTCCTTACAAGGTATTGCAAAATATTGGTACTATGGCACAAAAATTGGAGCTTCTTGCATCTTCTCGAGTGCACCCAATTTTCCATGTTTCATGCTTAAAGAAGGTTATAAGTGACAAGCTCCCAGTTCAAACAATATTTCTGGAACTTGAAGAGGAAGGAAAAAACATATTGGAACCTAAAGCGATCATGGAAATAAGAACCTGATAGCTATGAAATCGATCAATTTCAAAGTATCTCATCAAGTGAAAGAACTTAACTACTAAAGATTTGCATGGGAGGATGAGAATTTTATACAGAAGCATCTAGAACTACTCAAGCGTTGAGGACAACACTTTTTGAAGGAGAGGGGCATGTTAAGTCTCTATACTAATAGATTAGCCCCTTTTTGTTATAGTGCAACCCCCTTATTGTATTTTTGTGCCCATGTAGTCCCCATATTGTTATTATTGTACCCAATAAAAGCCCACTATTTTTATTGTTGTGCCCTTACATTATTATTGTTATGTCAAATCTGATTATATTGTGACCCCTTAGACTCCTATATATAGAAAGGAGGTATTGTCATTTGTATCATTCAACAATTTTTCATTTGTGTAATGTAAAGGAGGTTTCCCCTCGAAGAGGATTATTTTGAATTCATTGATCTATCTCTTCTTCTATTTTGTGAGTTTGTTTCATAATAGGTGAGCTACAAGATCAGCGTGAGTAACACATGTTAAGGAGGATTTATTTTCCCATGAATGATAACAAAATGGAAAATTTTCTTTCTTTATACTATATGTTTATTTCAATTGGTATAAATGACTGAAAAAGTAACAATCCCATGGTGTTATACAAACCCATGGAACATTGATTACCACCTCGAGAGTATGGTTGTTATGTATATCATTGTTAATATCAAATATATGATTGTATATCTTGATTCCTTTCGCTATGATTTTATCATATAATTTGTTGGACTTTTATTATCCTAAGTCCTCACCTTGTGAGTGCATAAAACATATATTTCATATTAGGTTATTCGATGAATTTTCATATTTCCTTTTATAGAATGTTTTAAAAAAACCCAATAGGAAAATTGCATCATATTTGTGTTTATGCAACATTTTTATCTGTTTTATATGTTGTTCCATTTGAGGAAATAAGTCAATATTCCTCTCAACCAAGGACTAGGGCGAGGTTGTTTGTACTAGGCTAGCCTACATGTATACTCATTTAAGAGTTCACAAGGGTCGAAGCCAATACAAAATATCCATAAACACAAAGCCATTACAAAAATATTTATGAATGCATTATAGTTCACAATGTAACTAATGAGGATTTGAACCCAGGGAGAAGATAACAACAATTATGCTCAACCACCTAAGGTAACTCCAATTTTCTTGTCATATATGTTGTTATTATGTTTGTGATGATAATAAGAATAATACTAATAATTATTGTTATTATTATTATTATTTATTAAAAATTCTATGAATATAAGTATATATTTGATAACATCACACAATAAACATGCATAATTGTAAAACAATAAAAAGTATCTTTATTTGGAGATTGTTTTATTAATAGTGTTCTTGGATATTCATGTATAACAATGATTGCACAATAACATTGTTCATAACAATGGTTGCATTTACAACACATTAAATGTCATCTAAAGTTTATAACCATGTTAAATGGTTTGAAAATTCAATAAAGAAATAGTGACATCCTTATTAGTCCTTGCTGCCTGGGGCTTAGGACTATAACAATCAAATTCAAGTCTCCACATTAATCCTTTTGACAAGTAACATAAAGTTTTCCATTATCGTTTCATGAAATATGATTCGTCAAACTATCAAATAGAGGCATTGGTTTTTACAACCAATAAGAAATTTTGTCATCTTATTTGGCCTCTATTTGAGCCAAAGAGGCTATAAAGGTGTATTTTTCATGGTTAGAAGGATTTGTTTCATTAGTATTTTCAAAACATAAAATAATGTTGGCATTAGTTCCCTAGCATGAAATTTTTGGTTCGTGATGGAAATAATGCCTTCTTCTGCCAAATTCTATCTAACTTCTAGCACCATTGATAGACTTCTCAAAGCCCCTGCCACTTTCGTCTATGTTGCAAGCGAATAGACCTGACATATCTCAATCAGGACAGGAATCCCCCTATGACCGACCATGGATCAAGCTATCTCCACGCCATATGTCAAATGTTGAAGCCTAGCATGACCTTTTCTTTTGCCAAAGGGCCTCCGGATTCCAGCAACCTCACTAGGGATGGAGGATCACCTTCCGATACAAATAACTTATCATAATTCTCAGCATCTGCAAGACAACATATGACTGTGGCTACCTTTTCATGAATCTGCAGTGAACTAGCACTCAATAGTTGTACTAGAGTCGAGACACCACTTCTACTGATCACAACCAAAATGTTTTTCTCATCTTCATTCATCATTTCTATGAGAATGTCTAGGAACTTGTGCTTGGATTCCATGTGCCAATTTGGAGGCAAGAAAGAAATTCCATTATGTGGATCAACTTAAACTATGACTGATGAATATATATAAGATTCTTAAATTAGTGCTTCTTATAGATCACAATGGATTCATAAACAAGGTTAGTTGGTTGATCATTCACTAATACTGACTCTATATAAACTAATATCTATGGATCTGAGGGATCAACTAATTTTAGCACCTCTCAAATAGATGTTGTGGATCAAAATTACACTTTCATAGGAACTAGGATTCAATATCGACCAAATGTAATTACTACTTATGAAGTAGGGGATTAATGTTAGAAAATTATATATTACAGAGAAATGGAATACATAAAATATTGTAGAAACACAAACATAGAAAATGCATAAAACAAGAGAGACACAAATATATGTGGTTCGCCCAATTTAGGCTACATCCACAGAGAAAAAATTAGTCCTTTATATTATGTAGCAAAATTAAGAGATACAACCTACAACAAATTCATTGTAATTTCCTCTTCGATCCCACACAATCTCCTCTCTCTTTCTCGCTTAGAATACTAATCTACATAACCGCAATACAATTGCCTCATATCTAGCGAGGGGTTGCATTCTAAGGAAAAGCAACATAAATTAAACATAACTTCTACCATCAAATCATCTGCCTAATGAACAGCTCAGATTGACTACGAAATTACAATATTTTAAAAGGCAAATTTACATCTATTTTTAGCTTCGGGGGCACTGTCCCCAAACCCCCGCCAGGGGGGGGGGCTCATAGAAATTGTTGTCACCTCTGCCCTAGACCCCCATGAAAGAGATCAAATGGGTGGAGTTTCCACCCCATTACGAACATGGGTCCAATGTGGCGATACCCCTGAATAAAGAATATAAGTAGGCTCCACAGCCAACAATCTCCGACTTGGAGACTGGTTATAACAACTCCATCGCTGCTTCATTTCCTCGACAATGACTCCACTTTGGAGTTAACTATTTCTCATCTTCATCATCGTACCTGAATACCAATTGAAACTGAGTAGAATATCAGTTTCTCCCTGGTTACAACTTTTGTTAACATATCTACAGGATTTTGGCTATTGTGTATCTTTTCCAGCTTCAATTGTCCATCTTCCAACACTAACCACATGAAATGGTACTTGAGATGTATATGTTTGGTCTTGGAATGAAATCCAAAGTTCTTTACAAGATGAATGGCACTCTAGCTTTCACTGTATAACTTACCCATCTCCTTATTCTTACCCAATTCATCCATAAACCATTGCAACCAAATCATTTCTTTGCTAGCCTCTGTAGCAACAACATACTCTGCTTCCATCGTTGAAAGTGCAACAACACTTTGCATTTTTGAATCCCAACTAACAGCCATTCCACCTACAGTAAAAAAATACCCTTTGGTTCTCCTCCTATTATCTCTATCATTTTCCATATATGCATCAGCATATCCTTGTCGAGAAATGTTTGAACCACCAAAGCATAATGCCTGATATGTGGTACCTCTCAAATACCTGAGAATCCACTTCACTACCATCCAATGTTCATTTCCTGGAGTGTTCATGTACCTACTTACAACTCCCACTACATGTGTAATATCAGGCCTTGTGCAAACCATTTCATACATTAAGCTTCCAACTTCTAATGCATATGGAACTTTAGACATATAATCGATCTCCTCTTGAGTCTTGGGACACATCTCCTTACTTAGTTTTAAATGGATAGCTAAAGGTGTAGTAACTGGTGTTGCGTTCTGCATATTAAATCTTTCCAACACCTTTTGTATGTACTCACTCTGAGACAATGTTAATTTGTGATTTTTCCCTTCTCTAGTTATTCTCATACCAAGGATTTTTTTTGCAGCACCCAAATCCTTCATTGAAAATGAATTTGCCAATTTTCCTTTGAGCACATTTATTTCCTGGATGCTAGACCCTGCAACAAGCATGTTATCTACATATAATAATAATATAATATAGCTGTTAAGAGATAAACACAATGATCAGAGTGACATGTAGTATAACCTTGTTCAGACATAAACCTGTCAAATTTTAGATACCATTACCTTGGAGCCTGTTTTAATCCATACAAGGTCTTCTTCAACCTACACTCTAGTTTCTCCTTCCCTTTGACCTCATATCCTTGTGGTTGTTGCATATATATATCTTCCTCCAAATCCCCATGGAGAAAGGATGTCTTTACATCTAACTACTTAAGATGCAAATCTTCTGCTCCTGAGATCTCATTAGCCTTGGCCAAAATACTGGGCAAGATGGCCAAGTGAGCCTTCATCACTCACCTCCCAGGCCTACCTTACAATCAAGTATTCTCACCTTTTATAGGCTCCATTACATCCAATACCATGGGCGATAATACCATGGGTACACTATACCATGTGCCCAAACCACTACTAATTACCTTGGTCAACTTTGACTCAAACCTCAAGTCAATTTTACCTAACAATTCCCCCCTTAAACTTGACTTGGGGTTCCTTGACTAACTCCAACCAAAACTGCTAAGTGAGACAACCCCGCTCACTCTAGCCCTTACCCCCCTTAGATTTTTTACCTGGGGTATTTTTAACCTGACATCCCCCCTATCACCTTGGTCTATCCCAAACTTTACCAGTAATTACCTAGGGGTATGCATGCCTTACCAAGTCTTACACATCCTCCCTCAATTTTTTTTAATGCTTTATACATATGACATAAACGCCCATATAAAAAGAACCCATCTACTAGATTACATGGGTCACTAGTCCCTATAACTTCCAGTCCTCTAGGAGTTCTCTTCAAGTACATGGTTCATCAATTTATTCATATATGCACATATATATTCTCCTAAGCCACTTACTATTTTTGTGTTTTCACTAATGGCTGCTCAACCTTCCATTGTTTTCTCAGTGTCATTTTTGTTCCCACTGTCTATTACGAGCCTACACAATTTTTCTATATGCCTTGATGAGTTGGCTCAACAGTTAATTCTTTCACTGTAACCACTCTTCCCTATACCTAACGATGCCACCAACTCATCCACAAGGTTGATATTCTTAGCAACACAAAAACTTTTCATAAAAATGATAGTAAGTGTGGCCTCCAAGTGTGGCAACCAAATTGTCGACTACAATCTCAATTTTTGCAGCCATGATAACCTTCCGTATTGACGCCAAAATCTTCACGGACACCTACGCCAATGTTTCACATCGTGTGCTACTTTGGTGGGTCCAACACCCTCTCTCATATGTCCCTTCCATCGTGAAAGTCTCCACACCTCTCAATTTCATACTTGAGATTGATTCCTCTAGCGTTGGTGCTTCCTTTTTCCACCACTGACCAAAGTCTTCCTCCAAATAATCATACTCGTCAAAACCCATCCTAACTCAGTGGCTGGCAAGCCAAAACAAAAGCTACCTGTGCTTACTTCAACACTTTATCGGTTTCAAACCAAAAATTCTTAACAAAGAAAAAATCAAACCCTAAAAGTTCATTCTTGAGGTTCTATATTGTTGAAAAGCGCTACACGGAGTATCAGTCTGTGAATGATGAAAGAGGATGAGTTGGTGAGGGATATAGGAGCCATGAATGGTACACCTACCTAATCGATCACTGTATTTAGATCATCCTTCCCTTCTTTGCCTCTACATAATTCCCCTCCATCAAAATTCTAAAACCATCGACGAAATCCCTTCCAACCCTTTTCACCAACAGAGCACATAACTGGCATAGACTATCCGCAAAAACCACATTCCACTACGAGTAGAAGGTAAATCTCATGTGATTAATATGACCTCCACATGCCCACATGAAACTTTTGTATGGTGGATCTGGGAACTAAATCGGATGACCTCGTCGAGATAATGGTAGGGTTAGCGATTAGATGCCTTGGTTTTGTGTGGCACAAACAATGCATGCGCATGCACAAATCTCGCTTCAGTTGCACTAACGTTGTGGGGAGATCCAAAAAAAAATAAGGAATCACCACTCTTCCGCCAACAAGCTATCACGGGAACCATAGATTCACAGAAACCACGCTACCTACTCCCTCAAATCGACACATCGCTACATCCACCAATTCACTGATCCATCGTCTTTGTACTCTTATTCAACACAGAATTGGCTTTGGACTGCTCCAAAAGACCACTGCCAATGTGCATATTATTATGCACGCTCAACTGCTCTCACAAAACTCCAAACTAATCCACTATCTCCCTTCGAATTCTCATGTAGCCTGTTATATACCTAAGGGGGAGGGGGATAATATGGGGTACCAAGGGTGGTACCCCATATTATCCCCCCTTAGGTATATAAAATAGCCACTAGTGGGCATATCCACACAACAACAAAAATTTTCCAGGAAAAACATAGGCCACTAAAAACCGCAAGCTATTGCCACTCAAACAAAGGCCACGGAAAGAACAATATTTGATCCACAGGAGGATCGAAATTCTAAGCTCTAATACCAATTGTTAAGAAATTTTCCCTTTCAAGACTTACAATCTTTCTTCAGGTGTCCTTTCTTCTCCCATTTCCAGCACACTATCCACGATCTATACTTGGATATCCCTTTCCTTGCTTACTATGATATCCTGGGCTCTTTCCTCTTTCCATTTTTCTTCCCCTAATCTCTGTAGTAAAAGCATTACCTAATGTCTCACGAGAGCTTTTCCATCACATTTCCTTGCTAAGGATTGCACTGACAACAACATCAAACTTTAGAGTACAAGATCCAGAGGCATATGTGGAAATTCTTGAATCTAACACATCAGAAATCCCCACTGCATTATCTAGTTTATTATCTCCTACTTGTTCTTTCAATTAACAAGTTATTTATCAAAATAAATACTGAAATAAACACAAATGAAACCTTCACACATATATAAATCAGCAACTGAAATAAATTGAGATAACACAAGGGACACAGTTATTTTTAGACAATCGTCCGCAGAAAAACCCAATGCAGGAAAACTGGTGTAGGAGATATGAGGGTTTTTATTATTATGCAGTTTTATGAATACAACTAGGGTGCCAAAAGTACCTTTCTTGAGAGACAGATATTCCAACTAATCAGCAACTAGATGAATAGCCGCATAATGACTTCAATTGTTCCCTTAGCTGGACAAAGAAAGTTGCTCCAATCTACCCTCAGGAACTGTGTCACCCTCCAGAGATTGCGTCACCCTCTACAACTCTATGTCGGCTAACTAGCCCTTAGTCTACCCCACAAAAAATCCTCAGTGCTGCCTCTTCAGCCCAGAGTTGACTTCTTGGCCCTCTACACTGCATGCATTAGCCTCTACTGCCTCTGCATCAGCCTCTTGGCCCCCGACAACAGCTTCTTGGCCCTCTGCGTCAGCTTTAGTCCTAGCTACCACTGAGTCAGCCTTACAAGGCTCTATGTTGTCTCTCTGACACTCTCTCTGCCTCTCTGCTATGTATTCTCGACCTTCTACCAAATTGCCCCTCATTGCAATAGATCACTAACTCGATTTCTCAACAAACCCTGCCCCAGAAAATCGAATTCTTGATCAACTTGGTGTGTCTCCAACTGACCCTAAAACCTCCTCTTATACTTTTCCTGTTAACGATTCAATGGCTGAGATTAAGTCCCTAATCATCTGCTAATATTAGATTTGGCTTGATCCTTGTTATTTAGAAGTTTCTCACCCTTATCTTTATTAATACCCATTAATATTTTTATTTTCCTAAGTTTAGACTTAGGAACCCCATTAAAATTATTAATTATTTTAATATGTCTCCATCTAGGTGGAATTTCCCCAAATGATTTTTGGGTCTTAGAGATCTCATGTGCCTTAGCCTCTCCACCAATTTTCATGGCTAGAGCACATCTGATGCTAAAAAAAATCAACAACAGAGTTAATAATGGCCATTACTAAACCATTCCAAATTTTTGGCAATGAGCATAGAAATAACAGAGCCCTAACTTCACTCATCAAAATTTACCCCTCCAGAACTTAACTGACTAGTAACTGTATTAAATTCATTTAAATGATCAGCAACAGATCCACCTTCTGACATCTTCATATTAAATAAACACTTCATAAGAAATACCTTATTTGAGGTCGAGGGTTTTTCATATAGTTTGGCCAATGACGACATTAAAACCTCTCTTGTCATTTCCTTTGAGATATTAAAGTCTATCGATGATTCTAGGCACAACCGTATTGTTCCAAGTGCCTTTTTGTCGAGAATATCCCATTCTGTGTCTGTCATACTCGTCAGCTTCTTTGTCTTTCTGCTCAATTGTAGGTACATATCTTTCTGATACGTATAATATTCCATCTACATCTTCCACAACTGGTAGTTTTTGCCATTAAATTTCTCGACCCTAAACCTACCATCTTCCACCATTTCTCCCACTCGAACCAGGAACCCTACTCTCCTGTAATTTTATCAGTTAAATAGACTTTCGGCTTTGATACCAGTTGTTAGAAAACTATATATTACAGAGCAATGGAACACATAAAATATTGCATAAACACAAACATAGAAAACACATAAAACAAGAGAGACACAAATATACCTAGTTCACCCAATTTGGGTTACGTCCACAGAGAAACAACCATTCCTTCCTTTATATTATCCAACAAAATGAAGAGATACAACCTATAACAAGTCCAATGTAATTTCCTTTGCTCTCTCACACAATCTCCTCTCTCTTTCTCGCTTAGAATACTAATCTACATATCCACAATACAATTCCCTCATATATAGTGAGGGGTTTCCTTCTAGGGAAAAAAAACCCTAAATTAAATATAACTTCTATCGTTAGATCATCCACCTAATGAATGGCTCACATTAACCACGAAATTGCAATATTTTACAAGGAAAATTTACATCTATTTTTAGCTTCGGGGGTGTTGCCCCCAAACCCTTGCCAGGGAGGGACTCATAAAAATTGTTCTCACCCCCCCAGACCCCCCTAACAGCGATTAAACGAGTGGAATTGTTGCCCCATTACGAACTAGGGTCCAATACGGCGATACCTCTGAATAAAGAAGATAATTAGGCTCGACATCCAATAATTAACACTAGAAAAATTCAGTTGACCTAGGTTCAATTCTAGGGCCTTACCAACAAGATGTTTACATTGTCGCCTCTGGATCCACTTTAATCATTGTCGAACCAACAATATAGAATGTAGATAGAGGTTTCATTTCAAAATTTTTCTTTTAGCGGATTGCAGAGAATGGAATCATTCCTTTAGTTGTCACATAAAATTTCTTAAATTATTGTATTCTTGTTGTTTATGGCTTGACGAAATAACTCACCTGACGAGGTTGGGTGCCAAGGTTGGGAGTAAGAGGTGGGATGGTATGCTACTCTCTCCTCTAGGTATCAATCTTTATATCAAACAACAAATTCTTTAATTGTAGCTCCCATATCTTGATATTTAAAAGGCTTTGGATTTTGTTTTATAACTAAATCAACTGTTATTTGCTTTGATGTTGGTGGATCGACTGGAATAGGCACTTATGCTCCATAAACCTAAGCCAATTATGCTCTCAAGGCAGGGACTTGTTGCCCCACATTCCTTCTTGTTTATTCTTGTAAATAAATAAATGAATTTCCTAAATCTCAAATCTTAAATAAATGATTTTTTATTAATGAATAACTCATAAATTTTACTTAAATTTTCATCTATACATGAAAATATTTTATTATATAAAAAATAAACATTAAATTGATAAATTTTATATAAACTTATTTGGTATCATAATTATGGGAGTCATTTCACTTGAGGAATATTATCATTCAACATAAGAAACATGTAATAAAAAAATTGATATAAATAGAACAACATAATTGCAAATTTACATATTTAAACAATGGTTACAATTTTCAACTTATTTTACATAAATACTAGAAAAACCATATCAATAAACATGTTTGATATATGCCATAAGCATCGACTTAATATATTATATATTATAAACTTAATATTATAAGCCCAACCACATTTCTTTACAATTGTCCTATGATATTTCTTTACAATTGGGGTGTCTAAGTCAAAGTAGGGTTGTATTATGAGTTTATGAGATCAGGATTTCCTATGCAATCAATGATCTGAACAATTAGATTGTCCAACACAGAGCAGGGTTGCGGAGTCTACAATTTTGACAAGATAAGTGTGAAAGCATGAATGTGACTTCTTTTTCAACTTAGGATTGTGAAAGAAAAACCTTGTTTCATGTGTTATTGGAGGCCATATGTGAATAAACACTAATGGGTGAGGCCATATGTCAATACATTTGAGGCCCTGCATGAATAAATATGAATGAGTGAGGTGAAGATTTATCTAGACACATGTTTTTTATCATTTCAATTATTTGTTTCTCATTGCTACCATAAATAACAAACATCATATACAGTTCCATATTTACAATTCCTTTTACATTTTAAGTCTCAAAACTAATTGTACAAACTTAACTAAACCAAAACCACATAAATATGATTACTCTTACTACCTAATACAGATTCAGGATACAAGCTCATAAGTCTTCTGACTACATGGGCTTTTCTTTCTCAAAAGTGACATTTGACTTAAAGTTGCCATTTTTTTGTAGATTTTGTCTTAATAGTTAGAGATGTATAAGCATATCCCTAATAATTTAAGCTAGTATAACTAAAAGAAGAGAAATCCAAAATTAGAAAGAGATATACCACTCTATGAAGAAAAAGAAAAGAAATATTAACTGTAATCCAAATTTTACCTCTAAATCCTAAATGACATTCCATAAATAGACAGGAAAATATATCCTCACGTTGGGTATTTTTTCCCTTTCTGTCAAAAAAATTAATAAAAAAATTAGAAGAAGGTTACATAACTTTATTATACATCTAGGTTATCCATTGCCCATGGATTTGGTTCCTCTTCCTTTTTTGCACTATATACACCATTTGAGGCTAGGGTTCACACTGCAAATTGAACACAAGTTTACAAAACAATATAACACCAATTAGTTATAGATCAAGGAAGATTTAAAAATTGAAATTACAAAATATTATCATCATGATCAACGATGGAAGAAGAAGATGAAGATGAAAATGGATGTAGGCTTCAACACCTCTCAAAAACGTTGCCTCCACCTCAAAACATAGAAAGACATTATTAAAAGAAAATTAAATTTAACTGAAGGAAAAAAAAGAGAAGCAAATTTTCTAGCGAACCAATAATTCCAAACGTGTGATCTAGAAATTCCAACAAGCATTCTAATCTAATATAACGTTCTAATATGATCCAACATGGGTTTCTTTGCCATGTCAAAGAAAACTTGGTGAATATAACATCAAACCCACTTCCTTAGCATCCAATAGCTGAAAACATGAAGGAAATTATGAAATTGAATGAAACAGTGGTAGTAACCAAAACATAGGTAACTAGTGCACCCAATCGCTAGGTGGAGTGGCATTAAATGAATTGCAAACGCCACTTTTTATAGATAAATTTTAATAAATTATAAGGCAACCCCTGTTTCATCAATATTTTTTAATAAATTAAAGACACTACACAACCAAAGAAATTGAAAAATGATTCATAAACCTTCCATTATGTTTGTTGGATCATGTATAAGACGAATAATATTCCTAAATTATCAGATCTTGGCCATTCATAATTTAAAAAATTGAAATTCCTCAATCACAATATCAACCAGGCCTATGGCATAATAAATAAATTGAATGCACCAAGGTATTTTGAAGGGAAATATCACTCAAAATCCTTTTCTAATTAAAAGATAGGTTGTGGTGCTTAATTAAATGTCATTGTCTCAAAAGATGCACTAGTTGATTAGACGAAAGCGTGACAAGAACTGATGGTGTTCATATTTTGTTAAATTTATTTTTTGAGAGAGAATGTATGATGTTTGTTGAAACATGACTAGATCAATACATAAATCTTTGTTTATTGCACCCAGAATGGAGGTTTCCTGCATTCTCATGATGGAAGAATTTTAGTTTTTTCCATTTATTCCAAGTTTGATACCATAGCTGATCTGACTGTTGAAAACTGGAGGTGGAGACATTATTTTTCAAGGTCGGGTTTGACTAGCCTAAGTACATCCAAGATATCAGTTATAAAATATACATTGTTGTACTGCATAAAGCATGACTCTCAGTTATTGGATATATTTTTGGTGTTGTATTTTTATCTCTAGCAGGTTGAATCTTTTACTCTATTTAATTATAAACTCATCTCAGTAAAAATGAAATTGCTCACTACTATTATGTTTAATTGTTTAATGAACCCATCTTGTATTTAACGAATAAAGTGTGTAATGGAAGCTCCCCAACATTAATATAAAATGCTTTATACTAAGGAAAATGATTCTCTCTTTGTATGTGTTGTCTAATTATAATAGATCTCAGAGGTTTTCACTGGAATCTAGTGAAACAATTTTTTATCAATGGTGATTTTTTGTTGTCTTAAATGCATTTTTATTGCATATTTATATTCATCACCTGAAAAAATTTAGAGCATGGAGAATTCACAATTCAAAAATGTGATTCTAACAAATAACTACTAGATTCTAAGTAAATTTAACCCAAATATATAAAAAAAGCTCCAAAACATATTAAAAAACTATGATTATAAAGTTTTCTTGATTGAGGATATGCATATTTTCAATTTTTTTGTGTTCATTGAATAATATCCAAATAGGTCAAGGATAATGTATATAGCTTCCTTCTTTAAATTGAGCATATAAAGACCTTAAACTTCCAATAGTTTTTAGCACTCTTAAAAGTCAATGTGGAGAGAGAGTTTGGAAATTGACATTAGACAATTTGAAATCTGAGTGATAATTTGACCTAGATCTTGCAATGCCATAAATTTCTTAGCTTTTGAAATCCATCGCAATTAAATATGTAAGCCCCCATAACTCATACTTGTTGGAAGCCAATTGCCTGTGCTGGTAAGATGAAGGAATGTTTTCTTTGATATAGGTTAGATATATAACAAAAAGATAACAAACCCTCTTGCTTAAATGCATTGGAGTGAACAAAAGGTCAAGGTCCTATGTTGCCTACCATTCTCACTGCTTTACAGATGCAACAAAGCCATTCTTCATCAATTGCAACCTAGCTTGATGACAAGTGGGTATGAGTTGTTAAAATTCCATCTTAAAATTTTGTCTTACAATTTTTAAAACATCACTTCAACCATGACCCAATCTCTATAGAAATGACATAGGATAAATGCCACTTGACATGAGAAGCTGGTCATTGTTAAAGATAATCTCGTATGTTAAGTAAGTCTAGTTCAACAGTTAGCCATCAACTGGCTATTTTTGGAAAATTATCTTTTAGCAAAGGTTAGTTTAGATACTTTTGGAAAAGTTGTGAAAGTTCTAGAAGCATTTAATTACAGAAATTATGGAAATCTCTTAGTTCATGTAAATTCTATTTAATGATGAGAAGGGCTTGTTAATGCCTTTAGCGTGTGTGTTTCTTCATTTTCTTTGTCTCTCTGTAAATCATTTTATGGTATAAGAGTAGGCCTAAGCATATTCATAGAGTGGAGAGCAGATTTTGAAAAAAAATAGTAAGTCTAAGACTCTTCACAGAGTGGAGAGTATATCACAAAACAAATGGACAAAGGAGGAAACCATGCAATAACACAATTTTATATGAGTTGTTGTTAGATAATTTGCATTGGTTCAATTGTTTGAAGCTACATACTTAAATATAATCAAGACCACTAAGAATATATATGTTAATCTTAGCTCACACATGTATGACTAACACTTCCTAAATTAAAACTATAGCATGGTTGACACTCCCTAAATTTAGATTATATGTAAATTCCCTGAAATTGCATGCTAACTTAGTGTAAGTGGAAGTAATTATCTCCAACACTTCCCCTTAATTATGATCACTAATGTCTTCTGGTCAAAGTCTTAGTTAGGCTTACAACACCTAAATTTTCTCTATAGACTCAAACACATCTATTGCCAATGGCTTTGTGAATATGTCAGTCAATTGTTCTTTTGATTTACAAGATTCCAAGTGGATTCATTATTTGTTTACAAGTTCTCTAATGAAGTGATATATTATATCAATATGCTTTCTTTTCTGATGAAAAACATGGTTCTTTGACAAGACTATTACTAAGTTGTTGCCAAAATACATTGTTTTTGGTCCCTCCTGTTTTTGTTGTAGTTCATCCAATACTTTTCATAACCAACTTTCTTGACAAGCTGTTATTATTGCTACATATTCTGCTTCAGCAAATGAAATGGTCACAATAGGTTGCTTCTTCAATGCCCATGAAATCACACCTAAAATATATCTAAAAGTACTCTTCCTATCATCCATTTTATTTGAAAAGTCACTATTAGTGTACCCAACTAAAAGATCAATATTAGTGCTAGAGTATAATATGTTAGATCATATTGCACTAGCAATATATCTCAAAAACAAATTACTTTTCTACAAATGTGAGTCTTTTAGAGACTCCATAAACCTATAAATCAAACTAATTGCATACATAATGTCCAGTCTAGTGGCCATAAGATACATAAGACTACCTACCAATCTCTTGAATATAGTTAGATCTACATTGGATCCTATATCTATTTTGTTGAGATTTGTTCCTATTGCAATGGAAGTTGGTGTTGGTTTACAATTCATCATCTTAAACTTCTTCAACACATACATGGCATACCTAGCTTGAAATACAAATATATTTAAATATGATTGAGTGACTCCAATACTAAGAAAAAACCCCATCAACCCCAAAATAGTGATTTCAAACTCTTTCTTCATAGTCGATTTAAACCTATCCACTGATAGATTCCCTATGAATATCATATCATCAACATATAGAAAAATAATTAAAATTTATCCTTGCTCATTCATATTTGTATATAATTTGTAGCATGCCCCAGCCATTGCTATCCCATTTCTGCATCTCTTGATGCCCAATTTTATGCTAAAAAAATCATGGAATTTCGGGTTTTGAAAAATTTCCCCTCTTTTTAGGAAGCTCCATCTGACAATTTCCATAATTCAATTCATATTATAAATTCCCACTAAAATGTAAAACATAGGCACATGCATACTCTAGAAAAATTAGTTCTTTTCAATTAACAATAAGATATATTTCATTAATGTAAATATGTAAACATTGGAATGGAAATAAATACATCAGAAGAAAATGCTTACCCTTAAAATTGTACAACTATTTGTAGATATTCGATGTTCCATCCAACCATAGACCATGTTGTTTGTTTCTTTCAACAATTGGTCACCCCCGAGTTGGGGCTTTTGACTGCATGGGAATCAACATGAACTTTCCCAAAACCCTGGTACGTACTCAATAACAACAACTACCAGTGAAGATACTAAGCCCAACAATATCCAACCAACAACCATGTGGTTTCTAAGAGTTTTGATGCCCTCACAGGCCTTCCAGTTACCCTGACAAGTATTACACAACCAAAGTACCAAGCTGGATAACCTCCAACCATCAATCATGTGGCTTCTAGGAGTTCCATTACTGTCACAAGCCTTATGGGTACCCTTATAGGCCTTTAATTCCACCATAGTCCCCATGGTTCCATGGTCGTTTTTCATAATCCTTCACAGGAATAGACTGCAGTCCTACCATAGAACTGGAATCCCCTCTGTGTATCTTTCACCATGACAAAACATTATTTTTTTTGTATACATGGTTATATTTTTTCCACTTGGCATTTTCCCAAGCCCTTAGTGAACTTTGGTTATATGCATGAGTGCTTTTCATGAACATTAAGTCATAAAATCCCCTTTTCAATTATCCACCGAGTCTCATCCCCCCATCCTTTTTTACATCTTTTTTATTTGCATCCATTTATTTTATTAATATACATGTATTACAAAATTACATTGTCAATCATTCTAGCCTAAGAATATAAAACATGTTCATACAGTGACAACAACCCCATTAAACATATACACACATACGCATGGGTGTCACAACCCTCAAAAATATGTCCTTGGATCACCATCCTGGTTTCACATATACATACTATTTACATTTTGAGGGTGGTAGAGGGGTGTTACATTCCCTTGCCCCTCATTTAGGTATTATCTTCGATGCAATATATATACACATAAATACAAAAAATCATTCAAAAATATGAGGGTATTCCTCCATCATCACATCTTCAGGACCAAAATGGGTCCACTACACCTTTACCAAGGTTATGGCTCGATTTGAAGCACTTTGATTTTCTCGTCCAAGATCCATATTGGTTGGGCCTAGAAGTCTCCCTCGTGTTCCACTTGAATCATATTCCAGTCAATTACATGGCCAACATTAGGAACATACATTTTCAACAATGAAACATGAAACACATTATGAATGCACATGGATGTTGGTAATGCAATCCTATATGCAATTGGATTGTTTCTTTCCAGAATCTGAAATGATCCACAATATCTCGTTGTTAACTTTGCACAACTGCCCAATTTCAAGAAAAATTTCCTTTTCTTCACCCTTAGGAAGACATGGCCACCAAGTTTTAATTCCCTGTTTGACCTATTTCTATTTGCATAACTTTTATGTTTGTCCTCGACAACTTTCAAATTATTTTTAATCTTTTCCACTTGCTCTTCCATTTCCCTGAGCAAATCTGGACTAAGAATGGCCTTGTCAACTAGATTGTCCCAACTTACTGGTGTGTTGTACTTCCTTCCATACAAGGATTCAAACAATATAATCTTGAAATATGCTTGGTATCCATTATTATAAGAAAACTCCACTAGGTGCAAATATTCTTTCCATTTCGATGGTTTGTCAATCACATACAACCTCAACATGTCCTTGACGACCTCATTAACTCTTTCCATTTGTCCATTTTATTTTGGATGGTAGGTTGTACTAAAATTTAAATCAATACCAAATCCATTAAATAATTTTGTCCAAATATTGGACATAAACTTGGGATTCATGTCTATAATAATTGTCTTGAGCACACTATGCAACCTAGAAATTATTTCATGTAAATCTCAACAACATTAGATGTGTTGTGTGTTGACTTTATTGGAATGAAGTGGGTATCTTTTGTGATTTTATCCACCACAACCATGATGGAATAATGTTTCTTTACTATTCTGGGTATATTTGTAATGAAATCAACGGAAATAATTTCTCATTTCTACTCAAGAATGGATATTGGCTATAACAACCATGTTGGTTACCTATCCTCAGTTTTAACATATTGGCATTCCAATCACCTAGATATATAATCAACCACTTATTTCTTCACACTTGACCAAAAGCATTGTTTTCTAAATACTAATATTGCCTTTTGATACTCTAGGTGCCCAACATAAAGCACTCTATTCAGCACATAAATCCTACATTTATATAAAAGAAATTCATTTTATTCCTTTTCATAATCCTTGTATTTGGGTTATATTTGACCTGTTGTAAGTTTATTTCTATTACCATATAATTTTAATATGAATGTCTAACCTCTAAAATTATGATTTTCAAATCATATTTAAATGTGCTTATGGTTGTAGCATGTCTTGAATGCACCCTCCTACTGAGTGCATCAACCACCTTATTTTCCTTATTGTTTATGTGCTTAATTAAAAATTAATTTTCAACCAAAAAATCCATCTATATGATTTGTATAACATTTAAATATGGTTATCAAAAGAAATGTTTTAAACAACTGTAGTCAGTTCTTAATTCAAACATTTTTCCCATGAGGTAATTCCTCCACATATCTAGGGCATGTATAATGACTTCCATCTCCAAGTCATGAATGGCATAATTATTTTCATGTTCCTTGAGCTTCCTATATTTATAACGTATCACATGTCCATTTTGCATGAGAACTCCTCCAAGTCCTTCTTTACATGCATTGATGAACACAAGAAAGGCTTCATCTAGGCCAGTTATTTTCAATATAGGTGCACTTTTTAAAAACATCTTTAAATGTTGTAAGGCCTCTTCACATTTATGAAACAAGTCAAAATTTTCACATTTCTTCTACACGGAAGTAATAGGGTGGAATATCTTGGAGAACCCATCAATAAATATTCTATAATAACCTACTAACCCCATGAAACATCTTAGCTCTGTCACATTTTTGGGCATTGGCCACTCCTTAATTTATTTAATATTTTCTGGCTCTAATGTTATCCCTTCTTCTAAAATAATATGACCCAAATAACAGATCATTCTATGATACAATGAGCACTTACTCGTCTTGGCATATAACTGATGCTATTTGAGTACTTGTAACACCATCCTTAAATGTTGTTTATGATATTCCTAAAATTTAGAACGTATGAAGATATCATCCAAAAATACAATCACAAACTTATCCAAAGAATCTAGCAAATACCATTCATGAGACACATGAAAACACCTGAGACATTATATAGTATGAATGGTAACAATATGAACTCATAATTTCTATATCGATTTTGAAATAGTGTGTTACTGATGCCATCTTCCTTCATTCTTAGCTGATGGTACACTAACCTTAGATAAATTTTAGAAAACACATGATATCCCCTAAGTTGGTCAAACGAATCATCTATATTTGGAAATGTATACTTATTCTTCATTGTGACCTTGTTTAGATGACAAAAGTTTGTGCGCAATCTTAGTGTGCCATCCTTTTTTTAACAAATAACATCAAGGCACCCCATGGTGATACCCTTGGGTGTATGTGTACCATTTTATTAAGAGCTATTATAGTTGCATTTGTAATTGTTTAATTATAGTGTGCTCATCTAAGATGGTGTTTTAGACATTGGTGTAACTCCCAGTAGCATAAAAATTAAAAAATTTGAAAGCAAGAAAAATTAATTTACTTTTTAGTCTAAGGGAGATATGTCATTCATTCACTAATTAATATGGAGTTTGACACATGGCATGTAAAAATAATATTATTGGTACTACATGATGTGTAATTCATTCTATGTTTCGTTGACATGTAACATCTAAAACTGAAATATTTACTTTTTAATATGAGGGAGATATGCAATTTTTTCACTACTTAATATGGAGTTAACACATGTCATATACAAATAATATTATTGATACTACATGACGTGTAATCCATTCTATGTTTTTATGGAATTTAACATTTAAAACAAAAATATAATAATAATAATAAATATTTTATTATAAGTTATAAATAGCATAATTTTATATCAAATTTATATAGATAGAAACAAAATAATTATGTCGATAAACATGTTTATTTTGGAATACATCTTCTAAAATTTTAATTTGATTATCACTGATTATTGGGTGGGTGGCAGAGATTTAATATTCATAGAGTATACTAAGTAGTACATGCAAACCAAAGACTGAGATTTATTTCCAAAGTAGTTATTCATTTGTAATTAAATTAATTAATTAAAAAAAAAAGTTTACATGAACGAGTTCTTATTCCATTAATAAGTTATTTCTAATTAAAATATGATATAGATTTATAATTCATTCAATGTTTAATATGGAATTTATATGTAACATTTAAAAAAAATACTAATAACAAAAAAATTATTAATAACAAAAATAATTCTATATATTATGTAAAACAAGTGAAAATTAAAATGATCTTATAGTTGCCCCATATTTGGGTGTCTTCTTGTTCAATGTAAACATTGATGCCATCCGTGGCATCTCATCCTACATCATTAATTGCTAGGGTTGGTTGACAATTTCACTCTATATTTCGTGCAACCTACATTCAATGTGAAGGGAAGAGTGATGGATGGATAGGGGTTGGGAATTTACACTACACTTGGGATACGGAATTTGGAGTTAAATCACATGGGAGCATTCATTCAAATACTTTGTTATGCTCTGCAGTTCCATTCATTAGCTTATGTTGCAGGCCTTTGTTTCACTAGCTCGTCTCTGTTGTCAGTCTCTATCATGCTTGCTAGCCTTTGTTGCACAGGTTTCGCAGTGAGGGTCAAGGAGATTAGAATTGTGGGCATAAACTCTTTTTTCCTCACATCCATGGTTGGATAAAGAGGTCATGCTAAGAGAGGAGGGTGGGAATGAGGGTGCCATCCTCCCCACCTTGGCACGGTGAAGGGGTGGAACAATTTGACGAAGACATGCCTCAACATATTAGATGCTTGGTCATCACTATGGAAACAAAACAGCTCAAGAATATTGGCAATGGCCATTGGGTTGTTAGGAACTTTCTATCTCATCATCCAAGAAACTAGGAAGAGATCATATGTACTGTGGAAGGGAGAATTACAAACATGGACTTTCATCTAGTCCAGGTTCAATTGGCTCTGAGGGTCCTATAAGGAGATATGGGAATTGAACTTCCTCCTCCTCCCCCATGCCCAACTTCATCCAATTTGTCATAGAAATTAGACAACTCTGAATCACTCTTTAAAAATATCAAAGCCTCCCATCCCCGAGATCTTAGGACCTTCGAAAATAAAGGAAAAGTAACGAGGAAACCTCCACTTTCGGTCTCGTGGAGAAAGCATAAACATTAAGAAACAAGATTACCATTACAGATAATCCAAAAGGTGAAACTTTATAGCATAAGGCCAACACCATCCTGTACAAAACGTTCATCAAGTGGGAACAACCTCCATGGCTACTAGAAGGTTACTTCGACTCTTTGTAGTACCTCTCTCGGCATGATTAGGCTCGCTAAAAATCTCCGTGAAAGGATTTTTCATTTTATGCTCATTCATTGTTTTTCTTATGGTCTTTTGACACCATTGTTTATTGTTGGGTCCCTATAATAATAGTGATTACCCCATTACTATTGTAGTTGTACCCCTTATTAATATTTTTGTGCCCCTATTGCCCCCATATTGTTATTACTGTGCCCCATAGAATCCATCTATTGTTGTTTTTGTGGCTTTATATTATTATTGTTAGGTCGGCTGGGTTATATTGTGACTCCTTAGACTCCTATATATAGAAAGGAGGTTTTGTCATTTGAATCATCCAAGAATTGCTCATTTATAGAATGTAAAGGAGGTTTCCCCCTCGAAGAGGCTGAATTCTAAGGCGTGGATCTCTCTTTTTTATCCTTTTGTGAGCTGGTTTCATAACATTTGGTATCAGAGCTTTGGATTCTAGGGTTTCGCTGCTCCAAACAGGTCATCGTGGCATTTTTTCTATAACGTTTTTTCTGCGACGTTTCAGAAGCTAAAACAAAAACCCATTTGAGAAGACATCGCGCGGAATCTTGGGTCCAAATTTTAGAACTTTTTGCGCTATATTTGCATAGATATGATCTGAGGAAGTTGGTCTTCTTGCAGACTCCTGAAATACATTCCAAACAGGTGACCTGGGGAAAATCGTCATAACTTTCTTTCTGAGCATCGGATTTAAATTTCATAAGAAGGTACAGAAAGAGGACGGATTGTAGTTTCTTGTAAATATTTTTTCAGAGCCAAAGGTTGAAACAGTGACTCGTGGCATGTCGTACAAGTTTGCTCTACTGAACTAGTCTATAAGCAGGTCACTGTGGGAGATTTTGCATAACTCTTCCTTGGAGAATCCAATTTGGATCAGACTGGTGGCAGTGGAAAGAGGACGCAGAAGGATACTACAAGTCGCAATTTCATAACTAAATGATTCGAAAGTACAGAGATACATCAGATTCAATATCAGGCTTCTACAAAGTGAAAAAAGGTGTGTAGTTTTTTTTTAATTTTTTGCATAAGCTTGGTTTGAAGGAATTCAAAGGGCATAGTAAAGCATTATTATTGGTAACTGATGCCTCGAAGAAAGAAAATGAAAACACCTAGTAAGGAACCTGAAAGCTCTAGCATGACTCATGAAGAAGAGGAGGAAATGCTACATGATATATCAAATTTACAAGAACAAGTGCAACAAATGTCACGCTCACAAAAGCTAACAGAAGCTAAGATAAATGGCGTGGAATTTAATATAAATGGCGTGGAATCTAAGATAAAGGGAATGGAAGCTAAGATGGAAGATTTGAAGATAGATTTGAAGAGAGACATGGCAGATTTGAAGACAGATTTGACAAATTTTCTACAAGAAATACTTACTAATGGTGAAAAGGTTGTAAAGGAAACTCATGATGTGAACAAAAGAAATGTTAATCATGATTCCATAGACTCTAATGTTGGATCGAAGACCCACCATATTCCAAAAATTGATATGAGGAAGTTTGATGGCAAGGATCCCGCAACATGGATATTACAGATGGAGCAATTTTTCGATCTCAATAATGTGAAAAACACACAAAAGTTACGTATGGCAACTTTATATTTGGAACCAAATCAGTTTGTATGGTATCAATGGCTTTTCTCTCGTAAAAAATTTATCACTTGAGCAATTTTTACGGAAACATTGATAGCACATTATGAGGATACAAAAAGAAACACTTTTTTTAGCCAATTGATAAGTCTCAAACAAAAGGGTTCAATAATGGAGCACATTAAGGAGTTCCAAAAATTGAACATAAGGGTAAAAGATATTCCAGAGGAGCATAGGATTGATGTGTTCATAGGGTCTTTAAAGAATAATATGCAACATGATGTTCGCCTTTGGGAACCCGATTCATCAGAGAAGGCATTCAGGTTAGCAAGAAAAATGGAAAGCAAAATTATGGCAACCAAGAAGCATACCACTCACAACTATAAAGACGGAAGTGTTGTTGCCCCTAGTCTTCCACAACCTATAAGATTGACACCACAACAATTGGAAGAAAAAAGAGCAAAAGGGCTTTGTTACAGTTGTGATAGCAAATACACTAAAGGTCATAAGTGTGCTGAAAAGAAATTATTCTACATAGATTGTGAAGAGGAAGAAGAAAAGGAGTAAGAAAGGTCAAAAGAAGAGGATATACTCCAAGAACAAAGCCTAGATGAAGAACAAATGAATCTGACCATATCTTGTAATGCATTGGTAGGAATTACCACTCCTCAAACCATCAAGATAGAAGGACAAATCAAGAAGAAAAAGGTAATAGTGTTGATTGATTCAGGAAGCACCCACAATTTTATTCATTGTAAGGTAGCAAAAGAATTGAATTGCTTCCTTTATCCAGCACCAGAGTGTCAAGTGATGATTGCAAATGGAGGAACAATAAATTGCTCTGGAAAGTGCCATAATATCAAGCTATCCATGGGAGAATATGTATTGACTAGCCCAATGCTTTCCATTCCAATGGGAGGTGCTGATGTTGTACTAGGAGTCCAATGGCTACAATCCTTGGGTACAATAGCTTTTAATTTTCAAGAACTTTTAATCAAATTTTCTACGGAAGGAAAGGAATTTGAATTAAGGGGTATTGCAGGGAAACCAGGAAAGATGATCAGCTCTAATGGTATGACAAAGCTTCTAAAAAAGGAACAAAGAGGTGTAATTGCACAATTATGTTTGCTAGATGTTCCACATCGGAACCATCTATTTCTCCAGATCTCCAAAAAGTCCTGGACAATCATTCCAAGGTATTTGAGACTCCCAAAGGTCTCCCACCTATGCGTGATCATGATCATGCTATTCATCTGATTCCAGGAAGTGTTCCTCCAAACATTAGGCCGTATAGATATCCCTATGTCCAAAAGAGTGAAATTGAACGTATGGTTGCAGAAATGCTAGAGTTTGGTATAATTCAACCGAGTCAAAGTTCTTTCTCTGCTCCAGTAGTATTGGTGCACAAGAAGGATGGATCATGGCACATGTGTCTAGATTATAGGGAGCTCAACAAGCTCACTATTAAAGATAAGTTTCCCATTCCTATCATTGATGAATTACTGGATGAATTGCCTGGATCAATTTACTTCACCAAGCTGGATCTTCGTTCAGGATATCATCAAATTAGAATGAAGACTGAAGACATTCTGAAAACAACATTTAGAACTCATGAGGGTCATTATGAATTTTTGGTCATGCCTTTTGGCCTTACCAATGCACCTTCAACATTTCAAGGTTTGATGAATTCAATTTTCAAACCATTCCTTAGAAAATTTGTGTTAGTATTTTTTGATGATATACTAATCTACAACAAGTCTTGGAAGGATCATGTTGAACATGTTGACAGGGTGTTACAACTATTGGAGGAGAAACAATTATATGTGAAAAGATCCAAATGTTTCTTTGGAGTCCAGGAGGTGGAATATCTGAGTCATATTGTATCTCATGAAGGAGTTAAGGCAGACCCTAGCAAAATTAAAGCCATTAAGGAATGGAAAATCCCCACATCCATAAAGCATTTGCAAGGATTTCTCGGGTTGATAGGGTATTATCGCAAGTTTGTCAAGAATTATGGGAGAATAGCAGCACCTCTAACAACATTATTGAAGAAAGATGCATTTTCATGGACTCCGGAAGCAACAAAGGCCTTTGAACATCTTAAAGAGGCAATGTGCCAAGCACCGGTCTTAACTACACCGGACTTCACAAAAACCTTTATTGTGGAATGTGATGCTTCAGGAAATGGAATTGGTGTTGTTCTAATGCAAGATGAAAGACCCATTGCTTTTGAAAATCGTCCAATCAAGGGAAAGTTTTTACAAAAAGCTATTTATGAGAAGGAAATGTTGGCAATAATCCATGCACTTAAGAAATGGCGACCATACCTAATGGGAAGACACTTCAAGGTAAAAACGGATCATTATAGCCTTAAATACTTTTTAGAACAAAGATTATCCTTTGAATAGCAACAAAAGTGGGTCACAAAGAATTTGGGTTATGACTTTGAAATCATCTATAAAAAAGGAAAGCAAAATGTGGTGGCATATGCACTCTCAAGAAAGGATGAGGATGTGGAAGCATTGTTGTGTGCCATTTCTATTATCCAACTAGATTGGATAAACGAAGCAAGGGAGGAATGGAAGA
This sequence comes from Pinus tabuliformis, assembly GCA_031772625.1. Lineage (NCBI taxonomy): Eukaryota > Viridiplantae > Streptophyta > Pinopsida > Pinales > Pinaceae > Pinus > Pinus tabuliformis. The sequence continues at coordinate 510,294,736 of CM062816.1, read as the reverse complement.
ATGATGAAGAAGTGTGGACACTTATTCGAAAGTTACAACAAGATTCCAGTACGTCTGATACATTTAGCTGGCAAAATGATTCATTATGGTACAAAGATCGCTTATACCTCTGTAAGAATTCCCAGCTAAAACAAAAGATTCTTATGGAATTGCACACTTCTCCCTTAGGAGGGCACTCAGGATTTTTAAAAACTTACCACAGGGTTAAGAAGGAATTTTTTTGGGATGGCCTTAAATCAGATATTCAAAAGTTTGTGGCGGAATGTTTGGTTTGCCAACAAAATAAAGTTGAAACAATTAAGACACTGGGTCTATTACAAGCTTTATCCATTCCAAGCCAACGTTGGGAGGAGGTTTCAATAGATTTTATCACAGGTTTACCCAAGTCTGAGGGAAAGAGTGTCATCATGGTGGTAGTTGACAGACTTACCAAGTATGCACACTTTTGTGCATTATCACATCCATTTAAAGCTAGTACAGTTTCTACTGCATTTATGGAAACAATTCAAAAGCTGCATGGAAACCCAAAGATTATTGTAAGTGATAGAGATCCCATTTTCACTGGAAATTTTTGGACAGAATTGTTTTCTTGTCTTGGTACTCAGTTAGCTCATAGCTCATCTTATCATCCTCAATCTGATGGGCAAACTAAGATAGTAAACAAATGTTTGGAAGGATATCTTCGTTGCTTTGTATCTGATAAACAGACACAATGGGTCAAATGGTTGCCTCTGGCTGAATGGTGGTATAACACTTCCTTCCATACAGCAACAAAAATGACCCCTTTTATGGCACTTTATGGGTATCAACCACCATCCATCACATCATCTTTAAGAGAAAATTCTAAGGTTCAGGCAATGGAACATCACATCGAGCATCAACAACAAGTCCTCCACCTCTTAAAGGATAACCTCGTGCTGGCACAGAATAGAATGAAACAACAGGCAGATCAACATCGCAGTGAAAGAAGTTTTGATGTAGGTAGGGGTATTCCTACGGCTACAACCATATAAGCAAATGTCCCTCAAGCAAGCTAAGAAGGATAATAAATTATCACCAAAGTATTATGGTCCGTACAAGGTGTTGCAAAAGATTGGTACTATGGCATACAAATTGGAGCTTCCTGCAGCTTCTCGATTGCACCCAGTTTTCCATGTTTCATGTTTAAAGAAGGTTATAGGCGACAAGCTCCCAGTTCAAACAATATTTCCAGAACTTGACGAGGAAGGAAAAATTATATTGGAACCGGAAGCAGTCACGGAAACAAGAACTCGACAGCTACGAAATCAATCAATTTCGGAGTATCTTATCAAGTGGAAGAACTTCTCCGCTGAGGATTCCACATGGGAGGATGAGAATTTTATACAGAAGTATCCAGAACTACTCAAGCGTCGAGGACAACACTTTTTTGAAGGAGAGGGGCATGTTGGGTCCCTATAATACTAGTGATTACCCCATTACTATTGTAGTTGTACCCCTTATTAATATTGTTGTGCCCCTATTGTCCCCATATTGTTATTATTGTGCCCCATAGAATCCCTCTATTGTTATTTTTGTGGCTTTATATTATTATTGTTAGGTCGGCTGGGTTATATTGTGACTCCTTAGACTCCTATATATAGAAAGGAGGTTTTGTCATTTGAATCATCCAAGAATTGCTCATTTATGTAATCTAAAGGAGGTTGCCCCCTCGAAGAGGCTGAATTCTAAGGCGTGGATCTCTCTTTTTTATCTTTTTGTGAGCTGGTTTCATAACATTTATCCACGGGGGGTTCAATCAATGAATCTTTGACATATCATGTGCATTCGTGGCATATTAAACAATACCCCTAATTTGGCTACATATTGGAAAATATCTCTAAAAATTACATTATTTAACCCCCTACCAATACAAACATAATACACTTTTCCAATTAAAAATTCCCTATTTTCACTAGATATTGTAGGTATCCAATTTTTTATTAACATTTTGTATACCCCTTTATATTTTTTCATTAACTTTGAGCTCCATTTTTTATGCCTGCCAATATAAAAACCCTTTACCCACTACATATCCCCCAATATATATTGTCATTTTTTCCTCAATATATATCCCCAATATGAACCCGCATGGTATGGTATTTCTCCCCTAGTGAAGCCCCCATATGTTTATCTAGCCTTTGTTATTCTTGTTTTTGTCAAGGTATTATGAAGTCAAAAAATGTTATCACGCTTCTCAGGAAGACCATTTCGTTTCCTACTTAAGGGAAAATGGTCTCTCCCAAGAGTGCTCCAAGCTAGTATGGCTTTGGTACCCAAAACGTATTCATCTCAGACATAGTTTGTGCATGTTTACCCATGCAACATGTACTCTATGTATTTATTTTTTTTAAATGTAATGAAATTTTTCTTACTTACAATTTTTTTTTATTTATCTTATAGTTAAAACATTCTATTAAAAACCAACATAGATCCATCTTAACCTTGAATCTACCAACAACTGAGAGGAATCAAAGCTCTCCATATGCAAACCTTTCCTCAAGTTTTGCACTCAAAAATAGGTTAGCATCTTAATAAATTTGATCATTCTCAACACTTGTTAGATCAGAGGTAAGATGGATCTATGATAATATAGTAATGTTAAATAAAATTAAAAAATATAACCAAATTCACATTATAAAATAAAAGTATTTTTAAAAATAAATACATTTTTGAGTTATATTTACTGAATAATAACATGGTAAAAGCTAAAAAGGTTATTAGAATTAAAAAACATTTTTTTAAAGAAACAACTATTTTTCTATTAAGAAAGAAGGTTTGAAGACAAGAACCTTTTACAAAATTTTCTCAGATGTGTATTTAAAAATAACCAAAAAGTCCCAAAAAAGAAAAAAAAAACAAAAAAACAAAAAAAATATCTATCTATCCAACTTTCAACTATCAACTATGCAACATACTATATTGAACTGGGCAGTTCCATAAATTTGCATCCCTCCAAAAACTTGAAAACAAAAAAACATTGTAAAAAAACATTAAATTACATAATCCCCAATGCCTGGGGCCCTTGTGTTTCTTCATCAACTGCTCCAGGCTCAAGTTGATGGGCCTCATTTCCCCCGCCTTGAAAATCCCTTCAACTACTCCACACCAAGCTCCATTGCTTTCTGCACATTGTCCAAATGAGACTCCACCATATCCAAAGCCCATTGCAGCCTAGCAAGCTTAATTTCAATAAAATACAATCGCTCAGCCAATACATTATTATGGTTCCTTGCTCCAACTGTAATAATTTTTTCATTTTGAGAGATTAGAGAAATAATGAATTCAAGAAGTTCTTCCTTTGCCAAAAACCTCCTCTCTATCTCTCAAAAAAATCTCCATTGAATAGAACCAACTTCTGAACTAAGAACGATCTTGAGGAGAGGAGAGTTGAATGTAGTTAACAATGAAAAGGAAGTCACCCAAACTTTCATTAAATACCTTCATTTTTCCTTTCTGCTGCTCAATCCCGTTCATTAATTGGATTGAACCTTCCTTGCAAGCTTTTGTTAATAATCATAACGAGAATAGAAAGGGATCTCCAAATATTTATGAGGATGAATTCCTTAGTTTGGTTAATAATATGCCTAATTATAAATTCACACAAGTTTCCAATACTCTCTTCCATATCCATGATGCTCCATTTGTCCTGTGCTCTACTTGATGAGGACTTGTACTTCCAACTGTCTATAGTAACGTTAGTTTCAATTTTTTTCCAAATCAAATTCTACATATATTTTTGTTTGCTAGCATGTTCCTTCCTTTGCACATTTATTATTAGGATCTTCCTCCAAATCCTTGATTTCTCTTGTCCGGAATAATTAAATTGAATGGTGTTGTTTGTCATTGTCAAGGAATATATTTAGAAATAGTGATCCCGTTGTCAAGTTTGAGCTTTCCTTGTGCTAGTTGTGCTCCTTGGTTGGCCAAGGAGTCAACAAATTCATTAATATTTCCTATGATATGATAAAAAGATATATAATCAAATGATTTAACCAACATCTCGATTTTATGAAGGATGGGAATAGGAAATTTATCCTCATTCTCTTTGCTTTTTGACACGATGTATATCAATTCTTGAATCTCCAAAAACAAATAAGCAGTTTATTCCTTTGGATAAATCTAGAACCAAGCCTTGCCATAAGGCCAGAAACTCTGCTTAATTATTTGTTACAATATCTAGTTCCCGCGCAAATTGAAACTTAGTTTTTTCTTCGAGATAATAGAGGACCCATCCTGCTCTAGCCTCTCCTTATTAGAATTACAAAAGATTATTTATAAAATAAATTGTACTTTGTAATATAAAAGAGATTTCAACTACATTTTTACAATAATATACTCTCCTTTTAATTCATTGTACAATGGTATAATCAACATGCTAACTCCATTTTTAGAGTCTCATTTAATGAAATATAATTATATATGTAAATAATATAGTAAGTGTGTATGAAATGTTAAAAATAATGTGAGTTATTTTGATGTTGATTTGGCAGGGAAGGATGTTTATGTTTTTTTCTTATTAGACATTTTTCTGTAACTTCTAAATCTCATTCATTATTATTTTGAGAGATATATTTTATAGCTCAATATAAGCAAGATGTGTAATTTTATTTGTACTCAACCTAAGTTGACACAAGTTCATTTTAAATAAAAATAAAATATTCTCTATAAAAAAAGTGGTATACATATATATATATATATATATGATGGTCATAATTAAAATTTCAATGCTAAATAAAAGGTAATTGAAAATTAAAAAGTTCAATTATTTCTTAAAAAGAGGGAGATGTACAATTCATTTAGTTCTTAATACAAAATTAATATGTGGTATTTAGATGATGATAATAATAATAATAATAATAATAATAATAATAATAATGATGATGATGATGATGGAAATGTACGATTTATGTAATTCTTAACATGAAATTAATATGTGGCATTTAATAATTAATAATAATAAATTTAATGTGGAACATAAATAAAATATTCCAATATGCAAGATAAGTAATATTAAAGTGTATCTAAAATTATGGTTCATAAATAAATTATTTTAGTGGCCATGTTAAGTAAAATACTTCAATGTTATATATATATATATATATATATATATATATATATATATATATATATATATATATATGATTAAAGTTATATTACTTTAAAATATTAAAATGCATCATGAAGAGAAACATAATGCTTCTAGAGTTTACAATAAATAGTCTCAATCTGCCACAAAGGAAACCATATATATTGGTTGTTTACTGAAGAACAATTCTAACCAAAATAAAAACCAGATGTTGATTACAATCAAATTTTCCATCTATTGTATTGCATATAAATGAAAAATACCTGCTAAAAGTCATAGAATAAGATCAAGAGCCTAAGGAGGTCATTAGAGTTGGATCTTGGGCAGTGGTCCCTATGGGATTTGAAGGCTTAAGTTCACATTGGAGGTAGATCTCTAAGTGCGCTAGCCTATAATCTAGGTTTGCCAAACATGAACGTTGGTATCATTGGACCCATTTAATTTCATTCAAGGAAGAAATAATATCATTATGGTCCTCATGCTTCTCTTTGAAGGCATTGCTTAGAATGGTTTTCATATGTCAATAGAGGGTGATGGAGTTTAGTTAATAGTTATATCTTCCTCTAGTATGACTAGGGTTAAGAGCCCAATGGGCTACCTCCAATATTTCTAAGTCAAACAAAGTTGGAGGTCATTGGTGGTGAGGGCCTCGAGCTGTTGAATCTCTTTACTAATTTCAAGAGGGGTAGAAGAATGAAAGATAGTGACATATTCATATGCCTAGGATTCGACATGTGGCCTTCCCTGGGGTCCATGACCACCAACCCCTTGAGGATTGTGCATGCATTTCCTGGGTATAATTTACCAGTAAAAACATAAACAGATAAAATGGTTAAGTCCCAATAATGCAGAAATGAAAGGAAAAAATCGAAGAAAATCAAAATGAGTATAGAATCAAGAGCTACTAGGTGTATTGGGTGGTCTAATTTGGCACAAAATAAAAGGCCAAAGTAATAGATAGGTAGGAAATAAACTTTGAGTAGGGTCACTCATTAGCCAGAGGCCACCACAAAGTAGACCACCATAATAAATGGTGAAACCAACTAACTTGTAATATATAGATACAAAACCAAAATAGAGATGAACAAAGCCAGAAGGAACAAATAGTACCCTGATGGAAGAAACCATCGACGCCCAAGATGTCAAGTGCACCTACACTAGATAAAGAGTGGAAACTTCTGCAACTATAGCCACTAGCTTCAGGGAAATACACACCAACTGGTAAAATAACCCTTTAGTGTAGCTGCAATCAATTGATGATCCAATATACAACTTCCTTTGTGAGCACCAACTCGTTCTATGTGCATAAGCTAGGTTAGGATGCATGCAGAAAAATTTCACCTCGGTGCCATTCTTTGAAGAAATTCACCTCATGATATGAAGAGGCAGTGACATAACCCATGTATCTACAAACGTTTCTCCACATGTAGACCCAACATTACCGATAATCTAAGAGAGTAATCCCACCTGCAGTGGGGAAGGAACCTGAGCACACCATAAAGGTTAGAGAGTAGATTCTCTCTACACATAGCAGTGAAACAGATGGGGACTTGCCATGGTATTGAACTTAGAAAGGAGAATTCACATGTGTAGTGCATGGGGTAGGCTGGCGATACCACCCTCCTTTAAATTTTGTGGGAAACGGCAGGGTGGCGAGCTCATTCCCCAATTGAATTTTTTTTTTTATGGTTAAAACATTTAAAAGGTCTCACTATTTTACATTTTAGCTTGTTTTCAAGTATATATTTAGGTCAGTTTGTCTGAAATCCAACAAAGATTTGTTGGAATTGTATGTTTAAGTTGTGTAGTCTACACAATCCATGTGCCTAAGGAGATTTTCAAGGCATTGAATCCAAGGATCACGAGGGATCAAATCTCTGGAGATGCAAACATTTTCTCAAGTTTTGTTCTCTAAAAGAGGTTTACACCTCATAAAATTTCATCCCTCTTAGTACTTACTAGATCCATGGTTAAGATGGATCTATATTGATTTAATCATCACCTCCACAACTAAGAAAATCACTAATAATAAGGAATATATATATATATATATATATATATATATATATATATATATATATATATATATATATATATTAGTCTTTGATGTTGATGTTAAAGACAATATTCATGCGAAAGTAGAGACTTTTCTTATCATTTTTTTCTTTGTTGTTTTGTTCATGATTTAATTTAAGAGTATGGGACTTTCTCATAAGTTATTAGTAGGGAAATCTAGTTGAAGTTGGGAGGTTTTAATTTAGTTGAATTCATACTCTTAATAAACTCTAAAAGATAGGTGGAAAGGTGAAGCTTTATGTTGAAAATGGAATTTGATGTTAAAAATGGTATATGATTCATAATATGTTGATATAAAAGGGTAAATGCTTTTGAAAGGTCTTCCACTATTGAATAATATTTTCATTTGCAACAATGAAATGTTGCATATTTTAAAATGTTCATTATTATTAAATAAATTGATGTGACATAGAGGTGGTGCTTTTGGAAGAAGAAAAATCTAGAAGTGTTAAACAAGAAAATTGCAATAGAATTAAGGAAGTAGTAATTTCAATTGAAATAGAATTGAGGAAGTAGTAATTTCAATTGAAAGAAGATAAAAATCTAGGAATAATTTGTTGAAAAAAGTTATAATTCAACTTAAGAAAAAGAAAAAATAAATAAGTTTTCTAAAGAAATGAAAAAAAATAATTTGGATAAAGAATGGTTAAATTTCTAAAAATGTTTTACAAATACATTATTTTGTTATTTTTTAATTTTATAAAAAAAACATTACTACTAACCTACTTTCAATATAGTAGAATTGACAATGAAAAATAATAGAATATCTAAATATAAGTATAGTGCTGGAGGAGACAACAACCAAATGAGAAAGAGCATTATCATGAACCAGAAGCTTTACAAATATAATAAGAGGAGGCCAAGAGGAATTAAAAGAAATGAGAAGAAAAAGACTGAAAACAAAGGTTGCTTTTTAGGGAAGAACACACTATGCATTTTTCAACCTAACCACTGAGATCTAAATGGTGAAAAAAAAACCTGACACTGCGATTAAAAAAAAAATCATCATATAATAACATTCAATATTTTTTAAATTATGGAAATTCAGAGAAAAATCACATGCATAGTAGATCATATCCCTTAACTAATGTGTTGTCACCATGCTTTTGAGAATCCATAAAAGAATTACGTGCATATAGGTAATCATGTATGAAGTTGCTTTAATTGTACTTTGATTTTGTATTACGTGTTGATCAATATGTGTTGTTTCATTCTATTTTCAAGCTTAGCCTTAATATTTGGTGGGGAGTTAAATTAGAATTACTCGGCTTGATGGTTGAGGCATTTGGTGGGAGTGAAATTAGCATTCAAGTATTTAGGTTTGATATTTGAGGTATTTGGTGGGGAGTGAAATTAGCATTACCTCAATATTTAGGCTTGATGTTTGAGATTTCTTTGTAACAAGAATAATTGAGGAATTTTTATATAGAGTTCAAATATAATGTTTGGATATGATTTAAAAAAATAATGGATATTTGTGTTTTTAATCAATTTTGGTAGACTATGGATCTCTCATAATGAAAGTAGGATTTTATATATGATTATATTTATTATAAATAGAGTATTATATTTTGCTCGATAGAATACCCATAATATTGCTCTCAAAAGTATAGATTGGTTGGTGATAGAGTGTATTGTTAAGGCACTCCTTGTGACATTGTTGGTTCAAGCGTTTTTTAGCTTGTATGTGCAATGTACCTAGAGGTTATAGTGGTAGTGGTTAGAAATGACCCCATGTTATACAAGTAAGAGCTTGGCCTAGTTGTCAATTCCTCTACACACACAATACCCATAATCTTAATGTCCAACCTTAATATCTTCTTATATACCCTATAGAAATATTGTTGTACAATCTTAAGCTGTGAAGAATATAATATCACAGACTATCACAAACACTTAATAATTGGTTTATATATATATATATATAATGTGACTAGAGGAATCAACAACTAGGTTGATTTCATAGTCGCGTGAAAATGGGTCAATTCCGACTATTACCACTATAATATCCGTATGCCCCTTTTGCAGACATAAGTTAGTTAAGAGAATTTGAGCACTGCATCTCATTCTTTACACAACACATCCTAACACATCTTTACCAAGTGAAGTGCCCCCAAAATATAATAAATATATACTAGTGCAACGGTATAAATTAAATGGTTGGTAAACACCAATAAATATCAACCCATGATAGACATCAAAACACTTCATGATACATCTCACATTGTTAAGATTAAAAAAAATATAAAAAATAATTAAATTATAACTTTATTAATTTTAAATTATTAGAATTATTTTAATTATTAAAGAAATAATAAATTAGTTAAACATATATGCATTTAGAACACGTAACAAGATTCTTAACCATGGAGATCCAATCTCATTTTACCATAAATATTATTAACCTATAAACAAACTGTGTTACAATAATATGGCTTATTAACACTACATGCTCAAAAAACCATAATTCATTTCATGACACTTGTTCATATCACTTTTTTTTTTAAAATTAGTCAATTTAATTAAAATTCCAAAAATGATATAACTTTAAAAATAAATTTCAAACTTTAGTTTATAAATATCACTTACCTAATAATCAGTAAATTAAAAATTTTAAAACTCTATTCTAAAATAAACCTAATTAACCATAACAACTATATATATATATATATATATATATATATATTCTAATTACAATAATCTATTAATATGCCAATTACATGGTGGACGCTTCTCGACATATTTTAGTTAATGTATATTATAATTATTATATTTACAAAATGAAATTTCTTATTACATAGCGGAAGCCAGAACCTAATTAACCATAACAACAAGAACCTCTCCTGGGAAGTTCTTCAAAAGAAAGGATGGCACGGTCCAGGCAGATGTCATCTTTGCCTAGCTGAGGCGGAAACGAACAATCATATGTTCTTTCAATGTGCCGCCTCCTCTGCTATCTGGTATGAGCTCTCCTTGATTTATGGTTTTCCTCACCGGTTGTTTTCTTCTGTACAGGAAGCTTTCTCATGGTGGGGCACCCAATGCCCCATCTGGCATGCTCTCTTCATTCTAACTTGCTGGCATATCTGGAAGTGGAGAAATGGTCGCATTTTCCAGGACTGCCGTTTGCCGCTTGACTCCATTTTGTCTACAATTTCGGGGTCCATGCCTACTCTGGTCTAAGCAGGCCCCCTCATGTTTTTTCTTATAAGTCTCTCTTTTTATTCAGCATATGTTCCAGCCATTTAGAGTCATTCAGCGCATGTGTCTATATGCTACTTTATAGAACTTTTCTGCTACATTCTGAACAGCATCTACAGAACTTTTGGGGATCTTTTTTCCCCATACACAAATGATTTTGCTCAAAATGTTTTGCTCTATTGGCTGAGGCCTTTCTCTCTCTATGTATACATGATCATTATATGCTCTTAATATAATCTATATTGCTTTTTCTCTCTGAAAAAAAAAACAATATGATCTATATATATTCTAATTACAATAATCTATTAATATGCCCTGTAATGATATATATATATTCTAATTACAATAATCTATTAATATGCCAATTACATGGTGGACGCTTCTCGACATATTTTAGTTAATGCATATTATAATTATTATATTTACAAAATGAAATTTCTTATTACATAGCGGAAGCCAGAACATACGCTAGCGGGTTAAAAACCTGCAAACGTCGACAGCAGGGTTCGAACCTGCGCGGGCGTAGCCCAACAGATTTCAAGTCTGTCTCCTTAACCACTCGGACATATCGACAACTGTTCAATATGATCTTCCCAAGACCTTTATCCATTGATTTGTGATAGAATTATTTTGTTTTAAAAATAGGCACACAAATAATTTCTTAATAATTTCCAACGGAGGAAGTATCCCTCATCTCGCTTACCTGGCAGAAAGAGAAAGGCGGTTAACCTTCCGGTCGTCGGTAGCTCCACGGTGCGCGCAGCCCATTCTCTTTATGCTTTACCTCGTATTCCTCGCATCTGCGCGGGAAAGTAGAATAAGTGAACTGTCACTTTTTGGCAAAAATAAAAAAATAATAAGTAATTAAAGTTTTGAAATAAGTTGAAGACAAAAGATGGGTAGAGGTTGTAGTTAAGTCATGTCGTTTAATTCTGGGCAAGATTATATATTGTTTTACTCACAATTTTGTAAATTGCAAAAAAAAATCTATATGAAAAAAAAATAATTTTTTTCTTCTTTTTCACCATAAATTTGCCTTGTCACTTGTAAACTTCATAAGTGCCACTCATAAATTTAATGAAGAGCTTGTAAAACCATAGGGATTGTGATTTTCCAAGGAGTGTGATTGCCCGTGAGTAGTTGTTTGTTTGTTTGTTTTTTTGTTTTTAATCTGATATTTCGCTGAATCCACAACGAGGTGGTATCGTACTCGCATTACACGGGTCAAATCTCATTGGATGCCACTATAACAACTAGGAGGAACCGCCCAGCCCGCAAGGAATGGCCCCTCAGGGTAAGACGAGACTTGAACCTGTGTCCTGCACAGCAGCACGAATGACTTAGCAGACTGTTCGCTGACCACGGGACCAAAACCTTGCCGGCGATTGCCAGTTAGTAGTTAAATTGTATAGGTATTTACATTTTTTTTGTTTGTGCTTGAATATTTATTACTTTACTTTTGATTATTAATATTTTATTTCTATAATTTTTTATATTTTATTTCTATTATTTTAGTGTTCTATTTAATTGTTAAATATTTATTCTCTTTAGTTTAGCACTGAAATAGGTTTTTAAAATTTTAATTTAATTATCTATTATTATTATGTTGATAGACATGTCTAATTTGAAATAGAGTTTCTAAAATTTTAATTTAATTATCAATAATTATTAGGTGGATGGAAGAGATTTAACTTTTATGAAATATTCCAAAGTATTATTAATAGTATACACAAATCAAATGTTGAAATATTGAGATTTATCTTTAATGTAGTTCTGCATTTTTTCCTCTTTTAATTAAAACTTTGATTAATTAGAAAAAATGTTATATGGGTATGTGGTATTGATAAGCCATAGTATTGAACCATGGTATTATAACAAAGTATATTTACACATTAAAAATCTCCATCTTAAAATAAAGTTATATTTAGCTGTAGTTAATTATTTTTATAATTTTAATAATGTAAGATGTATTATGAAGCAAATGATTTGATGCTTAATAATTACATATTAATACATATAAATTACATATTAATACATATAGGCATTTACCAACCATTTACTTTATATAACTATACCAAAAAATAATATAATATTTCTTAGTAGTTCCAAATCAAAGAATCACAATGAATCACCACAGTATATATTATTATAATATATGTATGGTTAGTAATAAGTGAGTGAAACAATTATGGAGAGAATACACATTTAGTAGCACATACTTACAAACCAAATAATGCCACATGTAACATTTTATTAACACTATATTTTTTAATTCCATATTATTTAATATCATTTTCAAAGTTGTAAGAGGTATTATACTACCATGTAACACTGGTTTAATTGTTACGTATAGATAATTTTAAAATCTACATATTATCACTAATGTGTGTCTGTAAACTCTAATATCTCATATAAATTATAAACAAATTATAAACATTGTTAAAGGCGATTGCAAAAAAGTAAAAGAAGCTAGTCATTCCTTATGAGATTAGACTCTAAAACAAGTATAAATCATGCACATAGTGTTGAGTCTTTGAGATAAAGGCTCCATTCTCTGAACCTCGAGATAAGCACAAAATATAGCTATAGTGCTTAGACTCTAAGATGAAACTGCAAGATAGAGATAAATTGCATCCACATTGGGTCTTTGGTCGTGTTAGAAAATGCCCATATATGTTGTGACTAACATCATGCAAATTGCAATTTCATGGTAGGCACATTAAAGCTTGAAGCCTATATGTTGAGAGTCACATCATGTAAATTGCAATCCGACATTGTCCATGTTAAAGGTTCAAGGTTGAGACTCACGTTTCGCGTCCACACTCATGGGCCATCTATATGCTATATAAAATACTAATATATGGTGAAAGAGTAATTACATTGAAGAGTGTTCTTGTTCTACACTCATGGGCCATTTATATGCTATATAAAATACTAATATATGGTGAAAGAGTAATCACATTGAAGAGTGTTTTTGTTGTCCGATGGAAATAATAAAAGTGATAGTTTATGTTTGTATGGGTGAATAGATATTTTTTGTTTTATTTTGAGAATGATTATGTAGTCTTTAGAGTTGGTGGTAGAGGATATTGAAGATTGAAGGTTAAATAAACAATCATTGAAAGATAAGATAAGAGTGTTTATCCTAGTTAGAACAACCAAAAGGATATTGATCATTTTAAATAGAATCTACCTAGAATCACATGACATACTTTGGGAAATTTTCCATAGAAATCAAACCATGTTACCCAATTCTTATCCTGGATTGAGAGATGCACTACAGAAGTGATTTTGTTGATTTTGATAGTATTAACCTTCTTTAGGATACTTGACTATCAATTCAAGGCTAACCTTGCATATTCAAGATGGAATGATATAACCATAAATAAGTGTGATCTCATTTCCATACGTCAACATATAGTTTTGTAAATTTATGTTCTTCTTGAAGATCAATATTAGTGTAGGGAGTAGACTTGGTCATAAATACTATGAAAAATATAGACGATGGATAAGGAGTCACATTAACATAATGTTGAATTTTTGTAGATATGGTTTGTCTTCATAATTAAATGTTTTAGCCCTCAAACATATGTAATACATTTACTTCATGTCAACTTCAAAAGAAGGGGAATTATGTTTTTGAAAATCAAAATTTATGTCTCCACAATGTCAAATCGACCCTCCAGGAAGATCATGTTGGCCAACCCCAAGGACACACCCTTTCAAGATCATTCATCAACTATATAAATGACACATTTCCTCCTCTTCCACATATCAATTAGGATCACTTCTCATATATATAATGTTTTGTTTATGCGAAGAAGAGAAAGCAAGAAGACGAAGTTCATGGGGTAGACCGAGTTTGTGGGCAAACAAGTTTCTAGGCAGATTGAATTATGGACAAAAGAAAAACTAAGCATCTCGAGATAAAAGAAATAATCTCTAGACAGACAAATTATCTAAGGTAGATTCAAATTCTGGGCATGAGGAAAAATTTTGAGTTGGAAGCTGAATTCTGAAGGAGATCAAAATTATGAGCATACCTATCTCTGGACAAGAAGTTTGACTAGGTTTGGCTTGAGATTTGATATTGGTAAGTTTTAATTTTAAGGATAAGATTGTATCTCTTGTTGAATTACATAATTTCTCTAAGGAAAAGGTTTATTATTTTTTCTCCCATGTCGGTTTTCCCAGGGTAAAATATTTGTGTCTCTTGTTTGGCTGAGTCTTTATGATCCTATTGTCATAGATGTTTCTACTATTGATATCTTCTATGTAATTTCTTATGGATTAATATGAACATGAAAAGGATAAAATCATTATAATTAATTAGAAGTTTAGAACTATGAAAAATCCACAAGGTATAAGAGCTACAGTGAAGGAACAACCTTAAAGAAGAAGTCATTTTGTTTCAAGTTATCCTCTAGGGTTTGTTCTGTCACTGGTCCTAGAAGTCCTAGTCCAAGAAGCACAAGGAATAATCCAAAATAAGGATAAGATATTCCCTCTTGGTTGTTCCCTAGAAAATCTTCATTATATTCTGCCCTAGAATTCAAATCAATGAAGAAGATATTATTTGATAAATAAAACAAGGAGAAAATTTCTATCTATTATTTAGGATGAGAGTTTATTGTGTTTAACAGAAAATCCCATAGTCCTAATTTGGGTTTGAAAATACCTTAATCGGATTGAAGGGAGGTTGAAAAGCCTCAGGACATGAGTAGACATGACCAAGGCTAGGTCGCAGGCCTTGTGGAAGTGTTAGAGGACTCATGAGAAATAGCAAAAGAACCTTAGAAGGTGATCACAAGTGCCTCAAACAATGAATAGGCCAACAAAATTCTTGATTGAAGGGAGAAGCTCGAAGCCCTGGGTTGATAACCTCAATTCATCTGTTAGATACATAAGGATCTTAGGACTATGCTACAAAAGAAACCAAAGAAGTTCCTCAGCCAGTCCAAAGTGTCTCAGTCAAAAGAAATATAGAGTATCTCAGTCAAAAGACCAACAAACTAAGAAGGTTTGAGAGATAATTCTGAAACTCCAGTGAAGTAGCCATTATATGTGAACTCTGATGAAGATTGTCTACAAAATAAGGATCCAAATATTGTCAAGTCACTCATGTAAGCCATCTTATTGACGCCTTGTAGACTACTAAAGTCATAAACTATATTTCCAAACTCTTGATTGATTCAATACTTGTGAAGAACCATTTTTAGTTTGATGCATTAGGTTCTATGGAAGTCCTGCAATATTTTGTTTTTAATGATATTGTCAATAAGCAGCAGGTTGCAAGCCTTACAAAGGATTATTATTCATACACTTGGACTTATATGTTTGTGTGATATCAAAACCACAGATGCTTATCCTCTTACGGTTTAGATAAATTAAAAAAATAAAAGTTGACAATATTGATGATCTTATGTTTTAAGGTTTTGAAGCCATTAAAGATATTGCATTTTGTTTTCCAGATACCTTCAATGGCATAAGTGAAGCTAATCAAAATCCTAAATAAATTCCAAGGGTTCCTTAGACATCAATATCAACATGCTCAATTTGATATAAGCAAGTCAAGGGCATTTGAAAGATTATAGTGAAAAAGGAACCAAGATTGAATATGAGACAAGGAGTTTCATTGAAGATTGTTTGATTGTGTTAAATCCTGTTTAGAAAGCCATCTAGAGGAAGAATCAAGAACAATGATTAAGTTTTTCACTAAATGAATATTGATATGAAAATATTTCCATAATCTAGAAGGAATTGCAATAAGAGGTTTTCTCATTCTTGAAAACATTGATAAAATTAGAGTTTTGTAAAACCCTAAAAGCCCTGATAGCATATAAGACAATGTCATCACATTTTGAATTTGAATTATGATTCAAAATAAGATAAAGTTTCTAAGGGTGATACAAATTGGATCATTATATTGTTTTCCATCCATATTGATGCTTTCAGAGTGGAAAAGTGGATGAATCAATTCACATGACCTTTTATACCGGTGGGAATTAGTTTAGCAAATCGGGGTCTAAATCCTTTGAGAGAGTTTTGAGGCATCAAATGAAATTTTTTGGGAGTAAAATTTTGCCTCTTTAGCAGACCACCTTTTTTCCTATTCTACTCACAAATACCTTTCCAACGACATAATAATCACGTCAATCAGAGTCCATATGTGAAATTTATGTCGCTCATAAGTTGACCATCCTATTTTCACCACCATAATTTCTATAGGATGTCACGTCAGCTCCCATAACTCATGGAAAAGGGGCTAGCCACATGATTGTGATGAAGGAAATTCTATTGTGTAACTTTGGTTAAGAGTTGAGGTAGCCAAACCTAACCACTAGTAGGCTATCAGGTTGTGTTATAACTGAGCCACTAGAAGGAAAATGGGTTCCATTCTTTCGAGTGAATTTGTTCCATAGTTGAGAAAAAAATAGCCAAGAGGGATAGGTGATGGGCCTCTAGATTAGACATAAATTAAGGTTCATGCCTCTGAATTAAACATAAATTAAGGCCCATTTGATTATCCTTTAGCACATTAAACCTCTATTTTTGCATTAGATAATGTATTTTTAACTTTAATATATTCATTAGGAAGGTTTATGAATAATTGCATATTTGTGCCTAATAGTATTTATTTTTGTTGAATATTATGAGAATATTAGACAGATTATGAAGATTTGGAGGAGGAGATAATTTAGGGACTTGCTCCCTACTATAGGAGGATCAATATTAAATAATAAATCAACAATATATTATGGAATTATGGCACAAATTGTGGAACTCCAATGATTGAGAAAATCTAGGAATGTGTTCCCTGCCATTTAATGCAGATTCCTAGTATTGGGAACCAGATCCACTAATCAAGGGATTTTTGTGGGGAAAGCTTCCTCTTTTCATGGGAAATGATTCCTAATCATTTTTTATAAGTACCAAGTCAAATTTTCCTCTAGGGATAGATTTTGATTAGTCTTCTTGTGGAGAGAACTTGTATTTCTGCAGCTCCATTGTATTTTCTTGTAGGGATGTAATTGTATTGATAAAAACAATGAAGATTGGTGTCATGTTCAGCTTATAAATCTTGTTATCCTCCATAGGTATCTGAGTTTCCTTGGTCTTGGCCATCCTAGGAGCCTCAGAGCCCTTTTGTATCATTTTCTTTTCTTCTTTTCACTTCTTATTCACATGCATCTCTTGTTCTTATTTCTTTCCATTTCTACATTTAGTATTAATGATTTCTTGTTGTAGGATTGGGTTAAATGGTTGATGTAAGTTATTTTTCAGAATCACAAGAATTGTTTCATCCTTCGAAAATATTTGGAATGTCATAGTAATCATTGAGCTACTTGGATTAGTCTTCTTATTCCCGAATCTAGATTTCTGGAACTCCTTTTTAGCAAAAAAGGGTAAATTTCTGCTATTTTTTAGAGCATGCTTGCGAGCTTCAATCGAGTTTGTTCCACTTGCATTAGGCAAAAAAAAAAAAACTATTTAATAACAAAATTTACCCCATTGCATTTTCACTTGATTAGGTTAGGCATTTGATAGATTTACTAGCTCACTAGTTCTTGAATTTCTGATTTTTAGACTAAGTAATTTTTCGTTATTTAATAAATATTTCCCATGTATAGATGAATTTGTGGATAGATGCAGACAATAATGTGTGTTGTTTCAGGATATTCTACATTGCAGGGAGACCTCATCTCGTTCGCCTCATCCAAGCCTCATCCACCCATGTCGCCAAAGCAAAAATTGCCATTTCCATTGAGCAAATCTACCCATCTTGAAGCCCTTGCTTGAGTTCTGGGTAGTGTCCACCACCTCCATGCCTTATTCTTCCATTATCCACCTTTCCCAAGCTCCATTCCACCTTTTAGACCACTTCCTAAGCTTTTGGCCTACTTTTTGTAATAAAACAGGGGATCCTGTAGGAAAACCTGCAGTGGCCTGTTTTGAGCCTGAATTGAGAAAAATCATCACTAGAAGCTAGGATTAGGCCCCTACTTGCCCTCCAAGCCATATGAACCATTGTACTCCTTTTCCTCCACACTTGTCTCCCCTGTCAAAGAACCAAGCAATATTAGCATTTACATTTTTTAAGAAAAAAGATAAAAAATAAAAAAGTTATTTTATATTCATTCATTCACACAATAATTAGCACTCTCTATATCAAATTCCATGCACAGTTAGTTTAAATCATCTCATGTGATAAATAGGGTTAATTTAGGTTTCTTTTACATTTAGTTCATGATATTTATGCAATTAGAATATGTTTCTTTCCTTGTACTTTATTTCTTGCAATAGGTTAGGGTTTCCATTTCAGTTCATTTTTTGCAATTAGTTTAGGGTTTGATTTCAGTACATGCACCCTATTGCATCATGACAGCAAAGGAATGACACATTGTATGCTGCACATATAGTGTGATACCTCTTAATTTTGTGTGAACCTCAGGTTTATAATTAAAAGTAGATAGCCTTGGGAGTTGTAGCATTCTTGCTGCAATACCAAGGACCATCAGTATTTGGCTCTGTTGCCGGGGAGGTGTCAAAATATGCATTGTTTTCTTTCCTAGTTGATTCATTTCTTTTTACTTTTTGAAAAAAAAACAAAAATGTTATTTGCATTAGGCATATTTCATTTCAAAGATAGAGAAGTGCATTGCATTAGTGTTTTCATTTAATCATAAAAACAAAAAAAAATCTCCAACACCAACCCACCCCCCCATTTGATCACGTGGTGCAGTAAGAGCCACATCACCATTCACTTTTGCAGGTAGAAGAAGAAGATGGCAAAGAATGTAGAAGAAATGGATGGAGATGATGACAATGAGGAAGATCGTCTCAGATTTTCCATTCAATATACTAGTGTTATTGTGCACATGAAGAACATCCCTCCATCTTTTCTTCCAAAATTTCATGGTATAAGGTTAAAGGATTTGGAAACGTTTCTCTTTGAATTTGAAATTGTTTTTATATATTATGGGTACTTATTAAAAACTCAAAAATTGAGATTTTTTCTAGAAACATTGAATGATAGAGATCTTAAATGGTTCATGAGTTTAGGGACTAATTCAATAATATCATGGAATGATATGCAAAATATATTTCTAGAAAAATATAAAGATCATGATCTTAAAGAAGAAATATTTAGAATGAATCAAAAGGAAGATGAGAGCCTCGATGATCTAATAGAGAGGTTCATGTGTAATGTTAATAGGGACATACTACATCATTCAGGATCCGGCACACTAAAATACCTCTTATTTAGAACAATTAGGGATGAGTGGATTGATCTCCTTGATCTCATGAGTGGAGGTGATGTATACCAACTATCATTTGAAGAAATTTGTGAAACATGCAAACACATATCAAGAGGAAGGGCAAGAGTAAGTAAATCAACATCAAGATCGGTAAGTCAAGCTAAACTTGGAAATTTTCTTGATAACTTTAAAACATAAATTCTTAGCAATCTAAGTGAACAAGGAGAAATGTTAAGAATGCAAGATGAAAAAGATGTTGATATTTGTGTTGTCCATACAGAATCACATAATGTTAAATATTGTCCATCATTACCAAGGTTGAAGGAAGTTTACCAAGAGGACAATGGAGCAAGTCAATTGCCAATGCAACTATGTTATGTAGCTCCAAGAGGACCATGGCAGCCTATTCAACCTAGTATGATGCAAGAACCTAATTCACAATTTCAAGCTTATGAACAACCTATCTCAAAGTAATTGGAACACACTCTTTCCTTGGAAACATTGGCCATCTTAACTCCAAAAGAAATCTTGGCAACAAGGTTGGCAAGGAACTTGTGGGTGCCATCCACAATATCCTCAATATTTTCCTCAATATCCTCTATACCCAACTCCATGTTATCCATACCATTCATCTCCACCACAACCACAACCCCAACCACATCCATCTCAAATATCGACTTCCACTCAACTACTTATATCACCATTGTTGGGCCTTGAAATTGTCATTCACTTCCATTACATTTTCACTTATATTTCCATATTGTCACCTTCACTCCACCTCTATTTCATTACATTTACCTTACCATTATCATTATTGGATCACATTTATGTGATATGATAATCACCCTATGGGTGACCTCAGTTAAAGATTTAATGAACAAAGGTATTACAAACTCATGTGTTGGTGTGTGTGTCTATGTTATTTAAGCAACGGATCGATCAGATTGCAAATACACAGACACTTGAAATGGAAAGACAATAGAGAAATACAGTAAGAAAATACAAGAACATAAGAAATTAATAAGGAGTTCACCCTATCCTTCAGGGCTACATCTCCGGTCCAGCTTTCAGTGGTGGCCTTATTTTATTGTGTCTTAAGCAGAGAATTACAATGCAGGAGCACAATATGAGTCACCTGAATAGATTTTTCTTGGCAGGGTGGTTCTTGGATTCCCCAAGCCACTGGAGTGCATAGACTCTGTTGCTTACCAGCTCTTTGACTTCTCTGGTCTGACAGCTCCTCTCGGGGATGGCTTGAATCTCTCAAGCTCTCTGGTGCTCGACGCTGCCTTTGGTCAGCTTGGCCCTTTGTCTTCTACTTCTGCTTTTTCTTTGCTCCACTGTCTTCTTCTCTCTATGTTTCGTCCTCCTCTCGGGGTTCTGGTCTCTCTATCTCTCTGTCTCTCTCTTTGTTTTCTGTCTCTATTCATGGCTTTAAGCCATTCGTTCCCATGTCTATTGGGTTCCACTTCCACCTCCGTTGAATCGCCTTCTGCAGCTGCACTTGGAGTTCCCTGTTCGGCGTCATCATTAGGCTTATAGGGAGTGGCCACATCTCCTCCTGTAAATAGCCAGCCTTCTTTGTCGGTTGAATTCTTCGGTTACGTCGTGGAATGGGTATTCCTCCACCGTGGTGGTCAAAACAGACCTCAAATTCTTCTAAATCGCAGCTTAATCCCTCGTTGATTCCGCTTCCCCATCGAGTACGATCTTAGCCATCTGATTTGGATCCCCCAGATCCAATGCCATCCGCTCATTTGGCGCGGTTGACTTGCTCGACCGTTAGTGCGCGATGAGCGGCGGTTTTCTCTCTCCTCCGCTTGCCATGCGTCGATCGCTGAGTGGGATCATTCCGCTTTCATCCAAAACCGCTTACCATCCAAGGAGCCCCCGATCAATATCATTGGTTTCAGAGAGGGTCTCACCTGGTCCTTTAGCACTTTTTTTCCTTTTGTCCTTTGGTTCTCCAGCTCTCCACATGACCAAGTGCTCAAGG
Source organism: Pinus tabuliformis (assembly GCA_031772625.1). Classification (NCBI taxonomy): domain Eukaryota; kingdom Viridiplantae; phylum Streptophyta; class Pinopsida; order Pinales; family Pinaceae; genus Pinus; species Pinus tabuliformis. Next base: position 510,273,096 of record CM062816.1, on the reverse strand, counting down.
CTTCTCCATTTTGAGCCTTTTCGCTCGCTTGGTGTGAAACCACCTCTGTTTCCTGATCTGGTCCTCCCAGGGGCTAATTCCGCCTCCTGCGCAGTCTCCATGGGCCTCGGTCAGTGCGCTTTAGCTGAGGTCCTCGTCGTTCCACGCTGGCTGCCACTGCCACTGGTTTAGGGGTGTTTTTGATCGTTGTTTTGAATTATTAGAAGTTTGTCCCAACCTGATACAGTCATGGTTCTTTTGACAGTTCTTTATGGATCCAATTTGGATCACGACCTTCCCACTGAAAAATATTTTGGACCACCAAAAGTTGGTTTTCAAGCATCGACTAAGTGAGGGTATTGTTTTCTCACTTGCCCAATCTCAATCCACTTTGCACTGCTTGGCTTTGAACCTTTGAGCCCAATCCTGAGGTACTCAACATCTCCCCTATGCGTTGTCCTCACCTTCCTATCCAGCACTGTGTCTTCCTGCAATTTATTAAGATATTCAGGTATCAGATCATCAATAGAAGGCAACTGACTTTGCTCTTCAGGGTCCTTAATCATTGAAGGTTCAAACAATCTCAAGCAATCTACATTTACGACTGAGTAGATGTGCATGTAAGTTGATAGATCAAGGCGAAAAGCATTTTCGCCAATCTTCTCAAGTATCCTAAAGGGTCCATACCTGATAGGATTTAGCTTTTTACCTTCACCTTGCATCCTGTCCTTGCTGATATATAGCCAGACCTGGTCACCAACTTGAAAACTATGCTCCATTCGATGCTTATCATGCCTAGCCTTGTACTTGGCTTGGTTCTTTTCCAGCTGTTCCTATACTGCCTGGTGGATCTCCTAGACTGTTCAATGAACCTAGTTGCCCTGTCCACATCACTGTGTCCATCAACCATGGTATCTTTAGCAAAGATAAAATCCAAAGGAGACCTTGGCGTGAAACCAAAATAGGTCTCAAAAGGAGATCTTTGTGTAGAAGAATTCTTTGCTCTGTTGTAAGCATGCTGCACATAACACAAGTGTTCATCCCAAAGCTTAGGATGTTTGCTGCAATAACCCCTCAGTAACTAGATCACTGCCCTGTTAACTACTTCTGTTTGGCCATCAGTTTGTGGATGAAAAGTTGTGCTCTTCTTCAATTTGGTGTCCATCAAGGCCCACAGACTTGACAAAAACTTCCCCACAAATCGGGTGTCTTGATCAGATACAATGGAAGTGGGTAATCCAAAATGAACCCATACATGTTCAAAGAACAACTTGCAGTCTGTTCAGCTGTAATATGCTTATTACAAGGTATCAAAATACACATTTTGCTGAACCTATCCACAACAACATATAGGTAATCATGACCTTTCCTAGATTTAGGCAGTCCTCCAACAAAATTCATGGAAACACTTTCCCAAGGGTTAGAAGGAACTAACAATGGAGTGTATAAGCCTAGTTTTTTGTTACTGGGCTTGCTTTTAGCACAAATAGCACACCCTCTTACATATCTAGAAACTGTCTCATTCATTTTTGGCCAATAACAAAACCTTTGCAGCTATGCAACTATTTTACTTACCCTAAAGTGACCCGATATCAGAGAAGTGTGTGCTTCCCTAATTATCTTTACTCTCTCAGTTTGTGGAATGTAGAGTTTCCCACAATGATATAAGAGTTGGTCCTTCACATGATAGTCCAATTCTTCTACTCTTTTGCCTTGACTCAAAGTTACATATACATCTTTAAAGTTCATATCCTAAAGCTATTGTTCAATGTAGCTTTCATGTAGTATAGAATTATGCTTAAGCATGGTAGATGCATTTATAATGGGTCTAGATAACATGTCTACAACTTTGTTATGTATGCCCTTTTTAGATCTGAAGACTAAATGAAACTGCTGTAGAAAACCCATCCATCTGTAGTGTCTTGATTGTTGCAACTTAGTTTGGGAGTGTAGATATTGAAGTGGTTGATGATCAGTATGTATTACTGTCTCTTTGCCCATTAAGTAATGTTTCCACTTTTTCACACTCTGAACTAATGCATACCATTCTTTATCATATGTAGGATATTTAACTACTACAGGATTAAAAGTCTCAAAATGATAACATATGGGTTTACTGTGTTATGTCAACACTGCTCCCATGGCATAGTCACTGGCATCAATTTAGATCTCAATGGTCTTTGTAGATCTGGAAGTGCTAGTACAGGTGTTGTACTAATCTTTTCTTTCAAGGTGTCGAAGGTTTTTTGATGTTTGCCTCCCCACTGAAACACCTTTTTCAATCCTGTTAAATCATGTAAGGGCACCGCAATTGAGGAAAAGTTAGAAATGAACTTCCTCCAATATTGTGCTGCTCCTAAGAAGATTCTCACTTCTGTAGTAGACTTGGGTTTAGGCTAGTTTACAGTGACTGCCACTTTAGAGTGATCTATTTTCAATTCGCCTCCCCCTACTATATGACCCAAGTAGTTCAGAGATGTTTTGCCAAATTCACATTTTGAGAGTTTAACATAAATTTTTTCTCTTTTCAAAACATCTAGTGTCTGCTTAACATGCTTTAAATGTTCTTCCCACGTTTTACTAAAAATCAGAATGTCATCCAGGTACACAATAAAAAATCATCAAGAAAAGGTCTGAGTACATCATTCATTAATCTCATGAAAGTAGCAGGAGAATTAGTTAAGCCAAAAGGCATAACCAACCATTCATACAATCCTTGCTTTGTTTTGAAAGCAGTCTTCCATGCATCTTGCTCTGCAACCCTGACATGATGGTATCCACTGTGCAAATCCAGCTTGGTGAAATAAACAACTTCCTTCAATTGATCTAAAAGATCATCTATGCGAGGAAGGGGATAACGATTTTTGATTGTTATCTTATTCAGTGCTCGGTAATCAATGCACATTCTCCACGAGCCATCTTTCTTTATCACCAAAATGATTGGTGACCCACATGGTGATGTGCTAGGCCTAATGAACCCTTTCTCGAGAAACTCCTGCACCTGCTTCTTGATTTTAGTATTCTCTAAAGCAGAAAACCTGTACATTCCAATGTTAGGCAATGGAACATCTTGCTACAAAATAATATCATGCACTATTCCTTTTTTGGGTGGCAGACCTTTAGATTCTTGAAATAAGACATCATACTCTGAAACAATATTTTCTATATCAACTTGCTGTTCAACATTACAGCCCTCAAATACATTGCTTTTATCATGTTTCTTTTCCTTTACAACCATTAGTAAGAATTGTTTGCATGAATTTATCATTCTTTTCATCTCCCTTGAGTTTATGAGAGTATAATTATTCTTGAGCTTATGAGCTCTTACAAAGTATTCGATTCCATATTTAACAAGTAGATACTTGTTCTCAGCTCTATAGAAAATAGCCTTTCTATCATACAAGTAAGGGCTTCCTAAAACAATTCCACATATATCCAAAGGAATTATGTCTAACTCAACCTCATCTACAAATGTTGACCTAAAAGAAAACTTGAGTTTGCATTGACTAGTCACTTGTAGTTGTGCTTTATCATTCAACCATCCTAATGGGTATGTTTTCTTATGAGGTGTAGTTGCTAATCCCAATTTCTTTACAATTGCTTCTGAAATTAAATTTACTTGTGAGCCACTATCAATCTTTTGATATTTGGAAACAAATCGAATGTGGAAAAGCTCATGTCTTTTTCTCTCATTTTCTTCATCAATAACAGATTGAGCAGAATTACTAGTAGATGCTTCAGAATTCTTACCTTTTATACCTGTGACCACGATAGTTGTTTCATCTCCTGAGTCTGACCCCAAATCTTTCTAGATAGCTATAGCAATCTTCTTCTTCTTGAGCTCGGACTTCTTAGGTCTCAGCGCTGGATGCAGAATCCAACAATGCTTGTCATCATGACCATCCTTTTTACAGTGAGTGCATGAAGCTTTGCTTTTCTGTGTAGTGTTAGCCTTCCTTGCTTTCCACTTCTGCTTTCTTTTCTCCTTGCTCTTGCTTGCAGTGGGTTGGGATGGTCCTCCAACTTATGGATTTCCATTCTTTCCTTTAGCTTCTAGATGAGTAGCTTGTACAAATACCTCATCTATACTAGTGGGATTGAACATGAGGATGGTATGCCTCATGGAGCTGTGTAGACCACCAATGTACTTCAAAAGAGTCTCTGGTGAGTCTAATGAGATACTCAGCATCAATGCTCTCTTTCTAAATTCTAGAGTATACCCTTGCACACTTTTCCCTTTCAACTGTTGAAGGGTTTGCCAACTCATCATGGCTTGTTGCATGTAGGCCAATGGATAGAACTGCTTTTTGATTGCAAAAACAAATTCACTCCAGACAGAGATAGTCTTATCATGTCTTTTCATATAAGCTTGGGTTCTGCCTTTCCACCAAACCAAGGTAGTGCCTCCTGGGTGTAGGCTTGCCAGCTGAATCTTGCTCTTATCTGAGTCTATGTTCTATACTCTGCAATACACATCAATTTGTCTAATCCAATTGTCCAAATTTTCAGCATTTATCTCTCCATCATATATAGGCAAATCAAATTTAACATCTAGTTTGATCAAAGATGCTTTCTTATTATGCACATGGCTATTAGGAGGGGTGAGAAAGCTTTCCTCTTTCCCTTTTCCCTTGGAGTGGTCATGGAAATGAGACTCAACTTCTTCTTTATCTTGTTTAGAACCTGAGGAGTCTTCATCCTTATGCTTTTTAAAGTCCTTATACATTTCTTCTACCATAGAATTTATAGCTAGGAAACTTTCTATGAATTGAGGGTCTGGCCCCACAGAACCTTCCTCAGACATTGTCTTCTGAGGATAGACTCTCCAAATTTCAGGATTAGTTTCCACCAACTCTCCTTCTCCTAATTTGAGCTTTGATCTAGTGAGCATTCAACAGCTAAACCAACACAAGATTGTCTAACCTTACAGCCTAAAGATCTGATACCATTTGATCTGATAATAACCCTATGGGTGACCTCAGTTAAAGATTTAATGAACAAAGGTATTACAGACTCATGTGCTGGTGTGTGTGTCTATGTTATTTAAGCAAAGGATCGATCAAATTGCAAATACACAGACACTTGAAATGGAAAGACAGCAAAGAAATACAGTAAGAAAATACAAGAACATAAGAAATTAATAAGGAGTTCACACTATCCTCCAGGGCTACATCTCCAGTTCAGCTTTTAGTGGTGGCCTTATTTTACTATGTCTTAATCAGAGAATTACAATGCAGGAGCTCAATATGAGTCACCTGAATAGATTTTGCTTGGCAGGGTGGTTCTTGGATTCCCCAAGCCACTGGAGTGCATAGAGTCTATTGCTTACCAGCTCTTTGACCTCTCTAGTCTGACAGATCCTCTCAGGGATGGCTTGAATCTCTCAAGCTCTCTGGTGCTCAATGTTGCCTTTGGTCAGCTCGGCCCTCTGTCTTTTGCTTCTGCTTTTTATTTACTTCACTTTCTTCTTCTCTCTGTGTTCCGTCCTCCTCTTGGGGTTCTGGTCTCTCTGTCTTTCTCTCTCTCTCCATTTTCTGTCTCTATTCATGGATTTAAGCCATTCGTTCCCATGTCTATTCAGCTCCACTTCCACCTCCATCGAATCGCCTTTTACAGCTGCGCTTGGAGTTCCCTGTTCGGCGTCATCATCAGGCTCACACTGAGTGGCCACATGTCCTCCTGTAAATGGCCAGCTTGATTCGTTGGTTGAATTCTTTAGTTACATTGTGGAATGGGTCTTCCTCCACTGCGGCGGTCAAAATAGACCTCAAATTCTTCTAAATCGCGGCTTAATCCCTCGTTGATTCCACTTCCCCATCGGGCGTGATCTTAGCCGTCTGATCTGGATCCCCCAGATCCAACGCCATCTGCTCATTTCATGCAGTTGACTTGCTCGACCGTTAGCGCGTGATGAACGTCAGTTTTCTCTCTCCTCCACTTGCCACGTATCGATCGCTGAGTGGGATCTCTCCTCTTTCATCCAAAACCGCTTATCGTCCAAGGAGCCCCCGATCAATACCATTGGTTTTAGAGCGGGTCCTGCCTAATCCTTTAACACTTTTTTGCCTTTTGTCCTTCGGTTCTCCAGCTCTCCACACGACCAAGTGCTCGGGGCTTCTCCATTTTGAGCCTTTTCGCCCAACGCATCAAAAACCACCTCTGTTTCCTAGTTTGGGCCTCCTAGGGGCTAATTCCACCTCTCGCGTAGTCTCCATGGGCCTCGGTCAGCACGCTTTGGCTGAGGTCCTCATCGTTCCATAATGGCTACCACTGCCACTGGTTCAGGGGTGTTTTTGATCGCTGTTTTGAATTCTTAGAAGTTTGTCCCGACTTGATATAGTCATGGTTCTTTTGAAAGTTCTTTATGGATCCAATTCGGATCATTATGTTTTTCCAAACTTTATTAATTCTTAGCATTTTTAAATGAATTTATGGTTAAAAATTAGAAAATAATGTGCATATGCTTATACCTAACAAGTGGGATGAGATTATTGACATGTGTAGGTCAAAAGCAAGCTTCTAAAAGACCCTTATGTGGCCTCCTAAGGCCAACTTGGAATTTTAGTGGAGAAGATCATGGGATCATAAGGATATGTGTCTCATTTCCTATTTGTATTGAAACTATAAGATGACATGTGTCTTATCATTTCCTATTTTGATTGTAACTCTAGAGATATAGGGATAGATTCATGGACTCTCATCAATGAGATAGCTTCTCATCTTTTTGTATAAATAGGGGAAGTTTTCTCCTATCATTTTATGTGTAAAGTTGGGGAATTTCTCATGTTTTGAATAAATAAAAAGGCTTGCATTTGGAGCTTCTCAACTTTCCATCCTCATACTCTTGGATTGGCCATCTACAATGTGTGACATTTATTTGTTTTCATAAATTAAGATTTATTTGCTTTCATAGATTAAGATTTATTGCTTTCTTAATTACTATGTAATCTTATGCTAATCAAAGCATCTCAAGAAAATAAATTTCTCTTTTCCAATTGGATTGTGTTTGAAGCATTGGAGCATACAATGATCTTAGTTTTACTTTACATGTTTTTACAATGCTTTCTTAGGATTAAGTTTTACATTCACTGTTTAATCTTATGTAGAGAATTTCAAGAAGGTAGTTCTTCCAAAATTGATTGCTTGAGGCATTTAGAACATACAGTGATTTAGTTTCCTTTATCATTCTTTTATCATGATTTTTAGATTAAATTTCTTATCTATTGTGTCATCTCATGTTCAACATTTCAAGAAGGTAACCCTTCCGAAATTGATTGCTTAAAAACATTAGATTACACAGTCATTGCAAGTTTTTACATGTTTTCTTTATGCTTTCCTAGATCATGTTTTCTTTCATTTAATGTATAATCAAGTACTTAATCACTTCAAGAAGATTGCTTCCTAAATTGAATGGTTCATGGGTATTTGATCATACAATAGATCATAGTTGTCTTTTCCATTTGTTTTAGATTGTCATTGTTATTTTGCTTTCAATCCATGAATAGGATTAGTTTGATTTTGATCAAGAGATTTCAAGGATAAGAAAGGAAGTGATTTCATTTTCATGGTGACTAGTTGATGATAATGATGTATTATGAGTTAGAGATGATAACCAGAATTATGGAACCCAATTGATGATGTATATTTTACCATGGGACAAAGTTGTTGACCAAGATTATGGTAATTGAATGATTTTGAGGCTGACGACAAATGATAAATCTTAAAGAAAATTTTCAATAAGAGAACATTTGGATAGCCAAGAGGGAATGTTGAATTTTTGTAGCTATGTTTGGTCTTCATAATTAAATATTTTAGCCCTTCAAACATATGTAATACATGTTCTTTATGTCAACTTCAAAAGGATGGAAATTATATTATTGAAAATCAAATTTTATGTCTCCACAATTTCAAGTTGGATCTCCAGGAATATTATGTTGGACAACCCCAAGGACACACCCTTTCAATCTCATTTTTCCACTATATAAAGGATATTTCATCTTCATCTTCCACGGATCGCTTCTCATATATATAATATTCTATTTATGTGAAGAAGAGAAAGAAAAAAGACAAATTTCACGGGGTAGACCAAGTTTGTGGGCAAACAAGTTTCTAGGAAGATTGTGTTGGAAATAATACTGAGAGGGGGGGGGGTGAATCAGTATTATCACATTAATAAAACTTTTTCATTTCCATAATCAGATTCATATATGCTACTTCCACAACTTCTTATGATTAAGTTAATTGATCTTCAATGAGTGCATTAGAACATTATCAACCATATTATCAGATAACAGATGTCGTAATAGAGAATAGATCATCACACATAAGGCACACACATGAACACCATGATATAAGGTGGAAACCCAATGCGGGAGAAAAACCACCTGCTACAAGTCATCTCAATCTTCTTCTTAATAAGAAAATCCTTTTATAGTATTTGTACTGGTGCAGTCTTATACCAGTACGGGAGCTACAACCCCCTTTGCTCTTGTACTAGCCGATCCATTTACTAGTACGCAGGCTGGTACCTGCTACAATGCTCCAAAGATCTCCCTTAGCTTTTGTACTAGCTTAGATACTAGTACATAGGTGCTGGCCTACAATCTTCTCTCCTCCAGGTACCACGTTTCATCAATTTTCAGACTGGATACACTGAAGCACAACACATAATCTGAAAGGCCACTTTTCATCCAATTTTCATACTGGACCCAACAACAACATTGAAGCTCATAATCAAACAACCTTCTGAATCACCCAATCACCAGATCCATACATATACAATGATATTATGAGAGTTATCAACCAGATCTAGTACATAAAGATAAGTCATAAATCATGCTATTATCTGAACTCAATACCAGTAACCAAACATCAGTTATGCACCCAAAACCTTGTAGAATAGTCAAAGGCAGTTAAAACAAATTTTAAGCAGGGATCGCAACTTCACTGGTATAGATCTGCGGATATCTGTACTACCTCCGCACCTGCGCCTTCTGTGGCGCTGCGACCACCGCACCTGCGCCTTCTGTGGCGCCTCCGCACTACGCCTTCTATGGCGCCTCTGTGGCGTCTCCGCACTGCGCCTTCTGTGGCGCCTCCGCACTGCGCCTTCTGTGGCACCTCCGCACTGCGCCTTCTGTGGCGCCTCTGTGGCGTCTCCGCACTGCGCCTTCTGTGGCGCCTCTGCACTGCGCCTTCTGTGGCGCCTCTGCACTGCGCCTTCTGTGGCGCCTCTGCACTGCGCCTTCTGTGGCGCCTCTGCACTGCGCCTTCTGTGGCGCCTCCGCACTGCACCTTCTGTGGCGCTTCCGCACTGCGCCTTCTGTGGCGCCTCTGTGGCGTCTCCGCACTGCGCCTTCTGTGGCGCCTTCGCATTGCGCCTTCTGTGGCGCCTCCGCACTGCGTCTTCTGTGGCGCCTCCGCACTGCGCCTTCTGTGGCGCCTCTGTGGCATCTCCGCACTGCGCCTTCTGTGGTGCCTCCGCACTTCCGCAGCTACAGCGCTCGAGAGATCACCCTTCACAGATTCGCTTTCAACTTCAATTTCATAGATCAAACTTTCAAAACAATAACCCAATATTTCAGATCTTAAGATATTCAATTGCAAGGATGAATTAGCCAAGTGATCTCCTTTGCTTTATATGGGCTTAGGCCTTTCACAATACCACGGGCCAAAACCATAGGATCAAAAAAACTGTTGGACTAATACCATGAACCAACCATGAAAGTACGTGAGATCAACACTTTTGACGAAGTACCATGGTCCAAAACCATAGGTTCAAATACCAAGGACTAACTACCATGGACCAAAGGTAAGTTCTCCAACATATACGCACTTTTCCTCATAGGTTCAAATACCAAGGACTAACTACCATGGACCAAAGGTAAGTTCTCCAACATATACACGCTTTTCCTCATAGGTTTAAATACCAAGGACTAACTACCATGGACCAAAGGTAAGTTCTCCAACATATACGTGCTTTTCCTTGTATGAAAGTGTGTGAAATTTTTCTCTACATGAAATAAACTTTTCTCTGCATAAAAGTGCGTGAACTTTTCTCTACATGAAATAAACTTTTCTCTGCATAAAAGTGCGTGAACTTTTCTCTACATGAAATAAAATTTTCTCTGCATATAAGTGTGTGAACTTTTCTCTACACTATAATTTATTATCTGAGATGAGTGGGTTGCCATCAAGTACAACATATGTATCATAATGCCAACAGATTGAATTATGGATAAAGGCTAACCTAAGCATCCTGAGATAGAAAAAAAAATCCTTGGACAAACGAATTATTTGAGGCAGATACGAATCTTGGGCAGAATGCTAAATTCTGGGTAAGAGGACAAATTCTTAGTAGGAGGTTGAATTTCGAAGCATAACAAAATTCTGAGTACACTTATCTTTGGACAAGAAGTTTGACTAGGTTTGACCTTGGATTTTCTACTGGTTATTTTGACTTTTAAGGATTAATTTTTATCTCTTGTTGAATAACATAACTTCTCTAAGGAATAGGCTGTTGGGTTTTCCCCCAGTAAAATATTTGTGTCTCTTGTTTGTCTGTCTCTTTATGATCCTACTATCATAGGTGTTTCTAATATGGATGTCTTATGTGTAATTTCTTAATGGTGAATATGGAAAGGAAAAGGATTAATTCATTAGAGGTAATTATCAGTTTAGAATACCTATGAAAAATAAACGCATAATTTGTACAAATATAGACTAATTGTTTCTACTTGACAGGTTCTAGAATTTCACAATAGTATCCATATGACATAATAAGATATATTACTTCAACAATTATTTGTCCCATGAAAAGTCCTACATCCCAAACATAATAAGAAAACATCCTAGATCTAGCAAAGTAAATATAGTTGTTTACAATATTATGATTTGAAGCCCAAAATATAAGAATTCCTTGGAGCCTTGGGATTATTTTAATCATGTGAACAAGACAAAGCCAATAAATGTTTTTTAAGCAACTTGGTTCTCCTTCCTCGAATTATTTATCTCATTCACCTTCAACTTTTTATTTTCCCTTTTCTTCAATAGTTAGCGTTTTGCAGTGTATTATATTGAGAGCTCCTTCTTTGGTGAACAAGGCTGCAATGTTATTTTATTTTCTTGGTTTATATTCTATATTGAAATCACAACCATCCAATTAGAGGCTTCATCTCATTATCTTTCTATCTCCTTATTCAAGTAACTTTTAATTTTTTAACATTCATTCCATGTTATTTAAGTTGATACTGACCATAAAATATGTAGGATTGAGATAGAATATAATTCTATTAATGCTTCTTTTTATTGCACAAATATCTTTATGACTAGAAGTATATCTAGTCTCCATATCATGAAAAGTACCAGAAGAATGCATATATATTTCTTAATGATTATTTTTCTTTTCTACCATGGCATATGGCCATGTAGTATCATATGCATCTATCTCAATCATGTATGGAAAACTATCAACCAAGAGCTTAAGCTTAGGAAAATTCTATAACTTCTTTTCAATTCTATGTACAACCTTAATCATTTCATTTGTCCATTAGAGTCCCTTCCTTATTTAGCCTTCTATATAATCAGGGTACATCTTCAACTTGGCCTTTATAGAAATGTATAACATGATTTAAAGCACCAAGAAACCTTTGAAGGTATTTTTGTCCTTTATTTCACCAGGGAAAGTAGAGAGGTTTTGTAAAATGTGGTCCTAAAGTGGTATTTTACCTTCTGCAATTCTACAATTATCATTCCAAGGAAATCAATCCTTGTCTTACCAATCATCATCTTTGTAGGAGACAATGTTGTTAGAATATTGAAAACATACAAACACATATAACAATATAAAACAAAACAAAACTTTACTAATCTAACCTCCCATGAATGATATCAACACTTAATAAACAAAAGAAAATGACACACGAGAATTACGTGGTAAAACCACAATAGGGGAAACATCCACAAGAAGGTAATGACATATCTATTATCTTCATAAATATCCAATCTTGCAAAGAGCACCTCCACAAATGCTTCACTACTTTATAAAGGTAAGACTTTGAAATTTTGTTGTATTTATCATGAGACTCCCTAACCTCTATTATATACCAAGATATATTGAGGAATTACATCCCAATAATACAAGTGGGATAACACAATTTTTCCACTTTATATACTATATTATTACAATGGTATTTTACTCCACAATGAATGTTAAAATTAGAGTTTATTATGACATGCCCTAGACATTATTACCCTTGGTTAAGGGTGCTAGAATTGGAAGCATTCAAGGGGGTATCCCCGATATAAGGTCTCAATTAGACCTCACCATGTTTGGTATAGAAGCCCCATCTAGAATATGACTCGGTTTTCGTTTACTTAAAGATTTTCCTTGGCTTTAGCTGCCAGCAAGAGAGAGAATCAAATGTGCCTTCAAAAATAAAGTAGGTGTGATTGGTGAATGTTCAGTTGTAGGTGTGTCAAGGTTCTGATAATGCGGAGGGAAAATAAAGTGAACCTCTAGGGGAGAGGTAATAATATCACACTAACAGAGACATGCACAAAGATGAAATATTCATCTAACATACAATGGAATAGTCCTTGAAGATGTGACGATAATTACAACCATTACAACACATTCTCAATATGATAAGCATTGAAATTACTGAAATATTCCAACTACTTTAGTATAAGTGAAAAAAATCATGAACCATAAAAATTTACATAATAGTCTTACAAATATTCATAGTCCATGAATGACGAATGTGTTGGCCATCAGGCTTCAAATATTAAGTAAAAGTCTCAAGACACATGAATATAATGAACACCACTAGCTCTAATAGCGGAGCATTGAAGCCACTACTTACTCCTCAAAATAACTAACTCTATCTCTCTGATGCCTTATGGGAGAAGCCAAGGTGAAAAGTACTTTTCTTGTACAATGAGGGTGTATATATAACAAATGGGGTGATCCTTCACCTCCCTTGTGACTTTTAGACTACCCTCATGACTGTTTGACTTCCCTATGACTTTTCAACTCTTACATGACTCTTTACATTTTGTACATGTCCTTTGGACTTCAACTTTACAATACATTTCAAATAAGAATTTACATAATCCACAAAATGATGTGGCACATGATGACTCATGACATGACATGATACTAATGACATGGATTGCATGATGACATGGAAATGTCAAGACATTCTTTGTTGCTGTTTTCTTTATGTTTCTTTTAATATAGAACATGATCTCTTCTTCCACCTCCATATGGTTAAATATGAGGAGTCTTCAGTGTTACTAGATATTTAGATGTTGTCACAAATTGGTGTCCCTTTGCTTCCTCCTCATTAATCAAAATTTATTTGCATCTACGAAGGTGTCTTATAACATGGTCTCCTTCGCCATCTCCTTCTTCATCATCCTATCATACCATGATAGAATACCCACATCTGCAATTCACTCATGAAAAGACGACATCCGTCTGATAAACCCCTAGTCTAAGATGCTACATGATGATCCACTGACTGAGTTGGAATTGGGAAGTAGGCTGAGGGAGAGTCTTAGGGACTACGTAATTATGCATATTAGGCAATCAAGGGTCAATACTAAGCCTTGAGACTGCGTAATGTATAGTTCAGATTGAATTGAGCTTGAGATTACACAATTGAGGGATTAAAGGAGCTAGGTTGAGGGCTTAAGCACTAAGTTTTCCCACTTCGTAGTGCTGGAAGGAAAACGAGGCTAGGTGATTACGCAATTGTGAAACTAGAGAGCTTAAGCATCAGGCTTGAGGACTGAGGCTGTGCAATGTGTAGTTAAGGCCCAACTGGAGGAGAAATCAACACAATTCTAGAGCTTAGGGGCTAGGCTTGAGCACTGAGATTATGCAGTAAACAATTCTAGGAGGAAGAGATTGCACATTGTACAGTGTCAAGAGACAAGGTTGCTTCTTGAGGGTTGAGACGTCACAAAGTGTAGTTCAAGAAGGCTGAAATAGGTTGAGTGGCTTGGTCGGGGAGTTTTGAAAATTTGACTGTGTCGGATTAGTGAAAGGAAGATAGGAAAAAGCATGACTTTCAACATGATCACACACTTAGATCACTTGACGACACAACATGGAACACTGATAACATAAGAACAACATAATTTCTTCAATGCAACAACTTTGCGATGACCTGCACCAAGTGCGAGACCAATGATACACTTTGCAATTACCATGAAGACACTTCTGTGATAGTGCTTGAAACTTTGGAAATGAGTGCAATACATGTTTACATGGTAAGAAAAAACCATTTATGCAAAGGTTACCTCTTGAAACCACCAAAACTAGCTTTCGTGCATTGTGCGACACTCCACATGGTAAAAGACGACACTTTGATTTTCTTGCAAATGGGAAAAGGACACTATTGTAGCGGTTACAACCACCCAACAAAATTTTTCCTTAGCCTATTTTGGAGCTTCCCTACCAACCTTCACAGTAGCTTGCCTTGCTTCGTCAAGTCCTTAAGCTTCAGTGTCTTTCTTGCTCAAAGGCAGCCTATCAATCATAATTTGATCTTTTCCCTTCACAAGCTGCTCAACCAGACTTGGTCCAGCTGTAGGCTGAGAAACTTCCCAGTGAAATTTGCACATTTTTGGATGGAAACCAACCTTCCCTCCAGGAATTGCGTAATTCCCTCTGACAGCCTGCTGGGCTCCAGGATTGCGCAATCCTACCAACCAACCCTCCCAGCAGGATTTGCGCAATGTTTTCCATGAACAGGCTGTTCAGCCCAAGATTTGCACAAATCTGGGAAGTAGTCAGTTGCTCTACCCAGAAATTGCGCAATCCCCTTGGGAAATTAGCCCAACTTATAGTCAGAAATGCACATTTTTCTCTAGCAGTAGAGCAGTCACTTTTATGTGCAGCTGAGTTGACCGATTCCCTCCGGGACCGAGCAAAACAGACTTGCATTCATAAGTTGCTTATCCCAAGGTAGCATGCAATGGCATCCCTTGTTTTAGGGATCAATGTTTAGCAGTTGGAGGGTACATGAAAAGAATAATTCAGAAACCTCCCTCCAAGTGTCGCTTCCCCTAGTTTTGTGGGATGCGCATCACAACCTCGATGTTATCAAAACTCATCAATGAGACACTACAGGGCTCATTCCTTGCATCAACCTTGTAGCTCTGACATCCCACATCACATCTAGGAGTAGTCGGCACATTCATCTTAGATGTTTTGGGGTGAGCTCGCTTCCCATGCCTTGTGCTGCATTTTTCTCTCTTTTTGGGTTTTCACTTGTATGAGTACTGTTTGCTTGATTTCTTTGAATGCTTGTTGTTTTTTAAATGTATACTAGCTTGTCCTAGCTTTGTTTCAATTTTCATTGCTAACTGTTATCACATGCATGGAACTGTTTTGCATGGACGTTCGCCCAACCGGAAAACGACCTCACCCACATGCATGTTGATCTGTTTGATCAATCCTCCATTCATGTTTTTCATGCACTATTGATCACTTCTGCTATCACTTAGTGTCGCCATGCATTTCATCGACTTACATTCTTTCAGTTGCCCGTCGGTGAGTCGGGTCAACCTTGGCCCGATCTCTGCCTTCACCAAGGCTACATTGCGCAATCTAGAGAAGGAAGGTTCACCTTCTTCTCCAGATTTGTGCATTCAGGCCTAGCACTGGCCTCCTGTACTAAATTGAGAATTCTTGGAGGTCGGTGGCTATTTGTCCCAAAAATTTGCGTAAATCTATCCTTGGGCCAATAGTCTTTCCAAGTTGGAATCGCAC
Organism: Pinus tabuliformis; assembly: GCA_031772625.1. Classification (NCBI taxonomy): domain Eukaryota; kingdom Viridiplantae; phylum Streptophyta; class Pinopsida; order Pinales; family Pinaceae; genus Pinus; species Pinus tabuliformis. The sequence continues at coordinate 510,257,336 of CM062816.1, read as the reverse complement.
ATTCCACAATCCTAGCACCCCACTGCCCAATTGGATTGCGCATTTTGCAGTTCCAGCAGTAAGTCGGTCTCCCAACAACCTTGACTGTGCCTTGTGCAGTCTTGGCAGTCAGTCTCCTGACCTCCTGGCCGAAATTGCACAACCTTCATGATCATTCACCCAGGTATGTTGCAAGTCAGTTCTCATGTTCATTTTGGTTTTTGACTGAAAAATTTCTTGCTATTAGTGTTGCCATGTCTCTGGGTATCAAAAGTTTTCATTTTCCTCTTAGTAGTACAGGTACAATGGTTTCCAAGAGAGTAGAGACGAAGACACCGTTCAGAGCATGTTTGGGGATGCAGTCAATCAAGTGTCCATGGGCTTACCTACTCATGAATACATCAAGTAGTTCGTGGACAAGGACATCAAGCAACATCATTACAATGAGCAGCATCATGAACAACAACTAAAGTTAGCATACCAAATGCAGTAAATGAAGCAAATGCAGCAGATGTATGAGGAAGGTTGTTGATAACATAGAGGCAGAGCAAAGTTGCAAGATTAAGCAGATCCACTGGTAATGAAAGCATCTTTGGAGACTCAGGCTATGAAGTGACAGTGCGACATGAAGATCGTGTGAAGGCAGAAGATGGAACAAAGAAGGAGTTGCACCTGTTCTAGCAGCAACTCAGGAAGAACACGAGGCTGCACAGATAGTCCAATGAGTTGCAATAGGAACAGGAACAACAGTGGGCGCAACGTGCACTCATGGATGGAACTGTGCCAGTACAAGTTAAGGATCCATCCCAACAGTTGATACAGAGAAAACATGGTGAGAAATATTGTTGATAACATGCATAGGATCCAGCAGTATGCTTGTCGTTGAGCGTACGCATGCAATCCAACCCATTCAACACACTCACCAAGGCAAAGACAAGAAGCAAGTCCAACTAGGGCTGAACATGCACTTCGGCAAGTTGATGCGCATGACCACCAACACTCACTTGAAGATCAGCACAAAAACTATGAATCAATGTGTTGCTGGTTCAACTGTACCCAAGAAGACCATGTGCATGTTAGCAGATGAGTTGGATGAAGTGGCCAAACCAATGCACTCATTGCAACGGAGGCAAGAGTTCGCTTTACCAAGATTTCACCATGAGGTGCATGCACACCATCAGGGGCGACCAAGCTTGGCATCAACTCACCAGCTTAACCATCACAAGCATGTCAAAGAGTTGGTCTTACGATAGCGAACTGAGTGTCAGTGATGTCTTGTAAGGTTTTGTCAAGCCATGTTGTCTCACATGAGTACATGTGCATTGTAATGTTGAGTCATGCCGAGTGTAAGTTGAGTGTCAAAAGTTGGATGTAACAGTCATAGAGTAGGTGAAGAGTCATGAGGGTACTTGAACTATCACAAAGGGGAATGTCAAGGGTCACCCCACTCTTTGCTATAAATATTCCCTCATAGCTAATTGTACAGGCTTTTGGTCAGCCAAGCTTATACTAAGACTATCTTGAAGAAGGATTAGACAATATTGTAACACGCCTTGGCTTCTCCACTGCAAAGAGCTAGTACATCTCTTTGGAGGACCAAGCGGATGTGGCTGTACCATTCCATTGATGGGGATAACAGGTTTACATGGTGTATTGTATGATTGTGACTTACACTTATTTTATAATAAGAGCCAATACATTTTCATGCATATGTTGTTATTGTAGTTGAACTGTTTCAGTTGCCTTAATGATATATGTTGTTTAACTTACGTACTTGTGTATGAATTGATTTATATGAAATTATATGAATCTTGTTGTTAATGTGTTGCATATGTTATTAATTATGTCACCATCTGTGTCATCTACTCTGCCAGAAATTAGACAGGCCTTTCTCATGTACCTGGTTATATCAACTGTCACACTTGTCTCGGATTGATCTGTGAGTGATGTTCGTGCTATGTTACCTTGTATATTGTGAATGTCACATCTGTGTCGACTGCTCTACTGGAAGCTGTGCTTGTCCTTTGTGTTGTGTGTTCCTAGCTGAGTTGGGACTGATCCCTTTCAACCTGGAACTCACCTTCACCTTCCTCTCCTTTGAAGTGTTGGAACCTCTCATACTCGCATCAGTCACACCCTTGCTACTGACAGAGTTATCTTACTTACCTCTGTGTGACATCACGGTCAAGGAATTACATTACGACCCATTGCTGGGACTCCTACACCAAATGGTCTAATTGGGACTTCTTACCAGGGATATCTGCTTGACATGTTGGTAGGTCTAGCATTGTCAACATTTCTGGCACTAGAAGGAGGGCCTAATGAAAATCAATGTCCTCTCATCCAGTTTTGAACCTTTTCATACCTTTCATGGAGTTTTGCATTCTTCTTCCCTGAGGTGTTTTTCAAATCTTGAAGATGTCTCCATCTCGGGGAAGCTTTTCAATCTCTTGTCCACTCACACATCTGATGGTGAAGGTGAAGTGTCCTGGCCTGAGCACTCACATAACTTTCTTTCCATGATTGATGAGGAAGATGAGTTTACTGATGAATAGTCCAGTCTGCTACTTGCATTCACACTTCGCAAATCCCTATTTCATTGGGTGCTCAGCCTATCAGTTGACACCGTGCACTCATGTGAGAACTTCTGTGATCTTATTCTTGAACAAAAACTATTATAGCAACGGAGGGCTCTGCATGAATCCATTATTGATTTTTTGCAGCGGTTCTATGACTTATAGTTTCAAGCTTCCAGGAGCTCGATGAAGTTTGCTTATCTCTGGGACCGATTCGAGTACTGTCTTAAGAAATATGCCCATTCCAAGAGAAAGCTTGAGGTCAATCCTTGCTCAACCTTCTTCATTGATGGAATCGCACAATCCCATGTGGGAGCAGGCACTGTCTCAATAGAATGTCACCTCCCTCTCATTCAACAGTTCCACCATCATGCTGTGATGTTAAGGATCATGTTCACACACCTGTTCAACCTTCACACCCTCCCAACATCATCCACACAATTTTCATGCAGATTTGGTTGTGAGTCCTTCGAGTCCTCATATGCATTCTTTCTTTTGACCTCTATCTTCGTACCCAGATGTTCCTATGGATGATGCTATCTTTTGTTCGTCCATTTTGGACTCTTCACTTGTTTTGAATGAGGAATAACCCACTAACAGAGTTGGTGTTGCACAACCAACATGCACTTTCATTCATGAAGAGTATGAGTGGGAGCTTGAGCATCAACACTCGATGAAGGATGAATCCCTTCCATTCGAGCCCCCTCTGTTCTTTCCTAACATTGTTGGTGAGCCTACCATCCATGATTTTGCATGTGTGTCTTCATCTACAGATGCACCCATTGTTTATCTTTCGCAGGACACATCGTATGTTAGCCCATCATCCAACAATGGAGAGGACCAATCATTCATTGAAAATCCACTTGATCTTTCATCTGCTCTTTCCGGAAATGCAGGGGGTGAACATAATTCCTTCTCATCTACACCTCTGTGTGATTTGTCAAATCATGAGGATGCCGACCAACATCCTTAATTTTCTGATCTTGGTGGTCATGATCTCTTCACCTCATCATCCGATCATGATGTTTATTCACTCGTTGTTAATCCATCTAAGTCACTGGTCTACGAAGATCCATCTGTGAATGAAGTCGAAACCCCACAGACCGTTGAGGCACTTCATCCTGAGCTGATGGTTATGTTAGGCCCTTGCTATCCTGAGGTTGGTTTCGCTTACACTCAAGGTTCCTCATCACTCATATGTATGCACTCAAGATCAATCTAACAATCAGATCACACTTCCTCCACTTGAACTGCACGATCCCATTTCTCATGCATTGGAGGAGTCTTATATTGCAAGCACTTGTGTGTGACACAAGCTATCTTTGTTTCTTTTGTTTGCTTGCATGTCACAGTCAAGAGTGTGCTTGTGCTTCAAAGTTGCACGTAGTGTCACACAACACCATGATAAGTCCATGGATTGTCCGTCATGCGCATGCACTCACTTATGTCCTGTGGGCACTTTGAAACACGAAGTGTGGCCGTATTCACTGTTATATCTTTCTTGTATGTTGGTCTGCACGACTGGGTTACTTGTGGACCAACCCTTCACCCACATGGGTCTACCAATGCACTGGTGGCTTCATTGGAAGTTTCACTTCATGTGATCAGGCCCATGCATTGTTAGTGTAGGAGTAGGAGTAGTGTTTGCTTTCAGTTGTTTGCTTGCATGCTTGTTTTCTATCATGCTTTGTTTGCTTGATTTTTTTTCTTGCTTTTCTCTCATTTTTTATTCTACTTTTACTTGGCTTTGTTGTTAGTTCATTCTCTTGTTTCGTTCGTAGATTAGGTCGCATGAAACCATGTGTGACTCATGAAACGAGCTGGGTGAAGTACAAGAGGGCTTGTACAACTATCACTACTTGGTTATCTATCATCTTGCCTTTGTATGATGAGCTTGTTACTTTTATTCCATGATACGTCGAAGGAAAATACGTATTGTTCGAAGTGAACCTTGGTGAAAACGCAACGCTTGCACACTAGCTAGTGTCACCTACTCTAGTCAATTGTTTTTGGGTTAACTCTTGTCAACTAAGTCAAGTAGAGTAAGGTGAGGGGGAAAACCTTAACAATCACGTCAGAGATACAATAAAATACTTCTCTGCTGGAACAACCTCTTCTTCTCTCAATAAGTCAGGATCCCTCTTCCTCCTCTAAAATGAATAAGTGCTATGCACAAAAAAAAAAAAATGAAAAGTCAAAAAATTCAAATGAAAAATGAATGAGGCGAAAGAAGAGAAAGGCTTCCTGCGTAGGGAGGTTATGCAAATAACTTCGCCGGGGTACTGACCAGGCTCACTGGCAGCAAAGCCATGCTTGTGTTCCTCTGTGAGTCCACTAGGGTATTGTCCAGGTCTGCTGGCAGTGGAAAAACACCAGAGATGAAATGTAGACTCTGATGACTATACTACTTGTGCACTTATATACCCCTCAACCCCAATCGAAACAATTATGTTGCCTTGGCTTGGAATGTGTGTCAATCAACCAAGACTCTGTCAGATGCTACATCTTACAATCAAGTTAGTGTTAAGCCAAGAGGAGCTGAGAGTTGAACAATACTTCTAGAGGTGTTGGACTTGCTTTTTATGAACAAGGTCCATTCAGAGAGCTGGAGTTCTACCAGTGTGTCGCCAAGTGTTGTAGCGGTTACAACCACCCTCCAAAATTTCTCCTTAGCCTATTTTGGAGCCTCCCTATCAACCTTCACAACAACTTGCCTTGCTTCATTAAGTCCTCAAGCTTTAGTGTATTTCTCAATCAAAGGCAGTTTGTCGATCATAGTTTGATATTTTTGCTTCACAGGCTGCTCACCCAGACTTGATCCAATTGCAGGCTAAGCAGCTTCCCAGTCAAATTTTTGATTTCTGGAGGGAAACTAGCCTTCCTTCTAGGAATTGTGCAATTCCCTTTGACAGCCTTCTGGGCTCCAGGATTGCACAATCCTGTCAGCCAACCCTCCCACCAGGATTTTGTTCAATTTTTTCCATCAACAGGCTATTCAGCACAAGGTTTGCACAAATATAGGCAGCAGTTGGCTACTTTGCCCAGAAATTGCACAATCCCCTTGGGAAGTCAACCTATATTACAGTTAGAAATGCACATTTTTCTCCAGTAGTCGAGCAGTTGCTTGCATGTTCAACTGAGTTGATTGGTTCCCTCCAGGACTGAGACAAATAGACTTGCATGCACAAGTTACTTCTCCCAAGGCAGCATGTAAAGGCATCCCTTGTTTCAAGGATCTATGTTTAGCAGTTGGAGGTTACATGCAAGGAACAATTTAGAAACCTCCGTCCAATTGTCGCTTCCGCTATATTTGTGGCATTCACGTCACAACCTCGATGTTATCAAAACTCATCAACCGAATGCTGCGGGGCTCATTCCTCCCATCAACCTTGTAGCTCTGACATCCAACATCACATCTAGGAGTAGTTGGCACATTCAGCTCAACTGTTTTGGGGTAAGCTTGCTTCCCATGCCTTTTGTTGCATTTCTGTCTCTTTTTGGGTTTTGGCTTATATGAGTACTATTTTCTTGATTTCTTTGAATGTTTGCTATCGTTTACATGTATACTACCTTGCCCTAGGTCTATTTAATTTTTCATTGCTATATCACTATTATCGCATGCATGGAACCTTTTTCACTGACGTTCACCCAACCAATGAATGACCTCACCCACATGCATGTTGATTTATTTTCTCAATCCTCCATTCATGTTTTGCATGCATTGTTTATCACTTCTACTATCACTTAGTGTCGCCATGCATTTCATTGACTTACTTTCTTTCAGTTCCCCGTCGGTGAGTCAGGTCAACCTTGGCTTGGTCTTTGCCTTCACCAAGGCTACATTGTGCAATCCAGAGAAGGAAGGTTCACCTTCCTCTCCATATTTGTGCATTCTGGCCCAATAGTAGCTTCCTGGATTGAATTGCACATTTCTGGTGGTGAGTGGCTACTGCACAAATCTATCCTTGGGCCAACAGTCTTTCCCAACTGGAATCATGCATTTTGAAATCCCAGTAGCCAACTTCCCAACTGGATTGCACGTTTCATAGTTCCAGTAGTCAGTCAGTCTGCCAGCAGCCCGGGCTGTGCCTTGTGCAGTCTTTTCAATCGTTCTCCCGACCTCCTGGCTGAAATTGCACAACCTTCATGATCATTCACCTAGGTATGTTGCAAGTCAATTCTCATGTTCATTTTGGTTTTCGACTGACATATTGCTTGCTATGAGTGTTGCCATGTCTCTAGGTATCATAGGTGTTCATCTGCCTCTTAGCAGTATAGGTACAATGGTTTCCAAGAGAGCAGAGACGAAGACACTATTTAGAGAATGCTTGGGGATGCATTCGATCAAGTTTCCATGGGATTACCTACTCATGAAGACATCAAGTAGTTCATGGACAAGGACATCAAGCAACAACATCACAAGGAGAAGCATCATCAACAACTGAAGGAAGCATACCAAATGCAGTGAACACAACAAATGAAAGAGGAAGGTCGTTGACAACATAGAGGCAGAGCAAAGTTGCAAGATTAAGCAGATCCACTAATAATGAAAGCAACTTTGGAGACTCATGCTATGAAGTGACAACGCAACATGCAGATCCCGTGAAGGTAGAAGATGGAACAAATAAGGAGTTGCATGTGTTGAAGCAACAACTCAAGAAGAACACGAAGCTGCAAAGACAGTCCAATGAGTTGCAACAGGAACATGAATAGCAGTGGGCACAACGTGCATTCACGGATGGAATTACGCCAGTTAAGTTAAGGACCCATCCAAGCAGCCGTTACACAGCAAACATGGTGAGAAGTGTTGTTGATTGCATGCAAAGGATCAAGCAACATGCATGTCATTGAGTGCATGCATGCAATCCAACCCATTCAACACACTCACTAAGGCGAAGACAAGAAGCAAGTCCAAATGGGGGTGAACATGCACTTCGGAAAGTTGATGCGCATGACCACCAAGACACACTTTAAGATCAGCATGGAAATTATGAATTAATGTGTCACCAGTTCTACCGTACACAAGAAGACCATACATATGTTAGTAGACGAGTTGGATGAAGGGGTCGAACCAATCCACTGGTTGCAATGGAGGCAAGAGTTCACTTCAACAAGATGTCACCATAAGGTGCATGCACACCATCACAGATGAACAAGCTTGGCATCAAGTCACTAGCTTCACCATCACAAACATGTCCAAGAGTTGGTCTCACCACAGTGGACCGAGTGTCAGTGATGTCTTGCAAGGCATGCTCAAGCCATGTTGTCTCACATGAGTACATGTGCATTGTAATGTTGAGTCATGTCGAGTGTCAACAGTTGGATGTAACAATCATAGAGTAGGTGAAGAGTCATGAGGCTAGTTGAACTGTCAAAAAGGGGAATGTCAAGGGTCACCCCACCCTTTGCTATAAATAGTCCCTCGTAACTCATTGTACATGCTTTTGGTCAACCAAGCTTCTACTAAGACTATCTTGAAGAAGGCTTGGACAGTATTGTAATGCGCCTTGGCTTCTCCACTGCATGGAGCTAGTACATCTCTTCAGAGGAGCAGGCGGATGTGGTTGTAACGTTCTACTGATGGGGCTAGCAGGTTTACATGGTGCATTATATGATTGTGACTTACACATCATTTATAATAAGAGCCAACACATTTTCACACATATGTTGTTATTGTAGTTGGACTATTCCGGTTGCCTTAATGATATATGTTGTTTAACTTACGTACTTGTGTATGAACTAATTTGTATGAAATTATATGAATCTTGTTGTTAATGTGTTGCATATGTTGTTAATGCTTTCACCGTTCGTGTCAACTGGTTTGCTTGAGATTAGACAAATCTTTCTCATGAAACTGGTTATATCAACCATCACACTCGTCTCGGACTGATCCATGAGTGTTGTTCGTGTTATCTTACCTTGTATGTTGTGACTGTTGCATCTGTGTCAACTGATCTGCTGGAAGCTGTGCATGTCCTTTGTGTTTTATGTTCCTAGTCGAGTTAGGACTGATCCCTTCCAACATGGAACTCACCTTCACTTTCCTCTCCTTTGGAGTGTTGGAACCTCTCATACTCATTCCTTGACTCACTGCATCAGTCACACCCTTGCTATTGATAGAGTTATCTTACTTGCCTCTGTGAGACATCGCAGTCAAGGCATTACCTTACGACCCACTACTGGGACTCCTACACCAAACGGTCTGAGGTCTAATTGGGACTTCTCACCGGGGAGACCCCCTTGACATGTTTGTGGGTCCAACACCATCAAATTTCTGGTGCTAGAAGGAGGGCCTGATGACAAGCAGTGTCCTCTCATCCAGTTTTGAAACTTTGCATACCTTTCATGGAGTCTTGCATTCTTCTTTCCCCGAGGTGTTTTTCGAATCGTGAAGATGTCTCCATCTTAGGGAAGCTTTTCAATCTCTTGTCCACTGACACGTATGATGGTGAAGGCAAAGTGGCATGGCCTGAGCACTTACATAACTTTCTTTCCATGATTTATGAGGAACATGAGTTTATTGACGAACAAGCCGGTTTTCTGCTTGCATTCACACTTCGTGAATCCCCATTTCATTGGGTGCTTAGCCTACTGGCTGACACCATGCACTCATGTGAGCACTTTTGTGATCTTATTGAAGACACGTTCCATCATTTTGATCCAGACCATCTTGACCGAAAACTGTTACAGCAATGGAGGGCTCTGCATGAATCCGTTATTGATTTTTGGCAGCGCTTTTGTGACTTACAGTTTCAAGCTCTGAGGAGCCAGATGAAGTTCGCTTATCTCTAGGACCGGTTCGAGTACTGTCTTAAGAAATCTACCCATCCCAAGAGAAAGCTTGATGTCAAGCCTCGTTCAACCTTCTTCATTGATGGAACTGCGCAATCCCATGTGCGAGGAGGTACTGTCTCGACGGAATGTCACCTCCCTCTCATTCAACAGTTCCAACATCGCCCTATGATGTTGAGGATCATGTTCAAACACCTATTCAACCTTCACACCCTCCCAACGTCACTCCACACAATTTTCGTGTAGATTTGGTTGTGAGTCCTTTGAGTCCTCATATGCGTTCTTTTCTTCGACCTTTGTCTTCGCACCCAGGTGTTCCTCTGGATGATGTTGTCTTGTGTTCATCCATTCCAGACTCTTCGCTTGTTGTGAATGAGGATAAACCCACTAAAGAAGTTGGTGTTGCACAACCAACATGCACTTTCATTGATGCAGAGTATGAGTGTGAGCTTGAACATCAACACTTGGTGAAGGACGACTCCCTTCCGTTCGAGCCCCCTCCGTTCTTTCCTAACATCGTTGGTGAACCTACCATCCATGATTTTGCATGTGTGTCTTCATCTACAGATGCACCCATTGTTGATCTTTCGCAGGACACGCCGTATGTTAGCCCATCATCCAATAACATAAAGGACCAATCATTCATTGAAATTCCACTTGATCTTTCATCCACTCTTTCTGGAACGCAAGGGGGGAACATCCTTCCTTATCATCTACCCCTCTATGTGATTCGTCAAATCATGAGGATGCCAACCAACATCCTTAATTTTTTGATCTTGGTTGTCGTGATCTCTTCACCAAATCATCTGATTAGGATGTTAATCTGCTCGTTGTTAATCCATCTAAGGCATTGGTATATGAAGATCCATCTGTCAATGAAGTCAAAACCCCATAGACTATCGAGGCATTTCATCTTGAGCTGATTGTTATGTCAGGCCCTTGCTGTCCTGAGGTTGGTTTCACTTTCGATGAGGAAATTGTTCAAACACTCAAGGATCCTCATCACTCATCTATATGCACTCAAGATCAATCTAACACTTAGATCACACTTCCTCCACTTGAACTGCATGATCCCATTGCTCATGTATTGGAGGAGTCTTATATTACAAACTCTCATGAGTGACGCAAGTTATCTTTATTTCTTTCATTTAGTTGCATGTCACAGTCAAGAGTGTGCTTGTGCTTCAAAGTTGCATGTACTGTCACACAACACCATGATAAGTCCATGGACTATCCGTCATGCACATGCACTCACTTATGTCCTGTGGGCACTTTAAAACACGAAGTGTGGCTATCTTCACTATTATATCTTTCTTATATGATGGTTCACATGACTAGGTTACTCGTGAACCAAGCCTTCACCCACATGGGTCTACCAATGCACCGGTGGCTGCATTGGAATTATCACATTGCGTGATCAAGCCCATGCGCCGTTAGTGTAGGAGTAGGAGTAGTGTTTTCTTGCATGCTTGTTTGCTTTCATGCTTTATTTGCTTAATTGTTTGCTTGCTTTCTTCTCATTTTTTCTTCTGCTTTTACATGGCTTTGTTGTTAGTTCGTTCACTTGTTTTGTTCATAGGTTAGTTTGCATGAAACTATGTGTGAATCATGAAACGATCTGGGTGAAGTACAAGAGGGTTTGTACATCTATCACTACTTGGTTATCTGTCATATTTCCTATGTATGATGAGCTTGCTACTTTTAGTCCATGATACGTTGAATGAAAATATGTACTATTTGAAGTGAACCTTGGTGAAAATGAAATGCTTGTGCACTAACTCGTGTCACCTACTCTAGTTGGTTGTTTTTGGGTCAACCCTTGTGAGATCAGTCAAGTAGAGTAACGTGAGGGGGAAAACCTTAACAAGCATGTCAGAGATATAATAAACTACTTCTCTACTAGAACAACCTCTTCTTCTCTCAATAAGTCAGAATCCCTCTTCCACCTCTCAAATGAATAAGTGTTATGCACAGTGAAAAATAAAAAAATGAAAATTCAAAAAATTCAAATGAAAAATGAATAAGGCAAAAGAAGAGAAAGGATTCCTGCGTAGGGAGGTGATGCAAGTAACTCTGTCGTGGTACTGACCAGGCTCACTGGTAGCGGAGCCATGCCTGTGTTCTTATGTGACTCCACCAGGGTACTGTCCAAGCCTGCTGGTAGTGGAGAAATACTAGATGAAACTTAGACTCTGATGACTATACTACTTGTGTACTTATATACCCCTCTACCCCAATCGAAACAATTGTGTTGCCTTGGCTTGGAATGTGTGTTAATCGACCAAGAATCTGGCAGATGATACATCTTACAATCAAGTTAGTGTTAAGCCAAGACGAGTTGAGAGATGAACAATACTTCCAGAGGTGTTAGACTTGCTTTTCACAAACAAGGTCCATTCAGAGAGCTGGAGTCCTACCAGTGTGTCGCCAAGTGTTGTAGTGGTTACAACCACCCTCCAAAATTTTTCCTTAGCCTGTTTTGGAGCCTCCCTACCAACCTTCACAATAGCTTGCCTTGCTTCATCAATTCCTCAAGCTTTAGTGCCTTTCTTGCTCAAAGGCATTCTGTCGATCACAATTTGATCTTTTCACTTCACAGGCTGCTCATCCAGACTTGGTCCAGCTGTAGGCTATGCATCTTCCCAGTGAAACTTGCGCATTTCTGGAGGGAAACCAACCTTCCCTCTAGGAATTGTGCAATTCCATCTGATAGCCTACTAGGCTCCATGATTGTGCAATCCTACTACCCAACCCTCCAAGCAGGATTTGCACAATTGTTTCCATCAACAAGCTGTTCAGTCTAGGATTTGTGAAAATCTGGTCAGCAGTCAGCCCCTCTGCCCAGAAATTACACAATCCCCTTGGGTAGTCAGCCCATCTTACAGTAAAAAATGCACATTTTTCTCCATTAGTCGAGCAGTTGCTTGCATGTGCAACTGAGTTGATCAGTTCCCTCCAGGACTTAGCAAAACAAACTTGCATGCATAGGCTGCTTCTCCTAAGGAAGCATGCAAAGGAATCCCTTCTTTTAGGGATATATGTTTAGAAATTGGAGGTTACATGCAAGGAACAATTTAGAAACCTCCCTCGAAGTGTCACTTCCCCTAGATTTTTGGCATGCACGTCATAAGCTCTGTTGGCTACGTGGGGCCTGGCCCAGGTTCAACAGTGAGTTTAGCCAAGAAAATCTTGTTACTACTGGCCCTTTCAGCAACAGTCTGCGGAGCACAGACTGAGGTCTCACTCGAAGTAGTATGGGAGGGTGCTGGAACCAGGTTTCCACACCCTAGGGATGTCTTGATGAGGGTTCTGAAGGTTCACAATCCTAATCTGTGCGTTGTGCTGCTCCGCATAGCTTTCTATTCTTCGCAACCCGTGCACCCTTTGTGAATGCCATGTTATTCTGATCCAATCCTTACTGCGCTATTATATTATTGCTTAGTTGATGCAGGCCCAATATTCTTATTACTTGTTCAACTTTCAGATTAGTGTGCATACTTAAAAGCAATATAAATGCATAAAGATAACCAGAACATGGAAATACATATCTACAAAAAGATGCACAATATTCTAAATCAATCTTATCTTTATTAATACTCAAGTTCAGTTACAGACCTGACTCCGCCCTACGCACTCAGCTGCAGGGGTCCACGCACTTAGCTGTGGACTCTACTAGGCCTCTGCACACTCAACTGCAGAGCCTCTACCTATCACTACGATCCAATACCTTTAGATCTACCACTAACTTCTAACCATGCCTTCGCATCAATCTATTACTTCAAAAAAACTAAGACTCCCTTTACACTTAGAGCCTCACTCTATTTATACAATCCCGTGGTCCGCAGACCATGGGTAGGTTGACACACTTTACATTAAATTACATTATCTTAGGGCAGACAACACTAGACTCTTGCGCTCTGCGACCGCATTTCGTGGGGTCTTTACATTACACTTGACCAAAATTCGGGCTTCAAGCCCGAAAAACATGCTATGGGGGGATTCGCTGCCCGACAGGCCCCCAACACAATCATCGTGACTCATCCCGAGTCACTCTGTTGGTGCAATGATCTTTGCATGAAGTCCATCTAACTGTGCCTATGTGGCGCGAAGGTCCGCAGCGCACTGCGCTGTCATCTGCTGGATCTACTCTGCTCGCTCAACTGAATGCTCACTGTGAGGGTCAAATCCCTGTCTTACGTCATGCATCGCTTTCATGTGTGCAAGTTTTCCTTTGATGTCGGCTGTGATGAGGAAGACCTCATTGATCCAAGGATGGACGCGTGCTTCAAGTACTACCTCTTTTTGGTGCACTGCGTCCACTTGTTCCTTCAATGCTTTCGCCTGTTGTAGCCTCGCGAGCCGCTGAGTTAGGACTATTGTCTGCGCCATCTCGTGCACACTATCATATTGCATTTGAAGCTCCCATGCCTCTGTTTCCAACCATTGTATGGTGGGATCCTCCTGTAAGGTTGTGAGGACCTCGGAGGATTCTTCCAACAAAGTGGTACAACTCTGCACTGCCTATTCAATTTCTCTCATCCCTTTTCAGATATCGTCGACGCGCTGTTCTCGAACTTCTGGGGGCATGGAGGGCCACGCCTTTAATCATAGTGCAGAAATTTGTAGGTTGAGGTCCAGCTGGATCCTTGTAGCTTCCTCCTTTGCCTCAAAGAATCCATTGGCCAATTTTTGGATCTGCATTCCTATTGGTAGATCTGTTGCAATTTCCAGTTCTAGGACGCGGCGACATGCTTCTTATACGATCTGCTCCAACTGCTGGTTCTGTGCCACCGCTTCATTGAATTGTAGGCTAAGCTATTTGATGTTGATTCGCTATTCAGTTAGCATTTCCACTGCACGTCCCTCCCTAGCACGGAGTTCTACTGTCACTCTGTCTTGTAGTTGGTATAAAATATCCCGTGGAAGGGTAGCCAAGTTTAGGCCGAGTGCCTTGATCCATCCTATTGCGGTTCTATCCTCCATGCGGTCCACTTTCATTGCTCCTTTCGGAAGCACGACAGTGTTAGCCATTTTGGCCTGCAATAGCGGCTCTATTACCGATGTTCCCGTGGCATCGTAGGTGACTAAGTCCCCTCTTGTGGGGGCCACACCTGAATTCCCTGGAGTTGCACCCTGAGGGCCCCCAACACATTCCACTACTCCGTCATTGCTTCCTAGAGTGCTTCCCTGGTGACCTCATGAACTGTGTCGCTGATGTCATATCGATCACCCTCTGTCAGTGTAATAGGCTCCCCATCCAGTTTGGATGCCTTGCTCTTCTTTCATTGCCCTGTTCGTTCTGTATCACGTGGCCATTTCAGTTGTGTTGATGTTGTGCTCGGGTCCACGCCTTCTGCCATGTCATCCATCCCCTGTCCTGTGGTTAGATCCAGGCCTCTTCCCTCCTACATCATGGTTGCCCCAGTTTTCGGTGTTGTTGCTGCTTTGTCCGTGGCCTTGGTCTACTCCACAGTGGCCTTCGCTGCCTCGTGGGAAGCCATTACCTCCTTGGTGAAATTTTCATTATGATTCTATTGCGCCAACAACTTGGTGGCATCATTTTGTCTTTGTATTGCTGCCTCATCGCGCGCTGCCAGATTTGGGTCGTGCCACTTGGGTGGCCATGAGTCGAGCACCATGAACAAAGCATCATCAATCGTGATGAAGGGGAGTTTGGTCCATTTTTGCTTCGGATCCTTCCATGCCCTGATATACACATTGTGCATATCTGCCTTAAAGTTTTCAAAGCTCCACAGACTATTGTATACTGTGGGTGATAGGCACGGTCGTTTGTTGATCCCCATCCATATGCTTGCCTCCATAAGTATCCAAAAGATCTCGGTCTCATGGATCTTCGTAGAGTCCCTTGTTGCCCATAGCGATGCATATTTCGCTACCTCTGGCAAGTCCTAATCAAGAGGAGGAAACTAACTGTCCTCTGGAACTTCCTGTAGAAATTTTGAATAATATGACACTTATTCACAGAGATTATCCCGATTATACACTATTTTGGAATACATGCATAATAAATAACCTCCTCTACATTGATCATCAATTTAGCAGCATCAAAACAATGAAACATCAATTACATGCACACATTAACACCAATATGTAACCCGGGGAAAGCTTACAGCTGAAAACCCCACACTATCTGTATATTAATGATTTATAACATGTAACAATACATAATACAATACTCCTCACAAGTACTCAGTACTATTTCCACCTGTTACACACAAAACTAGCTTAGATCCGAACAAGTCATAGGTTCAAATCTCCTCCACTGCTTTGCTTGCCTCCACTGCACAATACCTTGTGAAAATCACCCACACTAAAAATCACGTGAGCACAGGCTATTTCACTGGGAATATACTACACAATCCTCATGGTCATACTCAATCCATTGATTGTGTAAGATATCATGCACAACTATAGTCACAACTGATAGCAATCTCAACCTCTAACACCTGTCTCCACTGAACTGTACATGCACTGACATGCAACTGAGTTAACTGATGTATTATTTAGTTGCTTTATGAGTTAATAATTAATTCACATAACTCGTCACTAGTCTATTTGCAGTTAGACTAATTAAAACTAGTTCAACCAAGTCAAACTGAACACAACTCCATCAACTCCATAATCAACTCCACCAAACTCAACTGCTTGAGTTCTAACTGAAGTCCTGCATGCAATAGCTCAACTGACCCACAAAGAAAGCATATTTCCTTCTGAAAGCTGCATGTGCCACATCTGTAGCTCAAACCGAAGTGCTCCAAGAGGATAAGATAATGTTTATAGTCTAAATAGTATTATGGGACAATAATATTTGACTTTTCTATTTTTAGCCTGATAGTCTCAAAATAGACTTTGATCACTCCGCTGTGAACCAGAAATAGAAGTCCATCTATATTTCCCAACATGACCAATCATCCATAAACAACATCCTACAACTCATAGACCATGATCCATATGTCTAAAAATAGACTTTGCGCCATAATTTGCCTGCGGGCCCACTTAGTGAAGGCGACTTCTTTCCACTAAGCTTCATCATCTTGTTGCATTCTCAACACTCCCTCTCAACAAGATATGGGTTATCAGCAACCCCTATCCTGCCTCAGTGGTATTCGAATTTGCTCCTGGTGAGTGCCTTTGTTAAGATATCAACATCCTGATCCTCCGTTGGAATGTATGAAAGTAACATGATTCTCTGCTGCACACAATCTCTGATATGATGGTACCTGAAGTCAATGTGCTTAGATCTATCATGAAATACAGGATTAGCTGAGAGTTTAATGCAACTCTGGTTATCACAGTAGGCTCCAAGTAAGAACTGAACAAACCGACTAGAATCTTCCTCATCCATATAGCCTCGCATGCAGCCAAACTTGCTGCCATACACTCGGCCTCTGCTGAACTGAGTGCCACGGATCTCTGCTTCCTGCTGTACCAAGGAACTGTTGTCGACCCGATACTGTAGACCCCTCCTGATGTGCTCTTTCTGTCCGTTGGGCTCCCTGCCCAATCTGCGTCCGTGAAGCCACATAGCTTCACCTCATCCTCCTGTCTATACCACAAACCATATCCCGATGTGCCTCTCAAATAACGTAATACATGCTTTCCTACCTTCTAGAAGAGCTTGGTTGGCTTAACCATAACTTGTGAAATCTAGTTAACAACATAGCATATATCGGGTCATGTATTGACCAGATACATAAGCGACCCCACCAACTGTTGATAAACAGTGGCATCCACTTCTTCTGCCAAAGTGGCATCCTCCTTCCTCCAACCTCCAGGAAGCGGAGTATCAACAGGATTGCAGCCATGCATGTTGAACTTCTCCAGTATCTCCCGCGCATACTTACCTTGAGAAACAAATAGTCCATCACTGCGCTGTCAAATTTCCAATCCCAGGAAATAATGAAGGAGGCCCAAGTCATTCATCTCAAACTCCTTAGCAAGATCATCCTTGCATGAAAGTATCAATAGCTCATCACCCATTAGAATCAAATCATCTACATATAGTACAATGATAAGCAACTTACCCTCCACCACAATCTGGTATAGGTTAGGATCCGCCTCACTCTTGGAGAATCCAAGTCTGGTGAAATAACTGTCTATCCATGTGTACCAAGCACGTGGTGCTTGTTTTCAACCCATATAGTGCTCTCTTGAGCCTGCACACATGTGACTCACTGCTGAAGATCTCAAAACCTTTTGGATGTTCTATGTACACCTCCTCCTCAATGACTCTGTTGAGGAACACTCTATTCACATCCATCTGATGAATGTGCCACCCCATCTGCGCTGAGAGAGCAAGAATCGTCTGTATGGAAGAATACCTTGTGATAGGTGCAAAGGTCTCCTCATAATCGATCCCCTCTATCTGTGAAAAGCCTCAGGAAACAAATCTTGCCTTGTACTTCTCCACACTCTCGTCAGCTGCCTGCTTAAATTTGGAGATCCATCTCCAACCCACCACTGATTTCCCTTCCGATCTAGGAACAATCTCGCATGCACTGTTTCTGACAATTGAATCATACTCTTCCACCATGGCGTCTACCCATGCGGGATCCTCCACATCTTCCTCGAAAGAGGATGGATCAGTCACAACACATTTTCTCTCAAGAGCCATGTATCGAGTGTACTGATTAGGTGATTGTCTCTGCCTACGTTGGGCTGTAGGTGGTCCTACAACTTTCTCTGCATCTTGAGCCAGTCGCTCAGCTTCTGTCAAGCGCTTTCGTCCTCTGATGGTTGGCACTGCATGAGTGGTCTCTCCCACTCCATGAACTTCATCCTGTGGCTGATCCACATCTTGAAGCTCATCTTTAGGAACTAATAGCTCCTCATATGCATGCAAGTGTGGCTCCATCTCAAGTGAACACTTCATGGCTTTCTCCTCCTGAAATTTTATATCCCGTCGCACAACAGTCGTACCACTGTCTGGCAAATACACACGATAGTTGTGGGGCGTATCAGTGTAACCCAAAAATATCCCAACCTCTGCGGTTGGCTCCAACTTCTTCCTGGAATCCTTCGTCACATGCATGTAAACGTTAACACCAAAAATCCTCAAATGAGAAAGATCAGGCTTCTTACCAGAATAAGCCTCCTCGGGTGTACTCATGCCAAGTATCCTGTGAGGACAACGGTTCTGCACATATACTGCTATATTGCATGCTTCCGCCCACAAGTGAAGGGGTAGGCCGTGATCATGCAACATCACCCGTGCAGCACCCACAATCTTTCTGTTCTTCTGCTCAGCAACCCCGTTTTGCTGTGGGTTATGGGGAGATATGAGCTCTCTTCGAATCCCTTCTGCACTGTAGAAATCCTTAAACTCGCCAGAGATGTATTCACCACCATTATCACTCCTAAGAGCCTTCATCTTCTTCCTTGACTCCTTCTCGACTAGTGCTTTGAACTCACAGAAATTTGAGTATGTCTCGCTCTTCTTCTGCATGAAGAAGATCCAACACTTACGAGAGAAATCATCAACAAAGATCACATAATACTTGTGTTTTGCTGTCGAAGCTACTGAGAAAGGTCCACACACGTCTATGTGAATTCTCTCAAGGATCATCATGGCATGACTATCCTTCTCGTGAAAGGTGGCTTTCACAAACTTTCCCAAAGTACACCCCTTGCACTGATCTGACTGCACAAGAGTGCCTTTAGGAAGCCCTGTAGTGATCTGCATCAGTATCTTCAAGGCTCCATGGTGAAGGTGACCCATTCTCCTGTGCCACAACTTGCCATCATCCTGACTCACCAATCCTTTTGCCTTACATTCCATTGCTACATAGCCATCTACATGCAACTGATAAAGGTTCCTCACTCGAACCCCTATCTTCTGGGTTTCTCCAGTTGTCTTGCTACGCAGGAAAGCCTTTCCCTCGCTGAAAACAACATCATATCCCTTGTCTTCTAACATCGCCACAGAGATAAGATTCTTCTTCAATCTTGGAACATGCATCACTTCGTTCAAGACGAAGGGTTTACCAGACTCCCTCTCAAAGGAAATGGTACCGATATCGGTCGCACTGTATCTACCATCATCGCCCATCTCAATGTGCACTCCAAGATCTTTCTCCTCCAGACCATAAAACAAATCTCGATCTCCTGTCATGTGAAAAGACGCACCACTGTACAAGAACCACACCAATCCCATCACACTTGAAACCAAGCATGCGATCAATGAAAAATCAATCTCAAACTGTGAGGCTAGAGCCTCCCCTACTGCAGATCCAGTAGCTTGCTTGTTCTTCTTCTTCTGCGGACAATTAGTGGCATAGTGTCCGTGCTGGTGACAGTGAAATCACTTCACCTTGGACATGTCCTGCTTCTTGCCTTTCGAACCAGACTGAGAAGCTTTCTTGCTCTTCCCCTTCTTTGCTTTGGTAGCCAAAGCGCAATTTTCTTCACCAGTTCTCTTTGATGAAGATCCGTCCCTAGTATTCTGCCTAATCTCCTCCTGCACAAGATCTGACCAAAGTCTCTCCCATCCTAGCAATTTCTCCCACCCATTGAAAGAGTCTTGATAGGAATGCCAACTCTTCGGAAGACCAAGGAGAGCCAAGCTGACCAAGTCCTCATCATCGACAGTCACCACCACACTTCCTAGCTCATCCCAACACTGAGTGAACTTCGTGAGATACTTGGGCATATTGTCTCCCTTCTCACATTTGATGTTTCTGAGTTTATCCTTGAGCGCCAGCTTCCTTTGATCGCTCTTGCTTTGGAATAGATCTGTCAACGCTTTCCACATCAAGTATGGAGAAGCCTTTCCATGCAGGCTGGACACAATGTGATCCTTCACGCCCTCCAACAGAATCCTTCAACACTTTGCTGTCTTCTTTTGCCAAGCATCAACTTGCGCAGTATCAGTAGGCTTTGGGACATTAGCCTCTATGAACTCCTTCAGCTCATTATCATCCAACACTGTCTCCATCATGTCCTTCCATGCAATATAGTTCCAGCTGCCCTCAAGAGCATACTCCAATCACAATCCGTTGAAAGACATTGCCACGTTGATACCAAGAAAACACTGCTACAAATTCGAATTCCACTAGCTCCAAACTCAACCGCCTCCGATCTAGAATTCGTGAGAACAAGGTATTTCTCGTACAGAGATTGAATGTATGGGCTTTTACCAGATATCTCACCTTCCAAAGGAAAGATGAATCCAGAGGCTACCTGGCCCAATTACAGACTCTGCCTGAAGAAATAGAATGTAAACACTTTCTGAATAATAGATCTGATGATCAACAACTTTGATACCATGTAGAAATTTTGAATAATATGATACTTATTCACAGATATTATCCCGATTATACACTATTGCGGAATACATGCATAATACATAACCTCCTCTACGTTGATCATCAATTTAGTAGCATCAAAACAATGAAACATCAATCACATGCACACATTAACACATTATGTAACCCGGGGAAAAATTACAACTGAAAACCCCACACTATCTGCATATTAATGATTGAGAACATGTAACAATAACAATACTCCTCACAAGTACTCAGTACTATCTCCACCTGTTACACACAAAACTAGCTCAGATCCGAACAAGTCACAGGTTCAAATCTCCTCCACTGCTTTGCCTGCCTCCACTGCACAATACCTTGTGAAAATAACCCACACTGAAAATCACATGAGCATAGGCTATTTCACTGGGCATATACTGCGCAATCCTCATGGGCATACTCAATCCATTGATTGTGCAAGATCTCATGCACAACTATAGTCATAACTGATAGCAATCTTAGCCTCTAACACCTGTCTCCACTGAACTGTACATGCATTGACATGCAACTGAGTTAACTTATGTATTCTTTAGTTTCTTTATGAGTTAATAATTAATTCACATAACTCATCACTAGTCTATTTGTAGTTAGACTAATTACAACTAGTTTAACCAAGTCAAACTGAACACAACTCCAACAACTCCACAATCAACTCCACCAAACTCAACTGCTTGAGTTCTAATTGAAGTCCTGCATGAAATAGCTCAACTGACCCACAAAGAAATCATATTTCCTTCTGACAGCTGCATGTGCCACATCTGTAGCTCAAACTGAAGTGCTCCAAGAGGATAAGATAATGCTTATAGTCTAAATATTATTATGAGACAATAATATTTGACTTTTCTATTTTTAGCCTGGCAGTCTAAAAATAGACTTTGATCACTCTACTGTGAACTAGAAATAGAAGTCCATCTATTTTTCCCAACATGACCAATCATCCATAAACAACATCCTGCAACTCATAGACCATGATCCATATGTCTAAAAATAGACATAGTCTAAAAGTAGACTTTTTTCCATAATTTGCCTGTGGACCCACTTAGTGAAGGCGACTTCTTTCCACTAAGCTCCATCATCTTGTTGCATTCTCAACAATTCCCCTGCAACCAACAATATGGATAAGAGCAACCATGCATAGTGGAAGGTATTACCCTACTCCTGGTCCTCCTTGTAGTTCGTCAGGAACTCCTCGCAGAGGAACTACGCCTAGTTGAACTATACCCCTTCGGCGCATTGCTCGGCTAGCACAATGACTATTGCTGGTACCTCATTGTCGCGACATTTCATCACTTTTCCTGCCAGCAGCTGGGTGGCTACGCACACCCCTTTGTCTTGAATGCTAGTAATGACATAGATCCTCTGCTTCTTCTCCAAATTGTATTTCTTCTTCATGGCCTTTGCAAGCACCAAGTCTTCGCTTTGGTCAGCTATTTCTGTGGGGTCCCTTCTCGTACAAGGAAGCTAAGAAATCCTATGAATAAGATCCACTGTGATGGGAATCTGCTACTCCAACCACAAGTACCCATCGTGCACTAGGAAAAGCAGTTGCCTGATGATGAATATCATGATTGGTGCCCGGTGAAAGTGTGGAATCCATAGTAGGTGGAGTAGCCCAGCCTCCTCCACTCCACGCAACCATTTCTGTGGCTGTAGCACTGTAACTAACCCTTCCTTGCTTTGTTTCATAAGTTGGATAGTCTCCAAATGTGGGAACTTTTTACCGTCTGAGAGGTCCCAATCTTCAAATTTCATCATGGGAACACGGTCCAGGACTGAACCCTCAAATAGAATTCCATCTGGGAGGAGTGGGGTTTTAAGTGCACTCTTAATGGCATCCACATCCTTGGGTACTTTTGCTTTCCCTCTCCATGGAGGGACATATTTGGGCAGTTTTGCTGTAGTGCGCATTGGCTAAATGTCTTCCTCCATTTATTCATCTGGTTCAATCTCTTCTACGAAGGCCTAGAGATCCTCCTCCTCCTCATCTGTCTCAAGATTAACCGTCTTGCCCTTGTCTTCCATAGACAATTTACCAAACCTCGGATTTCTCGGAGACATACAGATTGGTCCTGCTGCCTTTGGACCCTTTTTGGGCCTTGGTGTCTAGGGTGATTTAGGGATTTCCAGTGCATCCCCTACCAATGGCATAGAGCTCTGCGTGGCTCCCTTGGTTTTTGACATCATTCTGATCAGGAAATCCTTTGTCTCGTTTGGCAATGTATTAAATACTAAACTTTCTCTCACAGCCTCCAAATTCGTCAGGTCCATACCTAATTGATAGCACACCAACTGAATTCTCAAAATGATAAGGGTTGCTCGGTGGATGGCCACCTGTGATTTATAGGCCCTTTTGAATTCAAATTCGATCTTTCCCCCTTATTTGGCTCATTAATGCGAGATTGGCGGCAGTTAGTCTCAAATCTAGTTCTGACTTTGTGTCTTAATTGCCCGCCGCCTGCTCCTCGTTGCTGTAAATTGGACATCTTGTCATGAATAGTGACACCAATGGTCACTTCCCAGTCTACCCATGCAACAACGCAACCCCCTATGCATGGACACGACCCATGTGTCATACTAATCCTACGCGCAACCTCCTTGTCGTGTAGCTCCCATATAGACTCTTTTATAGTCCCGCGCTCTCTTTCAACTGCTTGGAGAGTTGAGACTGTGCTTTCTATGGTTAGTTAGGTGGTTGCACCACTGGTGCAAGGCTTCAATTCACCTCCCTTAGTTACCCTCATTCCAGTTAGCACCTCGTGTTACTCCATATGTAGTGCACTCCCCTGTTTACTTTGTCTAGTAAGGTGCGGTTGCAACCATGGTAGCAGGGTCATAAATTCTTCTACTGCAGTAGTATGGCCGGCTATACCTTGTCCCATCATGCTTAGTTTCTCAGCGCAGCATGCTTGCATGACTTTGGTTTCTAGTTTGTTGATTTCTTCGTCCAATATCATGGTTTTCTTTCTCAGTCGTACCCAATCTTCTTCGAGTTGGTGAAGTTTCAAGTTCCCTTGCCGAATGGCTTCCTGTAACTGCATAATTCCTTTACCTGGGTCCTCGCGTACTGTGCCAACTATGGGAGCTATTTTAGGGGGATTCTTCTCTGCATTCTTCTCTGCTCTTATGGCTTCATCTCTTCTCATTAGTGTTGGGATCACTTTCGTGGTTCAGTTTTTGCTTATGGCACTATAGGCCCATCGAACCATTGGTACGCACAAGTCCCAGTTAGTTCATCTCGCCTGGCAAACTTTGTTCATGATTCCACATACCTTTTTGAATGCTCCAACGTGGAATATTTGTGGTGCACGTCACTTTTCCTGCTGCCGCGTTTGGTTCTGATTTTCGATCCTTAGTCTGGGATTTTCTTTCATAGCACACGTTTTCACCCATCGACACAGGTGGGTGCACAATTTTCTTCGTCCTAGCTGGTCGGCTCTCGTTCGACGTTGGGGGCTTCCAAATAGTAAGTGCATCCGTCTTCTACATTTGCGCCAGTTTACAATGGTCTTTTGATGTGCACTCCACCACCGGGAGGGTGTTGCACGCAGTGCCCATTCCAGCGCACCGTACCGCTGCTGTTCCAGTACTGTGCTTTCAAATTTGTTCAGGAATTCATCCACTGCCATCACCCTATCATAGGTTGGTATTTCCCTTGAATCTATCATCATGCAACACAATGATCTAATCATCATGTTGCAATTTAGCATTGTCACTTCATGCAACCGGTTTTTCCAGCGTTTTACTTCTTCATCTGAATATAAAGTGCAAGAACTGTCGCACTCCCATGAGATTCTCCCATCTGTAGTCGGGTTCACCTGCTCCCAGTCTCACGTGGTTATCTAGTAAATACAATCCAGCTCATCGTTTCTTTCATCGTCGTGCACTGGTTCGGTGTAGTGCGCTCCTTCGGCTGGGTCTAGTGGGACTACTACGCATAGGGACTTTTTCTCGAAGATCATCTTTCGCTTCTTTAGGTTGATAACTCCATTCATATCAGTGGCCCAGTCTATCCTAGCAATGTGGGATAGGGATTGCTGTCATCGAAAATATCTATTACTTCAATGTCCTTCTGTGTGCCCGCACCTTCGATATCAACTGTTACCCCTTGCAACCTCCCCATGGGCAAAATCTTCTGTTGGTTCACCATTCGTAATTGAATAGGGGACCACTGTAACGCGGGCCTGCCCATATGTTCCCATTTCTGCTTCGATAATACATTTGCATCTGAACCCAGGTCTAGGATTACATGATCCATTTCATACTCAGTAATCTGCGTCATCAATCTCATTTCCCTCCCGGTGCGCAATGCATGCTTTCCTAGTTTCTGAACTATGCGCGGTTCCCCTACCCTGCGCACCTGGTGATCAACTCCTGTAGTCCCTTAACTGCCTTATTGTCATGTAATAGTTTCATGCATGTCTCCAAAAAGGTAGTAAGCATAGAAGGATCCATCCCTGGCTTTGGTTGATCCTTACTACCTGAAGTAGAGGCCTCCGTGAAGCTCTTCTTAGCTTCCATGAACGTCTCCTTTGTGCATTCTAGGTCAAACTCAGGTTCCTTTGTAGGAGCCTTGCGAACCCATGTATCTTCCTTGAGCTACTTCCCCTTATCCTCCCCTGTGGTCACATCGCTTCTGAGCATCATGTTCACATTTAGGTCTTCTTCATGCAGTTTAGACCTCATCATTTAGATATTTTGAGTCGGAGGAGGCTGGAGTACCCCTTTCTCGTGCATCTGGGCGATCAACGTAGGACAATCTATCATTTCATGATCAAACTAAGCACATTATGAACAGGATGTTCTTGTCGGGTTTGTACAATTACGGGCATAGTGCCTTGGTCCTCCGCAATTGTAACAAATTAACTATCCACGACACCTTCTTGGTCCCATTCCTCCTCGTCCTCGACCTCACCCCTAAAATCTAGCATGCGCCATCCCTGTAGTTGGGTCGAGGCCTCATGTTTCTGTATGCATTCTATAGGCTGGGGTTCGATCCATCATTAACTCGTAGTTGTGACAAGTACTCTCTTCGTGGCCTACTGACCTGCAGAAATTACAAAACAGTTGTTGGGGTGTTTGTGTATACTTCTGCAACAAATGACAATTATCCGTTGTGTGTTTTCCTCCTATCTGAAAGATCGCACACCATGACGTTGTTGTTACACTTGGCCTTGCCCGTGCCTTTGGTCTCAATGGCATTGGCCCACCTCCTGCCAAGTAGTTCACAAATACTGGACAATGGTCCTTGTCATGGCCTTGGCCTTTGCACTTTATGCACCATACTTCCTCACGTGCCTTTGGCCACGGTGCCCTATCCTGCTTCAAGCTTTGCATTTCCAGGCAGAGATTCTGTAGTTGTGTGTGGATTTGTTGAACTCCCAACTCTGGATCTTGTATCGATGTCTCATGAAACCTCATCACCATTTCTAATGCTTCAGCCTGGGTAGAAAGTTTCTGTTGTGATAGCGCTGTCCTAAGGTGCGGTGTCAGAGATGCCACAAACCATGCATAATGTTGTGGATCTGTGAGCGTCATAGTAGCCTCGCGGATTGTATTCTTTAGTCACTGATCCAGATCCCAAGGGGTCTCGCCTGGAAGCATCGCGATCTCTTTAAACCCAATGATTGACTGTGTCTTTGATTTCGGCTGGCTAAATTCTCTGTTCAACGCATTCTAGATCTCTGTTATTCCTGCATTTGGGTGGTCATTAGAGTGCTTGATATACCATGTCAACGCGTGATCCTGCAGTGCACTCACCAATGTAGCCTTCTTAATTTTGTCGTCCGTGACCCCTTGCGCTTCCCACACTGCTCTTACCACGAACCAGAACTGGTCCGGATCCTCATTCCCTACTCCTCTGAATACGGGTAGCTTGATCGCGCTCGCCATGCTGAACTACGGGGTTGGTGGAGGTGGAGTGGGTGGAGATGGAGGTGAAGGAGGTGAAGTGGGTGGTGGCGTGGGTGGAGGTGGTAACTGTGGAATGCGCTGTCTTATCAAACTGACTGCACTTCTCGGAGAGACCTGAGCGAGTTCCTCCTTGCTCTCTCACGAAGGTGAAATTAAGGGATTGTTTCCTAATTCCCTGCTACCTTTGTATATCTTTCCACTTCGCGTCATTCCAAACATTAATGTATTCACATAACCCGCCTTTCACATAATAGCATCTTAATCCATGTATTTAGGGATTTAATGTACTTACCTCATGGTCCCTTGAAAAAAAATCGTTTTGCTTCATTGTATCTCACGGTCGTGTCTACCACAAACTCAGTGATAAATCCCCCTATTATCCGGTCAAGCCAATGGTCCACAGCTCGCACGATCTTATTGTCTGATGCCTCTAGTCTATGCACTAACTGTGGAGTCCACACTATCGGTTGGTTGAGTTTACACCTTCCCTAGCTCTCAGCTAACCTCGCAATCCACTCATACAATTCAGAAGGAAAGGATGCGAAGAAGATCTCATGGATTTCTGTATACACGTAGCGATCTAGCCACCTTTTCTCGGATACCTATAGAGTTCTGTTTTCCTGTGTCACGAACTCGTGAATCTTCTTGTCCAACCACTCTTCAACTTCCTTCTTTGTTGGGTTCCAATGGCACATCATCAAATATCCGTTAGGCAGATCCTGGTCCCAGTAATGGAACCATTTGTTGGCTACGTGGGGCTTGACCCAGGTTCAACAGTGAGTTTAGGCAAGCATATCCCGGTACTACTGGCCCTTTCGGCAATAGTCTGTGGAGTGCTGACTGAGGTCTAACCCAAAGTAGTATGGGAGGGTGTTGGAACTAGGTTTCCGCACCCTAGGGATGTCTTGATGAGGGTTCTAAAGGTTTGCGATCCTAATCTGCGCGCTGTGCTCCTCCGTGTAGCTTTCTATTCTTCGCAACCCGTGCGCCCTTTGTGAATACCGTGTTATTCAGATCCAATCCTTACTGCACTATTATATTATTTCTTAGTTTATGTGGGCCCAATACTCTTATTACTTGTTCATCTTTCAGATTAGCGTGCGTACTTAAAAGAAATATAAATGCACAAAGATAACTAGAACATGGAAATATAGATCTACAAAAAGATGCACAATATTCTAAATCAATCTTATCTTTGTTAATACTCAAGTTCAGTTATAGACCCGACTCCACCCTGTGCACTTAGCTGCAGGGGTCCATGCACTCAGCTGCGGACTCTACTAGGCCTCTGTGCACTCAACTACAAAGCCTCTACCTATCACTATGACCTAATACCTTCAGATCTACCTCTAACTTCTAACCATGCCTTCACATTTGTCTATTTCTTCTCAAAAACTCAGACTCCCTTTACACTTAGAGCCTCACTCTATTTCTACAATCCCATGGTCCACGGACCACGGGTAGGCCTACACACTTTACATTAAATTAAATTATCTTAGAGCAGACAACCCTAGACTCTTGTGCTCTGCGCCTGCATTTCGCATGGTCTTTACATTACACTTGACTAGAATTTGGGCTTCAAGCCCCAAAAACATGCTATGGGGTGATCCACTGCCCAACAACCTCGATGTTATCAAAACTCATCAACGGGATGTTGCACGGCTCATTCCTTGCATCAAACTTATAGCTTTGACATCCCACATCACATCTAGGAGCAGTCGGCACATTCGACTCAACTATTTTGGGGTAAGCTCGCTTCCCATGCCTTGTGCTGCATTTTTGTCACTTTTTGGGGTTTGGATTCTATGAGTATTGTTTGCCTGATTTCTTTGAAGGCTTGTTGTCATTTACATGTATACTAGCTAGCCCTAGCTTTGTTTCAATTTTCATTGCAATCTCACTGCTATCGGACACATGGAACTGTTTTGCACGAACGTTCACCCAACTGGCGAGCGACCTCACACACATGCATGTTGATCTGTTTGCTCAATTATCCATTCATGTTTTGCATGCACTATTTATCACTTCTGCTATCACTTAGTGTCGCCATGCATTTCATTGACTTACTTTCTTTCAGTTGCCCATCAGCTAGTTGGGATAACCTTGGCCTGGTCTCTGCCTTCACCAAGGTTGCATTGTGCAATACGGAGAAGGAAGGTTCAACTTCCTCTCTAGATTTGTGCATTATGGCCTCGTACTGGCCTCCTAGATTGAATTGCACATTTCTAGAGGTCAGTGGCTGCTTGGCCCAAGAAATTGTGCAAATTTGTCCCTAGGCTAGCAGTCTTTCCCAGTTGGAATCGCGCATTCTTCAATCCCAACAGCCAACTGCCCAACTGGATTGTGCATTTTGCAGTTCCAACAGTCATCTAGTCTCCCAGTAGCCTAGACTATGCCTTGTGTAGTCTTGTCAGTCGGTCTCTCGACCTCTTGACTGAAATTGTGCAACCTTCATGATCATTCACCCAGGTATGTTGCAAGTCAGTTCTCATGTTCATTTTGGTTTTTGACTGACAGATTTCTTGCTATGAGTGTTTCCATGTATCCATATATCACAGGTGTTCATATGCCTCTTAGAAGTACAGGTACAATGGTTTCCAAGAGAGTAGAGACGAAGACACCGTTCAAAGCATGCTTGGGGATGCATTTGATCAAGTGTCCATGGGCTTACCTACTCACAAAAACATCAAGTACTTCGTGAACGAGGACATCAAGTAACAACATCATAGCGAGAAATAACATGAAAAACAGCTGAAGGAAGCATACTGAATGCAACAAACGTAGCGAATGCAAGAGGAAGGTTGTTGACAACATAGAGGCGTAGCAAAGTTGCAAGATTAAGCAAATCCATTGATAATGAAAGAAACTTTGGAGACTTAGGCTATGAAGTGACGACGTGACATGAAGATTGCGTGAGGGCATAAGATGGAACAAAGAAGGAATTGCATGTGCTGAAGCAGCAACTTAAGAAGAACACGAAGTTGCATAGACAATCCAATGAGTTGCAACAAGAACAAGAACATCAATGGGCGCAATATGCACTCACAGATGGAATTGCACCAGTACAAGTTAAGGATCCATCCCAACATCTGATACATAGAAAACATGGTGAGAAGTGCTGTTGATCGCATGCAAAGGATTGAGAAGTATGCATGTTGTTGAGCGTACACATGCAATCCAACCCATTCAACACACTCACCAAGGCAAAGACAAGAAGCAGGTCCAAATGGGGTTGAACATGCACTTCAGCAAGTTGATGTGCATGACCACCAACACACACTTGAAGATTAGCACAGAAACTATGCATTAGTGTGTCATCGGTTCAACCGTACCCAAGAAGACCATGGCATGTTAGCAGACAAGGTGTATGAAGGGGCTGAACCAATGCACTAATTACAATGGAGGCAAGAGTTCACTTCAACAAGATGTCACCATGAGGTGCATGCACACCATCACGATTGAACAAGCTTGGCATCAACTCACTAGCTTCACCATCACAAGCTTGTCAAAGAGTTGGTCTCACCACAGCGGACCAAGTGTCAGTGATATCTTCCAAGGCTTTCTCAAGCCATGTTGTCTCACATGAGTACATGTGCATTGTAATGCTGAGTCATCTCAAGTGTAAGTCGAGTATCAACAGTTGGATGTAACAGTGATAGAGTAGGTGAAGAGTCACGAGGGTAGTTGAACAATCACAAAGGGGAATGTCAAGGGTCACCCCACCCTTTGCTATAAATAGTCCTTCATAACTCATTGTATAGGCTTTTGGTCAGCCAAGATTCTACTAAGACTATCTTGAAGAAGGCTTAGACATTATTGTAACACGCCTTGGCTTCTCCACTGCACGAAGCTATTACATTTTTTTGGAGGAGCATGCAGATGTGGCTGTAAGGTTCCACTGATGGGGCTAACAGGTTTACATGGTGTATTGTATGATTGTAAATTACACTTCTTTTATAGTAAGAGCCAACACATTTTCATGCATATGTTTTTATTGTAGTTGGAATCTTGTAGTTTCCTTAATGATATATGTTGTTTAACTTACGTACTTGTGTATGAACTGATTTGTATGCAATTATATGGATCTTGTTGTTACTATGTTGCATATGTTATTAATGTTGTCACCATCTGTGTCAACTGCTCTGCCGGACATCAGACAAGCCTTTCTCATGAACCTAGTTATGTCAACCGTCACACTCATCTCAAACTAATCCATGAGTGTTGTTCATGTTATCTTACGTTGTATGTTGTGACTGCCGCATCTGTGTCGACTGATCTACCAGAAGATATGCATGTCCTTTGTGTTGTATGTTCCTAGCCGAGTTGGGACTGATCCCTTTCAACTTGGAACTCACCTTC
Organism: Pinus tabuliformis; assembly: GCA_031772625.1. Lineage (NCBI taxonomy): Eukaryota > Viridiplantae > Streptophyta > Pinopsida > Pinales > Pinaceae > Pinus > Pinus tabuliformis. Next base: position 510,226,396 of record CM062816.1, on the reverse strand, counting down.
ATCTTCCTCTCCTTTGAAGTGTTGGAACCTCTCATACTCATTCCTTGACTCATTGCATCAGTCACACCCTTGCTACTAACAAAGTTATCTTACTTGCCTCTGTGAGACATCGCGGTAAAGGCATTACTTACAACCCACTACTGGGACTTCTACACCAAACGATATGAGGTCTAATTGGGACTTCTTATCGGGGAGATCCCCTTGACATGTTTGCAAGTCCAGCACCATCAACATTTTTGGTGCTAGAAGGAGGGCCTAATGACAAGCAATGTCCTCTCATCCAGTTTTGAACCTTTGCATATCTTTCATGGAGTCTTGCATTCTTCTTCCCCCGAGGTGTTTTTCGAATCGTGAAGATGTCTCCATCTTGAGGAAGCTTTTCAATCTCTTTTCCACTCACACATATGATGGTGAAGGCGAAGTGGCCTGACTTGATCACTTACATAACTTTATTTCCATGATTTATGAGGAAGATGAGTTTATTGACGAACAAGTTGGTCTGCTGCTTGCATTCACACTTCGTGAATCCCCATTTCTTTGGGTGCTCAGCCTACTGGCTGACACCATGCACTCATGTGAGCACTTCTATGATATTATTGAAGACACGTTCCATCATTTTGATCCAGACCATCTTGAATAGAAATTGTTACAACAACAGGGGGCTCCACATGAATCCGTTATTGATTTTTGGTAGCGCTTCCGTGACTTATAGTTTCAAGATCCGAGGAGCCAGATGAAGTTTGCTTATATCTGGGACCGATTCGAGTACTGTCTTAAGAAATCTACCCATCCCAAGAGAAAGCTTGATGTCAAGCCCCACTCAACCTTCTTCGTTGATGGAACTGTACAATCCCATGTGGGAGCAGGCAATGTCTCAATGGACTATCCACCTCCCTCTCATTCAACAGTTCTACCATCGCCCAGTGATGCTGAGGATCATGTTCACACACCTATTCAACCTTCACACCCTCCCAACATCACTCCACACAATTTTCACGCAGATTTGGTTATGAGTCCTTCGAGTCCTCATATGCATTCTTTTTTTCGACCTCTGTCTTTGCACCTAGGTCTTACTCCGAATGATGTTGTCTTGTGTTTGTCCATTTCAAACTCTTTGCTTGTTGTGAATGAGGAACAACCCAATGACGGAGTTGGTGTTGCACAACCAACATGCGTTTTCATTCATGAAGAGCAGGAGTGGGAGTTTGAGCATCAACACTCAGCAAAGGATGACTCCCTTCCATTCGAGCCCCCTCTATTCTTTCCTAACATCATTGGTGAACCTGCCATCCATGATTTTTCATGTGTGTCTTCATCTACGGATGCACCCATTGTTGATATTTCACAGGACACACCATATTTTAGCCCATCATCCAACAACGGAGAGGACCAATCATTCATTGAAAATCCACTTGATCTTTCATCTGCACTTTCCAGAAATGTAGGGGGTGAACATCCTTCCTTCTCATCTACCCCTTTGTGTGATTCATCAAATCATGAGGATGCCGACCAACATCCTAAATTTTTTGATCTTGGTTGTTGTGATCTCTTCACCTCATCATCTGATCACGATGTTGATTCACTCATTGTTAATCCGTATAAGCCACTTATCTATGAAGATCCATCTGTCAACGAAGTCGAAACCCCACAGACCATCATGGCACTTCATCCTGAGATGATGTTTATGTCAGTCCCTCACTGTCCTAAGGTTGGTTTCGCTTCTGATCAGAAAATTGTTCAAACACTCAAGGTTCCTCATCACTCATCTATATGCACTCAATATCAATCTAACACTCAGATCACACTTCCTCCACTTCCTCCACTTGAACTGCATGATCCCATTGCTCATGCATCGGAGGAGTCTTATATTGCAAGCACTCATGTGCCATGCAAGTTATATTTGTTTCTTTCGTTTGCTTGCATGTCACAGTCAAGAGTGTACTTGTGCTTCAAATTTTTACGTAGTGTCACACAACACCATGATAAGTCCATAGACTATCTGTCATGAACATGCACTCACTTATATCCCGTGGGCACTTGGAAACACGAAGTGTGGATGTCTTCAATGTTATATATTTCTTGTATGCTGGTCCACACGAATAGGTTACTCACAGAACAAGCCTTCACCCACATGGGTCTACCAATGTGCCGATGGCTGCATTGGAAGTATCACTTCACGTGATCAGGCCCATGCACCATTAGTGTAGGAGTATGAGTAGTGTTTTCTTTTAGTTGTTTGCTTGCATGCTTGTTTTCTCTCAGGCTTTGTTTTCTTCACTATTTTCTTGCTTGTTTGTTTTATTTCTTTTCTCTCATTTTTTCTTCTGCTTTTACTTGGCTTTGTTGTTAGTTTGTTCGCTTGTTTCATTCATAGGTTAGTTTGCTTGAAACCATGTGTGACTCATGAAACAAGATGGGTGAAGTACAAGAGGACTTGTACAACTATCACTACTTGGTTGTATGTCATCTTACCTCTGTATGATGAGCTTGTGACTTTTAGTCCATGATACATCAAAGGAAAATACATACTGTTCGAAGTGAACCTTGGTGAAAACACAACGGTTGCGCATTGACTAGTGTCACCTACTCTATTAAGTTGTTTTTGGGTTAACCCTTGTTAGCTCAGTCAAGTAGGGTAAGGTGAGGGGGAAAACCTTAACAAGCACGTTGGAGATACAATAAACTACTTCTCTATTGGAAAAACCTCTTCTTCTATCAATAAGTTGGGATACCTCTTCCGCCTTTGAAATGAATAAGTGCTATGCACAGTGAAAAATACAAAAAATGAAAATTCAAAAATTCAAATGAAAAATGAATAAGGCGAAAGAAGAGAAAGGCTTCCTGCACAGGGAGGTGATGCAAGTAACTCCACCAGGGTACTTACTAGGCTCATTGGCAGTGGAGCCATGCTTGTGCTGCTATGTGACTCCACCCGGGTACTGTCCAAGCCTGCTGGCAGTGGAGCAACACTAGAGATGAAACTTAGACTTTGATGACTATACTACTTGTGCAATTATATACCCCTCAACCCTAATTGAAACAACTGTGTTGCCTTGGCTTGGAATTTATGTCAATTGACGAAGAGTCTGGCAGATGCTACATCTTAAAATCAACTTAGTGTTAAGCCAAAATCAGTTGAGAGCTGAAAAATACTTCTGGAGGTGTTAAACTTGCTTTTCACGAACAAGGTCCATTTAGAGAGCTGGAGTTCTACTAGTGTGTCGCCAAGCATTGTAGCGGTTACAACCACCCTCTAAAACCTTGGCTTGTTTTGGAGCCTCCCTACCAACCTTCATAGCAACTTGCCTTGCTTCGTCAAGTCCTCAAGCTTCAGTGTCTTTCTTGCTCAAAGGCAGTTGGTCGATCATAGTTTGATCTTTTCCCTTCACAGGCTTCTCACTCGAACTTGGTCCAGCTACAGGCTGAGTAGATTCTTGGTGAAATTTGTGCATTTCTGGAGGGAAACCAGCCTTCCCTCAAGGAATTGCGCAATTCCCTCTGACAGCCTACTGGGCTATATGATTGTGCAATCCTGCCAGGAAACCCTCCCAACAGGATTTGCACAATTTTTTCCATCAACAGGGTGTTCAACCTAGGATTTGCGCATATCTGGGTAGAAATCAGCTGTTCTGTGTAGAAATTGTGCAATCCCCTTGGGTAGTCAACCCATCTTACTATTAGAAATTTGCATTTTTCTCTAGAAGTTAAGCAATCACTTACATGTGCAACTGAGTTGACTAGTTCCCTCCATGACCGAGCAAAATAGACTTGCATGCATAGGCTACTTCTCCCAAAGCAGCATGAAAAGGCATCCCTTGTTTCAGGGATCTATGTTTAGCAGTTGGAGGTTACATGCAAGGAAAAATTTAGAAACCTCCCTCCAAGTGTCGCTTCCCCTATATTTGTGGCATGCACATCATAACCTCGATGTTATCAAAACTCATAAACCAGACATTGTAGGGCTCATTCCTTGCATCAACCTTGTAGCTCTGACATCCCAAATCACATCTAGTAGAAATCAGCACATTGAGCTCAACTGTTTTGGGGTAAGCTTGCTTCCCATGCCTTGTGCTATATTTGTGTCGCTTTTTGGGTTTTTTCTTGTATGGGTACTATTTGTTGGATTTATTTGAACGCTTGCTGTCGTTTACATGTATACTAGCTTTCCCCAGCTATGTTTCAATTTTCGTTGCTATCTCACAGTTGTCGCATGCATGGAACTATTTTACATGGATGTTCGCCCAACTGGCGAACGACCTCACCCACATGCAAGTTGATCTGTTTGCTTAATCATACATTCATGTTTTGCATGCATTTTTTATCACTTCTACTATCACTTAGTGTCGCCATGCATTTCATCTACTTACTTGCTTTCAGTTTCCCATCGGTGAGTCGGGCCAACCTTGGCCTGATCTCTACTTTCACCAAGGCTGCATTGCGCAATCCAAAGAAGGAAGATTCACGTTCCTCTCTAGATTTTCTTATTCTAGCCCAGCATTGGCGTGCTGTACTGAATTGTGCATTTCTGGAGGTCAGTGGCTGCTTAGGCTAGTAATTTGCGCAAATCTGTCCCTGGGCTAATAGTCTTTCCTATCTAGAATCGTGCATTCTGTAATCCTAGCAGCCAACTACCCAACTGGATTGTGAATTTTGTAGTTCCAGCAGTCAGTCAGTCTCCGAATAGCCCGAATTGTGCCTTGTGCAGTCTTGGCAGTCGGTCTCCCAATCTCTTGGCTGAAATTGTGCAATCTTCATGATCATTCACTCAGGCATGTTGCGAGTTAGTTCTCATGTTCATTTTGGTTTTTGACTGACAGATTGCTTGCTATGAGTGTTTCCATGTCTCTTGGTATCACAGGTGTTCATCTGCCTCTCAGCAGTACAGGTACAATGGTTTCCAAGAGAGCAGAGATGAAGACACCGTTCAGAACACGCTTGGGGATGTAGTCGATCAAGTTTCCATGGGCTTACCTACTCACAAAGACATCAACTAGTTCGTGGACAAGGACATGAAGCAACAATATCACATCGAGCAACATCATGAACAACAATTGAAGGCAACATATCGAATGCAGGGAACACAACAAGTGAAGCGAATGCAAGAGGAAGGTTGTTGACAACGTAGAGGCGGAGCAAATTTGCAAGATTAAGTAGATCCACTTATAATGAAAGCAACTTTGGAGACTCAGGATATGAAGTGATGGTGCGACATGAATATCACATGAAGGCAGAAGTTGAACAAAGAAGGAGTTGCATGTGCTGAAGCAGTAACTCAGGAAGAACAAGCTGCACAGACAGTCCAATGACTTGCAACAAGAACATGAACATCAGTGGGCCCAACGTGCACTCACGGATGGAACTGCACCAGTACAAGTTAAGGATCCATCCCAGCAACTAATACAGAGCAAACATGGTGAGCAATGTTTTTGATTGCATGCAAAGGATCCAACAACATGCATGTCATTGAGCGCATGCATGCAATCCAACCCATTCAACACACTCACCAAGGCGAAGAAAAGAATCAAGTCCAACTGGGGCTGAACATGCACTTCGGCAAGTTGATGCACATGACCACCAACACACACTTGAAGATCAGCATAGAAACTATGCATTAGTTTGTTTCTGGTTCAACCATACCTAAGAAGACCATGCGCATGTTAGCAAATGAGTTGGATGAAGGGGCCGAACCAATGCAATGGTTGTAATGGAGGCAAGAGTTTGCTTCAACAAGTTGTCACCATAAGGTGCATGCACACCATCACGGACAACCAAGCTTGGCATCAGCTCACCAGCTTCACCATCACAAGCATGTCAAAGAGTTGGTCTCACCACAACTGACCCAGTGTTAGTGATGTATTGCAAGGCTTGCTCAAGCCATGTTGTCTCACATGAGTACATGTGTATTGTAATGTTGAGTCATGTCGAGTGTAAGTCGAGTGTCAACAATTGGATGTAACAGTCATAGAGTAGGTAAAGAGTCATGAGGGTAGTTGAACTATCACAAAGGGGAATGTCAAGGGTCACCCCACCCTTTGCTAAAAATAGTCCCTCATAACTCATTGTATAGGCTTTTGGCCAGCCAAGCTTCTACTACGACTATCTTGAAGAAGGCTTGGACAATATTGTAATGCGCCTTGGCTTCTCCACTGCATAGAACTAGTACATCTCTTTGGAGGAGTAGGAGGATGTGGCTGTAATGTTCCACTGATGGGGATAACAGGTTTACATGGTGTATTGTATGATTGTGACTTACACTTCTTTTATAATAAAAGCCAACACATTTTCATGCATATGTTGTTATTGTAGTTCGATTGTTCTGGTTTCCTTAATGATATATGTTGTTTAACTTACGTACTTGTGTATGAACTGATTTGTATGCAATTATATGAATCTTGTTGTTAATGTGTTTCATATGTTATTAATGTTTTCACCACCTGTGTTGACTGCTCTGTCGGACATCAAACAAACCTATCTCATGAACCTGGTTATATCAACTATGACACTCGTCTCAGATTGTTCCATGTGTGATGTTCATGTTATCTTACCTTGTATGTTGTGACTGCCACATCGATGTCAACTGCTCTGCCAGAAGTTGTGCATGTCCTTTGTGTTGTGTGTTCCTAGCCAAGTTGGGACTAATCCCTTTCAACCTGTAACTTACCTTCACCTTCCTCTCCTTTGAAGTGTTGGAACCTCTCATACTCATTCCTTGACTCACTGCATTAGTCACACCCTTGCTACTAATAGAGTTATCTTACTTGCCTCTGTGTGACATTGCAGTCAAGGCAATACCTTGCGACCCACTGCTGGGACTCCTACACGAAATGGTCTGAGGTCTAATTGGGAATTTTTACTGGGGAGATCACCTTGACATGTTTGTGGGTCCAGGACTATCAACAGACACTTAGATAAAACGCATGAAATAACTCTTAATGCTTGCGATGACAACATGAAAAGTAGAAGTAGGATCCTAAATTTGTATGCATCCAAAAAATTTGGAGGGTGTTGTAGTATCGACAAAACTTGGCAATGCATTGGTAGAATTCTAACTTCTTTGTCTTGGTTGATTCTTTTGTGCAAGGTCTAGTTCTTTAGGGAGTGTGATTCATCATTCAAGTTACTTCGGCTTCCCCACTAAGACCATGCACAAACTTAGTCCCCTCTATCCTTTCTCGGTCGAATAAAAACACAATACCAAAAATACTGCAATGTTTCGAATCAAGAAAGGGTTGTATAGTTTGCGAGCTTTAGATTTTCAAATTGTATTTTTTCATTTCTAGTGTTGCTCCACTCCTAACAAGCCTGAATAGTACTCTGAATGAGTCACTATAGGAACAAAAACATTGCTTTGTTGCTAGCAAGCCTAGAGAGTACCCCAACGGAGTTTCTTGCTTCACCTCCCTGCGTAGGAAGCCTTTCTCTTCTTTTTCCTTTACTTATGTATGTTATATAGGACTGTGCATAGGAACTTATTCATTTCATGGATGGAAAAGGGATCACAAATTATTGAGAGAAGAAGAGGGTTTTCCTTCAGATAAGCATATGAAGACCTCTGATTTAGCTTTTCTCGTTCATATTTTTCTCTTTGTCCTTCCCTATTTGATTGGATAGCTGTGGAAACACTGAAACATAAGGAACCAAGTGCGGGCATAAGGTTTCTAGAATAGACACAAGCCTCATGGCTCAACACAAAACTCTTCTTATGAAAGGAGCATATTTTCCGTTAGAACATCATTGACCAAAATATGTAACCAAAACAAAGAAAACGGACTGAAGGTAAGCCAAATGTTGTAGTGTCACAAGACTCTTTTCAATTTGACAACACACAATGAAGCTAGAAAACACATTTACACATGACGCTTGTTTACATAAACAAAAAAATAAAATGTAGGACCAAACAAAACAAACAACAAAAAGAACAAGCTATGTGCATAGGGTAGCGCACAACCATAGACCATCATTGAAAATACTATTTTAAATCTTAGCCATTAACAGGAAGAGAGACAATCTTCCCTTCTAAATATTGGAGATAATATGTGTGTTGGCCAAGCTTCTTGTCCATAGTATACAGTCTGATCCACAAGGACTGGAACTCAGTGTGTTTACCTTTGTCTTCGTGGTATTTGTCCCACTTCAAGACCATGTCACCCACACTGAATTCATTTTTCCTTGCAAACGTCTTGTCAAACCATCTCTTGATATGATTCCGATGGAGGGTAAAAAATTATTTGGCTTTCTATCTTTCTTCTTGTAGCTTGTGGAGGGTTGTTACACTAAAAAATGTCACCTTGACTACTTACAGTTAGTATGGCTCAAATCAACAGTCATGCTACCCTCTTAGGCAAGTCTCATGCCTCTGTTATCCATCTCAAACTCAAAGAAGAGAGAAAGTCTTGTAAAAACTATGTTTATCTCTGGGGTCGCAGGTTCTCTCTAGCCTTACCTGCGGGGACGCTGACCATGTTCACAAAATCTGCGTCCATGGACGCTCTGTATGTTAAGGGACAGGTGCGTCCCTCTGTAAAAGGCAAAATGCGCGAGTTTTATCTTGAAAAAGTTACTTGTGGTTACTTCTAGAACATTCTAGAGGTCGGTTTGATGAAATGGATGCGCCTCCAGTTGGTTCATGTATCTCTATTAAGGGGGAACTTATCCCATCAATAAGGGAGCTATCCCACCCAAAGAGGGGGATGATCCCATTGATAGTGGACCTGAATAACCTCTTTACAGCACTATAAATAAAGGCATTGAGCCAGAAGGAGAAGAGGTTGGAGCTATACATTTTCTTTGGGTAAATGCTGCAGGATTTAGGTCTTCCATTAGAGCCTTTGTGAGGAGAGATTGTCTTCACTTGATTCTACTTGGGAGAGGGTGAGCTTTGTCAAAGTAGAGGAAAACCCTTGATGGACCCTGGGAGGAACTTGCACAACACCAAGGCCAGGTTGTAAGAGTTTCTTTGTTTCGTTATTAATACAAACTGGTTTATTTTTCTCAATAGCTTGTGTTAATGAGTTATTTCATGTGTTCCTTGGTCTGCATGTTGAATATATGTTTTATTATATGAAATGCAAGTGCTTGGTAATTGTTTGATTGTTTGTGGTTGCAGGAATTGACTTGAAGGAGGAGCTCATCCGGATCGTCAAGAACGGACTTCAACAACAGCGTTTTGGAATAAGGTAAGCCTAAACACTTGTAGTTTTCATGTTGTAAAAGGTGTATTTAGAGAAAGATCACTCCATTTTGTCTTGTTTGTCATTAGAATGTCTTAGACTTCTAGGAAGGTCAGTCGTGTCCGCACCCTTGACAAATTCCGTGTGACAAATTGGCGACTCCGCTGGGGAATCCATTAATGAGAGAGTCTTTTCCTTTATATGAACTTTGCTTTGAGAAAATCATTTTTATTTTCTGGTTTTTGACTGTGAGAATTAGTATTTGGGTGGCTTAGCTTTAGATTTAGTTAGATTTGGTTTTTCTTCATTTTTCCAGAAGGACGCACCCTCTGAGTACTGCACAGTGCGTCTTTGGACGCGCTGTTGCCGTCTGCACAGAGCGGGGCCGCACCTGTGACAACGGGTTGCCTGCGTCTTCCTGTAAAACTTAAGAAAATTCCATTTTTGCTTTAAATTGCTTTTAGATTTTGTTTTTTCTTAGTGTTTTCTGCCCAGATCCTTTAGTACCCTGTCAAGAATTTTCACCTGAACTAGTTTTGTGAGCTTTGAGTGTTTTAGTGGTTTTCAACGAAGTTTAGACCTAGGGTTTGATTTTTGGAAAGGCTTTGTAGTGACTTTGATAGTAGAAAGTTGTCCAGCCTTAGATCTCTCTGGTTAGTCAACCTTCTTAGAAGTCGGGCCTGTCGTAAAGTCTCCTTGTGTGAGCAACTTGCCATTTGAGTTGTTTTGGGTCAAATTTCGAATTGCTTGTTTATAAAGTATTGATTTCCATTTTACAAAAAGAACAAAAAGATTAGAATTTTGTTTTGACTAGTTTTTGGTTCTGCAATAAGCTAGTCCTTGATTTGATTGTGATCAAGTAAAACACCTTAGAAATAATCATTGTTAGTTTTGGCCTCGTTAAGATTGCTTAGAATAAATTTGCCTTTAGTTTGCTTATGAGTGCATTTTCATAGATTTTAAGAGTTGTTAAGATTGATTTTTGGTTATATTAGATTTATTTGCTTTATTAAAAGAAAAATACAAAAACATCTTCTTAAAAAGTCTTGTTTCAAGTAGCTTTTTGTTTTCGAAAGAAGAAAAGAGTTTTTTCGTGCATGTAAAGAGAGGTTATGTTTTTATGCTTGGAAAAGACAAAACGAATTGTTTCTTTGATTGTCTTCAATTAAGAAGTTGCTTTTATAAAGATTGCATTCTCTCAACTTTTTAGTTAAGCAATTCATCGAAAAAGTAAAGTAGTGGATAAATCATTCTAGGTGCATTTTGTAGTGGTTTCGAGTCGAGTCAACACACCACTGGTTTCACTTCCATCACCTTTTGACTTAAGAAACAACCTTAAAAGTAACGCTTAAATTAAAATCAATCTAGTAATCTTTATTTTTCTAGGGCTCTGAAGCACCAACATAGCTTAGGCTAGGGTCTTGGAGTAGGTGAGTACTTAACTCTCCAAGACTACAAAACCAAACAGATAGTCTATCTTGAGTAGAACAAATCCAATTGTTTCAGTTACATTCTGGGAAAGCTCCTCTTAAAGGAGAAGCACGAGCTCGTGTCCGAACCAGTGAGGGGATCATTCCTCCCTCGTTGGGAACGACGCCAGGCAGTACGTATTACAAACGGTAAACCTCGGATTAACCATTGTCGAGGAGCCAGGGGTCACTTATCGGTAAACCTTGGATTGTTGTCAAGGAGCCGGTAAGGGGATTGGAGCTTGCTACTCTGCCCTTGCGTGCTGTCGGAGTTTAGACTGTTCCCCCAGGTGTAATTGTTGTGATTGGTAACCTTAGTGGCCATAATATCTAGGATTCTACCCAAGGTGACGGTGGAGGGAAGGTCCCACTGTACCTGGAGCAGACGTCGGTTATACTCACTTGGATTTTCTGGGGGGTTCGCTTCACTTCGAGACGGTTAAAGTGGAGGAACTTGGTCCAGTCTATTCATTAAGCAGGTTGCCGGGGTAACTGTTCCACCCACCATTTCTGTACTGAATCCTGCGAGGTTGGGCCTAATCACCAACTAGCGCTTTTGGTCCGGAAGACTACTGTTTGTGTGTGGTTTGACGCTCTAGATTATTTAGGCGTGTGCTTCAAATTTGTTTGCTTCTTTAGAAGACTTTAGGTGGTTTGATTTGAAATTTTTACTTTGTTTTCGTGTGTTGTAGTTAAAATCTTTAATTGTGGCGGAATTACCGAGACAGTCCCGTAGACTTCGGGGCAAGTCTCCTGAGATTGTTACCGGAATAGATTTGTTAAGAAAACTCCGTAAATCGGGGTGAATCTCCTGAAGACATTCCGGGTCATTTAGAAGGGTTAAAGGTCCTTGTAACTCCTCCTAGTGGCAGTAGAGTAGGATCACCTGAAGAAGGAGAATTTTCCTTGGTAGTCCATCCAGATTACCAAAGTTTAGAAACAGGTTACAATCCCGAAGCTGTTACAGTTTCCGAGCTTGCTGGTAGTTTTTCATCTGCCAGTGAAACAGGCGAAGAACCTGAAATTTCCGAACCTGTTACTCCAACTCCTAGTGTTCCTGATTCACCAAGAATAGAAAGAATTATCACCGAAAATCTTCCTGTTGGATTAATTGCTATAGAAGAACTTGTTCCAGAGGAAGAAATAGGCGTTTCTGATTCTGAAGATCTAATTACCCTTGATCTAAGGGAGCGTGAATCCATCTTTTACAGTCCTCCTAGAAGTGAATCTTGGTACCTTGCATTAACCAATTTTTTAGACAACTCAGTAGGTTTTTCTACACCTCGTACTCCGGTTCCACCTAGAGGAATTCATTCTCCTGTAAATATGTCTGGTCAGTCATCTGTGTTTTCACAAAGTCCTGAATCATTTTTACATGGCGGTCCTTCTGTTCCTACTGGGTATCAATCACTTTCTGGTACCTTTGCGGGAGCATCTCCTCAACCCGTTGATCATGGGTTATTAGTTGGAAACAGTGGTAATGTACCATTGAGTATAGGTGACGTTTATATGATGTCAGGTTCAACTCCCATTAACCAACCTCAAGGTGGCCAATTACCGCCTGGGGGGCAACCTTCGTTAATGCCTGGGGGGCAACCTCAAGGTACTTCATTCGTGACTGGGGGGCAACCTCAAGGGTATCAACCCCAAGGGTATCAACCCCAGCCTCAATATGTACCCCAAAGTCAACCTCAGTATCAATATCAACCTCAAGGATGGCAACCTCAAGGATGGCAACCCCAAGGGTATCAACCCCAAGGGTATCAACCTCAAGGATACCAACCTCAAGGTCAAGGTCAACCCCAGTATTCGTATTTACCTCAAGGTTATCAACCTACGGGTCAATACCCTGGTCAAGGTTATCAACCACCTCAAGGGCAATCATATGGGACTGCACCTTACAGTTATCAACCCTATCCTCAATACGGCTATGGATCTCAGTATCCTCAACCTGTTACGAGTCAATACCCTGGAATGTTAACATGGGATCCGTCACAGGGTCAACAGATGTCGCAACCAAGTATACAGTCGGTACCTCAAGCAGGACAACCTGCAGTTCCTGGTCCACCCCAGCAACCGCAACCTGTCCAGTCAAGTGTTCAGACCCCTGTAACTTCTGTAGTTACTCAGCCGCCAATTGCACCTGGTACTCCACCTCACACGGCTGCAGCAACTACCGCTTCATCTACCATGCTTACTTCTGGAGTATCGGCAGCTCCGGTTTCTACTGTCCCTGTAACCACTCCTCAGACATCTGTACCGTTGTCTGGACCCACGGTTCAAACCACAGTCCAGATGCCTGCAGGCCAACCTGGTACAAGTACGGTTGTTACTACTCAACCTCAATTTGTTCAACCTCCGTACCAGGGACAGTATCAACCTGGGCAAGCTGCCCAACAACCGGTTTACCAGTATCAACCGTATCCTGGGTACACTTATCAACAACCTCAGCAACCCCAGTACGGTCCGGTTAATCCTGGTTTTCCAGGAGGATATAATATCCCAAATGCGACTCCTGTTCCTAGTTATCCTGGATATCCTCCTCCTGGGGCTGGTATTGTGACTCAGAGTTTTAGAGATCCTAACCGGCAGTTACCGTTTATTGCGACTTTAGATTTACCCGACTTGACGCGCCTAACGAACGATCCAATTCAATATCTTCAGTTCTGGCCGCCAATGCCAAATAAGTTGCCCAGCGATATACCCAAGTTCGAAGGTAAGTCTGGAGAGGATCCGTCTAATCACGTGATGACTTACCACCTCTGGTGTGCATCAAATTCCATCTCAGATGATTCCATCCGCTTACGTCTTTTCCAGCGTACACTCATTGGTCTCGCAGCCAAGTGGTACATTGAGTTACCACGGGCCTCTTTTTACAACTTTAGCCAGTTAGCTACCTCGTTCTTAACTCATTTTCAGTTACCAGTCAGATACGATAATGGTACAGAATTATTAACTTCGCTAAAACAATCGACATCCACGTACATTTCTGATCACATTCATGAGTGGAGACGTCGAAGAAGATTAGTGAAAGTTTTTATCCCGGACCAAATCTTAGCTGAATGGTTTGTCAAATCATTATTACCAAGAATTACTGAAGATGTAGCTAAGGCCGGAGTAGTTACTGAGGAGCAAGTCATTGCTCAGGCACAATACCTTGACTTAGTTTACACTCAGTCGGGTACGTTACACGAGAAAATTCCGGATCTTCCAAAGTCAAACCAAATCGCTGCTGCTCCTTCGGGATCTCATGCCGCTGATGGTATGATCGGTATCGTGACTACGAAGAGTAAGAAGAAGTCTTCCAAGACCTCCAATACTCCAATTATCACTTTGCCTGATTCTCCGACAGGAGAGTCTTCTCCTCCTGAACTTACCGCCGACATTCACGCTGTAGAGTCATCTACGGCCAAATCAAAAAACGGTGGAAAGAAGAAAGGAAAGAAGAAGGCTAAAGCAGACAAGGCTCCAAAGGAGAAAACGGAAAAGTCGGAAACCAATGACGAAAAACGCAAACCTCGATATCCTTGTCTTATTTGTGAAGAAGATCATTTTACGAGAGACTGCCCTCATCGGGCCGAGGTAGTGAAAATAGTCAAAGGTTCTCCCACTCCTGCTGTGTTAAAAAATCCATTTCCAGAGCAGGAGAATAAGATGATAGGTTCTTCTTCGAATGCCAGTGAAGAACCCATTTTGATGATGTCTCATGTCAGGATTGCGACTCGATCGCAAGATTATGGTAGTAAGGCTCCTGTTGATGGTAAGGAAGCAGAATCTTCTCACTCTAACCCATCAACCTCAGCTCCTGGTTCCGATCCACTACAGATCGAAAAACCTAACCCAGACTTAGTGATTAAGCCGCCCGCCAAGGGTGTACTTCGAAGGTCTGCTTTCAATCCACATGCGAGAGCAGCCCAGAATTACAACATTGTTGAAGACTTAGCTGTTTCACCTTCAGCAATGTCGGCACTCGAAGTGCTGCAATCATGTCCAGCGCAACGAAAATTGCTTTTGTCGGCTATTGGAGCTGTCGATGTTCAGGACCCGAACCTAATGATCTTTGATCTAGAAAGTAGTACACCGCGTCTCCCCCATCAAATGGCTTTCCAAATTCCAGTGATAGTCAAAAACAGGCCTATTCATCGGACTGTGATTGATGAGGGAGCTTCTACGTGTATTATGTCGATTCAATGTTGGAGATCGCTTGGTTCTCCTTCGTTGAACCAATCCCCCACCATCCTTAAGGCCTTTGATGGCCGTGGGTTCCGTCCGTTTGGTATTCTACAAGAATTGCCTATAGGGGTCGAAGGTAAAACCGTTAGTCTGGATGTGGAAGTGGTTGATGCCCCTCTAGACTACAACCTTCTTTTGGGTCGAAGTTGGTCATATGCTATGACAGCGGTCGTTTCATCGGTCTTCAGAGTCATTAAGTTTCCACATAACGGTAAGATCGTGACTATTGATCAGCTGACATACTTTTCATCCGACCCAACCTCTTCAGAAACTATCCAGCATGTTGGTAAAACGACAATCCCTTATAGGGACATTGGTGTAGGTTTAGTTAAGGATTCCGGTTTACTGGGAACTTTTCCTCTCCCTCCACTCAATGCAGACCCTTCGTTTGCAACAATTCATATGATCACGTCAGAAAACATTATTTATGATGATCCTTGGTATGTTCCCTCTGACTCTGAGCTAGACTCACTCGGTGATGTTATGCCGTTGAGTCCGTATGAGATTGCTTATGAAGCTCTTATGTCTTTTACCGACTTTCATTCAACCGAAACCGACCAAATGAATGTGGTCAGTGAAGAGTCACTTTTCACCTCACCCTTAGAACGGATAACGTTTCCCGAAGAAGTGTCATCTGACGAACAACTTCGCGAAATCCTAAGTGTAGATGATCTACCATGGGAAGATCTCCATCACAGATCTTCGTTTTTACCTAAGGATGATGCATTTGAAAATGATTTTTCATCTATCTTTACCGCTGAATATGTCAAAGACGCTCAGGATCCAACGAAACATTCTGATTCAGAGCTGAATTTAGGGAATATTTCTCGTACTATTCCCATTGATATTTCAGTGAAGCCCGGAATCGAGGAGAACATTCATATAGGTGCCGCATGTACTGAAGAAGAAATCCAAACTTACAAGGCCCTATTCCAAGAATTCCGCGACGTGTTTGCCTGGTCTTACGAGGAAATGCCGGAATTGATCCTGCCATTGTTGTTCATGAAATCAAAACCTACCCGGATGCTAAACCCATTCGGCAACGGTTGCGTCAGATTCACCCTCGAAAAGCGGCTGCGATTAAAGCAGAAGTCGAAAAGCTGTTGAAAGCAGGTTTCATTTATCCGATCCCGTTAACGGATTGGGTATCGAATATTGTTCCCGTCAATAAAAAACAAGGAACAATAAGAATCTGTATCGACTATAGGGATATCAATCGAGCTTGTCCAAAAGACAACTATCCTACGCCTTATATCGATCAAATTATTGATGATTGTGCCGGAAGTGAGATGTTTTCCTTCATGGATGGTTTCTCAGGCTATAATCAAATCAATATTCTACCTGCCGATCAACCAAAAACGGCATTCATTTGTCCATGGGGGACATTTGCTTATTGCAAATTACCTTTTGGACTTAAGAATGCCGGGGCCACTTTTCAACGGGCGATGTCTTATGCATTTCATGACATCAAGCACATTGTGCAACCCTATCTCGATGATTTGCCTGCTCATTCTTTACATCGAGCTGATCACCTTGTCCACCTACGAGCAATCTTTATGAGGTGTAGGCATTATCGAATTCGGTTGAATCCCCACAAGTGTGTTTTCTGTATAGAAACAGGTCGATTGCTGGGATTTGTTGTTTCAAAAGCCGGCATTCGCGTCGATCCCTCGAAAGTCGAGGCTATCATCAAATTGCCTCCTCCTTCGAGTTTGCGCCAACTCCAAAGTTTGCAAGGGAAAGCGAACTTTTTACGCCGATTCATCCCAAACTACGCCGAGGTCACTAAAGGTTTTACACGGTTGTTGAAACAGAACGCACAATTCTTTTGGGACGAGATTGCCCAACAATCTTTTGATGCATTAAAACACGCGTTGACCCATGCACCGTTATTGCATCCTCCCAACTACAACCAGGACTACTTCTTATACCTCGCAGCTTCGCATTCCACCATTGGAATGGTGTTAGTTCAAGAAGATGAATTCAAAGCAGAGCATGTGATATATTATCTTAGTAGAACCTTAAATCCCACTGAGTTAAAATATTCGCATGTGGAGAAATTGGCCCTGGCAGCCGTTCAAGCTGTCCAGCGTTTTCGTCACTACATTCTTCTCCGCAAAACTACAGTTATTTCGGATTGCAACCCTATGATTTATATTTTGACAAAACAACTGCTAGGGGGCAAGTACTCTAAATGGATTGTTATCCTGCAAGAGTTCGACTTGGAGTTCGAGAAGTCCAAGTCTAAGAAATCTTTAGTTTTTGCGGAATTGATGTGTGATTTCCCGAGTGCTGACACAGAGACTGTGGCAGAGGAGTCCATTGCGGACGAATCTTTGTTTCTTATTAGCACTTTAGATCCGTGGTATGGGGATATAATCATCTATCTCCAAACCCAAACCTTTCGGCCTGAAGCTTCCAAGGAAGACCGTCGAAAAATTCGGTTTCGATCCCAGCAATACAGAATTATTGGAGATACACTTTATCGCCGGGGGGCAGACTTAGTTTTTCGACGTTGTTTAACTCACGAAGAGGCTGAGAGAGTTTTGAATGATTGTCACTCTGGAGCATGTGGCGGTCATATGTCTGGGTATGCCACAGCTCAGAAGGTGTTGCGCGCTGGCTATTTCTGGCCGTCTATGTTTAAAGATTGTATCCTTGCCGTCAGAACATGCCACAACTGTCAAGTGTTTGATCGAAAGATGCGCGCTCCACCTGCTCCTCTCCACCCTATAATTGCCGCTGGTCCATTCGCCAAATGGGGCATTGACTTTATTACTTGTAACCCTCACTCGGCCGGGGGGCATGCGTATATCATCCTCGCGGTTGATTATTTTACAAAATGGGCCGAGGCGATGCCTACATTCGACGCAAGCGGCAAGACAGCTGCAGTTTTCGTATTCAATCATATCATAACTAGGTTTGGTGTCCCACAAGCAATCATTACTGACCATGGGAGCCATTTTCGAAACGTCATGATGACTGAGCTTACAAGCCAGCTTGGTTTGCGCCACGATAGCTCTACTCCTTATTATCCGCAAGCCAACGGTTTGGTTGAGTCAATCAACAAAGTTCTAGTCATCATGATTCGACGGATCATTGGTATCCATCGAACGAATTGGCATAACATGTTATTTTCGGCGCTATGGGCATATCGAACTTCAGTGAAAAATTCAACAGGTTTCACCCCTTTCCAGCTAGTTTATGGCTTAGAAGCTGTGTTACCTATTGAATGCGAAATCCCATCACTTCAAATGGCTGTCGAATTACTTCCAGCTACTTCCGAAGAGGAGAAACGGTTATTATACTTGGCTAAATTAGATGAGACTCGACGTGACGCTACTTTAGCTATCGAGACTCACGCGAAACGAATGAAAGCTCAGTACGATAAAAATGTAACCCCTCGAAGTTTTTCGGAAGGAGACCTAGTACTATTATATGATCAAGCTAACGATAAGCTAGGTGCCGGAAAATTCGTTCCCATGTGGCATGGGCCCTACATTGTAAAGCGAAAGCTAGCAAAAGGGGCTTATGAGTTAGTTGATTTTGATGGGGACTCTTTGGGTAAACCCAGAAATGGACTTTACCTAAAGAGGTATTATGCTTAAAATGATGGGTATGGAGAAATTTTTAGATAGGTTAGATTTCCTTTCTAGCTAGCAAGTGTGTTAGTTTAGTCAGTGTGCTTAGCTTAGCGAGTGTGGTTTTTCGTCATTATTCTGGCTTATCTTGGTTTTACTCTTGATATTGTAGATGTCGACGCCTCTCCAAACATACATTGGATTTGCTGATGGTGCTTGTCGTAATACACGGAATATCTCTTCCGCAGCTTGGGTTATCTATTCGCCCTCTGACGAGTTAGTTTCTATGCATGGGGTAAGCCTCGGTCAAACAACGAATAACATTGCAGAATACAGTGCAGTGGTTGAATTATTATCCGAATCTATTTCATTTGGAATTCGACGTTTGATAGTGAGGTTAGATTCTGAACTTGTTGTATTACAGCTTAATAGAGTTTATGCCATTAGAAATCCTGTGTTATTAAGGTTGTTTTTGAGAGTGCGTCTCTTGGAACGTGAATTTGATTACATTGAATATCAACATATTCCAAGGTCTTTGAATACATTAGCAGATGCAATTGCTTCTCGAATGTTGGACAGACATTTACGATAATCATGCAAGTAAATTTAAAAACATTTCATCACAT
This sequence comes from Pinus tabuliformis, assembly GCA_031772625.1. Lineage (NCBI taxonomy): Eukaryota > Viridiplantae > Streptophyta > Pinopsida > Pinales > Pinaceae > Pinus > Pinus tabuliformis. The sequence goes on along the minus strand of CM062816.1, from coordinate 510,207,317 downwards.
ATGTTAAACAAGATAAGCCGGTAATAGTGATATATATATAGATAGAAGTGTGTCAAAAATATATACATCGTCTTCGATCATAGGTTTAAAACACCTTATGATCGGCAAAATGATAGTACAAAAAGTCAAAAATGTCACATGTGACTACAAAAGTGACTAGTCAATCACTGGTGGTGCTCTCTGTACGACACCACTGCGCGGGCTACCTTACGCAAAAATCTCCTAAACGGTCCAGGGACCGCGACTACGAAGCGCTGAAGCCTGATAGGAATGTCGTCCATAGTAGTCTCAGGTATATCTGCCGTGAGACGCTCTAGATCATGCTCCAACTCAGCTAGTACTTCTGCTGTCGCATCCTGTGGGGCCGGTACCGGTGCAGCTGGATGTAGTCTATCATAAGGCCGGAGGTTGGCTGGACGCTGTGGACCAACATCTGCATTTTGAAAAATTTTACTATTAGTTTTGAGACGATATATATAAAAAATACAAAAAATACATAACTAGAAAACTTGTGAAAATAAAAAGTACCTCTGTCGTCCCATTGTTCTCCCTGTGGAAGAACCATGTCCGGATCACCTCTGAAATCCATTCCGGCATACGGAAAGTCCTGTATCACAAAAAGCTGGCCCTCTAACCAGTCAAAATAACTATCTGAGAATCGAACTACTGTCGCGCCCTCGTCAGGATGCCGGGCCATCACCGCAACCCATCGTATCAGCTTTGGCTGCTGGGGACCCAAGATATCAACAGTGAGTTGCTGAGGGATCAGCATTGGAATTCTCTCCAAGGCAAAGCTCACGACTATAGGCCCATATCCAAAAGTCTTTAGTCGTCCGTTCTTTGCCTTGGTCAGTTGGCTCTTCATATGAGCCGACACAGCTTCACACCAGTTGAAAATGGTGCCTTGGTAACAGTCAATTGCCATCCGCATTTGGGATCCGGAAGCAATGTGTAAAGCGGCCGCGCCGCAAATTCTGGTAACCGTGAACGCTATGACTTTGAGTTCCGGTAGAGTGATGTGTTTTATCTCTATGCCTTTTGAATGGTGAGCCCCACGTGTGCACCAATCCTCGCGGAGACTATCAAGGGATTGGCCACCCGGCCTAGTCCCCGCAAGACTGAGTTGCTCACCTCTGTTTGGCAAGCCAGTGAGAAAGTATACATCCGAGGGCTCTATCTCGAGCTGGTGCCCTCCTATGTAAAAGCATTGTTCTTGTACGTTCCATCGCTCAACCAGCCATTCCAAGAATCTTACCTGGCCCCTCATGCCCGGTATGGTCCAATATTTGTATAATCCGCATGCTCTTAGGGCATCCAGGGAAGGTTGATGATTTATTGCAGCTTCATCTTCCTCTACATGCTCTCTTTCTCTCCAGTCTAACATGATTAATGCCCTGCATATCAAAAATAGCAATTAGAAATTGATTTGGGAATTTTTGGTGGTTTTTTGAGAGAGTTGGGGTTTTGAAATGCGCGTTTCTCGGAGGACGCACCCCGGCTTTGTAGCACAGGGCGCCCGGACGCAGCTGGCCTGAAGGCGGGCTGCGTCTTCCGACCGTTTTCCCGTATGAGAAAAAGTCGGGGGACGCAGGTCACCCGAAGGGCACCTGCGTCCGCCGAGAGGCGCATTCCAAAACCAAAACCCCCCAAAAAATGAAACTAAGACCTAAAAATTAATTCTAAACGGATAGAAATGCAGAGTAGGATGTGTAAAATACCTGGATGAGACGGCGTTCGATTCCGACGGTCAGATTTTCCGCAGCGACCACGGGAAGTTTCTTGTCAAAAGCTCCTTTTTCAACCTCAACAGTGAAACGGTAAAAATGACATGGTAAAAGGTCTTTTTATAGGTTTTTTGGATGAATTAGTTCATTTTTTACCATGAAAAGATGTTTTTGAATGTATTTTTGCCTATTTTAAACAGGTATGAGTAATGTGTTGCTTTTGTGCAGGACAAAGGGATTTCGAGGGAAATTGTAATTTTTCACAAACAAAAATATCAGAGTCATCTTTTAAGCCCTTTTCTGACTCCTAAAACATGAAAAGATCGCCGAGTGTTTCTTTTTCACTCGTTAAAACGGAATTAAAAGACGGTCCCCTTTTAGCTCTTTTCTGACCGCAAAATCAGGAAAAGATTGCCGGGTTTTTGTCGTTTCGAACTCGATAAGGAAATAAAACGACGTGTCCTTGATCGCTTTTTACTTTTCAGGTCAACGACACTATTATGAAAGTACTCCTTGGTCGCAAGATCAAGCGGTTCCCCCAGGTATTATTTTATACTTTTTCGGGCTTGAGGGACACAAATATACGAAAAAGTTCAACGTGGAGTCTCCTTTAGTTTTTTCAGACTCTCTAAAATTGAAAAACGCCGAGTTTCTCCTATACTGGGCTCGTTAAACTTTTACAGTAGAGGACCTGTTCAATTACAAACAGGAACGAACCACTCCTTCCTAGGGTTCGAATTTAAACTAGGTTGGACTCGTCCGAAGGATGAGCTTATAATCAAGCATATGTTATCCTCCTCAAGCTTGTTAAAAATAAAGAGGTACTTGCCAGAAATGGTGGGGGAAAAGAGAGAAGAATGAACCTGTTTGTCACCTTTTGTCTCAGAAGAAACTTTATTACCACTCTTGAACACGACACTTTTCATTCACCTGGGTTGGGAAATCTTTTACCTCACAGTTGACCAAATCACTTTGAAAGTCTTTAACCGGGTTTCGGGGATTAACTTTGAGTTATTCGTCACCAAGCCATCTGTTGTGTCGTTATGTGTTCAAGAGGTCTGCAAGCAAAACTTTCATCTGCAAAATACTTGTCATCCATTTGACCATCCCTGAGTCAGTCCTTACAGCAACATTTCTTCAACTTGAACAATGATTTCGTGTTGCGGGCTTGCCTGCAACGGGTCGCTTTCTATCGACATCGACACATTATCTAGAAAGATGACTTAGGAATCGACAGTACCTTGAAGTCTGCATGCATCAATGGCAGGTTTCTCGCCTTTGACGTCAGTTTACATCATTGACTTTCGATCAAAGGATTCCGTGAAGTGTTCGACATCAAAACATCTATTCACATTTCACGGGTTGTGCTTGGTACTTTGAGAACCATTGACATTACTGGTGGTTTCTCTCACGCTTGTTAACAGTTTACATCATTGACTGGTAATCAAGTGGTTTCTACCATGTTCGACATCGAATCATTTAATCACATGGCTAGAATCGTACCAATTCGGGAAGTAGAAGTGAAGACCCTGGATCTAGTTTCTACCATCCAGGCTGCGAGGAGTTTTGTATTCATTATCTATGTAGACTAATCATAAACAGATGGCTGCGTCCATACTGTGTCTACAAAAGTCTATAAAAATGATGTACTGCAAGATCATTCCTGTATCAGAATAGTTAGTCCATTAGTTAAAGTTTTGAATCTGAGTATGGGAATGCCTACCTCAGTGATGATATAATCTTATCCATGTATTTTGTGTTGAAAATTGCAGGTTCCAACCAGGCCATCCACAAGACAATCCTTGAAATGATAAAGCGCTTCACCCTTCCTAGAATTACAAAACCCTATTCTATTCCAGGCTTCGCACTTTAGGGGGCAATCTGTTACACTAAAAAATGTCACCTTGACTACTTACAGTTAGTATGGCTCAAATCAACAGTCATGCTACCCTCTTAGGCAAGTCTCATGCCTCTGTTATCCATCTCAAACTCAAAGAAGAGAGAAAGTCTTGTAAAAACTATGTTTATCTCTGGGGTCGCAGGTTCTCTCTAGCCTTACCTGCGGGGACGCTGACCATGTTCACAAAATCTGCGTCCATGGACGCTCTGTATGTTAAGGGACAGGTGCGTCCCTCTGTAAAAGGCAAAATGCGCGAGTTTTATCTTGAAAAAGTTACTTGTGGTTACTTCTAGAACATTCTAGAGGTCGGTTTGATGAAATGGATGCGCCTCCAGTTGGTTCATGTATCTCTATTAAGGGGGAACTTATCCCATCAATAAGGGAGCTATCCCACCCAAAGAGGGGGATGATCCCATTGATAGTGGACCTGAATAACCTCTTTACAGCACTATAAATAAAGGCATTGAGCCAGAAGGAGAAGAGGTTGGAGCTATACATTTTCTTTGGGTAAATGCTGCAGGATTTAGGTCTTCCATTAGAGCCTTTGTGAGGAGAGATTGTCTTCACTTGATTCTACTTGGGAGAGGGTGAGCTTTGTCAAAGTAGAGGAAAACCCTTGATGGACCCTGGGAGGAACTTGCACAACACCAAGGCCAGGTTGTAAGAGTTTCTTTGTTTCGTTATTAATACAAACTGGTTTATTTTTCTCAATAGCTTGTGTTAATGAGTTATTTCATGTGTTCCTTGGTCTGCATGTTGAATATATGTTTTATTATATGAAATGCAAGTGCTTGGTAATTGTTTGATTGTTTGTGGTTGCAGGAATTGACTTGAAGGAGGAGCTCATCCGGATCGTCAAGAACGGACTTCAACAACAGCGTTTTGGAATAAGGTAAGCCTAAACACTTGTAGTTTTCATGTTGTAAAAGGTGTATTTAGAGAAAGATCACTCCATTTTGTCTTGTTTGTCATTAGAATGTCTTAGACTTCTAGGAAGGCCAGTCGTGTCCGCACCCTTGACAAATTCCGTGTGACAAGGGTGTCTTTCGTACTTTGAACCAATAAGCATGGCTTACCTTGGGACTCTTGTGAAAGTTGAAGGGTAGGGAAATACATATTCAACGGTAGGATAAATCCTTTTCCATACACCATAAATTAGGGAGACATATTCAGAGAAGGCTTAGCCATGACTTGGTCATCCCATAGGGCGTTCACCAAAGAAGAGTGTTAGTTCCTTTGTTAAGAAAAAATGATGTTCTAGATGATGTGGATAAGGTTCTTATTAGTGGACTTAACAAGTACATTTCCCTACAGATATTAATTAGTAGAATGTTTCAATATGATACCATTTTCCAATGAAAAATGATATAATCTCAATAATGAAAAATATGTTGCATTGTAAAAAAACAAGTGAAATCAGAACACAAAACCTAGAAATGATATTCATTTTGAGGAAATTGATGACTTATTGATTTTTCACTTGCTTGAGTAGAACCACTTCTTTCCACTGTGTAAAGTAAATTGTAATATGTGGGAGTAAAAAATATCGGTGCTTCTTTTATGAGTGTGGAAAAATCTAACTGATAACATCCAAACCCCATTATTGAAATGGTTCTTCCATAGCGATAGGATGTAATGGGGTGGTTGAATTCTTTCCTCGGCTGACACATTTATGACAGACATGACACTTGCGGGCATATGCGTGAGCATCATTAAATAATGTGCACCAATAAAAACCAGCCCTCAAGACTTTGTATGCTATAGTGTCACCTGTGAAGTGTCCTCCAGGTTGTCCATCATGGAGTTCATGTAACGCCTTTTATGAATCTGGTGCTTCTAAGGATTTGAGTAGGACTTCGTTGTGGTGCTTTCTAAAAAGTACCCCATGAACCAACTTGTAAGATAAATATTTCAATATGACTGCTCTCATTTGTTGTGCATATAAATGAGAGTAAAAAGTGTGATGATAAAGATACTATCACACATTTTCGTACTAAGAGTTTGAGATATTAGTGGGGGTAACTCGCTCAACATTGTACATCTCAATCTCCTACTCCAAACCATATGAATCATCTTCTCATATATTCACTACTTCTGCTGCTAGCCGGCATAAACCATGACCCTTGATAATGTGAACTAGTTTGAATTCCATATCATACTCTTGTAAACCACTCATCCAGTTTGCGCTTCTCTCACCCATCTCTTGTTAGAAAGACAATTGTTGGGTGTGACACAAACGTAATACAATTATTCTTCAAAAGATAGGGTCATAAGTGCTTCAATGCCTTATATATCATATAAGATTGTTTATCAATGGAGGGATAGTTGAGTTCATGTCCTTGTAAGCTAGCACTCATAAAGGATATAGTTTGCTCATTATATTGATCATCTTTCTGTGCAAGCATGGCGAAAAGAGAAGTATCAGGAGAAAACGTATAGAGAAGGAAATTCTTGTTGAAATTTGGGTTGTACAAGGTTGTTGTTTTTGTGATCGCTTGTTTAACATGGGAAAATGCATCCTTTTCCCTTTTGTCCCACTTGTATGTTGCATCCTTCTTCACCATCTCCTACATGGGTTCCACTAGTTGGGCGTAATTAGAGATGAAATTGCAGAGAAATTTAATCTTCCCCACGAAGGGCTACTTGGATTTCTTGTTCAATGGGAAGGGAATCTACATGATATCCTTGACCCTTTTAGGGTCCACTTTAATCCCACTTTTTTCTATGATGTGGCCCAAGATATTTCCCTCAGACACTACAAGAATTCTCTTCTTGGGATTAAAAGATATCTTGTATTTTTGAAATCTCTCAAAAAATTTCTTTAGGTGGCACAAGTGGTTAGATATCTTCTTTGAAAACATCATGACATCATCAAGATACAACACCATGCTCTGACCGATAGAACCATGGAATGTGATTTCCATCGCACGTTAGAAGGTTGCACCTGTATTAACCAACTCGCAAGGAATTCTTCTGAAAGAGAACGTGCCCCACTTCTTTTGAAATGTTGTTTTGAGTCTGTCAGGCTTTCAGACTAGAACCTAGAGGTATCCAAAAAATACATCAAGTGAAAAAAATTCTGAACATGATACTATCTATAATATCTCCTCCTTTGATGGCACCAAATAATTGTCTTTGTTCGTGGCGCAATTGAGATTTCAGAAATATACGCACAAGCATATTTCCCTAGACTTCTTCCTTATTGGGACAAGATTAGAAAACCATGTCGAATGTCACACTCTATAAATACTTTGGGCATCAAACAACTTCCTTAACTCCTTTTGAATCAGGGGCTCAATCGTTGGATGTACCTTCTGCAACTTCTGCTAAAAAATATTTGCCCCTCCCTTTATTGGACTAACATTCTATATTATTTGCATCATAAGTTTTGAGCTCATCGTGCATCCATGTGAACAAATCTTGGTATTGGTTGAAAAGGCAGATAAAGGCTTGCCTCCCTTGAGGTGTGTATAAAGTATTGAGGTTAACAAACTTTGGATCTTTCTCTATTCCAAGATTGATATGCTCATGTGATAGTGTTGAATTGTGTGTTTTTACATTGAATGGTCTTCTAAAGTGATTTTGCAAGTCATACAACTTCTCTAATGATACCATGCCCTTAGGCATGTGGTTCTCTTTTCTCTCTCAAGCCGTATCTTGCAATGATTTTTCATGCTCATCTTCATCAATGATTGCGTCTTTGAACACATCAATGTTTTCCATGAAATGCAGTATCTGCTGGCCATCATTTAAATTTGTGCAAATTAGTGATATTGTCAGGGACGAATGGATTATAAAGAAGTTCAATAGAAAATTTTTCCCTAAGTAGTGACAACCTAACAACAAGATATGCTACTGCATCCACATCTATGTTATGCATTCTAGGAAGATATACAATATCGAAAACTTGGAATTGAGAAATCAAATTCCATACCTCTTGTTGATAACTTTTCAAATTAGGTGACACATAGTGTATAGTAATTTCTACCTATTGTACAACGATCTCAAACTCACTTATTGCTTTAAAAGCCCCAAATTTGACGTCAATGTATTTGTATAATCCCAAGATGAGTTCTTCATATTCTCTAGTGTTATTAGTGCACTAAATGCCAAGAAGAAAGAGATCAGGTGTTTCCTCTGTTGTGAGTCTACTAAAACACAACCAGATCCAGAGCCTTCCTGTGCCTTGGAATCGTCAAAATAAAAAATCCAAGCATAAAAGATACAAGAGCTATGTAATACAGAGGCCATTTCTACCAGTTGGACTAGGAATGGGTTCCAACTATATGTCTAGTGGAAGTGGGAAGGCTGAGAAAGGTAGCACCCAAGGTCAGTCTCCAAAATATAGTTTCTGAATATTAAATATACAAAAGCAACAAGATCATTTTTTCCCTTGAAGGGTGTAACAATGTGTTTCATGTAAGGTTCTGATTCCACTTGGATTTGGTTATTACTTCCCTTATATAGAAGCCATAAATGTGACCAATCAGTAGAAATATACCCCATTATTTTTCTAGACTAGTCTCTACCTAGAAATACAAGTAAGCTTCTAGGATGTGCAAAATTACTATGTTTATGCACTGGTGAACTCGGTGATTAGATGATAAGAAAATAAGAACATTTATGAGTTCACCAATAGCTTGGAAAAGGGATCTGTCCAGTTTAATGATTTGCGCATCAGTATTATCCCATTTAGCATTGATTTTCTTGGCAACAGACAATGGAATTACGTTTACAGATGCACCATAATCAACTAAACAATTGTGAACATTGTAATTAAAATTTTTGAAAGTCAATAAAAATAGAGGGCAGATAATGTTAGCTTCTAATGTTAATAAGTTGACTACTCATTCCAGGGGACCAACATACTTACCAAATCCCTTCTTCAAATAATAAACATTATCACTTGATGAAGGCTGGTCAAGGGTTCGGACAAGCAGTTCCCAATGGCTTTCTATCCTTGTAAGCTCGAAGATCGCTATACTTGCGCGGATTTCTTGATGTCTTCAACTATATTATAATCTAGTGCAACAGGCATTGCCAAAGTGTCTAGAGGATTGGATTTTCTTGACACTTACATAGTGGTATACTTGATTATACTATCGTTGGAAATACTCTTTGTGGTGGCAACGTTTCCAGACTTGTATCGAGTGTTCTGATTCAAGTTGACAGGTTGTGTGATTTTTCCTAACAAGTGCTCCTTCAATTTTTGCCTCATCAGCTCTTCTTTAGGAACATGCCCTCTGCTCCTCAACTTGTATCGACTATTTTGTTTTTGAGCTTGGACCTCACTCATAGGTGGTTCTTCGACATTCTTCTTTTCATCAGTGAACAAAAAAATGAAAGCATTCACTATGTTTTTGATACCTGTAGTCTCTTCAGCCGCAACACATTATTCCTTTTCCTTCATCTACTTCATCTGCTCATCTGAAAGTGTTGTGTCAATGAAGTGTATATGCAAAGAATTCATGTCGTTATTCCACTGTGGACATTTCTTTTCTTAATTATATTCTTGATGAAAAGAATAGTATTGGTCCCTGCCCATGCTTTCAACATTTAGTACGACATTTGAACTATGTGAAAACTTAGTCGACTGACTACTGTTATTTTTGTTGTTGTTATTCCTTCTCAGGAAGTTGAATTTTGGGGGCTTGATGATGACAAAGGTCTCCATTTTCCTTTGTTTTAGCTCTGGAAACTCATTGAACAAATATTTGATGGTCCTAGTCAAGCTTTCTAGATTAGTGGCCTCTTTATCCTTGGCCATGTTTGAAGGGGCTTGAGACCTTTTTTCCAGTGTCCTTTGGTATTTAGATGATTCATCATTGAAAATGACTCCAATTGCATGTAAGTCATTTTCAAATGTGTTGGGTTCTTCAAAAAAATATTCCAAAGTTTATTTTACAACTCTCTTTACAAACTGCAAAATGCCTGTCCACAAGGTAGAAGTGTAGTAATTGATTTTGATGTTGGCATTAGGTGTCGTATCCAGAGGAAATTAGTTCAATACCCAATTGAACCTTTGATTAAAATCCTTGACCTTTTCTTTCTCCCCCATCTTCAGATTCCCTAAGTTCTTTAATAAAATGGTTGGGGTTTTATCATAAGCGAAATTTTCAAGGAACGACTTTTTAGACCCCCTCTAATTCTAAATTGAATTTGTGGGAAGACTATGATACCAAGAAACTTATCTACCATCTAAGGTGCAAGGAAATAGTCTACATGCAACATCATCATAATGTACCTTGAGCATCTACAGGTGTAGGTAGAAGTTATCCAAATGGTCCTCTACTTTGATCACCTTGTCAGGGTCAGTTTTTGTTAACAAATTTTGTGAGTGTCATGGAATATTATGTAAAATAACCATGATTCATAAACTGTTGTGGATATTCCACCAGACAGTTAATCACAACATATCTAATAATATTGTATTAAAAAATTTGAAAATTCTACAATATTATAGTTTATTAAAATTTAAGCTTAGTGGCTTTGATCGTAATTAGTGCATGCATGCAAATGGAAATTACACATAAAAGTAGAGAACAAAAAAATAAGCACACACGCACACACACAAGACACAAGATATTCTCTCTAGGAAACCCTTTCAGGAGAAAACAAAGCTGGAAGGTGAGTCTGCTTCGCTCTCTTTCTCTATTTGGAAATATGGCTACAAGTACAAAGAAGTAATCCTGTGGCCCATGGGATCCTACAGTGCACAAATCCTTTCTGTGTTCTCTACCTCCTATCTCTCCTAGTTATCTTTTCTCATTTATGTAACAAAATTCTCTCGTAAGAATGGAATGCCTCTTCCTCCTAGTGGCTCGGTTATGACAAACCCCGATAGATTACTAGTGGTTAAGTTTGACTACATAAACTATTAAATAAAGTTAAAAAAAAGATTCTTATAGAGTATTTTACATCAAAAACACGTGTCTAGACCTCTTTTCCATGAATAATGGAGGTTGACACGACATCCTCCTGAACTATAGGTGTGAAAATAGGAAGGTCAACTTCTAAGTGGCATAACTTTTGCATATGGACTCTGATTGATGCACTTCTTGTGCCGTTGAAAAGATATCTAAGTGTATAATAAGATGAAATGGTTTAACACTAAAGAAGAAAATTTTTAGCACCAAAAGACACCATTTCATGCCTCAAAACACTCTTAGAAGGTTTTAGACCCCATTTTGCTAAACTGGGTCCCACTGATAAAAATGGTCCCATGAGATGATTCCTCCAATTTTTCCACTCCAAATGCATCATGATGGATGAAAAACAATATAATGATCCAATCTGGATCATACCTCCCCATTTTGAGAGTATTTTCATCCCTAAAATATTTTACTGAATGAGGTGAGGAAACTTTTCCTCCACCTTCTCTCCGGTGTACCATTTATATTTTCCCGGAAGTTGTCCCTTCAACCCAATCTACCAAAGGTCATGGTGTGCCTATTTTGTAGTTATAGACCTCTTCTACAAAACTTTATCTTCTATCAACTCTTCTTACGTGTCTGGTGCCAAATCCTCCACAAAAGGTAAGACCTGTTCCTCTTCTTGATCTAGCATGGAAGGCACATAGAGTTTAAAAATCTTTACATTCACAACCGAGTAAATGTGAACATATGGTGGTAAACTGAGTCAATAGGCATTATCACCCACCTTTTCTAGTATCTTAAAGGGACCATACCTTAGAGCCTTGATTTTCTTACCAGGCCCAGGCCCCTGCAGCCTCTCCTTGTTCAACTGTAGTCATAATCTCTCTCCCACCTTGAATGATTTCTTTGTTCTGTGTTGATCATACCTAGCCTTATACTTCTCCTACAACTTCTGAAGTGTTTTTTGTACCTATAGATGGATCTTCCTGATCAACTCTATAATTTTTTCAGCCCTCAAAGAATTTCCTGTAAGATCTTCCCTCACTCCTCCTTGCTTCCCATATGCATTATCCAAAGGTGGAGGTGGAAAATATCCAAAACAAATCTCAAATGGAAACTTTCCTGTAGAAGTGTGGACTGCTCTATTATAAGAATGTTTTATATATACCATATTTTCATCATAGGTCTTCGAATGCTTCTAGTTGTATCCTCTCAGAAGTTGCACCAAAGTATTGTTGACTACTTCTATCTACCCATCTATCTGTGGATGGAATGTTGTAGATCTCATCAACTTTGTGTCCATCTTCTCCAAAAATGTAGTCCAGAATGCACTGAGAAATATTGTCCCTATCTGAAATGATGCTCGGTATTCCGAAGTGCACCCAAACCTATCCAAAGAACCAGTTTGTTGCTTCTTATCTGCTGATGGTCTTTTTATAGGGCATCAAAACACACATCTTGCTGAACCTGTCAACAACCACGAACATGTAGTCATGTCCCTTCCTGGTTGTCGGTAAACTGCCCACAAAGTCCAAGGAAATTATTTCCCAAGGACTAGAAGGTACATGTAAGGGATGATATAGAATCTGTTTCCTATTGCTAGTCTTGCTGGTACACCAAAGAAATGGGAAAATTTTAAGGATGGAAGTTTATCTTAAAGTTTAGAAACCTTGGCGAATATTACTAGTCCCTAATATGTAAATTGTAAAAAAATTGGTGATAATTTTGTAAAAATATTTATATTTCCAATAATTTTATATTAGTCGATATAATATTTTGGCGATTTTTAAGGTAAAATAGTGGTGTAATATAAAATTTTGGCCAATAACTTTAGGAAAAATTGGAAATTGGTGAATCCTTTTTTGGAAAAAACATAAAAAATTAGCCCACTTGCTAATATTAGCCCCTAAAATTTTCCCTGCAAAGAATGAATCATCTTATGAACCTAGCTACTTTCTCTTGCATCTTGGGTCAATACACATACCTATGCAAGTTAGCGATGGTATTCCCTACACCAAAGTGCCTTGTAAGCTTGGAGGTGTGTGCCTCTCTAATCAGATGCAAATGCTCACCTTTAGGAACCCATAGCTTATCCGATCTGTAGTGTAACCCATCCTGGAGTTGGTAGTCAATCGTACTATCACCATCATGCACATGACTCTGACTCTACAATTGCTGATACAACTACTTGAAGTACTCATCTTCTGAATATGCCTCTTTGTATATATCATGGGTGAATGGCTCCATGTGCATAATAGTTCCCAAAGCTGTAATATTTGTTGTGGGTAGCCTTGAAAGCATATCGGGCAACTTGTTTGTGCTACCCTTATTACACTTGATCACCAAATGAAACTGTTGTAAAAACCTCATCCACTTCTAATGCCTAGTCTGTTGTGGCTTAATCTGGGCCTGCAATTACTATAAAGACTAGTGATCTATGTGGATTACTGCCTCCTTTCCAATCAGATATTTCTTCCACTTCTTCACAACTTGCACCATGGCATAGAGCTCCTTGTCATAGCTAGGGTAGTTAATAATAGCCCCATGAAATACTTTAGAGTGGTAGCAAACAAGCCTTCCTCCTTGGATCAATACAACTCACATAGCATACCCACTCACATTTGTCTCCACTTTAAAGGGCCACTGCAAGTTTGGTAATGTCAGAACTGGTGCTTGAATGATCTTATTCTTTAGCTCCTCAAAAGCCTTTTGATGACCTTTTCCCCACTGGAAAATCTCCCCACTTGTTGTTATGGCGTGGAACATTATTGCTACCACCAAAAATAAGGCTATGAATTTCATTAGGTACTGTGCTGCCCCAATGAAGCTCCTTACCTCAGAAATATTAGTAGGCATTAGCCATTTCATGATGCCCTTCATCTTGGAAGGATCTATCTTCATCTCTCCTCCACTGATCACATACCCCAGATACACCAAGGACTACTGCTTAAACTCACACTTCTTGAGATTTTCTAGTAGCTAGTGCTTCTTTAATGTTTCCAGCCCTTGCGTCAAATGTGAAATATGCTCCTCCTAGATAGCACTATATACTAGTATATCATCGAGATAGATAATAACAAATGAATCTATAAATGAGTGTAGTATATCATTCATTAATATCATAAATGTAGCTGGTGCATTACATAAGCCAAATGGAATAAATAACCACTCATACAAACCTTGCCTAGTTTTGAAGGCGGTCTTCCATGTATCTTTTTCTTTGCCTCAAAACTAGTGATATCCATACTTCAAGTCCAGCTTGATGAAGTAATTTTCTTGCTGCAACTGATCTAGTAAACTGTCTATCCTGGAAACGGGATATCTATTCTTGAGTGTTATTTTATTAAACGCCCTATAATCTATACACATCCGCCAAGTCCCATCCTTCTTTGGCACAATGATGATGGGTGGCCCACATGGTGATGTACTCAGTCGAATGACACCCAGTTCCAGTAGTTGATGCAGATATTTCTTCACCTCACTTGCTTCTATAACAGATTGCTTGTAAAACCCAATATTTTGCAACGGGGAGTCTGGAAATAGATGGATCTCGTGCTCCACTTCCCTTTTAGGTGGTAATCCTTTAGGCTTTCAGAACACATCCTTGTATGCATGTAACAACTCCTCCAATTGTTGTTTTTGTTTCTTAGTACACCCCTCCAGGGATGCCTTTCCTCTTATTGAATCCTCTTTAGACTGAATTTCTCCTAAAAACAATAAAACATACTTCTTGCTGGAACTGATCAATTTCTTGGCTTGGTTGGAACTTACCAGTGAAATTTTCGACTTGCCTTTGTGCGTGTTGATGATGAACAATTTTCCATCCTTGATGAGCTAGTAATTTTTATATTTCATCACACATGTACATGTATGGACTCCCAAACATGACTCAACATACATCAAGGGGAACCACATCCATATCTACTTCATCAATAAAATCAACACTAATAGAAAATCTAATTTTGCATTGTTTTGTTACCTTCAACTCTGCATCCTTGTCTACCCACCCCAGTGGATATGGGTTTGGATGATCACAAATTTCCAGCCCCAACTTCTTGATCATCTCTGCTGCAATGAGATTTGCCTGTGATCCTGAGTCGAACAAAGTGTCAATATTTGTCTTCTTGACCGGTATCTTTATATGGAAGAGTTTTGTCATTTCTTCCTCTTCTTGTTGTTGAAGGCTACTCAGATTCACCTCCTTTTGCATTGATGTATAGATTATCTTCTCATCCATGTCCAAGCTTCTTCCAATTTGGTTGTTTGAATCAGTGGCCATGATATTCATATTCTTATTATATTTCTTCTTGTTCTTAAGGTTTATCTTTGGATGCAACTTCTGACACTTCTCCTCTATATGGCCATGAATGTTGCGGTGGTTGCAATGTTTGTTAGGATCTTTGCATTGGTGTGTTTTGGCTATCATATTTTTATCTTTTCCCCCTTTTTTCTTCTTCTTCCCCTCCTTAGAAGCTTCATGTTGCTCCTTCTTCTTTGTTATCACTCAGAAGTTTTCCCTAGAAGTTATCAAAAGAAGGAATAATCCGAGGTAACCACAAACCAATCTTTTAGACTCAGGTTCTAGCCAACCTAAGTCCAGAGAGGGCTCTCTCTTTGTGATTTAACTTTGTTTTTATTAGATTTTAGGCTAGTTCTTAGTGTTCATGAGGATTTTGATTTTAGATTGAAAGTTGGGTGGTGGAATTCTTGGAACAGATGGATAGAGCTAGGTCTTCAAGCCATTGGGCTATGGAGTCAATTAAAGGATAACATAACTAGACTAGATCTTTAAAGGGAATGTTCATAGGGCAGGCCAGGAAAGCAAAAGGAAAATCTTCAAGTTTAATGGATGAGATGGTTCTAACCAGGGTGAAAGGGCAATGAAGAATCCTTAGACCGAGATCGGAATGAAAGAAAGTAGGTGACCATGAGCAAAGGGAAATTAAGAATCCTTTGCTATAGACTAGGGGGAGAAACAATGGAAGCAAGGGAGTAGTCAAGAATTCCCTAACTAAGATAGTTTAGCAGAAAAAATTAGGAATGTAAATAGTCAAGGCAAAGTTCATTTAAGCAAGTTTTGAAATATCATTCCTAGTTTAACACTCAGATTTCATAGAAACACATATGATTATTAAGAAACATAAGGAAAAGCAATAATACACATGAGAGAATACTTATTTGATTTTTTCTTTACACAAGAATCCTATAAAATATCTGAGCTTTATTCCATGATCCAGCAAGCCAATCCAGTCATTGATACAATAGAACTTAGAATTGAGAGAGGAAGTCTATAGAGATGTCTTCGAATCCACCCCTAAATACTTTGAAATGTGAAGTATTTATAAAAAAAATATTTACAAAATATCTCATAACAATATGAGATTTAATCTAGGGAATCAAAATATCTTCAAGCTTGAAGGTAGGGACAGATGGAAAACTGCATCATGCTGTCCCTCTTATTGTTGCAGTTGTATTTGAGCCCTTTAAGTTGGATGATATTTGTACGTTGGAATCATCTTTATCTTTAATCTTTCACTAGTACTCTTTAACCTGCTACTCTTTGACCTTGCTGATCTGTCTCTTACCTGTTTTATCTGGCTGCCTTCAGATTTACTGTGGTAAATTATAGTAAATATGTCATCTTTTCCCACCATTCATCCTTAGGTAACTTTGCTTTCAACATTCTTCTGTAGATTTCGTTTGCCTTTGTGTATTTGGCAAAATTAGGCTTGGTGACAAACAAATGTTTCACCTCATGCTCTAGAAAAAATAGATTCTCCAAAGTATCATACAATACTTTTCCAGTTGGCAAGGCTTTGATACCTAAAGTGCTTGCTTGTTCCTTGGCCAACTTCCTTAGTCTATCAGTGTAGTCCAATTGGGTCATAAGTTTATCATGGATGACCATAGGACTGGGAAGGCCTTTGTCCCTCAAAATTTGAAATTTGTCCATGAATTTGTCAATGGCCACCTACATATTATGGCATTTTTCTTCTAAGTTGACCATAAGGTTTCTTTTGGAAAGAACCTTTTTGACTTCTATGATGGCTTCAGTCCTATCCTCTACACCAAGCTCATTAAGCTCATGTTTGTTCTTACTATTTAGGAAGTGGATGAGTCGATTTTCATCCTCAGGTTGATCTCCTAAATCTTCCCTTACTTTCTGAATAGCCTCAGTGGCTACTTTCACCAATTTAGTCTGCTCAAATATAACTTGAATTTATGGCCAAATATCACCGATAGAGTCAATGATATTGGCCCAGAGCATCTCCTTGGTCTATCCTAGTGGCTTTTGTAGAGTTAAATCTTTTTCTAGGACCTTGATCTTCTCACCCATCCTTAGGGCTTTCTGTGTTTCTTCTCTCTGCTGAATTTGGGCAAGCTTACAGTTAGTTTCTAAGCTTGCCACTTTCTCCTTTATCCTTTTGAGCTCTATTTCCTGGATTGACATATCCTCCATGGCTTTTACCAGCTCTGCTGTTTTCTCTGTTGAAGTACCTACTGTTGTAGATTCAATGGTGATTGGCAGTGCTATGGCAGGTGGAGCTGTGGGTGCCAATGATGCTGCCAATGTTGAAGGAACTGCAGTAGAAATAGTGGGAATGGTAGTCCTAGAAGTGGTGGCCAAGTCACTTTGTTTGGACTGAATCAATGTGTCTAACTCCTTCTCTATTTCTTTCAGTTGGTCATTTAGCTTTAGGACCAAGTCCATAAGCTCTTCTTGTCCTTTTTGTGTCTCCAGGACTTTTGTTGTTTGTGGGTGATGTAATGGTGGAATCTTGAGTTGCTTCTTCAAAGCAGCTATGTCATCATTCTTCTTCTTTATCAATTTTTCAGTGGCCTTTACATCTTTGGGATCGTGTCCCAACTCAATGATTAAGTCCTCTAAGGACTTGATTCTGGTGTCTTTGGCCTGTGAAGAGGCCTTCTCCAATTGGAACTAAGTTGATATGTTATTCAGGGAGTTTTACAATTGGTAGGCTGCAATGTCCTTCCCTGTCAAGGTGGAGTAAATCATCTCCCTTGTTTGCTTGTGCAACTCAATCTAGTCAATAGGATGAATGTCCTTTGCTAGTACTTCGAAATCTATCTTTTTGAAGTCTGATGTTTTTCTTGGCTGCTAAGTAGTAGGCTTCATAAATGTCATTTTCATTTTTCCTTCTTTCACATCATAGGCTGACATAAGCCTTGTCTAATTGGTAGGTTCCATATTTAAGTATTGTGCATAAGTTTGGGCTTTTAGCCTCTCATTTCTGGCTTTTATGTCCTTGTACCTTTCTTTGATTTCTTGGTCTCTGTCAGCTAGCACCCGGAATGAGGACACTTCAACACTCTGCTACCTTTCTAACATTTGAGTGTGTGAAGTGGAAGGTTCTAGTGTGCCCCTAAAGGGAGTGGCATGCCTACTTCCTTCTCTTTCTGTGCTGGTGGCCCCAATTGTTTCTTCTATGAATTCTTGTTTAGAGACAGGATTTATCCTTTGCCTTTTGACTAGGCTGGTCTCTGCATATGCCTATGCAGTTGCTTTTCCTGGAGTAGTGGCCTCTTCCGTATTTCTTTTGAGGCTTTTCTCCTCATTTAGAGGAGTTTGCAAGATTGCAGGAGTACTCATGATGGGATCTAGTATACCTTTTTGAGTTAGCTCCTCTGATAAGTCTGGTTGTTATGAATCTTCTTGCACCTGGGATTCTTCTTCTACATGTGATTCACTTTGTGCCTGTGATCCTCCTTGTGCCTATGATTCTTCTTGGGCTTGAGATTCTTCTTGGACTTGGGATCCTCTTGGCACCTGTAGGAAAGAACCCTCATCAAGTTGTTTCTCTAGATCAATTAGAGCATTTTCAATAGCACCTTCAGTCCTATCCCTATCCACTAAAGTATTCTCCACCCATTCAAATTGATTTGCATATTTTTCTATTTTAGGGATTCGGTGGTGGATGTAGGGAGCCATCCTTTTTTTCTGTCTTCTATTGTAGATGAAGTCCAAGGGATCAAATCTCCACATGAAGCTCTATTTTAGTTTAAGTCTCTAAAGGATTTTCTCTGCTTCTTTTCCAGCTTCTCGGATATTACACACAAAGGGGCCTAGTTGATCTTTGATTATGAGGTCAACCTTCTTTTTGGCTTTAACAAAATGCACCTCATCTAAATTGATTATCTGCCTGTAGTACTCCAGAGCAAATAACCTCATTGGGAGGTATCTGGGTAGTTTATATGGGGCCAACTCACAGCCATAGATCCTAATTTTAGTGTGATTTTGGTACAAGTACCAATCTCCCACTTTTTGTTGTTTTGAAAGCTGCAGGATCCTCCTGATATCTGAACTAATTCTTGGAGGACTTCCTAACAACATTATTACTATAGGATGTGCAAAAGATTTATGAAGTTTGTATATGGATATGGGGAGTCATGCTTATGGATCAGAGGAGTCCAGAAGATCACTGACCTAGGATGACCTTTAGTATCAAGCTTTTGGAGAGTAAAGGGGAACTTGTCAGCTTGGTAATATAGAAAAAGATGGTACAAAACTGAGGAATACTTGAATACTCTTTCATTACTCATTCTAAGAAATTGTTCATGCATCCTATCAGCTATGAACTTGGCATAATCATACATGACAATAGGAGGCTGTCCTGGAGTGAAGATGGACATGAAGGCTAAGATGATTTCATCTATATACTCACTGGTGGTGTATCCTAAGACACTAGAAATCATTGCTACAATGTCCTGACCAAATGGGGAAAATATGGTAGCCACATATGGAGGAGGATCTTTTGGGATATGCTTTTCCTCCCTAATGAAGGTTTGAAACATCTCAGCAAGTTTTGCAGTGGTAAGCTTGGGGAAATGGTCTAATAGGTCTCCAATTGAAATAGGGGTTAGATTTTTCCCTGGTTGAAGTTGTAGCATTTCATTAATTGATTCAGCAGTGATGGTGAAAAGTACAGTTTGGTTTGGGGAAATCACTGCTCTTGGTCTGGGGATGTAGTTTGCATGGAAATAATGTACAATTTTTGGAAAGATATGTACCTCTGGGAATTGATACTTAGGCAAATTAGACTCCCAGAGACCTATTTTATCAGCTTGGTTTAGGTATTGGTCACTATATCGACAATATAGTTTGATAGAGGATTCAAGGACAGAGGTGTCCTTGATTTGGAAATCTTTATCAACAAGGGGAAGGAGGTCCAAGTTTAGGTGAGAAGCGGAAATTTGTCTGACATCCATGGCATTGGGGCGGCCATTCTCAGTTCTTGTGGATTTGAGAATGGGGGAGGTAAATTGTCAGCTTTTTAGGGCACAAGTGGTTCAATTCCAGGTGGGTTTCAGTTACTAGAGTTTCCCTTTAATTTCAATTAATAAAACTTAGTGACTTGTTCGGAAATTGATAGTGTTTTCAGTGGATTCTGGGTTAAATACCTGGAATTTGAAGAAAATTGTGTCTAAACCAGGTGAATGGTAACTTTGAATGGTCGAAAAAGCTTCAAGTAGTTTGGAAGGAAATTTGGGAGCTTTATGGCATCTTCAGGGTGCAATTGTATGTGGGTTGACAACTTTTGATGTTTGTAGGTGTGTGCATCGAATTTTTTAGTTTAAAAAATGATAAAAACAATAATTTGGGGCTTTTTTGCCTTTATGCACAAAATTCAATTTGGCGGGTATGGGTGTACAGTGGTCGTTTGTCGTGTAAGGGGTGAACAGTGGTAGTTTTGGCATGTAGCAGGCTGGCGGTAAGTGGCTTGCTTCGCACAACTTTTGGGCTCTTGGCAGTATTGGGGGAAGGCCACTCGATTCCATTCATCGAGTGCCACGTCGCCTTGGGGGCCCAGCGGAAAACAACCCATTTCAGGCAGGTGACTTTCGGATTTCGGGCCCTTCCAAAATCAACACGGGTCGTTAGATGGGGAGGGGAGAGATCTTGTGGTGGTCGGGCGATGGAGTTGCACGAAAGGTAATTGGGGGGCCCAGTGGGCATTTAAGTGCGATAGTTTTGGTTTAATGAGGGATTAAGGTATCGAGCGGGGATTAATTGGGTTTTTTTAACTAAATTAATCGAGGATCAATTAGTTAGTGGGTCCGGGGTAGAAAACCTTAGTTTATATAATTAAACTAGGGTGGGATTAATATTGCAGGAGTTAATATATATACGGGAAATGGGTTTTCACTAGGGATTTAATAAATAAGTTAATAATTTAGTCAAATGAGTGGAAGGGGCACCATATCCTAAGCATACGATTTTCATGTTTTTTAATGCTTTTCGATAAAACTTAGGATATAGTGTTTTTTGTGGGTTTTTGATATGAAAAAGAGTTATGTGGGGGAACAAATACTTTTCCTAGGTAAAAGTGATTTAACCTTAGGAAAGAATATTATTAGGAAAGATGAATGAACTGAGGGGGGGAATGAATGTTTATGAGGGGATTTTATTGCCTATAAGTCATTGAGCCAAGGGTCCAATCCCTCCAAAAGTCAGAGAAATGCTCTGAGCCTCTTTGACTTAGGGTTTTTAAGTACTTTGATCTTTATTTTGGGAAATTAGTTAAGTAAAAGGTGAAATGAATGAGGGAAATTAATTAATTGACTTTGATATCCATCTGCATGCTTGAGTGCCCATTCACATTTGGAACTTTTATGATGAAAAAGATGATACACATGCTTTTGTCTAATCAATCATCAAAATTCTGCAACCTTTCTACTACTTACCCACCTACTCATCCTACCATTTTTACTTCTCTTTATTAGGGTGCATTTGAGCTAGCAAACCCTTATCAAACATTTTTCTTTTCTTTACAACAGTAAACTAACTAAATCTAACCTTATTACATCCAAGGGCTTAGATTAAATAGTTGAGCTCCTTTTATTTACTCTACCTATCTACTTATCTGCCAAGATTAAACAGTTTGGTCAGATTTTATTCTCTATCTATGGACATGAAATTGAAACATGAAATAGCCAAGCTTAAACATTTTGACTATCATGGATTGTGGCAAAGATTACAAACTACACACAATCATTTATTTTGCACAAAAAGTAAATAGTAGTGGCATTTTGACTTGCACACTTTCATGGTCTTTTCTTTTCTTGGGTTTCATATTTTTCATCTTTTTTGACCTTTTTATTCTTTTTTTCCTTGATTATTCTTTTAGGACATACCCTCTTTATATTTTTTAATTTTTTGAATATGGAAAACATTTACAGAAAGCAAAGGTATGTACATATTACAGGTTTAATCTTAGTCGTTCAAAAATTATGTCTCCTACTGGTATAGGAACCTAACATGCTTCAATCCACTTGATTATGCTCTTTTCAAGCCTATATTCTCTAGGTACTACGCCTGTACACAAGCCTCATCCACTAATTTGGGCTTCAACATCATCACTTTCTCATGCAGATGGCAGTGTAGACCCCAAAAATACTTAAGGAGTGCGTCTAGGTTCTTTGGAGAGATACCCAACATTATATCCATCTTACTCAATTTTGTGGTGTACTCCTGCACACTTTGGCCTAACTTTTCCTTGAAGTAATGCCATTGGATCCACTCGTCCTCCATGCACCCAATGGGATAAACTACGACTTAATGAGGGTTTTTAAATCCTCCCACTTAGACATTGGAGGTTCTCCCTCCAACCTCATGGTTTCCGTGTGGTTCTCCCATCAAGTTAGTGCATGGCCTTCTAATTTTAGCTGTACGACTGAGATATTTTTCCCTTCCTCAATCTTATGGATGCTGAAATAAACTTCCAGTTGTTGCAACCAGTGGTTTAGCTTAAGAGCGATGATCTCGCCATGGTACTACTTGATATCAACTTTTGATTCCATTTTGAACAGGGATTAATCCATAACACTTGAACTGGGTTGATCTTTTTTGGGTTATTTCTTCGGCTCATTCTCCGTGTCTTCCCAATCTCCCGATCCCCCTTCTGGTTTGTCCTCTACTTTGGAACCCCCATCTTGTCAAAATATCCCTAACTTATTTCTTAGGAAGCCATGAGGAGGTTCACATTGCAATTTATATCCTCGACTTGTTGTTCAAGCCGCAAAAACCTCACCTCTACAGGATCACAAGGCTCATTTACAAATTCATCAGCCATGATTAGGGTTTTACGATTTTCAACCTTGCCGGCCTAGATCCCCTACAAATATCCACAAATACCTAAAAAAATCTGCTTTGATATCAAATTATCCATAAACTATCCAGTGGAATATCCACGACAGTTTACGGATCAACCCAGAAGGGCAAGTAGGCCTTGTGTCATCGAATCCAGACCTTGGTATGCCATGTTCTCATCTCTATACTTATCATATTATTCATAATATAAGGAATCTTCTATGTGACTGCCTAACCCATGGAAAGTGTTGTCTGAGAGTACAACATTGTCCATGTCCCCCCCATTATAAGATGGAGGTTGCCCTGGTTTTTTTGTGTTGTCTGCAGATTCCACTATCTCTTCAAGGGTAGTGAAAACAAAATATTCTACTATGGAAACCACTATCCCAGTAGGAATTATTTATTTCTTATTTTTAAAATAAGGAATATTATGTGCTCTAGGAATTATTCCAATAACCTTTGCAAAGCAATGGGTTATAGGCTGAATTGCCTAGATGTGCTTGTAAGAAACTTCTCGAGTTTGTTCCGGGCTGGGCTAAGAAATCCACCTACTTTAGGTATATGAGTCAGAGACGTGATGAGAATGTTGCTGCCTTTTCCAGAGGAATTATGTTGTGGGTGGGGCGGAGTTATCAACCATAAAAATCTAGCTTCCCTCCTTTTAGCACCAGAAATGTTGATAGTGCTGGACCTGCCAACATTTAAAGGGGTCTCCCCGATATAAGGTATCAATTAGAGCTCACAATGTTTGTTGTAGGAACCCCATCCAAAATACAACCTGGTTCTCATCTACTTGAATATTTTCCTTGGCTTTAGCTATAAACAAGAGAGAGAATCACATATGTGTCTTCAAAAAGAAAGTAGGTGTGCCTAGTAAATGTTCGGTTATGGATTTGTCAAGGTTCTGATACTCTGGAGGGAGAACAAAGTGAGCTTCTAGGAGAGAGGTAATAGTACCACCTTATCATAGACACACACAAAAAAGAAAGATTCATCTAACATCTAGTGGAAATGTCCACGAATATGTGACTGTTGTTACAACCATTACAACACATTCTCAATATGATAAATACTAAAATAAGTGAAATAGTTCAACTACTTTGGTATAGGTGAAAACAAACACGAACCAGAAACATTTACAAAAAATTCTGACAAATATTCATAATCCATGCATGAAGAACGTGCTGAACATCAGGATTGAAATATTAAGTAAAAGTCCCAAGACACATGAATACAATGAACACCACTAGCTCCAATAGTGGAGCGTTGGAGCCACTACTTGCTCCCCAAAAGAGCTAACTCCGTCTCTCTAATTCCTTATGGGAGAATTCAAGTTGAAAAGTCAATTGCTTGTACAATGAGGGTGTATATATAACAAATGGGGTGATCCTTCACCTCCCTTGTGACTCTTGGACTATCCTCATGATTGTTTGACTTCCCTATGAATTTTCAACTCTTACACGAGTCTTTACATTCTGTACATTTACTTTGTACTTCCAATTTACAATACATTTCAAATAAGAATTTACATAATCCAAAAAATTATGTGTCACATTGATATAGATCTTTGGGGAGGCTCCCAAGATCTGAAAAATTGAAATGCCAAAAGAAAAGAGGAGAACACAAACTAACAAAACCACAAAGAAACATTTTTTATTAAAACACATAATAATTGTAAAGGCTACATTGTGGTGGACAATCTGTCCTTTTACAAAATGCAACTTGTTACTTATAGCCTTTTTTAGTTACAATACCACAGGTAAATTCCATGGGTGGGTAAATACCATGGGTGAATGAATACCATCGGTGGATGTCACTTACAATACAATGGATAAATTACATGAGTGGATAAATACTATAGGAGGATGAATACCAAGTGTGTATTCCACTTACAATACCATGGGAAAATACCATGGGTGAATGAATACCATGGGTGGATACCACTTACAATGTCATGGGTAAATTCCATGGGTGGATAAATAACATGGGTGGATGAATACCATGCATGGATGTCACTTACAATACCATGGGTAGATTAGATGGGTTGATGAATACTATGGGTGGATGTGTACCACAGGTGGATGCTATTTTCCATTCAGATCATTCCTCCCTCCTTAAGAAGCAATGGTCCCCATTGTGTGAATTTCCCTCTTGAGAAGCCTTTGTTGAATATGAAGAGCCACTGAAGAGAATGGTTTTGTGTGGTTAACCCATAATAATGATGAACAGAGATCCGAGTATAGAGATACCATGTAATGCTTGTGGCCAACTGTGATACTAATAGTGTGCGGCCTAGAAAATGGACTTCAATAAAGTGTGGGTTTGAGGATGACCCATAACCATGAAAAACGAAGATCCGAGGATAGAGATACCCTGTAATGCTTGTGACGAACTATGATACTAATAGTGCACGACCTAGCAAATGGAATTCGATGACGTGTGGGTTTGTGGATGACCCATAACCATTAAAAATGATGATCCAAGGATAGAGATACCCTATAATGCTTGTGACCAACTCTAATACTAACAGTGCGCGGCCTAGCAAATGGACTTCGATGACAACGATTTTGTGCGGTTGAACCATAACCGTGATGCTAACTGTTAATGAAGTAGTAGGTGCTTACATAGCTTGGGGTGGGAGGGAATGTATCCAAAGAACTTGATATGAATGCTGCTATGTTGAAACTAATGAATGTCAAGTAGGTGCCTACTAAAGCGGGGTGGGAGGGCACATCTCCAAAGGGAACTTGCTCTGAATGCTGCTCCAGATTTAAAATGGCCATAAATCGGACAATATAACTCAAATTATTTATTATAACCTATTTTTGGAAATAGAATGACCACTATGCAGCTTCCCATCTGATTGAAATCCCTACCTGGACGCTTTGGAAACTCAGATTTGTGCTACAACTATCCCACCGTCACAAAAGTTCTGAAAAAAATAGCTGATCTTAAATCAACGATGTCTCCCTCATCCAAACTTTGATTTGACCAATTTGTTTTTTGAAATTGGGTGAATTTTCAAGAGGAGCTCATATCTACAATCATTCTTCTAGAATTCTACATAAAAAAAATGAAAAAAACAATATGAGAGTCGCTGTCCACGAATTTCCATGAAAAAAATTGTTGCAACATAGCTGATTTTAAATCAATAACATATCCCTCATCTGGACTTCTAATCGGCTGATTGTTTTTTTAAGTTTAGGTATTTTTTTGCAAGGAATCCAGATATGTTATTAATTTTGGTAAATATTGCACCAAAAGTTTCATATCTGATCTACAAACTCACCGCCCGAGAAAATTCCTGCAAAAAAGTGAAAAAGGAAAAATTCTTCCCACTTTGCCCAAGAAAGTGCTATGTTGAGGTCGTAGCACATGCCTGAAGTTTGTTGAATATTGCTACAAAAATTTGAAACTGAAATATGCATCAAACCCTCATTCCCATGGAATCGTAAGATGTCTCTGATACCACTGATCTAGATCTCTGGGAAGGCTCCCAAGATCTGAAAAATTGAAATGCCATAAGAAAAGAGGAGAACACAAATTGACAAAACCACAAAGATTTTTTTTATTAAAATAGATAATAACTTTAAATGCTACATTGTGGTGGACAATCTGTCATTTTACAAAATGTGACTTGTTACTTATAGCCTTTTTTAGTTACAAAACCACAGGTAAATTCCATGGGTGGGTAAATACCATGGGTGAATGAATACCATGGGTGGATGACACTTACAATACAATGGATAAATTCCATGAGTGGATAAATACCATAGGAGGATGAATACCAAGGGTGGATGCCACTTACAATACCGTGGGTTGATGAATACTACAGTGGATGAATACCATGGGTGGATGTCATTTTCCATTCGGATCACACATTATGACTCATGACATGAAATTTTATTTTTATGAAAATGATTTAATTGTCTCAAAATTTTCTTTGTATGAAAAATTATTATGAGGAAGATAATATTGCATAGATGTAGGCTTGAGTTTTGATTCATTAATAGGTGCAAAATAACCTTGCTCATTAGAAATAATTTTGAGAAATTTGCAAAATCATTGTAAATAATATAATCAGTCTTCTCAACACATTCAAGAGAGGGAATCTCTTCCAAAAACTTAGTTTGAACTCCTCCTGCAATAAATAACACCTGTTGGAATTCAAAATGATTGGATGTAGGTAGTGAGGTGGGAGTAGTAATATTATATCCAAGACTTTCTCTATATGTTTTTATCTCAAGGGAAACATGATTAGTGATTCCCTACCTATTCTTCCAAAGTATACATCCGATATAGCCCATCTTGTAGAGGAAAGTATTTCAGATTAATCACGTTGTTAGGATTTGGTTGATGTTTTGAACCACCTAATGTGGTTCATCCTCAGGACTAAGTGAGGAATCCATCGATACCAAGGAATAAATAGTAAGGATGCAATATTGCCCAGAGTTAGTCGTTAAAAACTAGTTGTTGGTGAATTAGTTAATATGTAAAGAAATTAATTATTAGGGAGTTAGTGGTAAGGAGTTATTTCATTAAAATATTCTATGTTTAGTTGAAAATAGTTGTTAAGGAATAATTAAAAATAAAATATTGAATTTTAATATTATCGAATTAATGTAAAGTAGTTATTTCTTCCAAAAATGTTTTCAAATAATCAAATTATATCATCTTATTTGTTAGAGGTTGACTTATTAGAAAACTAGCTGTTATGAATTTAGCAATTTTATCCCAATGTAATCAAATAATTATTAATTTATTAAAATCAAGTTTATATTATCAAGTTCTTCAAAAAGGTAGCCCCAAGAGTTAGCTCAATCGGTCAAATCAAGTGCCTCGCCAATGGGAGGTCACAGGGTCGAATCCCGAAAGCTCTTGGGGTTAGGTCAGTAAATAGGCCGAGGGGTGTTGATGCCCTTCGGGTGGCGTCCACTCAGTGTTTAAAACCCTGGACGTAGCGGCTACCCACTGACCCGGGTATTCGTGAACCAGTAAGTTAAAAAAAAAAGTTCTTCAAAAAGGAAGTGATGATAAATAAATCAAATTAGAGTTAAAGGATAACAAGAAAAATAATACTAGAATTTTATATTGTTATGCACAAATATATATATATATATATATATATATATATATATATATATATATATATATATATATATATATATATATATAGATATATATATATATATATAAGTAAAATAATAATAATAATAATAATAATAAATAAATAAATAAATAAAAATAAAAATAGGGGATCAAGGCAGAAAACAAAAGAAAATAAACCAAAAAGAGAAAAAAGAGGAGAGGGGAGAAGAAAGGAATGATGAGTTACGATGAGAGAGTTGGAATCCAACTCTTACTCAATTTCCAACCATCATCCCTATTAAGATTTTTGGCATGCCTTTTGATCTCAATCGCCTCCCTAAGCTTCCTATGGTGGAAGTGATCTACCTTAGCGATGACTTTGGATTCTTCAATGCAGACATGGTGCTTTGATTTTTCTGCATGCTCGGCTAAGGCTGATGAGTGGGAGCGATTGTGTCTAATGTCTGCAGCATGCTCATTGATTCTTTGCTTAATAGATCTACCTATTTCTCCAATGTAGGGGATACCATAGGAGCAGGGAACAAGGTAGACCCCTTTTGAGTCCTTAGGATCAATAGGGTCTTTAACAGATCTAAGAGAATTCTTAATGGTATTGAGAGGTTTGAATGAAGAGGTGACATTAATCTTCTTTAGGATATGGGAAATCCTATCAGTGGTTCCTTGGATATACAAGAGATGAACCTTAGAGATAGGATCATCACAAGAAGGTTTAACTCTAGGCTCTTTGCAAGCTTTGTGAAAGGTCTCGAGGCTTTTAGATCTGCTATACTCATTATTTGTAAACACTTCAAGAAGATGGGATTTCTCCTTTTCAAGGTGGCTATTGTTAGAGATTCTTAGGGCACAGGTAGAAAGAGTGCTAAGAACCCTGAATTTCTGAGTTAGGAAATGATGAGAACTGACATGGAGATATTGTTCCGTGTGAGTCTTTTTTCTGATAGACTTGGTGACAAATGGAACCATCACTCATCCTTGAAAGGAGAATGTCGAGAAAGGGAAGGCAACCATCCACCTCAACTTCCATCATGAACTTGATGGAGTCAGATTGAGAATTAAGGTGTTTAAGCAATAGGTCGAGCCTCTCCCGACCATGAGGCCAGATGACAGAAGTATCATCAACAAACATATTCCAATTTTTAGGGAAAAATTGAGCAGTGGCTAAGGCCTTGGTCTGAAAATCTTTCATAAACAGGTTAACGACAATAGGGGAAAGAGGGGATCCCATCGTAACACCGTAAGTTTTCTCATAGAAATCACCTTGGAAACTGAAGAAGTTCAAGGTGAGGTAGAGGTTAACTAACTTGGCAGTGTCTTTGTCAGTGATGCGATTTATGATATCAATGGCTTCTTGGATGGGGATTTTAGTGTGTAAGGAGACAACGTCAAAACTAACCAGCAAATCACCTGGTTCCAATTTGATATCTCTCCACTCTTGAATAAAGGAGGTATAGTCTCTAACAAAAGAATCAGTATGCCCAACAATAGGCTTAAGCTTATGAGCTAATAATTTAGCAAGAAGATAGGTGGGTCCACCTATTGTGTTGACAATAGGTATCAGGGGGGCCCTAGATTTATGAATCTTTGGGAGGCTATAGATCCTTGGGGTGAGGGGATTTCTCTCAATAAGCTTACAGGAAAGAGGACTAAGAGACAAATCCGACTTGATAGCGGTTGCTACCTCCTTTCTTCTCCCCTCTCCTCTTTTTTCTCTTTTTGGTTTATTTTCTTTTGTTTTCTGCCTTGATCCCCTATTTTTATTTTTATTTATTTATTAATTATTATTATTATTATTATTTTATTTTACTTATTTATTTATTTCATATATATATATATATATATATATATCTATAGATATATATATATATATATATTTGTGCATAACAATATAAAATTTCTAGTATTATTTTTCTTGTTATCCTTTAACTCTAATTTGATTTATTTATCATGGCTTCCTTTTTTAAGAACTTAATAATATAAAATTGATTTTAATGAATTAATAATATATATATATATATATATATATATATCTATATATATATATATATATATATATATATATATATATATATATATATATAGATATATATTTGTGAATAACAATATACAATTTCTATTGTTATCCTTTAACTCTAATTTGATTTATTTATCATGGCTTCCTTTTTGAAGAACTTAATAATATAAACTTGATTTTAATAAATTAATAATTATTTGATTACATTGGGATAAAATTTCTAAATTCATAACAACTAGTTTTCTAATAAGTCAACCTCTAACAAATAAGATGATATAATTTATTAATAAATAACTTCTTTACATTAATTTGATAATATTAAAATTCAATATTTTATTTTTAATTATTCCTTAACAACTATTTTCAACTAAACATAGAATATTTTAATGAAATAACTCCTTACCAGTAACTCCCTAATAATTAATTTCTTTACCTATTAACTAATTCATCAACAACTAGTTGTTAACGGCTAACTCTCAACAATGTTGCATCCTTACTATTTATTCCTTCTGATTGATGGATTTCTCACCTAGTCCTGAGGATGAACCACATTAGTTGGTTCGAAACGTTGACCAAATCCTAAAAATGTGATTAATCCGAAAGACTTTCTTCTACGTTATGGATCAAAAAAGTCTTAGTCTAATATAGCCCATCTTGTCCAATGGTTGAGACCCAATACCTGTAGTGTGTTTTTTAAACCTAAGAGAAACAACATGAGTAGTGGAAAATAAACCATGTAATGAAATAAAAAAATCAACATGAATGGTATTATAATAAATTAGAGTACAATAAATATCATTAGTAAATTAGTTTGGATGCTCAACATCATCAGGTTGGTTCTCAACATTTTGCAGATGATTGACTTC
The DNA here is from genome assembly GCA_031772625.1 of Pinus tabuliformis. Taxonomy (NCBI): domain Eukaryota; kingdom Viridiplantae; phylum Streptophyta; class Pinopsida; order Pinales; family Pinaceae; genus Pinus; species Pinus tabuliformis. Next base: position 510,176,723 of record CM062816.1, on the reverse strand, counting down.
CAATTCAAGATTATGTTGGTAGTCTTGTAGGTTTTGAATAGTTTCATCCTTTCCAGTCAAGTGCATCAACAAGGAGTTGTGAAATTCCTTAAAATATGGATACTAATTTTCAATTCGCCTTGTCCTGTTTGCAACTGAGCAATAATAGCCTACAAGGTAAGGAATTATTGACAAAGAAGATCAATAACATTTATCTTTGAGGAATATGTAGTAACATCATCAATTTTTTCATACAGAGGGGATAAAGTTTTCCACACCTCAATTGGGTTATCCTTAGCTCGATATGTACCCATAGTTTGTCTATGATAGTTTTTCTAATGAGGCCTCTTAACTGTGCACATTACTCCTTATATACAACTAAGTATTACACATCGATAGGTTTCTTGTGTTGTCCATTAACAAACCGCCATAGGTTATTACTACTGTGAACATCAACCATCTTCCTCTTCCATGGAAGATAATTGGAGCCTGCTAACACAAGAACAAAAACTACAACTAATGTCATAATGGCGAATTCAGAAAAGGAAATAAACCTTTTTCAAATAAAAAAAATATACTAATGCATAGAAGAAAAAATGAAATAAAATGAAAATATTTCATACTTATGAGAAACTTACCATTCAAAGGTAACTAGTCGAAGATTAAAAATCTCCAATAATTCTTGGTATTTGAATAATCATTGGTTGTTGAATTAACATATCTGTAATCAAAAAATTTTGGAGGGGAAATTTTAATGATGAAGAATTATCCTGAAGTTTAAAAATATTGGTGAATCTCACTAATCCCTAATATGCAAACTATAACATGTTTATTGATGTATTTGTAAAATTATTCAAATTTATAATGATTTTATGTATACTCTCTATATAATATTGGCGATTTTTAAGGTAAAATGATTTTATATTTTAAAATTTGGGCATATCATTTTTGTGAAAAAATGGAAATTGGATTTTTTTTTGTGGAAAAATCATGGAAAATTAGCCCACCTGCAAATATTAGACCATAAAATTTTCCATGATTTTGAATAATATTCATATGAAAAGATTACATAGATGCTATTTTTATTATAAATAAAGTAAGCATTGAATAAACTTAACACTTAACCAAATAATAAAGTTAGGAAAATTTAAATACCAAAACCCAATTATATTTGGTGATGATAAAATATTTATTTATTATTATAATAATATTTTTTTTATGATAATAATAAAATATTTATTATAAAAAATGTGAAACTTTATTAAAAAAGTCAAACTCGATTATAATAAAATATTACAAAATAATAGTAATAATAAAATTTTAAGGTCACTGCCAAGGAAAATAGCAAATTGGTGTATGGGACACCCTTGTTTGTGGGACGAGGGACCCACCTCCATGCAAAAATTTGATTATTGAAATATATGAAGGAATACATATTCTACCACCTTGGATTTGAACCTGTAACCTCTTAGGAGGAAACCCATGATCTTAACCATTAGACACATTCAAGTTTTATAAGGATGAATGGATGAATTATATACCAAATAGAACTTACCATAGAATCGACATGTTGATTATATACCATATAACATGAGGAATGTGTAACTCTATTAAAAAAAAAAATTATTTTACCACATCAACCTAGAGTATATGGGGGATCCCATGCATGGGTTTGTAAATCTTTGTCACATTGTGAATGGGTTTTTAGCATGATAGTCTAGACTATGAGCTGACACCAGTTTTGGATTCTACACTAGTATTGTATGCCCGATGCAACAAAACTTAAAGGATGGTATAAAACAAAAATCCAGGTAGACCTTAGCCAAAATTTCTCACAAAACAATCTTGCTATAAAGAATGCCACCATTGATGGGTTTGATAAGATAAAAATGTTATAGCCTAGTAGGGAAAATTTTATGGAAAATTATCTTGAAGTTTAAAAACATTGGCGAATCTCACTAGTCCCTAATATGAAAACTATAAAATGTTTATTAATGTATTTGTAAAATTATTCAAATTTATAATTATTTTATATATACTCTCTATATAATGTTGGCAATTTTTAAGGTAAAATAATTTTATATTATAAAATTTGGGCAAATCATTTTTATAAAAAATGGAAATTGGTGAATCTTTTTTTTGGAAAAATCATGGAAAATTAGCCCACCTACAAATATTAGCCCCTAAAAATTTCCATGTAGTCGAGTCAATGAAAAAAATTACAAATCAAAAATCAACATTCAACAGTGCCTACAAACAAAAATAGATTTGGAAACCTTAATTTTTTTCCATGGAATTATAGTAAACCCTGGCTGTACATATCCATAAACTTTCTATAAAAGTTAGTACAATACACAAAGAACTAAGAGAAGGGGCCCAACAGATAAATCATAAAAAAATGACCCTTGTCAAAATTTTTTCTCCAAAATTAATTGTTGACATAGAATATATTAGCTTTAGAAAAAATCATTTCATTTGGTAAAAAAAAAATGGCCTGGTAAAAAAATTAGGCATGATAAATACCAAACCTATAAATATTTAGGTTAAAAGATTAAATTGACCAAAGCTAGGTTAAGAAAATTAATTAAATAATGGGAAACCAAAACCAAATTTAACAAACCAATAGTCAATACTAGATGATTTTGGTGTTATGGAGACAATGGTTAGGCCATTTAAAAAAAATAAAAAAATCAATATTGTATTGAAAATCCCCATATCTAAAGAGAAGCTTTAATAACTACTAGATGTTATGTGATATGTACAAAATCATAGTTTCTCAAATTGAAGAAAGTGTTCTTATGTAAATTACTTAATGAGGTAGAAAACAATAACACACTATGGTACCATGTTGGAATATTGAAAATACGTAGAAACATATAACAATATAAAACATAATAGAAATTTACTAATCTAACCTCCTATGCAAGATAACAACATTTAATCAACAAAAGAAAGGAGACAAAAGTAAATGACACACCAAATTAACATGGTACAATCCAAGTTGGGGAAACATCCACTAGAAGGTAACAACATCTTACCTCTTACAAAGAGCACTTCCACAAATGCTTCACTACTTTACAAATATAATACCTTGATTTTTTGTTGTGTTTGTCATGGGATTCCCTAACCTTTATTATATATCAAGAGATATTACATCCCAACAATACATGTGGGATAATGGAGTTTCAACTCTTTATATAATATATTATTCTAAGGGTATTTTACTCCATGATGAATGTTGGATCAACCTCTTTTACATAAAATTATAATTTCTTCTAATATTGCCTAGACATTATTACCTCCCAAAGGAACACATTCCAACAAATGTTAACCCATTCTTGAATAATTTATAATAAATATTTCAAGGTGCCTTGCATTTTCCTTCAAAAAGTTAGAGCAAATAAGTAAATAATCAATATAAATAATAACAAAGTCAAGGATATCAAAAATGTCCTCCATTCTTTTCTAAAATTCGAAAGGAGCATTTTTTAGTATACTAAATGGAATTACATGCCACTAGAATTGTCCTTGAGCTAATGTAAACCCTATTTCAAATATATATTTTTTGAGATATCCAGTTTTTCCAAAATCCACTTTTTAAATAAAACTTGTTCAACAAATTGCATCCATGGGGTTTTTGAAACAAAACCTCTTTATGATGGATTAGATATCTTAGAGGAAGCAGGGATTTCTTAAAATTCTTAAAATTGATAACAATACAAGGCTTGTCTATTTTCTGCTCAAAGTACTTGTCTACATAAAATTAAAGACTTTCCCATGGGATGCTACTCTTTTAGATTGACTTTCTATCATGAAACTCTTGTATCTATTATTTACACAACTTATCTTCTTCAAGACACTTTGGGATTGTTGCAACTTTTTGGGGAGTACCTTTGAAATTTTCATCATAGGGAAGTTGAAAAATTATTTTCTTTTTGAAAAAAAGGCATCAATGATGTTAGCAGTACAATGTGCTCAATTTTTTTGTCACGGGCTTTAATACTTCCTCAACATACTTATTAACATTTTTAACAATTTTCTTGATCTTTGAAATTGTTTTGAAAGACCCATCTAGTTCCTCTACACACACCATAACATCTGGTATTCTAACCTTGTATGTATTACTACATGGGTCTCTACTTGTAACTTTTCCCATTTGCAAACTAACATGTTCATGCTCCATAAAAAAATGGTAGATGTTGCTATACAAAATATTGTCCTAGTAATGTGTCCGCACTAGTATTAGATTCATTCAATGTAATTGTGCAATGAATATAGTACAACATTATTGAGAATGGAGAGGCACACCTTGAAATATTTAGTGGCTAACCATTAATTTCCCTAACCTTAGTAAATACTAGTTCGCAATAGCAAGAATACTTAATTTAACATATGAAATAATTTCCCTTGTATTTATTTTAGCTTCTCATCTATAGGCTTTGAATCCCTTTGTATTCATATCGACGGGGGTTACTATCTTATTACTAATAACCTTTATCCCATTGAATTCTAGTTATGTTGGAGTAATTTGTGCTCGCGATGTCTCCAAATAAGAGTTTTCATCTTCTTTTGCTATTTCTTCATATGATCTATTGAGTCTTTTTCTCATGAATACTCATGTTGTAATTTTAGTGTCTGTAACTTTTCCGTTTCCTTTGTAACTTCATTGATTGGTACTTATTTTTCTTTTATTTCTTTTGATTTTTTATTGCAACTTCTACCTGTTAGTTTCTCTATGGGCTTGTCTATACCAATGTGCAATCAATTGATCAAGTTGAAATTCAAGAAGGGCTTGAAAATGAGATTTTGTAGGAATTAAATAAGTATATGGGGGAGGATATGGTCCAGAAAGAGAATGAGATGTTACCACTCTTTCATGGGAAAGAGAATCAATATGAACTTGTAAAGAGCAACGTATTTGAATGGAATATGTAGGAATATCTATAATTTGAGCTTGTGATGATTCAAGAGAAGGGGAAGAATGGGAGTAAGAAACCATTTTGATACAAATAAAATATTTTTCATAATGTTAAAAATGAACAAGATGATGAAGGAGAATTCAATACAAAGCTACTGAAAGGAGGAATATTTACATAATACACAACATTACAATCACTATTTGAACAACTATGCCAATAAGTTGGATCTAAATGAGAGGAAAATAAATGGATAAACTTGGAAGGGGATTTTATCTTATATTTGTTTGGAAATTTGTTAGCCCAATGTACTTCTTCTTTGTAAATTAAAAATTTACTCTATTTTCTTGCCAATGGCCCCTTTTTGAAAAACATTTTCCTTGGACTTTGGAGAAATTATAAAGGTTTTAACCTTTTTGATGTATTTTTGCATGACTAGCCTTGGTATCTAACAATTTTTTCTTCTTTTATGTGATGCCCAAAATCAAATATGAGTGCGTTACAAATAGGTTTGAAAGGAACGTTGATTACATATTCAATTGTATTTCTTCCTTTTCCTTTGTGTAGGAAATTTTATTTGTTTTCTCAATTTTTGCATGCAAGTCAGGAAATGAAACATATTCTAAATTGATTTTATGATTAACAAGCCTTTTCTTAACAAATTATAGGATAAAATAATCAAAAGAGGGTAAGTTATATTTGAGATAATGTGGATTATATTGTTTTGGAATTTTGTACTATATCTCTTTCATTGTATATTTATATTCATGTCTCAAGTAGATGACAAATCCTTTGAGAAAAAATACATATTGGCATATGGTTTTTCGTTGTTAGGAAGTGGTTCATAAAATTGATTGCCAACCATATGAATTGGTGCCTTAAGGGGTTTAAGATCATTGAAATTTGTATCTATATCCCTTTCTTCTAGAGAAGACCACCAATAAGCTAGTTGACCCATAAATTCCCATGTATGTCATGTAACCAATCCTCGATAGCTAATTGTTTGTTTAGATAAATGCAATTGGGTGATTTCCCATCCTTCCCAAGTATTTAGTGCTTTGAGTATGTCATTAGGAGATTTACAATTGAAATAAAAAATGGGACTAGGTTCACCAATAAACATGAGGACCAACGATTCAATAGAATCAGAAGGATTTGTAGTAATTTTTTATTTTTTGTTTGTTGATATACAAATGGATCTTCAAATTTTACATTCATATATTCCTCAATATGAACTTAGAATTTAATTTATTCATTTTTCACCATACCGATTTTTGTATTTTCTCTTTTACCTCAAACCATTTCAAATTCAGCTTACAAAAATATTTTTGAGCCTTACTCAACTTTCTTTCTTTTTTAAGAAAATAAAAATAATTTGTCTCCTCTTCCCAACCTATTTATAATACATTTAGATAAACTTATGCTTTTGGATAATAAAATAAAGAATAAAAAAATTGTTATATCTCAAGGTTTCTCATGCAAAAATACACTTCAAAAGTAAAACAAATTCAAAGTTTCTCATGTTCTAAGGAAAATGTCTTCAAAAAGAGGTCATCATAAAGAAAATAAAGTAAATGTTTCATTTTTAAGAAAGGAATTAGGCTAAAATATGTCCAAATAAATCTAAGAGAAAATTTCATACTAAGATATTCCAATTATTTATCTTTAATTTATATCAAGATTATTAGGATAACTATTTAGATAGTGATCCTAATGTTGTGTATTATTTTAATATTCCTCCTTCATATGGATACATAACTAATTATTTAATACATATTGGATCATTATATCATTTTTCATCCATATCAATGCTTTTAGAGTAGAAAAAGTGGAGGAATCAAATCAAAAGACCATTTTTATCAGTAGGACCTATTTGGCAAATTGGGGTCTGAAACCTTCCAAGAGAATTTTGAGGCATAAAATAACATTTTTTGGGGGTAAAACTTTGATTCTTTAATGCAACACATTTATTTCCTCTTGTAAATACAAAGACCTTTCTAACAATGCAAGAAATACCTCAATTAGAGTGTATATGCAAAAGTTATTTCACTCAAAAGTTAACCTTCCTGTTTTGGCCACCATAATTCGAGATGATGTCATTTCAGACCCATTACTCATGGAAAATGGGCTAGACACATGATTATGATGAATAATACTTTAGAAGAGTCTATATTGTAACACTGGTTAAGAGTTGAGGTAGTAAAACCTAAACACTATGTTAGACACCTAATCCTCCAAGATTATGCAAAATTATGTAAATAGAAAATTGGAATAGGAAAAGACCCTGAAACGTGAATCTCAAGGATCACCATTCTATTTGTATATATGAAATTCATATTAATGAAATCAAATCATTCAAGAGTTACCATCCTGACCTGACATGGTAAAAGAGCGCAAGTCCCATATTAGGCATTTTCTTCCCTCCTTGTAACTCCTCTAATTGTAAAAACTAGTCTCTGTTCCAAAACAATGCCTCTCTTCTATCTCTATAACTCACATCTACTCCTTTACATGATTATTTATAACACATTATCATAATCTCGCGTTCCCTTTTGTAACACACTATCCTGCTTGCTATTGCGTGACTTTCTCTCCTAAAACCATAACAATCCCTGTGAATGTAACTCTCCTATCGATCTCTATTGGTGCCTTTGCTCTGGATACAACATGAAGACTATAGTGATAGAAATGAGGAACCCCTGCTAGACATTGTATGCCTAAATTATTGGGATATCTTGGAAAATAGTTAAGTCATTTCCTTCAAACTTAGAGTTGGATATATTACACAATTTGATGCTCTTTATTGGCATTTCTGTCTATGCAAACTTTCTCCAGTAGCTAGGTCTTATAGTCTTGATTCTTTTGTGAAGCCAAAGCCAAATCCACCCATGGATTCTATACCCAATACTGAGAAACTTGTTTTGAATCCATGAATTGAATGAAGATTTTTTGCATCTTGAAACAACAATACCCATCTTTGTCTCTAATAAATTATCAACTCCACCTTATAAGAACTAGCTCTTGATGCTACAGGAATTATGTTGGTTGTCATTAGGATAGCCGTGGATATCATTATTAGCTATTGATGTTGCACGAACTATGTTGGCACATTGTTGGGACAACCATAAATATTAGAACTAGATCTTGATACTAAAGGAATTATGTTGGAACATCATCTGTGGATATCAAAACCCACTCTTGATGCTAAAATTTTGCATTATGTAGGCTTAAAGTTCAATAGTTATGGTTGTGTTGTTTCCTTTCTCTTTGGAAAGGAGCCTTCCCATCTAATCTATGTAGAGAATTAACTGTGACCTACTTCTTACATTCTTATTAAATCAAGAGTCGGTCCACATAAGTGGAAGTGTCTGTGCATACACACTAGTGGAAGTGTCTTCATTATAGCTAATACCCTCACTAGGTGCTAATTTTGAATCCTTTGAAATTGGTCAGTATATTAAATTTTTTTCCCACTACTATGAATCAATTGAAGTTTTGAATTTATATATTTCCATAATTAATGCAAATAATTTGTGCACAAGGTTGAAGTAGGGTTATTAATTTTGGTGGCATGTGTGCCTAATACACCCTCAGTATATATACTTTTAGATATTAAAAGTTTGGTGGTTTAGAATTACTATTAAATATGCATTCCTTCAAGAGGAAGACAACTTCTCAGTCTCCTAAATTTCCTTCAAGAGGAAGACAACTTCTCAGTCTCCTAAATAAGTTATGTGCCTTACATAGAAAGAGAAGAATCATACACAAGATTCTTCTAAATGAAGAGGTGGAAAAAGAGGAAATGGATGGAAGAATAATAAAGGAAGGGAGGGTAAACATTATCAAGGAGGAAATATGATCTCCATTGTATTTGTTGAAATAGATATGGACATGATTCATCCACTTGAAAACTCTCTTGGGAAATATTATATCCAAAACAAAATGAAGATAAAGGTAAACTGTCAAATCTAGGGAAAGATAAAGCACTTGAATATGCTCATTATATTGTGGCACATTGCAATATTGGAGTAACTAAAGATTTGTTTCATACTTCATTTTATTCTTGGAAATATGTGTGGCTTCTTGATACAAGTGTAACTTGTCACATGGCTTTCTGGAAATATTCTTTTGAAGACTCCAATGAAAATGTAGATGGAGCAGTATACTTTGTAGACAAGTCAAGACTCAAGCCGCCTAGAGTTGGCACCATCATGCTCAAATTGCTTGGACTCCCTGGCTTTCTTCTGTATGATGTGTTGGTTCACAGAAAAGGTATGTTTTAACCCTTACGTTACTTGATAAATTTCTTACTTTTATGTATTTGTCTTCATTCTTGGAAAATATTTGGAAGAAAAGATTGTGAAAGTTAGTTAAAATCAGTCATTAACAGATTACATGTTTTCAGCATGAAAATACTAACTTTTTCTTATTTTATGCGCAGGAAATTAGAATTGGAAAATTGTTGTTTAGTCGATAGAATGAAAATGGCAAACTAGGAGAGAAAACCTTTCCTTGGCTGCATGGGCTAGCAAAAGATAGGAAAGAAAGTGCTAATTCAGCAAATAGAAATCTGATCGTTTAGCCATGAAATCCTGAGGATCTCTTGATCCTCAGGATTCGCTTTCATCCATTAGTTTTCCATTAGACTATATGATGCCAATGGGTGAAAAGGATTGGGACACTTACCCGTTATTATATCTTTGTATTAAACAAAGCATATTTTGTTTAGAAAATCTTCGGCAAAATCACATAACCAATCTTTTTTCGACGTGTTTCGAAAGCATATTTTGACGTTAGAGTAACTTTGTAATTTTATGAATCTAGTTGATGGGAAATACAAAGATTCTCCCTTAATTGTGTTCCGAGCTTTATTAGTAGTAACTTCTAGAGGCTTTGGGCTCGATCGCTACAATATTTGCTGCTCTTTTGTGTCATAAGTATTTCCTTATTTTCTGCAAATATTTATTACTGTTCTTTTACAGAATCGAGTTATTCTTTATAGTTTACATTTTCATTTGAAATAGATCTTTAAACTCAGTTACTTTAATGTTGTTCTTTTAATGAATTGTGTAGATTAAGCCGAGTGTTACAATTGATTGATGTTCTTTCCGATTTATGCTAAAGATTGAAGTAGTTACTTGTTGTTCTATTGTTGTAGTATTTCTTTCCATCTACTAGATCAGATAGTAGCCCATTAGATATGGTTTCTTTTAGTGCACATGCTTGAAATTCATTTCCTTTGCAAATCAATTATGATTGGATCTAGATTTATGGTTTGAGTATGTTTTGAGATTTATTCTTTGAGTTGTCTTTGATTGAACTTCGAGAATTAAGGATTTTTTAATACATTCTTGCAACGATTTGATGAAGTGTTAGACTCATTTAGTTATGTAACTGATCCAGGATGTTTTCGCTTATAGATGTATAGAAAAGAATCACATGCAAAATTGCAAGTTAACACAGAAATGTGTGTATAAGAAAAGAAGAAGTAAACACATAAAAGGCACAAAAGAAGACACCAAGGCTTGATAATGGAGTTCGTCCAATTCAGACTCTGCCTCCGGGCCCATCTCAACAATGGGGAGGCCTTTCTTATTAAATGGCATGAAAGAAAAGAGAATTACAATCATCAATTGTCCACAAGAGGTTTATACCTCCAATCTACAAGATGGCTGTGAAATGGATGCCTGATGATGGAGAGGTAAACAACACCAATGCGTCTATAGTAATGAAAGGGGATGAAGTCATGTAAAACTGTCTAAACACAGACAAAGATGCTCTCTCGGCCTCCTGCCAACGAAACAACGTGCTGCAACAAAAATGCCTCCCCCTTGCTCTTTCCATTGATCGAGTTTTCTAATGGGTTTTCGGACAGAATCCATTTTAAATTGGGGCTGTCTGGTTAACAATGGAGGTTGGTGTCATGGAAGGATCAGCTGGCGTAACTGCCTCTTAAAATGACCTTTTTATCGTTGAGGTGATAAAGCCTTAAAATCTTGAAAATCACTAAAAATCTGCCCCAAAACCATTTACCCGGACTTCAAAATTGGTGAAATCAGGCATATATTCCATATTAGGTTTGACCTGAGGTTGCAAATCAGCGTATTGCTGTCCCTAAGGTCCTGTAACCGGGGAATTTCCGACTGTCGATCGTCCATCGCTAATATCAGAAACTGCTGAGCTTTGTCTCTATCATTACATCCACTGGAGCCATCTTCCCTTCCAAAGATCATATCAAAAGGGTCCTTTGGCAGGTAACCAAAACATGTCTCGAATGGTGAACGCTGCATAGATGAATGCACTGCTTAGTTGTAGGAATGTTGTATATAAGGGAGATGTTCATCCCACAACTTGGGATGTTTCCCATAATAGCCTCGTAATAAGTGTACCATGGTACGATTAACAACCTTTGTCTGTCTGTCGGTCTGCGGGTGAAATGCCATGCTTCTTTTCAATTTGGTGTCCATCATCCTCCACAAGCTGGTCCAAAACTCTCCAAGGAAGAGAGAGTCTTGATTTGACACAATTGATGTGGGTAATCCAAAGTGGACCCAAACATGCTGAAAGAAAAGAGAAGCAGTCTGCTCTATAGTAATCTGCTTTTTACAAGGCATAAGAATACACATCTTGCTAAAACGGTCAACGATGACATACAAATAGTCGTGATTCTTCCTAGACAAAGGTAAACCTCCTACAAAGTCCATTGATACAATTTCCCATGGACGACTCGGAATAGGGAGTGGTGTGTAGAGCCCAAGTTTTCTATTAGAGGGCTTTGAAATAGAACACATCACACAACCCTTTACATAGCGAGTCACAATGTTTTTCATATGAGGCCAAAAAAAAAATCTTTGTACATGACATAAAGTTTTTTCGACACCAAAGTGTCCAGATACAAGAGAGGTGTGGGCCTCTCGAATTACATGTACTATTTCTCCTGTGGGAATACACAATTTACCAAGGTGATACAACGATTTCCCCTACAAGTGATAGTTGTCCACCTGTGAACCATGGGTTAATTTTGCATTAACCTCCTTAAATCCATCATTGTTAGCATATTGTTCAGCATAACTCTCAAAAGATAATGAAGCATTATGAAAAATAACATAAGTAGAAATAGGAGGGCGGGATAGCATATCGGCCACTTTATTGCTAGTGCCCTTCTTATACTTTATTACCAGATGAAACTGTTGAAGAAAGCCCATCCACTTGAAATGATGAGATTGCTACAACTTGGTTTGTGACTGAAGGTACTACAAGGGCTGATGATCTGTATGGATGATGGTCTCCTTGTCGATCAGGTAGTGTTTCCACTTTTTCACATTCTGCACCAAGGCATAAAGCTCCTTGTCATAGGTGGGATAGTTTATCACAACTTGAGAAAAATTCTCAGAATGGTAACAAATTGGCTTCTTTTGCTGCATCAGTACAGCTCCCATGGCATAACCGCTGGCATCGGTTTCGATCTCAAATGGCTGTTGGAGATCGGGTAAGGCTAAGACTGGAACGGTGCTAATTTTTTCCTTCAATGTTTTGAAGGACTTCTCCTGTCTTCCTCCCCATTGGAATACCTGTTTCACACTTGTCAAGGTGTGCAAAGGTGCTGCAATAATAGAGAAATTAGCAATAAATCTCCTACAATACTAGACTGCACCTAAAAAGCTACAGACCTTGGTTACACTAATAGGCTTAGGCCAATTTACAATTGCTTCAACTTTAGGGGGATCAATTTTTAACTGACCATTACCAACAATATGACCTAGGTAACCCAAAGAGGTTTTCCCGAACTCACACTTTGACAATTTTAAATCGCATAGCATCAATCATCACTTCCGGGGCTTGCACCCGATAACCAGGACTTCCCAGGAGGTCACCCATCCCAGATGGACTTTGGTCACTTAACGAAATTGAATCCCAAAAATGATATCTAATTTTATAAAGAGTTTTTACTTTTTCAACACATCAAGCACTTTCTTTACATGACTCACATGTTCAAACCAACTCTTGCTAAAATGTAGTATATCATCTAAATACAAGAGAACAAACTCATCAATGAAAGGCTGAAATATATCATTCATAACCCACATAAAGGTGGCTGGAGCATTACAAAGCCCGAATGGCATCACCATCCATTCAAATAGCCCCTGCTTGGTCTTGAAAGTGATTTTCCACACGTCCTGCTCCACAATTCTGACCCGTTGATAGCCACTACGCAAATCCAACTTTGTGAAATATACAACACTTTTTAATTGGTCTAATAAATCATCTATGCGTGGGAGGGGATAACGATTTTTCATCGATATCTTGTTGAGCACGTAGTAGCCCATGCACATCCTCCAACTGCAGTCTTTCTTTGGCACTAGAACAATCAACGAACCACATGGAGAGGAGCTCGGCCAGATGACGCCTTGGTCGAGAAATTCCTGCACTTGCCTCTTGATTTCCTCCATCTTAATCACCGCCATCCTGTACTTGCCGATATTTTGTAGAGGGGCATCATGCAATAGATGTATTTCATGTTGGATTTCCCTCTTCCGAGGTAGTCCCTTTGGCTCCTGAAATAGTTCATTATAATCAGAAATCAATTCCATTAATTCCTGTTTATGCTTCCCATCACAGCCTTGGAACACATCAGTGAATGGCCTCTTTCTCCCTTACCACCATAAGCATGCATGTTTTACTGGAATTCACTAGTATTTTCATTTTCCCAACACTTACGAGGCTAGCATTAATCTTATTTTGATGAACCTGCACTATGTATTCTACCCCATCCTTGGTGATGTGATATTTATTCTCATGGCGGAAAAACACTGCTTTTCTGTCATACAGGTATGGGCTCCCTGATACCATGTCACAAATATCTAGTGGTATTACATCCATTTCTACTTCGTTTACCAGCTTAGACGCAATCACAAATTTGAACTTGCACTATTGGGTTACATTCAATTTCGCTTTATCATGTATCCATCCCAACGGGTAAGGTTTTGGGTGTGGTTTTGTCTCTAAGCCAAGCTTCTTTACCAGGGATTTTGCAATTAAGTTTGCTTGGGACCCAGTATCAAACAGAGTTTCTACTTTGGTGTGATTTACTACAACCCTGATATGAAATAATTCAATTATTTTTCTATCATTCGAAAGGGACTCATCTACAGAACTGGTACTTTCATGCGATTTAGAATCAACAGGAGGTGTAAGGGTACCTTTTCTTCCCGCTACTATGACCATCACTTCATCTCCTGAATCTGATCCAAGGTCTTGTTGTGTGTTGCTACTATTTCCTGCTTCCCTTTTCCTCCATATTTCTTTGGATGCTTTTTTGGGTGCTGCTTCCAATAGTGATAATCATCGTGGTCTTCCTTCTTGTAGTGATTTCAATAAGGCTGCTCTCCCTCTTTGGCTGCTGTTGTTTTCTTCTCCTTCCCTTTCCATTTCGATTTGGACTTGCCATTGGGAGGTTTGAACGGTGGCTTTCTAGACTGATCCTCTCTTTCATTATTGCCCCTGTTCTCAATATGAATTGCTTTCATGTTGGCTGAATCAATAGTGGTTGGTTCAAACAATAACAATGAATGCCTAATATAACTATGCAGTGAGCCAACATACTTAGTTAAAACTTCAGGTGCATCAAGTGCAATATCCAAATTCAGTGCTTTCTTCTTAAACTCTTCTGTAAAACTCTGAACATCCTGCCCTTTGCCTTGCCTTAAATATTTCCAATTCATCAAATCTTTCTGTTTGTATCCTAAGGGATAAAACTATTCCTTTAACGCAAAAGTGAAATCAGACCATGAGGAAAAGAGCTTACCCACATTTTTATTGCTCTGCAATTTTCTCTCCCACCAAACGAGAGCTGTGTTGCCCAGCCATAGGGAGGCCAGTTGGATTTTTTCCTCATCCTCTATGATTTGTTGAATCATGCAGTAAACCTCAATCTACTTGATCCAATTATTAAGCTTCTTTGTGTTACTTTCACCATTAAACACAGGAAGATCAAATTTAACATCTAATTTAAAAAAAGGTTTCTTAGATGCATCCTTTGGATTTCTCTGATTATGGTGGTGAGAGGAAGGAGAGCCTTCACTACCAGAAGGAGAAGGAGGGGGTTCTTCTCCACCATTCCCATGTGTTGAACCTTGTCCTTCTGGATTTCTCTCCTCTGCTTTCTCCAGTCTTAAAACCAGCTGACTGATGTTCTCTGCCATTGAATAGAAATTCTTTCTGAAATTACGCTCCTCTTCAATATGAGCTTCATCTTCTGCCATGTTTCTCCTTCGAGGTGCACGCCCTGCTTCTGGATCAAAATGTTCTATTTCCCCTTCACCTCTTTGAATCCTACCTCTTTTTAGCATGAAAACATGCAATTCACATCTAAAAGGCCCTACTTTGATACCACTTGATCCAGGATGTTTTTTCTTATAGATGTATAGAAAAGAATCAATTGCAAAATCGCAACTTAACACATAAATGTACGCATAAGAAAAGAAAAAGTAAACACATAAAAGGCATAAAAGAAGACACCAAGGCTTGATAATGGAGTTCATCCAATTCAGACCATGTCTCCGGGCCCAGCTCAACAATGGGGAGGCCTTTCTTATGAAATGGCATGAAAGAAAAGAGAATTACAATCATCAACTAGCCACAAGAGGCTTATACCTCCAATCTGTAAGATGGCTGTGAAATGGATGCGTGATGATGGAGAGGTAAACAACACCAATGTGTCCATAGCAATGAAAGGGGATGGAGTCATGTAAAACTGTCTAAACACAGACAAAGATGATATCTTGGCCTCATGCTAAGGAAGCAACGTGCTGCAACAAAAATGCCTCCTCCTCGCTCTTTCCATTGATTGGGTTTTATAATGGGTTTTTGGATAGAATCCTCTTTAAATCAGGGTTGTCAGGTTAACAATGGAGGTTGATGTCATGGAAGGATCAACGGGCATAACTTCCTCTTAAAATTACCTTTTTATCGTTGAGGTGATAAGGCCTTAAAATCCCGAAAAACACTAAAAATCCGCCCCAAAACCATTTACCCGGACTTCAAAACTAGTGAAATTGGGCATATATTCCATACCAAGTTTGACCCGAGGTCGTAAATTGGCATATCGCTATCCCTAAGGTCTTGTAACTAGGGAACTGCCGATTGCCAATCACCGATTGCTGATATCAGCATCGACCGATCGCGTCGATGTCCCACTCATAGATCGCTCCGGTGTCTCGATAATGATCCCGCCGATTGTTTGATTGCTGATCGTTCTACTTGTTCGCCATTTGCCCGCCGATCCACTGATCCGATTTAATCAGAGATCGGCGATCGGGGTTTCCTCAGTTCCTTTTCTAAGTCCGCCTCTATGTACCCTTCAATTGCGATTTTGCCTTTAAGGCTCAAAACCCATTTTCAAAGGAAAATCCTCATTTTCTTAAGGATCGAAGTAGCCTTCCTTGTGTGATAACTTCATCATCTGGACTTAGATTGAAGTGCCGTTCACGCCATTGGAAAGAGGATGACAAGATCTATGCTTTGATCCTAAGTTGACCTCATTTCAATCACTTTGATTTCTGAGTTTTTCCATGCCATTGTATCTAAAGATCCACTTGGATCAATAACAACCTTTGAATTTTATTGCACAGATAGTGATGACATCCTTGAAATAAATAGATGAATCCTAGGTTGATAATGTAATGTAGGAATTAAGATTGATTTAAATAGTCATCTTAGTGCACCAACATTTTGGCACCATTGCCGGGGAGGTTGTCAAAGATAATAGTTAATTTGTGTCTCTGAAGAGAATTGGGTATTGAAAATGAGAGGTAAGAACCTGCATACACAACAAGAAAAAATCTTGTTCCTAGTGCCCACTCTTAGAAGATGCATAGAGGTTGTGTAGGAATGAATGACTAGGGGAAAAAGATACCAATAAATTAGAAAACACTACCAAAAACCACCAAATCTGAGGGATTGACGACCCTTGGGAGACAAACCATCATAGATGAAATCATGAAAATTTGAATCTCGAATGTCAGTAAGACCCTAGATAGTATCTCGAAAGGGCTCTACTTCGATCCCTTAAGCAGTAGAATCACAAACTGTATCTTACGCTGAGATCCATAGCAATACTGAAGGATCTGAGCAAAGTTTCCAAAGTCCAAATCACCAATACTCTGGTCCTTCACAAGAGGGAAAATCATGTAACTTGAGAGAAGGAGAGGGAGAAACCAATGGAGATACTAAGGCAGAGCCACAACCGTTTGAACTAGGATCTCCTGTGATCCCAGATCTAAGCAATGCAATAAAGCCCCTTCGAATCGTGAGTGCTCCACCCACTTAGATAACACCCCCTGATCAGGAAATACTTGAGGAATATTGGTACATATTCGATCAAATGGAAAATCAACCACCTCAAGGTCAGACCTCGATGTTGGAATATCCCATCGTCAACCCAGTAGCCAATGCCTCGATGAAAGCTATTCCTTTGCAAAATATCCCAACCTTTCATGGGATGATCTCAGAGGATCTGAATGCTTTCTTATTTTATTTTTATGTCCTATGAAAAGGTTATGATTACACCACTGATCTTAAAAAATTGAAGTTATTCCCTTCCACCTTAAAAGGAGTAGCTTTGCGATGGTTTATGGGTTTAGGTGGAAGCACCATTAACTCTTCGAATGACATGAAAACTTCTTTTCTCACTAAATATCAGGACTACTCTAGGACTAGGGAATTAAAAGATTAAATATTTAAAATGGCTATGAAGGATAATGAAACTCTAGAGGAATAGGTCGAATGATTTCAGTACAATTTGCAGAGATCCCCTCAGTCCACATTACCAAAAACAATCACAATCCCAAAAGCCATTTTAATAACAGGGATGAAAGAAGAATGGGTAGAAACCTTAAATTTTATGGGTAAAGGTGACATTTCTCAAGAATACTATGATGAAATTGTTTGATTGTGTATTAGGTGTTCGCGAGGTAGCACATGCATCAGGCTAGGAAGCCGAGACTCCATGACTAGAGGAAGCAAACTTCCCAGTGGAGGCATGATGAGAATGGAGATCAACAACCTCTTAGAAGATTTTAAGATAGATATCTTAGGCATGCTGAATACATAGTTAGATGTCTTACATGTTAGACAGAGACAAGCTGAGGTAGAACAAATGCTAGCCCTATTCTGCCCACGATACCAAAAGAAGTACAACCAAAGGGAATGTCCTTTGGACATGATTCAGACGTGCTCTATATGCACCAAGGACCATGCCACAGATCAGTGTCCATCGCTTCCTGGGTTAAAAATAGTATTCAAAGAAGATGAAGAAGGAACATAGTCAGCATACTTAATGACAAAACATTGAAAATGGAAAGCACAAACCTCAGGTATGCCGCAAGACCCATCTTTGTTCTTTCCTATGCAATATCATCAACAACAAAATCCTGGAACAACATGGCAAGGTCAATCAACTTTCTCTTCCTGGAAATCCCAACAGTATTCCATGTCACCCTTGCCAAACCAGCGCTTCCTAGGAGCTGGCTGGCCAAATCCACAATGCTTTGCCCCCTCTTGGAAAAAGTCAGCTAGTAATCATTACCCTTCACGGTGGGATGCTTCCACTTCACAAAACCTAAATTGGCCTCAAAACTTGCAATGACCCATGGAGATGAACAATTTACCCATGGGAGCAAGTTCTCAACCTCAGCCCAAATTGTCTAGTCCATTTCAGAACCCTTAGCCTTCAGTACGCCCCCAATTTCTAGCTCAACCAAATATGAATCCTAATAATAATGGACTATTCCAATATGTACAAATTCTTAAGAGTTTGGATAATGATACAAAAGCCATAGAATGTAATGAGCTTCGGCTAAGGTTAGGGTGCATTATTTCCATAGAAGAAAATAAAGAAACTAAAAATGAAAAACAACCTGAAATAAATCCTTCGACTGTGATTGCTACAAAAATAAAATAGGGAGAAGACACAGTCGAGCAACAAAATTAAGATAAAATTATAATTTCTTCTCCCCTATTACCTGAAATACCAGCAATAACTAAACCTATCATCTATCCTAATTTTGATATATTAGGGGAATTAAAAAATTTGTGTATAAATATTCTGCTCCGCCAGGCCATACAAGAAATCCTGATCTATGAAAAACATTTAAGGAGTTATGTGGGAAGAAGCATGGGAGGAAATTGAAAATTCCACCAACAATGCATGTGGTAGGAACTTTATTTGACCTGATTTTGGGTAAACAAGAACTGATTAAATATGAATGTCCAGGGAATCTTGTAGTAACCATTCAAATACAAGGTTGCACCTTTCCAAACACATTAGTAGATCTTGGAGAAACCATTAATATTCTGACCATTGAAACTTGCAGGGTTTTGGGCATTACAGCTTTGGAACCCACCTCAACCTTATTAGAACTTGCCAACAAATCAGTAGTCAAACCAGAGGGAAACTTAGAGGATGTAATTATTTATGTTGATTCCTGGGAATATCTTGTGGATTTCCTAGTCATTAATGCAAGGAGTAGGCTTAATGGACATCCTTTGATATTGGGTCGACCTTGGTTAGCAACGACAACTGCTTATATAGGATGTCGTGTAGGGAACATGACTAGCACACAAGGAAAAGTCATGAAGACTCTTGTTTTGTATCCTCTAGCTCAAATGAGTATACCTATTGTAAATACTTAGTTACAGCCACCTAGATACCTAGAAGAAAACATCTGATCTCCTCTCACATTGGAAGAAGTTCTTGAATTTAAGAATCAAATGGAGGATGATGTGATTAACAGTTTCATTAATAGGCCATATTTCATGAATAATCCGACATGTCAAGTATTAAAATCCATCCTTGATAATGAAGCATAGGGAGATCCCTCCAGGGACGCAGATGATCAACATATACCCACGACTGTTGTTTATAATAGTAGGCCAATTGAGATTGAACTAGGCAAAATGCTTAACATTAACGATAACCTGGATAACCACCAACAACAAAGGCTTATTCAAGTTCTTCATAAATATAAAAAATATTTTGCCAAGGAATACTTAGACATGAAAGGTATAGATCCCAAACTATGTACCCATCATATCTACATCAGGAAGGATGCTCACACCATTCGAAAGCCCTAGAGAAGGTTGAATCGCCACCGCAGGGATATTGTGAAAGAGGAACTACAAAAGTTGGTGGATGTAAATTTTATTTATCCTATCTCGGATAGACAATGGGTCTCCCCGTTGATAGTCATTCCGAAGAAAAATAGGAAATGGAAAATCTACATGGATTACAGGGAATTGAATAAAGCCACCCAGAAGGAACATTTCCCTCTTCCATTCATTGATCAAGTTCTTAACACCTTAGTAGAGAAATAATTATTTTCCTTCCTCAATGGCTTCAACTACTATAATAAGATCCATATCGCCTTTGAAGATAAGGAAGAAAGCACGTTTACCTGTCCGTGGGGTACATTTGCATACAGAGTTTTACCCTTTGATTTATGCAATGCCCCAACCACATTTCAGAGGGCAATATTGAGAATTTTTTCTGATCTGGTCAATGAAGGGCTTGATATTTATATGGATGATTTTACCCCTATGGGAATGACTTAGAGCAGGGCTTGTGAAATCTGGAAAAGGTACTTGAATGATGCATTGCGACTAGGTTATGCTTGAGCAATGTAAAGTGTCATATGATGATGACCTAAGGTGTGGTTTTGGGACACTACATCTCTGTGGTAGGAATACAGGTAGATCTAGTGAAAATAGAGGTAATTCTTGCACTACCCACACCCACCACCCAGATCGAGGTATGTAGTTTCATTGGATATGCGGGGTATTACCACAGATTTATTGAAAATTTTTCAAAAATTGTTGCACCTTTGTATGTTTTAACTAGTAATGTTGAATTTAATTGGTTTGACAAATGTGATGTTTCCTTTGTAGATCTGAAGAAGCTGATTTCAACTGCACCAGTATTACAAGGACCAAATTGGGAGCTACCTTTCCATATTTCTACAGATGCATCAGACACAGCAATAGGCGTTGTTCTCGGACAGGAGGAGGACAAAAATCCCTATGCTATTTATTATATCAGCAAAAATCTCACTTCTGCTAAACTCAATTACACAATCACAAAAAAGGAATTTTAGCTATTATTTATGCCATAAACAAGTTTAGACATTATATAACAGGCTATTCAGTCTTTCTGTATACTGATCATTCCACCATTAGATATTTAGCCAATAAACCTATTACTAATGGGTGGGTGACTCATTGGCTATTACTTTTACAGGAGTTTGATATTACTATTAAGGACTGACCAGGGAAGGAAAATCCAGTTTTAGATTTTCTATCTTGGGTACCTAAAACAAACGATCCATCAGCAGTGGATGACCAGTTTCTAGATGAACATTTATTTGATGTGGTAGTAAAGGCACATTGGTATGCAGATGTGGCAAACTATCTAGTGGTAGGAAAACTACCAAGGCACCTGTCAGCTAAAGAAAGGAAGGTGATTGTGCAATGCAACATTCGATTTTCTTGGATCAGTGGATATATTTTCCACACAAGATATGATATGCAGATACAACGATGTATTCGTGAAGATGATATCTATGACATTCTGAAAGCTTTCCATGACAAGCCTTGTGGAAGACATTTTGCAGATCGTAGGACTAGACATAAAATACTCCAGATGGGCTATTACTGGCCCACTATCTTTAAAGATGCGAAAAAATATGTCCAGGCCTATGATAGTTGTTAGAGGATGGTCATCCTAGCCAAGTTGATGAGATTTCATTGCAACCATGGTTGGTAATGCAGACTTTCGAACGATGTGCATTGGATTTTGTTTGCCCACTCAATCCGCCATCAAACCAAAAATCCTACATACTGGTTGCTACAGATTATGTAACAAAGTGGGTAGAAGCAGTAGCTTTAACAAGGGCTGCTAAAGAAACTGTAATTAATTTTTTGTTTGAGTTATTTGTGTGGTATGGTTTACCCAGGGAAGTGATAATAGATGGAGGGCCATAGCTTATAGGGAATAATCTTATGACCACTCTACAAAACCATAATATTACACATACAGTCACTTTTCCATATCACCCATAGGTGAATGGGTAGGTTGAAAGCACCAATAAGGTCCTTGAGGTGATCTTAACTAAAATAGTTTCGATACACTGGTGGGACTGGGCTAATAAACTACTAGAGGCCTTGTGGGCATATCGCACAACCTGGTGAAAAACTACTAGTTATTCCCCATATCAACTTGTGTTTGGCAAAGAACCTATTTTTCCTATCAAAATCAAAATAAATACTCTCAGAACAACCCACAAAGTGGGACTGGATCTGATGGAGGCCCAAACAAACATCTTTAGCAATTAAATGAATTAGATGAAGCAGGGCTACTTTCTCTGCAATGTACCACGATTATTCAACAACAAAGGGCTAAGTGGCACGACAACCTTATTAAGAAGAAGACGTTTCAGAAAGGAGACTGGGCACTCCTTTATGATTCTAGGTTTCAAGACTTTCCAGGCAAACTGCAGACAAGGTGGCTTGGCCCGTATGAGATTCATGAAGTACACAACAATGGCACTATAACTCTGATTACCATTGATGGGTCTGGCTCTCCTTTTTTGGTGAACGAACACAGTTGCGACTTTATCACAAGCCACTCACCAAAGAGTCTTTTTTCCAACAGGTACGTAGTGATCCCACTATGAAAATTTTAGCTTCTGGGAGTGATGACTCGACAACCTTACTTCCATGAAAATTTTTCCTTTTCAATTGTAAATAATGTATATATTTTCTACGAAAATAGCCTATTAATTTTTCCATCTTTTGTTTTACTTGCATGATCGAGTAGAGTAAACATTGCTATGAGAATGAGTTGAATCTTTTTAAAAAGCAGTGTTGTTTAAACATCTGTTGTTCCTTTCCATCGAAACAATAGTTGTTTCTTCATCTCTCTTATTGTTGTTTCAATGTCATTGTTCTCTTTGGAGTAAACAATTGTTGTTCCGTTTTTGGGGCAGATGTTGTACCCTCTCCAAAAAGAACAACTGTTGTTTCTTTTATAGTTTGAGTGTTTTACAATTGTTTTTCCTTTTGGGACGAACTATTGTTGTTCCATTTTTCAAACAACTGTTGTTCTCTTACAAATGAATGACTATTTTTCCTTTTTACCAACTTTCACACATGCGACTTCTTTTATGTTAAAAGAATAGTTTATGTTCCACCAAGTGAACTAGTGCTATTCCATCAAATGAACAGTCGTTGTTCTGTCTAGCAGCTAGTTATTGTTCCATCTATAGAACATTTGTTGTTCTGTTCCTGACATAACATTCGTTCCTAATAGAGCATTTGTTGTTTCGTTTCTGACTGAACATTTTTTGTTCTGTTTCCAAATGAACATTTGTTGTTCTGTTCTGGATTGAACATTTGTTGATCCATTCCCAATTGAACATTTACCGTTCTTTTTCGATAAACAACTTGTCGTTTTGCCTATACAGTCCTCCATTTGGTTGGAAATTTGCATCGAAATCTCTTTTAAAAAGCATTCATATTGATTACATTATGATTTCTCTTAACCATTTGTTGATTACCTTTATTTTAATCTGACATGGTTCATCTATTAAATGAATTGCTATATATATTTCCTTTAGATATATTTTTGATTCACCACCTATATCAACATCTTGTTGGTTCTCTCTTTTACACTTTCAAATGGTTGTTCCTTTTGGCACAATGCAAGGAAAGCAAGCATATCTTTTGTAGGAATTATTTTACTTCTTAAGCCATCCCTAACTCTTAAGGAGTTAGTGAGCCTCCCTCAACTTATAATGTAAAATTGGAAATAGGATAAAACTTTCTCAAAGAGGGCAAGAGGTCTCATTACAAGCCAATCTACCATGATCATAAGGACTTAACACAAGTGAAATTTCCATTCTGGCTACCACACTAGGGTAATGGCCTTTCAGACATTATATATGTCTAAGGATAGGAGGTCTCATCAAGAGCCGACATGTTCACTTTGTTCTGCCCTCGTGAATGGCATTATGGTTATCTGGTTACCATGCCAGCACAGTGGTATCTTTGTAGAAATATGTAAATAATAATAATAATAAATTCATAAGTTGAGGATACTAGCTCATTTTTGGGTTTAAGTGGCAACCTTGTCGAGGCTATAGACGCCTGCTGGCAGTAGTGGCTCTGCTTGTGGTATTGGAGTAGTATTTTATATTCCCAATTCTTTAATACTTCCTATTCAATTAATCCAAAAGGAGAAACCACCATTGAATAATGTTTATACTTATAAAAACTGACATAACTGTTGAAAATCCATTGCATGAATCACTTCAGCATCATCCAATCAGTTGACGCCATCAACCATTATTCTTTTCATGTTGTGTCATATTTCGCTTTATCAATCACAAAAAGGAAAATCAACTCTCATAATGAATATTTACATGCTTTATTCTTTTTACGATTATTTCCAAACACTTGTACGATTGTTAATTATTTCGCTTCACTCCACCTATCAGACTCCTCTGCCAACTTCATGCCATATTAATTCTGCTGTGTGTACTTCTCATTTTCCCGTACTTTGAGGACAAGGACACCCTTTTCTTATTGGAGGGGGGAATTTATGCACTATAATAATTTGAAAAGATATAATTACCCAACTCCACCATGACTTGCTGATTTGACCAATTATTAAGTATTGCATTTATAAAAAGCTTTTTCTGATTGACCGATCATTATTATTGCATTTATATAAAAAAAATCTAATCAAAACTCTTGCATGCGGCTTATTCGTTTCTGTTCAACACTAAAACCGTAGAGGTAAGGTTATTGCATACAGAGTAGTGGAATTGTTACATGAGCACAACAAGCATGGGAGGCAATGCCATTCACAACGAGCCCACACTATTGCAATTAACATAATAGGCTCGAGCAATTCTTGAACGCCCTGGGTGGATACAGTACCTGGTTAGGTTGCAGGGATTTCACAGTGATGTTGCACTGGAATTTTTGCAAAACTTACAGAATGGACACACAACCGTAAAAGGAAGAGCTATAACAGTCTCCGAAGTAGTCATAGCCAAAGTCTTAGGACTTTTGACAGAAGGCATAAAGTGGACTGAGAAGCATGTACAATTGCATGAAGCTGTTGAAGTATTCAAAGAGTCGGGTGAAGAATTAATACACAAGGGCAAGGGCATTCAACCTGCATATTTGAGGGAACCATGGTGAGAATTGGCAACAATTGTTCAGAAATATATCACTTGCGATGGCCGACAAGATGTGGTACGGTCTAGACACCTTAAGCTATTAGCAATACTTAGGCAGAAGATTGTAGTTAATTTTCCATTCTTTTTAAATTCTTTACTACATGATGTTGCTAGTCGGGTCAGGAAAGATAAGAACTTGCAGGCTACAATTAGCCATCATGGTCTAATTAAGCTCATCGTCACTCGAGAACTAGCCCAACAACAATTAACCTGGGATAATTTTGTAAACCCTGTTGTACCCTCATTAGAAGAAAACCCAAGAAATGCACAGGTAGGGGCAGTTGTTGACCAAATTGTAGAGAATGTTGATGAACCAGATAATGAACAACAAACTTCAAAGGTAACAATCTCAGGGAGGGAAAAAAAAAGGAAAACCTATGCTTTAGCCTCTGACCATGCAAAATGAAGACATTATAAGAAATGCACAGGTAGGGGCAGTTGTTGACCAAATTGTAGAGAATGTTGATGAACCAGATAATGAACAACAAACTTTAGAGGTAACAATCTCAGGGAGGGAACAAAAAAAGGAAAACCTCTGCTTTAGCCTCTGACCCTGCAAAATGAAGACATTCTAAGAGGATAAGTTCACAATAGAATATTACAGAATTAACAGAGGAAGCAGGACCGTCTCATACACCCCTTGCAAGTCCACAAAATGTTTTTCCATAGGGTGATGAAGAAGAGGTGGCCTGAGTTTTGGAAAACTTGGGGACACTCTTCAAAGAGGAAAGTCAATCTGGACACTCACAAGATCAGGACCGCGCCCCTAGCCAGTCTGCCTCTGCCGGTAGTTCTGGTCATACAAAAATTTTACCATCCTCTAGAGATATGGAGGATTCACAGGAAAAAGGGGGACAAATTTCCTCTATAAATGGAAGTCCTGAGCCAGAAACTTATGTAGAAAGAAGCCCTGAATCGGAAGCTCAGTCAAGAGATATTGTTTTATTGGAACGTGATCCTAGTAATGATACAACCCCACTTTTGCCTGAAATAGATACTGTTTTTTCTTCTCCAGTTGAACACCTCACGAAGGCAAATAAAGAAGATAGTGTGAGAATGAATCTATTGAGGAAAGAGAATGAAAAAGATCAAATAATTGAGAAAATGGTTAAAAGAAGTAAGGCTCACAGGAACAAAGTGTAATTTAAAACTATTGGTACTCAAAGTGAAAGCCTCCTTCAAATCACTGGAACACAAACATAATACATCCATGTATACTTCTTTGGTAAAGGATGCCACTATCCACAAGTTGCAGAAAGGACTAGCAAAATCACAACAGACTCTAACACAGTATCCAAGAGAAGTAGTACCCCCGCAAACACATAAATATTTATTAAAGAAGTTTGATGAGCTGACTACAACAGAGGATGAGACTTATGCTAGTCTCATATGTGAGCAGAAAAAATTAAAAGAAGTATAGAGTCAGCTTCAGAAACCTATGGAGCAAATTAAAATTGTTTGCTCCATTTATTCAAATGTTTTGTCTTGTAGGGCACCTACTACCAATTATGCGTTGTTTTTTATTGAGAGGTATTTTTTGTTAAAGGTTAAGGTTGTCAGGGCTAGTAAACCAGTCGAATTTGAATCAACCCTATAATTTATTCAATTATGCAAGGAGCAGGATGAAAAGGTGAGGTGTCTCCTCTGTGAATTATACTTACACAACATTTTCCAAGAAGATGAAATGGATGCTAATCCTATCCCCTTCATTGGAGATGTTCATTTCAAGCCTTAATTTCTTTTTCCTGTAATCAGATTAAGTGGGCAAAGGCAAAACAATTTCCAAAAAAGGGAGCATGAATTAGATCTTTGGGTTAGGGGAGAACCTACAAAACTCGCACACCTTTTTATGCAGCATAAACGATTTATGGAGAAACTGAAGGTTGTGGCCTCTTTAGGTCCTCTCCATAAAGACATTGTAAAAGTAGGAGTGGAATATTTCCAGGATATTAAATAAGAAGCCCTACTTGCTGCAAAACAGAGGTGGATAGCTTCCACCAACAACATTAAAAACAGAGAGTCGTTCGGTTACAGAAATTTCAAAGCTGCTGCTGCTCATTTGGTTAAGTACAACAATATTATTTTATGCATGGGCCCTACATGGATAGGATGTCATTATAGAAGCCTCATTATTTGGTATCTGCCTGATGGGTATCATTTTGACTATGAATTACCAGAATGCCAAGAGGGCTGAGCATTTGCAATGCTTAAAAATAAAAATGGTTTTCGGTTATATCAAGAAGAGACCTATCTTGCCTACTCCTTAACACAAATGTTAACCATATTCTTGCATGAGGACATGCAAAAATGTAAGCAGGGGAGTATGTTGGGTCACAAAAGAAGGTATGTTTTTACCCTTTCATTACTTGATAAATTTCTTAATTCTATGTATTTGTCTTTATTCTTGGAAAGGATTTGGAAGAAAAGATTGTGAAAGTTAGTTAAAATCAATCATTAACATATTGTATGTTTTTAGCACGAAAAGACTAACTTTTTCTTGTTTTTATGCGTAGGAAATCAGAATTGGACAATTGTTGTTCAGTCGATAGAATGACAATGCCAAACTAGGAGAGAAAATCATTCCTTGGCTGCGAAGGCTAGCGAAAGATAGGAAATAAAGTGCTAATTCAACAAACAGAAATCCAATCATTTAGCCACGAAATCCTGAGGATCTCTTGATCCTCAGGATTCACTTTCATCCATTAGTTTTCCATTAGACTATATGATGCTGATGGGTGAAAAGGATCAGGACACTTACCTGTTATTGTATCTTTTTATTAAACAAAGCATATTTTGACATTACAATAAATCTGTAATTTTATTAATTCAATTAATGGGAAATACAAAGATTCCATATTAATCGCATTCTGAGCTTTATCAACAGTAACTTCAGGGGGCTTTGGGCCCAGTAGCTAGAAGATTCGCTTCTCTTTTGTGTCATAATTATTTCCTTATTTTTTGAAAATATTTATTACTATTCTTTTACAAAATTGAGTTATTCTTTACAATTTACATTTGCATTTGAAATGGATCTTTAAACTCTGTTACTTTAATGTTGTTCTTTTAATGAATTGCACAAATTTAGCTGAGTGTTACAATTGGTTGATGTTCTTTTTTATTTATGCTAAACCTTGAAGTAGTTACTTGATGTTCTATTGTTGTAGTGTTTCTTTCCATTTAAGAGATCAAATAATAGTCCATTAGATTTGATTTCTTTTAGTTAACATGCTTGAAATTCATTTCCTTTGCAAATCAGGTATGATTGGATCTAGATTTGTGGTTTGAGTATGATTTGAGATTTTTTCTTTGAGTTGTCTTTGATTGAACTTAGAGAATTAAGGATATGTTAATACATTCTTGCAATGATTTGATGAAGTGTTAGACTCATTTAGTTATGTAACAACCTCTAATCTTTATTGCACAAATAGTGATGGCATCCTTGAAATTAACAGACAAATCCCAAGTTTATAATTAATGTAGGAATTAAGATTGATTTAAATAGTCATCTTAGTGCACCAACATGATGTTATCTACCTTCAAGAGTTGCAGAGAAACTTGATGTCCATGGTTCACATTTACTAGAGAGGACAATCCATTCACATGTTTTATGGAAACATTGAGGTGAGAAAAGTATCGGACAACACTGTTGGCATGAATGGAATAGAGGAAGAAAGACTAATGAAACTAAAAGGGAAATATTCTCATGTGCAAAAATATGCATAGAATTTTCAGTATAGTTAAGGTACATTTCCATCTAGGCTTTTATGGAATGAAATATTTGAAAATATTAATTATTATAGTATTCGTTTATTTAAAAGGAGCGGTGTTTTTGGTTTTCCAACAATTCCAAGGAAATAGAAGCAATTTGATGCTTGTATCCTATGAAAACATAACAAACAACCGTTTCATGATTTTGTTTCCAAAGCATGTAGATGCTAGCACAATTTTTTCAAATGGAAATGAATATATGATGAATTTTATTGATGATTACACTATGATGTTTTGGGTATATTTATTGAAAAGAAAATTTGATTCTTTTGAAACTTTATAAAATTTTCATGCATTGATTGAAAATGATGCATAGTATCATATTGGCTCTATCCATACTGAGAATGGAAAAGAATATACTTCAAATTATTTTGAAAACTATTTTCTCCAACATGGGATTCAACATCAAACAACTATGCCATACAATCCTCAACAAAATGGTGTAGCTCAAAGAATGAATAGGACAATCTTAAATATGGTTTGTTCAATGATGTTTAAAAAAAATGTAAAGTTGATGTTCCAGGTTGATGTAGTTTTATGTGCAACATATATTAAAAACATATGTTTATCTCATGCTCTTAGAAACAAGACTCCTTATCAAATGTGGTATAGCCACATTCCTTCACTAAGGTATCATAGGATCTTTGGTTCCACCTAGTATGCCTTGATTCATAAGTAACAAAGAAACAAAATTTGTGCAAGGAGTGGAAAGTGTGTCTCCTTGGTGTACTCGGATACCTACAAAGCATATCATCTCTGCGATGAGGTAAATAAGAAGTTTATACTATCTAGAGATGTGGTTTTTCTTGAATATTTCAATATTGACAATGTTGTTAAGTGGAATCTTGATCATTTAGACATATTCAATCATGAAAAAACTTCTGATAAATTTGATAATGAGATTACACATCTTGAAGGGAGATCCCTGTCCTAGATCAATCTATGGAATCTCCTTTTGAAGCACTCTCTGTCCCTCATGAAATTTTGGCCACTTCTTCAGGTCAAGAAGAAACTTTGAGTGATGTTATTGAGATGATTGGAAGGATAAATATTGATGCAACCCCATCTCAATCAATAGAGTATCTCAGATCATCTCAAAAAGGTCCTCCAAAATGGCTCACTAAACACTTGAAAGTGTTCATCTTGATGAGGTTGGAAAGACAGGAACTAGAAGTTCCACCAGACAAAATGGAGGTGATGTAAATGATTTTGATTCAACTGATGATATGGATGTTTTTATGATTATGAATTAAATTTTTCTACTAATTTTGAACTAAATTCCTTTAAATAAGTTGCTTCTCATGATGAATGGAAAGAAGTAATGCATACAAAGTATGATGCTCTCATAAAGAATGGAACTTGGAAGTAGTGGATCCTCCATTTGGAACTAAACCATTTAGTTGCAAGTGGGTCTTCAACAACAAGTATAAATTTGATAGCTTACTTGAAAAGAACAAACAAGGGTTCATGGAAAGATGATTTGCATAGATATAAGGGGTCCATTATGATGAGACTTTTGATGCCATAACAAAATCGACTACTATTCATACTCTCTTTGCCTTGGAAACTCAGAATGGATGGAAAGTCCATCAAATGGAGGTAGAACCTTCATTTTTTAAAGGAGACATGAAAGGAAATATTTTTATGTCTCAAACATAAGGTTTTGTTGTGAAGGTACAAGAACATAAAGTATGTAAACTCATAAAACCCCTTTATGGCCCAAAATAAGCACTGTGAGCCGAGTATGAAAAATTGGTTGAGCATCTTCTAAAATTAAATTTTAAACACTTTAATCTTGATGATGCAACTTTATTTGTCAATAAAATTGGAAAATTTGTTGTTTATATTTTGGTATATTTATATGATCTGTTGATGATAGGGAAAAATGAAAATTATATTGCATCCATAAAGAAATAATTGAAGAAAAGATTTGAGATGAAAATTTTGGGACATCTTCACTACTATGTGGGCATTGAAGTGACCCAACATCCAAGATGTATATTCTTCTAAAAAATATGTACATTGGAGAATTATTGATCAAGTTTTGCATGGCTAATTGTAATTCTTTGTCCATTCAAATGGAAAAAAATTTAAATCACACATCTAAAGAAGGAAATGAATATGAGGATGCAACTAAGTATAGACAATTTGTAGGAAGTTTTATCTACCTCACCACTACTGGACTAGATATTTCATTTTTTGTTGGAATCCTTTCTAGGTTTATGCAATAGCCTTGTGAGGGACATTGGTCTATTACAAAAAGAGTTCTAAAGTAGTTCAAAGGAACTCAAGTCTTTGGAATCAAATATACGTAGGTGGACAACTTCAACTTGATTGTATATTTTGATTCATACTTTGATGGAGATAAGGAAAATGGAATATCTACTTTAGGTTATGTTATGAGCCTTGGATTAGGGGTTGTCTCCTAGAGGTCATGCAAATAGTCAGCCAGACAGATTCCAAAACAAAGGAAAAATATGTGGCAACTGCAGAAGCAACCAAGGAGATTATGTGGTTCAAGAAAATTATTGAATATTTGTAGGGAAAACATGTGAACTCTACTTCTCTTCTGATTGATAACAATCCTGCAATTAAATTTTCAAAGAATCCAAAATTCCATGACTGATCTAAACATATCAATACACAATATCATTTGATTCGACATCGTGTGGAGTCCAAGACCCTTCACCTCCAACATTGTTCCACAAGTGAGAAAATTGTAGAAATTTTCACTAAATTTCTTGGAAGATAAAAGTTTAAAAGATTTAAAATGATGCTAGGACTCACAAATACTTCTTAAGGTTAATGAGGGTAATTTTAGACACCGAACCCTCTGGGATTGGGTGAAATTGTGTAAATATAAAATAAAAAATTGGATTAGAAAAGACCCAAGAATTGTTGGAAATAATACTGAGAGGAGGGGTGAATCAATGTTATCAGATCAATAATTTTTCATTTCCCAAACAAACTTATATCTGCTACTTCTGTGAAGTGAACTAGCGTGTACACACTACTGTGATTAGTGTAACCAGTGTATACCTAGAGAACTTGTGATTTAGTTAATTTATCATGTGTTAATCTATAATCGGTGCATCAATAACTTATCAAACAATGCAGTAAAAATAGAATAAACCATCACAGATAAGCAACACACATGAACACCAATATTTAAGGTGGAAACCCAATGTGGGTGAAAACCACCTGTTGCTGTCGTCTCTGTCTTCTTTTAATAATAAGAAAATCTAATTATAATCTTGTACTGGTGCAGACTCATACTAATATGCAGCCACCCACCTACAGAAGGTTACAACCTTCTCTCATTTTCCAGCTTCTACTAGAAGGGAGCTACAACCCCCTAGCTCTTGTAATATCCATTGTGTTTACTAGTATGTAGGCGCCGACCTATAGAAGGCTATGACCTTGTCTTTTCCTCCAGGGACCACGTTGTTGGCATTATTATTCAGGTATTGTCCTTGATGGCAACTCACTTAGATGAAAGATCAAAGTATACGATGTAAACAACAAAGAATTACAGATTAGTCTTCACAGGATGAAGAAAGAGAGGTATATGCAGGTCACGATTGACCAAGCTACATATACATGCAGGTTCACTGTATACAAGTCATGTATACATACATACGCACTTTCACGGAAGGAAAAGCCCGTATACCTTGGAAAAATAAGTATTTGGTTGATGGTATTTTGATCCATGGTATTGGTCCAAAGTATCTAGTTCAAGGTATTGACCCTAGGTATTTGGTCCAAGGTATTGGTCCTAAGTGGTTTTGGTCCATGGTATTGAGAAAGGCCTAAAACTATAAAAGGAGGAGAAGATCATTAGGCCAGTGTGTGCAAGTATTGAATATCTGATGAAGTTTGAGATCTAGTATGCAGGTTATTGGGTTATGGTGCATTGCTGGATCTGAACCAAGGATGAACCTTAGCGAATGACGAGAGATCAGATCTAATGATGGATTGGGATCTTAAGGTGTAAAATGAACTATCGTTATGTGTTTTTTCTCATGAATATTCTAGATCTAAATACCGACGCATATATTATTATGTAAATGATATGATCTGGGTATAACTAAAGTCTGGAATAGCTGCAGAACTCTGAATTTATATTTGCAGATGTATACGCTGGTTGGCTTTGAGAAAAGTGTGTGTACACGCAGGTTCGACACATGGAAGTAGTGTATACCTTATAAAATATGTTTCAGTTGTTTCTCTTTACTGTTGCAGAGTTCTGGGTTCTGGTTACTGTATTCTAGTGACAATATTTTGAATGATCAGATTGATGGGTTGTCTAAGTGAATGATTGATTCAGCTATGGTTGGTTCAAAAGGTGATTGGTTGATGCAGATATATTTGATGATTGAATGATGTTGTTGATGGATCCAGTCTGAAAATTTATGAAACGTGGTCCTTGGAAGAAAAGAGAAGGTCGTAGCCTTCTATAGGTCGGCGCCTATGTACTAGCAAACATATCAGCTAGTACAAGAGCTAGGGGGTTGTAGCTCCCTTCGAGGAGAAGTTGGAGAATGAGAGAGGGTTGTAACCTCTGCAGGTAGAAGCCTACGTACTGGTATAAGTCAGCACTAGTACAAAATTGTAAACAGATTTTCTTATTATTAAAATAAGACAGAGATGACAGCAGCATGTGGCTTTCACCCACATTAGGTTTCCACCTTATATCCTGGTGTTCATGTGTGTTGCTTATGTGTGATGCTTTATTCTGCTTTTACTGCATTGTCTAATGAATTCTTGATATACTGGTTAAAGTTCAATACATGATAAATTGGGTAAATCAAAAGGTCTCTGCATATACGCTGGTTGCCTGAAGTACAGTAGCGTATACACACTAGTTCACTTAATTGAAGTAGCGTATACAAATATGTTTTTAAAATTAAATTATTGATTTGATAATATTGATTCACCCCCCCTCTCAGTATTATTTCCAACACATGTTTCATAAATTTTTAGACTGGTTGCTCTTGGTACACAACAATACACATGAAGGTCTCGTTTCATCAAATTTTCATACTGGACCCATTAGAAACTCTGAAACTCAAACTCTATCAACCAACAATTAGTTAATCTGAGCAATCAGATCACTTTCACCAGAACACTGTTATGAACCCAGAAACCTGCATCATCATTTAGAACCAACTACAACCTCAAAAATCATGCATCAGAATGTAAACTCTATTTTACTGAACCCAACCTGCGTGTATACGATACTTCCTTTAATCAAACCTACGCATACCTTCAAAACTACCGAAACATAAAAATTCTGAATCAAGTCTGTACCAACCAGCAATATACTGAACATCTACTGTTAATTTACAGAGCCTTACATAGGCAGTATTAGAGATCACCCTTCTCACCTATACAATCAATCAATCAGATATCAAACTCCTTGTGCATTCAATTTTACATTTAGATCTAAGAAGAATTCATTGACAGACACAAGTAAAACAATAGTATTGATCAAATAGATTAGTCATCTCTAAACAACATACTTTTCTTTTTCATATGCTACTTGGAAGAGACGAACCAGTGTGTATATGCAACTTCACCAAATCGAACTAGCATACAGATATGAAAATATTAACTCATAACTTCGCTACTATTCTAGACTTCAAACAAACCCAGATCATGACATTCAAATAATAAAATAGGTGTACACAATAGATCTAGCCCAACCAATATCAGGTCATTCAATGATAAGTCATTTCAGGTCTCATGATCCTAATCCAACATTGAATTCAAGGTGCACAAAATATTTCAGATCAAATCACCAACATAGCCCCTGCAACATAAATGTACTTCAGAGAGAAGTATTCCTTAGAAACCATTTTCACTTGCACACCTTGGCCTTATGATCTTCTCCTCCTTATATAGATTTAGGCCTTTCTCAATACCTTGGACCAAAACCACTTAGGACTCGTGGTATTCTCGGGCGAGATCAAAAAATCATTACCCTACTCAATATTGTGGGCTAATACCATGGTATTGACCCCTAGTATTCTCTACTCTTGAAATTCCTTGATTTTCCAACCTGCATGCGCTTTTTCTCTTGCGGGAGTGTGTGTATATGTATACGCACTTTTTTTTTTTCTGTCGGCCTACGTGTATATGTTGTCTTGACTAGGTGGACCTGCGTATAAATCTTAAACTAATTTGCACCATCCTTTACCTTCAAATTCTTCATTCTGATTAGTAGACTTTAGCTCCATCTTTATGTTCTTATGTACCAATGCCCTGTTACATCTGAATGGATATGTTACACTGTGGGTTGCATTTCATCAAAATTGAACTGACCTGTGAGTGATTTTCCATCATGGACAACACTTGTGTCATAATGACAACAATCTCCCCCTTTGGACTTGATGGAAACCATGATCGTGTTGATTTCTGCAAGCTATAGAAATTGTTAGAGATAACAAGCAACACCAAAATAATCTCCCCCTTTGACATCAATGGCAAAGGGTGGACCAATTTATTCTCCCCCTTTGATATACATTATGTTGTCCATGCTCCCTCTGAGTACATGTCGAGTCTACAGAGATATGTTTCAAAAGAATAACATGACTCTAAAACTAAGTGATTATGGCCTCCCTATGACCAATGACTCATACATACATCAATCACCCAACCAAGTGGGGATACACCAAATTTGACTCATCCACCCATGATACCAATTGTTTATCCATGACAGAAATACAACAATTATTACATCACCCATCCCATGAAAAGTGGGAATACAAATTACATCATATGTCTAATAGGACTCATTTAAGTATAGGCCATGACAGAAGAAGTCATATCACACCCTAGATCTTTACATGACTTATGCAACAAATGATATAAGTATCTGAAGCCATAGATGTACTCAGCAACCATGATGCCAACATTGCTAAATGTGTGTGAATGCTAATGCTCCCCCTGAACTTGTGCTACCTGTGCATTTTCAACAAGTAATTCATCAAGTCATCTTTGTCAGTCAGATAAAATCAATGAACAAAGCATATCGTCAGACTATAATCATCAACATCAGATAGAGCACCCATATCAGATTCTGACCCACTGTTTTTCTGTCAGAAAAAAACATATACGCTCTTTCAGCCATTGAAACACACATGTATACGCGACTACACTTCATGAAACCCGTGTAACTAGATTTAATAGTAGGATGATGCAGCAACTACTCCCAGATTTTGTCTAAGATATTCAAATGTTTCTTTGGGAAGCAGTTTAGTGAATATATCAGCAACCTGTTCTTTGGAGGGAACATACTCCAATTTAACCTTTTGTTCAAGCAATTGTTCTCGTAGAAAATGGTACTTAATGGGTATGTGCTTGGGCTTGGAGTGCATGACAAGATTTTTTGAAATGCTGATGGCACTTGTATTATCACATAGAATGGAGATGGGTGGAGTACATGTGATCTGAATGTCTTGTAATGTTTGCATCATCCAAAGTAGTTGTGTGCAGAAAGATGCAGTAGCCACATATTCTTCTTCAGCTGTAGATAAGGCAATCGAACATTGATTCT
Source organism: Pinus tabuliformis (assembly GCA_031772625.1). Classification (NCBI taxonomy): domain Eukaryota; kingdom Viridiplantae; phylum Streptophyta; class Pinopsida; order Pinales; family Pinaceae; genus Pinus; species Pinus tabuliformis. The sequence continues at coordinate 510,140,205 of CM062816.1, read as the reverse complement.
TGCTAAACCATGACACTAACCGAGAACCACTATAGAATTCACCTCCACTAGTGCTCTTTCGATCATCAACATTTCCTGTCCAATCTGCATCTGTATATGTATGAAGAGTAAGGTCTGTATCTTTAGGATACCATATTCCAAAGTCTTGAGTTCCTTGAAGATATTTGAAAATTCTTTTGACTACCCAGAGATGTGATTCCTTTGGATTTACTTGGAACCTTCCAACAATTCCTACTACATGCATGACGTCAAGTCTGGTACTTGTTAGATAAAGCAAACATCCAATCATAGATCTGTAAGTTGGTAGGTGCAATCAAGAAGTAAGGAAGAATGAAAGAGTGATGTGACTTGATCCTTGATTGGAACCATCTTTCAATAAGGCCATGACATTTATGATTCCTTTCTTGGTTTAGATCACATTGATTATCCCCCTTTGTTATGCATTCCTCAATCTTAGATTCTAGTGGTTTATCCCCATCAAAAGTATTGCATGATTCTTTAGTCTCTTCAACAGATTGACAAGAGGAATCAAAAGAGACTTGAAGATCTTCTTGTGGAGGTGGAGAACATGTAGTTAAAATATACTCTTTTTGAGAGGAAAATATCCCAGTTGTTGCTAATATTCAAGAAAGTTCTTGGAAGAACATTCTTCAAATTCTTTATTGTTTTTGAATTACTCCAACTGGTTGATAATTCATATCGTGCACACAGACTAGTACAAATTTTTGAAAATTTATTGAAATTTAATATTCATCATAAATGATTTTAATATACTTTTAACCATGCATCTAAGAATGAATGTAATATAATGAGTTGTCTAAACTTTCAAAATAAACACCTATGTATACCTTGCCGGCAACGATGCCAAAATGTTGGGTAATGTTGGGTGATTTAATTGTAAGTTAAATCCCTATCATTAATTGTCAACCCGAGTTTGTAGAATGATGAGGTATACATGTACTATATGTACTAGATCTAATGCAATTAAAACTAATTACAAAACAAATCCATCTGATCCAAATCAAACCAAACATAAAGAAATTGAAATCACACTTGCATAAATGAAATCACACCACACTTTCATAAATGAAAATCACAACACACTTACATAATAGAAATCACACTCACACTTGCTGAAATGAAATCACACTTGCTGAAAATAAATGAAATAACATAACTATACTATGTTATCAATATGTACAAATATGTGCAAGCTGTGGTTGATGGGGGCCCTCCATTCCTCATCAAGCACACTCAACAATTATCACATCTTGTAGATCAAAGTGGCAGTATGTATTTCATAAAATGAAGTTACAAGATATTACAAGAATTATCTATCCTCACTTTACAAATCACATCTTGGATGGAACTTGGAACCTCCAACTAGCAACTAACAACCTACTAACTTGGCAACCCTCACATTAACACTAACTAGTAACCTAACACTAACACTAACAACCAACAACTAACAACCCTTTGTATGAAGGGTGCACTCCTATTTATATAAAAATTGAAGATAACTATTCAATAAATATAGATCCTTAGATCTCTCCTAAATCCACATTTATCTCTTGTGGTTACAACCAATCACCTAAAAAATGTAAGATACAAATCCTCTCAAAATTCTCTCATTCATCATTCTTCTCCTTCGAATGTGCATAGTTAATGATCCACATCTTCTACAATTATTCCTCAAATCTTTGTGAGTTGGAATTTGAAATTCGAATTTGTGGTTGGGTGGCCAAATATGACCCTTCTAGAATATCCATGTAGGCCTACAATATCACAAAACTCATAACACTTTTAGATATATATGAAAGCATGTTAATTTCCTAATATTTAATCATAAATTCTCCTAAAATACTTGAAATCAATTACTTAGAAAATAATAATGATAAACCCATGCAATCATGAAAACAATTACTTAATGTATGGTTATGGGACTATAGAGTTACAAAATGAAGGTAAAATGATGGAAATGTGGGTAAAAGTGGATGACATTTTGGATGCCCAACACTAGCCAATCTCGAATCACTTGGATCTTAGATGGATTGACATGCACAACTTGGTCATCTATGATGTAACCAATATATTTGACCTTTCTCATGCCAAAGGTGCATTTATCCAAGTTGGCACATAGTTTGTGTTGTTGCAGGGTTTGAATGACCTACCAAATGTATTGCAAGTGCTCTTCCTAGCTCTTTATGAAGATGAGGATGTCATCTAGATAAAAAACCATGAACGAGTTGGTGAAAGGCTACAAGATTTCATCCATCAGCCTCATAAAATTTGTAGGGGAATTTGTTAACGCAAAAGGCATGAACAACCATTCAGGAGGGCCTTACTTGGAGTTGAAGGTATTATTCCATACATTTGTGCGCTCTATTGGAATTGGGTGATAGCTAAACTTCAAATTGATCTTGTTGAAATATTTAGCCCCATTGAACTGGTACAAAAGGTCATCAATCCATGGGATTGAATAACTTTTTATAACAATGATTTGGTTTAGTTCCCAATAATCAATGTAGATCCTCTGGGTCCCATCCTTCTTTTGCAAAAGTACAATTGGGCTCCCACAAGGTGAGGAACTTGGTGAGATGTGCCCTTTTTGTAACAGCTCCTAGATTTGTTGCTTGATCTCCTCATTTTCTAGAATGGAGTGGTATTATATTGGCCCATTGGGTAGAGGTGCTCCAGGAGACCGATTGATCAAATGCTTGACCTGATAGTGAAAGGGTGCCCATGTGGGTGAGGAGAATATGTCATTATATTCTTCAATGACCTTATCCACCTAATTCGACTGCGTGGAGGAACCCTTCCCAGGGCCCATGGATGTGTTTACAATCTTCTCCTTTATTTGAGATCAAAATAAAAAAAAAAAAAATTCCCAGTGTGGGAGATTAACTCACTGTATTACTGATCAAAGATCAAAGAGATAGTAGTAGGCGTGGCTGCCTCTAGTATCTTTTGTAAATTATTTCCAAAATTCATAATAACAATGTGAGGCCTAGACTCATACATAATATGATGCTTCTACAAGTATGGTTGGTCTAATAATACATCACAAAATTCAATAGGAGCAACATCACACAATACCTCATTCGTGAAGGGTTTGATGTTGTAGGGAAGGTGACATTGTTGGCTGACGCAAAGATCTCATCCTTGGTGGAGCCACTCGATGGTATATGGATGCAGGTGTGGTGTGGTTGGTAGGCATATCCGTTTAAAAAATTCTACTAAGATGAGGTTCTTTTCGATCTCATTTTCGATAATGAACTACAGTGGAAACCCCTTCACCCACATCTATGAGTGGAAGAGACTCTCCCCATCCTCTAGGTCTTTGAGCTCAATATTCTAGAACTTGGCGGTGGAAACAATGGCATTAGACTCTACAACAATAATTTTCTTCCCTTTGTCATTCCCATTGTCATAGTTTGACTGAAAGTCAAAACATTCTTCTGATTCTGAAGCCTTCATCTCAACCACTAGATATTTGTTGGCATGACACCCACTTGTGTTGTGAGTAGGGCTCTTGTAAAACTCACACCACTTCCCTGTTTCCTTCTTCATATTCATAATTTTATTATTTTCTTACGACTTCAATGGGTTTCCCTAGGTCACCCCACTTTAGCTTTGTTCTTTGTTTTGTGGTTTGGGAGCACCTTTTCCTTGCTTTGAATTTGTAGATAAAATGCCTTGCTTCTTCATTTTCCCCAATCTTGATAGTGTATCAATATGCGAAACCAAGTGAGGAGATGTCTAGGAATTACATCTCATCCTCGATTTATTTGTGTAGATAGTCATGATACTTGAGTACCATATGCCGCTCAGAACCCTTGATACCCAACTTCATGTGAAGGGTGTGAAAAATATTTGTGAACTCCGACATGTCTTGGTCCCTTCCCTTCCGTAGTGTGTTTCATTTGATGTAGTTATCTTCATAGCTCCTGATAGCATAATATTATTCCTTGAAGGCGTCTCTGAAGGAATTCCAAGTGGGTGTGGATGAAAACAGTGAGGGTTACCTCTCGTCCTTCTGCTCACAACAGGTTTCCCACCAATTCTTGACATGGGGGGAGGCTTTAAGGAACACAAAATTAATATCAGAAAAATCATGAATCGAAAAATATCCTTCCAGTAGATTTAACTATTCATCTATGGCATCCGTGTCTATTTTACCTTGAAATTTAGGGATTTCAAAGTTAACTTTTACCATGAAGGGGGTGACACCTCTAAAGTGATTGTTGGATGAAGATGTGTTACTTGTTGGCATCTGTCGAAGAATTTGGGAATAGTTGTCTATCATCTCATTCCTTTGCTAACACAACAAGTCCGATCCATAGAATAAGCAACCGGAGAGAGCTTTGCAGAATGGCTAGGGTTTGCTCGAGTAGAGTTCTGGCTGCTGCCGTATCGGTCCCTAAGGCCGCCTCAGGGGCCGAAGGCGACTCAGGGTGTGGGAAAACGGAGAACGCGGCTGGTTGGCTGCCTTTAACGCGTCCGTCTACAGTGAAATACTTTGTCTCCCGCAGTCAAACGCCGCAGATCTACTCAGATCTGCGCGGCTATGTATCTGTGGGGGCTGCAGTCAAAAGGAATCAAGCGATCCTGGATCGGGGGCGAGATAAAAGTCTTCAGCGAGACCGTGAGGCGAAGGAAACAGCGGTAGGCCTCTTTTCTGCGTGGATATATGAGGAGGGCTTTATCCTGCGAGAGAACAAGATCCTGAACTGTGTATTCGAACACAGAAGACCTTATGGCGTATGGCGTTTAGAGGATAGGAGCCGTCAAAACAAGAATGCTCGGAGAAACGGCAGGGGGGGACTGCACATAGCAGAACCGCTCTCTCCTTTTTCGCATGGACCCAGACATTGCAGTCTTGGCTCGGATCTTCACGATCTAGCCTTTATCGGAGTACAGTTTGATCTCAGGCCTCAGATCGAAGGCAAAAATCATAGATCGTGCAGAGATTGTGCAGATCTAGACATGCACAAGGAAAATCGAACAAAAACAGGGCCAGATCTGGAGTATTGCTTGCAGCCAGAGCAGGTAAAAACAAATTGTTTTCAGATTCTGATAAAACCCCCTCAGGGGAAATCTCGTCTAGTGTGGGTTCATGCAGGAATCACCTCCATGCAGCTGAAACATCAAATATGGGCAGAAATGGGATACCCTGTTCAGATCCAACATCTGGTCAGTGGTAGGCGGTCTCTCCAGGACTGCAGATCGATGGAAAGCTATGAGATTGGACTAGGATCAATCATTAATATAAATTTCAGATTGAGAGGTGGGGCTCTACCCCAGGGACAGACAAGCTCCTCAGGGGGAGACAAAGGGAAAAAAACTGCGCCCCAGCTCCATCCCAAGGGAGGCTTATCATACAAAAACATTTTACAGGGCAGCAGAGATTCAGGGTCTCCCCCAGACCAAGGCGGACATCTACCCAGACCATACATAGTAGATCAGTCAGAGCAAACCCCAGATTTAAACTTAGACTCCTCAGGGCTAGATGATTTCGTGAATTCCTACGAAACGCAAGCCCTAATCTGCCGGTTCAACAGCTTTTGGCCAAAACCTTTGGATCTATTCCATTGGATCTTCACCAGCTGGACCATGGAATGTGATATTCATCTATGTTCAAAGGGGTTCTTCATAGTGAGATTTACATCCAAGGAAGTCAGAGACACAGTTATCAGTGCTGGGCCATGGTTCTGGGGAACAGCGGGGCTGTTTATGACCCCATGGTTTCCAGACTTTGATCCAAACAAAATGACCGTAACAAAAATGCCGGTTTGGGTTAGATTATACAATCTTCCTCTACACTTCTGGAATGAACGCGTGCTGGAAGGCATTGGGAACAGCATAGGGAAATATATCAAAACAGATCTGGAAAGGATTGATGAAAGGATCTACACTTTCGCACGTATTTGTGTGGAAGTAGATTTAAGTAAAGGGCTGCCGGACAATATAAGGCTGATCTACAAACAGCAAAACTGGCTGCAAGTATTAGATTATGAAAACACCGCCTTCAGATGTAGGTTCTGTAGGCAGACAGGACACCTGCAAAGCTCATGTCCAGAAGCAAAGAAAGGAAATAGTAAAAAGAAGCAGAAAGGGAAGCAGAGGAAAGGATGGAATTTTGCACACCCAGATTCAGAGGACGAAGAATCAGAAGCAGCGGAGGAAGAGGTCCCTGCAGAGAAGACCGAGGTATCACAAGAAATGGAGAATCAGAAGGGAACCACAGCAGACAACAAGGCAGAGTTGACAAGCGTGGATCCTAGCACGGGAGGCATCAAACGACATCATCACTCAGATACTTCAGATTCAGACAAAGAAACAGGTCCACAGAATGCTGATACACAGTTAGTCATTGCTTCGATCGAGCCCACTCAAGGAGGGTGGCGTAAGGTCGAAAAGAAAAAGGGGAGAAAAACTTGAAGCGTGAGTCTAACTCACTGCCGGAATTCAGTTTTTCTGCCTCTTTCTTTCTCTATTCTCCTTTCTCCTTTCTTATTCTTTGTGCACATTAGTCTTCTAACGTTGCGTGGGGTGCGAAAGCACCGAGCCCCTGTGGCTGTTTACGGAATGCTTCATTGCATCTGCTAGTGTAACTTTTCATTATCTTTTTAATAAAAAGTTACCGTTTTTTTTTCCTTGGAAAAAAAAATCTCATTCCTTTGCTACTTGAGGGCTTCTTCGAGCAATAGTTTGATAATATCTCCTGCTCCCTTGTATTTCTTTTCTTCCCCCATGGGTGACCATCAGTGTCGGTGGGGATGGTCTTGCAAGGGTTCAGCCAGTTCAAGTCCTAATTCCTTATAACTCGACCTTTTTTGAACATGCATAGAAAAATAAAGAAAGTGAAGACCACTCTGATACCACTAATTTGTATTTATGCAGGAATGAAATGAAATATAGATATTAAAAAAACACAGAGCTACAACAAAAGCATAACTTTAATTCATTAATAAAAAATAATGAAAGTTGTTACATACAGTATGGAAATAAATTAGTTTGGGCGATGGTAGCTTATCTCTAAGAAGAGATGTGGTGGCTAAATTCCTTGTGAACTATGTTACAATAGGGCTCAGAGGCCTATTTATTATTAAGAAACAATGGAAAATCCTAAACATACAAAAACCTAACCCTTGAAGATGAAGCACCAAAGTTCGTGGACCCCATTGGAGTAAATTGGTACATCAACTTCTTGGGGGTCCTAACTTTGGCATACGATCTCCATTCGACACGTACGATACCTCATTAGAAATATCTATCCTAATCCTAGGACTATAACTTTCAATTATAAGTATTTTTTGTATTCTACATGTTTTCCCATTTTTGGAAAAAACCGTCGTTTAGGGCGTCAAAACAACTCCAGAAGTTTAGGACCCGGAAAATTGACAAAAATAGTAAATTGTGCTACAATTAAGGAAAATGAAAGAAACAATGGTGGGGGTCCAAGTGGAATAGGCGGGTGGCCACCAATATCCACCTGGACCATCTCTACACATCCCTAAAATTGAAACAAATTCATTAGTAGTTGATGTTATAGAATTTCATCGAAGTCCTAACTCTTGAATGCCCAAAATATCTATGCCTAAAATTTATGCAACTCGTATGTTTACTTTCGGAGTTTTATCATTTTTTGATAGGTATTATTATCCTTCTCTAATCCTGGTGTTGGTTGATTTTCTACAAATTGATCATATACAACATCTGAATCCAATTGCACACAAGATTGCTTGTATTTTAAATTTGGTTTTTTTCCTTTGTTCCATTTAGAGTGATCTCGCACTTGGGTACAAGATAATTGAATATGCATATTCTATTTGCATATCTAATATTGAAATGTTGTATTCTCATAAATAAAAACTTGAGGCCATCCAAATTTTCCTTCTGTAAAATCATCTTGTCTAGTAAACTCTTATCGATATTGATCTCAATATATTTTTAGGCATATGTATTGAGACCTAACTTAATCCACTAAATATTTGTCTTTATTTCATCACTTATAGTATTCCTAATACCTTAAACACTATGAAATTCCAAAAAATAGAAGGTGAACCTGATCAACAATGTTGAAAAACTATATGATAAAGAAACCTTTGCAACATGATATAAAGAAAACTATATGATAAAGAAACCTCCTAGAACTTTACCCAAGTCAAGTAGATCCACTGCTCCAAGTTTGACCCGGGAGGTGAAAAATCATTGAATTTATGAATTACCAAAAGAGGATTTATAAAATGAAAGGAGTTTTTTAAGATCCAAGTCATAGACCCCTACATTGGCACGTCTTATTTTCTCCATTATGTACACACTTGATTTGAAGAAATTGAAGAAACTTAAGGAGAAACATTGTTTCTAACCACATCCTTTAAAGAGAATAGGCATCCTTTGAAGAAACTTAAGGAGAAACTTTGGGATGAAGGTACTCCATTGTCTAGAACTCCTCCATGCAAGAAAAAGACCAATGTTGGAGACACGACTTTGCAAATGTTGTATTTAAATAATAGAGAGTGTTCATCAAGTAGTTTGCCTTAACAAATGGAATTATTGGTCCAAAAAGAACCCTAATAGAAGTTGTATTTTATACTTCAGATCAACCACATAATCATCAAAGTTTACTCACAAGAAAAATATTTTCTTTATGAGAGACATAACCACGATTTGAAAAGGCATTAAATTATTTGAACCCTCTCATATTAACTTTTCACTATCAAATTTCTTGATATCATGCATTTCATTGAACACTCATGAAGAAAGCGTTTCATGAAACACCTTTCTTGAAAACATTTCATTAAACAATTAGATAAAATGCTTTTGATGAGAGAGAACATGGTACTTGTGCATGTCTTTAAAAGGATAAAAAATGACATATTTGTTAGAAAATAATGAGGTGATGATCTTGCACAACATACAGTGCTACACTAACCTCAACCAAAGTTTAAACATAAAGAAAAAACTGGGAATAAATAACAATAGCTAGATTCCACCCCTCTAATTGCAATCCATTGTCCATAATCCAAGCTTGCAAATTCCCATTGTTGGTCAATTAAATATCCCAAAGTTTCCTCACAAAGAAAAAGACACTACGACTTGTAATTACTCATCCTATCTCCATGCCACGTACAAAAATAGTATATGAAAATGTTTTTTCTCTCTTTTGAAATTCATGCCTTGAACCCATTCACACAGGTTCAATTCATTGTGTCTACTAGTAACAAGTTTTTTCATTCAACCAAAGAAAAAAATTGGATGAAAGAAAAGGTTTTAGAGTACATCATAATTTCAAGTCAAAATCCACTTTTTGTTATGTTAAACCCATAACAATACTTTCTGATCGTTATAGTGATATGATTTTATGGAAAACGATAGATTTTAGAGAAGTGTTATTGGTTAAGTTTAGTATTAAGAAAAATATCATTCAATCACTCACTAAGTGTATGGGTGTTGTTAGGTAAGTGTGGTACTAATGAAAAAATATGCTTTATTACTAAGTGTATGGGTGTTATTGGTAAATAATACTAAGCAAACAACCATAGAATTATTTACTAAGTGTATTGGTAGTAATAAGTTTAAATGATGTGCTTTTTTCTTCAAAGTCTTCTATTTTAATTATAGAAAAAATATTCATGAATTTTCTTGATAAAGAAAGCCTTGGAAGTGATCCCAAATAGAATATCATTAAGGTATAATTATGATTATTGATACTCAACATCATAATTCGGGTTCAATGTGTATGTCAATACCAAACTAATTATTATAGATATTTTCAATACCATAAAATTGGCAAGGACTCTCCTAACACACTAATAGGGATTACAAGGAAAAATTCATAATAGAAGAAAAATAACATGAATTATATCCAACAATCAATAAGAAGCAAAATAATTCACCATTCATAACATGCATTTCTCAAAAAAGACATACTTTGAAAATTTTAAGATGTGGGAATTAATTTCCATTTCATTTCATCTCAAAACAATAGATTCCCTGCATATAATATCCTTTATATATTCTCCATAAATCCTATATTGGTTCTCAATTGAACAACATATATTATATTTCCTAGAACTCCCTCTATATGACTCCCATTGCCCCTATTTATACATATTTAGTTTGTTACATTATCATATAGTTGCTATCATCCATTTCCTTGAAAGGCGCGCAAGAAACCTTGCATGTAACAAATAATTATCTTGTGCAATATTCACGTGAGGTGTGAGAAAGGGGAAATGATGTACCATTATTTAGCTAGCACAATAATATGTCTAAATGAGAAAAATAAAATAGAATTCTAATTATGGAGAATTGAGCAAGAGAGCTCATGCAAGAAGTGATACAACAAGCATTGACAAGTTGTCTTTGGTAGTAGTTCCCCTAAGGGGGAAAAATTGGTAAAACATAAAATGAAATTAATAATTTTAGTAATGTCTTCTTTCATATTGGGTTAATAAACATATTTATGTAAGCTAAGCACACTATTTTAAACACCAAATGACCAACAAATTTGGAGGTTTGAACTTCCACTATTAGTTGTACTATTTGTTTCTTAAATACACGAGTTTTGTAACAACCTTTTTTATATCTTCTTATAAATGTCCTTATGAATTGTAATTCATGTAATAATATGGAAAATGTAAAATATTACTAAGTTGGAGGAGAGGGCATGGATTTAGATATTTAGGAGGAGGGTTTGCTTGTGTAGAGTTTAAACCCAAAACCAAATCACTTCATTTATTTTACCTACCCATTTCCCTGGAAAATTAAATGGGTTTTTGGTGCATGCATTGAAGTGTGTATGGGAAGCCTCTAGCAAAGGATTTTCCCACACTGTCATTAATATCATGGGACATGTTGAAGAAATAAACATGTAAGAGAGGGACATGAAGAATGTGGTTATTAGAAGAAGAAAATGTGGGAGTATTGGGAAAGGAGGGATGGGATAGACATGGAACCCACGATTATTTCGTTCTCCCCACAACAATGTAAAGGGAGGTGGGGGGGCATTGAAAAGGAAATATTGGGCCAAAGGAGAGAGGATAATTGTTTATTTTTTCCATGATGTAAGTAGATAAAATTAGAATCATTGCGAGAGAAGAGGAGGGGAGCTTATGCACTTGTGGGGGGCAAGGGGGGGGGGGGGGGTTCAAAAGGAGTGCATTGGAGAAAATCCTTTGTCGTGAGATTGGGGCATATCCCCATATATTTTGGCGATGCCTTATCTATATATTGGTGTTAATTTGGCCAAGAGACCTTAGAGGAAATGTAGAAATTACAATGTATATTTGCAACTGCTCATGAAGTTTTAATGAAAATCAAAAGACACAAACCTACTCTATTACTCCGTGGAAAGTAATTCACAATATAGAACATAAAATTTAGGCATGCAATAAGAAATAACACACATGCAACAAGTATTTTTTCCAGGGAAAGAAAACTGCTAAGAACCCCAATGTTTGCTTTCATTAAATCATAAGAATAAAGATGTATTACAATTGCTTTGCTCAACTGATCACACCTTGCAAGTGCATAACCTATCTCTTTTCTCACTAAAAATCTCTATCCCAGACTTAATCAAATTTTTCCTCTGCCCAAGATCCTATTTCATTGCATTGTTCCTTGAGAAATTAGGCCCCTATTATTTAGGAAATTACTCAAATTGATTGCGCAATTCCTTTAGGATGATCATCTCACTGCATGCAACACCTATACACTTAAGACTAGTCTACAACTAATGTTACAATGCCTTGGAATCTCCACCAAGCCCGGGGAACTCAAATTACTTTCATGCGCTAGCTATTTTGGGTTGATTTATCAGTTAACTAGATGATCATTGAGTTTGACTGAAGTCCCAATGCTTAACTAGCATTCCACTAGCTCCTCCAAAAGTTGGAACTAGTTTAACTGAAAACAACCTGAGATAACTGATCTTGATTGCTAGAAATTAGCGATCACACATGTTGAATTGAACTTTATCTCCTCCAACTCGAATTTAATAAGTAAACTGAGTGAAACAAGCCATTTCACATCATTTAACTGCATCCAAGTTGTCTACAGATGTTGAAATTCATTTTTTCTTAATTTAATCAAGGCAAAATCAAATTGAGGATTTCTTGCTGCATTTTTCAACACTCCTCAACAAGAAATGGATTATCCACAATGCCTATTGTTGGGTTGTGTTATATTCTTTCCACGACTAACCTATGTAGTGAACTCGGGGGTTAGAGGGGGGTGGAGCCCCCCCTTCGTTGCGTTGATTGCATAGCGGGGGGATCACGGGGGGCAACAGCCCCCCTTGTCCGGGGGGTTTGAGGGGGGTGGGTAGCCCCCCTTTACGGGGTCCAGGGCAGCGCCCTGGGAAATTTTTTTTTGGACCCTATATTAGGTTGGGCAAACCTACCTATGGTTTTCGGTCCATGGTATTGGATGCTTCGGCATGTATAAATATGTATTATAACATTGAAAGGAACATAATGAAAATTCAAGCTAGTAGTCCCGGTTTTGGGATCCAGGGGAAATCTCTTTGTATATGATTTTTATGTGTTATGCTCGTGCATTGTTTATTTTCTGTGTTTAAGAATTCGTATGCAGGTAATTTCTATACGGGGGTTAAAACCTACATTTTGGTATCAAAGTTGTTTTGGCTTCAAGGTGATGCCTTTGTTGTTGAGGGGTTTTGCTCGGGCTTGTGGTAAACCCTGTTCAGTGGGAGATCTGCGAGACCGATTCTGGTGGTGAAAGAAGATGGCGAGTAGTGGAAAGATAGAGATCGAGAAATTTAATGGTCAGAGTTTTGAGTTGTGGAAACTCAAGATGGAGGATCTGTTGGTGGATAAGGATTAGTGGATCGCGGTAGATCCAGGTACTAAACCAATGGGAGTGTCCGATGAAGAATGGAAGAAGTTGGATTGGAAGGCAAAACGCACAATACGATTGTGTGTCTCAGATTCAGTATTGCTGAATGTATCAGGGGAAGCTACGACGAAGGCTTTGTGGGACAAGTTAGGGACTTTGTACCAATCTAAGTCTCTAGTGAATAAACCATTCCTGCAGAAAAAGCTATATAACCTGAGGATGAAAGATGGAGACTTGGTGACAGAGCATCTAAATGCATTTAACACTGTGGTAAGTTAGTTAGCATCTATTGATATTAAAATTTTAGATGAAGATAAGTGCATTAGTTTGTTGTGTTCTCTACCAGATTCGTGGGATAGTTTGGTTATTGTAATAGGTAGCAATGCAACTGCCTTGTAGTTTGATGAAATAGTCTCAGCCTTGCTGACGGAGGAGATGAGATGGAAAATATGGAGAGCCAGAATGGTGATGCCTTGTCTATACAAGGACGGCCCTAGAACAAAAACAAAAATAAGTCATCGAGTGGGAGATCTAAATCTAGAGGGAGATCTAAATCTCCATGAAAACCTGTAAAGGTGGTGTGCTGAAAATGCGGAAAGGAAGGCCACTTTAAAAGGGACTGTAAATCTAAAGCTCCTGACAAAGGAAAGGGATCTGATGAGGCTCCTTCTGCAGAGGTGAAAACCACCTCAGATGAAGGTGGGGATGTGTACCTGGCTTCTTCAAGTACACATGTAGATCATGAGGCATGGTTAATTGACTCAGGTGCATCCTTTCACTTCACTCCCCATGGAGAGTGGTTTTGCGAGTATGAGAAATATTATGGTGGTGATGTCTTCTTGGGGGATGACAGGAAGGCTAGAATCATTGGTCGCGGAAAAGTAAGGTTGAAGTTGCAAGGTGGAAGGGTTAGAACGCTTCTAGGTGTTCTAATTATTCTTGCATTAGCCAAAAATTTGATTTCTGTAAGCAAGTTATATGATGCAGGTGTAAAAGCAGTGTTTGAGAAGGATGCCTACAAAATGGTTTGGGGAGCACTGGTATTGATGCGGGGAGTTTAGATTGTAACTCTGTACAAGCTACAAGGTAGCACTGTTGTTGATGGGTGCAACAATTCTATGGTTCCTGAAAGTGGAGTTGAAAATCTAGTGGTCTTTGGAGAGAAGACCATGTTGTGGCATCAAAGGCTTGGACATATTGGAGAGAAGGGCCTTTGAATACTTCATGGTAAAGGTATGGTAGAAGGTATGAGTAATAGCTCTCTGGATTTTGATTTCTGTGAAAATTTTGTATATGGGAAGCAGAATCAGGTGAGTTTCCCCTCTGGTGGTAAGAGGGCGAAACAGATATTAGAGCTTGTGCATAGTGATGTGTTTGGACCTATGAAGGTTCCATCACTGTGTAAGTCTATGTACTATGTATCATTTATAGATGACTTCTCAAGGAATACATGGATATATTTCCTTAAGAATAAATCTAAAGTCTTTGACAGGTTTAAATAATTTAAGGTTCTGTTGGAAAACCAGATAGACAAGAAGATAAAGGTGCTGATGACAGATAACGGTGGAGAGTTTTGTCGTAAGGAATTTGAAGAATTCTGTAAGAAGTGTGGTATAGAATTACAGAAGACTAATCCATATACATCTCAGCAAAATGGAGTTGCAGAAAGAATGAAAAAGATGTTGATGGAAAGGGCAAGAAGCATGCTCAGTGGTGTCGGGTTAGGATAGGAATTCTGGGCAGAGGCGGTGGAGACAGCATGTTACATGGTCAATAGATCACCTTCATCAGTGTTGGAGGATAAGACTCCACAAGAGGTATGGACTGGTAAGAAACCCTCTCTTTCACATCTGAGGGTATTTGGATGTGATGCATATGTACATGTTCCAAAGGATAAACAAACCAAGTTAGATAGTAAATTTGAAAAGTGCATCTTTATTGGGTATAAGGATGGTTTAAAGGGTTATAAGCTCTGGAACCCAACAACAAGGAAGGTTGTGTACAACCGAGATGTGGTGTTCAGAGAGGTGAAAGATGTTATTAAACATGAAGTCCAACCAAAGGAACCTAAAAAGATAGAGTTTGAGCTAAAGGAGGAAGAATCAGACTCTATAGTAGAGGAGGAATCAGAAGATGAAGAGCCAAAACTCCGGGTGTGAGAAGATCAGTTTGAGAAAGAAGGCAACTGGAAAGGTATAGTCCATCTTCTTTCTGTTCAAATTTTGCTTTATCTATCACTGATGATGATCCTAGAACTGTGAAGGAAGCATTAGTTCAGAAGATGGAAAACTCTGGAAAGAGGCCATGGTTGATGAAATGGCATCTTTGCACAAAAATGAGGCTTGGGATCTAGTGGAGTTGCCGGATGGAAGGAAACCCATTGGCAGCAAATGGGTGTTCAAGAAGAAGAAAAATGTAGAAGAAAAGGTGGAGAAATGCAAAGCTTGGTTGGTAGCAAAAGGTTATTCCCAGGTGTCGGGAATTGATTTTGGTGATATTTTTTCTCCTGTTGCCAAGGTAACTTCTATTAGGTTACTTTTATTTGTTGTTGCTGCTTTTGATTTTGAGGTAGAATATATGGATGTGAAGACAACATTTCTTCATGGGGATATGGAAGAGGAGATCTACATGAAGCAACTTGAAGGCTTTGCGGTGAAGGGTAAGAAAGAATTGGTATGCAAGTTAAAGAAGTCTCTGTATGGGTTAAAACAGTCACCAAGGATGTGGTATCAGAAATTTGATACATTTATATGGGGACTTGGCTTCACTAGAAGCAAAGCAGATCACTGTGTGTATTTTAAATTAATTGGTTACCATGTTATTTATCTGGTCTTGTATATGGATGATATATTGCTAGTTGGAAATGACAAAGAAATTATCCAGGATTTGAAGACCCAATTGTCCTCCAAATTTGACATGAAAGATCTTGGTGTTGCAAACTATATTTTGGGCATGGAAATTAAAAAAGATCGGGCAAAGAGGAAGCTATGGTTAAAACAAATGAAGTATGTCGAGACAATACTGCACAGGTTTAATATGCGTGGTAGTAAACTGGTGAAGGTTCCTATTCCTGTAGGTGTAAAGTTATCTTTTGAACAGTGTCCCAAGACACAAGAATAGGAAGAGGATATGTCCCGTGTTCCATATGCAAGTGCAGTCGGTAGCCTAATGTATGCAATGGTCTGTAATAGACCAGAAATTGCACATGCAGTGGGAGTATTGAGCAGGTTTATGTCGAAACCAGGGAAGGAGCACTGGACAACAATGAAGCAGGTTTTCAGGTATTTGTGTGGCACTAGTGATTATGGTTTGTGCTACCAAGGAAGACCAGGATTGGACAGAGTGTTGGATATTTGTGGCTTTGTTAATGCAGACTGGGCTGGAGATTTGGATCAGAGAAGATCTACAAGTGGGTATGTGTTTAACCTATTTGGAGGTGCAATTAGTTGGATGAGTAAGAAACAATCTCTAGTGGCACTATCAACTACAGATGCAGAATACATGGCAGGCACTCATGAAAGCAAGGAAGAATTTTGGTTGTAGAGATTGTGTTCAAGTATGGGGTTAGTATAGGGAGCTATAAGGATAGACTGTGACAGCCAAAGTGCAATTTTCTTGGCAAAGAACCCTGCTTATCATTCAAAGACAAAGCACATTGATGTTCAATATCACTTTGTGAGGGATATGATAGAAGACAAAAAGGTTTTGTTGGTAAAGGTGGACACTTTGAAGAATACTACAGATGCATTGAAAAAATATGTGAGCTCTAAGAAGTTCTCCTGGTGTAGAGAAACAATGGGTGTTTCAGGGCTAGAAAAATGACTAAGCTCTCCTGCTTCCCCTTATGGAAAGAAAACAACAAGTGGGATATTGTTGGGTTGTGTTATATTCTTTCCACGACTAACCTATGTAGTGAATCGGGGGGTTAGAGGGGGGCAAAGCCCCCCTTCGTTGTGCCGATTATGCAGTGGGGGGGTCACAGGGGGTTTGAGGGGGGCAGGTAGCCCCCCTCTACGGGGTTCGGAGCAGCGCCCTGGGAAATTTTTTTTTGGACCCTATATTAGGTTGGGCGAACCTACCTATGGTTTTCGGTCCATGGTATTGGACTTGATGGTTTTCGGTTCATGGTATTGGATGCTTCAACATGTATAGATATGCATTATAACATTGAAAGGAATATAATGAAAAATTAGGTTGGTAGTCCCAGTTTTGGGATCCAAGGGAAATCTCTGTGTATATTTGTTTTATGTGTTATGCTCTCGCATTGTTTACTTTCTGTGTTTAAGAATTCATATGTAGGTAATTTCTGTACGAGGTTAAAACCTACACCTATCCTGCACATGTGCAACTCAAACTTCCCTCTTGACAAGGTGATGAACCTTATCATTGGGTAATTATATGGGCCTTAATTAACTTCCTAGCTTAGTTAAACCAACTCTTCTCACAACTTATTACGTGTTTTCATTATATTTTGTTTAATGAGATGAGTTAAAGTGAGATATTATGCCTAGTGGACTAATATGCATTGAATGCAGGTTTGGAAGAGAAAATCAAGGAATTTTGGCAAAGACTAAGGTTTGAAACTTGAATGGGACAAGGGAGAGAGATTGTAGGAGGTAAATCCTCCTCATTTACTCCTTCCCCATTCAAATATTCCTCCATTAATCCCACCATCTCAGAGTGCAAGCAGCCAAGTCATGAATATTAGAAGGCAACCAAGCAAGTAATAGGCAAAGAGTTATTTTATCTCAAGTTTGGGAGCCGAGCCTCCCTAAATTTAAGGAAGTCGTTGGAGACTTTAGTTGTATAAGTAGAGAGGCCTAGAGCCTCATTAGGATTCGAATTTTTGTTGTAAAACTCTAGCTATTTTCAAGCTCCAGACTTGTGGAAGACTTTGATGTAATTTTCTGTTTTGGTAATAAGAATAAGCTTTTTCTTGATTCCGTACTGAGTTAACTCAGAGGGCTGAAGCTCTTGCATTAGGGCCCAACCCTAGCAGCAAAGGATCCTCTTCTTGTATCTTTATGCTTAGCTTAGTTTTATAGATTCATGGTTAAACTGTCTTTAGAAGTCTTTCATTGCAAGCAGTGTAGATTTGATTAATTGTTTATTAGTTTGCTTCCATTTGTGCCTTACTTCAGTAGCAGGTTAGAAGCGATAAAATAATCACCACAAAGTTGTTAGTAGGTGTCTTAGCCTCACTTCTTCCTTCTGGGATCATGATTTGAGGAAAAGACCCTTATGTATCCCAAAAAGACAAATTTCCATTTCTTTCATGATATTTGGAGTTTGTTGTACTTAAACTAGCATTTGGTCAGTTTTGAAAAGTAGGATTTCATTGTTGTCTCTTCTATCTTCATTCTTGCAGTATATATCATCCATGATTCCATGTTCTTCAACAGTTTCTTCATGCATAAGGTAGACAGTTAATTCATTAAATTCTGCTTTTCTAACTCATGAGAATTCTTCTTGTTTACATGACCTTTTGGAAATTACACATGTTTCATGTAGAGCAAGTGATTCAGAAGTAGACAGAGATCTCATAGCAAGCAACCACCTTCCAACTTCATCCACCCATAGGCATTCCTTGTTTTCGTCAAAACCTTCACCAATTTCATCATTTTACATAGAAATTGCCTCAAGCATTTTGAGCGAATCCAACCATCTCCTAAACTTGGTTTTGGGTTCTGAGTGATCCTAGGCCCTTTCTCACTCCATTCCACCAATCAACCACCTTCCCTAAGCCTTCCATTACCTCCAACACCCATCGTTTTGCTCACAGTTGTATCCTATAGAAATATAGGGAATCCTGTAGGTTTCTAGTACATCTTGTAGGTTTTCCTGTAGTGGCTTGTTTTGAGGCCGAATTGAGGGAAAACCTCTAGGAAGCTCCCGAGGTCACCCAAGGGTCTCCCAAACCTTTCAACCATTCACCAACATCCCTAAACCACCTGCCATATCACCAAAAGAGATTATTTTTAACACTTGATTTTTCATGAAAAAAAGACAAAAAATATTTATTACAATCCTTTATATGCATAACAGTTATGTTTGATGTTTTTAACTTCCATGCTTAGGATAGTAGCATTTTGTTCATGTTAATTTAGCATCATTGCAAAGCATAGCTATTAGCAGTTAATTAGGAAATGGTGTGCCTTAGCATTGAATTTTAGTCTTTTTCATTATTGCAGTAGATTAGCTCTCTCTTAGAGTAGATTTCTATTTCTTTCATCAAGGAACCAAGCTTCTTCTGAATCCTTAGAAGTCTGGCTTGAAAACCCTAGTTGTCTCTCGCCAACTGAACAGTGAAAAAAGGCAGAACCATCACTTTTACTTGTGTATACAACGCTGTCACCTCTAATTTTGTACGAACCTCGGGTTGAAAAAGTAAAGCTGGTAGTCGGGGAGGTGTTTGAGTAATATGTGATTACTACTTTCATTCTTCTATTTATTGTTTCTACTATTTTGCCATTAGTTTCATTTCTGGAAAAGTAATTTAGTTTGCTGCCTTTTCATTCTGCATTCTTTGCTTTCCTTTCCATTCTGCAAGTTAGATTTCAAGCAAGTAGTTAATCTTTTCATTCAGTCAGTAGTTCTCATTCAGTTTGCAATTTTAATTTTGCAAATTATATTTTAGTTCAACAATTAGTCTTTCATTCAGTCAGTAGCTTTCATTCAATCTGCAATTTCAGTTCTGCAAAGCACTTGAAAAGTTTGAAAAAATCATCAAAACCAAACCAAAAAAATTTCCTTTCATGCCTCGTGGGAATAGGTATAACTTAGGGAAATTTTTGCTAAATACCGCCACTACATCAAACAGCCAACCTTCCCTCTTCTTTGGTGGCTATGAATTGGAGGAACGCTTAGGTGAGCAACCAGACATATTTGAAGAACCTACATGGGAAGAAGAAGAAGAAGAAGAAGAAGAACCCATTCCTACTGAACCAATGGATGAAAACATAAATGACAGAGGGATAGAGAGAGAGAGAGTTGAGGGTGCCTTCCCCATTAGGGAAACCAATGGGGACACTAAGATGAAAAAGATAAGCCCCTCTACCCTTCATCATTTCCATGGCCTGACCATAGAAGATCTCGACACTTTCCTATTTGAGTCTGTTGTTATATGCAAACCTATGACTACACAAATGATGAGCAGAAGTTGAAACTATCCCCATCTACACTTAAGGATGCAGCTTTGCGTTGGTTCATGGGTTTACATGGGGATAACATCACAACTTGGGCTCAGATGCAGCAAGCCTTCAACAACAATTATCGATACTACTATAGGTCTAAGGATACTAAAGAAGAAATTTTTAGGATGACCTTAGGTAATGATGAATCCATAGAGGATTATGAAGAAATATTCTAGCTTAGTTACAAAAGGGACAGGTGCACACTTGACCCTAAATAACTGAAGCTGGTACTTCTTAGAGGAGTAAGGGAAGACCTTTTGGATACCCTACACTTGTTGGCAGAGGGAGATATATACCAGTTACCCTATGAGGATATCAAGACTGTCTTTAGAAACCATTCTAGGGTAGCTAGGAAAAAGGGTAGGGGAAGTCAACCTATGGTCAGTACATCCTCTTCCAATTCATCCATCAAGGGTGAAATTGGAAACATGCTGGAATATTTCAAGAGTGAGATGCTGCAAACCCTTGCCTTACAGATGGACACTATGCACATTAGGAGAAAGCAGGAGGAAGCAGAGAGAGCCTTGGCAATTTTCTATCCTAGATGCACCAGGAGACACCCTAGGAATGAATGTCCATTGAATTCTATTGAGATTTGCTTAGTCTGTGAAGAAAACCACTCCACAGACAAGTGCCATTCTTTGCTTGGACTCAAAGTTGTATATCAAGGAGCTGAAGGGGTCACTGAGAAGCTCTGTTGCATAAACCAAAGAAGACGTCATGGGCCTAGGCCATACCAGCAAGGCGTGCAAGGGTCATCCCATGCATATTACAACCCCAACCAGACCACATCCATACCTTCTTGGGGACCTCCTGCTCATCCTTCCTGGTTTACACCTCCTCCTTGGTCCTTTACATCTCAGTATCATTCCTAGCCATCCAGCCAGTCATTTAAACCATATGCTCCACCACAACCTCAGTGGAATGCACCGCCCCAGGGTTGGAGGCCCCAATACAATAATGTACTAGCTTTATTTCCTTCACCACGTACCCAACCACAATTGTTATACTCTGCTCCACCCAAAAAACCCCAGATGCCTGCCTAGCCAAATCTGAACCCGAACAATAGACATGCACAACAAGTATACAGTGGAGAGACATCATATCCAACATATGCTATGGAGATCCAGGAATTAACCTGAGATCTGGGAGAGTACTCCCAGATAAAAAACCTCCACCTCCACTTAGGGAGGTTGAAGTAGAAAGAGATGAA
This sequence comes from Pinus tabuliformis, assembly GCA_031772625.1. Lineage (NCBI taxonomy): Eukaryota > Viridiplantae > Streptophyta > Pinopsida > Pinales > Pinaceae > Pinus > Pinus tabuliformis. The sequence continues at coordinate 510,118,935 of CM062816.1, read as the reverse complement.
AGAATTCTTAAAGTGAATCCACCCTTTCCTAAGAGATTAACTCAACGACTCTAGCCTACCCCAGAAGAGACTAAACTTCTCGGAGAATTGAAAAACCTATGTGTCAAGATTCCACTTCCCCAACCCATCAAGGATGTACCTATTTACAACAAGTTGATTAAGGAGAAGGGTTTCAAGCATCTAGGGAGGCAAAAAATAGATGCCCCTACCATTAATGTCATTGAACAAATGTCCAACTTATGCTGGGGAAGGTAATATGTCCAAAATATTTGGACCCTAGAAGCCATGTAGTAGATGTGCACATCAATGGCACCATTGTCCCACACACTTTGATTGATCTTGGGGCTGTCATTAATGTGATGACCAAGGACACCATGCTCAAGTTCAACCTCCAAGGTTCATTAAGAATGACCACAATAGTCCTGCAACTTGTAGACCGCTCCAAAGTGACCCCTGAGGGGATTTTGGAGGATGTGATGGTTTCCATTGACTCTTGGGAGTACCCTGCAGATTTCCTAGTTCTCCAGCCTAAGGCTAAGCTTACAGGTTACCCTCTCATCCTTGGGATACCTTGGTTGGCCATTTCCGATGCTTACATCAGCTGCAGAGCTGGGAATATGACCATCAAGAATGGGTATATGTCCAAGCAGTTAGTCCTATACCCTCCTACTCAGCGATCTCTAGAACATGATTTAACTTTATGGTTTGAAGAGGAGGAAGAATATGAGGTTTATACTACCCAACTGTATACCTTAGAAATGACCATGGGAGGAGGACAACAGGATGAAGACGATTTGATTGAACACCTACTCCAAAGTCCAACTCCCAGTACATTGTCCCTAGAAGAAGTAGTAAAGGAAACCTAGAACAACCATCCAATTGATCTGTACTTGGCCGATTCCAACCCTCTCCATGTCAAAACCATAGAATTCGGCCCTAAGAAAACCTTGAAAATCAATCCATCTCTTTCTGTTCTCCAAGAGGAGAAGTTGTGCAACATGCTAAAGGAACATCTGGATGCCTTTGCTTGGAGTTACAAAGAAATGAAGGGAGTACACCCCTTAGTGTGTACTCACCATATTTACATTAAAGAGGTTGCAAGACAATCTGACAACCCCAAAGGAGGATGGATCCAGATCTTAAAGATATAGTCAAAGAAGAACTGCAAAAACTACTGGATGCAGGATTCATTTATCCTATCTTAGAGAGTGAGTGGGTCTCTACTTTGCTATTAGTTCCAAAGAAAAATGGTAAGTGGAGGATTTGTGTTAATTAAAGGGAGTTGAACAAAGCCACAAAGAAGGATCATTTCCCTCTACCTTTCTTCGACCAAGTGCTAGATGGCCTAGTAGGGAAAAAGTTTTTTTCTTTCCTAGATGGATTCAGTGGGTACAACCAAATCCATATTAGCATGGAAGACCAGGATAAAACCACCTTCACTTGTCCTTGGGGGCACTTTTGCCTCTTGGGTCCATTCTTTTCGCCTATGCAATGCTCCTGCCACTTTTCAGAGAGCAGTCCTGGGTATCTTTGCTGAGTTGGTTCATGGTGCGGTAGAAATCTATATGGATGATTTCACACCTTATGGGGGTGATTTCGAAGAGGCTTTGTCCAACTTAGGTAAGGTATTGCACAAATGCATTGATATGAAGTTGTCTCTCAGTCCTGAGAAATGTGAATTCTTGATGACCATAGGGACCATGCTAGGTCATTCAATATCTTAGTAAGGACTCCAAGTGGACCCAAACAAAATAGCTATCATCCAAAGGGTCCCACCTCCTCAAAAGCAGAGAGATGTCAGAATATTCCTAGGATTGGTTGGATAGTACCAAAGGTTCATAAAGGACTTCAGCAAGTTGGCCTCTCCTTTATTTGGGTTGTTGGCCAAAGACTCTGAGTTTATATAGTCAAAAAGTTGTCAAGAGGCCTTGGACATCCTGAAGAACAAGTTAACCACTGCTCTAACCCTCCGAGGCCCAAATTGGGCCCTTCCTTTTCATATTCATGCTGATGCCTCACACAAATCCATAGGAGCAACACTAGGTCAGATAGATGAAAAATTTCCTTATGCCATTTACTTTATGAGTAAAAATCTGTCAAAGGCTGAACTAAACTACACAATGACCAAAAAGGAGCTCCTGGTTGTTGCATTCATTGAAAAAATTTAGGCATTATATTACAGGCTATCAAACATTTGTTCATACTGACCATGCTGCAATAAAATATTTAGTGAATAAACATGATATGAATGCTGGTATTAAGAGATGGTTACTTTTATTACAGCAGTTTGATCTAACTATTGTTGATAAGCCTGGTAAGGAAAATGTTGTTGCAAACTTTTTGTCCAGATTACCTTTGCCTCCAGGTGAAGAGGGAATGGTTGATGACTAGTTACCAGATGAGCACTTGTTCACCATTTTAGTTCTCTCTCCATGGCTTGCTAACATAGCAAACTATTTGGTATCTGCATAGTTCCCACTGAACTTGTCCTCCAAAGAGAAAAGCAAGATTATAAGGAAGAGCGCACCCTTCACTTGGATTGGTGGAAATCTCTTCAAACTTGGACCAAATCAAATCTTGAAAAGGTGTGTCAGGGAGGAGGAAGTCTTTGACATCCTTCTGACCTGTCATGATGGGCCTTGTGGAGGTCACTTTATAGCAAAGAGGATAGCATTCAAAGTGTTACAAGTAGGCTATTATTGGCCCACTCTTCATTAGGATGTGAAAATATATACTAGTAAGTGTGATTGGTGCTAAAGAATGGGAAAGCCTACTCCAAGGGATGAAATGCCTCTGGATCCTCAAGTGACTTTCGAGCCATTTGACAAGTGGGGCATGGACTTCATTGGACCTATTGACCCTCCTTCCAAGAAAAAACAATACATCATTGTGTGCATTGACTATCTAACTAAGTGGGCTGAAACAAAGGCAATTGAGGTAGCAACAGAGGAGAAGGTGGCTAAGTTCTTAAGGGAGAATGTATTTTACAAATTTGGGTACCCTAGAGAATTGGTCACTAATTAAGGCAGCCAGTCTACCTCCAACATTATTGAAGACTTGCTTAGCCAAAACAAGATAAAGCATAGGACCTCCACTCCCTATCACCCACAAGCTAATGGGTAGGCGGAGGTGACCAACACAGCGCTGGAGAGCATCTTGACCAAAGTGGTGAGCAACAACAGGAAAGATTGGGCAAATAGACTAGTTGATTCCACCTGGGCTTATAATACCATTTGGAAGACCACCATTGGATTCACACCCTATGAGTTGGTCTATGGGAAAAAGGCCTTGTTGTCCATTGAGTTTGAGTATAACACATTAAGGATGGCAGCCCAACTAGATCTAGATCTTAGCAGTGCACAAAAAGAGAGATTTCTTCAGTTAAATGGTTTAGATGAGTTCAAAATGTAGGCCCTCCTACACACAGAGGTAACCCAACTTCAGAGGAAGATATGGCATGATAAGAACATCAAGGATAAGAAATTTCAAGAAGGTGATTGGGCCTTGTTATATGATTCTAGATATAAAGACTTTAAGGGCAAGTTAAGGACAAGATGGCTAGGACCTTATGTTATAGAAAGATGTCATGATAATGGTTCAGTGTAGATCAGAACCATAGATGAAGAGGCCATTCCTTTACTTGTTAATGGACACCAATTGAAAGTTTACAAAAGACCATTATCAAAGAAAGAGTTCATTGATGGTATCAATAAAACAGTGATGGTGGTGGAGCAAGTTTCAGCTCCTGCCTCATCAAATCATTGAGAAAAAGGAAAAATAAGGACTCAAGTGAAAACCTCCATGAGGTGCCTAAGTCCCACTATTGGGTTGAAAACCTCTTGGGGTGGCCCAATGGTGTCAAAAAAAAAAGGAAAAAAAAAAGAAAAAAAAAAGGGAAATAAAAATCTCCCTAGGTGAAAACCTCTCTTGAAGTGCCCAGGGAAAACAACTAGGATGAAAACCTCTCAGAGGAAACCTAGTTGTTTTCACAAAAAAAAAGTCATGAAAATTTCTATTTGCAGGTCAGCAAGGAGGACAATCAGAGAACAAAAGAGGATAAAAAAGGGACCTATTTCACTCACATTTTTATTTTTCCACTCATTTTCATTCATCACTCCACCATTTCTTTCATTTTTTTCACTCCTTTGCTTTAGTTTACAAGGGGACTGTGTTTTCTATAGGATCCCTTGTAAACCTACAAGATCCCCTGAAAACCTAGAGGATGATCCTGTAGGAATTACAGTGGCTCAGGAATCCTATAGGAAGTGACCCTAGGGTGAGAAAATGACCTGCCATGTCAAAATAATAACATCCCTACATCACAACTTAATTGCCATACCTATCTTCACTTTCATCACCCCTACATTCACCATAAAAAAAATAGTTTCAATATATATATATATATCTTTCATAGTATTTAAGAGAAAACACAGAGAGGAAAAAATGAAACAGAGAGCAGAAGTGAGAAACACCTGAGTATTTCTCGTTTCTTCACACTCCTAGTCTTCCCCTTAATCCATGTCACCATCCTCAAAATCCCAACAGGGTGTATGATTAAAAGTTCTGAGGGATAAGCAGCTATAGGCCATCCTATACGAAATCCTATAGCAGCCTATCCCACAGAATAAAAATCATGAGTAGTAGAAAGCTTCCAGCATGAATATCCAAGGGAAGAGGGAGCTCCAAAGTAGCAGCAACACCATCATCTTCAACACCAAGTACCTGCACATCAAAGGAATCATCAGAGAGAAATAAAAAAGGGAAGGAGACATAGCATGCAGCTAAAACACAGCAAACACCTCAGGTCTTCAACAATTGCAACAAGGTATTATTACCACAAGTAAGTATCTTGCTTCACTCTCTCATTTGCATAATGTAGTCAAAAGATGTAAAGGTTACGAGTAAGTTGGTTTATAAGCAAAAGGTGGCTAGTTAACTTGGCCACCTTCGTTCAGTTGATGAAGACAAACAGTTGGTCCTCCCACACGTGGCAGTAGTCAAGTTAAAAAAGGGAAGAGAAGGACAGAAATAGTTAAGTTTATGGAGGCATGAACTCAGATTTGATTATGAGGAGAGGGGAATGATGATATGGTAGTGAGGACCAATGGTCCAAAAATAGGAAACGTACCTCCGCTGCCAGCACACCACCTCACATAACTCGGCCATAAGAGGAAATACTAGTTGATCCCCATGCACTCATGCATTCACTTCCTCAAGGCTCACTCTAGCAAAGTCACTCTCATACCGAGGCAACCTATAGAAGAGTAAAATTACATCTATCTCCTGCATAGGACTTCCTATAGGATTGCACAAGAAATCCTACAGGATTGCATAGGAATCCTATACAATACAAATAGACAGTCTACAAGATTAGCCGAGAGGAGTTTTAGAGGGGAAAACACAGGGGTTGGCTACAAAAAATGCTATGAAGAGGTAGGCTATATAATTACTTCCCTTCTTCAAAGTGAATTGAAGAGAAAATCCCCTAGTAGTGAGTGAATTTGGCAGTTGTGTAAGGGAATTGTCTCCATAGTTCTTTCAGTCATTTACTTATGCATTCAAAAAATTGTGTCAACCATCTCAACTCCTCCAAATTCTCCAAAAAAATGATAGGGGAGTTTAATAGAAGGGAGCCCATTAATACTGTGTGTTTTTGGGAAAACTAGTGTCTTTTCGAGTGACTAGCCCTCTAGGTTTGGCAGCTACCCTAGAAACAACAGTTTAAAGCAATTCAACGATTTCTTCTATGTGTAACGGATAAGAGTAAGATAATGCGACCAACCTAGAACTTCTGCTTAATCCTTTGTTTGATCTCTCTCCCCTTTGACAGAGCTTGCAACTCCTCTCCGTACTTATCCCACTTGGAGAGTACCTCTACAAACACAGTAACAAAGAACCGTTAAAGCATATTGATCTATTACAACATACACATTACAGAATCAGATATATAATGAACATATAATAGCATTCACAAATGATAACATTCACAATTGCACAATCATATGGAAGAAAATTTGAAGAACTTTATTAAATAGAAGGGAGAATTACAACCTAGTTGTCTGATCCAGCAGCATCCTCCCAGCATCAAGCTCTCTTCACCTCATGAAATAGCAAGATCACACCAACAATACAATGCTCTTTCCTCAATTACAAACTATCAACACTTCCTTGCAATTCACCACATTCCAGCCCTCTGGTCTCTTAGATGAGGGATCCATTTATAGATGTGTGCAAGAGTGTGAGTCATTTTTGGGGTTTGATTAGTGTCATTCCACTTGTTACATTTGGTTCCACAAGAGAAGAGATAACTGAAGTTTAGATCCCTTACTCATCCTTGGGCGAATTCAAAGAGGCAAGTGTCATAGGAGAAGTTTCTAGAAGATTCCATGAGAAACCACTTAGCAAACTGTCTCGGACATTTTTCCATCCTCGCTCATCGCACTGTATAGAAGGCCTAATCAGTATACATCACACCTAAGCAGTGTATCACTCAGTATGCATCGCACCTGGCTAGTGTAGCAATCAGTATGGTTCAGTTTAGGCCATTTCTGGATGGCTTTTTAGGTGGAACTTTTGGGGAATGATGTAAGCAAATGACCATGTTCTCTTAGGGTATGAAACAACTCTTTTAGGGGTTGATGAGCCCTAGTTTATTGACATATAATTTTGGGGTTGAAGTGCCCAAATATGTCTATAACAATTGCCCCCTAAAGCATGAAGTCGTAAATCTTGATGTTGGGTGAAATGCTTTATCATGAGGATCTGAGGTTTCGAAACTGGAAGGTGACCTGCATAAGTTACAATACAATGCATTATCATATAATTTTCATGATCTAGCTGAGGCGGGCATTCCCATGCTCAGCTTTATAAATTCATTTCATGTACATAGATCAGATAGTCGTCAGCAGATGTAGACTGGTGATTTTTCAGATGTAGAGTCATGATCCTCGGTTAGGATGACCATTTGTGTAGCGCCTTTGCACATTTGATGTTTTTATATCCCTGAATATATCGCAGCCTAGATGGATGAAACTAGATCTGAGGTCTTCAAACTCGTTCAATCTTTGCCCGATGTACAAGTCAATCCATGTGAAGAGATGTTCTGAAGTCGAACATGGAAAGACATCGCCTGATTACCAGCCAATAATGTGAAATGTTAATGGATGCAAGAGGAATCACCGATAATGCTAATGAACCTAAAGGTACTAGAGTACAATTGATGTGGTATGAATATATGATCTGATGTTGAACACCACGCAAAATCTTTCAGTCGAAGGCCGTTGATGTCAACCTGTCGTTGAAAGTGAGAAACTTGCCATTGAGGCATGCAAGCTTCAAAGCACTGAAAGGGTTGTTTCTAAGTCAACTTCTTGGATAATGAGCTGATGTCGGAAAGAAGTGACTCATCGTAGGAGGGCCTTGATGTATCCCACATCTATGATGCAAAACTAAGGAAATGATTTTCTGGAGGTGAAAACGATCTGACAACACAAGGTTCAGGAATGGCGGTCATGAAAAATGAAGGTTGAAGGTATTGCAGTGGATGAGACATTAACTAGGTGGTTTCTCAACTGAATGACTTCTCTTGAACATGTCAGCAACACTGAGATGGATTGGTAGCATTAACCCCAAAATATGGATGGTGTACAAGACCAATGGTGAGATGACCAGTGAACGGAATAACCCAACCCGACTCAATAATGGTGATGGAGTGGAAGTGTCATGTTCAAGAGCGATTTGATACCATAAATTTCTTCAAGTTTTTTTCCCTTCTTCCCCAATCATTGCTAACCAATACCTCTTTATTTTTGTCAAGCTTGAGGAAGATAACATATGCTTGTTCTATAATTTTCCCTTTGGGCAAACATGTCACTATGTTTTAATGAGTCTAGCGACAGTGAAACTCATTCTTGTCCAGAATGGACAAGTTTGTTGCTATTGTTTTAATGAGTTTAACGACAAGGATAACTCGGTCATTTTCATGTTTAGAGAGTTTGAAAAGGGATGGAAAGAAAACTCCAAAAGTTATTTTTCATATAATAATCCCTTAGGTCCGAAAAAGGATAAAATAATACAAAAGGGATGACTTTTCTGATCACTTTAACGAGCTGAAAAAGACAAGCGCTCAAATTTTTTTGTGAGATAATCCCTCAAGTCTGAAAAAGATTAAAATATATAGGAGGGATGACACTTCCAATCACTTTAATGAGCTGGAAAGGTCAATTGCTCGACAATATTTTCATATTTAATGAGTTTGAAAAGGGTTTAAAGGAGACTCGATTTTGAGGAACGAGTGGTGTCTAGGGTAGCAATTGGTTTTGGGTAAGCTTGGAACTTCTCAAAACATGGTGATTTATGTGAAGAGGTTGGCTAACAAGACCACTCATCACAGTTGTTCCTCAAAAAGGGTAAACAACCAAGTGGAAGCGTATGATCGGCCAAAAGAATGGAGGTGATGAGAGGTACACAACCAAGGCTCATAAGGCTGATAGAATGGCAATCACAAAGGTTATTTACTAAAGCTGGGTTCATTTTTTAACGAGCTTGAACCATGGGGGGAACTATGCTTGGAGTTTTTTTTTAGCTTCATTTTTACACAAGCTAGAAATGACAAAACTAAAAAGCTAGAAATGACAAAACTAAAAACCTAGAAATGAAAAAGCTAAAAAGCTAGAAAATGAAAACTGAAAAAGGTTTGCATGCCCCCAGCATGATGAAAAGGAGAGTCTCCAGTAACCATATGGAAACTATTGAGGTTAGGCAGGATGGTTTCATCCAAAAGACAAAACACTTCCTTGGCTTTGTCCGTAGATAGACAAAGGTGAACGGTGTGTTATACCAATCACATAACCTACAGGGAAACTTATCTTTTCAACTAGGTTCGTCCGTAGAATAGACAAGGGTGCATACCCCCTAAGCTTCATTACATTCAACAGACTACTCATGGCAGTCAGGTGGATGGAATGAAGGTTCAAAATATACTTTTGATGCAAAAGGACTATTTAGGGATGATGTTTGACTTGGAGCTATGCTTGGATTGGGAAATGAAAGCTGGTCAATGGTGACAATTTTGCCTTCATGTGGGAAACACATCACTCATAAGAGTGATGAAACAATAGCCTCCATGTTATAAACATAGTCACGTCCAAGGAGAGGATTGTAATCTAACAGTCCTGGGACTACCATGACATTCAAATGAATGGTTTTCCCTCCTAAAGTGATCAGTAACTTAGGAAGGATCCCTAATGGTCGACTGGTTCCTTTGTTAAAGCCTAACAGATTCTGTGTAACAGGCATAAGTGATGGTGAACCAAGCGCTTTCCAAGCAGTTGAGGAAAGGATACTCAGTGATTCCCCTTCATCTAGAATAGTGCCAGACATAATCATTTTACGAACTTGTACTATGATCCAGAAAGGTACATGATAAGGAAGGCGGGATCTTGCTAGTCGATTCCAATCAAAGGAAGCGACTAGACTACTTGGAGGGGGTACCGAATAAATGGGTGAATTAACCTCTTGAGTTACGATAATTGGAGGATTTTCCTCCTGTTGTGAAGGAACGGGTGGATTTCCCCCAAGTTCATCAGACTCTGAAGTAACAAAAAGAATTTGAATGGTATCGTTCTCACTCTCTTCAGGAAGGGTACAATTTTCTGAAGGTAAAACTAGGTCAACCCTCACCTTGACCTGTTGATTTTGGACGGGTATAGAATCATAAGATTCACTTTCAGAGAGAGTGGTTTCGACCGACAGTTGATTTAAGTCAGTCGGTTTTTCAACTAGTAAAGGACTTGGGGAGAGTTTCTAGTAACCAGATGGAAGTCACTGCGGTGAAGTGAGACGGTTATCCAAAACTCTTTTGGCTTCATCCAAAAAAGGACAATGGTGAAGGGAATTATTACCTTCACATAACCTACATGGAACTTTGACGTTTCCCTTTTGTCCATGAACTTTGCTATCACTAGTCGATGGAGTGTCACCAACATGATCACCAGAGGTTGATGACACCAGACGGTGCGAACGGGGGGACCATTCTCTCAAGATCCAAGGAAAGTAAGGACAATCTCGATGAAAATGGTCTCCTCTACAAATTATGCAAGGAAATTTGGGTTTTGGAGCTTTAATGTGCAGATTTTCACCAGATGATGCATTTAAAGTAATGGTTACTTGGTTGCCCCCTTGTTGAATTAGCTTCTTCTTCTTCTCCTTCCCTTTCTTCTTCTTCTCAGCCACCTGGTTACTAGCATCACTACTTTAACCAAGCGAAGAGGAGGAAAGGGAGGGCGAAACAAACGAAGAAGAAGGCGAAGGGTCAACTTCAATATTAGCTGGAGGTTGATTCGATTGTGGAGGAATCGCGGCATTTTGAACCATAGAGGTTGAGAACAGCCATACTGGCAGGCCAATGGTAAGTCCCGGAAGGGACAATGTGGCCATATGAGGAGCACCAATATTCCCCCAAGAAGTAAAAGGACTAGGATTCCCCTCAAAAGGGATTCCTTGATTGGTGGACTCCATATATCTCAACCTAAGATCAACTAAGGAACAAGGATGTTATTTCGAATTCAATTAATTTTAAAGACGCTTTGACACAACTTTGCTTTTTGAGTTTGTAAGAGTCGAGAAAAAGCTAAAGATGACTCTAGTCGCCTTCAACTTTTAATCAGCTTGAAGTGACAAGTCTTAGATGGACCTTTTCTTTTAAAGAGTCGAAAAGGAATGAAAGTGATGACTCTGGAAATCTAGACAGAGGGATTACCAAACCAATCGCAAAACTGCAAAATACACCTTAGTGATAAATTAAAGAGAAATTACCAAGGACTTATGTATGACAGTCAATCTTCCTGAATGTCGTGTTCATTGCATTGCGATCAATAAGGCGGTAGACTTAGCTTCCTATGGATAAAGGATATAAGCCTATTGTGTTCTCCCAATATATACACGATGGTACAGGGAGCACAAGTCCGTGATAGCACTTGTCATATCAAGGATGAGGAATCACCCAAACTTCAATGAAAACGATAGTTACTAGTTTTTACAACGCCGGAACACGTCTCCTGCCTATACCTCTAGATGTGTTTCCTTAAGTTCTAAAGCGTTGTTAAGTTCATTGAAATTTATTTTAGAGTTGATCTTGTTTAAAGTTTTCCTTTCAATGGTTCACCGCATGATGATGTTTTTGAAATTCCTAAAATGCAATTTACAATGATAAACAATTTTTATTTTTATTTTTATTTTTATTTTTATTTTTTTATTTTTATTTCGATCAATGAAAATCCTAGCTACTAGGGAAAGAAGATTACAATTCTTTCAACAAAGAGCAAAGAGCACACACTAGTGCATTTTCCTAAATCATTTTTCGCACACAAACTAAATGCAAATGCAAATGCATGTATTCGTTTTTTGTTTTCCTTAATGTGAAAAATTCCAGAAAGGAAAACTAAATGCAGCAAAGATCTGAAATATTTCTTTCAAAATGGCATTTCGACAATTTCTTCTTCAAAAGAGAAAGGAAGACTAAATGACACTTTTCAATTTTGAATAAAAACAATGCTTTCAACACTTCGAATATCAACAAATCAAACCAAATACATGACGAAAAGTTCAATCGACTATTCAAGGAAGGAAGAATCCACGACACTTCTCTTTTCGACACAAAACGACAGTTACGACACTTTTTGCATCAAAGCGACAAATTGATTTAAACAACTTTTCGACAAAGGATTGTAAATGATGAACAAATACAAAAAACATTCACTAATCCTAATCAATGGAGGCTGATCTATGTGATGCAAGTAGGCTTCAGTAAGGAGGCACTGTTCATAAGCAGCAAAAAAACTAAACAAACTGAAAACAAGGACAAAACCCCCCAATTTCTAGAATGGAAATAGGTTCAATCAGTCATCACACTTGGGCTTCACAGAAATAGGGATGCATCACACTTTACACACTTAGGAGGTGCGATGCTTACTAGTTTATAATGACAGACAGTGTGATGGGCCAAGGAGCGTAACTGAAGATGGGTTTTGGCTTAGATGTGCAACTGTTTTCAATGAGTTAAGATGAGCTATGATGGACAGTAAAGAGCAAAGTATAGAGGAATGTCTTGAGAGGTTACTGAGCTACCAAAAGGGCATCTAGAATGCTTGTAAGTCAAATGTTTAATTCATAAACTAAACCAGAGATTGACTGAAGCAACATTCATCTACTATGCAATTGCAGAGCAAGAGCAGTTCGAAGGCTACCTAGCTGACTTCAGGCTCTATCTATAGTTTATAAAACAAAAAATAACAACAAACAAACATCTATTTGATCCCCAATGGAGTCGCCAATTTGTTTCTGGGAAAACTAGTGCTTTTCGAGTGACTAGCCCTCTAGGTTTGGCAGCTACCCTAGAAACAACAGTTTAAAGCAATTCAACAATTTCTTCTATGTGTAAAATATAAGAGAAAGATAATGGGACCAACCTAGAATTTCTGCTTAATCCTTTGTTTGATCTCTCTCCCTTTGATAGAGCTTGCAACTCCTCTCTGTACTTATCCCCCTTGGACAGTACCTATAGAAACACAGTAACAAAGAACCATCAAATCATCTTGATCTATTACAACATACACATTACATAATCAGATATATAATGAACATATAATATCATTCACAAATGATAACATTCACAATTGCACAATCATATGGAAGAAAACTTGAATAACTTTGGATTTCAGAGATCTGTGGTTTGAGCTTTTTGAATTTTTGACCGGAGAACCCACAGTAATGGAATTTTTACACCAACGTTTCGAATCCCAAATGGGATCCATCATCAGGGCAAGAGAAAGATGATAGAATATGATAAAAGAAGAGCCAGATGGAAGAAATAAATACTGATGAGGGAATAATAAAGGAACAACACAGGTCGGCCAGAGAGATTTTAAAAAGAAACCTAAAATTGATTTTAATAATTATGAATTAATATTAATTGCTTTTATTGTTATTTGAATAAATTAATAGTTATTTAATCTTTATAAATTAATATCAAATATTTAAAATCTATAAAACAAAGACATTAAACTAAAACCAATACAACCCAGTTGTCTGATCCAGCATCATCCTCCCAGCATCAAGCCCTCTTCACCTCATGAAATAGAAATATGAAACCAACAATACACTGCTCTTTCCTCAAATACAAATTATCAACACTTCCTTGAAATTCACCACATTCTAGCCCTCTGGTCTCTTAGATGTGGGATCCATTTATAGATGTGTGCAAGGGTGTGAATCATTTCTAGGGTTTGATTAGTGTCATTCCACTTGTTATATTTGGTTCCACAAGAGAAGAGATAACTAAAGTTTAGATCCCTTACTCATCCTTTGGCGAATTCAGAGAGGCAAGTGTCATAGGAGAAGTTTCTAGAAGATTCCATGAGCAACCACTTAGCAAACTGTCTCGGATATTTGTCCATCCTTGCTCATCGCACCATATAGAAGGCCTAATCAGTATGCATCACACTTGAGCAATGTATCACTCAGTATGCATTGCACCTGGCTAATGTAGCAGTCAGTATGGTTCAGTTTAGGCCATTTCTGGATGGTTTTTCAGGTGGAACTTTTGAGGAATGATGTAATCAGATGACCATGTTCTTTTAGGGTATGAAACAACTCTTTTAGGGGTTGATGAGCCCTAGTTTATTGACATATAAGTTTGGGGTTGAAGTGCCCAAATATGTCTATAACACTGTGTGAATCCACCAACATCCTCAGGTGTTAGAAATCTTCACAAGGCATAATTGGATGGGGTATTTTGAAAAATTAAGAGGGTATGATGATGAATTGGCCCAAGATTTTGCTCTTTCCCTCATTCCATTAAACAGAATTCATGCCATTGTGGTGGTGAGAGGCCTCTCCATAGAGCTCACCCCTGAACTCATAAGGAGAATTACCACACTTCCCCTAGGAGTGCCTTGGAGAATGGAAGACAAGGGAGATAGCCAGATTTCCAAGAGGAAGTTCTTTTTAGAGGGAGAAGAGCCAACTGAGGACAAAAATGGAGTAAGGAGAGCAAGCCTACCATACCCCTGGAATGAGGTGATCTACCACCTTATCAAATACATATCATGTGAGGCTAGGTATAGTGTGGTTTATGGGTATCACTTTATGTTTCTTGAAGAATTGAGGTTTGGAGCAGAAAAACCTCCTCACTACAGGCTCAATATACCATAATTCCTTTTGCAATCACTGATAGACAAAAGCATAAAGGTGGAGGAGGGAAACCACCAAGAGTTATCCCACCATGGGTTAATTGGGATCATCATAGAAGATGCCCTCCATAACCTCAAAATTCCTATCCAAGGGGAAATTTTCAGAGACATGCAGACAAAGGAGGATATCAAAGCCCTCACATATGACATTAGTCCTATTGTCAGAGAAAAGGACGAGGAAGAAACTGAAACAAATGGAGAAGAAGCAGAGAGAGATGAATATGAGACAGATGAGGAGGAAGAAGATGAGAAAGAGAATGAAGGTGATGAGGAAACAAAGGAATATGACAAAGAAGAGATTGATAAACAAGATGAGGATCTAGAAGGAGAAGAAGAGGGGAAAAAAATAAAGGAAAAGGGAAATGGAAAAGAGTGGTTAGAAGAAAAGGAGGAGTCACCTAGGGTGTCTCCAGAACCCACACAGAGAGAAGCAACAGCTGCCCTCACTGCTCTTAGCACCCCTATCAAACAAAAACACAAAAGACAAAGGCATACCCCCTTATATTTCAGAACAAGGAAAAGCACAAGGATAAGGTAGGGGGAAACCCAAACTCCAACCAAAATTCCTATTGTAATTGAGGACTCACCTAAACAGTAGGAGAAAATTCCTCCTCCTAAGTCTCCCATCACTTATATGAGAAGGCCTATAACTATATCCACCTCATCCAAGGGAAAAACAATCTTACTGGATACACATCAAAACCTACAGGAAGCAGAAGCAGTCCTACAGGAGACTCTACTAAACCTATAGGAGACTCAAAAATTGGATAAGGAGGGAAGCCTACAACAAGAAACTAAAGAAGAGAACCCAAAGCTAAGGGAACCTAACCCCCAACCTAACCTTGACTCCTACTATAGACTTATTGAAGGGGGCAGGGTCATTCCACAAAAAATTACTATTCCATTATTCTTTGAGCTTGAGAAGGAGAGAGCCAGAACTCATAGATGGATGTGGATTGCAAAGTCCAAGGGGGTGGAAGACGTTGGTCGCGTGGAGGAGAAGCTCAAAGAGATGGGCAGAGAACTAATTAGCTTGACGGACAGAGAGGACTTAATGAGAAATCAGTTAGAGACAGAAAATGCATGGTTGAGAGGACAACTGCAAGAAAGAGAGAACCAATTGGCATGTATGGCCAGTCTCCATATGGAAGCAATCCAGTGCAGGATGCCAGCTAAATCCCATGCCCTATACCTTAAGGAACAATGGATGCAGTTCCAAATCAAGACCCTAGCACAGAGAGGCACTATTCCATTTCAGGATTATAGACAGTTCAATGATCTTTGTGATCAAAGTACATTGGAAGATAGGGCCAAAATGTCTAATTTTTATTTGCATAACATGGCCTTAATAGACATGAATGTATGGGACCCTAATTCCAAGCTAGGAGATTTACAGTTGATGTATTTGGCATCATGGATGAACCATGAGGAAGCAAGGGCTGCAGAAATGAAGAAGATAATGGAAAGAGAACAAACAAAGCCTCTTTTGATCAGATTTGAGCAGTCCAATCCAATGGCCCTCATCAGTACATATAATATAATTGCAAATGATCCTTAGATTTCACCCAGGTATCTTGGTGTCCAAGATCAAGCAATTTCACATTTTGAGGACATGTTCAGGTTGTTAGGGGATGACAGTGTTATGTTCCTATACTAATAGGTGTCATAATTTTTGAATGGATGAGGTCAAAACTGTAATATGTACATAACTTCGCTTTTCTGCAAATGTTTTCCATATTCAAAAAATCAAAAAAATTAAAAAATGTAAAGAGGGTATGTCCTAAAAGAAAAATCAAAGGACAAAAAGAATGAAAAAAAGAAGGTAAAAAAAGATGAAAAATGGACCCCAAGGAAAATAAAAGACCATGAAAGTGTGCAAGTCCAAATGCCACTGCTATTTTACTTTTTGTATAATAATGATTGTTTGAAACTTGTTGTTTATGCAACAATCCATGGTAACCAAATATTTAATCTTGGTTATTCCATGTTTTGAAATTCATGCTTAAAGATAGAGAGTAAAATTTGACCAAACTATTTAATCTTGGCAGATAAGTAGATAGGTAGAGGAAATAAAAGGAGCTCAACAGTTTAATCTGAGCCCTTGGATGTAATAAAGATAGATTTAGATAGATTTCTATTTGTAAAAGAAAATAAAAATGTTTTTATAAGGGTTTTCCAACTTAAGTGCAAAGTAAAAAAATTGGTAGGATGAGTAAATGGTAAGTAGTTGCATGGTTGCAGAATTCTGATGAATGATTAGCTAAGATCATATCATTTACTTCCATCATCAATTTTCTAAAGTATGGATGATAGTGGAACATTTCAAAAGTCAAGTGATTAATTCCCCCATTCACTTTACCTTCAATTTTACTAATTTTCCATAAGCAATGACAAAAGTACCCAAAACCTTAAGTTAAAGGGGCTCAGAGCATTTCTCTGACTTCTAGAGGGACCGGACCCTCGGCCCAATGACTTATAGGGTCTAAGTACTAAAACCCCCTTACCAACATTCACTTCCTCCATAATACATTCATTTCATCTAAAAATCCCTTTTCCTAAGGTGAAATCATCATTTGCCTAGGGAAAGTAATTAACCCTACATAAAACCCCTTTTTCCCACAAAAAAGCATTTAGCCTAAGTTATAATGTGTGAATGTGGATATATAAATAAATGTCAATACATTATACTTAGTGCATTTTCCTTCCGCCTTCATTTCATATTAACTTTAATTTCTGCTATATATATTTAACTCCCAAAAATAACCCTTTCCTGTATTATTTACTAAAAACCCATATAATAAATATCCCGCCCCCATGGTTTGAAATATAAACCTTAGTAGTAAATTAATTAAATGGATTAATTAGTTGATCCCTGACTAATTAAGATCCATAACCCCCCAACAAACAAAAAGGGGTTAATTAATCAAACATTGATTAATTAATAACCTATTCCTCCAATCATATCGCCCCCGATGTGTTATAGACATTTTTGGGCACTGCAACCCCAAGAATAAAATGTCCATAAACCAAGGGCTCATAAGTCCCTAAAAATGTTGTTCCAACTCCTAAAGGAACACGGTCAACTGATTACAGCTTCTCCCAGAAGTTCTCCATGAAAAAACTACTCAGAACTGGTCAAAACAGAATCATTTCACCTGCTCCATAGGCAAAGTGCGTTGCATCTCACCTTAGTACACTCAGTGGGTGCGTTGAATTTCAAAAAGCCCTTCTATGGGGTGCGATGGGCGAGAAGAGACAAATGGAAGTGTCAATCCGCGAGGTGGAGAAGCATGGAATCTTCCAGAAACTTCTCCTGTGACACTTGCCTCTCCGAATTCGACCAAGGATGAGTAAGAGATCATAAATCTCCAAGTAGAAGCAAGAACTATCAGAGGGAAGACACTAATCAAATCACAAGCTGACTCATCTCCCTTACAAATATCTATATATGGATCCCTCATCCCAGAGATCCAGAGGCTGGAATTTTGCATCTTGTAAGGAATTGTTGTTGGTTTCTTGAGGCAACATCATAGTGTTGGGTGATCTAAGCTTTGCATGAGCTGAAGAAGGGCTCACTTGCTAAGAGGATGATGCTGGGTCAAAACAACTGGTTGTAACTCTCTTGGCTCTTTCTTGATTATCAATAAAGCTATTCAAGTTTTCCTCCATACTCTTGTGTCATTTATGTTTTATGCATTTGTATGGTCAATTTACATCTGATCCCAGATTGTTTATGATAGTAGATCCATGTTCTTGTATAGTGTTATGCTGCTTTGATTCTATAGGTACTCTGTGAAGCTGGGAATACCAGAAAACAAGTAGCAAAGGACTATCAGAAGAGAGAGGAATCGAGCAAGGAGCCAAGCGCAAGACAGAGGTTGGTCCCCTTTATTCTTCTCTCATCTATCTTTCATACAGGAAAACAAAAGTAGTTTTACTTTGTTTGTGTCTAAGGTAGCTACCACGCCTTAGTGGGATTAGCAGTTCTGCATAGACACTTTTCCCTGTAACAAAATGGCGACTCTGCTGGGGAGTGACTAGGTTGTTTCTCTATCTGCATTTGTTTACTTTATAAACTTACATACAAAGCCTGAAGTTGAGCCAGGTAGCTTTCGAACTGCATTTGCTATGCAAATACAAAGTAGATAAATGCTGCTTCAGTTAATCTCCAGGTTTTGTTTATGAATTAAACATCTGATTTACAAACTCTCTAATTGCCCTTGTGGTAGCTCTAGTAACCTCCTTAGATCTACCCCTGTTGTTGATTTACGGATTACCACTTGCTCGGCCAAAATCCTTGAACTGAACTGAAAACTGTGACCCGGAACCCAAGCAAAGTCTCATTTATGGCCTAGCGCACTCTCTGTTCTGTGAATCTCAAATTCAGCGCACTTCCCGAGTGTAGTAGGTGCACTGAATTTCAAATTCACTGTGTTACAGGTGCATTGACCAGACTAGGCATTGTTCCTGAATTTTGGTTTCTTTTCACTCTTTTCAGATCTATTCAAGAATTTTGCTGCCTGTAGTCAGTACACCTCTATTTGAAACCCCTTTCCTTGCTGTTATTCCGCCTCCACTGTGCAAAGGACTGTAAACATTTTTGTGTATTTTTTGAGTCATTTTCAGTTCTCTTTTGCAAAAAAGTAACGTAATTGTACTGTCGTTTCTTGATTTGAAAGTGTCGCAAGTGTCGTTTTCAGTCATAGAAGAGAGTTTGATTGCTCTTGATAGTCAATTACCCTGTTACTATTGTATTTGATCTGAATTAGTAGTTTTCTAGTGTCGAAAGCAAGTTTTCATTTCCAAATCGTAAAGTGTTGTCATTGTCTCCATTTTGATTTTGAAAAGAAACTTGTTAGTAATTGTCGCTTTGAAAAATAATTCAGATTTGCGCATTAGCTTTCTTTTTATCATTCACATATTAAGAAGGCTGAAAACAAATACATGCATGTGCATTTGAATTTAGACTGTTTGATTGGTTTGATTTAGGACAGTGCAAATAGTGTGTGCTCTTTGCTCTTTGTTGAAAGAATACTGTCTCTCTTTCCTTAGTAGCTAGGATTTTCATTACACAAAGAAGATAAAAAGACTGTTTATCATCTTAGATTGCATTTTAGGAATTGTACATCTAGATCATGCGGTGAACCTGAAAGGCAAATTTCTTAAGCAAGATCAACTATAAAATAAATTTAATGAATCTAAAAACGCTTTGGAACCTAACGCACAACATCTAGAAGTCTAGGTTAGAGACGTATTCCAGCGTCGTAAAGCCTGGTAACTGTTGTTCTCACTGTTGGTTGGGTGATTCCTCCACTTTGAGACGATAAGTGCCAGTAAGGACTTGTGCTCCCACGTACCGTCGAGTATATTTTGGGAGACCACAATAGGCTTAATCCTTTATCCATAGGAAGCTGTGTCTGCCGCCCTATCGATCGCAATGCACTGAACACAACATTTGGGAAGATTGACTGCCGTACCGTAAAAAGTATTCTGCAGTTTTGCGATTGGTTTGGTATCCCCTCTGCCTAGATTTCCAGAGCAGTCCCTTTCGTTCCTTTTCAGACTCCTTAATGGAAAAGGTCCATCTGAGCATTTGTCACTTCAGTCTCATTAAAAATCGAAGGCGACTAGAGTCATCTTTTGTTTTTTCTCGACTCTTTAAAATTGAAAAAATAAGTTGTGTCAAAGCGTCTAAAATTTATTTTAAACGGAATAATCACCACCTTTCCTACGTTGGTCTTAGGTTGAGAGAATGGATTCCACCAACCAAGGAGTTCCCCTTGGAGGAAATCCTAGTCCCTTCTCCTCTTGGGGAGATGTTGGTGCACCCCACATGGCCACATTGTCACTTCCAGGATTAACGATTGGTTTGCCCGTATGGCTTTTTTCAACCTCCGTCGTTTAGAACACCGCAATTCCTGAACAATCGAGTCAGCAACTAGACAATTCCAGAGTTACCTCCCAACCCTTTACTTCGTCCAATTCTTCCTCTCCTCCTTCCTCTTCGCTTGATGAGGCTGGTAAAGCCAAAAATCAAGTACCTGAGAAGAAGAAGGAAAAGAAGAAGAAGAAGGAACCAAAGGCGAAAAGGGGCAACCAAGCGTTGTCTAGTGAAAATCCGCACACTGCACCGACCAGGCCTAAATCACCATGTGTCATTTGCAAAGGAGACCATTATGATAGAGATTGTCCCTGCATCCCTCGGATCTTAAGGGACTGGTCTCCTCGTTTTCACAACTCGGTGTCATCAACCTATGATGATCATGTTGAAAGCACACCGTCGACTAGTGAAAGTGAAGTCCTTGGACAAAAAGGAAAGTGCAAATTTCCTTGTAAACTATGTGAAGGCGATCACGCCGTACACCGTTGTCCCTTCTTAGACGAGGCTAAAAGAGTTTTGGACGATCGTCCGGTTTCACCGTTATGACTTCCTCCTGGATATAAGAAACTCTTGCCGAGTCCATCACTAGTTGAAAATCTCGCTGACCCGCCTAGGTGGTCGGCCGAAGCGTCTATCATTGAAGATAAACCATCTGAGCCCATACCAGACGAAATTCAAAAGGTCGAGGTGGCAGTTGGCCCTGTCTTGCCTTTAGAGGTTCCATCTTTAGATGATACAGTCACCGAAGAGAACAAGGATGACACCGTCCAAATTCTTTTCGTAAGCACAGACTCAAATGAACATGGGGGCAATTTACCCATTCCTTTACCGATGGAAGGAAGTTCGTCAGAGTCATACCTGGCCGTCTATTCGGTCCCACCTCTAGGCAACATAGTTGTTTCCTTCGACTGGAATCAGCTAGGCAGACCCCGTTTACCTGCTAGTGTACCATTCTGAATCATTGCTCAAGTATATAGAATGGTTATGGCCGATACCATCATAGATGAAGGGGCTTCTGTGAGTATCCTTTCCTCGACTGCTTGGAAAGCGCTTGGTTCGCCATCGCTTTTGCCTGAGATGAGAAATCTAACAGGCTTTGACAAAGGAACCAGTCGGCCGTTAGGGATCCTTCCCAATGTGCCCATAACATTGAGAGGGAAAACCGTTCAAATGAATGTAATAGTAGTCTAAGGACCCCTAGATTATAATCTACTCCTTGGACGAGACTATATTTATTGCATGTGTTACCGGGAAAAGTGTCTATTTAGAACTGCTCTATCCCACTAAGGTGTGACAGCTGCCTTAGAAAAAAATAGAGAAAACTACTTTTGCATTTCCTTTATGAACTATAGATAGAGAGGAATAGAAAGAACCGACCTGTGTCTTGCGCTAATCCTTTGATCCAATTCCTCTCTACTTTGACAGCTTCCAGCTACCTACTCCCTTACTTGCCCAGCTTCACCAAGTACCTGTAAGATCACAGAAGAAGAACACTATACAAAGACATGGATCTATATTCATAAATAACTTAGGATCAGATTTAAGTTAACCATACAAATGTAAAAAGCATCAATGATACAAAAGCATGGAGGAAAAACTAAAATAGTTTTTTATTGATAAACAAGAAGATCCAGGAGGAGTTACAACCGATGGTTCCTGACCCAGCATCAACCTCCCAGCAAAGAAGCCCCTCTTCACCTCCAACAAAGCATAAATCACCCAATTCTCTAATGTTTGTCTCAAAACCAACATCAATTCCTTACAATGTGCAAAATTCCAGCCCCTGGATCTCTGGGATGAGGGATCCATATATAGATGTGTGTAAGGAGGATGAGTCAGCTTGTGATTTGATTAGTGTCTTCTCTCTGTCAGTTCTTGCTTCCACTTGGAGACTGAAGGCCTCTTACTCATCCTTGGTCGAATTCAGTGAGGCAAGTGTCATAGGAGAAGATTCTGGAAGCTTCCATTGTCTCTCCACCTCGCGGAATGACACTGCCATTTTTCATTTCTCGCCCAACGCACCCTCATAGTGCATTTAGGTGCATTGCAATGCACCTAGCCAGTGGATTTAGGTGCTATGCAACGCACTTAGCTAGTGGAGCAGCTGAAATGATCCTGTTTTGACTTATTTTGAGCAGTTTCTGGTGGAGAACTTCTGGGAGAAGCTGTAATTTGTTGACCTTGTTCCTTTAGGGGTTAGAACAACACTTTTAGGGACTTAGGAGCCCTTGGTTTATGGACATTTCATGCTTGGAGTTGTAAGCAACAAAAATGTCTATAACAGTTGCCCCCTAAAGTATGAGGCCATTAATCGGGTGAAATGCTTTATTATGAGGATCCGAAGTTCTCTCAATGATGGGAGGAGACCTGTCATAAGATAAAATACAATACATTATCTTCATACTATTTTCATGATCTAGCTGAGGCGGGCATTCCCATGCTCAGCTTTATAAATTCATTTTCATGTACATAGGACAGACAATCGTCTGATTGTAGATTGATGATTCTGATAGAGCCACCATCCTTTTGGTAGGATGATTATCTGTGCTGCAATGCTGTACATTTTAATGTCTTTATTTTCCTGAATATATATCACAGCCCGGATGGATGAAACTAGATCTGGGGTCTTCAATCTCGTCCGATCTTCACACGAAGTACAAGTCGATCCATGTGACAAATGTTCTGAAGTCGAACATGGAAAGACATCGCTTGATTACCAGTCAATGATGTAAACTGTTAACAAGCGCGAGAGGAATCACCGATAATGATAATGATCCTCAAGGTACTGCAGTACAATTCACGTGGTGTAAATAAAGGACTTGGCATCGAACACCACGCAAAATCTTTTGGTCGAAAGTCATTGATGTGAACCTGTCGCCGGAAGTGAGAAACTTGCCATTGAGGCATGCAAGCTTCAAAGTACTGAATGGGGTGTTCCTAGACCAACTTCTTGGATAATGAGCTGATGTCAACAAGAAGTGGTCCGTCATAGGAGGGCCTTAATGAATCCCACATCAATGACACGGAATAGAGAAAATGATTTTGATGGAGGTGAAAACGATCTGATGATATACGGTTCAGGGTGGCGGTCATGAAAGAATGGAGTATAATGTATGGTAGTGGGTGGGACATAGGTGGCCTTTCTGGATGACTTCTCTTGAACATGTCGGCGACACTGATGTGATAGATTGGTAGCATTAACCCCAAATGTGGATGGTATGGTGTGACCATGGCGATGTGACCGGTGAATGAAACAATCCAACCCGACTCGGACACAGAGTGGAAGTGTCATGTTCAAGAGCGACTTGCTACCAATAAAGATTCTTTAAGTTTTCTTCCCAATTTTTCCCCAGTCATTGCTGACCAGTACCTCTTTATTTTTGTCAAGCTTGAGGAGGATAACATATGCTTGTTCTATAATTTTCCCTTCGGGCAAACCCATCTCTATGTTTTAACGAGCCTAGCGATAGTGAAACTCGTTCTCGTCTAAAGACAAGTTTGTCGCTATTAATCCTTTTAACGAGTTTAACGACAAAGATAACTCGGTCCTTTTCATTTTTAGAGAGTCTAAAAAGGTACGTAAAGGTAACTCCAAAATTCCTTTTTCATCATCTAATCCCTTAAGTCTGAAAAAGTATAAAACAATACAGAAGGGATGAATTTTCGATAGTTTTAACGAGCCGAACAAAACAAGCGCTCGATCTTTTTGTACAATAATCCCTCAGGTCCAAAAAGATTAAAATATAGATGAGGGATAGCACTTCCTATCCCTTTAACGAGCTGGAGAGGCCAATGGCTCGGCAATCTTTTCATATTTTACAAGTCCGTTGAAAAGAGCTTAAAGAAGACTCGTCTTTTGAGGAACGAGTGATAAAATGGGTAGCAGCTGATTCCAGGTAAGGTTTGGAATTTTCCAATCACGGCAGTGTCACAAGGATGGCTAGTGAAATCACTCTTCGCAGTTGTTCCTCAAAATGGGTAAATCAAATGGAGGTGAACGATCAGCCAATGAAAAAGTGGAGGTGATGGTGCAAACACGACCAAGGCTTTAATGTCTGAAGTACTTCATTCACGGTGGTTATTTACCGGGGAATAGTTCATTTTTTAACGAGCTTAAACGCGGGCGGAAACATTTGCTCGGTGCGGGTTTATTTTTTAATGAGCTTGAACCTTGCGGTAACACTGCTCGGTTAATCCACTCATATGATAAGAATGTCTCATATAAAACGGCAATTTTTAGAGTTTTGCCTCACATCCTTTCTTCATGCAAGTTAGGAGACGACCAATCCTACGAGTTTAAAGGGTTAGAGGTCCTAAAAATTTAAAAAATAAATAGTCGCCCTTCGCTTGCACTCCAAAAGGTTTGCATGCCCCCAGGTATAAAACAGAATTTCAAGGTTACCTCTACTTCCATCCACCAAAAAATTTGTTTTACCGAGAGAGGCCTACCTCTTGCAGGTTACCCAAAGATTGTTCTATTCGCAGCACAAACAAAACACTTCTTTGGCAATGTCTACCGAAATAAACAAAGGTGAGTGGCGGTGCTCACCAACTCAAATAACTTTGACAAGAGAATCTTGTTCTAGAATAACCCTCTTTTCCACTCATGGATGGGGTATAGACTAGTCATATTCTCCTGCGGAAACCTACCCTATACCCGAAGTTTTCCTGCCGAAGCAGACCAGGATGCATGCCCCCTGGGTTTCAGTCATATCCCTCTGAATTACTCGCGCTCATTGGGAGGAAGGACTGGAGATTGAGACATTTCTTGCGCGAAAAGACCATTTAGGGATTGTATATGACTATTTGCTATGCGTGATCCGGGAAATGAAAGTTGGTCCACGAGCTTGACCACTCTTCCTTCGTCCGGAAAAAACATCACTCTAAAGAGTGATGAGACAATGGCTCTCATGCAATAAATATAGTCTCGTCCAAGGAGTAGATTGTAATCTAGGGGTCCTTGAACTACCATTACGTTCATGCAAACGATTTTCCCTCTCAATGTTATGGGCACATTGGGAAGGATCCCTAAAGGTCGACTGGTTCCTTTATCAAAGCCTGTCAGATTTCTCATCTCAGGCAAAAGCGATGGTGAACCAAGCACTTTCCAAGCAGTTGAGGAAAGGATACTCACAGAAGCCCCTTCATCTATGATGGTACCAGCCATAACCACTCTATATATTTGAACGATAATTCGGAATGGTACGCTTGCTGGTAAACGGGGTCTGCCTAGTTGATTCCAGTCGAAGGAGACAACTAGGTTGCTTGGAGGTGGGACCGAATAGACGGCTGGGTATGGCTCTGACGAACTTCCTTCCTGCGGTAAAGGAACGGGTAAATTGCCCCCATGTTCGTCAGAGTCTGTGTTTATGAAGAGAATTTGGACGGTGTCATCCTTGTTCTCTTCAATGAATGTATCATCTGAAGATAAAACCTCTGAAGGCAAGACCAGGTCAACTGCCGCCTCGATCTTTTGACTTTCGTCTGGTATGGATCCAGATGGTTTATCTTCAATGATAGGTGCTTCAGCCGACCACTTGAGCGGGCCAGCCGGATTTTCAACTAATGACGGACTCGGCAAGAGTTTTTTATATCCAGGAGGAAGTCGTAACGGTGAAACCGGATGATCATCCAAAACTCTTTTAGCTTCATCTAAGAAGGGACAACGGTGGACGGCATGATTGCCTTCGCACAGTTTAGAAGGAAATCTACATTTCCCTTTTTGTCCTGGGGCTTCACTTTCACTAGTTGATGGTGTGCTTTCAACATGGTCATCAGAGGTTGACGACACCAGGTTGTGCAAATGAGGAGACCAGTCCCTTAATATCCGAGGGATGCAAGGACAATCTCTGTGAAAGTGGTCTCCTTTGCAAATGACACATGGCGATTTAGGCCTGGTCGGTGCAGTGTGTGGATTTTCGTTAGACGACACTTGTTTTCCCCCATTCGCCTTTGGCTCCTTCTTCTTCTTCTCTTTCTTCTTCTTTTCCTTCTTCTCCTTAGGAACTTGACTTTTGGCTTTACCAACCCCATCAAGCGAAGAGGAAGGAGGAGAGGAAGAATTAGAGGAAGTAGAAGGTTGGTGGGCAACTCTGAACTCGTCTAATTGCTGATTCGATTGTTCAGGAATAGTGGTGTTCTGAACAATAGAGGTTGAGAAGAGCCATACAGGCAAACCAATTGTCAGCCCTGGAAGCGACAATGTGGCCATATGGGGCGCACCAACATCTCCCCAAGAGGAGAAGGGACTAGGATTTCCTCCAAGGGGAATTCCTTGGTTGGTAGACTCCATTTTCTCAACCCAAGACCAACGTAGGAAAGGGTAATGAATATTCCGTTTAAAATAAATTTTATACGCTTTGACACAACTTGTTTTTTCAGTCTTTAAGAGTCGAGAAAAAACAAAAGATGACTCTAGTCTCCTTCGATTTTTAATGAGCCTGAAGTGACAAGTGCTCAGATGGACCTTTTCCGTTAAGGAGTCTGAAAAGGAACGAAAGGGACTGCTCTGGAGGTCTAGGTAGAGGGAGTACCAAACCAATCGCAAAACTGCAGAATACTTTTTACGGTACGACAGTCAATCTTCCCGAATGCTATGTTCAGTGCATTGCGATCGATAGGGCGGCAGACACGGCTTCCTCTGGATAAAGGATTTAAGCCTATAGGGGTCTCCCAAAATATACTCGACGAAACGTGGGAGCACAAATCCGTACTGGCACTTATCGTCTCAAAGTGGAGGAATCACCAACCCATCAGTGAGGACAACAGTTACCAGGTTTTACGACGCCGGAATACGTCTCTAGCCTAGACCTCTAAATGTTGTGTGTTAAGTTCCAAAGCATTGTTAGATTCATTGAATTTATTTTAAGTTGATCTTGCTTATGAAGTTTTCCTTTTGGGTTCACCACAAGATGTAGATGTAATTCCTAAAATGCAATCTAAAGATGATAAACAAACTTTTATCTCTTTTCTGCAATGAAAATCCTAGCTACTAGGGGAAAAGAAAGACACAATCTTTTCACAAAGAGAAAAGAGCACACTGTGAATGCACTTTCCTAAATCAAGCCAAACAGACTGTATATATGCAAATGCACATGCATGTATCTGTTTTCCACTTTCTTAGTATTGATGCTAAAAAGAAAGTTGATGTACAAATCTGAATTTTCTTTCAAGCGACAAACACAAACAAGCTTCTTTTCGAAATCAAAAGGTAGAGATGATTACGACACTTTACAATTTTGAAATGAATACTCATTTTGACACTAGAAAATCACAAATTCAGACCAAAGGCAATAGTAAAAGTATAATCGACCATCAACAGCAATTAAACTTTCTCCTATGATTGAAATGGACACTTGCGACAGATCTAAATCAAAGGACGACAGTACGATTATTCTACTTTTGCAATGGAAAACTGTAAACGACTCAACAAACACAAAAAAACATCTACAGTTCTTTTGTACAAATGAGGCGGAATATCAGTAAGGAAAAGGGGTTTTAAACAGTCATATACTGATCACAGGCTGCAAAATTCAGAGACAAAACTGGAAAGAATGAAGCACAAGAACCTCAGCTGCACAGGGCTAGTCTGATCAGCGCACCTGTAACACAGAGAAACTGCATTGCAGCGTAGGTTTCCCTTTCGGGAAGTGCATTGGAATGCACGATCTCTTCACAGTACCTGCGCTGGGCCAGAAACGAGAATCTGTCCGGGTTCTTGGTCACAGTTTGCAGTTTAGTCTTTGGTTTTTGGCCGAGTAAAAGCAATCAGTAATGCACAATCAGGGGTAGAACTAAGGAGGGTCTAAGAGCTATCACAAGGGCAAGCAGATAGTCTGTGAATCAGCTATTCAAGTCATAAACAAATCCAGTGAATGGATTGAAGCAGCAGATGTCTACTTTGCATTTGTTATGGCAAATGCAGTTCGAATGCTACTTATAAGTTTATGAAACAAACAACAAGAGATACACAAACAAACTAATTAGACATTCTCCCCAGCGGAGTCGCCATTTTGTTACTGGGAAAAGTGTCTATTTAGAACTTCTCTATCCTACTAAGGTGTGACAGCTGCCTTAGAAACAAACAGAGAAAACTACTTTTGCATTTCCTTTATGAACTATAGATAGAGAGGAATAGAAAGAAACGACGTGTGTCTTGCGGTAATCCTTTGATCCAATTCCTCTCTTCTTTGACAGCTTCCAGCTACCTGCTCCCTTACTTGCCCAGCTTCACCAAGTACCTGTAAGATCACAGAAGAAGAACACTATACAAAGACATGGATCTATATTCATAAATAACTTAAGATCAGATTGAAGTTAACCATACAAATGTAACAAGCATCAATGATACAAAAGCATGGAGGAAAAACTCAAATAGTTTTTATTGATAAATAAGAAGATCCAGGAGGAGTTACAACCGATGGTTCCTGACCCAACATCAACCTCCCAGCAAAGAAGCCCCTCTTCACCTCCAACAAAGCATAAATCACCCAATTCTCTGATGTTTGTGTCAAAACCAACAGCAATTCCTTACAATGTGAAAAATTCCAGCCCCTGGATCTCTGGGATGAGGGATCCATATATAGATGTGTGTAAGGAGGATGAGTCAGCTTGTGATTTGATTAGTGTCTTCTCTCTGTCAGTTCTTGCTTCCACTTGGAGACTGAAGGCCTCTTACTCATCCTTGGTCGAATTCAGTGAGGCAAGTGTCATAGGAGAAGATTCTGGAAGCTTCCATTTTCTCTCCACCTCACGGAATGACACTGCCATTTGTCATTTCTCGCCCAACGCACCCTCATAGTGCATTTAGGTGTGTTGCAACGCACCTAGCCAATGGATTTAGGTGCTATGCAACGCACTTAGCTAGTGGAGCAGCTGAAATGATCCTATTTTGACTTATTCTGAGCAGTTTCTGGTGGAGAACTTCTGGGAGAAGCTGTAATTTGTTGACCTTGTTCCTTTAGGGGTTAGAACAACACTTTTAGGGACTTAGGAGCCCTTTGTTTATGGACATTTCATGCTTGGAGTTGTAAGGCACAAAAATGTCTATAACAGCATGGGAGCCATTGTCTCATCACTCTTTAGAGTAATGTGTTTTCTACACGAAGGAAGAGTGGTCAAGCTCGTAGACCAGCTTTCATTCCCCGATTCACGCATAGAAAATAGTCATATAGCATCCCTGAATGGTCTTTTCACGCAAGGAATGTCTCATCAATCCCCAGTCCGTCCACCTGATGAGCGCGAGTGATTCGGGGGACATGACTGAAACCCAGGGGGCATGCACCCTGGTCTGCTTCGGCAAGAAAACTTCAGGTACAGAATAGGTTTCCGCGAGAGATATATGACTAGTCTGACACTCCCGTCCATGATTGGAAAAGGGGGTTGGACTGGAATAAGATTCCCTTGTCAAAGATATGTGGGTGGAGGCGTCTGCACCAATCACCTTTGTCTATTTTGGTAGGCATTGCCGAAGAAGTGTTTTGTTTGCGGTGCAGATAAAACAATCTTTGGTAACTTGAAAGAGGGATACCTTTCCCGATAAAATGAATGTCTTATCGATAGAATAAAATGCGACCTTGAAACTCTATTTTATACCTGGGGGCATGCAAACCTTTTGGCATGCAAGCGAAGAGCGACCATTTTTTTTTTTAAATTTTTAGGTCCTCTAACCCTTTAAACTTGTAGGATTGGTCGTCTCCTAACTTGCATAAAGAAAGGATGTGGGGAAAAACTTTAAAAAATTTCCTTTTTCATATATGAGACATTCCTATTATACGACTGGATTAATTGAGCAGTTTTAATGCAGACTTCATGCTCGTTAAAAAATAAACATAAGCAATGAGCAAATGTTTCCCCCAACATTTAAGCTCAATAAAAAATGAACCAATTCCTGGTAAATAACCATCGTGAATGTAGTACTTCAGCCTTTAAAGCCTTGGTCGTGTTCTCATCATCACCTCCACTCTATATTGGCCGATCATTCACCTCCATTTGATTGTTTACCCCTTTTGAGGAACAACTGTGAAGAGTGATCCTATTAGCCATCCTTGTAACACTGCCATGATTGGAAAATTCCAAACCTTACCTGGAATCAGCTGCTACCCAATTTTATCACTCGTTCCTCAAAGACGAGTCTCCTTTAAGCTCTTTTCAACTGACTCATAAAATATGAAAATATTACCGAGCCATTGGCCTCTCTAGCTCGTTAAAGGGACTGGAAGTGCTATCCCTCCTTTAGATTTTAATCTTTTTGGACCTGAGGGATTATTACACAAAAAGATTGAGCACTTGTTTTATATGGCTCGTTAAAAGTATCGAAAATTCATCCCTTCTGTATTGTTTTATACTTTTTAGGACTTAAGGGATTAGATGACGAAAAAGGATTTTTGGAGTTTCCTTTATGTCCCTTTTCAGACTCTCTAAAATTGAAAAGGACCGAGTTATCTTTGTCGTTAAACTCGTTAAAACCTAATAGCGACAAACTTGTCCATAGCAGACAAGAACGAGTTTCACTATCGCTAGGCTCATTAAAAAATAGCGATGGGTTTGCCCGAAGGGAAAATTATAGAACAAGCATATGTTATCCTCCTCAAGCTTGACAAAAATAAAGAGGTATTGGTCAGCAATGACTGGGGAAAAATTGGGAAGAAAACTTGAAGAAACTTTGTTGGTAGCAAGTCACTCTTGAACATGACACTTTCACTTCGCATCCAAGTCGAGTTGGGTTGTTTCATTCACCGGTCACATCACCATGGTCACATCACACCATCCACATTTGGGGTTAATGCTACCAGTCCATCATGTCAGTGTCGCCGATATGTTCAAGAGAAGTCACTCAGAAAATTCACCTGTGTCTCACCCGCTGCAATACACTTACACTCCATTCTTTCATGACCGCCACCCTGAACCTTATATCACCAGATCATTTTCACCTCCATTAAAATAATTTGCTCTGTTCCATGTCATTGATTTGGGATTCATTAAGGCCCTCCTATGAGGGATCGCTTCTTGTCGACATCAGCTCGTTATCCAAGAATTCGATCTAGGGACACCCCTTTCAGTTCTTTGAAGCTTGCATGCCTCAATGGCAAGTTTCTCACTTCCGGCGATAGGTTTACAGCAATGGCCTTCGACCGAAAGATTTTGCGTGGTGTTCGAAGTCAAGTCCCTTATTCACACCACGTGAATTGTACTGTAGTACCTTGAGGATCATTATCATTATCGGTGACTCCTCTCGCGCCTGTTAACAGCTTACATCATTGGCTGATAATCAGGCGATGTCTTTCCATGTTCGACTCCAGAACATCTCTCACATGTTTCGACTTGTACTTTGAGTGAAGATCGAACGAGATTGAAGACCCCGGATCTAGTTTCATCCATTCGGGCTACGATATATATTCAGAAAAATAAATACATCAAATGTACATCATTGCTGCACAGATAATCATCCAATCTATGGGATGATGGCTCCTCCAGAATCATCAGTCTACACTCAGACGATTGTCTGTCCTATGTACATGAAAATGAATTTATAAAGCTAAGCATGGGAATGCCCGCCTCAGCTAGGTCATGAAAATATTATGAAGATAATGTATTGTATTATATATTATTACAGGTCTCCTCCCAGCTTGAAAGAACTTCAGATCCTCATGATAAAGCATTTCACCCGACATCAAAAAAAGATTAACGACCTCATACTTTAGGGGGAAACTATTATAGACATTTTTGGGCACTGCAACCCCAAGCATAAAATGTCCATAAACCAAGGGCTCATAAGTCCCTAAAAATGTTGTTCCAACCCCTAAAGGAACAAGGTCAACTGATTACAGCTTCTCCCAGAAGTTCTCCATGAAAAAACTACTCAGAACTAGTCAAAACAGGATCATTTCACCTGCTCCATAGGTAAAGTGCGTTGCATCTCACCTAAGTACACTCAGTGGGTACGTTTCATTTCAAAAAGCCCTTCTATGGGGTGCGATGGGTGAGAAGAGACAAATGGCAGTGTCAATCCGCGATGTGGAGAAGCATGGAATCTTCCAGAAACTTCTCCTGTGACACTTGCCTCTCTAAATTCGACCAAGGATGAGTAAGAGATCATCAATCTCCAAGTGGAAGCAAGAACTATCAGAGGGAAGACACTAATCAAATCACAAGCTGACTCATCTCCCTTACAAATATCTATATATGGATCCCTCATCCCAGAGATCCAGAGGCTGGAATTTTGCATCTTGTAAGGAATTGTTGTTGGTTTCTTGAGGCAACATCATAGTGTTGGGTGATCTAAGCTTTGCATGAGGTGAAGAAGGGCTCACTTGCTGAGACGATGATGTTGGGTCAGAACAACTGGTTGTAACTCTCTTGTCTCTTTCTTGATTATCAATAAAGCTATTCAATTTTTCCTCCATACTCTTGTGTCATTTATGTTTTATGCATTTGTATGGTCAATTTACATCTGATCCTAGATTGTTTATGATAGTAGATCCATGTTCTTGTATAGTGTTATGCTGCTTTGATTCTACAGGTACTCTGTGAAGCTGGGAATACCAGAAAAAAAGTAGCAAAGGACTATTAGAAGAGAGAGGAGTCGAGCAAGGAGCTAAGCGCAAGACAGAGGTTGGTCTCCTTTATTCTTCTCTCATCTATCTTTTATAAAGGAAAACGAAAGTAGTTTTACTTTGTTTGTTTTTAAGGTAGCTACCACGCCTTAGTGGGATTAGCAGTTCTGCATAGACACTTTTCCTTGTAACACGATGTCATTAAGCCACCCTTACCCGCAGTTAATATCCCATCGGGCCTCGCCATTAACTCCCCGATCAAATCACACCCCCGATCACCGTGCGATCTGACCCCTTCAATTCCAATGGTTGACGCTCATATCGGGCGGCCTCCTGAGGCCGACCTTTTCCCGCCCGATGTGAGCAGTTTCACTGTTCACCCTACTACTACGTGGTGCCCAATGAATGGCATCGCACGGCCTCTCCCCAAAACCATTTATCCTAAAAAGTGGTGCGATAGATTCCGATTACCACCTCCGCTTACCACCTTTGCTACACAAAAAAAAATGTCACATCCCCCAATTGGCACCAAATGTCATTTTCTGATGTACCCATCAATATTATTGACTTTACACATAAAACCCAAAAAACTCATTGTTTTTTGTTTTTTATCGTGAAAAGGACGTTCTGACTTCCATGCAAAGCACAGAGCATGTTCAACTATCAAACTACTGCCAACCGTCAACCTTCCGTAGCTGTTGAACTCCAGACCACCTTGTAGACCCGTGCACTTCCTGTAAACAGTGCACCAGCACCATTACTCCGTCCAAACAGTCGAAACCAGGTATTTACCCCATTTCGACTGAGAAACCCTATTTTCTTGCCGAACCTGAGCTAAATTGCTTTAAAAATTAAGTAATTTAGTAAATTAAGCTGCCTGGTAGTCCTAAAATACTCTGTAATAGACCAATTTTTCCATATTTCCCTGAAATCCTTTTCCCCCGTCCTTGAATCCACAAGAACCAAGGATGGAAGCCCCAATTGCCTTGAATGTCATGCCCATTACGACTCCCCACAGGGATTTAGACCACCTTCCCCTTGCAGACAAGGACTTCTAGATTAAAGATACCTTTGTCTCAAAATCCCCTTTAAAACTCTTTTTCAAGTACAGAGACCAGTACCTGAACCAAGCCGACTCCATTGGACTTTGGGAATCAGGTTTGCCTAAGTACCAGTTCCCCAGAGTGCATGTATTCCCAGAAATTGTACATTACTGCCACATGAACTATGATCCTATCCAAAGGGCAGTAAGAACTCCTGACCAGTCTGTTCTGTTTACTATCACTGTTGAATCCATTAACTAGATGCTTCAATTGCAACCAAGCCAAAGCCTAACCCCTCTTTCCATTGGGGATATGCTAAACAGATACCCTACTCTCACTTCAATTAGGCTGGCTCAGTTATTCCAGACTTTTATCAGAGAAGAACAGTATATCCCAAAGGACCCTCCTCCTTATCTATGGACTATATTCTCCAGCCTTGGTCGAGATATTATAGATATGATATCCAGTATACTAGGCTACACCACTAGTGAATTTGTTGATGAGATCATAATATCCATCATGTCAATCTACTCTCCTGGCCAACCACCAGCCATCATATTTGACTATGCAAAGTTTATTGCTGACAGAATGCATGATCAATTCATGAGGTTGGAAAATGAAAGAGTGTTTAAGTATTCCTCAGTTTTGTATCATTTATTCTTGTACTACCAAGCTGATAGGTTTCCAATTGCCCTCCAAAAGCTAGATACCAGAGGAAACCCCAGATCAGTGATCTTTTGGACTTCTTTGATTCATTAGTTTGATTCTCAATACTCCTACATAGACTTCATATACCTCTTTGTTTATCCTGTGACAACCATGCTGCTAGGAAGCCCTCCACCCAGAATCAGTGCAGACATCAGGAGGGTCCTGCAGTTGTCAAAGCAGTACAAAGTAGGGGATTGGTACTTGTACCAAAACCATACTGAAATCAGAATTTATGGATGTGAATTGCCACCTTACAAATTTCCAAAGTACCTCCCCATGAGATTATTTGCTCTGGAGTACTACAGACAAATGATCAATTCAGATGAGGTGCACTTTGTAAAAGCCAAGAAGAAAGCCCAACTTAGAATAAAAGATCAATTGGGCCCATTCATTTGTAACAATAGAGAAGCAGGAAAGGAGGCAGATGAAATCCTCCAAAGATTGAAACTCAAACAGAGTTTCATGTGGACCTATGACCCCTACAACTTCATTTGTAATAGGAGACAAAAGAATAAACTATCTCCTTACATCCACCACAGAATCCCTGAAATTGAACAATATGCTAATCAAACTGAATGGGTGGAAGGCACTTTGATAGATCGAGATAGTACAGAGGTCATTGTTGATAATGTATTAATGGACTTAGATAGAAGACTTGATGAGGATTCCTTTGTACAGGTTCCAAGAGAGTCTCAGTCTCAGAGACAAGCATAGGGCCATAGTGGGTAGACAAAAGAAGCAAGTCCATCACTAGAGGTAGGACCATCAAGACACCCACAAAGAAAACTACAGAATTGATCAAGGCCATGGAAGAAATGAGTATCCAGGCCACTGAGCTTAAGAAGCTCAGAGAATGTTATAGCTCCAAATCTCACTCTTGATGTTTGTGATGCTGCACTCATGGCCTAGGGCAACCCCTCCTTCCAGACCTGGTCCAAATATTCAAAAAATAGTGTTTTACTGCCTATACGCGACATTGCCTTGAGCTAAATGTGTGTGTACGCGGGTCTGTGTATACCCAACCCGCATATATGTCTTAAAACACTTAAAAAAAATTAAAAATCCTTAATTTTGGGTGGAGATCGCGGGTTTTACCTACTGATTACCTATTAGTGCTCGTGGCCCAACTATTCCCAACGAATTCCCAACTAAAAAACTACTTTGGGAGAAGTATAAAAAGGCTTCAATGGGAAGGCCTAAGGGAGGATAGAAGAGAGAGAAAGATCACTCTGCTAAGATTTTCCCTGACCAGGTCTAAAGATCCTTGTGCTTCCAGCACTTCCCCTATTTATAGAAAACCCTTGTTTCCTTGTGTGATGATGTCTTTCTACTTGAGAGATCATGGAGTAATTCATGGAACGAGTTTGTTGAAGGCTTGAGACTGGACGAATCCGGAGGACGGTTCTGCTTGGAGCCTGCGAAAGGACGAATTAGGTGAAATCATTCCTTTCTGTACTTTAGTTATTTATAACAAAAGAAACACTTGTCTTGTTCCTGATATAAATATTCTTCATGTTCATGATGTCAATGTTATAATTCATATGTGAATGGTTGTTTTTAATTGTATAACTAACTACCTTTCCTTATGTTATGAAGATGATTTTTTTATGATGCTTGGTCAATATATTGTTGTACTTTCTGGAATTGTTTGTCTTGCAGGTTGAAGGACTAAAAGGAACTCCAAGAGGGTTTGGACCCTCACTGGATCTTCTCAAACGAAGGACCCTCAGGTGCACCCCTTTTTTGTATAGTTTGTTTATATTAGCATCATGGTTGTATGGAATGTGTGTTTCTCTCTGTAAATAACATTTGATATGCTAGGGTATCAACCTAAGACCCTGGGGGAAATTTATCCCTTAACAGAGAACAAGTGTCAAGTTTAGAAACCAATTGTAAACTTGTACAAATACATCATAGAGAAGAAACTCAGAGGAACCTAAGGATGGCAGAAAAGATAAAAGCCCTTGAGAAGGATTTAATGTTGTAAGAAACATTGGGAGACATGAGAGAAATACTTTCGACCAACATCATTGATTCCATCAATGATGTTTGGCCTTCTATTCAAATTATTTTTTAGCAAACAAAATTTGTCAAGATGGCTACAAAGGCAATCCACAAGACAATGGAAGAATTGGGAAATAAACTAGAAGAAGCCAATCAGTTGATCACCTTTTTGAATAGCAAAAACAAATATCAGCTAGATGAATTGGATATAGATGATAGAACAACAACAATCATAGAAATCAAAAAAGTTCTCACCAAAAGGAACTTAATGCTCAATCTAGAGAAAAGATGTCAGAGCATCCAAACAGACATTGATAGCTTTATGCTAAAGTATGGCATCTTAAGAGAAAAAGGACTCCCCAGTCCTATGGTGATCCATGATAAGTTGATGACCCAGGAATATTATGTTGACAAGTTAAACAAGTTGGCCAAAAGCCAAGCTAGTACTTCAGGGGTGAAATCTTTGCCCACTAGAAGGGTGCTTTATGATGGCCTTGAGAATCTGTTCTACATAGAACATGAAGTCAAGCACTTGTTCACAAGCAAACAAAATTTTGCTAAGTACACAGAAGCTGATGAAATCTACAGGAAAATGATTAGAAAAAATTTACCTGTCAGTGAATGATGGACCAGTTTGATTGATTTACTATAAGTTACTAGAGTAAATCTATAAGATAAAAAGATAACTACCAGGTAAAATAGGTAAGACAGGATCAAAAAGCAAATGTAAAGAGTATCAGTAGGTCAAAGATGAAAGTGATTCTAGCACATAACTACAAAAGAAATTGCAAGAGCCAAATCTGAGTTGCAACAGCCAACACCGTCACAATAAAAGGGATAGCTAGAAGACAATTCTCCATCTATCTCTATCTTCATGTTGAAGATATTTTTTGTTTCCTAGAATAATTCTCATATAGTTATGAGATATTTTGTACCAATTTTTGTATAAATACTTCACAAATTGAAGTAATTAGGGTGGATTAAAATACATTTCTGTAGACATATTATTTTGGAGCCAAGGAGCAATTGTACTCAAGACTGAACTAGTTTTGCTAGAAATGAAATAAAGCTGAGGACATTTCACTGGATTCTTGTGCACATTTGGAACAAATAAGTATCATCTTCTCATGTTTAAATATTGTATTCTCTTTATGTTATGAAATATTCACATGTGTTTCTTATAAAATCTTAAAAGCAAACAAGGAATGATATCATCAAAATTTGCTTAAGTGCTCTATGTCTTAACTGTTTTCTTTATTTATGTTTTCTACTAAACTGCCTTGGTCTGGGGATTCTTACTTGCCCCCTTACTTCCGTAGTTTATCCCCCTTTGGCCCATAGTATAGGATTATTCATTGCCCTTTGCTATTGGGCATCCTTCCTTTCTTCATCTTAATCCTGGTTAAGGATTCTTCATTTCCCTTGGCCTTGGTTAAGACTTTCATCCATTCAAACCTGCATATTTTCTTTCATTGTGATAGCCTGCCCAGTGGGTTCTTGCCTCAGTGATAGATCAAATCCAGTTAAGCTTTTCTTGACTAACTCCATAGCCCAATGGCCTAAATATTTGCTTTGCCTGTCTGTTTTCTTAATTCCACCACCCAATCAAAACAAAACAACCCTAGACACAAAGAACTAGCTTGAAATTTTATTCAAACAAAGTTAAATTATAAAGAAAGAGCCCTCTCTGGACTTATGTTGGCTGGAACCTGAGTCTAAAATATTAGGTTTGTGGTTACCTCGGGCTTTTCCTTCTTTGATAACTTCTAAGGAAAAGATCTGAGTGATTACAGATAGCATGCAAGCTTTCCTTAGGAGATGCAACACATTTCCATATAGTTTAAAGATAAGAGAGTACCACTCTCCTCAAAGAATGAGAAAAGGACTAAACATGACACCCATGTACAAGCAATCTATGCAAAGGCTCAAAGTCAATTGGATTGGCTTGAGACTCAGTCCACCGCTGCTCTTAGGAATGCTAGAAGGAAGGAAGGAAGGAAGAAGAACAAAAGAGGCAGTGGGAGGAGGTAGAAAAGAAAGTAGGTTTCTATCAACAAGAAGAGGAAACCACAGCAGAGGCATGGGAAATCAGGGAGGCCACTAGAGCTATGAAAGACATGGATATTTATTGAGTTGCTCAGATGATGAGAAACACTTTCAGTAGGGGGGTGATGATGAGCCTCATCATTGAGTAATTATATGGCCCTATTTTCACCTCCTAGCTTAATGAAACCAACTCTTCTCACAACTTATTACATGTTTTGATTATATTTTTTTAATGAGATGAGTTAAAGTGAGATATTATGCCTATTGGACTAATATGCACTGAATGTAGGTTTGGAAGAGAAAATCAATGAATTTTGGAAAATACTAAGGTTTAAAACTCAAATGGGACAAGGTAGAGATATTGTAGGAGGTAAATCCTCCTCATTTACTCCTTCGCCATTTGAATATTCCTCCATTAATCTCACTAGCTCGGAGTGCAAGCAGCCAAGTCATGAAGATTAGAAGGCAGTCAAGCAAGTGATAGAAAAAAAGTTAGTTCATCTCGAGTTTGGGAGCCAAGCCTCCCTAAATTTAAGGAAGTCATTGGAGAATTCAACGTGTATAAGTAGAGAGGCCTAGAGCCTCATTAGGATTCTAATTTTTGTTGTAAAACTCTAGCTATTTTCGAGCTCCAGACTTGTGGAAGACTTTGATGTAATTTTCTATTTTGGTAATAAGAATGATCTTTTTCTTGATTCGATACTCAGTTAACTCAGATGGCTGAAGCTCTTGGGTTATGGCCCAACCCTAGTAGTAAAGGCTCCTCTTCTTGTATCTTTATTACTAGATTAGTTTTATATATTCATGGTTAAACTATCTTTAGAAGTCTTTCATTACAAGTAGTGTAGGTTTGATTAATTGTTTATTATTTTTCTTCCATTTGTGCCTTACTTCAGTAGTAGGTTAGAAGGGATAAAAGAAGCATCACAAAGCTGTCAATAGGTGTCTTAGCCTCACTTCTTCCTTCTAGGATCATGATTTGAGGAAAAGACCCTTATGCAGCCCAAAAAGATAGATTTCCATTTCTTTCATGATATTTGGAGTTTGTTGTACTTAAACTAGCATTTGATTAGTTTTGCAAAGTAGGATTTCATTGCCATCTCTTCTATCTTCATTATTTCAGTAGATCTCATCCATGATTCCATGTTATTCAACAATTTCTTCATGCACAAAGTAGACAGTTAGTTCATTAAATTCTACTTTTCTAGCTCATGAGAATTCTTCTTGTTTACATGACTTTTTTTAAATTACACATGTTTGATGCAGAGAAGGTGCTTCAGAAGTAGACATAGATCTCATAGCAAGCAACCACCTTCCAACTTCATCCACCCATAGGCATTCCTTGTTTTCATCAAAACCTTCACCAATTTCATCATTTTACATAGAAATTTCCTCAAGAATTTTGAGCGAATCCAACCATCTCCTAAACTTGGTTTTGGGTTCTAAGTGATCCTAGTACTTTTCTCACTCCACTCTACCCATCAAACACCTTCCCTAAGCCTTCCATCACCTCCAATACCCATCGTTTTTCTCATAACTGTATCCTATAGAAATACAGGGAATCCTGTAGTTTTCTAGTACATCCTGTAGGTTTTCCTATAGTGGCCGGTTTTGAGGCTGAATTGAGGGAAAACCTCTAGGAAGCCTCCCAAGGTCACCCAAGGGTCTCCCAAACCTTCCAAACATATCCTGAACCTTCCAGCCATCCACTAGCATCCCTAAACCACCTGCCACATCACCAAAAGGGATTAGTTTGCACACCTGATTTTTCATGAAAAGCATAAAAAGAAAAAATAGATTTATTGCATTCCTTTACATGCATAATAGTTTTGTTTGATGTTTTTAACTTCCATGCTTAGGATAGTAGCATTTTGTTCATGTTAATTTAGCATCATTTCAAAGCATAGATCTTAGTAGTTAATTAGGAAATGGTGTGCCTTAGCATTGAATTTCAGTGTTTTTCATTATTGTAGTAGATCAACTCTCTCTTAGAGTAGATTTCTATTTCTTTCATCAAGGAACCAAGCTTCTTATGAATCCATAGAAGTCTGGCTTGAAAGCCTTAATGGTCTCTCGCCAGCTGAATAGTGAAAAAAGGCAGAACCATCACTTTTACTTGTGTATACAACATTGTCACCTCCAAGTTTGTATGAACCCTGGGTTGATAAAGTAAAGTTGTTAGCCCAAGAGTTGTAGCATTCTTGCTGCAATATTGGTGCTCATCACAAGGCCTTTGTCAAAATGTCAACATCTTGTTCCTTTGTCGGAATGTACTGCAACAAAATTATCCACCTCTGCACACAGTCCCATAAATGGTGATACTAGATATCTATATGCTTGGATCGATTGTGAAAAACATGATTCTTAGGGAGCTTAATGTAACTTTGATTATCAAAATATACCACAGTTAGATCCATCATCTCACCAAAGAATCCAACAAGTATCTTTCTCATCCAGATCGCCTCACATGTTTCTTGACTTGCAACAATGTATTCTTCTTCTGCCGAGTTGAGCACCACATATCTTTACTTCCTAATATACCAGGAAACAGTTGCAGACCCAACACTAAAAATTCCACTTGATGTACTGTTTTTTTGTGATGGACTCCCCACCCAATCTGCATCTATGAAGCCAGAAAACTTCACTTCCTCTGTCCATTTGTACCATAGTCTAAACTAGGTAGTGCTTCTAAGGTACCATAGAACATGCTTAGATTCCCTCCTAAATAATTTTGTTGGCCTAACTAGATCTTGGCTAAGCTAGTTGAATGCATAACACATATATGGTCATTTTTTCACAAGGTACGTCAGTGACCCCACACATTGCCGATAAATTTTAGCATCCACTTCCTCACCTAAAGTTGCATCCTTCTTCCTCTAGTTGGCTGCTAGAGGTGTCTCCATGGTTTTATAACTCTCCATATGGAGTCTCTATCATTTGCATACTTTCCTTGAGAGACAAACAATTACCCATCACCTTCCCATACTTCCAACCTGAGGAAGTAGTAAATGAGACCCAATGTTTTCATTTCAAATTCTCTTGAAAGGTCCTCCTTGCAAGATCTGATCAGTTTCTCATCACCAGTTAAAATCAAGTCATCAACATATAAGAAAATAATCAAGAATTTACCTTCTACCAAAATATGATAGAGGTTTGCATCCATTTCACTCTTAGTGAAGCCCAAACTGGTGAGATAGTTATCAATCCCGGTGTACCATGCACGAGATTATTTCTTGAGATCGTACAACACTCACTTGATTCTGCACACATGAGACTCTCGATCAAAAGTCTCAAATACAACTAGTTGCTTGATGTACATCTCCACCCTAATAAATCCATTGAGGAAATTTCTTTTTTACATCCATCTGGTGGATCTTCTACCCCATCTACGGAGCCAAAGAAAGAATTGATCTAATGGATGAGTACCTTGGTACATGATCAAAGGTCTCCTCATAGTCAATCCTTTCAACTTAAGAGTACCCGTTGGCCACAAATTTGGCCTTGTACTTCTCTATGCTTTCGTCTATTGCTTGATTTACTTTAAAGATCCATCTCGAACCCACAACTGATTTATTCGCTAGTCTTGGGACCACTTCCCGAAAACTTTTCTTTACAATGGATTATTATTCCTTCACAATTTCATCAACCCATACAGGTTTCTCTACTGATTCCTTGAAAGATGGTGGACCAGTCTTTGCAAGCTTAGTCATTAGAGCCATGTAGCTAGTGTACCAATCTGGTGACCTCTTCTGCCTGTGTTGATTGTAAGGAGCACCCACATTCTCCCTCACATCTGACACAAGCCTCTCAAGTTCTGTAGTCCTTTTTCTTCCTTATCTGGATGGTTTTTCTTGAATGGTTGTCTCCACTCTCTGCTCCTCAATTTTTGGTTGCTCCAAAACTTCTTGATACTCCTCCTTTGGAGCTAAAAGCTCCTCCTCTAGTGAGATCTGAAGCTCCCTCTCAAGAGATCATTACATGGCTTTCTCCTCAACAAATTTTACATCCCTTCACACAACTCTCATTTTGAGGGATGGCAAGTACACAAGGTAGCTCTCGGGAGTTTCTCTGTAATCCACAAATAACCCCAATTTTTTTATTGGCTCTAGCTTCTTCCTTGATTCTTTGGAGACATGGCAGTAAACAAAGGATTCAAAAATCCTGAAGTACGACGCATCCAGCTTCCTCCTTGAGAAAGCCTCCTCTAGTATATTCATGCCAAGAATCCGATGAGGACTCCAGTTATGCAAATAGACTATTGTGTTGCATGCCTCAACCCAAAAATGTAGAGGTAGGCCTTGGTCATGCAACATCACCTTCATTGCTCCCACAATGCTACGGTTCTTTCTCTCAACCACTCCATACTGTTGTGGGTTGTGGGGTGTTGTAAACTCTCGTCAAATGCATTCTTTTACACAATCTTTTTAAATTTACTTGAAATGTACCCACCTCCATTATTTCTCTTGAGAGCCTTCACCTTCTTGCCTATTTCTTTCTCAACCAGTGCCTTGAATTCTACAAACTTGGAGAATGTCTCATATTTCTTCCAAATGAATAATATCCAACACTTTCATGAGAAGTTATCAACAAAAATGACAAAATATTTGTTCCTGGTAGTGGAGGTTGTCGAGAAAGGTCCATAGACACTAGAGTGGATCCTTTCAAGGATTGCATGTGCTTTTCTGTCTCGATCATGGAATGTGGATTTTGTGTACTTCCCCAAAGTAGATCCTTTGCATACATCCTTCTGCTCAAGTTCTCCTTTGGGGAGGCCTGTGGTTATTTGCTACATGATCTTTAGGGCCCCATGATGCAAATGGCCAAGTCTTATGTGCCAAAGTTCACCAACATCACGACTCTACACCTTCTCTGCCTTTTTGCTTAATGCAACACAATATTTTGCATCTATCTTATACAAGTTCTTCACACGAACCCCAATCTACTTCACCTATCCTCTGACTATGTGTCTTAGGAATTACTTTCCTTTGTTTAAGATCACATCATAACCATGGTCTTCCAAAATTGCAACAGAGATGAGATTTTTCGTTAGGCCCGGAACAAACATGACATCCTTGAGCCTGAGGGGGAAGCCCGATACCCTCTAGAAGGTGATTGTACCAATCCCAGTCGCATATGCCTTCCATCGTCTCCCATATCGATGTGCATCTACAAATATTTTGCTTCAAGGTCACTAAAAATGTCTCTATACCCTGTCATGTGGAACGATGCACCTGAGTCCAAGTACCACACGCTTCCCATCCTTGTGTTGGCCATGCATGCAATGAGGGTAAGGCCAAGCTCGAAACGTGAATCCAAGGCTTCACCTATAGCTCCTCCTAAGTTATTCTTTCTTTCATTTTTGTGTGGACACTTCGTGGCATAGTGCCTGAATTCGTGACAATGGAAGCATTTAATTTTGGACAAATATTTCATTTCCCCCCTTGTCTAGATTCTGGTTTGGATTGAGATTTCTTCCCTTCTCCCTT
Source organism: Pinus tabuliformis (assembly GCA_031772625.1). Classification (NCBI taxonomy): domain Eukaryota; kingdom Viridiplantae; phylum Streptophyta; class Pinopsida; order Pinales; family Pinaceae; genus Pinus; species Pinus tabuliformis. The sequence goes on along the minus strand of CM062816.1, from coordinate 510,074,964 downwards.
CTTTTTCTTTCCATACAATGAGAATTTTTCTTCATCCCCACCCTTCTATGAAGTCCCATCTTTAATATTCTGCCTTATTTCCTCCTGTACCAAATTAGACCATAAGCATTCCCAATCCGGAAATTTATCCCTCCCATTCACCGAATCTTGATAGTTGTGCCAACTCTTGGGAAGGCCCAGAACGGCTAGTCTTACCAAGTCTTATTCAGGTACACTAACACCGACCCCACGAAGTTCCTCATGAAAATGTATAAACTTTCTTAGATATTCTGGAATTGTGTCATTTGTCTACATCTTGATACTTCAAAGTTTATCCTTGAGCACCAACTTCCTGTGGTCATTATTATTCTCCAACAATTCTATCATTGATTTCCACATTGTGAATGGAATTTATTTTTCTATGCATATTTGAGACGATGTGATTTGATACTCCCTCCAATATTATTCTCCTCACCTTAGCTACATCTTTCTTCCACTGATCAAGGTTCTAGGAATTAGATCCTTGTGGTTTTGCAACATCTGACTTGATGTATTCTAGCAATCCATTGTCATCCAATACCTCATGCATGTTATCCTTCCTTGCAACAAAATTAGAGGTGCCTTCCAAGTCATACTCTAGCCTTAGTCCATTGAAGGCCATCTTCTTAGCCCTAAAGAAATCCTACTGCACTGAGCTCCAAAATTGAACCTCCTAAGAAAAAGATCGAATTCCTTCTCTAATGTGAATCTGTCTCTGATACCATGTATAAATTACAATGTATATTTGCAACTTCTCATGAAGTTTTAATCAAAATCACAAGACTCAAAACTACTCTTTTTCTATGTGAAAATTAATTCACAATCTAGAACAAAAAGGTTAGATATGCAATAAGAAATAACACACGTGCAGCAATTATTTTTCCCAGGAAAAAAACTGCTAAAAACTCGAATGTCTTCTTGCATGAATTCAGAAGAATAGAGATGTATTGCAATTTCTTTCCTCAACTGGAACACCCTGTAAGTTCATAGCCTATCTTTCTACCCACTTAAAGACTCCTACCTAGACTTAGTGAAATTTTGCCTCTGCTTGAGCTCCTATTTCTTGTTGGGCTGCTAGTTTGACATTATTATTATCACCCTTTAACGCCTATTTCATCCAATTTTACCATTCTTTATCACATCATTTATCATGGTTTATCATATAATTCCATTTTATAATTATTTATTCTCTTATGGATAAATATTATTTCTTCTCCTTTATTTTTAATAAATTGATGATTATTATGCATGATTTTACCATTGATGGTTTATTAATACGTTTGTTGTAACATCACTCACCATTTTAGCCTCCAAGATATTTTCCAGATTGCAAATTTGATCTCCAGCTCATCATTAAATATTCCAGCTCAGAAATTTGTTGGAATAAGAAGTGACAGTTTTGCATTTTGATGTTTCGGGCAAATGGAAAAGAATCTGGAAAATCTAAAACATGAGTTTTGTCTAGAACGGATTGAAATAGTTTTATGTTGAGCAGTTTTCCCAAATTCGGTCTGTATTAATAGAAACGGAAGGTTCTCTGAAGATGATTTTCTCAGATTCGCTGTTGCGGCTGTTTTCCAATTTATCTCAGTGGCAATACCAAATTCGACCTGTTCTTGTTGAATGTTGATGGAAAGATATTTCAGATATGATCTTGCTAATCAATTTGTTGTGAACAATCCAATTTTGTAATGGGAATCATTTTGTAATCATTTCTATTGTAACTTCTCCCTGCTCTTTGTGTATTTAAATGAAAGCAGAGATCAAAGAAAGGGATAGATTAGAGATAGGATAGGATAGGATAGGAGGAGAGGAGATAATGGAAAGATTTAGCTTTTTTCTTGGGACCTCAATTGTAATTTCAAGATACAAAATGTTATTCTGAAGGATAGATCGTATTGTAATGAGGAGTGAATTTAATGATTAATATATAATTTGCGTTGCTGGTCATTCAGATATTCTAAAGTAGCTTGGCAGTATTTGCTGGTGGCTAGGGCTCGGTCTCTGACAGATCTTACTGCTATTCCCTATTTGATACTTTTCCATTTCCTGTAAGGTTATTCTGTTTTATATCTTTTCATTTCCTACGAGTTTATTCTATTTGATATCTTTTGATTTCCTATGAGTTTACGTTATAGTTAGTTTACTTTCCTTTATTATGATCTCATGTACTTCACAACTGTCATTTGATTTCATTTATGCTCACTGTAGATTGAATTAATTACCAGTTAATACATTGATTCCCATTGATTACGATAAGAGTATGATTAGTATAGAATCAACTGAAAGAGATTGGTTAATGCTACTAAAATCTCAGTTGATGCTATTTCCATTCCCATTGCTTAAAGTAGAACAGAGTGTGATTAATGTAGATCTAGCTGAAAGAGCTCAGTTACTGCTACAGTGCTCTCAGTTGATGTTATTCCCATTTGAATTGCTTGCTTAAGATTGGATTATGGTTTTGCTTGAGATTAAGTCTTGATGCTTAGATGTATTATTTCCTTTAAAACTTACAGCTTGAGATTTATGATTGCATCCATTTACTCTTGTATTGAATTTAATGGATTATCTTAAATCATTACTCTCTGAGTTTATAACTTGCACATATTGTGCACACTCTTGGAATAAAAAGACTTAGCCAGGTTGATAATTAATGTGAGGCAATTAGGAGTTTTAAAAGACACCTTTTAGCACCCAACATTTTGGCGCTATTGCCGAGGAGAGTGTTTCCATTTCACAAAGAGTGATGTATGTTTGATATTTGCTGCTGGGAAAGAATTAGGTATTAAAAACGGAAGGTAAGAACCTACGTAACGAGCAAGTAAAGTGCTTGCTCCTCCGCCTGCTTTTCAGCACAATTGCATAGAAGTTGAAGTAGGTGTTTGATATTTGTGTGCTATGAAAGAATCAGGTATTAAAAACAGGAGATAAGAACCAGCGTAACGAGCAAGTAAAGTGCTTGCTCCTCCGCCCGCTTTTCACCAGAATTTCGTAGGAAATTTAGTGTTACAGGGAAAAGTGTCTATGCAGAACTGCTAATCCCACTAAAGCTGGTAGCTACCTTAGAAACAAACAAAGTAAAACTACTTTCGTTTTCCTTTATGAAAGATAGATGAGAGAAGAATAAAGGAGGCCAACCTCTGTCTTGCGCTTGGTTCCTTGTTCGATTCCTCTCTCTTCTGATAGTCCTTTGCTACTTGCTTTCTCATATACCCAGCTTCACAGAGTACCTGTAGAATCAAAGCAGCATAACACTATACAAGAACATGGATCTATTATCATAAACAATCTATGATCAGATGTAAATTGACCATACAAATGCATGAAACATAAATGACATAAGAGTATGGAGGAAAACTTGAATAGCTTTATTGATAATCAAGAAAGAGCCAAAAGAGTTACAACCAGTTGTTCTGACCCAGCATCATCCTCTCAGCAAGAAAGCCATTCTTCACCTCATGAAAAACTTAGATCACCCAACACTATGATGTTGCCTCAAGAAACCAACAACAATTCCTTACAAGATGCAAAATTCCAGCCTCTGGATCTCTGGGATGAGGGATCCATATATAGATGTCTGCAAGGGAGATGAGTCAGCTTGTGATTTTATTAGTGTCTTCCCTCTGATAGTTCTTGCTTCCACTTGGAGATTGATGATCTCTTACTCATCCCTGGTCGAATTCAGAGAGGCAAGTGCCACAGGAGAAGTTTCTGGAAGATTCCATGCTTCTCCACCTCGCGGATTGACACTGCCATTTGTCTCTTCTCGCCCATCTCACCCCATAGAAGGGATTTTTGAAATGCAACACACCCACTGTGTGTATTTAGGTGAGATGCAACGCACTTTGCTTATGGAGCAGGTGAAATGATCCTGTTTTGACCAGTTCTGAGTAGTTTTTCATGGAGAACTTCTAGGAGAAGCTGTAATCAGTTGACCTTGTTCCTTTAGGGGTTGGAACAACACTTTAGGGACTTAGGAGCCCTTGGTTTATGGACATTTTATGCTTGGGGTTGTAGTGCCCAAAAATGTCTATAACAGTTGCCCCCTAAAGCATGAGGTCATTAATCTTTTTGATGTCGAGTGAAATGCTTTATCATGAGGATCCGAAGTTCTTTCAAGCTGGAAGGAGACCTGTAATAAGATACAATACACTACATTATCTTCATAATATTTTCATGATCTAGCTGAGGCGGGAATTCCCATGCTCAAATTTATAAATTCATTTTCATGTACATAGGGTAGACAATCATCTGAGTGTAGACTAATCATTCAGGTAGAGCCATCATCCCTTAGATTGGATGATTATTTGTGCAGCAATGATGTACATTTGATGTTTTTATTTCCTGAATATATATCGCAGCTCGGATGGATGAAACTAGATCTAGGGTCTTTAATCTCGTTCAATCTTCGCTCAAAGTACAAGTCAATCCATGTGAGAGATGTTCTGGAGTTGAACATGGAAAGACATCGCCTAATTACCAACCAATGATGTAAGCTGTTAACAGGCGCGAGAGGAATCACCGATAATGATAATGATCCTCAAGGTACTGCAGTGCAATTCACGTGGTGTGAATAAGGGTCTTGGCGTCGAACACCATGAAAAATCTTTCGGTCGAAGGCCATTGATGTAAACCTGTCGCCGGAAGTGAGAAACTTGCCATTGAGGCATGCAAGCTTCAAAGTACTGAAATGGGTGTTCCTAGATCGACTTCTTGGATAATGAGTTGATGTTGAAAAGAAGCGATCCGTCATAGGAGGGCCTTAATGAATCCCACATCAATGACACGGAACGGAGCAAATGATTTTAATGGAGGTGAAAATGGTCTAGTGATATAAGGTTCAGGGTGGCGGTCATGAAAGAATGGAGCGTAAGTGTATTACAGCGGGTGAGACACAGGTGAATTCTCTGAGTGACTTCTCTTGAACATATCGGTGACACTAACATGATGGATTGGTAGCATTAACCCCAAATGTGGATGGTGTGATGTGACCATGGTGATGTGACCTGTGAATGAAACAACCCAACCCGACTTGGATGCAGAGTGAAAGTGTCATGTTCAAGAGCAACTTGCTACCAACAAAGTTTCTTCAAGTTTTCTTCCCAATTTTTCCCCAGTCATTGCTAACCAGTACCTCTTTATTTTTGTCAAGCTTGAGGAGGATAACATATGCTTGTTCTATAATTTGCCCTTCGGGCAAACCCATCGCTATGTTTTAACGAGCCTAGCTATAGTGAAACTCGTTCTTGTCTGTTATGGACAAGTTTGTCACTATTAGGTTTTAACGAGTTTAACGACAAAGATAACTCAGTCCTTTTCAATTTTAGGGAGTCAGAAAAGGGACGTAAAGGAAACTCCAAAAATCATTTTTCGTCATCTAATCCCTTAGGACCAAAAAAGTATCAAACAATACAGAAGGGCTAAATTTTCGATACTTTTAACGAGCTGAACAAAACAAGCGCTCGATCTTTTTGTGTAATAATCCCTCAGGTCCAAAAATATTAAAATCTAAAGGAGGGATAGCACTTCCAGTCCCTTTAAAGAGCTAGAGACGGCAATGGCTCGGGAATCTTTTCATATTTTACGAGTCAGTTGAAAAGAGCTTAAAGGAGAATCGTCTTTGAGGAACGAGTGATAAATTTGGGCAGCAGCTGATTCCAGGTAAGGTTTGGAATTTCCCAATCACGACAGTGTTACAAGGACGGCTAGCAAAATCAATCTTCGCAGTTGTTCCTCAAAAGGGGTAAACAATCAAATGGAGGTGAATGATCGGCCAATACAGGGTGGAGGTGATGATGAGAACACGACCAAGGATTTAAAGGCTGAAGTACTACATTCACGACGGTTATTTACCGGAAATTGGTTCATTTTTTAATGAGCTTAAACGCTGGGGGAAACATTTGCTCATTGCTTATGTTTATTTTTTAACGAGTATGAAGTCCGTGTTAAAACTGCTCGATTAATCCAGCCGCATAATAAGGATGTCTCATGTGTAAAAATGGCAATTTTCCAAAGCTTTGCCCCACATCCTTTCTTTATGCAAGTTAGGAAATGACCAATCCTATGAGTTTAAAGGGTTAGAGGACCTAAAAATTTAAAAAAATAAATGGTCGCTCTTCGCTTGCATGCCAAAAGGTTTGCATGCCCCCAGGTATAGAGACATAGAGTTTCAAGGTTACCCTGCAATTTCGCAGACAAAACATTTGTTTTGCCAAAAAAGGCCTACCTCTTTCAGGTTACCAAAGATTGTTCTATTTGTACCACAAGCAAAACACTTCTTCGGCGATGTCTATCGAAATAAACAAAGGTGAATGGCGTAGACGCCTCCACTCACATAACTTTGACGAGGGAATCTTGTTCCATTCCAACCCCCTTTTCCAATTTCGGATGGGAATGTCAGACTAGTCATATATCTCTCGTGGAAACCTACCCTATACCTGGAGTTTTCCTGTCGAAGTAGACCAGGGTGCATGCCCCCTGGGTTTCAGTCATGTCCCCCGAATTACTCGCGCGCATCACGTGGACGGACTGGGGATTGATGAGACATTCCTTGCGTGAAAAGACCATTCAAGGATGGTATATGACTATTTTCTATGCGTGAACTGGGGAATGAAAGCTGGTCTACGAGCTTGACCACTCTTCCTTCGTGCGGAAAACACATTACTCTAAAGAGTGATGAGACAATGGCTCCCAAGCAATAAATATAGTCTCGCCCAAGGAGTAGATTATAATCCAGGGGTCCTTGGAGTACCATTACATTCATGTGAACGGTTTTCCCTCTCAATGTTATGGGAACATTGGGAAGGATCCCTAACGGTCGAATGGTTCCTTTGTCAAAGCCTGTTAGATTTCTCATCTCAAGAAAAAGCGATGGCGAACCAAGCGCTTTCTAAGCAGTTGAGGAAAGGATACTCACAGAAGCCCCTTCATCTATGATGGTACCGGCCATAACCATTCTATATACTTGAGCAATGATTCGGAATGGTACACTAGCCGGTAAACGGGGTCTGCCTAGCTGATTCCAGTTGAAGGAAACAACTAGGTTGCTTGGAGGTGGGACCGAATAGACAGCCGGGTACGACTTTGATGAACTTCCTTCCTGCAGTAAAGGAATGGGTAAATTTCCCCCATGTTCATCAGAGTTTGTGTTTACGAAAAGAATTTGGACGGTGTAATCCTTGTTCTCTTTGGTGACTGTATCATCTGAAGATGGAACCTCTAAAGCCAAGACCGGGTCAACTGCCACCTCGACCTTTTGACTTTCATCTGGTATGGGTTCAGATGGTTTATCTTCAATGATAGACGCTTCGTCCGACCACCTGGGCGGGTCAGCCGGATTTTCAACTAGTGACGGACTCGGCAAGAGTTTCTTATATCCAGGACGAAATCGTAATGGTGAAACCGGACAATCGTCCAAAACTCCTTTAGCCTCGTCTAAGAAGGGATAACGGTGGATGGCGTGATCAGCTTCACATAGTTTACAAGGAAATTTGCTTTTTCCTTTTTGTCCAGGGGCTTCACTTTCACTAGTCAACGATGTGTTTTCAACATGATCACCAGAGGTTGACGACACTGGGTTGTGCAAACGAGGAGACCAATCCCTTAAGATCTGTGGGATGCAAGGAAAATCTCTATGATAGTGGTCTCCTTTGCAAATGGCACATGGAGATTTAGGCTTGGTCGGTGCAGTGTGTGGATTTTCGCTAGACAACGCTTGGTTGCCCCTTTTCGCCTTTGGCTTCTTCTTCTTCTTCTCTTTCTTCTTCTTTTCCTTCTTCTTCTCAGGTACTTGATTTTTGGCTTTACCAGCCTCATCAAGCGAAGAGGAAGGAGGAGAGGAAGAATTGGATGAAGTAGAGGGTTGGGGGGTAACTTTGGAATTGTCTAGTTGCTGACTCGATTGTTCAGGAATTGCGGTGTTCTGAACGACGGAGGTTGAGAAAAGCCATATGGGCAAGCCGATTGTCAATCCTAGAAGCGACAATGTGGCCATATGGGGTGCACCAACATCTCCCCAAGAGGAGAAGGGACTAGGATTTCCTCCAAGGGGAACTCCTTGGTTGGTGGACTCCATTTTCTCAACCTAAGACCAACGTAGGAAAGGTGATGATTATTTCGTTTAAAATAAATTTTAGACACTTTGACACAACTTGTTTTTCAATTTTAAAGAGTCGAGAAAAAACAAAAGATGACTCTAGTCGCCTTCGATTTTTAATGAGCCTGAAGTGACAAGTGCTCAGATGGACCTTTTCCGTTAAGGAGTCTGAAAAGGAACGAAAGGGACTACTCTGGAAATCTAGGCAGAGGGATTACCAAACCAATCGCAAAACTGCAGAATACTTTTTACGGTACGACAGTCAATCTTCCCAAATGCTGTGTTCAGTGCATTGCGATCGATAGGGCAGCAGACACAGCTTCCTATGGATAAAGGATTAAGCCTATTGTGGTCTCCCAAAATATACTCGACGGTACGTGGGAGCACAAGTCCGTACTGGCAGTTATCGTCTCAAAGTGGAGGAATCACCCAACCAACAGTGAGAACAACAGTTAGCAGGCTTTACGACGCCGGAATATGTCTCTAGCCTAGACTTCTAGATGTTGTGCATTAGGTTCTGAAGCATTGTTAGATTCATTAAATTTATTTTATAGTTGATCTTGCTTAATAAATTTTCCTTTCAGGTTCACCGCATGATGTAGATGTACAATTCCTAAAATGCAATCTAAGATGATAAACAGTCGTTTTATCTTCTTTGTGCAATGAAAATCCTAGCTACTAAGGAAAGAGAAATGGCGTTCTTTCAACAAAGAGTATAGAGCACACACTATATGCATTGTCCTAAATCAAACCAATCAAACAGTCTAAATGCAAATGCACATGCATGTATTTGTTTTCAGCCTTCTTAATATGTGAATGATAAAAAGAAAGCTAATGCGCAAATCTGAATTATTTTTCAAAGAGACAATTACTAACAAGTTTCTTTTCAAAATCAAAATGAAGACAATGACAACACTTTGCGATTTGGAAATGAAAACTTGCTTTCGACACTAGAAAAACTACTAATTTAGATCAAATACAATAGTAACAGGGTAATCGACTATCAAGAACAATCAGACTCTCTTCTATGATTGAAAACGACACTTGCAACACTTTCAAATCAAGAAACGACAATACAATTACATTACTTCTTTGTAAAGGAGAACTGAAAATGACTCAACAAATACATAAAAACATTTACAGTTCTTTGCACAATGGAGGCGGAATAACAGCAAGGAAATGGGTTTCAAACAGAGGGGAACTGACTACAGAGTAAAACTCTTGAATAGATCTGAAAAGAGTGAACACAGAAACCAAAATTTAGGAACAATGCCTAGTTTGATCAGCGCACCTATAACACAGTGAATTTGAAATGCAGCACACCTACTACACATAGGGAAGTGTGCTGAATTTGAGATTCACAGAACAGACAGTGTGCTGGACCAGGCACGAGACTTTGATTGGGTTCCGCGTCACAGTTTGCAGTTCAGTTCAGGGATTTTGGCTGAGCAAGTGGTAATCAATAAATCAATCACAGGGGTAGATCTAAGGAGGTTACTAGAGCCACCACGAGGGCAACTAGAAATCTTGTAAATCAGTTGTTTAACTCATAAACAAAACCTGGAGATTGACTGAAGCAGCGTTGATCTACTTTGCATTTGCATAGCAAATGTAGTTCGAAGGCTAGCTGGCTTGACTTCAGGCTCCATCTATAAGTTTATAAAGTAAACAAATGTAGATAAATAATCAATCTAGTCGCTCCCCAGCGGAGTCACCATTTTGTTACATGGAAAAGTGTCTATGCAGAACTGCTAATCCCACTAAGGCTGGTAGCTACCTTAGAAGCAAACAAAGTAAAACTACTTTCGTTTTCCTTTATGAAAGATAGATGAGAGAAGAATAAAGGAGGCCAACCTCTGTCTTGCGCTTGGTTCCTTGTTTGATTCCTCTCTCTTCTGATAGTCCTTTGCTACTTGCTTTCTTGTATACCCAGCTTCACAGAGTACCTGTAGAATCAAAGCATCATAACACTATACAAGAACATGGATCTATTATCATAAACAATCTAGGATCAGATGTAAATTGACCATACAAATGCTTGAAACATAAATTATAGAAGAGTATGGAGGAAAACTTGAATATCTTTATTGATAATCAAGAAAGAGCCAAGAGAGTTACACCCAGTTGTTCTGACCCAGCATCATCCTCTCATCAAGTAAGCCCTTCTTCACCTCATGAAAAGCTTAGATCACCCAACACTATGATGTTGCCTAAAGAAACCAACAGCAATTCCTTACAATATGCAAAATTCCAGCCTCTGGATCTCTAGGATGAGGTATCCATATATAGATGTCTGCAAGGGAGATGAGTCAGATTGTGATTTGATTAGTGTCTTCCCTCTGATAGTTCTTGCTTCCACTTGGAGATTGATGATCTCTTACTCATCCTTGGTCGAATTCAGAGAGGCAAGTGTCACAGGAGAAGTTTCTGGAAGATTCCATGCTTCTCCACCTCGCGGATTGACACTGCCATTTGTCTCTTCTCGCCCATCGCACCCCATAGAAGGGATTTTTTAAATGCAACACACCCACTGTGTGTATTTAGGTGAGATGCAACGCACTTTGCCTGTGGAGCAGGTGAAATGATCCTATTTTGACCAGTTCTGAGTAGTTTTTCATGGAGAACTTCTGGGAGAAGCTGTAATTAGTTGACCTTGTTCCTTTAGGGGTTGGAACAACACTTTTAGGGACATAGGAGCCCTTTGTTTATGGACATTTTATGCTTGGGGTTGCAGTGCCCAAAAATGTCTATAACATTTAGAGGTAGAGTTTTTGAAAAAATCTCATAATTCCACTCAAATGGTGATGTAAGCACCACCCATTTCACTAACCAATTGACAGGAACATTTGAAGGAGGTTCCTTGAAAAAACACATGAAAAACATCTTCTATTATGGTAAGAAATGGCTCACATTGCAACTTTTGAATTCCCTATCAAAAATCTAGGAGGAGTGACACAAATGCACATAATTCCCCCATCTTCTCTACCAAATTTTCATGGTTTGACAAATGAAGATCCATATACATTCTTATTTGAGTTCGAAATACTTTGTAGAGGATATGATTATTGTACTAATGATCAAAGGTTGAAAGTGTTTCCTCTTACTCTAAAAGGAGCAGCTCTCCGATGGTTCATGAGCCTAGGTGGGAACTGCATCCAAACATGGGAGGACATGAATAATATATTCTTGAAGAAGTACCAAGACTGTTGCAAGGCCGATGAAGATATTTTCAATATGATAGAAGGGGAAGATGTAATCTTGGAGGACTATGTAGAGTGATTTCATTACAACCTTCAAAAATCAAAGCATAAGCATTTGAAAAAAGAGATCTTAAAAACACTCCTACTCAAAGGAATCAAAGATGAATTTTTAGAACTCTTAAATCTGATAGGAAAAGGTGATGTTTTTCAATTATCATATGATGATGTTTGTGAATTATGCATAAGGTATTCAAGAGGAATCTCCAAGGCTGGTAAGAATTCTAGAGAAGCTTCTTATTTCTTTTCCAAATCTACTACAAAAACATGAGACATAAGAGCTGAAATCAATGTTTTATTTGAAAATTTTAAATATGATTTTATTAGCTCTCTAAATTCACAATTGGATGTTTTGTAGGTTCAGAAAAATCAAGAAATTGAAGAAGTGTTTTTCCCTCATTGCCAAAAGGAGCATCCCATAGATAGTTGTTCTTCCTTATCTAGGATGGAAGCATCATATCAAAGAGATGGGGAAGCTGCAACAATTTCACAACCATGGAAATCATGGCCTACATGTATGGTTCAAAACACTTCCTCTCCATTTTCTTACTTGCACAATCCATTATGGAATACTTATATGTTAGGGCAACCATGTCAATCTCAATATAACCCCCACCAATCTTGTCTACAAGTTTGGCATGGTTCGTCTTATGATTACATGAATACTCTCCCTCATCTTGTAGCACAAACACATCCTCCATATTCTCCACTAGCTCTTCCACAACATCTTGCTTGTCTATCAAAATCATCCACTCAACCCAATCAACTATATCATCAAAATGCTCCATTCCCTACACAATTTCCTGCTCAACTCATTCCACACCTTCACCATAATAAACCAGTATAGAGGTTATGGAAAAAAAATGAGGTTTCTTCTAGTTTGCATCAACAAGCTGTTTTAAAAGCTCAAGAGCTTCATGATATGATTGCTATGGGAAATAAAGAAAGTAAAGGATATATTGAAGATTGGTTTCACTCCATCATTTGTTTGTAGCATCACTCCATACTTCAACAATTTTTGACACCATCTTTTCAAGGGAAGTTGGATTCTCATACCCTAATATTTATTAACATGCATTTTTCAAATTTGGATATGTACATACTTGAAGCCTTATTTCGAAAATAGTTCCGCTGGAAGTACTCTTATACATAATCATATTCATTTTTCAAATCAGAGTAGATTAGTTTAAAAAATAAAATAAATAAGGACATAAATAAATACATTTTGTTTTTATGTAAAAATAGTTGTTTTTGTTGCAACACGCTGTGGAAATCAACATCGGTGATAGATATTTTAATTTATTTGTGTATGTAGATGAATTATAATGGAAATAACAATTCTACAAACACTCATATTCATTTTTATCACTGATTTGGAAAAAATGCTTGAATATAATATTTTTTGGCTTTTGGGCTTGATAAAATTTCTAAAAACACAGTGAGGATAGTCATGTTTTGAGGGACCAAAAGAGAATATTTTTAAAACATGTTTCTATCCTAATTATCCCTTTATTTCTACTTTTCAAACCAATTTGAATCACTCAATTTGGATTTGAAACGAAAAAGTTATAACCAAAACATTGACAGGGTGACTAGTAGCCAACGTAGGAACAACGTTGGGATAGCTAGGTTTTGGAGGCCTAAATGAATATATTTTTAAAACCTGTTTCTATTATAAGTACAACTTGATGTATAATTTCCAACCCAATTTGAATCACTCAATTTGGATTTGAAACGAAAAAGTTATAATGAAAACATTGACAAGGTGTCTAGTAGGCAGCTTAGGAACAGAGTTGGGACAGTCTGTTTTTGGAGGGCTAAATGACTATATTTTGAAACCATGTTACTATGGTATATTCTTCTATGAATCTAGTTTACAAGGAAATTTGAATCACTCATTTTAGATATCTTATGAGAAAGTTATGACCAAAATACTAACTGTTTATCGTAAATCAGAGCTCTTAAAACTCTGTTTTTCCTGCTGTTCATTAGAGTATTTGACCTATTGATTCTTCTTTCCCTCAAATTTTTTTTCTATTGGAGATAAATAAATGAATCTAATTTCATTTCCAATTTTAATCATTTGAATCCATCATCAAATGAAAAATCTATGCTTAAAATATCCACTGTTGTTCTATGTGGGGAAATCGAAAATGACTCTATTATGTAGGTTGTTCTAAGTAAAATTTACATATAATATCATGGAATTTTCAAAAAATGTTTCTATTGGTGATATAAATTTGAATTATCTCTCATTTGGCTTTTGAATCACTTGAATCATACTAAAAACAATGGAGTTGTCATTAAAACACTGCTAGTTAGTATGGTCGACCACTGCTCTCCTGCAGGTGACAAATAAATTTTACTTTGTTATTTTTTCCTTGGATTTGTTTAACAGAGTAACTACTTGTTAGTTTTTTGCATAATTCTTGGATTAGGGGAGCTTGATCACCTCTCTTTCTCCATGATTTAATGTTTTATTACAGGTAGACACTCGGTTTTTGCAGGTCTTAGGAGAATAAAGAGGGTCAATTTATGGACCAGCGATTCTTGAAAGAAATTTTAATGAAACAAGGGCATTTCATCCAATTAATTACTTAATGGATTCATAACAGAAGAAATGGAGAATTGGTTTTCATTTGAAGATTCATGTCATTGCTACCAATACATTTTTCCAAGAGATCTTTTTTTTTCCATCGACAGATTGATATTCCCTTAGGAAATAACATCATAGCTGTTGTAACTTAATTCATTTATTTATATACTATTTTTAAATAAAGTGTTTTTTTTTTTTTTTTAATTTCTTTTATGTTTTTGTGTTTCAGGTGTTGCTTCCTTCAAATTGTAGTTTCCACTCCATTGGCAATTGAACAATGAGGACCTCACCATGCAAGTTCTAGGTGCAGAAGGCAATCCTTCGGCAGCTTCATTTTTGTAGAGAGTTATTTCTTTCTTTTTTCTGTAAATACGATTGCTTTTCTCTGTTTTTCTATTTGTTTGTAGCTATAAATATGATTTATTTTCTGTGTTTTTTCTCTGTTTTTTGTTGTTCCCTCTAGGGAACAACACTTTTTGTTGTTCCCTTTAGGGAACAACACTTTTTGTTGTTCCCTTTAGGGAACAACACTTTTTGTTGTTCCCTCCAAGGAATAACACTTTTTGAGTGTTTTCGTTGTTCCCTCTAGGGAACATCACTTTTTCACTTTTTGAGTTTTTTTGAGTGTTTTTGTTGTTCCGTCCAGGGAACAACACTTTTTGACTGTTTTTGAGTTTTTTTTGTTCCCTCTAGGGAACAACACTTTTAGAGTGTTCTTTTTGTTCCCTCTAGTGAACAACACTTTTTTGGATTGTTTTTTACTTTTCCCTCAAGGGAGAAGCACTTTTAGAGTTTTGTTGTTCCCTCAAGGGAACAACACCTTTTTTGGATTGCTTTTTTGCTATTCCTTCAAGGGAACATCACTTTTAGATTTTTGTTGTTTTCTCAAGGGAACAACACTTTTTTGGATTGTTTTTTTGTTGTTCCCTCAAGGGAACATCACTTTTAGAGTTTCGTTATTCCCTCAAGGGAACAACACTTTTTTGGAGTTTTTTTGCTATTCTCTCAAGGGAATATCACTTTTAGAATTTTGTTGTTCCCTCAAGGGAACAACACTTTTTTAGAGTGTTTTTGTTGTTATCTCAAGGGAACAACACTTTTTTGGAGTGTTTTTGTTGTTCCCTCAAGTGAAAATCACTTTTAGAGTTTTGTTGTTCCCTCAAGGGAACAATACTTTTAGAGTTTTGTTGTTCCCTCAAGGAACAACACTTTTTTTGGATTGTTTTCTGTTGTTCCCTCAACGAGACAACACTTTTAGAGTTCTGTTGTTCCTTCAAGGGAACAACACTTTTTTGGAGTGTTTTTGTTGTTCCCTCAAGGGAACAACACTTTTATAGTTTTGTTGAGGGAACATCATTTTTTTCAAGTGTTTTTATTATTCCCTCAAAGGAACAATACTTTTTTTGGAGTGTTTTTTGTTGTTCCCTCAAGGTAACAACACCTTTTTGAGTGTTTTTTTGTTGTTCCCTCAAGGGAACAACACTTTTAGAGTTTGCTATTCCCTTAAGGGAACAACACTTTTTTTGGAGTGTTTTTTGTTGTTCCCTCAAGGGAACAACACTTTTTTTGAGTTTTTTTTTGTTGTTCCCTCAAGGGAACAACACTTTTAGAGTTTGAGGGAACAACACTTTTTTGGAGTGTTTTTTGTTGTTCCCTTAAGGTTGTTCCCTCAAGGGAACAACACTTTTTTCGAGTGTTTTTTGTTGTTCCCTCAAGGGAACAACACTTTTGGAGTTTGTTGTTCCCTCAAGGGAACATCACTTTTTTTGGAGTGTTTTTTGCTATTCCCTCAAGGGAACAACACTTTTTTTTCGAGTGTTTTTTGTTGTTCCCTCAACACTTTTAGAGTTTGTTGCTTCCTAAAGGGAACAACACTTTTTTGGAGTGTTTTTTGTTGTTCCCTCAAGGAAATAGCTACTATTCCCTCAAGGGAAAATCACTTTTTTTGAGTGTTCTTTTGTTGTTCCCTCAACGGAATATTAGTTTTAGAGTTTTGATGTTCCCTTCAGGGAACATCACTTTTAGAGTTTTTGTTGTTCCCTCTAGGGAACAACTCTTTTTTGAGTTTTTGTTGTTCCCTCTAGGGAACAACACTTTTATAGTTGTTGTTGTTCCCTATAGGGAACAACACTTTTTTGAGTTTTTGTTATTCCCTCTTGGGAACAACACTTTTAGAGTTTTGTTGTTCCCTTTAGGGAAGAGCACTTTTTTGAGCATTTTTGAATTTTTGTTGTTCCCTCTTCAGAACAACATTTTGCTTCTTGTGAAGTTTTGTGTGTTGTGAATAGCACCTCTTTCCTCTTGTGGGATTATTCCTAGTTCATCTCAACCACATTTTACTGATTCCTTTTCATGGCATGAAGTACACTACTTTTATAAGGACAAAAATCATGGATTCTATTGAAGTAAGTTAATATCATTCACGTTATGATCTTTAACATGAAAAATTCTAGATGAGAGATTCTTTTTTAGAAAAGAGACAATTATTTATATACTACTTTAATGCATCGTTTTCTACTGTGCATGATATTGATTGACCATCTTAATACCATGTTGGTTCCACCCTTCCTGGTTAAAATCTTCTCTATCTATAATAAATGAGATTATGGGTATATTTTTTTCTATTGACATCTTCAACTTCTTCCACCATCCCTGCTCTTAAAGAGTACTGAGCCTCCTTTTATTTATCATAAAAATGTGTAATGACAGCAAAATTTTGTTTGCAGAAGGAGGATAGGGGGTCTCATTAAGAGCCAGCCTACCAAGTTCATAAGGCTGTAACGAAGTGAAATTCCTATTATGGCCACCACACCAGGGTTATGATCCATTGGATAGCCAAAATATCCTTGGAACATGAGGTCTCATCACGAGCCGACCTGATCACTTTTGCTACACCCCAGTGAATGGCAGTGTGGTTATCTGGTTACCATGTCAGTGCACTGATCTCTTCTGTAAAACAACACTAGAACTCTCCATTTATAAATTGAGTATCCTGGCTCATATGGGTTAAAAAGTAACCCTGCCAAGGCTATGGACACCTGCTGGCAACAGAGGCTCTGCTTATGGTATTGAAGTTATATCTTATCATCAATTATTACTATAATACCCTTTTCTTATTCTCTCTTTTTATCGGAGAAGTTATTTCCTTAATTTTTCCCTGTTTTGAACCTTTACGCATGAGAAATTGTTTTCCAATCAATCGCATCATTCTTGGCTAGAATACTGTCAGCAAAGCATCTTTTTGACATATTGCTGTCATTTTTCTTTCTCGCATAACTTATTATTGATCCAAAGCATCCTATCTCTTATTCATAACTATCTTTACACACTCTGCTTTCATTATAACCATACCTCTTGCCGTCCTATCATTGATATGTGTACTCTGCTTCATTTACTGTCGTACTATTCATTCCCTTTCCTTGCCATCAGAACAACACTTTTCCTATGCTTTATGGTCATGAATGCCCTTTTCCAATTGGAGGGGGAAGGTTATTCAAAAGTTTTTTCTGATTGAAATTTTTGCATGCAGCTTATCTATTGCTATTCAAAACTAAAACTGTGGATTCAAGAAATTTGCATGCAGCGTAGTGATTTGTTTACAGGAGAACAACAAGTATGTGGGGAAACTATATTCACAGCAAGGCCACACTATTGCAACTAACAGAAGAGGCTCGAGAAACTCGTGAACGCGAACAATTGTTTAGACATGATGTGCTTGCCTGGATTCCACCTTTTGCATCACTTTCAACATCAACTCAACCTACATCAGTTTCAATAAATGCCAGTCCATACATGTCATTCCACATTTTTTCAGAGGTAAAACTTGAGGTAAAATAGCATAATTTTCTGATTTATTACAAATTTAGGAGAATTTCATGAAAAGCCATTGAGCATTATTTATCATCATTCATTCTGCATTGTTACCACTTCCCATTTTTCAAAGATAGATTCTTTCAGTTTGGGGGAGTGTTCCTTTCATTTATTTATTTATTATGACAATGACATTAATATTCTTTATCATCCATTGATCTTCTTATTCATTCTCAACACCTCCCTTATTCCATGTTGATTTACACCAAACATAGATTTCAACAGATTGTAGCAACCACCTCAATTTTTTTCTAGCATTGCATGAGGGCATGCTAATTCTCTAGTTTGGGGGAGGAATTGCTACACGTGATGGATGTTTTCTACTTTCTTTCTCATTTAAGGCATACAATTTCATTTTTATACAGTGTACAAATTGATTTGTGTATATCTTTAAAACTATGAACTGAATTCTTGTGATTTCTGGAAAACAAAGAGGTATCATTAAAATACACAAACCTAGAAAATTTCAAGTTAAATTAGTTTGTCAAATTTAAGAAATCATGCACTGTCACCTAGAGCCATTTTGTTTATATCTCATGATCCGTGCGCCAAAACGATTTGATTTTTGGATCATAGAAGCATTAATATAGTAGAAATATACTTGCAAAATTTCAGCAAAATCTGGTTTGTAGTTTTTTAGAAAATGGTTAATGAATTTTATTGTTACTTATATCATATTTTGCTGCAACTTCATATACATATAGTTGAACGTCAATGTAAAAATTGTTACGCCTTCAAGAACATTGCTAAAATTGAATATTCATTATCTAAGGAAGAATTCATTTGTTCCATCCATTTCATGAGTTGGGATGAATTCTTTTTGTATTATTGCTTGGTTAATACAGAGTCTTTGGGTTGCATGAGGACATGCAATACATTCAATTTGGGGGTATGTTGGGCTGCTAGTTTGTCATTATTATTATCACTCTTTAACGTCTATTTCATCCATTTCTACCATTCTTTATCATGTCATTTATCATGGTTTATCATATAATTCCATTTTATAATTATTTATGCTCTTATGGATAAATATTATTTCTTTTCCTTTATTTTTAATAAATTGATGATTATTATGCATGATTTTACCAATGATGGTTTATTAATAAATTTGTTGTAACATCACTCACCATTTTAGCCTCCAAGATATTTTCCAAATTGTAGATTTGATCTCCAGCTGATCATTAAATATTAAAACTCAGAAATTCGTTGGAATAAGAAGTGAAAGTTTTGCATTGGACATTTAGGGCAAATGGAGAAGAATATGGAAAATATGAAACATGGGTTTTGTTTAGAACATACAGAATTAGTTTTAGGATAAGTAGTTTTCCCAAATTCGATCTGTATTAAGAGAAACAGAAGGTTCTCTGAAGACAATTTTCTCAGATTCACTATTGCGGCCGTTTTTCAAATTATCTCAGTGGCAATACCAAATTCAACCTGTTCCTATTGAATGTTGATGGAAAGATATTTTAGATATGATCTTGTTGATCAATTTGTTGTGAACAATCCAATTTTGTAATGGGAATCATTTTGTAATCATCTCTGTTGTAACTTCTCCCTGCTCTCTGTGTATTTAAATGAAAACAGAGATCAAAGAATGGGATAGATTAGAGATAGGATAGGATAGGATAGGAGGAGAGGGGATAATGGAGAGATTTAGCTTTTCGCTTGGGACCTCAATTGTAATTTCAATATACAGAATGTTATTCTGAAGGACAAATCGTATTGTAATGAGTGAATTTTATGATTAATATATAATTTGCGTTGCTGGTCATTCAGATATTCTGAAGTAGCTCGGAAATATTTGCTGGTGGCTAGGGCTCGGTCTCTAGCGGATCTTACTTCTATTCCCTGTTTGATACTTTTCCATTTCCTGTAAGGTTATTCTATTTTATATCTTTGCATTTCCTACGAGTTTATTCTGTTTGATATCTTCTGATTTCCTGTGAGTTTACATTGTAGTTAGTTTACTTTCCTTTATTCTGATCTCATGTACTTCGCAACTTTTTCATTTGATTTCATTTATGCTCACTGCAGATTGAATTAATTATCAGTTAAGACATTGATTCCCATTGATTACGATAAGAGTATGATTAGTATAGAATTAGTTGAAAGAGATTGGTTAATGCTACTAAACTCTCAGTTGATGTTATTTCCATTCGCATTGCTTAAAGTAGAACAGAGTGTGATTAATGTAGATCCAACTGAAAGAGCTCAGTTACTGCTACAGTGCTCTCAGTTGATGTTATTCCCATTTGAATTGCTTGCTTAATATTGGATTATCGTTTTGCTTGAGATTAAGTCTTGATGCTTAGATGTATTATTTCCTTTAAAAGTTACAGCTTGAGATTTATGATTGCATCCTTTTACTCTTGTATTGAATTTAATGGATTATCTTAAATCATTACTCTATGGATTTATAGCTTGCACATATTGTGTACACTCTTGGAATAAAAAGACTTACCCAGGTTGATAACTAATGTGAGGCAATTAGGAGTTTTAAAAGACACCTTTTAGCACCCAACATTTCCTTGCACTGTTCCTTGAGAAATTAGGCCCCTATTATTTAGGAAATTCCTCAAATTGATTGTGCAATTCCTTTAGGCTGATCATTTGACTGCATGCAACACCAATTGATCTTATATTGCCTTAAAATCTACACTAAGCTTGGAAAATTCTAATTCTCTACATGAACTAGCTATTTTGGTCTAAATGATCAGTTAATTGGATGATCATTGAGTTTGAATGAAGCCCCACTGCTTAATTGGCCTTCCACTAGTTCCTCCAAAAGTTGGAACTATTTTAACTGAAAACAACCTGAGATAACTGACCTTGATTGCTACAAATTAGCAATCACACATGTTGAACTAAAATCTAACTCCTCCAACTCTAATTTACCGAGTAAACTGGGTGACACAAGCCATGTCACACAAGTTAACTGCATCCAAAATGTCTGTTGATGTGGAAATTTGAATTTTCTCAATTTAATCAAGGCCAAATCAAATTGAAAATTTCTTGCTACATTTTTCAACAGGAAATATTCATTCACTCAGTTCTTCCCTTGGGGTTGAGAAAACACCCTTTTAGAGTGATTTTAGGTTCCTTGACTAAGAGAACCTTCCCTAAATATTGGTTGAGTTATTATGATTATTTCTAAGATATAGAGTGAGTCACAGGGGTACTTACTTCTTAGAAGTAGTTGATAAATCACCTAGAAGTCGACTGCTACTCTTGATTACATGTTTGAATGATTATTGGTGTGAATACCCTTGATCACTCAACTCCTCAAACTCTTAATCTAACTCGGGGGTGTTTAGATACAAGAAAGGATTGCAATATAGTTAGCCTACAATTGGGAGGAGACTTGAAGTCCCTCCTATAGTTTCCAACCACACAAGTTAAATCAGATCTCTCTCTCTCTCTCTCTCTCTCTCTCTCTCTCTCTCTCTCTCTCTCTCTCTCTCTCTCTATATATATATATATATATATATATATATATATATATATATATATATATATATATATATATATATATATATATATATAGTGTTGTGAATGACCACTGAATAACCTTGTGATGTTTTTGTAAGATTTTTTGAAGTTGATCGGCTAAATTGTAAATCTATGGTGATTATGAGATTGTTGACTAATGATGTTAAATTTTTTTAGTTATTTGCATGGTGGTGCATGATTTCTAGAACTCTTACTTGATTTTGCATGTTTGTTTATGAATCTAGTTAAATTACTATGGCATGTGAAAATTTCAAGGTTTAACTGCAACAATTGTTAAGAGTATATGTGCTTAAGAGCTAAGGAGTTGTGTTGCTTAAGGAGATGAATATGGATTGTTATGCATACTTTATTATTGATTTACTTACATGTAGAACAATGAATAAAATAATGTATTATGTACATAAATATGTCAGGGGATTAAATGGAGTTGTTCATACCCGATTTTAGAGAGGGCTAATACTGATGTAACTTGGATTTTAAAATATAGTAGCCATGGATGGGTTTGTTGTAAAGCTTGAGTGGAACGTATATTTACATCTTCATGAATGCATTTATGTATGGTCAACACTTGAATTTTGATGCATTGATGTAAATTATTTTGGTCACGCATATTGTGGGTAGAACCAAGCTCTCAATCAAACCTTTGTTCAATCCCTAAAACACTTGAAGGTAACCCAGATCAATATTATTATTTAATAAAGGAGGAAACATATTTGAATTTGGGTCAAATTTGGGTTATATGAACAATTAAGGGAGTCGAGATGTTGGGGATAAATGACATGAGAGGAGCCATTACTAATATGGATTTGAGTGGGATAGGTATAACTATAGATTGGGTGTCAAATAACTTGGATAAGCCATGTTTGGCAGGGGTCCTCCTTGATTGAAAAATTATTATGTTTGAGGCTGAATCCAATCACACGTTGGAACTGAATGGAAGTCTATGGTGGGGCCTTCTAATGGGAAGGTGGTGCAAGTCTCACTAGATGAAAAATGCATTAAGGTGTTTGCGACATCTGAAGGTGTTGACAAGGTTTAAATACAAGAAACCTAGATATTAGTTAGGTCCAAACTACATTACGGATCATTTATGGTTAGGATACATTCAGGGGGGTTGTGGGTTCAGGAGTTCTATGAGTCGAAATTTTCTTACACAGCCAAATATCCCTTGGGCCACATATAAAAAGGGGAACTTGTGAATTTTGTACGGGGAGTTGAGGGTTTATTTAGCCTTGGGATTACTATTAATATTTTGATTTACCTACTGCATAATGTTCATAATAAAGAGTAATCAACGTTGTGTTGGGTTCTACATAAGGTAATTGTGGATATTGGCGTGGGGCTAACAGAGAGCGTGGGACAGGTAAATCCTTGTCACCATACATAGATTTCTTTTTTTGCACTACACCTAGTTTGGGTACTGGTCCCCTTCATGTCTTGACACAGTAGTCCTTGGTGAGCTAATGTAGAGGCACAGTAGAAAAGGATTCTCATTGAATCATGAAATTTCTTATAATGTGATTTCATTGATTATGTAGAGGACCAAGATCCAGTGAGACCCAGGTTTGAGCTGAGTAGGCAGACACCACATGGACTATGTATGGCCACATGAGACGCCACATGTCATTATTACAAACGTGTATTAATTACATGATATAATTTCTAACATGGTATGCTGATGAAATGCCATGTATCAATTAGTAATGGTCTTATGAGATGGCTAAGCGACAAATTTTTGATGACAAATGGCATCCATGGAGGATGACATATGGCAGGGAGACATCATTAAAGAAACAATGGAAGTGGGTGATGTGGAAGGTCACATTTTCATGGCACATAGGAGACACTTGGTGGAGGTTTTGCGGTGCCATCTGGAGTGGGGTGCCATGTCATACTGGCATGGAGGTATACATGGCCATGAACCATATCACCATGGGGCATGGTTCTCGATGATATTTTGTAGTTTCTGTGGTGCAATTGGGCATGTTTCCAAGATTAATGGAATCTTCAAGATGAGAATATGCCCGCCACTTAACATACTAGTTCTTGGTGCACCACACTTGGTCTATCAAAAGGACATATTAAGCCTTGGAATTGTGGAACTGTAGCGTGATGGGAAAATATCCATCCCGGGAGACAGAGGAGATGAATCATGGTGGATAATTTGGTGTTACTGTCAAACTTCATGTAGTTAGTTATAACATAAAAGTGAAGGGTTGGACTCATGAGGCTCAAATTCTAAGTGATGTGGCAAGCATCATGTGGTCTCAGCCCTTTCCACATTGCCACTTGGAGTGATGCAGAAATACTTGTGTGAGGTGTGGTTTCCACGAGGTTTCCATGTGCGATGCCACATGGGTTTCACATGGCAGGATCTTGCCTAGGTGGTAATAGTTAGATATATAGTCTTCAAACAACATAACTTTTGATCCATGAGTTGAATCAAGACAAAATTCATATTGCCAAAAATATCTACACAAGCCAAAAATGATGCTTTCATCCAAAGTTAAATCCACTAACTTTGGGAAAGGAGGAATTTTTTAACCCCAGTTCCATAATGAGACCATGTAGGTCAGGCCAAAAAAAAATAAAACTTCCCATTCAGCCTACAAGGATCTAAGGGGGTGGGAGGGAAAATTACAGAGTGGTATCAGAGTATCTAAATTCAACAATTGGACTAGATGGGATCAAGAATAGATGACATAAAAATTTAAGGCTCAACACTGAACCTGAGGAGGCCTACATGAAAATAATTAAAAATTAATTGAATGAGTAATTTTCCCTTTTTTCCTATATTGTATGTTATAAGGGACAACATATTCTTTTAAACTTGTAGAGGTTATGGTTGATAAAAAAAATTAAAATAATGATTTTAAACCTACTAATTAGCATGGGAAAATGTGTTGATATGCTCTTCTAATTTATTAGAATGCAAACTAGCTATAAATTTAGATTGGTAATCGTGTTTTGATATCAGAATTGTGAAATGATAGAATGGTAGACTCTAATATGTTAAGTTTTTTCTAACTGGTCTCAAAGCTTATAGTTATTTTAGCTATTAGTATTGGTAAAAAGTTTATTTCAAACCTAGTGATGATATGAATAGATACATACTAAAATGCACTTTGGATTCTTAGAATATGTGACTAACCTAAATTCTAGATGTGTGAACAACAAGAGATCTACATGCTTCAGATCAACATGCTTGGTGTTGGCATGGCAAAGTAACAATTCAATTGTTTTATGCCAATATTACTAACAACTATGTGTGCATGAAAACACATAAGAAGATCCATTTGCAACAATAAATAAAAGGATGGATAGAAGTATGGTACAACATATCACAGGCCAAGTACATCATGAACAAGAAAGGGAAAGTTAACCTGATAGAGAAGAACACTTCAGGAGCTTGAATGCTGTGTTAAAGAGTAGCAAGGAAAAAAATAAAAGGTTCATTAGGAAGTAAAAGGAGCAAACAAGGCTAACACAATGCTTTGAAGAAACCTGTCAAACATGCAGTGGTTGTTGTGGCATGCATCAGCTTCTAGATATATAAAATACCGTCATGTTGGAAAGACTAGAAAGAGACCTTGCAAGGATGAAGAGGAAAGAAAGCCAATTTTATGGTGGCACTGTGGAGAGGCACATCTGTAGAGAGATTTCCCTAACAAACAACATAGGAAGAATATGATCCCATACAAAATACATACATTAGAACCAAAAACTTGTAATGTGGAAGGAGATGATGGGATAGCCCCTCAAGCTCTCTTAAATACTTAAAAGTCCTCCTTAACTTGTTTAGAGGTATGTTGAAAATTTCAGGTTGCTATAGAACTTGGAAAGGAATATGATTAAATTTTTGTTCATATGTTGGTGATGGACACACTGAACACCAAAACTCATGGGATTGATTTTTTTGTGGGCTAAAGAAGGATGGGAAAGTTTTGCATATCTTTACTATTATTGTTGGGTTCATATTTTTTTTTATTGTTGACTTTGTGCATGGCCATGCTACCTTGTGTTTTTATTATGTATTGATGTTGTGAACTATTCATTCCTCTTTGTTTCTTATTTCATCTTGGATTTTATGGTTTGGTCTTGGTTGGTTTGTTGGGCATGGAAAGGGAAGAAAAGGAGCTCTAGAGAAGAGTTATAGTAAAACCCAACCAGAAGGGAAAGACCCTGTGTGTAAGCTAACTGGTTGTGAGGGGACAGAGGAAGATGACAAAACAACTAGTCAGACCTCGTTGAGTCCACTTGAAAAAATTAACAATGATGTAACAACCATGCAAATGGCATAAAAAGGAAGTTTTCCTAAACCTTAATAATGCATGGTTGGAATACATGCATGCATACATACATTAATACATATACATACATACATATATATGTGTGTGTGTGTGTGTAGATATTATTGTATGAATGTGTGAGTGATGTGGAAGTAAGATAAAGGAATAATGATGCTATTTGGTTTGATAGGTCATCAATTGAGAATCATAAAATCAATATAAGTAATTAGTATTAAAAATATTATGATTGTGTAAATGGTATGAAAATAGAATTCATATTTACCATGTTGTATGGAACACCATTAGGAAAGTGGGTAGGAATTACCCATTGTTGCTAATTAGCATTATTAATATGTTACAATTATGCTCTTGGTATTTGTTGTGAGCATAAATGAAATTGATAAACACTGAAAACTGGTAGTTTATGTTTAACATGGATGAAGACATGGTGGAAATGAATGAATTGATGAGTATTGCAACAATAGGAATGTCATTAGCCAACGACACACATAAACATGCCTTAGTTAAAAGTTCTGGTAATGAAAACTAAGGTAAAATGACAAAGGAAAGGAATTGGGTGAGAATTAATTTAGCTAAAATTGAAAATATTGTTTCAAATTGATGCATTCTCTGCATGGATACCGACAAGTTTATTAACCTTAATACTATCTGGGATATGTATGTGCTATGTTTCATAAATATTTTAATGATGAAATGAATGTATATGATTCCATTTCATTTGATTAGTCATTATTGAGAATCATCTTAGTGGAAGTATGATTAGTTAATTCTCTTCAAAATCTGATGATTATATGAATGGCATGTTTGGTATAACATGATGAGGTTACCAATAAGATACCTTGTCATGTAAGGGATCCATAAAGCAAGTGTGAACTCTTTTTGTTAATTACTATTATTCTCATGTTCTTATGACATTTATGTGCCATTATTTTTTTGACAAGGAAACATTAAATGTTGTATCAAAAAAGTATACTAATAACTAATTGAATTCCCTAGTCAAATCATGAGGCACATACACCACTAAGTACTAGCATGGGCTGAAAAGCTACTCAGTGCATACAATTTATCTATTACCACAACCAAAGTATTATCTAGCCGTTTATATACTTGTCAAATGATAACACCTACCTTGTTGGAGATGTGATGACATGGGATTTGCAATTATAATGGAGTTGTGATAGGAGTTGTGGTGGTAAATATTATTATTGTCAATAGAAGACTAACTGAATAGTAGTGCCCAAACTCACTGGGAGGCGAGTGAGGGGGCAGGGGCATTTATTTGGACCTATATGAAAAAACTACATGGAAAATTATATCTAGTACTGATTACTTCCCTTGGTGGTGAAACTACTTAGTGAGCCAAGCTCAAACATGGACTTGTATGATCAGACTCGATGGATTAGCATATCTGCCACTGAGTGCATTGCTTGGTCATGAAACCACTTAATGAGATGGATTTGAAGATGAAGTTGGCTAAATATCACATGTATCTATGGAACATATATGCTATCGAGTGCTTTCTTCAACTAATAAACCACTTAGTGAAGGTGGCAAAAAAAATCGAACATAAAAGTATTAACTATCAGTTTAAAGAAATTGTTTTTAAAATTATGATTTAGTTTGTCTTAAATTTTGTTTGTTAAAAACTGGAGATACCTTTTAATATGATTATGTTGTGATCATAATAAATTTAAAATATCATGTTTAAACTCATGAATAAATATATTGATGGAAGTATGCTTTAAATTGATTTAAAACTTTATGATTATCTCATATGACTTATGTTCCTATGATATAGGTGATTTATCAAATTTTCTAAAAAAAATATATTAGCCTAATTACAAAACAAAGAAAACAACATCAACGTGAAAATATCAAAATGTACACTAGAATATGTGAAGTTGAATACCTCAAGAACTAAGCCATTGCAATAATGTTGGAACCTATGATATGTACTAATCGCCATGAGATATGTCACGACAAATATGTTTTGTTAGTAAAGAAAGGTAGAAGGATGCCTTGGATGAGAATAATTTTCCTGTGCAAGGAAGCCTTGACAAGGGATGGATCGCCCAAGGGATTGAGGAAGCAGAGAAGGGGATGCCTAAACTTGGAAGGTGATTGACTACAAACAAGAATAAAATGGATCACCCGAGGAATTGAGGAAGCATAGAAAGGGTGTTGGAACTTGGAAAGTAAATTGGTTGTAAAAGGTCATGTGCATACTTAGTGGTACCAAGCATACATTGGGAAATAAATGAGACAATGTTATTATTGTGAAAATATTGAGGACAATGGATGTCATGGATGGAAATTAGGAGGAAGATTGTACTCCAGAATCAAGTGATCAAATAGGACAAGGCACAATGGAAACATTATGGACCAGATGGGGCTAGTTGGAAGATGATTGATTAGATGGGGTATCTTACCCATTTTTTTTGTTGTGTAAGAAAATATAAGTGTAAATGTAAAAATAGTTGTGTGAATGAATCTCGATATTGAAATTTTGTGTTCTAGGCATAATAACGCTGAGGAAAGTTTTCCTCTAAGGGGTGGGGTTTGTAACAACCCTTTTAGGCTACCCTCTTGGAAATGTCCTTATGAATTGTAATTAATGTAATAATATGGAAAATGTAGGATATAGATAATATGGAGGAGTTGACACACATTCATAGGTTGAGGAGGAGGGATTACTTGTGAAAATTTTAAACCCAAAACCAAGTCACTTCATTTATTTTACCTACCTATCTCCCTGGAAAATTAAGTGGTATGTTGGTGTAGGAATAAAGGTGT
Source organism: Pinus tabuliformis (assembly GCA_031772625.1). NCBI lineage: Eukaryota > Viridiplantae > Streptophyta > Pinopsida > Pinales > Pinaceae > Pinus > Pinus tabuliformis. The sequence goes on along the minus strand of CM062816.1, from coordinate 510,046,512 downwards.
GTATGCGAAGGCTGCAACAAAAGATGTTCCCTTACTATTATTAATCTCATGGGATTTGTTGAGGAAATAAACACATAAGAGAGGGATGTGAAGAAGGAAGCTATTGGCAGAAGGAAACATGGGACTATTGGGAAAGGAGGAATGGGACAAATAGGGTGCCCATGATTGTTTAGTTCTCTTGACAATGACATGAAGGGAGGTGGGGGGAGAATTGACAAGGAATGATTGGGAAGGAGGAGAGTGAAGAATTTTTTAGTTTTCCCATGATGTGAGTGGAGAGAATTAGAGTTGTCGCAAGGGGAGCATTCAAAAGGAGTGCATTGCAAAAAATTCTTTACTATGATATTGGGCAATCTCTCCCTATATTTTGGTGATACCTTATTTGTATATTAGTGTTAATTTAACCAAGCGAGATCAAGGTAAATATTGATTCACTCAATTCTCAAAGTAGGGTTGAGAAAGCACCCCTTTAGAGTGATATTATGTTCCTGGATTGAGAGAACCTTCCTTAAATCATAGTTGAGTTCCTATGATTGTTTCTGAGAGATAGAGTGAGTCCCTTAGGTACTTACTTCTTAGGAGAAGTTGATAAATGACCTCGAAGTGGACTCGTCCTCTTGATTACCTGTTTGACTAACTATTGGTGTGAATACCCTTGAGAAGTAAACTCCTCAAACTTTGAATCTAGCTTGGGGGTAGTTAGTTGCAAAGAAAGGATTGTGGTGCAGTTAGCCTACAATTGGGTGGAGAGTTGAAGTCCCTCCTCTATTTTCCAATGACACAAGTTAAATCAGATAAGTTTTTTTCTCTCTCTCTCTCTCTCTCTCTCTCTCTCTCTCTCTCTATATATATATATCTATATATATATATATATATATATATATATATATATATACTTCATACCTACCTTCATAATTAGGTAATACCCAACCATTATGTACCGTGTATAATTCAACATTCATTTCCATATTTAACTAGTAATATACACATAAATACATTAGAATATTAAGCATATTTGTTATAGACATTTTTGTGCCTTACAGCTCTAAGCATGAAAAGTCCATAAACCAAGGGCTCCTAAGTCCCTAAAAGTGTTGTTCTAACTCCTAAAGGAACAAGGTCAACAAATTACAGCTTCTCCCAGAAGTTCTCCACCAGAAACTGCTCAGAATCAGTCAAATCAGGATCATTTCAGTTGCTCCACTAGCCAAGTGCGTTGCATAGCACCCAAGCCCACTAGCTAGGTGCATTGCAACGCACCTAAATGCACTACCAGGGTGCGTTGAGCGGGAAATGACAAGTGGCAGATTCATTCCAGGAGGTGGAGAGACAATGAAAGCTTCCATAATCTTCTCCAATGACACTTGCCTCACTGAATTCGACCAAGGATGAGTAAGAGGCTCTCAGTCTCCAAGTGGAAGCAAGAACTGACAGAGAGAAGACACTAGTCAAATCATAAGCTGACTCATACTCCTTGCATACATCTATATATGGATCCCTCATCCCAGAGATCCGGAGGCTGGAATTTTGTACATTGCAAAGAATTGTTGTTGGTTTTGAGATAGATATCAGAGTATTGGGTGATTTATGCTTTGTTGGAGGTGAAGAGGGGCTTCTTTGCTGGGAGGTTGATGCTGGATCAGGAATCATTGGTTGTAACTCCTCCTGGATCTTCTTGTTATATCAATAAAACTATTTGAGTTTCTCCTACATGCTTCTGTATCATTGATGCTAATTACATTTGTATGTTTAGCTTAAATCTGATCCTAAGTTATTTATGAATATAAATCCATGTCTTGTGTAGTTTTCTTCTTCTGTGATCTTACAGGAACTTGGTGAAGCTGGGCAAGTAAGGAAGCAGGTAGCTGGAAGTTGTCAAAGAAGAGAGAGATTGGATCAAAGGACTAGCGCAAGACACATGTTGGTTCATCCTATTCCTCTTTGTTTATAGTTCATAAAGAAGAATACAAAAGTAGTTTTCTCTGCTTGTTTCTAAGGTAGCTATCACACCTTAGCGGGATAGAGTTGTTCTGAATAGACACGTATCCCGATAACAAAATGGCGACTCCACTGGGGACGATTGTCTAGTTAGTTTGTTTGTGTTTCTCTTGTTGTTTGTTTCATAAACTTAGAAGTAGCAAATCAAACTGCATTTGCCATTAACAAATGCAAAGTAGACATCTGCTGCTTCAATCCATTCACTGGATCTGTTTATGATTTGAATAGCTGATTCACAAATGATCTGATTGCCCTTTGTGATAGCTCTTAGACCTTCTTTAAATCTACCCTCTGATTGTGCATTACTGATTGCTTTTACTCGGCCAAAAACCATAGATTAAACTGCAAACCGTGACCCAGAACCCGGATAGAATTCTCGTTTCTGCCCCAGCGCAGGTACTGTGAAGAGTTCCTGCATTTCAGCGCAGTTCTCGAGAGGGAAACCTGCGTTGCAATCCAGTTTCTCTGTGTAACAGGTGCGCTGATCAGCCTAGCCTTGTGCAGCTGAGGTTCTTTGCTTCATTTTTTCTAGTTTTGTCTCTGATTTTTGCAGCCTGTGATCAGTGTATGTGTCTGTTTAAAAACCCCTTTTCTTTGCTGTAATTCCGCCTTAGTTGTATAAAAGAAACTGTAGATGTTTTTGTGTGTTTGTTACGTCATTTACAGTTTTCCATTGCAAAAGTATAATAGTCGTACTGTCGTCCTTTGATTTAGATCTGTCGCAAGTGTCGATTTTGATCATAGGAGAAAGTTTGTTTGCTGTTGATAGTCGATTATGCTTTTGCCTTTGGCTTGAATTTGTGACTTTCTAGTGTCGAAACGAGTATTTATTTCAAAATCATAAAGTGTCGTAATCGTCTCTACCTTTTGATTTTGAAAAGAAGCTTGTTTGTGTTTTTCACTTGAAAGCGAATTCAGATTTGTACAACAACTTTCTTTTTAGTCATCAATATTAAGAAAGTGAAAAACAAAACACATGCATGTGCATTTGCATATTGACAGTCTGTTTGGCTTGATTTAGGAAAAGTGCATTTACAGTGTGCTCTTTTCTCTTTGCGAAAAGATTGTGTCTTTCTTTTCCCTTAGTAGCTAGGATTTTCATTGCTGAAAAGAGATAAAAGTTTGTTTATCATCGTTAGATTGCATTTTAGGAATTACATATACATCTCGTGGTGATCCCAAAAGGCAAACTTCATAAGAAAGATCAACTTAAAATAAACTCAATGAACTTAACAATGCTTTGGAACTTAACGCACAACATTTAGAGGTCTAGGCTAGAGACGTATTCCGGCGTCATAAAGCCTGGTAACTGTTGTCCTCACTGATGGTTGGGTGATTCCTCCACTTTGAGACGATAAGTGCCAGTACGGACTTGTGCTCCCATGTACCGTCGAGTATATATTGGGAGACCCCTATAGGCTTAAAACCCTTTATCCATAGGAAGCCGTGTCGGCCGCCCTACTGATCGCAATGCACCGAACACAGCATTCGGGAAGATTGACTGCTGTACCGTAAAAAGTATTCTGCAGTTTTGCGATTGGTTTGGTACTCCCTCTACCTAGACCTCCAGAGCAGTCCCTTTCATTCCTTTTCAGACTCCTTAACGGAAAAGGTCCATCTGAGCACTTGTCACTTCAGGCTCATTAAAAATCGAAGGAGACTAGAGTCATCTTCTGTTTTTTCTCGACTCTTAAAAACTGAAAAAACAAGTTGTGTCAAAGCGTGTTAAAATTTATTTTAAATGGAATATTCATACCCTTTTCCTACGTTGATCTTGGGTTGAGAAAATGGAGCCTACCAACCAAGGAATTCCCCTTGGTAGAAATCCTAGTCCCTTCTCCTTTTGGGGAGATGTTGGTGCGCCCCATATGGCCACATTGTCGCTTCCAGGACTGACAATTGGCTTGCCAGTATGGCTCTTCTCAACCAATGTCGTTTAGAACACCACTATTCCTGAACAATCGAATCAGCAATTAGATGAGTCCAGAGTTACCCACCAACCTTCTACTTCCTCTAATTCTTCCTCTCCTCCTTCCTCTTCGCTTGATGGAACTGGTAAAGCTAAAAGCCAAGTTCCTAAGGAGAAGAAGGAAAAGAAGAAGAAAGAGAAAAAGAAGAAGGAGCCAAAGGTGAATGGGGGAAAACGAGTGTCGTCTAACGAAAATCCACACACTGCACCGGCCAGGCCTAAATCGCCATGTGTCATTTGCAAAGGAGACCACTTTCACAGAGATTGTCCTTGCATCCCCTGGATACTAAGGGACTGGTCTCCTCGTTTGCACAATCCGGTGTCATCAACCTCTGGTGATCATGTTGAAAGCACACCGTCAACTAGTGAAAGTGAAGCCCTAGGACAGAAACGGAAAGCTAGATTTCCTTGTAAACTGTGCGAAGGCAATCATGCCGTCCACTGTTGTCCCTTCTTAGACGAAGCTAAAAGAGTTTTGGATGATCGTCCGTTTTCACCGTTACGACTTCCTCCTGGATATAAAAAACTCTTGCCGAGTCCGTCACTAGTTGAGAATCCAGTTGGCCCGCTCAGGTGGTTGGCTGAAGCGCCTATCATTGAAGATAAACCAACTGAATCCATACCAGATGAAATTCAAAAGGTCGAGGCGGCAGTTGACCCGGTCTTGCCTTTAGAGGTTTTATCTTCGGATGATACAGTCACTAGAGAGAACAAGGATGACACCGTCCAAATTCTCTTCATCAACACAGACTCCGACGAACATGGGGGAAATCTACCCATTCCTTTACCGCAGGAAGGAAGTTCGTCAGAGCCATACCCGGCCGTCTACTCGGTCCCACCTCCAAGCAACCTAGTTGTCTCCTTCGACTGGAATCAACGAGGCGGACCCCGTTTGCCAGCAAGCATACCATTCCGAATTATCGTTCAAATATATAGAATGGTTGTGGCTGGTGCCATCATAGATGAGGGGGCTTCTGTGAGTATCCTTTCCTCTACTTCTTGGAAAGCACTTGGTTCGCCAACGCTTTTGCCTGAGATGAGAAATCTGACAGTCTTTGATAAAGGAACCAGTCGACCTTTAGGGATCCTTCCCGATGTACCCATAACATTGAGAAGGAAGACAGTTCGCATGAACGTCATGGTAGTTCAAGGGCCCTTGGATTATAGTCTACTCCTTGGACGAGACTATATTTATTGCATGGGAGCCATCATCTCCTCACTCTTTAGAGTAATGTGCTTTCTGCACGAAGGAAGAGTGGTCAAGCTCGTGGACCAACTTTCATTTCCCGGATCGCGCATAGAAAATAGTCATATAACGTCCCTAAATGGTCTCTTCACGCAAGAAATGTCTCAATCCCCAGTCCGTCCTCCCAATGAGCGCGAGTAATTCGAAGGGATATGACTGAAACCCACGGGGCATGCGTCCTGGTCTGCTTCGGCAGAAATACTTCGGGTATAGGGTAGGTTTCCGCGGGAGAATATGACTAGTCTGTACCCCGTCCGTCGGTGGAAGAGGGGTTATTCTAGAATAAGATTCTCTTGTCAAAGTTATGTGAGTTGGCGGACGTCGTCGCTCACCCTTTTTTATCTCGGTAGACATCGCCGAAGAAGTGTTTTGTTTACGTCGTAAATAGAACAATCTTTGGGTAACCTGTAAGAGGTAGACCTCTCCTGATAGAGCAAATGTTTTGTCTGCAAATTGAGGGGTAACCTTGAAATCATATTTTATACCTGGGGGCATGCAAACCTTTTGGAGTGCAAGCGAAGGGCGACTATTTATTTTTTAATTCTTTAGGTCCTCCCTTTAAACCCGTAGGCTAACCCTTTAAACTCGTAGGATTAGTCGTCACCTAACTTGCATAAAGAAAGGATGTGGGGCAAAAATCTAAAAGTTGCCGTTTCTATATTAGACATTCTTATCATATGACTGGATTAATCGAGCAGTTTTAGCACATAGTTCAAGCTCGTTAAAAAATAAACATAAGACATGAGCAAATGTTTCCACCCGCGTTTAAGCTCGTTAAAAAATGAACTATTCCCTGGTAAATAACCACCGTGAATGAAGCATTTCAGCCATTAAAGCGTTGGTCGTGTTTGCACCGTCACCTCCACTTTTCCATTGGCCGATCATTCACCTCCATTTGATTGTTTACCCAATTTGAGGAACAGCTGCGAAGAGTGATTTCACTAGCCATCCTTGTGACACTGCTGTGATTTGAAAATTCCAAACCTTACCTAGAATCAGCTGCTACCCATTTTATCACTCGTTCCTCAAAAGATGAGTCTTCTTTAAGCTCTTTTCAACTAACTCGTAAAATATGAAAAGATTGCCGAGTTTTGGCCTTCCAGCTCGTTAAAGCGATCGGAAGTGCTATCCCTCCTCTAGATTTTAATCTTTTTGGACCTGAGGGATTATTGCACAAAACGATCGAGCGCTTGTTTTGTTCGGCTCATTAAAACTATCGAAAATTCATCCCTTCTGTATTGTTTTATACGTTTTCGGATTTAAGGGATTAGATGACGAAAAAGGAATTTCGGAGTTACCTTTACGTACCTTTTCAGACTCTCTAAAAATGAAAAGGACCGAGTTATCTTTGTCGTTAGACTCGTTAAAAAGGTTAATAGCGACAAACTTGTCTTTAGACGAGAACGAGTTTCATTATCGCTAGGCTCGTTAAAACATAGAGATGGGTTTGCCCGAAGGGAAAATTATAGAACAAGCATATGTTATCCTCCTCAAGCTTGACAAAAATAAAGAGGTACTGGTCAGCAATGACTGGGGAAAAATTGGGAAGAAAACTCAAAGAATCTTTATTGGTAGCAAGTCGCTCTTGAACATGACACTTCCACTCCGTGCCCGAGTCAGGTTGGGTTGTTTTATTCACCGGTCACATCACCATGGTCACGCCATACCATCCACATTTGGGGTAAATTCTACCAATCCATCACATAAGTGTCGCCGACATGTTCAAGAGAAGTCATCCAGAGAAGTCACCTGTGTCCCATCCACTACCATACATTATACTTCATTCTTTCATGACCGCCATCCTGAGCCATATATCATCAGATCGTTTTCACCTCCATCAAAATCATTTGCTCCGTTCCGTGTCATTGATGCGGGATTCATTAAGGCCCTCCTTTGATGGATCGCTTCTTGTCGACATCATCTCATTATCCAAGAAGTTGATCTAGGAACACCCCATTCAATACTTTGAAGCTTGCATGCCTCAATGGCAAGTTTCTCACTTCCGGCGACAGGTATACATAAATGACCTTCGACCGAAACATTTTGCGTGGTGTTCGACACCAAGTCCTTTATTCATACCACGTGAATTGTACTGTAGTACCTTGAGGGTCATTATCATTATCGGTGATTCCTCTCGTGCTTGTTAACAGTTTACATCATTGACTGGTAATCAAGCGATGTCTTTCCATGTTCGACTTCAAAACATTTCTCACATGGATCGACTTGTACTTCGAGTGAAGATCGGATGAGATTGAAGACCCCGGATCTAGTTTCATCCATCCGGGCTGCGATATATATTCAGGAAAATAAAGACATTGAAATGTACAGCAATGCAGCACAGATAATCATCCTACCAAAAGGATGATGACTTTATCAGAATCATCAGTCTACCATCAGACGATTGTCTGTCCTATGTACATGAAAATGAATTTATAAAGCTGAGCATGGGAATGCCCACCTCAGCTAGATCATGAAAACAGTGTGAAGATAATGTATTGTATTGTATCTTATTACAGGTCTCCTCCCAGCATTGAAAGAACTTCGGATCCTCCTAATAAAGCATTTCACCCGATAAATGCCCTCATACTTTAGGGGGCAACTGTTATAGACATTTTTGTGCCTTACAGCTCTAAGCATGAAAAGTCCATAAACCAAGGGCTCCTAAGCCCCTAAAAGTGTTGTTCTAACTCCTAAAGGAACAAGGTCAACAAATTACAGCTTCTCCCAGAAGTTCTCCACCAAAAACTGCTCAGAATCAGTCAAATTAGGATCATTTCAGCTGCTCCACTAGCCATGTGCGTTGCATAGCACCCAAGTCCACTAGCTAGGTGCGTTGCAACACACCTAAATGCACTACCAGGGTGCATTGAGCGGGAAATGAAAAGTGGCAGAGTCATTCCACGAGGTGGAGAGACAATGGAAGCTTCCAGAATCTTCTCCAATGACACTTGCCTCACTGAATTCGACCAAGGATGAGTAAGAGGCTCTCAGTCTCCAAGTGGAAGCAAGAACTGACAGAGAGAAGACACTAGTCAAATCATAAGCTGACTCATACTCCTTGCATACATCTATATATGGATCCCTCATCCCAGAGATCCGGAGGCTGGAATTTTGTACATTGCAAAGAATTGCTGTTGGTTTTGAGATAGATATCAGAGTATTGGGTGATTTATGCTTTGTTGGAGGTGAAGAGGGGCTTCTTTGCTGGGAGGTTGATGCTGGATAAGGAATCATCGGTTGTAACTCCTCCTGGATCTTCTTGTTATATCAATAAAACTATTTGAGTTTCTCCTACATGCTTCTGTATCATTGATGCTTGTTACATTTGTATGTTTAGCTTAAATCTGATCCTAAGCTATTTATGAATATAAATCCATGTCTTTGTGTAGTTTTCTTCTTCTGTGATCTTACGGGAACTTGGTGAAGCTGGGCAAGTAAGGAAGCAGGTAGCTGGAAGCTGTCAAAGAAGAGAGAGATTGGATCAAAGGACTAGCGCAAGACACAGGTTGGTTCATCCTATTCCTCTTTGTTTACAGTTCATAAAGAAGAATACAAAAGTAGTTTTCTCTGATTGTTTCTAAGGTAGATGTCACACCTTAGTGGAATAGAGTCATTCTGAATAGACACTTATCCCGATAACAATATTAGCACCAAACACTAACTAGGGTTCACAAACATAATCATATAAAATGATGTAACACATGGTACTCAAACATAAATAAAAAAACATCCTAATTAGGTTTTACCATTAGAAGACATAAAGACACATTAAATTACATATAAAACATAGCATTGCATAGTGAACACTGTTACACAAAAATATCGTCACCATGATTATTTGCAGTCAGTATGGGTCTATCATCACATATATTGTCATCCTAAGCAAATCTCAGACCTCAACTCTTCAAATCAAGCTTTGGAAATGAGAGAAAGACATTAAAAATCAATGTAACTCTGGTTCTGCACTTTCTCTCATGGTCACCTGCGGTCCCGCACCTTCAGTGTACAAAAACTGCGGACCTGTCTACTCTGTCCCTAACGGTGTAGGTGCGTACCCCTATGAATGTCAAAAGGCACAATTTTTATCTTAAAAAAATCACTTTGGGTTAATTCTAGAGGTTTCTAGAAGGAATTTTGACGTGGATTGTTCGCTCTGAGGTGGTTCATGCATCCCAAAAGAGAAGGAGCTAATCCCTTGATGAGAGGAGCTATCCCTTTGAAGGAGGGCTTTATCCCTTTGAAGAAGGACCTAGTAACCTCCCTCCATTGCACTATAAGTACAGGCATTGGGCTGGTTGCTAGGGAGGTTAGAAGCTGAACATTTTTGAGGGTAAATGTTGGTGAAATCAAGACTTCCTAGTTGAGCTTAAGAGGAGAGATCACACATCTTTTTGGCTTCATTGGGGAGTGAGTGAAACTTGTCAAAGTAGAGGAGACTTCTTTCTGGACCCTGGGAGGAGCTTGTACAGCGTCAAGGCAAAGTTTGTAAAGTTCTTCTTCTTTTGGATTAATACAATCAAACTCATTTTTCTCAACAAGTATCTTATGTTATTTGTTTCATGGACTCCTTGACTTTCATGTTAAATATGTTTTATGCAATTGGCTTTTTAGGTGCTATTTAATTTGTTTTCCTTGTTTGTGTTTGCAGATTCACAAAAAGGAGCTCACTTGGATCAAAGGAGCGAGGGCATCCACAAGCTTGCGTTGGACCTAAGGTAGGCCCTAAAAACACTTGTTTGCTATTTGTTTATCAAAGCATATTTAGAGAAAGATAGTGTCTGGTTGGTTTGCTTGTCATTAGGTCTTCTTTAGATTCTAGGAAGGTCTATCTTGTCTGCAAGATTGACCTATTCCGTGTGACAAAATGGCGACCATACTGGGGACTTGATTTTTTTCCTTGTTTTTACTTTGACTTGAGAAACTCTATTTTTGTTTCTGTTTTTGGCTTGTTATGTGTAAAAGTGGGTAGAGTTTGTAGATCCAGGGTTATTTTTCATTTTTCATAGCTTTGGGAGAGGACCACACCCTAGCCGTTTGACACAGTGCGTATCTACCCGCAGCTTGGCTTTTAGCACAGAGCGGGACCGCACCTATGCCAACTGTGGGCTTGCGGACCCTGTCAAAATTTTGAAAACCCTAAGATTTCCTCTGTTAGTCAGCTTAGTTTGTCTTTAGAAATTGTTGTCCATTGCCCAAACCTGCATATAACTTGTCATAAGCTTTCCTTGCATTGATTTCGTTAGTGTTAGGGTTGTAGGTGAAATTCCTAGGAGTTTTGCTTGTTGGGTTTGTTTTCATTTTGGTTGTGTAGTGGCTCTGAGATTAGAAGCTGTAGGGACCTCAGATCACCTTAGTGTCTACCAGCTTTCTTATGAGTTTGACCATTTATGAAATCTCCCCTTGTTTGAGGAATCCGCTTTGAGTTTTCTCTTTACAAAACTTCGAAAAGCTTGTGTTTGAGAGTTTGGATTTTCATTTTCAAAAAGAAAACAAAATTGGTTGTTCTTGACTTATTTGTGATTCTGCATAAATCGGTCCTTAGCTTACATCTAGCTAAGTAAAACATCCTTAAAAAGACTTTTAGTAGGCTTTGACTTCAAATAGGTTTTTATAATTTGTAGATCTCAAAGTTAGTCATTTTCATTAGTTTTGAGTGTTTTTTAAAAAATATAAAAATCTCTTTTGAAAACAAAAAGTTTGTTTTTTGTAGTGATTGAGTGCTTTGAAAAGAAAAAGGAAAATTTTTTGTTAAATAACTAGTTGTCTCGTTTTGAGTGCTTTGGAAAGGAAAAGCTCTTCTGTTAATTTGTTTAATTGAGAAATATTTGTGTTTACAAAGTATTTGCATTCTCAAACTCTTTCTTAGTTTAGAAGTTCATCGAAGAGAAAAAGATTGTTTAGATCATCTTAGGTGCATTTTTAGTGATTTTGAGTCGAGTCTTCATACCACGAGTTTCATCTCCGCACCTTTGGACTTAAACAAAAACCACTAAAATTAACGCTTAAAGTAAAATTCACCTAGTAACATTTTTATTTCTAGGGCTCTGATACACCAACTTAGCTTAGGCTAGTGTCTTGGAGTAGGAGAGTAATTAACTCTCCAAGACAGTAAAAACAGACAAGTAGCTGTATCTTGTGGTAGGGAAGAAATCCAATTGTTGCATTTATGCTCTGGGAAAGCTCCTCTTAAAGGAGAAGCACGAGATCGTGTCCAAACCAATGTGGGAATCAATCCTTCCTCATTGGGAACGACGCCAGATATTCACGTATTAAAAACGGTAAACCTCGGATTAACCATTGTCGAGGAGCCTGGGGTCACTTGTTGGTAAACCTTGGATTATGTCAAGGAGCCTTCAAGGGGATTGAGCTTGCTACTCTGCCCTTGCGTGCGTATCGGATCGTAGACTGTTCCCCCAGGTGTATTTGTCTCAGTTGGTAACCTTAGTGGCCATATTCTTTAGGACTCTTCCTAAGGTGACAGTGGTCGGAAGATCCCACTGTACCTGGAGCAGACGTCGGCTAGACTCACTTGGATTTTCTGGGGGGTTCACTTCACTCAAGACGGTTAAGTGGAGGAACTTGTGCCAGTCTATTCATTAAGCAGGTTTTGGGGGTAACTGTTCCAACCGCCATTTCTGTATTGAACTCTGCGACGTTGGATTTCATCACCAACTAGTGTTTTCAGTCCGGAAAGTTACTGTTTTTGTGTGTTTGATCTCCTAGATTCTTTAGGCGTGTGATTCAAATTTGTTTGGTTCTTTAGAGACTTTAGGTGCTTTTTCATTGAGATTTTACTTTGTTTGCGTGTGAAGTAGTTAAAAGTTTTCAACTGTGGCTGAATTACCAAGACAGTCCTGTAGACTTCGGGGGCAGTCTCCTGAATTTTGTAAACGTGGCTGAGTTATTGAGGAAGTCTCGTAGACTTCGGGGCCAACCTTCTGAGGAAGTACCAAGCCAACTTGAAGGCTTAAAAGTCCTCGTAACTCCTAGAGACAGTAGAGTTTGGTCACTTGAGGAAGGAGAATCTTATTTGATAGTACATCCTGAATTTCAACCGTTAGTAGTAGATTATAATCCACAGTTAGTGTCTGTCTCCGAAATCGCTGGTAGCTTTTCATCTACTAGTGATATAGGTGAAGAACCCGAAATATCCGAGCCTGAAAGTGAATTTGCTGCTACTCTGACATTAGGGTTTGTTTCTCCAACTTCTAGTGGTCCTGGTTCACCTAGGGTAGAAAGAGTAATCACCCAAGATCTTCCTTCTGGACTTATTGCTATTGAAGAACTTGCTCCGGAAGAAGAAGAAGTAGGCATCCCTATCTCTGAAAATCAACCGGTTATTGAACTAAGGGAGCGTGAATCAATTTTTCACAGTCCACCCAGGAGTAGTTCTTGGTATCTTTCTTTGACTAATTTTCTAGAAAACTCAGGGTTAATTTTTTCACCACCTCGTGCTCCTTATCACCCAACACCTAGAGGTTTTTATACTCCCGTCAATATGGCAGGACAGTCATCCATGTTTACTCAATCGCTCGAATCTTTTTTGTACGACGGTCCTTCTGTTCCCTTCGGGTATCAGTCACTTTCTGGTACTTTTTCAGGAGCATCTCCTCAACCCATTGAACAAGGGTTATTAACTGGAAACAATGGTACTAAGCCGTTGAGCGTAGAAGACATTCTTATGATGTCAGGTTCTATTCCCAATCCTCAACCTCAAGGTGGCCAGTTACCGCCTGGGGGGCAGCCTCAATTAACGCCTGGGGGGCAACCTCAAGGTACACAATTTACATCTGGGGGGCAACCTCAAGGACAGTACATACCTATGGGACAGTACATTCCTCAAGGTCAACCCCAGACTCAATATGTACCCCAAGGTCAACCCCAGTATCAATTTATACCTCAAGGTCAACCCCAGTATCAGTATGTGCCTCAAGGGTATCAACCCCAAGGTCAATACTTGAACCAAGGTTTCCAACCACCCCAAGGTCAAACATTTGTTCAAGGAACGGGAAATGTAACTTTCAATTATCAATCCTACCCTCAACCTGGTTATGGTCCTCAGTATTCTTAACCAGTTATGGGTCAGTACCCCGGAATGAATATAGTGTGGGATCCATCGCAAACCCAACAGGTGTTGCAGCCAAGTGTACAGTTGTCATCTCAAACTGGACAACCCTTAGTTTCTGGTTCACCCCAACAACTAGTCCAGTCTAACATTCAAACTTCTGTACCTTCGGTAGTTTCTCAGCCTGGGCCCAGTACACCTCGTACTCCACCTCAAACAACTGCTACAACTGCTGCAACATCTGTTCAATCTACCCCACCTACTTCTGGAGTATCGACAGCTCCGGTTTCTACTATTCCTGTATCTACTCCTCAGACATCTTTACCATCGTCTGGATCTACGATTCAAACTTCGGTTCAGATGCCTGTAGGACAACCTGGTTTAAGTACGATTGTCACAAGTCAACCACAATTCACCTATCAACCGTACTAGGGACAGTACCAGTTCGGTCCTGCTGTGCAACAGCCAGTTTATTAGTATCAACCGTATCCTGGGTACACTTATCAACAATCTCAACAACCCCAGTACAGTCCGGTTAATCCTAGTTTTCTAGGAGGATACAATATCCCGAACGCGATTCCTATTCCTAGTTATCCTGGATATCCTCCTCCTGGGGCTGGTCTCATGACAAAGAGTTTTAGGGACCCTAATCGGCAGTTACCACTTATCGCAACTTTGGACTTACCTGACTTGTCGCGCCTAACGAACGATCCCATTAATTATCTTCTTTTTTGGCCGCCAATGCCGAATAAGTTGCCCAGTGACATTCCCAAGTTCGAAGGTAAATCAGGAGAGGACAAGTCGAACCATGTGATGACTTACCACCTTTGGTGTGCGTCTAACTCCATTACAGATGATTCAATCCGTCTTAGACTTTTCCAGCGCACTCTAATTGGTCTCGCGGCCAAATGGTACAGTGAGTTACCACGAGGCACTTTTTATAATTTTAGTCAGTCAGCTACCTCGTTTTTAACTCATTTTCAGTTTCCAGTCCGATATGACAATGGCACGGAATTTTTAACTTCGCTAAAACAATCGACATCCACTTACATTTCAGATCATATTCATGAGTGGAGACGTCGACATCATTTAGTGAAGGTGTTTATTCCGGATCAAATCTTCGCTGAGTGGTTTGTAAAATCTTTGTTGCCAAAATTCACTGAAGATGTTGCTAAAGCCGGAGTTGTTACTGAGGAGCAAGTCATTGCTCAAGCACAGTACCTTGACTTGGTCTACACTCAGTCGGGTACGTTACACGAAAAAATCCCCGATCTTCCCAAGCAAAACCAAATCGCTGCAGCTCCTTCGGGATCTCATGCCGCCAATGGTATGATTGGCATGGTTAACACTAAAAGTAAGAAGAAGTCTTCCAAGAATTCTTCTCCCATTATAACCTTGCCTGATTCCCCAACAGGAGATTCTTCTGCAGAGATTTCCGCCGATATTCACGTTGTAGAGTCATCTGCAGCCAAATCAAAATTCAGTGGGAAGAAGAAAGGAAAGAAGAAGAATAAAACGGACAAAAGTTCAAAGGAGAAACCTGAAAAGGCGGAATCCAATGATGAAAAGCGGAAACCTTGTTATCCTTGTCTCATTTGTGACGATGAACATTTTACAAGAGACTGCCCTCATCGTGCAGAGGTTGCGAAGATTGTCAAAGGTTCCCAAACTCCTGCTGTTTTGAAGGATCCTTTTCCGGCTCAAGACAGTAAGATGACAGGTTCATCCTCAAGTGCCAATGCAGAACCCATATTGATGATGTCCCATGTTAGGATTGCGACTCGATCTCAAGATTATGGTAGTAAGAGTCCTGTTGATGGAAAAGAAGTAGAATCTTCTCATTCTAATCCATCAACCTCAGCTCCCGGTTCCGATCCACTACAGATCGAGAAACCTAATCCAGACTTGGTAATCAAACCGCCCACCAAGGGTATACTTTGAAAGTCAGCTTTCAATCCACATGCGAGAGCACCTCAAAATTATAACATTGTTGAGGATTTAGCTATTTCACCCTCAGCAATGTCAGCTTTGGAAGTGCTGCAATCATGCCCATCACAACGTAAATTACTTTTTTCGGCTATAGGAGTTGTTGATGTTCAGGACCCGAACCTAATAATCTTCGATCTAGAAAATAGTACACCACGTTTGCCTCATCAAATGGCTTTCCAGATTCTAGTGATAGTAAAAAACAGGCCTATTCATCGGACTGTAATTAATGAGGGGGCCTCAACGTGTATTATGTCAATACAGTGTTGGATATCGCTTGGCTCTCCTTCGCTAAATCAATCCCCAACGATTCTAAAGGCCTTTGATGGCCATGGGTTTCATCCTTTTGGCATTCTACAGGATTTGCCTATAGGGGTTGAAAGAAAAACCGTTAGTCTAGATGTGGAGGTGGTTGATGCCCCTCTAGATTACAACCTTCTCTTGGGTCGAAGTTGGTCTTACGCTATGACAACGGTCGTTTCATCAGTCTTTTGAGTAATAAATTTTCCACATAATGGAAAGATCGTAACAATAGACCAGCTGGCTTACTTTTCATCCGACCCAGCCTCTTCGGAGAGTGTTCAGCATGTTGGTAAAACGACTATCCCATATAAGGATGTTGGAGTAGGATTAGTTAAAGATGCCGGTTTACTGGGAACTTTTCCTTTTCCTCCAATCAACGCATCATCTTCATTTGCAACCATTCATATGATTACATCAGACACCATTATTTATGATGATCCTTGGATCATCCCTTCTGAATCTGAGATAGACTCATTTGGTAATTCCATACCTTTGAGTCCATATGAAATTGCCTATGAAGCCGTGCAGTCTTTTGCCGACTCGTGTTCAACTGAAAATGACTTAATGAATGTGGTCCGTGAGGAATCACTTTTCACATCAACCTCGGATTTAACTATGTTTTCTAAACTTGTTCACTCTGATGAGCAAATTCGTGAAATCCTATGTGTAGATGATTTACCATGGGAAGATCTCCATCACAGATATTCGTTTTTACCTGAGGATGATCGTTTTGAAACTGATTTCTCATCAATTTTTACAACTGAATATGTCAAGGAACCTCAGAATCCAATGAAACATCCCGATTTAGAGTTAAATTTGGGAAACATCTCTCGAACTATTCCTATTGACATTTCGGTTAAGCCCGGAATTGTTGAGAACATTCATATAGGTGCCTCGTGTACAGATAACGAAATTCAATTATATAAGGCCCTATTTCAAGAATTCCACGACGTGTTTGCCTGGTCCTATGAGGAAATGCCAGGAATTGATCCCGCAATTGTTGTTCATGAAATCAAGACTTACCCGGACGCTAAACCCGTCCGGCAACGTTTGCGTCAGATTCACCCATGAAAAGCTGCTGGAATTAAAGCAGAAGTTGAAAAATCGTTGAAAGCAGGTTTCATTTATCCGATCCCATTAACGGATTGGGTATCGAATATTGTTCCGGTTAACAAAAAACAGGGAACAATAAGAATATGCATCGATTATAGGGACATTAATCGAGCCTATCCAAAGGACAATTACCCAACTCCCTATATCGATCAAATCATTGATGATTGTGCCGGCAGCGAAATATTCTCCTTTATGGACGGTTTTTTCGGATACAATCAAATCAACATTCTACCTATTGATCAACCAAAAATGGTGTTCATTTGTCCATGGGGGACATTTGTTTATTGCAAATTACCTTTTGGGCTTAAGAATGCCGGAGCAACTTTTCAAAGGGCGATGTCTTATGCGTTTCATGACATCAAGCACATTGTGCAACCCTATCTCGATGACTTTCCTGCTCATTCATTACATCGAGCTGATCACCTCGTCCATTTACGAGCAATCTTCATGAGGTGTAGGCATTATCGTATTCGGTTGAACCCACACAAATGTGTCTTCTGTATAGAAACGGGTTGATTGCTGGGGTTTTTAGTTTCGAAAGCCGGCATTCGTGTTGATCCCTCAAAGGTCGAAGCTATCATCAAATTGCCTCCTCCTTCGAGTCTTCGCCAACTCCAAAGTTTGCAGGGGAAAGCAAAATTTTTACGACGATTCATTCCTAACTACGCCGAGGTTACAAAGGGCTTTACCCGGTTGTTGAAACAGAATACTCCATTCTATTGGGACGAGATAGCTCAGAAATCTTTTGATGCACTTAAACATGCGTTGACCCATGCACCATTGTTGCATCCTCCCAACTACAACCAGGATTACTTCTTGTATCTCGCCGCTTCTCATTCCACCATTGGAATGGTCTTAGTTCAGGAAGATGAATCAGGAACTGAACATGTGATATATTACCTTAGTCGAACTTTAAATCCAACTGAGCTAAAATACTCACATGTGGAGAAATTGGCATTGGCAGCCATTCAAGCTGTCCAATGTTTTCGTCACTACATTCTACTACGTAAAACTACAGTAATTTCGGATTGCAACCCTATGATCTACATTTTGACCAAGCAATTGCTAGGGGGCAAGTACTCTAAATGGATCGTTATCCTGTAAGAGTTCGACTTGGAATTTGAGAAATCCAAGTCTAAAAAATCTTTAGTTTTTGCGGAGTTAATGTGTGACTTCCCGCGTGTTGACACAGAAACTGTGGCGGAGGAGCCCATTGCGGACGAATCCTTGTTTTCAATCAACACTTTAGATCCGTGGTATGGGGGTATCATTGTTTATCTCTAGACCCAATCCTTTCGGCCAGAAATTTCAAGGTCAGAACGTCGAAAAATTCGATTCCAGTCCCAACAATTCAGGATTATTGGAGATACTCTTTATCGCAGTGGGGTGGATTCTATTTTTCGACGTTTCTTAACTCACGAGGAAGCTGAAAGGGTTCTAAATGACTGTCACTCTGGAGCGTGTGGCGGTCATATGTCTGGGTTTGCCACAACCCAAAAGATATTGTGCGCTGGCTACTTCTGACCGTCTTTATTTAAACATTGTATTACGGTGGTTCGAAAATGCCACAACTGTCAGATTTTTAATCGTAAGATGCACGCTCCACCTGCTCCTCTCCACCCTATAATTGTTGTTGGTCCTTTTTCCAAATGGGGTATCAATTTTATTACATGTAACCCTCACTCGGCCGGGGGGCATGCGTATATCATCCTTGCGGTAGATTATTTTACTAAGTGGGCCGAGGCAATGCCTACATTCGAGGCAGACAGCAAGACAGCTGCAATTTTCGTGTTCAATCATATAATTTCTAGGTTTGGTGTCCCACAAGCGATAATCACTGATCATGGACGTCATTTTCGAAACGTTATGATGACCGAACTTACAGGCCAGCTTGGTTTACGTCACGATAGTTCAACCCTTATTATCCACAAGCGAATGGTCTGGTTGAGTCCATCAACAAAGTTTTAGTTATCATGATCCGACGAATCATTGGGATTCATCGGTCGAATTGGCACAACATGCTATTTTCAGCGCTTTGGGCATACCAAACTTCAGTAAAAACATCAACAGGGTTCACTCCTTTCCAACTAGTCTATGGTTTGGAAGCCATGTTACCCATTGAATGCGAAATCTCGTCACTGCAAATGGCCATCGAGTTACTTCCAGCCACTTCGAAGAGGAAAAGCGTTTGTTATACTTGGCTCAATTAGATGAGAATCGACGTGATGTTGCATTAGCGATCGAGACTCACGCAAAACGCATGAAAGCTCAGTATGATCGAAATGTGACCCCTCAAAATTTTTCAGAAGGAGATCTAGTCTTAGTTTATGATCAAGCTAATGATAAATTAGGCGCTGGAAAATTCGTTCCTATGTGGCATGGTCCCTATGTTGTAAAGCGAAAGCTAGCCAAAGGGGCTTATGAATTGGTAGACTTTGATGGGGACTCTTTGGGTAAACCCAGAAATGGCCTTTACTTGAAGAGGTATTATGCTTAAAAATGGGTATGGAGATTTAGTTAGGATAGTTTTCTCTTTTTAGCTGGTGTGTTTTAGTTTAAACAGTGTGCTTAGCTTAGAGAGTGTTTTTTTCGTCATTATTCCTGCTTATCTTGGTTTTACTCTTGATATTGCAGTTGTCGATGCCTCTCCAAACATACATTGGTTTCACTGATGGTGCTTGTCGTAATACACAGAGCATCTCTTCCGCAGCTTGGGTTATCTATTCGCCCTCTGACAAGTTAGTATCTATGCATGGGGTAAGCCTCGGTCAAACAACGAACAACATTGCCAAGTATAGTGCAGTGATTGAGTTATTATCTGAATCTATTTCATTTGGGATTCAGAGTTTGATAGTGAGGTTAGATTCTGAACTCGTTGTATTACAGCTTAATAGAGTGTATGCCATTAGAAATCCAGTGTTATTAAGATTATTTTTGAGAGTGCGTCTCTTGGAACGTGAATTTGATTATATTGAATATCAGCATATTCCAAGGTCTTTAAATACATTAGCAGATGCAATTGTTTCTCGAATGTTAAATAGACATTTGCAATAATCATACATGTAAATTTAAAACCATTCCATAACATGATTTACAAGATAAGCTGGTAATAGTGATATATATCTATATATATATATATAGGAGTGTGTCAAAAAATACATCGTCCTCGATCATAGGTTGAAAAACACCTTATGATCGGCAAAAATGATAAGTACAAAAAACAAAAATGTCATATGTGCCCACAATAGGCGATCATCCTGTCACTAGTGATGATCTCTATAAGAAACCACTGCAAGGGCCACCTTGCAAAGGAACCTCCTAAAAGGTCCCGAGACTCCAATCACATAGCGCTGAAGTCGACGAGGAATGTCGTCTATAGTGGTCTCAAGAATATCTCCTGTCAAGCGCTCGAGATGACCCTCCAACTCGGCCAAAACCTCTGCTGATTCGTCCTGTGGGGCTGGCACGGGTGCAACTGGTTGTCTCCTCTCGTAAGGCCGGAGAGCGGTTGGTCGCTGTGGACCCACATCTACATTTGAAATTTTTACTATCAGTTTTGAGACGATGAAAAAGTAACAAAAAATTAAAATAGGAAAAAGTTGAAAAGGATTTTACCTGACTCGTCCCACTGCTCTCCTGGTGGAAGAACCATGTCTGGGTCACCACAAAAATCTATCCCAGCATAAGGGAAGTCCTAAATGGAAAAGACCTGGTTCTCCAGCCATTGGAAATACTCAGGTTTGAATCGAGCAACCTCTGTCCTCTCGTCCGGGTGACGAGCCATGACTGCGACCCATCGCATCAGTTTGGGCTCTCGAGGAAGCCCAGCTCCAATAGTAAGGTGTTGTGGGATCAGCATAAGAACCCTCTCCAGGCCAAAACTCACAACCAAAGCCCCATAACCAAAGGTCTTTAGTTGTCCGTTTTTGGCCCTGTTTAGTTGGCCTTTTAGATTGGCCAACACGGCATCGCACTAGTTGAAGATGGTGCCTTGAAAATAATCAACTTCCATACGCATCTAGGATCCGGTGGCAATATGTAATGCGGCAGCTCCGCAAAGTTTGGTGACAGTGAGCGCAATCACCATGAGCTCAGGATGGGATATGATCTTTATGTCTATCACTTTGTCTCTAGCCTGGCTGTTGCGGTACTCTAGCCTGAGGCTATCGACAGACTGGCCACCTAGCCTAGCCCCAAATAGAGTCAAGTCTTTGCCTCTCTTAGGCAAACCAGTCAAGAAATATATGTCCACCGGCTCGATTTCGAGTTGGTGACCACCAATGAAGAAGCACTGGTCCTGTATGCTCCATCTGTCAACCAGCCACTGTAAGAAATCCACCTGAGCCCTCATGCCAGGAATGGCCCAGTATTTGTACAATCCGCATGCCCTCAAAGCATCAAGTGAAGGCTGATGATTCCATGCGGCGGCATCCACGTCCTCATGCTCTCGTTCACGCCAATCTAGCATGATGTACTCTCTGCATCAAGCATAAAGACAAATTAAAATGCTAGAAAATATTTTGTGTGGTCCATTTTTGAGAATTTTTGGGTTCAAAACCCTTGCGGCAGGGACCGCACCCTCCAGGTTAGACACAATGTGTGGGACCGCACTTTGTCTACATAGAAGGTGCGGACCCCGAGCTTTTTCCAAATGGAGAAAAAGTCGGGGTCCGCAGGCCCGTAATGGTAAACCTGCGGGCCCCCGCGCGCGGGTTTTGCACCTAAAAACCCTCCCAAAAATGAAATAAAGGACTAAAACAAAAAGTTAAACAGTTAAAAATGAAGAGTGGGATGATGTGGATTACCTGGAGAAGACGGTGTTCGATTCCGACGGTTGGATTTTCCGCAATCTTCACAGAAAGTTTTCTGAGCAAAAGCACTATTTTCTCACCCAAACTCAAACGGTAAAAATGAATTGAAAAAGGCCCTTTTTATAAGTTTTTTGAGTAAATAAATTGCAAATTTGTTTATGTTTCACTTTGAAAAGGTATTTTGCGACATTTTTATCCATTTCAAACAGGTATGAGTAATGTTCGTGTTCTTGTGCATAATAAAGGATTATTCAGGCGAAATCTATCATTTTCGACAAAAAAACTTGTAGAGTCATCTTTAAGCTCTTTTCTGACTCCTAAAACATGAAAAGATTGCCGAGTGTTTCTTTTAAACTCGTTAAAACATAATTAAAAGACGGTCCACTTACAGCTCTTTTCTGACCGTAAAAACATGAAAAGATTGCCGGATTTTTGTCGTTTCAAATTCGATATCGGTCATAAAACGATGTGTCATTGATCGCTCTTTTACTTTTTCGGGTCAAAGGCACTAATGACGAAAATTACTCCTTGGTCGTAAAAGATCAAGCGGTTCTATCAAGTATTATTTTATACTTTTTCGGGCTTGGGAGACACAAATTTACGAAAAAGGTCAACCCTGGAGTCTTCTTAAGTTTTTTCAGACTCTCTAAAATTGAAAAACGCCGAGTTTCTCCTATACTGGACTCGTTAAAATTTCACAGTAAAGGACCTGTTCAATTACAAACGGGAACGAACCACTCCTTCTTAGGGTTCAAATTTAAACTAAGTTGGACTCATCTGAAGGATGAGCTTATAATCAAGCAAATGTTATCCTCCTCAAGCTTGTCAAAAATAAAGAGGTACTTGCCAGAAATGGTGGGGGAAAAGAGAGAAAAATGAGCCTGTTTGTCATACTTTGTAACCACTCTTGAACACGACACTTTCATTCACCTGGGTTGGGAAATCCTTTGCCTAACAGTTGATCAAACCACATTGAAAGTCTTCATCCGGTTTCTGGGTATTAACTTTGGGTCAATCATCACCAAGCCATCTGTCGTGTCGTTATGTGTTCAAGAGGTCACTGCCAATAAGCCATTCATCTACAAAATATCTGTCATCCATCTTGACCATCCCTGAGTCAGTCCTTGCAACTAAATTTCTTCAACTTGATCTATGATTTCGTGTTGTGGGCTTGCCTATGACGGATTGCTTTCTATCGACATCAACTCATTATCTAGAAAGATGATCTAGGAATCGTCAGTACCTTGAAGTCTGCATGCCTCAATGGCAGGCTTCTCGCCTTTGACGACAGTTTACATCATTGACTTTCGATCAAAGGATTCCATGACATGTTCGACATCAACACATTTATTCGCATCTCATGGATTGTACTGGGTACTTTGAGAGCCATTGACATCATTGGTGGTTTCTCCCACACTTGTTAATAGTTTACATCATTGATTGGTAATCAAGTGGTTTCTACCATGTTCGACATCAACACATTCGTTCGCATGGATAGAAATGTACTATTTCGGGAAAGTAGAAATGAAGACCCTGGATCTAGTTTCCACAATCCAGGCTGCGAGGAATTTTGTATTTATTATATAATGGACTATTCATAAACAGATGGCTGCGTCCATACTATGTTCACATGAGTCTATACTTGTGAAGTTTTACAAGATCATTCCTGTATCAAAGCAGTAGTTAGTTTTTCTAGTCAGTTTTGATCTGAGTATGGGAATGCCTACCTTAGCGATGATATGATCTCATATATATATTTGCATTGAATGTTTTTACAGGTTCCAACTGGGTTCTCCACAAGATGATCCTCGAAATGATAAAGTACTTCACTCTTCCTAAATGATAAGAAATCCTCATCTACTACAGACTTCGCACTTTAGGGGGCAATCTGTTACACAAAAATATCTTCACCATGATTATTTGCAGTCAGTATGGGTCTATCATCACTTATACTGTCCTCCTGAGCAAGTATCAGACCTCAGCTCTTCAAATCAAGCTTTGGAAATGAGAGAAAGACATTAAAAATCAATGTAACTCTGGTTCCGTACTTTCTCTCATGGTAACCTGCGATCCCGCACCTTCAGTGTACAAAAACTACGGACCTGCCCGCTCTGTCCCTAATGGTGTAGGTGCGTACCCCTGTGAAAGTCAAAAGGCGCAAGTTTTATCTTAAAAAACTCACTTTGGGTTAATTCTAGAGGTTTCTAGAAGGAATTTTGACGTGGATTGTTCGCTCTGAGGTCGTTCATGCATCCCAAAAGAGAAGGTGCTAATCCCTTGATGAGAGGAGCTATCCCTTTGAAGGAGGGCTTTATCCCTTTGAAGGAGGACCTAGTAACCTCCCTCCATTGCACTATAAATACAAGCATTGGGCTGGTTGCTAGGGAGGTTAGAAGCTGAACATTTTTTAGGGTAAATGCTGGTGGAATCAAGACTTCCTAGTTGAGCTTAAGAGGAGAGATCACACATCTTTTTGGCTTCATTGGGGAGTGAGTGAAACTTGTCAAACTAGAGGAGACTTCTTGTTGGACCCTGGGGGGAGCTTGTACAACGTCAAGGCAAAGGTTGTAAAGTTCTTCTTCTTTTGGATTAATACAATCAAACTCATTTTTCTCAACAAGTATCTTATGTTATTTGTTTCATGGACTCCTTGACTTTCATGTTAAATATGTTTTATGTAATTGGCTTTTCAGGTGTTATTTAATTTGTTTGCCTTGTTTGTGTTTGCATATTCGCAAAAGGGAGCTCACTTGGATCAAAGGAGCGAGGGCATCCACAAGCTTGCGTTGGACCTAAGGTAGGCCCTAAAAACACTTGTTTGCTATTTGTTTATCAAAGCATATTTAGAGAAAGATAGTGTCTGGTTGGTTTTCTTGTCATTAGGTCTTCTTTAGATTCTAGGAAGGTCTATCTTATCCGAAAGATCGACCTATTCCATGTGACAAACACTTATCTATATAAAATGTCCAACTTGTTGTAGGTTCCAGACATTCCACCTAGCCATAGATCACATGGTTCATTAATCTCAACCATGGGTCACCCCAAGTTGGGGCTACAAATCCATAGGGAATAGTTTACAGTAGAAAAACACCAATGCAACATTGGCCGATACCAACCCAATATCCATGGTTCCAAGCATAGGCTCATGTTTCCCCTGAAACCTGCATTCAAGTGGCACACCCCTTCTCTGCACCCTACTAGTCCCTCAACAGTACCCACCTTCTAGGGTGCCTAATGAATAGCAAAGAATGGTCTCGGTTCTGGGATTCCAAGAGCTCATGATGCTTCCAGGGCTTCTAAGCTCCCTTTCAGGCAATAATTTGAATCCCAATCAGTTCCAGAATCCAAGCACAAGGCTCACCAGCTAGTTACCAAAACCACAACAAATCTTGGCCAGTTCCACAACCAAAACCCATGGCTCACTAATTTCTTGCTATAAACTAATTCACTATAACTCCAGTTAATTACATAGTCCAAGCACAAGACTCACCAACCAAAATCCTCAATCAATTCCAAAACCTAAACACAAGGTTCACTGATCAGTTCATAACCAAGAATTAATGTCCAACTCCCCATCATGGATGGATGAATGAGGAATAATGATAATGGTTGATTAACCCCTCCACAAGAAAACTATCATCCTTTAAATATGCATGAGATTTCTTTTCTATGTGGCACCTTGTAAATCCATGTGGACCCCAAGTGCCCCTTTTCTCCCAACAATGAACACATGTATCCATTTCATTTCACCATGGAGTTGCACTACCCCCCATACTCTTTACCATGGAGTTGGTTCTGCAACCAATTTATTTTATTATTATTAAAATATGTACAAAAGTTACATTTTATTTACAATCTTAGCCCTCCAACCACTTAGCCAAAAATGACATATATGTACCTGATCATGCTAGCTCCAATCTATCTCACCAGCCTAATAGTTATATACAGTCAACTCACCAACCTAAACATCAATGTACGTATATTTACATTATCATAACTTGTCCCACTGGCCTAATCATGCATATATTTACAGAGTTGCCCCAACCTCAATATCCACATGTGAACATGTACAATGCAAGGGTCAGGCAAGGGTATTACATTCCTCCCCCCTTAATTATGCACTTTCCCTAGTGCACTATATGTCCATAATCTTAATTTGTTGCTGCAAAGTGACTTCAACTCACAATTTGTAGCTACAAGTCCATGTCCTTGTCCATGGCCTCATCCTAGGGTATCCTCCATGCTTTCAGTGCCATCTGCACATCAATAGGGTTTGGAGGTCCTTGGCCCATGTTGATAAGCATGTAATTACACCATCATCATCATCACACCTAGAGGACATAAAATAGATGACATTAATATATACAACAATTAAGTCTCACATATATAAGTATATATAAGTACTTATACATATTATTTCCTTCATAAAGAGCAAAAGCAACCATATGCATGAAAAAATTAAAAAAAATCATAAAAAATACAATTTCATGCAATGTAAAACTCCACAATTGGCTTCCAAGTGCCTCAATCACAAAGCACTATCCCTGCATGTTTTCTCTACATATAATCCATGTATAAAATCTCTATATATAATCCTTGCATACAATCCCCATGCAGTCTCAATAACTATTATTCCTTTCTATAATTCTTGTACGCAATAAATGTGTTATGTTAATGTCTCCGCATCTCTGGATTTTATTACTCTTGTTTCTCTATTTGTATTTCAAATAGTAATCAACCTGTTCAAATTCTATTAGCCTATTCCCATAAGCATTATTTTCTATCATGTTAGAAGACAATTCACTAAGGTTAATTATTAATTCCAACCCCTACCATTTAACTTGACATAACTATTATAAATCCCTTCATATAATTTAATCTTCACATTATCTGCAATTTGGAAAATTAAGTCGAACTACTAAACCCCATAATTGGAAGGGCACAACTAACCATATATATATATATATATATATATATATATATATATATATATTATATATATATATATCTATCTATCTATCTATATATATATATATATATATATTATATATATATATATATATATATATATATATATATATATGATATATATATATATATATATATATATATATATATATATATAGATATATATATAGATATATATATTATATATATATATATATATATATATATATATATATATATATATATATATATATATATATATCTATATATATATATATATATATATATATATATATATATACTTTAGGCATCATATTTTATGGCTTACTAGAAGAAAATATATGCAACATGCATTCTCATTTTATTATGTATCCAGTTAGGATAAAACCATAAGTTTTGTTCCCTGTTTCACAAGTTATGGACAAAACTATCTTTTCCTTTGCCTTCATTGATCAACATGCAATAGTATACAAATGATCCATACACCATATGTGTATACACATTACATATTTCCAACATGTATACCAACACATGCATATCTCAACCATATTTAATCCCTGACATTTTCAACAATCATATACCTTAAGTGGATCAAATATCACATCCATAATCATCAGCATGAGAAGGGTTTAAAATGATTCCCTTCTCACCCCCCTACATGTCATAGATATTGACAACATAGTTGTTTTGTCTCTTGATTTCACTTATGCTTTATGAGCTATATGTATCTCACATTGTTGTCACTATTCCTTGGCATATCTATCATGTGTAGATACCTCAACTATATTGCATTAATATTGAGGGTTTATCTCACACACCCTCCTTTTATGCTCAAAGGTATCTCTTCTGAATAATTATGCATTCCTACACCATTTCTTACTTTTCTCCTATTACTGTTAACAAGAGTTATATTAATATATAGCCTATAGCTCTTTTCTTTCATCATTTACTACAAACAAAGTACATAAAATAATTTAAACTCTCCATAACATGTTTGTCTACTCCAATTTCCTGTACTGGTTATGATTATGTTGAAGTACTCCATGACCTAACTATATAAGCCAAGAGTTCCAACAAATCTCACCTATGGCCTCATCATGTCCCACATGTTTTTTTGAAATATTACATGCATTCTGGAACATTATAATAATATGCCCTTTTACCCATTCCTTCACTGGTTTCATTGGAAACTATACATGTCCAATCCACACAGTGGGTTATCTATGACGTAATTCCTTTTTATTGTCACCTGGACATACATATACCATAGTGGTGCAATATACAAGGGACCCTCTAGCTCATTATGATAATTATTAATGTAGTGCTTATATTATGATAGTGCATGTCAGTCACTACTTGGTATCAACTACTCATGTTAATTTATCTAAGTTCCTTCCTTGAGTGTTCTTAATCCTAGTATAAACATATTATAATCCTGATGTAAAAACTTTTACCACTTATGAGAAATCCACTTGTTGTAAACTTTTGTAATCATTAGGTCCTTGTCACCTACCTATGAAAACTTGTTATAACATGTAATATACGTATCACTTACTTGTGACCAGTTAAAGCGTTGTAACTTGTTGTACCTATGATAACCTTGAAACCTACCTATCAAAACCAACTATAACATGTAATATACCTATCATCTACCTACGAACAATCTAGTAAAACCTGTTACTAACCTGTTATTCCTTACAATAAATTTGTTAAACCACTTGTATCATGGTTATACCACATGTATCCCTATAAAAAAACATGTATTTGATCCTGTTACAAAGCTTTGATAACTTGTCACAACCCTATGACACCTTGTGTATAACTTGTCTTGCAGCCAAGTGTATTGCTTTTCCAATGTTTGTCTTGTGTTATTAAATACTTGCTTTAATCCTACAACCTTTACTTCTCATTTCAGGGAACTTAAGTAACATACATAATACTTTATGCATTCCAAATTAGATCTTCATTTCAGGAGCTCCTCAATATATTAGATCTTATATTTATAATAGTTGATTAGATAACTAACATATCTCTAGGCATGTTCCAACTTTGGTTTGTTAATCAAAGCCCAAATTTCCCTTTAGGCACAACCCCTCACAACTTGCCCACCTATTGAATGTATGAATTAATAATGATATTGAGTGAATAGAAAAGCCAAGTGCTACTCCTCTTTATTCACTTCCTATTGTAACAATACAATTGGTCTCTTTGTGGCCAATACCAATAGGCTACAATTAATATTGCATGTGTGACAACAAAAAGCCTAATTCTTTCCTTAGAATTACATCATGAAAGTTTATAGCTTCATGGGTATCACCCAACTTGTAAATTCTCTCTCTCAATCTGATAACATTACAAAATCAGGGTTAGGTCCCTTTCTTGACATTGTAGACTTCCCATGCAGTGCCAAGGCTCTTCTTTTTAAACCTACTAGACACATTATTTTCTTCCCGTCATATCTTATGCCTGCATAACTAGAAATAAAGGAGATTAAATAATAAGGTCTTGTAGGGTAGAATCATTCTTAAAAACAAAATTGATCAAATATCTAGTTGTCCAATGGAATTTAACTTGAGTAAACCCTAAGTGCAACCCTATCACCACTCTAGATAGGATCTACATCATAACATTACCAATATGAGTAATGTTGTTTAATATATTGAGCTTAATCCAAATTTTAAATTGGCATGACAACAAAATTTCTCAGCAAACAAAAGAAGTAGCTTCATTTGTTGTAGCTATAAACTTCTCTTTGCAAGATCTACCAAATCCTGTTGTACTGTAGCCTTTCAAGCATTTGTGTCATGGTTTCTTCTGCTAAATATAACCCTAAATACCCTTTACAAAATATTATTATAAGAAAAAACCATTATTTCTTTATGATTTTAACGAATTTGACTAAACTTATCCATAATTGGAAGAATTATTATGAAGGAGACTTGTCTTGAAATTCCTTAATCTTCCTTCAATCAATAGCCTCATCTATAACATTCTAGGAACATTTATTCAAAATTCTTTCCTAGCTTCAAATTTTAGGTTCACCAATGTGTTCTAGTTGTCAATAACTTTCTATTGATTTCTTGTTTGCGTAATTTTGATACTGAGACAAAAAGTTATTCCCTCTAAAAGTTTAAATTGGTAAGCACAATTTTATCCTCATGGTTCCTATATGTGTGTGTGTGTGTGTATCCCAAAATTTCTATGAGATTTTGAATTCAACCCAAAATTTTAGATTTATCATTGTATTTCTCTCAAAATTACCTTTATTTTGATTATTCATGAGCAAAATTCCAACTCTCAGAAAAAAAATATATGGCCCTGTAAAGTCTGGCCTTTCTTTCTCAAATTTTTAGTTGTTCTGCACTCAACTCATTATGAAATTTGGTGCTCATGCACCCTCAATTTCTCTACTTCCTTCAAAATTCCTAGACTACCTTCACTCGTGATGTCATAGGTTACATCACTGATGATGTCAACCAAATACCACTACGTGAGTCCAATGTTATGTTAGTTGACACGTGACTGATGTGGCCCTCCACCTCACCAACCACATCAACCCTATTGACACCCGTGTTTTTGGCCCTTGGCCCACATTTTGGCCCTACACAGTACTCTTTTTCGAGTCTGGGCCACTTGCCACCTTGGCATCTAGTTGGTGCATACACAATGTACACCCCGAGGGGATCCACCATATAATCTCAACGTAAAACAAAATAATATATTAATATAAATATGCTTAGGAATCTCCACGCATTCCATGTGCCCCACGACCACATAAAAAAATATAAAAATTGTAATGCCCCACTGATCTATGACTCTCATTAAGTGGCAAGATATTATGATGGATATCAATAGCGGGGGTGGGGGGTACGCAATGCTCATGCGATGCTCATTCCACCTCTCGGTACCAACCCCTCCATCCAACGACCACCGACCATTGAAATGATCAAAAATACAACATGTGGGGGCTTACCCCCATGACATAACCCAAGAGGGGGGTCCACTATCAAGGTTCTACCCTCCCCCAGAACCTTAACACCTTTGCTTCAAATTTTTCTCTCTTGACATTATTAATCCCTACCCCTATGGCACCTCCACCTTATGGCTACCCCATGCCCTACCTACATGGTGTTGTGGACCGCCACAATATGCCCTGGGCACTGATCTATCAATGTTCGTGGCCTAGCTCCTTGACGTGATTCTTGCCTCATCCAAGGTTCCCAATGGTTTTACTCGTGGAACTATTCCACGTAACTTTTCCTAGAACCATTTAACTCATGACGGGTTTCACTTGTGGAACCATTCCATTACTATTAAAAACCCTTGGGCCATTTGAGCCCTCAAACCACTTTGTTAGACAACACTTAATGGGATAGGCAGGGGTTCCACTCTTAAACCTTCCTGGAATTCAACATTTAGTTAAATATTTGTGCATGATGGTTGATTCTATTCTAGGGTTTTTTTTGCTTTGATATATATATATAGATATATATCTATATATATATATATATATATATATATATATATATATATATATATATATATATATATATATATATATATATATATATATATATATAATAAAAGCAAAAAAAACCCTACAATAGAATCAACCATCATGCACACAAATTTAACCCTCCTAGGCTAAATTTGGTCTTTTTCTTCAAAATGTTTTCTTTTCTTGTAATGATTTCACCTTTTCTTGGACACTTGTTCTCTTTTCTAGGGTAAATTTTAACCATTCCCACCATCATGACTTTCATCAAATAGTTGGTGAACATCTTGTAATTTTCCATTTTTCCCCTAGATTTGGCCCAATTACGTCCGGTGTTAAAAACTAGCTCTGATACCACTTTGTAATGTCCTCAACCCCCAGCTAGGAAATGTTTGCACAACAATGCTACAGAGTACTTCCATTTTTGAGCAAAAGCCTCAAAACCCTAGTATGGTCTCCAAAACCCTAGCTCAAATCCAAAGCCCCTATGACCACACCAGCCTATGGCTGATCCTTTGTAACCACTTAATACCTTGTATAATTGTCAATTTTTCTATACTAGTGCTGCCATGGTATGTACCTATAGCTAGAATCAAGTTATTAATTATAAAATAAACACACAACACACACAAACATATATATGTATATATATATATATATATATGTATATATATATATATATATATATGTATATATATATATATATATATATATATATGTATATATATATATATATATGTATATATATATATATATATTATATTATATATATATATATATGTATATATATATATATATATATATATGTATATATATATATATATATATATACATATATGCATAAGTAGACAATACCAAACCATTATATACCATGTATAACTCAACATTCATTCTCATATTTAAACAATAATTTACACATCAGCACAATGAAATATTAATCACATTAGAACCAAACCCTAACTAGGGTTCGCAAACATATTCATATAAACCAATGCAACACATGGTACCCAATAAATACAATAAATACCCAAATTATGGTTTATCATCAGAACACATAAACACACATGAAAATACATATAAAATATATCATCACACAATGAACACTTATCTATATAAATTGTCCAACTAGATGTGGGTTCTTAACATTCCACCCAATCATATATCACATGGTTCATTAATATCAAACACGGGTCACTCCCGAGCTCAGGTTGCAACTCCATAGGAAACAAATTACACTAGAAAACATCAATACAACATCAACAAAGGCACCAATCCAGTAGCCATGGCCCAACAACAGGGTCACGCTTCTCCTTAAACCCACACCAAAGTGGAACACCCCTTCTTTGCACCTTACTAGTGCCTTAATGGTTCCAACATTCCAAGGCACCTTACGGCCAACGAGGAATGGTATCAGCTCTAGGATTCCAGGAGCTCAAGCTACTTCCAGGGTTTCTATGCTCCCTTTCAGGCCATGACTGGCTCGGTTCTTGGTTAGTTATGTTAGAGTCCTATAGTGATAGGATTCATAATTTTGAATTGGCTAAGTTTGAGCCTTGTAATATTGTACATACCTTTGCTTTCTACAAATGTTTTCCATATTAAAATTTTAAAAAAATGTAAAGAGGGTATGTCCTAAAAGAAATATCAAAGGACAAAAAGAATAAGAAAAGATAAAAAAATGCAAATATATGAACCCCAGAAACAAAAACAGATCATGAAAGTGTGCAAGCCTAAATGGCACTACTATTTTACTTTTTCTGCAAAATAATGATTATGTGCAGCTTGTCATACATGCCACAACCCATGGTAGTCAAACTGCTTAATCTGGACTATTTCATGCTTTCAATTTTATGTTTATAGCTAGAGAATAAAATCTGATCAAACACTTTAATCTTGGCAAATCAATAGTTATGTAGAGAAAATAAAAGGAGCTCATCAGTTTAATCTGAGCCCTTGGATGATATAAGGTTAGAATTAGATAGTTTAGTTTTTAAAAGAAAAAGGATTGATAAGGGTTTGCTAGTCTAAATGCACCCAAATAAATGAAGAAAAAATGTTAGGGTAAGTAATGGGTAAGTAGAAAAAAGGTTGTTGAAGTAGAAATTTGATTGCACAAAAAGCACTTATATCATGTTTAAACACATCTTTCAATGTGCATGAATAGTAAAGAAAGCAAAGAAAATGGTTTACAAGTTGATTTAATTAACCCCCCCAAGTCATTTCATCCCTATACTTACTAATTTCCCCATCTACAAATATGTTCTAATACTAAAAATCCTTCAAGTCATAAAGGCTCAAAGAATTTCTCTGACTTTTGGTGGGACTGGACCCTTGACTTATTGACTTATAGACATCAGGTGTTAGAATTCCCCTCATAAAATTCATTTTCCTTCATAACCCTTATAAAACCCCTTCTCCTAAGGTTAAAATTCATTTGCCTAGGAAAGAGTAGAACCCCCATGTTAAATTCCCTTTCACTCAAAAAACCCACAAAAAGGTTTTATCCAATGTATAAAGTGTATATGCGTAAAGTGCACAAATATTACATTTACAGTTAAGGGTATGTCACTCCTCTCATTTCATATTAATTTTTAACATAATATTATATAATTCCCAAAATACCTTTAACCGTATATTAAATAAATCCCCTATATAAATATCCCAACCCTTAGTTTAATTATAAACTATAAATTTACCCCATATTCCCGACAAAACTCACTTAATTAACCATTTATCAGTAAAGTTAAGTTAATCCCATCATTAAGTCCCACCCAATCGTCTTAATCCTATCATTAACGCTAAATAAATCCCAAACCGCCGATGATTAAAGCCTTGGGCCCCCCGAAAAATTTACCATATCACCCTCGCACATCTATCACCTAACTGTCGTCCGATCATCATCGCCCTCATCCTATGGTCCACAGCCATATCGGGTTCACCCATTGACTAACCGTTACCCGCCCGATAAGGTGGTTTTTCCTGATCCCCCATTTGCTACGTGGCGCATGCTAACGTAGATTAGGTGACCCCTTCCAAATACCACCTTCTCCACAAAGGCAGTGTGATGGCTTGGGAAACCACCACCCTGCAAAACCCAAAAAACCACCCACTATTCATTTGAGAATTACCCACCAAAAAGGGACCGTTGCTCAATAAGAAGGCTGAGAAACCCTTTTTCGTCTTTTTTTCACTCATTTTCTTTGTGAACCTCTACAAACCACTACGACACCTGCAAACATTGCAATCAACAATTGACCTCAAATTCCACTCCTTAAGAAACTGCAAAGACCCCCATCAACCTCTCAGTCTGTACCAGAGCCATTCGAACTTCTGCAATTGCTGAGAACATAGAATTTCAAGTCAATTCACCCAAATTGAAGTTATTTGAAAACATATTACCAGTCGCCCTTTCAAATTTGAAAACGTTCAGTCTTAAAGTGTTTTAATTAAGTAAAATTAATTGAAAATACTTGAAATTTAAAGAGCATAACCAAACCCTTATGAAAGCTTTCAGTTTCCATCAAAACCTTTTAATAAATCTATAAATCCAAATTCAAATCCACAATAACTGAATTATGGCTACCCCTATCACCATGGATGTCAGACCTGTCACAACTCCCCATTTGGATCTTGACCACCTTCCCCTAGCTGACAGAGATTTCCAAATCAAAGATACAACTACCCATACACTCCTACTTAAAATTCATTGTTTAAGTAGGGACAGATATTTGAACCATGTTGATGATATTGGCTTTTGGCAGTCAAATTTTCCCAAATACCAGTTTCCAAAGGTACATGTCTTCCCTGAAATTATCCATATGTGCCATGCCTATTACATTCCCAGCCAGAGAGATATAATGTCCCCTGACCAAAAGGTTTTGTTCACAATTACAATAGAATCAATTAATGAGATGTTGCAACTCCAACCAAGTCCAAACCTGACCCCACTTTCCATTGGGGATTTGTTAGACCAATATACCAAATTGAGTCCATCAAGAGTAACCCAAATAATCCAAACTTTCATTATAAAGGAACAACACATTCCTACATATGTCCCTCCATATGTTTCTGCCATTTTCTCTTATAGGGGGAAGCAAATTTTGACCATGATATCATGTATTCTGGGCTATACAACTGATGAATTTATTGATGAACTTATCCTAGCCTTCATGTCCATTTACACCCCAAGACAACCTCTTGCTACTTTGTATGATTATGCCCAGTTCATAGCTGAAAGAATGCATGAAGACTTTACTAGAATGCAAAATGAAAGAGTATTCAAGTACTCATTTGTTCTCTACCACATGTTTTTATACTATCAGCCAAATAGATTTCCATTCACTCTCCAGAAGCTGGATACTAAAGGTCAGCCCATGTCTGTTATATTTTGGACCCCACTTTTCCAAAAGTTCCAATCACCATATACATATACAGACTTCATTGACTATTTTGTCCATCCAGTCATGACCATGCTGATGGGAAGCCCTCCACCAACAATAAGTCAAGAGATTAAAAGAGTCCTCCAATGTCCAAGAAAATTAAGGTGGGAGATTGGTACCTTTACCAAAACCACACTGAAATAAGAATCTATGGTTGCTAGCTAGCCCCATACAAATTACCCAAATACCTCCCTATGAGGTTATTTGCTCTAGAGTATTATAGGCAGATAATGAACTCTAATGAGATCAATTTTGTCTCAGCCAAGAAAAGATCTCAATTCAAAGTCAAAAACAAGTTAGGCCCCTTCATTTGCAATTCCAGAGTGGCAGGGGAGGAAGTAGACCAAATTCTCCAACAAATGAAGTTTCAAAAAAGTTTCATGTGGAGATATGACCCTCAGGAGTTTATGACCAGATTGAGAAAGAAGGTCAAGTTGGGACCTTATATTCATCACCCCATACCAGAAATAGAGAGATATTCTCTTAGACAGAGATAGTACAAAGGTAGATGTTGAGAACACCTTGATTGATTTAGAAAGACAGCTTGATGAAATCTCATTTCTGCAAGTACTTGAACAACAAGAAAGAACCATGAGCACCCCTCCTATTATGCAGACTCCTCAAAATGAGGAAAAGAATCCCAAAAGGACTAGAGAGGAACCCTCAAGTTCAGGCATGGAAACTTCCAATGTTCAATATGAGGCCAGTCAGAGCAAAAGGCCTAGGCTAAATCCTGTTTCAGAACAAGAAGACACATAAGGATCAGTAGAAATAACTGATACTGAGTTAGACAGAAGTAAAGGCACATCTCCCTCTGGAGAAACATAGAAGCCATCTACATCACAGACTCAGATGTTAGAAAGGCAGCTCAATGTAGAAGTCTCCTCATTTAGTAGTCCTGTTGATCAAGACAAGGACATTAAGGACATATTTAAGGAAATCAAAATGAGAAATGAGAAACTGAAGGCATAGTCTTATGCACAATATCTCAAACTCACACCTACCAATCAAACTAGGTTGATGTTAGCTTTTAACATCAAGGAGGAAAAGATGCAAATGTCCTTCGTTAAGCCAACTGTACAACAGCCCAGGACATCAACAGATTACAAAAAGATTGATTTTGAGGTATTGGCAAGGGATATTCATCCCATTGACCAAATAGAATTTCACAAACAAGCCAGAGAGATGATTTACTTCACCCTGACAGGAAAAGCCATTGTTGCACTTTAGTTGCAGAATTCATTAAACAACATTTCAGCCCAGTATCAGTTGGAGAAGGCCTCCTCATAGGCCAAAGACACTAGAATCAAGTCTTTGGAAGACTTAGTGATTGAATTGGGACATGATCCCAAAAATATTAAAGCTACTGAGCAACTAATCAAGAAAAAGAATGATGACATTGCAGCACTCAAAAAGAAATTAAATATACCTCAACTGCAACATCCCCAAAAACAGGAAGTATTGTAAAACCAAACAAGGAATGAAGAGTTGATGGACCTAGTCCTCAAACTAAATGACCAGTTAAGGGAGACAGAGAAGGAATTGGATAGTTTAATCCAATTGAAACAAATTAATATTGGCACTACATCAGTGAATGTCATCCTAGCAGTTACAACAATTGTTCCTTCCACATTGGTAGCCTCATTGGATCCCACAGCTCCTATGGCCACAACAAAACCAGTGTGTACAACATCTACATTAGCAGCATGTACATCACGTACATCAGGAGAAGAAGTAACAAAGTTAGTTAAAGCTATGGAAGAAATGTCCATACAGGTAACAGAGATGAATAAGCTCAAAGAGAAGTTGACAAGTTTGGAAACTGATTGCAAGCTTGCCAAAATCATGCACAAAGAATAAGTGCAAAAAGATGCCAGGATGAGTGAGAGATTGAAAGCCATAGAGAGGGACCTAACACTAAAAGAATTCCTTGGGCAAGCTAAGGAACTACTATGGGCCAATATTGTTGACTCTATCAATGCCATTTGACCATCCATTCGGGTAATATTTGAACAGATAGATTTAATAAAGATGGCTACAGAGGCCATCCAAAGAGTCAAGGAAGAATTAGGAGAGATGCTCGAAGACGCTACCAGGATTATCCAGTTCCTTAACAGCAAAAAAAAGTATGAACTCCAGGAATTAGAAATAGAGGATAGAACAAAGACCATTTTGGAGGTAAGAAAGGTCCTCTCCAAGGGAAATTTAATGCTAAACTTGGAGGACAAATGTCAGAATATGCAGGTAGACATTGATAGATTTATGGCTAAGTTTCAAATTTTGAGAGAGAAAGGGTTACCCAGTCCCTTAGTTATAAATGACAAGCTCATGACACAACAGGATTACAACAGCAAAATCAGAGAGCTAGCAAAAGAACAGGTTAGTGCATCATCAATCAAGGCATTGCCAATAGGAAACGTTCTCTATCAGACATTTGAAAACTTGTTTTACCTCCAGCATGAGGTAAAACACTTGTTCATCACTAAGCCTAATTTTTCTAAGTACACAGAGGCAAATGAAATATATAGGAGGATGTTGAAAATCAAATTACCTGATAATGAAACATGGGAAAAGTTGACTGATTTACTATAGCAAAATGTAGTAAAAAGGTTAATGTACAGTAAAAATAAAACAACCAGGTAGAAAGATGAAGACAAATTGGCAAAGTCAAAGTGTATCAGTGTTAAAGTGTATCAGATGAAAGCCTAAGGTTAATGAAGCTTCCAGTGTGAAATATCAAACAATAAGGCAGCATAAAGGGCTAAAATCAAACCATAAAAGCCAGCAGTACCAAAATAAAAGGGGAC
Organism: Pinus tabuliformis; assembly: GCA_031772625.1. Lineage (NCBI taxonomy): Eukaryota > Viridiplantae > Streptophyta > Pinopsida > Pinales > Pinaceae > Pinus > Pinus tabuliformis. The sequence continues at coordinate 510,008,333 of CM062816.1, read as the reverse complement.
AACATGAAGCAGTTCAATAATTGTCTCTATCTTATTGCAAGAAGATGTTTTATTTCCTAGATTAAATCTCAAATTAGTTTGAGATATTTTGTAATAAACTTTTGTATAAATACTTCACATTTCGAAGTATGTAGGGTGTATTCTATTAGACATTTCTATAGACTTTTTGATCAAGAAGACTTCTCAAGGCTATTGTATCAGTTGATGAGCCAGCAAGCTGGATTGATTAATAAAGAACAGACTTTTCAAGTATTCATGTGTTGAGTGAAATTTCAGACAAGTATTTTCATGTGTTTTTGTCAAATTCTCTCAAATTTATTTCATAATCTTATATGTGCTTCAATCTAAACTATATAACTAGAATAATATTTCAGAACTTGTTTAAATCACACTTTGTTTTAACAGTTAAGAATTTGAATGTTTTCTTCTAATATTTAAATTAAAGAATTCTTAATTGCTCTTTGGTTTAAATTGATTTCATGAATAATATAAGTTAAAGGATCCTTTACTTCCCTTTGATTTCGATTACCCTTTCCTTCATCATTCATAATCCAGGTCTGAGAACCCTTAACTGCTCTCTAACCCCAAGTGAAACCCTTTCACCCCTCGGTTTCAAATATCTGAAATATGCTCAACTATCTTGCCCTTGGAACATCCTCTTTACTGAGTTAATCCAGTGTTGCTCCCTCATTAGTTAACTCCATAGCCCAATGGTCCAAAAGACATCAATATATCCATCTGTCTAAGAAGATCCCGCCATCCTATCTCAAACAAAATCAAAACCCGTTGAACAATCATAACTAGCCTAAAAACATATTAACTAAAACAAAGTTAAATTTTAAAGAGAGAGCCCTCTCTGAGCATCAGGAAGGCTAGGTCCTGATCTCCTAAAGTGGATAGTGGTTACCTTTGGTTTTTCCTTATTATTACTTCAAAGGAATTACTAGAGAGATAACATTTCTAGTGACCATACTTGGGACTTTGATCCTCATTCTCATAAAAAACTTTAAGGAAACCTTCAATAAAATCTTGAGCCCCTTAAGGTCGTTACTTGAAGTAATTTTTCAGAAAATTTTGTCAAAAAAAGTTTAGAAACTTAAAATTCTGGCTCCTAAAACAGGGCCAACCCAGATCCAAACCCTGCAACTTTAATGGATGACCGAGAGAGGATTTTAAGACAACCTAAAACAGCAGAAACACAAGCCAATAGTAGTAGGTTAGTTAGATCCAATTCACTCCTTGAAGAATTTTCAACTTTAGAAGACATACCTTTTGATTTATCATTTGATCTCTCATTATTCAAAAGTAAATCTGAGAATTCAATCCACAAAACAGTCCTAGATCTTGAGTTTCTTAGACTCATTGAATAAAAAAGGGTTATTCATATAGATTTGGATAAATTAGTAGTTGATACTTTTGATAAATTAGAAGCTTGGGTCTCTAAATTGATAAGTAATGTAGGTGAGTCTTATATTCAACAATCAACTGAACTAGCTTCCCTTACTACTGATCTCCTTGGAGTTTCTTCACAAACTTCATTCCCTATAAATCCACCTTCCTTTACCACAACTTCATTAATTGTATCTACCACAATCCAAAAACCTAGATCACTTATTAATCAGTCATCTTCATCATCATCTAGTCCACCTCCATCAGTTTCAAGCCCTTCTTCAACCACTCCAACTTCACCTCCAAGTCAAACCAGGATCACAGCAATGGCAAACATATATGCTCCTCTTATTTTACCTGCCCAACTCCATGCCATGCCTACAGATTATCAGAGATATTTTCTTGTTTGATGCCATTGGTCATTACACTGTCCAGCAACATGTAAACAGGATGTCTAACTTTTTTGAATTGCATGAAATGGATGAAACAGATGTCAAGATGAGACTATTTGCCCAGAGTTTAACTGGCGAGGTCAAGAAATGGTTCAAAGCCTTTCCTGATAACCATATTACAGTCTTAGCAAATTTTCAAATATTGTTCATTAATTGATGGAAAAGAAAGAAGAACCCATTGCAAATACTTTTTGAATATGACAATATCAAAACAACACCAAATGAGTCAGTTTAGGACTATTGCACTAGGTTTAATAATATCTACAATGCAATTCCAGCCAACATTAAGCCTTCGCCTGAACTAGCATTAATTAAGTTCCCTGATGCTTTTGATGTTGACATGTCATACCAGTTAAGGGAAAGAAACCCCGAAACACTTGAACAAATGCAGAGTAATGCTATCAGTGTAGAGGCCAACCTGTTAGCTAAGAAATCCCAAATGAGGAAAGAAAAGAAAGTTGTATTTAAAGAAGAAGCTTCAACTTCAGATGGAAAAGTAGATGTTTTAGTTAAAAGTTTAGAACGAATTATGGATAGCTTAGACATCATGGATAGGAAATATCAATGGGAGAATCAACAACACCAAAACCCAATAAGAAACCAAAATTTTAGGAAGAACCCTATTACTACAAAAAATGCTACAATAGAACAACAGATTAGGCCCCCCTTCTAAGAAAACTATGTTGAGGATTCACAAAACCAAGAACCAGAGGAGGATACTGTTATAGGGAAAAGTGTCTACACAGAACTGCTTATCCCACTAAGGTGTGATAGCTACCTTAAAAACAAACAAAGTAAAGCTACTTTCGTTTTTCCTTTATGAAATATAGATGAGAGAAGAACAAAGAAGACCAACCTCTGTCTTGCGCTAATCTCCTAGTTCGGTTCCTCTCTCTCTTGATAGTCTTTCGCTACTTGTTCCCTTGCACGTCCAGCTTCACAGAGTATTTGTAAGATCACAGTAGCATAGCCCTATACAAGAACATGGATCTATAATCATAAACAATCTAGGATCAGATGTAAATTGACCATACAAATGCATAAAACATAAATGACATAAGAGTATGGAGGAAAACTTGAATAGCTTTTATTGATAAACAAGAAAGAGCCAAGGGAGTTACAACCAGTTGTTCTAACCCAGCATCATCCCCTCAGCAAGGAAGCCCCTCTTCACCTTATACAAAGCTTAGATCACCCAACAATCTGATGTTGTCTTAAGAAACCAACAGCAATTCCTTACAATATGCAAATTTCCAGCCCCTGGATCTCTGGGATGAGGGATCCATATATAGATATCTATAAGGGAGATGAGTCAGCTTGTGATTTGATTAGTTTCTTCCCTCTGATAGTTCTTGCTTCCGCTTGGAGATTGATGATATCTTACTCATCCTTGGTCGAATTCAGAGAGGCAAGTGTCACAAGAGAAGTTTATGGAAGTTTCCATGCCTCTCCACCTCGCGGAATGACACTGCCATTTGTCACTTCTCGCCCATCGCACCCCATATAAGGGATTTTTGAAATGAAACGCACCCACATAGTGTATTTAGGTGAGGTGCAACGCACTTTTCCTGTGGAGCAGCTAAAATGATCCTGTTTTGACCAGTTCTGAGCAGTTTTTCATGGAGAACTTCTGGGAGAAGCTGTAATCAGTTGACCTTGTTCCTTTAGGGGTTAGAACAACACTTTTAGGGACTTAGGAGCCCTTGGTTTATGGACATTTCATGCTTGGGGTTGTAGTGCCCAAAAATTTCTATAACAGATACCTAGATTAACTTGCTAGAAACCACAGAAGAAAACATTGTTTTTCTTACTCAAGAAGAACAAGAGTTATATATGCTTCAGCAGTTACAGTTAGAATCTAGTGAATCTTTTGATTTTAAACAGGGATATGAATCAGAAATATATGAGGTACATAAGCAATATAGTTTAAGGAGTAAGAAGAATAGCGAGACTCCCATTAAAAGATCCATCCAAACCTAGAATAAGATAATAAAAGAAGCCCCAGTTAAAAAAGCATTGAAAATTCTCCCTAAGGGAACACTTGAAACTTCGACCTCTAGGATTGTAGATATAAACTCCACTGAAACCCAGATGGAGCCAATCATTAAAAACAATCAAGATAAAAGAGATCAAGGTAATACAGTAAAAACATAGACTGAAATGCATACCACTGAGAAATAGGATAAAGACACTCAAACTGCACACATTAAAGAAGATCTGAATCAAACAAACAAACCTCAACCCCCTTTCAGCATTAAAAATGGAATAGCTAAATTAAAGATATTTTTGCCTTTGATTGAATTGGTAAAGAATGAATATTATAGGTCAGATATAACTGAGACTTTGAACATAGGAGAGGGAGAGGATTATGTTAATTTGAATGATGACCAACTTGAATTGTTGTTTGGCCTTGAGGCCAGTGGAATTCATCAGCAAGGGGGAGTTCCTCCTTTTTGCATCAGCCTAAACATTCATGATAAAATTTTGCATAATTCTATGTTGGAATCAGGAGCATCCCACAATCTGATGCCAAAGGCAATAATGGAAAGACTGAACCTAGACATTACCAGGCCCTATAAGGATTTGTTTTCTTTTGACTCCAACCAGGTTAAATGCCTTGGGCTAATCAAAGACTTATGTGTAACTCTTTTCCAGTGCCCTGCAAAGAGTATTTTAATGGACATTGTAGTTACGAACATCCCAGCAAAATATGGAATGCTACTATCTTGCTCATGGGGAGTAAAATTGTAGGGATATTTGCAGTTGGATATGTCTTATGCCACTATATCAGTTTTTGGCCAACCAAGAAAATTATACAGGGAGACATTAATGAAGTACATGGTTAGTAGTGAGGAAAAGCCACAAAACTATCCCATATACTCCATTCATTCTTATATGGACTCCTTCATCTTATACAATGTAGAAGATGATAAAAAGGAAATCACAACTAAAGACCTAAAGTACATAACAACTAATAGTGAGAACATATTCCATGAGTCACTTTGGCATTTAGACTTCGATGGATCTGTCAATAGGTTAGGGGTTGGTGCAGGAGTCTGGATCCATAATATGGAAACTAACCATGCTGAGGGACATTCTTTCAGATTGAATTTCAAATGTACCAATAACATGGTTGAATATGAAGCCCTGACTCTTGGGTTACAATTGGTTAGGAAATTGGGAGCCAAAATAGTTTCTGTCATGGGAGACTCAGAGCTGATTATGACACAAATCAGTGGTGAATATTCTGTCAACAATCCAAGGCTTAGTAGGCATACAAATATTGTTTTAGACTTGGTCAAGGACTCCTGGAATCAAACTTTGCTGCCATTCCCAGAAAGAAAAACATGCAAGCCCATAGTTTGGCTACCTTTGCTAGTACTTGTAAGTTTCCAGTTCAACCAAACCACTAGTACACTGCCGAGGTCAGACATAGGCCTGTTATACTAGACAACCTTAAATATTGGCAGATTTTCTCCTAGGACTCTCAGATCTATGATTTCATGAACAGTGAAGGTGAATTTCATATTTCTAAAATAGACACTGATTGTAAAATAGACAGTAATGAAGAAAATATCTTAAATGTAAATATTTTTGATGTACATAAACCAACTAAATTTACTAAAGTAGAAATAGAGAGTTTAGAGAATGTAGAGATAGATGAAATAATGGATGATGATCCTAAGATTCTTAATTTGAAAGATAATTTTTTTCCTAAAGGATTAGTACCTTTAGAGGATTTGTTTGATTCTAATGATGTGGCCAAAAAACCAAAGATGGAACCTCTTAGAGCTGACATAGAACAAGTTAATATAGGAAATGAAGAAAATCCAAAACTCATTAAGATATCTAAAGCCTTGCCCCCAGAGGAAAAGGTTAAATATGTAAATTTGTTTAAAGAGTTCCAAGATGTATTTGCATGGAGTTATGAAGACTTAAAATCTTATGACACCAGCATAATCCAACACAAAATACCTTTAAAAGAAGATCATAAACCTTTCAAACATAAACTTAGAAGGATAAACCTAGTTCTTATGCCATCCCTAGAGAAAAAAAGTTTAAAAGAATGTTTGATGCTCAAATAATAGCCCCCATTAGATACTCAAACTAGATTTCAAACTTAGTTGCAACTAAGAAAAAGACAAGTGAAATTAGACTTTGTGTGGATTTTAGAAACTTGAACAAGGTCTCTTTGAAAGACAACTACCCTTACCAAAAATGGACCATATATTGCAAAGGGTAGTGGTCTCATCTATGCTTTCATTGTCGGATGGATTCTCTGGCTATAACTAGATTTTAGTTCAACCTGAGGACCAAGCCAATACTGCGTTTAGTACTCCTTGGGGTACCTTCATGTATTTGAAGATGCCCTTTGGATTAATTAATGAAGGTGTCACATTTCAAAGAGCTATGGATATAGATTTTGCCAAGGAAATCCATGATTTCTTAGTAGTATACCAGGATGACATCACAATCTTCTCTAAATATGATAATGAACACTTAGATCACCTCAGAAGAGTATTTATCAAATTTAGGAAATTTGGGATTTCTTTAAATCCTAAAAAGACACTTTTCAGTCTTGAAGAGGGAAAATTGTTATGACACATCATATCTAAAGATGGGATTAGGATAGACCCTTCTAGAATAGAAGCAATTTTGACCATTTCCCATCCCCAAAACATAAGAGAGTTACAATAATTTCTAGGTAAGATTAATTTTCTTAGGAGATTCATCCAAAATATAGCAGAATTAATTAGGGAATTAAATAACATGCTAAGAAAAGACTCGTCAATTAAATGGACATTAGAGGCCAAACAATCCTTTGAAGCTATCAAGGAAGCATTAACCAAGACTCCAGTCCTAATTAGTCCTGACTTTAACAAAGATTTTATTATTTTTTCTTTTGCTTCAGAACACACCATTGCAGCAGTCTTGCTGCAAAAGAACAATCAAGGATATGAACAGCCAATAGCATTCTTTAGTAAGTCCTTAAGAGATGCCACACTGAAATACAATATCATGGAAAAACATGCTTTAGCTTTGGTTAAGACTATTAAATATTTCAGAGTATACATTTTGTACTCTCACATTATTACTTATGTTCCAAACTCTATAGTTAAGGACATTTTGACTCAAAATGGGCCTGAAGGAAAAAGAGGCAAATGGTTGCCACAATATTGGAATATGACATAGAGATAAAACACACCAAGCTCATCAAGGTACAAGGTTTAGCCAAACTCATGGCTGAATCGAACTGTTAGGCCCTTGATATCAACTTATTTAGTGCCCTTCAAGATCAGGAGGAGATGGCGACTCCACAGTTCAGTGAACCTTTTACTGATTCACCATGGTATGCAGATATTACATTTGTATTACTAAACTTAAAAGCTCCTCTTGTTGACAAGAACTAAAGCTATATTCTTAAAAATGAAGTCATTGAGATATTTTGTTATAGATAATGCATTGTTTTGGAAAGACAATAGTGGTATTATTTTAACTTGTTTACTGAAAGATGAAGCTGATAAGATTTTACAAGAGTTTCATGCAGGGGATTGTGGAGGACACTTGTACTGGAAGAGTACTATTGACAAAATTTTGAGGGCGGGTTTCTATTGGCCCAATTTGTTTGTAGATGTTAAGAAACATGTGACCTCATGTCATAAATGCCAAATTTTTTAGGGAAAGAGAAAACTTTTATGCTTGCCTTTGAAACCAATTTCAACTGAAATGCCATTTCCACAATGGGGGTTAGACTTCATTGGAGAGATACACCTGACATCCTCAACCCAACATAAGTGGATCCTAACAGCCACAGACTATTTCACTAAATGGATAGAGGCCATACCTTCTAGGCAAGCCACAGACACTGTCATAATCACCTTCCTAGAGAGTAATATCCTTGCAAGATTTGGATGTCCCCAGAATCTCATTACTGATAATGTAGTAGCCTTTAAATCCAAAAGAATGATAGATTTTTGTAACAAATACCATATCACCCTTGGCCATTCCACAACCTATTACCCTCAAGGTAATGGACTAGCAGAGTCATCCAACAAAAGTCTAGTCAATATTATCAAAAAATTATTAGAAGATAACAAAAAGACATGGAACAAGAAGTTAGTCAATGCCTTATGGGCAGATAGACTAACTACTAAGAAGTCCATTGGGACATCACCCTATCAGCTGGTTTATGGGATGGATGCAGTTTTTACATCATCCTTAGGAGTTCCAACTATGAAGATCCTCCAGGAATTATAGGTGGAACCAAATGATATTCAAAGAAGAATAAATCAGACTATACACCTGAAGTATATGTAAAATCACATATAATTCAAGAAAAAATTAAGAAAGTCTTTGATAAAAAGACTAAAGAAGATGATTTTCATAGAGGAGACAAAGTCCTTAAGTGGGATTCAAGGAGAGAAGACAAAGGCAAGCATGGAAAATTAGATTTTTTGTGGCAAGGGCATTATATCATTTATGGCTATAGAGGCAACAATGCTTTTTTCTTGAGAAACATAGATGGATCAAATCTACCAGGAGGACCTGTTAATGGTGGGATGCTGAAGCATTACTTTTCTGTTGACTTAGAATAGTTCACTTTAATTTGCATCATTGTACATAACATTGCAGAGTGTAGTTTGGATTGGAAGGTAATCCTTGAAAGTTGAAGCCTGGAGAGAAGGCCTTGAGATTTGAAGGATTCACTCTCATAATTATCTAATGCAGATTCACAGAAGCACAGTTCATAGGGTAACTTCAGCCACAATTCAGAGGCTACTGATCTTCTTAGTTCTTGACATTTCACTAAAAAATGCCATACACATGTGGAGCCACTGTTAGAGTCCTATAGTGATAGGATTCATAATTTTGAATTGGCTAAGTTTGAGCCTTGTAATATTGTACATACCTTTGCTTTCTACAAATGTTTTCCATATTAAAAATTTTAAAAATGTAAAGATGGTATTTCATAAAAGAATTATCAAAGGTCAAAAAGAATAAGAAAAGATCAAAAAATGAAAATATATGAACCCCAAAAACAAAAACAAATCATGAAAGTGTGAAAGTCTAAATGTCACTACTATTTTACTTTTTCTGTGAAATAATGATTATGTGTAGCTTGTCATACATGCCATAACCCATGGTAGTCAAACTGCTTAATCTGGACTATTTCATGCTTTCAATTTTATGTTTATAGCTAGAGAATAAAATCTGACCAAACAATTTAATCTTGGCAGATCAATCGTTATGTATAGAAAATAAAAGGAGCTCATCAGTTTAATTTGAGCCCTTGGATGATATAAGGTTAGAATTAGATAGTTTATTTTTTAAAAGAAAAAGGATTGGTAAGGGTTTCCTAATCTAAATGCACCCAAATAAATGAAGAAAAATGTTAGGGTATGTAATTGGAAAGTAGAAGAAAGGTTGTTGAAGTAGAAAGTTGATTGCACAAAAAGCACTTATATCATGTTTAAACACATATTTCAATGTGCATGAGCAGTAAAGAAAGCAAAGAAAATGGTTTACAAGTTGATTTAAATAACACCCCCTCAATCATTTCATCCCTATACTTACTAATTTCCCCATCTACAAATATGTTCTAAAGATAAAAATCCTTCAAGTCATAAAGGCTCAGGGAATTTCTTTGACTTTTGGTGGGACCGGACCCTCGGCTTATTGACTTATGGACATCAAGTGTTAGAATTCTCCTCATAAAATTAATTTTCCTTCATAACCCTTATAAAACCCCTTCTCCTAAGGTTAAACTTCATTTTCCTAGGAAAGAGTAAAACCCCCATGTTAAATTCCCTTTCACTCAAAAAACCCACAAAAAGGTTTTATCCTAAGTATAAAGTGTATATGAGTAAAATGCACAAATATTACATTTATGCTTAAGGGTATGTCACTCCACTCATTTCATATTAATTTTTAACATAATATTATATAATTCCCAAAATACCTTTTCCCATATATTAAATAAATCCCCTATATAAATATCCCAACCCTTAGTTTAATTATAAACTATACATTTACCGCATATTCCCGACAAAACTCACTTAATTAACCATTGATCAGTAAAGTTAAGTTAATCCCATCATTAAGTCCCACCCAATCGTCCTAATACCGTCATTAACACTAAATAAATCCAAAACCGTCGATGATTAAAGCCTTGGGCACCCCAAAAACTTTACCATATCACCCTCGCACATCTATCGCTCGACTGTCGTCTAATCATCATCGCCCTCATCCTACGGTCCACAGCCATATCGGGTTCACCCGATGACCGACCGTTACCCACCCAATAAAGTGGTTTTCCCTGGTCCCCCATCTGCTATGTGTTGCGCACTAACATATATCAGGTGACCCCTTCCAAATATTGCCTCCTCCACAAAAGTGGTGAAATGGCTTGGGAAACCACCACCCCGCCAAACCCGAAAAACCGCCCACTGTTCATTTGAAAATTACCTGCCAAAAAGGGACTGTTGCTCAATAAAAAGGTCCAGAAACCCTTTTTCGTCCTTTTTTTCGCTCATTTTCTTTGTGAACCTCTGCAAACCACTATGACACCTGCAAACATTGCAATCACCAATTGACCTCAAATTACACTCCTCAAGAAGCTACAGAGACCCCCATCAACCTCTCAGTCCTTAGAGCCATTCGAACTTCTGCAGTTGCCAAGAACACCGAATTTCAAGTTAATTCACCCAAATTCCAGGTATTTGAAAACATATTACCGGTCACCCTTTCAAATTTGAAAACGTTCAGCCTTAAAGTGTTTTAATGAAGTAAAATTAATTGAAAATACTTTAAATTTAAAGAGCATTTAACCAAACCCTTCTGAAAGCTTTCAATTTTCGTTAAAACCTCTGAATAAACATGTAAAGCCAAATATAAATCCACAAGAACTGAATTATGGCTGCCCCTGTCGCCATGGATGTTAGACCTGTCACAATTCCCCATTTGGACCTTGACCACCTTCCCCTGGCTAACAGAGATTTCTAAATCAAAGATACTACTACCCATACACTCCTACTTAAAATTCATTGTTTGAGTAAGGACAGATATTTGAATCATGCTGATGATATTGGCCTTTGGGAGTCAAATTTGCCCAAATACCAGTTTCTAGAGGTACATGTCTTCCCCGAAATTAGCCATATGTGCCATGCTTGTTACATTCCCAGCTAGAGAGCTATAATGTCCCCTGACCAAAAGGTTTTGTTCACAGTTACAACATAATCAATTAAGAGATGTTTCAAGTCCAACCAGGTCCAAACCTAACCCCACTCTCCATTGGGGATTTGCTAGATTAGTATACCAAATTGAGTCCATCAGGAGTAACCCAAATAATCCAAACCTTCATTATAAAGGAACAACACATTGCTATAGATGTCCCTCCATATGTTTCTGCCATTTTCTCTTATAGGGGGAAGCAAATTGTGACCATGATATCATGTATTATGGGTTATACAACTGATGAATTTATTGATGAACTTAACCTGGCCTTCATGTCCATTTACACCCCAGGACAACCTCCTGCTACTTTGTATGATTATGCCTAGTTCATAGCTAAAAGAATGCATGAACATTTTACTAGAATGCACAATGGAAGAGTATTGAAGTACTCATCTGTTCTCTACCACATGTTTTTATACTATCAACCAGACATATTTCCATTCACTCTATAGAAGATGGATACTAAAGGTCAGACCATGTCTATTATATTTTGGACCCCACTTTTCCACAAGTTCCAATCACCATATACATATACAAACTCCATTGACTATTTTGTCCATCCAGTCATGACCATGCTGATGGGAAGCCCTCCACCAAGAATAAGTCAAGAGATTAAAAGAGTCCTCCAATTGTCCAAGAAAAGTAAGGTGGGAGATTGGTACCTTTACCAAAACCACACTGAAATAAGAATCTATGGTTGCTAGCTAGCCCCATACAAATTGCCCAAATACCTCCCTATGAGGTTATTTTCTCTAGAGTACTATAGGCAGATAATGAACTCTGATGAGATCAATTTTGTCTCAGCCAAGAAAAGATCTCAATTCAAAGTCAAAAGCCAGTTAGACCCCTTCATTTGCAATTCTAGAGAGGCAGTGGAGGAATAGACCAAATTCTCCAACAAATGAAGTTTCAAAAAAGTTTCATGTGGAGATATGACCCTGAGGAGTTTGTGACCAAATTGAGAAAGAAGGTCAAGTTGGGATCTTATATTCATCACCCCATACTATAAATAGAGAGATATCCCAACCAGTCTGAGTGGTTGGAGAATACTCTCTTAGATAGAGATAGTAAAAAGGTAGACGTTGAGAACACCTTGATTGATTTAAAAAGACAGCTTGATGAAAGCTCGTTTCTGCAGGTACCTGAACAACAAGAAAGAACCATGAGCACCCCTCCTATTATGTAGACTCCTCATAATGAGGAAAAGAATCCCAAGAGGATTAGATAGGAACCCTCAAGTTTAGGCATGGAAACTTCCAATGTTTAATATGAGGCCAGTCAAAGCAAAAGGCCTAGGCTAAATCCTGTTTCAGAACAGGAAGACACAGAAGGCTTAGTAGAAATAACTGATATTGAGTTAGATAGAAGTAAAGGCACAACTCCCTCTGGAGAAACATAGGAGCCATCTACATCACAGACTCAGATGCTAGAAAGGTAGCTCAATGTAGAAGTCTCCTCATTTGGTAGGTCTGCTAATAAAGACAAGGACATATTTAAGGAAATCAAAATGAGAAATGAGAAACTGAAATCACAGTCTTATGCATAGTATCTCAACCTTACACCTACCAATCAAACTAGGTTGATGTCAGCTTTTGAAAACAAGGAGGGAAAGATGCAAATTTCCTTTGTAAAGCCAACTGTACAATAGCCCAGGACATCAATAGGTTACAAAAAGATTGATTTTGAGGTATTGGCAAGGGATATTCATCCCATTGACCAAATAGAATTTCACAAACAAGAAGGGGAGATGATTTACTCCACCCTGATAGGAAAATCCATTGTTTCACATCGGTTGCATAATTCATTAAACAACATTTCAGCCCAGTATCAGTTGGAGAAGGCCTCCTCATAGGCCAAAGACACTAGAATTAAGTCTTTGGAAGACTTAGTGATTGAATGGGACATGATCCCAAAGATATCAAAGCTACTGAGCAATTGATCAGGAAAAAGAATGATGAAATTGTAGCACTCAAAATAAATTGAAGATACCTCAACTGCAGCATCCCCAAACACATGAAGTATTGGAAAATCAAACAAGTCATGAAGAGTTTATGGACCTAGTCCTAAAACTAAATGATTAGTTAAGGGAGACAGAGAAGGAATTAGACAGTTTAATCCAATTGACGTAAAGTAATCTTAGAAATACATCAGCGAATGTCATCCTAGCAGTTACAACAGTCGTTCCTTCCAAATTGGCAGCCTCATTGGCTCCCACGACTCATATGGCCACAACATAGCCAGTGTCTACAACATCTACATCAGAAGCAAGTACAACAGGTACATCTGGAGAAGAAGCAACAAAGTTAGTTAAAGCTATGGAAGAAATATCGATACAAGCAACGGAGATGAATAAGCTCAAATAAAAGGTGACAAGCTTGGAAACTGATTACAAGCATGCCAAAATCATGCACAAAGAAGAAGTGCAAAAAGATACCAGGATGAGTGAGAGATTGAAAGCCATAGAGAGGGACCTAACACTAAAAGAACTCCTTGGGCAGGCTAAGGAACTACTATGGGCCAACAGCATTTACTCTTGTTGATTTGAGGCTTCTGCGATCTATATTCTGTGTAGTGTTGTCTTCCGAAGTCATCGCATTTAGGTTTGTTGGAATCAACGTTTCGAACCAACCTCTGTGGTTCATCATCAGGAATTAGATCCATGAGTGAATAAGTCAGAACTCGATAGGTTTTAATAGGTACGGCTAGGGTTGGGATGGGAGTGAATGTTAGCCGACAGTTTGGGTAATGATATAGTTCATTTTAGTTTTTAATAACTATGTATATAATTAATTGGTTTATTAAATTTATGATTTTAATGATTTGTGTTTATTTAATTTATTTGGTAAATGAATTTTATTTAGATTCAGTTATGCTTAAATGAGAAGTTATAGTTTATTAAATTTATGATCTTAATGATTTGTGTTTATTTAATTTATTTGGTAAATGAATGTTATTTAGATTGAGTTTTGCTTAAATGAGAAAATGTTAATCAGTATAAATATAATATTATGTAATAGATTAATATTATTGATAAAAATATTTATGTTTTAAATTAAAAACGATTTATGTTTTTAAATTAAATACAATTTTATGTGAATAATGTCGCAATTATAAGTTTCATTATATTCTAATAGCAATTTAATATTATGCCCTAGAATCATCTTATTAATAATCCAAAAAATGAATATTATGTTTTAAATTCAATGAATTATTGTTATAGAATAAATTACCCTTTTTATCTTTTAATGTATATGTGAATGAAGATTGAATGTTTATTTATTTATTTATTATTATTATTATTATTATTATTTTTTAAATGAATGTGAATATTAAAATAGTAATTATGAAAATTATTTATTCATGATGAATTTTTATGGAACCGGTCTAATGAATGTGTTGATTGAGATTGGTGAATTAAAGTTATTAAATTCAAATTTATGAAATATGTTGAAATAGTGATTATGAAAATTATTTATTTATTGAGGATGATTTTATGAAGCTGGTTTAATGATTTTAGGGCTCGTGTTATAATGGAGGGTCATGGAGGTAAAGTCAAGGGATAAGGGGGTGAAAAAATTAGGAGGAGGTAGGATCAGAGGATAGAGTAGGGATCCAATTATCACTAATTTTCCAACCCTCGTCGCGGTTAAGGTTGTTAGGGTGTTTACCTATTTCAATAGCTTCTCTGAATTTCCTATGGTGATAATGATCAATTTTGGCCACCACACAAGAGTTTTCAATACAAATGTGGTGATTGGTTTTACTAGAGTGCTCGGCCAAAGCTGAGGTTTTGGAGCGATTCTGTTTGATGTCAGCTGCATGTTCTTGAATCCTAGTTAAGATCGATCAACCAGTCTCACCAATGTAGGTTTTTCCACAAGAACAAGGAACCAAATAGACCCCTTTGTGGAATTTAGGATCAATGGGGTCTTTTACTGATTTTAAGCATCTGCTAATGGTGCTCATAGGTTTGAAGGTAGTTCTTATATTGTTCTTCTTCAAAATGTGTGAAATTTTATCAGTGGTGCCTAGTATGTAGGGTAAGTTGACCTTGCCAGCACACTCATCCATAGGTTGTTTGTTTTTAGGATTCTCAACCCTCTTGAAAGCTTTGATTCCTTGGTGTTTACTGTAACCATTAATTTCAAAAATGCCTGTGGGATGGTTCTTCTCTTTCTCAAAATGATCATAATCTGAAATGAGAATAGCACTTGTAGCAAGGGTGTTGAGAACCCCTAGTTTTTGAGTAGGATGGTGGTGTGAGTTTGCGTGAAGGTAATGCTCTGTGTGTGTTTTCTTGCGATATACCTGGTGAGATATTGAGCCATCCTGGTTTCTTTTGATTAGGATGTCAAGAAAGGGAAGGCTGCCATTCTCTTCCACTTCCATAGTGAATTGGATGGAATCAGATTGGTTGTTAAGGTGTTTCAGGAAGATGTCTAATTTATCTTTTCCATGAGGCCAAATAATATAGGTGTCATCAACATATCTTTCCAAAGCTTAGGTTTTAATGGGGAAGATTCAATGGCTTTAGTTTCAAAATCTTCCATAAATAGATTGGCAACGATAGGAGACAGAGGTGATCCCATAGCTACACCGCAAGTCTGCTCATATATATCATCTTTATAACTGAAAAAGGTTGATCTTAGGAAAACTTCTACTAATTTAGCAGTGTCGGGATCAATAATTTTATGGATTACCTCCATGGCTTCACCTATGGGTATGTTAGTGTAAAGAGATTTCACGTCAAAACTTACTAAGATGTCATTTTGGTCAAGTTTTATATGTTTGATTTCATTGATGAAGTGATTGGAATCTTTCACAAAGGAACTAGTGTTCCCTACCAAGGGTTTAAGTTTTTTATCAAGGTATTTGGCGAGATGGTAAGTGGGACCGCCAATGGTGTTGACAATTGGTCTTATGGGGACACCTTCCTTATGAATTTTGGGGGATCCATAAATCCTAGGTGTGTAGGGATTGGTTTCAATAATATTTGGCCATCCATTCACCTAATATTTGAACAGATAGATTTAATAAAGATGGCTATAGAGGCCATCCAAAGAGTCAAGTAAGAATTAGGAGAGATGCCCGAAGATGCTACTAGGATTATCCAGTTCCTTAACAACAACAAAAAAGTATGAACTCCAGGAATTAGAAATATAGGACAAAACAGGGACCATTTTGGAGGTAAGAAAGGTCCTCTCCAAGAGAAACTTAATGCTAAACTTGGAGGACAAATGTCAGAATATGCAGGTAGCCATTAATAAATTTATGGCTAAGTTTCAAATTTTGAGAGAGGAAGGGTTACCTAGTCCCTTAGTCATAAATGACAAGCTCATGACACAATAGGATTACAACAGCAAAACCAGAGAGCTAGCAAAAGAACAGGTCCGTGCATCATCAATCAAGGCATTGCCAACAGTGAAAGTTCTCTACCAGACATTTGAAAACTTGTTTTACCTCTAGCACGAGGTAAAACACTTGTTCATCACTAAGCCTACTTTTGCTAAGTACATAGAGGCAGATGAAATATATAGGAGGATGTTGAAAATAAAATTACCTGATAATGAAACATGGGAAAAGTTGACTGATTTACTATAGTAAAATGTAGTAAAGAGGTTAATGTATAGTAAAAATAAAATAGCCAAGTAGAAAGATGAAGACATATCAGCGGACTCAAAGTGTATCAGTGTTAAAGTGTATCAGATGAAATCGTAAGGTTAATGAAGCTTCCAACATGAAAGATCAAACAACAAGGCAACATAAAGGGCTAAAATCAAACCATAAAAGCCAGCAGTACCAAAATAAAAGGGGACAACATGAAGCAGTTCAATAGTTGTCTCTATCTTCTTGCAAGAAGATATTTTATTTCCTAGATTAAATCTCCAATTAGTTTGAGATATTTTGTAATAAACTTTTGTATAAATACTCCACATTTTGAAGTGTGTAGGGTGGATTCTATTAGACATTTCTATAGACTTTTTGATCAAGAAGACTTCTCAAGGTCATTGTATCAGTTGATGAGCCAACAAGCTGGATTGATTAATAAAGAACAAACTTTTCAAGGATTCATGTGTTGAGCAAAATTTCATACAAGTATTTTCATGTGTTTTTGTCAAATTATCTCAAAGTTATTTCATAATCTTATATGTGCTTCAATCTAAATGCTATAACTAGAATAATATTTCAGAACTTGTTTAAATCACACTTTATTTTAACAGTTAAGCATTTGAATGTTTTCTTATGATATTTAAATTAAAGAATTCAATTGCTCTTTGGTTTAAATTGATTTCATGAATAATCTAAGTTAAAGGATCCTTTACTACCCTTTGAATTCGATTACCCCTTCCTTCCTCATTCATAATCTAGGTCTGAGAACCCTTAACTGCTCTCTCACCCCGAGTGAAACCCTTTCACCCCTCAGTTTCAAATATCAGAAATAAGCTCAACAATCTTGCCCTTGCAACATCCTCTTTACTGAGTTAATCCAATGTTGCTCCCTTATTAGTTGACTCCCTAGCCCAATGGTCCGAAAGAAATCAATATATCCATCTATCTAAGCAGATCCCACCATCCTGTCTCAAACAAAATAAAAACCCCTTGAACAATCATAACTATTCTAAAATCATATTAACTAAAACAAAGTTAAATTTTAAAGAGAGAGTCCTCTCTAAGCATCAGGAAGGCTAGGTACTTATCTCCAAAAGTGGATAGTGGTTACCTTTGGTTTTTCATTATTATTACTTCAAAGGAATTACTAGAGCGATAACAAGTTCCAAAACCCAAACATAGGGCTAACCAACCAGTCGCCTAAACCGAAACAACTCCCAACCAATTCCAAAACCCAATCCCATGTCTCACCGACTAGTTTCTATAAACTAAGATCACTAGAAATCCAGTGGGTTGCAGAATCCAAGCACATGACTCACTGACTAAAATACCAGTCAGTTCCAGAACACAAACACAAGGTTCATTCACTAGTTCACAACCAATAATTACTATCTAACTCCCCACTATGGAAAATGAATGTGGAATAATGATAATGAATGGTTAAACCCTCCAGAAGAAAATTATCATCCTTTAATATGCATGGTATATCTCTGCCATGTGGCACCCCATGATGCTGTGTGGCCCCAAGTTCCCATTTTATCCTAACATTGAACACATCAACATGTTTCCTTTGCCCTTGTGGAGTTGCACTACCCTCCATATTCTTTACCATGGAGTGCGCTCTACAACGAGCTTATTTTATTTTTATTAAAGCATGTAGAAAAGTTACATTGTATTTACAATCTTGGCCCTCCAATCAGTTAGCCAAAATTAACATATATGTACCTAAGCACGCTAGCCCCAAAATAACTCTAGCTCACTAGCCTAAGAGTTATATACATCTAAATCACTAGCCTAAATATCAGTGTACATATATTAACATTATCATAACTCGACCCATAGACCTAACCATGTGGGTATTTCCATAGGTACCCTAGCCTTAATATCTACGTGCATACATGTACAACCAAGGTTTCTGATGCGGGTATTACATAGAACAACAAAAAAATAATGCATTATGTGGATATATATATATATATCAGGGGATTTGATGAAGTTGTTCATACTTGATTTTAGAAGTGTATGATAATGTTGTAACTGGGCTTTTCAAGTATAATATATATGGATGGGCTTCTTGTAAAGCTTGAGTGGAAGGAAGATTTACAACTGCATGAATACATTTATGTATGGTCAACAATTTAGTTTTGATGTGTTGTTGTGAGGATGTAAATTCTGGTGGTTACACATGTTGTGGGTAGAACCAAGCTCTTATTTGAACCTTGGTTCAATCCTTAAGACGCTTGAAGAAAACCCATATAATCATTTTGAGTTGAAAAGGAAGGAAATGCCTTTTCATTTGGGTTATTCAGACAAGTCTGGTAGTTTGAATGTTTGGGAGAAATGACAAGAGGGGAGTTTGAATGGCCTCGATATAAGTGTGGATTGGGTTTCCAATAATATAGATAAGCCATATATGACATGGGGCCCTCCTCAAGTGTCACATTATAATGTTTGAGGCTAGATTCCAAAGCAAGATGAAACTCAATTGAAGTCCACGGTGGGGCCCTCTAATGGAAAGGAGGCGCAAGTTTGGTTGGATGATGGATGCATTCTAAGATCTCAGACATCCAAGGTGTGGAAAAGGTTGAATTATAGAAGGCTTGGATATGGGCCGAGCTTGAACTACATTATGGACATCATTGATGGTCGAGATACATCAGGGAGGTCCGAGGGTTTGGGAGTTTGTCTAGTCGCAATTTTCGTACACACCTGGATATCCCTTGGGCTAGATATAAAAATGGAAACTCATGAATTTTGCATGAAGAGTTGAGGGTTTATTTACACTCAAGGATTAATGTTAATATTTTGATTTACTTACTATGTAATCACCATACTTAAGCGTAATCAACATCTCACTAGGTTCGACATAAGGTAATTATGGATATTGGGGAAAGGTTGACAAAAAGTGTGGAACAAGTACATCCTTGTCACTAGACATAGAATTTGTCATCATGTTGCACCTAAATTGGGTACTAGTCTCCTTCACGTCTTGACGTGATAGTGTTGGATACGCTAATGTAGAGGCATAGTAGAAGAGTATTATCATTGAATCCTGAAATTTATTATAATGTGAATTCGTTGATCTACGTAGAGGACTGATACTCGATGAGATCCTGGTTTGATCTATGGTGGCAAGTACCATGTGGCTTGGGTATGGTCGTGTGGGATGCCACATGTCATTTTGGTTTATGTGGATTAGTGACATGATATAACTATTAATGTGGTATGTTAACAATGTGACACGTGTCAGTTACTAATGGTATTATTAGATGGCTAAGGGGTCTAGTTTTAGATGACATGTGGCATGACCAGAGGATGTCATGTGGTAGGGTGACATCATCAGATAGATAGTGGAAGTGGTTGATGTGGAATATCATGTTGGTTTGGCATGTACATGACACTTGGCGAAGGTTCTTTGGTTCCATCTGTCCACGTGATACCTATGTGGAGGCCTACATGGATGTGGACCACGTCACTGCAGAGAGTGGTTCCACGAAACTGTTTTGCAGTATCTCAGGAATAATAGGGAGTAGTTTTGTGGTTGATGGAAGTCGTGGGAATGGAATATTCTTGTCACTTAACATACAAGTTCCTAGGGCATTGTGTCTAGTCTGTCAAAATGATATATTAAGCCTTGGCACTGTGCTGCAATAGCATGACAGAAAAATATTTGACCCAGGAGATAGAGGAGATGACTCATGGCATAGAATTCAAGGTTACTAATTGAATTTATATAATTATTTACTACATAAAAGTGAAGGGTTGGACTCATGGAGTCTGAAGATTAGGTGATGTGGCAAACGTCGGGTGGTCTCAACCTTGACCAGATTGGTGCCCATAATGATGTGGAACTACTTGCATGAGGTGGGGTTTCCATGAGGTTTCCATGTGAATACCATGTGGCATGATCTTGCCTAGGTGGTAAGAGTTAGATGGCTAGTCTTCAAATTGGTATAACATTTGATCCAAGAGTTAGATCAAGAAAAAAATTATATTAGCATAAAGATCACAATGAGTTGAACACAATGGTGTCATTCAAATTTAACTCCACTAACTTTGTGAAAGGAGGAATTTGTAACCCCAATTCCATAATGAAAACATGGAAGTTGAGTTAAAGAAAATTAACAACTCTCATTCAGACTAGAAGGATATAAGGACATGGGAGATTGTAGTTTACATTTGTTTGTTCTTTTTTTCCTTACAACTATTGATATAGATTTTTTAAGCCCTCATATTTCACATACTCCTCTCGATATCCATGATGCGAAAATGGCTTCATGTGCATAATGGCTTTGAAAGTTATTATTTTTGGAGTTGATTCCATGAAAAAAAATAGTGAACTTGTTCGTAAAACCTTTTACATTTAATCACTAGAAGATATTGTTGTAAAATTCCATCAATTTATTTTTTCTTACTTGTTGGAGCTTACTTTGATACCACAATTTGTTAAATTATCTAAGCCCAACAATCATATTAATGTTCCAGTAAATTTATATATCCATTTTTGTATTTTTACTAAAATCCCGAAAAATTTAAATCTAAAATCTACACAGTTAACACAATTGAGCTTTTAACAATTTATGCACACCAAAAAAAAAAAAAAACCAAACATGCAATTTTTACATAGCTATTTATACTAAAAAATCTAGTGTGAGGAAAAACCAACAGAGAGGGATTTTATTAGGTTTAAGGATAATATTACAGTTGTAGTACTAGAGATATTATAGGCAATCAACAACCTCAAAAATGTATCCTTCCCTTCTTCTTGGTACGACTTGAAGCATGACCTCTTTCTACAACATTGTACAACCCATTTCCATGGCCCATGGCTCAACCTCTTCAAAAAAAAACTTAACCTATTTTGTTATTCACTTATCCTAGAGTATGGCCCCTCTCCTCAGTTGTTTGACTTTCCTATTTTTCACCGAAGTCAACTCTCTTCTCTCTCACTCAAAGTGATTTGGAAAATAGTGTGTTCTTCACTCACCCATTCCAACAATTTATAATTTTTCTAAAGCTAGATACCATGGGTCATCAGAATACCATGGATAATACCATGGGTCATCAAAATACCATGGGTAGTACCATAAGTTTATACCATGGGTCATCATTTAGCCTAATATTACATTAATTAATTAAATCAATGTATTTTTTCCTAAGTAAAACTTAGGAATAATTAAAAATTGTTCAAGTAAGTAATTATTAAGTTGTCTTTTGAATGCTTGGACACAAGGCCTATGCAGATACACCTATATGAGCTACAATTTTCAACACTTCCTTTTAGTGAGGAAGGTGTTTTGCACCACCCCTAACTTGTACTTGAAGAAGACAAACTTGCCTTCCATCAAAGCCTTTGTGAGTATGTCTACAACTAAAAATCTATAGGTAGATATTGTGGCTTCACCCTACCTTTCTATACAAAATCTTGTATGAAGTGATACCTGATGTCTGTATGTTTTGAATTGTCAAAAAACACTAGATTTTAGGAGAGCTTGATGTAACTTTGATTGTCACGATGTATCATGATCGGCTATAACTCCTGATCAAACAACCCCATGAGTAACTTTCAAAACCAAATGGCCTCACATGATGGAAAACTTATTTCCATGTACTTAGCCTCATCAAAAATCACCGCAACTAACTTTTGTTTCATGTTGAACCAAGAAATAGCTCTAGACCCCAAGTTGAAACAATAACCCGAAGTACTTTTCCTTTCAACTGCATTGCATACCTTGTCAACATCCAAATAACCCATTAGCTTTACTCCATCTCCTTAGACATAATTCAATCCATACTCCACCGTACCATGTAGATACCTGATCATGTGTTCTATATCCACCTTGAGCAATCACTTTGGCTCAACCACAAATTGATTGAATGTTTTGAATATAAAACATATCTAGGTTGGTGTTGACTAGGTACATAAGAGAGCCAATCAACTTCCTGTATAAAGTGGAGTCTACTACCTTTAAATTGAAAGCATCAATTTTATTCTAATTGGTCACCATTTTCATAGCCATAGACCTTTAGTCCAACATCCCAAATTGCTTTAGGATCTCCACAACATACTTCCCTATCCAAGGAAGATCTGTACATCTTTCTGCCACACCTCTAGCCTTAGAAAACTACAATCCATCAACCTCATATCCTTCATCTCAAAGTTTGAAGAATTGTCCCTCTTGAAATACACAATGAGCTTCTTTGAACCTGTAAGAAACAATTCATTTACATATAACACAAGACCAATATGTAGTAAATGTTTGAGTTAGCATCACACTTGGTGAAGCCCATCCCTAGCAAATAGTTGTTTATCCTAGAATACCATGCATGTGGTGCTAGCTTGAGTATATACAAATTTTTCTTTAATCTGCATACATGGGAATCCCTCTCATGGACCTCAAAGCCCTCTAACTACTCTATTTAGACCTCCTCCTAAATCACACCATTAAGAAATGCTATCTTGACACCCATCTAATGGATATTTCAATCCATATCTACAACAATGGAAATCACATCCCTAATGGAGGTATACCTAGCTATATGGGTGAATGTATCATCATATTCAACTCCCTGTCTTTGTGAGAAACCATTAGCCATGAACCAGACTTTGAACTTCCCAACATTTCCCCTAGTAGTGTGTTTAATCATATAGATCCACCTAGACCCCACATATAGGTTTCAACCTTTTACATAAATTACCTACATATGGATTCTAAAAATAGAAAATAAACAATGGAGAGAGCATAAAACATAAAACATTTATACACAAAGATTTCCCCCTGGATCCCAAAACTGGGACTACCAGATTGATTTTTCATTATATTCCTTTCGATGTTACAATAAATATATATAAATTCTGAGGCACTCATAAACCCCGATCCATTATCCTTGTATTAGAACATAACAATATTCCCCTTGACCAGATCTACAAAATACCATGGGAAAAAAACCATCATGCCCAAAACCATGTGTGAAAACCACGCACAAAACCATAGGTAGGTCCACTCACCTAATATAGGGTCCAAAAAAAATTTCCCTTGGATGTTGCCCCAGACCCCATAGAGGGGGGCTACCATCCCCCTCAAACCCCCTTGCTATGCTTGACACAATGAACAAGGTGAGCTATCACCCCCCTTGTGATTCCCTCTCCCCGCATGTGGGGCTAGTCATGGAAATAATATAACACACACCCAACAACACCACTAATTTCCCTTCAGGCCATGGCACAACCTCCCATACATATTTCTTCATGATGGAAGAATACTCTTCCACCATAGCATCCCTTTGCACTTGTTACTCATATGCCTCCTGAAAACTGGAAGGCTCAGCCTCAATAAAATTGTTCATAAGATACATGTACTTAGAAAATCTCTATCTTAGTATATTCTCCCTGAATGAAGTCATAGGAGGATCCACATTCTCTTTAAATTCCATCAAGGTATGTTTTTCCGATTCCAACCTCTTATTCCTAGAAGTATCAACTTGGGTAAATGGAGCATCATGCTCCTTCTCATTCTCGTACTACTAATATTGCACACATGTCAAATATCATATAATTTGTAATGGAAGTCTCCCTTACTGCCTTGGTGCTTTCTGATCCTAAACCTCTACTAATTTTGGCACTAAGCCATAGGTTTTTCTAAGAGCCCTATCGTCCTCAAATTTTAGATCCCTCTACACCACTTCCTTCCTAAGTGCAAGAATGTAGGCTCTATAAGCCTTTGAGGTCTCATTGTATCCAACGAAGATACCCCTATCCAGAGTAGGGTCAAGCTTCATCATCTTCTCTGATGGAACATGGCAATAAACCAAGCACCCAAAAATGCGAAGATGCCCAATCTCTATTTTCTTCCTCGTGAATGCCTCTTTAGGGGTCATCCTCCCCAACACCTTGTGTGGATTCCTATTTTGCAAATAAATTGACATGTTACATGCTTCTACCTATAAAAACACAAGTAGATCCTAATCATGTAGCATCTCTTTATCTACACCAAGAATAGCTCTATTCCTCTTTTATGATGCTCCCTTCTATTATGGGTTATATGGAACTATCAAATCCCTCTTAAATCCAAAATCTACATAAAACTCCTTGAAGGCATTCGAGGTGTACTCGCCTCCATTGTTAGATCTAATCACCTTGATCTTTCTCTCCATCTAGTTCTCCACAAGAACTTTGAACTCTTGGAACCAACTAAAGATCCCATCCTTGGCCTTCATAAAGTAGATCCAGGTTTTCATGGAATTGTCATCTATGAAGGTTACATAATAGCTAAGCGCTCCAACAAATATCGTTGACATGGGCCCACAAACATATGAATGGATTAAGTCAAAGATCCCTTTGGACTTGTTGTCACTATGGGGAACACATTCTTGGTTTACTTTCACATGGAATATCCCTTGCACACGTCATGTTATTATGTAGTAAAATCAGGAAGCCCAGTCACGACCTACCAGAGCACCTTGAGTGCTCCATGGTGCAAGTTTGCCACTCTTCTATGCCACAACTCCCCCAAGTCATGCCTACTACTATAAGTCCTCACCAATGCTTTGGATTGCTTGAAATGAAGTATGTACAACTTGTTCATTCTCACTTCAAGCATCTTTGTTGAGCTAAATATGTAACCCTTGGGACATATATGCACCTTCTATCTCAGTAATCTACTACACAACCCTTGTCTTCCAAGCCTGAAACAAAAAATAGATTTTTCAGTAAGCCTAGAATGCACAACACATCCTTCACCAGTAGAGGATTTACACTCTTTCTAAAACTTGAAAGTTCCACTACTAGTTGGCCTATACTTGGCATTGTCGCCAAGCTCAATGTGGAAGTCCAAATTGTGCTCCTTCAAACTGGTAAAGTAGTCTCACACTCTAGTCATGTGACATGAAGCTCCACTATCAATGCACCACACACTAGTGGCCGTTGATCTAGAGAGACAAATGATGAGTGAAACATTATCCTAAAATATGGTTGCAAACTCATTCATCTCAGTTGTAGCAGCGACCTACTTCTTTTATTATTTTCCCTTTTTCTTGTTATGGAATTGGCTAGCAAAATGCCTTTGCTAGTGGCATGCAAAAGAATTTCACTTTGTTGGCATCAAAATTACTTTTATTTCCCTTTGAGATAGCTCCTTCAGTGGAGTATTTCTTGGCCTTTCCCTTACCCTTAGAGGTAAGGGTTATGCTCTCTCCCTCCTCATTCTTCTTCTTTTGGTCTCCATGCTAAGACCCTTCTCTAATCTCTTCCTGTATGAAATCATCCCACAACCTTTTACAAGTTGAAAGACGCTCTTGTTTCATGATGCATTTTACAAATATATCCCAATACTTTGTAAATCCATTCAAGGCCATACACACCAGGTCATAATAATGGGTTGTATCCCTTATGATTTCCATCTCATCACGCACTTGCTTGTGCCTAGTAAGGTAGGAAGTCATGTTCTCTCCCTTGGACATCTTGGTGATGTGGAGCTTGTCCCTAAAGATCATCTTTTGATTCTAGTTTTCACTCTAGTATAGTTTAGTGAGTGCATCACACATCGCTTCTTTAGTATTTTTCTTAGAAAAATGGGTAATTGTGTGATCATTCAACTTGTCCAATATGATTTTATGTTCCCTTGCTTCTTTCACCTTATGGATGTTGAGGGAAATAGGATTTGATGTCAGCAACACCAACAAGGAGTTAAACAAGTTCCACAACTTATTCTCCTTGAGAGCTATTGTGATCTAAACTTTCCACTAAAGATAGTTTGAGGCTCCTTCTAACATGTCTTCATACTTGACAATGGTTTCCATGTAGATTAAACCCTTGAATAACTATTTGTTGAAAACCTTAGAAGGAAAATGAACCCTTTTGAGATTGAAACTATGCAATGCTTGAATTTATTTCAAACGCTTAGCTTTGATACCATTTTAAATTCTCTAAGCCCAACAATCAAGTTAATGTTCCAGTAATTTTTTATAGATTTTTATTTTTACTGAAAACCTAGAAAAGTTAAATCTAAAATCTATGCACAATTAACATAGCTGATATTCTAACAATTTATGCATACTAGAAACATAAATTGAAACACTGAATTTTTACACAACTATTTACCTTGGAAAACCCCAATGTGGGGAAAAACTAGCGAAGAGGGATTTTATTAGGATTCAGGAAAGTGTTATAGTAGTAGTACTAGATATATTACTACCAATCAACATCCTCAGAAATTAGTCCTTCCCAATGGTCTCCTTACCCAATATACATACAGTGCTCACACTTCTTTATTGTTTGAACCAAGACAATGAGATATTTGTCGTATGTATTTTAGTTCAAAACTACTTCATGTAATAGCTTAAAATGATAGCACATTGATTTTCCCCCTTACATTTATACTACTCTCACGAACATATACACTAGCATCTATTTCTATTTTAAAAGAATTCTAGAAGTTTGATAGTGTTAGGGTTATGTATCAAGTAATCTCTTATTTTATTTCTTTAAATGAAGTTCATTGATTCTTACCCTTGGAAAATCTTTTGACTAACTATTATAGCATGTTAGAGGCATTACCACAATTGAAAATGGTGTTATGAACTTTTTAAAGTATTAGACACCATAAAATTCCTAACCTCTATGACATTAGTATAAATGTGTTATTTAAGGATGGCCTACATATTTATAGGATCAAACTTCAACTCACCTCCACCAATCACCTATGTTAAGTAAACCAAGGATTTCTTGGTAATTTGTTTGCCACAATTTCATGTTTCCTTAATGTTTCTAGCTCAATTCTTATGTAACACATGCTCATCCTAAGTATAACTAAAGGTCAAAATGTTTCCTAGATAAAACATGAAAAATGAATCTAGGAATGGATACAAAAAATCATGCATTAATCACATAAAATTAGTTGGTGCATTACTCAAACCGAAAGGCATTATCAACCACTTGTAAAGACCTTGCTTTTCCTTAACAAAATTTTTATGATGTGTTCTTATTTGATCCAATCATATCTAAATTTCAAATCTAGATTGGTAAAATACTTTACTCACTACAATTGACCTAATAATCCATTTGTCTAAGGCAAATAATACCAATTTTAGAAAGTGGTTAGATTTAATACTTTACAGTCAATACACATTCTCAATGTCTCATCCTTCTTTAGATTCAAAAAGTTAAGAAAATGTATTTCATATTTAAAATTCTCAATCTTATCCTTACCAATTCATTAGGGTAATATTGCATATTTAAATATCTCATTCTTCAATTGTACAAAAACATTCATTTCTACTATAATAAACACATGAAACCCCAAGGGTTATCTCAATTGGTCGAGTCCCCGTTGTTACATGCCTCACTGTTCAGGACATCACTGGGTCAATTGTTCGGGACATCACAGGGTCAATTCTCCTCGATGCCCTTGGGGTTAGGCCCTTCTAATGCCCAAATTTTCTGGTAAACAAAAAAAACAAAAAAAAAACAAAAAAACAAAAAACAATTTAAATTCATAATACCTCTACATGATAAAATGATTTAATTATATTAAAACTTATATATTATTATGGATTATTTTTTAATCAATATAAAATATGAAATAATATTTTTTTATGAAAAATATTTATATTATAAAAATAAATCTAAAACCTACTTTAATATATTCGATTTATTTTTCATATCCAAAACGTTTTACAACTGATAAAAATATTAAAAATATTCCGAGAGATAACTCCCACCCTATCAAAATGTGATGGAAGGGGATTGCTTACAAAATACATTTATGTTTATGATCATAAGGATTAGAAAGAGTGAACAATAGAAGTATTGATTTTCTTCATCGACGTAAATGATATTTGACTTGCATTGTTAAAGAGATGAGATGTCATTGTGTGGAAGACAAGTTTCATGCAAAATCTGGTTTGTTTGCTTTTCTTGGTATGAATGCTAATCAAAATCAACATCAACTTATTCTTTAACTTTAATATCAACTTATTTTTTAACTTGCAGTTTGTCAAAGTCTCTTTAAGCAGCTATGCATGAAAGATAAGTGGTTAGAGTTGTTTTTTTTTAATATAAAACAATATCCTATGATCTCATACATTTAAAACTGATTTCGTATAATAATATGAATCCTAAGTTTCTTGCTATTTGTGATGGGGCTTTAAATCTCTAATTTGAGATATGCGTTCTTATGTATTTCAATTTTTTATTTTTATTTTTATTTTTTTTTTAAATTAATTGTATTTTGAATTTATTTAGTCATATTTTTTTGTCAAAATTTTCTAAAATTTATTGGTAATTTACTAGAATAAAAAATTTGAGCTATTAATTCTCCACAATCCAAATGTCTTATTCTCTACAATCCAAGTGCCTCCAAATTTTTTTGAAAATATAAAATTCATACACATATCAAAACCCCATTTAAAAAAAACAAACAAACAAAACATCACTAACTAGCCAAAAAAATATTGAGTCATATTGAGACGAAAACTTTAAAACATATAATAATTAGAAAATATCTAAAAAAAACTAAAAGAAAAATGTTTATTAAAAATATTCATAATTACAATGGTTTTAATAAGAAAATACCTATAATATACAAAGATAGTAAGATTTTATAGAAATTATAAAAAAGAGAGAATGTTGAAGAAAAGTATTCATTATGAAAATTTATGGTTTTAATAATATACGAGGATAGTGAGATTTGATAGAAATTTAGAAAAAAAGAAAATGCAGAAGAACAATGTTCATTAACAAAATTAAATTATATATATATATATATATATATATATATATATATAATTAATTAATTAATTTAAATTATTTATTTTTTATAATAAATGTTTAATTGTTAAATTTTTTTAAATCTTAAATTTGTTAATTTTCTTTTAATAAATTAGTTTAGAAATATATTCCCATTTAAATAAATTAAAAACACTTTATACTTGTAGATTTATTAATAATAATAAAAATAAAGTTTAATATTATAATTACAATTTATATCTATTTTTGAAACTCATCCTCGCGTAAATGTTTTTGAACTCATTATCATTATCGTGTAGGCATATGTTAATTTTTCTTTTCATCTTATATTTTATAGTTATAAAAAAAATAATGATATATTTTAAGTTATATAGAATTTTAAATATTTTTATTTTTTTTCTAGGTTAAGACTAAACTAAGTACCTACGAGGAATTGAACCAGTGACCTATCGCAAGAAGTGCCTTAACAGCGCACCATATAGAATTTTAAATATTAATTATATTATATTTTAAAATTTATATTTATCTTTTGATATTTAATATAATTATAATTTGTTTTACTATAAAAATTATCAAAATAACAAATAATATTAATGGGAAACTAACAAATTTTATTTATTAATTTTAAAAGAGAGAAAATAATCTTGATTAATAATATTTGCTATTATAATTGTGTTGATTGATAAAATATAGATTAATTAAATTATATAAAATTTAGTTTTCATATGATTTTTAAATATTTATCATTACAATTGGGTTAATTGATAAAATATAGATTAATTATTTATATAAATTTAAATTTCTTTAAATTTATAAATATAAAATACAAAAAATTTAAACACAATAATCCTATAACAATAATAATAACTATAACAATTATAATAACAGCAGCAAAAATAATAATATGTATTTTTAATTTGTGAGAGAAAATAAAATATTTTGTTAAGGTGACCCATGGCACAAATGTTCTCTAATGACATCAAACACTAAAATAACGAACACTAAAATAACGATTGATTGGTTCTTTCCATTATCGGCGACAGTGATCGATCGCTTCCTCGAACATTCGGAGATTTGAAAAAAACTCCATTACCTTTTCAATGTTAATCACCGATCTCTAAAATCCATAAACCATATTAAAAAAAAAAAATTCAACTTGACTATCCACAACCACAAAGATGTAATTCTCAAAGTAAGAAATGAATTATTTCTTACTATCCACAACCACAAACACGTAACCACCAGATGGATTATTTCTTACTTCAAGAAAACAATACCAAAACATACTAGTCACCGATCTCTAAAATCCATAAACCATAAAAATTCAACCCCAACTATCCACAACCACAAAGATGTAATTCTCAAAGTGATTATTTCTTACAATCCACAACCACAAACATGTAATTCTCACCACCAGATGGATTATTTCTTACTTCAAGAAAACATAGAGATCTTAAAGTCAGATCGTATTTATTTTAAATCTGACCAAAAATAGAAATTTCTTTTATGATATTTCATTTATCATCCCGAGCTCATCCCTCCTAATTGGTGGGCGCCCAGTGCTTTCCATATTTCCAGTTTTGAGCTGAAAATTTCTCTTTCTTTCAAATTGATAAAAGCAACGAGATCCGTCACGCATCTTCATGAGTAGGTAAACTAAGTTTTGACGTTAAGTCGTACAGAAAAGATGGCTAGAACGTGATGGGAAGTGAGATACTGAAGTCATTACTTGGGGATTCAGAAAGGAAAACGACTATGTCATCTTCAACAATGAAATCATCATCTTTTAGAATATCTATTATGCCTAGGTTTCGGGGTCAAGTCTCCAACGTGGAAATTTGACGAATACTCTACATCCACCAACTTGTTAGAATTTCAAATGAATTCTATTATTAAAAGAAACCAAAAACAAAAAACGATTTCTGAGTTTTGAAAGATTTTAACTTTGAGCGAAGACAGAGAGGCACTTGTAATAGGAAGACGAAAAGATGAGTAAAAAGAATTAATGTAATTTTTTAATATGGAGATGACAATAAATAGTATTATGCGTAGATTTATTTTAATTCGAGATCTATCAAAAATCTAAAAAATCAAATATCTTGAAATACAAATCTCTTTTAAATTAAAAAAATATTTAACAATTTGATAACATTTAACCTCTCTAAACAAAATTTAAAAAAAACAACGATAACACTTAACTACAACATATATTGTAACATTAGCTCTCGCTATAAATTTAACGAAGACTAAATTAGACAAACACTTTGGCAGCTCTAAAAAGTATTTTCATATCAGGAAAACTTCAACTACAACATACAGTACCATTGGCATTAGAAGTTCAACAACCATTGCCCTTATACTTGTGCGTGTGGTGGTGTTCTGAATTGGAGCGGTGGGGTGTGGTGGTGTTCTGAATTGGAGCGGTGGGGAACAATCAACTACAACACACTCGACTTGAAACACATACACATATGGATCGTGACAAGTCAAAACACAGAGCCATTCAATATTATTTCATCACGAAATGATAAGAGTTTAGAAAAGTGTTGTTGGTTATGAGCATCGTTGAGCAAACTATCATGGACTTGGTCACCTAGAGTGAAAGTGGTGATAACTTTCACGGATGGATACAATGGAGTATCTAATTTTAACTTTCACTAAACGTTCTTACCATTGGTAAGTATTTTACTTTACATGTAATGTTAAGCTTAAGTACACAGGCTTGATTTGTGTTGGACATGAATTTTATTATTGATGAGTGAAAAATGATTTCATAATTTTTTAAATTTATTAATTTATTTGTTTTAAGTTTTGGAAGGGTTTTGGCATATTTTCAGATTTAATTAATTTATTTAAAATTTGGAAGAGATTTTTTGGAATTACAAGTTTGGGTTGTAAAATCTCTACAATAGGGTTTTTTTAGGGTGCTGAATCTATATATACAAACAAAAACTCATTTTAAACAACAAAAAATAAGATTTGGCAAAAAATCTCTTAATTCTATAAAAAGAACTCTAAAAAGTGGTATGTTTAGACAATGCTCTTTTTAAAATCTAAATTTTGTCTCGTTCCAATTCAGTTATAGATATAGGTTTGGAGCTCTTAAAGGTTTTTGTGTGCACTTAGGAAATTAAATAATGTTATAAGGGATTCTATTGGGAAGTGGATTTGTAGAGGCCTTATTAATACTATGTAATTAATGACAATGTAAAATTCTTAAAGTAAAAGGAAGACAATAAAATATGGCTTCTTTGCCTTTCATTTTCGTCATTTTACTTAAATTTTTAACATTCCCTTGATTGTTTTAGAATGCTTGAGTGTGTTTCCAATACTATGTCCTACCACTTGTTTAACCCCAATAGTCATCTCGATTTGTCCTCGTAGCATGTCAAGCCACATTTTTGTAATGCAAATGGTGAAACGAAACTATCTGTTGTGCCAAAAACAAACATAAATTTGATTTTTACATGATTTATCATAGCTAAAGTTTCCAACATAGTGGATTGGATTTCATCTTGATATTTATCAACCACTAAGTAAATATGATGGTTGTTTCCCTATAATTGCGTCCTCCCACATTTACC
Source organism: Pinus tabuliformis (assembly GCA_031772625.1). Classification (NCBI taxonomy): domain Eukaryota; kingdom Viridiplantae; phylum Streptophyta; class Pinopsida; order Pinales; family Pinaceae; genus Pinus; species Pinus tabuliformis. The sequence continues at coordinate 509,975,319 of CM062816.1, read as the reverse complement.
CACTTTGACCGGTGTAAACATGAGATAAGGGTCACTATGATAAAACTCAACCTCCTATATGACCAGAAGGAAATGAATTCAACAAATTAAGACCTTACTGACTTCCCTCAGGTGTTACAGGACCTCCAGGAGCTACCCAACCCCTCTAGGTGTCCAACCCCTAAGATAACTATCTTTTTCACTAACCTAGAGCCTTAATCACTCCCTTTCCAAGGCCTCCAAGTGAATGTAACCCTCCAATCGCTCCCATATGCTTGCTTTCGAGGGACTGTGGACTTTTTCAATCAGGTTTATGCCAACGACCCCGAATTCTGAGCCACTTTTTCAGAGCTAGGACTCAAGGCCCTGCCTAGAACTTAGTGAAACTTCCATAAATGATGAATGACATTGAAACAAGGCTTCCAAACCAGAAATTAAACTAGGACTTGACTTGACCTCTCCCAAAAAACACTGACATTCCATCAAACACATGATGAACATGCAGCCTACAGGTCATGAAGGCATATCTGAAAACTTATTTGAGGTTTAACAAGAAGTATTTATGCCTTCTCATAATAGAACACTAATTAGGTCATGCCTTCATTAACCAGACATTCATTGAATGAAATGTGATAAGATCCATACTTAGATCTGTCATATAACCATGCTTATAACCATAAATATAACAATGATAAAACAACCATTAAAGCCACATAATAACAAGTACATTTACTTATCAAAGAAAAGAGAAACTTAGCTCTTATTAACCATATGCAAAATCCAACCAAGTCAGGGACTTCCACGTACCACCCGACCATAGATTGGGTTGAACCAAATCTTTCTTTCAGCTAATCACCCACATGCCATATTCCAAGCATGAATGTGGGATCTCATGGGATAAACCAATCCATAAAAAACCAAGGGAATCTAGAGGTTAAACCGCCTCCACCCTCACCATATCGTGATCTCACATAAACTGTCTCCAAGATCACAAAACCAAACTAAGATTGGATGCCTCAGAATTACTTCACCATCCCTTGAGGAATTTTCCTCTCTCCACCCACTTATTGAGGGATTCCCAGAAAAAACCATCTCCACCCCCAACCCTTGGGATTTTCCTAAGACCACCTCACCCAAGATCCAAAACCTTCCGGCAATCTAGAGCTCAACCGAGAACGAATCCCATCACACCACAACTATCCAGAAATGGCAAGGAAAGGATAAATACCACTATCAAAACACGGAAAAATCCATTTCGTCCACAAAAATGAAAGCAAATACACACATGTACATACCATGCATGTCAAAATCAACTAGGAAATCATACATGCAACCTATTACCTACAAGTATTCCTACTGAAGTTGCTTGATCCAACCTTTCCTTTCTTGATCCTTGCTTTCCTTTGCTTTCCTTGTCCTTCCTTGTCCTTCCTTTGCTTGCTTTTTTTTCCTTCTCTTCTTGGTGCTTTTCTCCTCTCTACAAACCATTTCTGAAATTAAACTAACAAAAGACTACAACTTGATGCTCTTATATATTTTTATCATTGATGCCTCTAATTTCTTCATTTTCCCTTAATTTTTCTTAAATTTCCTCCTCACATGCAATATGTGATATTTCACCTTCATTTTCTCTTATTCTATTTTATTTTCATAAATAATATGCCAAAAATACATTTTTTCCTTTTCAAAGCCTTTGTCATTTCCTTTTCCAATTTCCCCTTAGCCATAATACACAACAAATGATGCCCACTAGGATGTTTTGCCCAACATTGATCTTGGAATAAGTGTCTTTTGACCTTGGTCTTATTTTTCCTTTATTAACTTTTATTACATTAAATTTTAACCTGGGGTTGTTACATGGCCCTCTTTCCATAAGTGCCTTCCTTCTTTATGTGTTATACCAAGTTGTGTCTCAAGGCAATCACACTAGTAATGAGGTCCCCCACATCTCCAAAAAGTGATACGGGGCGGATTTTAGATATAGTTCCATGCTGATTCGGATTTAAACAGAAACACAAAAAATTATAGAGATAACCATAAACACAAAGATGCAATGGAAATAATACTTCATTTCATTAATGTAAAATACTGAAATATGCTTACAAACAGAAGTGGAAATAAACTTGCTAGGGCAATGGTAGCTTATCTCTGAGAAGAGATGTGGCAGCTACATGCTTCTGAACTGTGTACAATGAGGTTCGAAGGCCTATTTAATGTTGAGAAACAATGGAAAACCCTAAACATCCAAAAACCTAACCCTAGAAGATGAAACACCAAACTGTGGTCCCCATTTGGGTAAATTGGTACATCAACTTCCCGGGCTTCTAACTTTGGCATACGATCTTCGTTTGACGCGCACAATATCTCGTTAGAAAGATCTATCCGAGAACTACAACTTTGGGAAGAGCAACATCGGTCCATGGACCCATGTCGCTCCCAGTTTTCCCAAAAAATGTTGTTTAGGGCCTCAAAATGGCTTCGAAAGTTCAGGACCTGAAAAACTACTAAAAATAGTAAACTCTGCTACAATTAAGGAAACTAAAAAGGTGAAAGAAACAATGGTGGGGGTCCAAGTGGACTTGGCAGGTGGCCACCACTATCCACCTGGATCATTCCTCCCCCCTTAGGAAGCAATGGTGTCCATTGTGTTGAGTTCCTCCATGAGATGAGGAAACTTCTACTGAACTTGGTCCTTGGTGAGCCACTTGCCCCGGTGAAAGAGTTGGCCTGCTTTGATAACTCGATATAATTGGATATTATTCTAGCGAGTGTGCTTGATCTATGTGTCCATGATCTGATCAATTGAAGCTTGTTCCATGCAGTCTGGATTTAACTTTGTGGGTGTGAGTTGTTCTGCAATGTTGGATGTGTCTAGTAATGGTGGAAAGTATGGCTGAAGGCGGTCCACATTGAACATTGGGTGCATGCTAAGGAATGGGGGAATGTTGAGCTCAAATTCATTGTCTCCCACAGCCTTGGTAATGCTGTAAGGACCATATCAGAGTAGTCTGAGTTTTCGATAGGCTCTGGTAAGGCATTCCTTTTGAAAATGCAACCAAACTTTGTCACCCACCTGAAACTTGTGTGGCACCCAATGTTGATCATGTCACTGCTTGTACTTGGCATTTGATTTCTCCAAAATGTCATGGACCTAATGGCGAATATGTTGGATGTGCTCAATGAAGTTGTTTTCATTATCTATCTCAAACTGGACATGAGATGAATCTGTGTGAGTAGTTGCAAATGGCATGGCCACATCAATGGGACATAGTGGCTGGAATCCTAAGCCCACCTGAAAAGGGTTGTGGCCAGTCGAGCTATGGAGAGCTCGGTTGTAGCTGTGCTAAAGATAGGGGAGGCTCTCGTCCCATGTGCGTGGATGCTTTGAATTGTACATGCGCAGAATGTGTACGATCATCATGTTGACAACCTCTGTCTGGCCATCAGTTTGAGGATGGAAGGCTGTGAACTTAGTGAGTTTGGTGTCTAGCATCGACCAAAGACTGGACCAAAATGTACTAAGGAACCTGTTCTACCGATCTGAGGTGATAGACTGTGGGATCCCAAAGTGAACCCACACTCATTCAAAGAAGAGTTTAGCAGTGGCTTTTACTGTGATATTCTTCTTGCAGGCCGCCATAATGGCCATCTTCAAGAACTTGTCGACGACCACAAAAACACAGTCATTTCCATGCTTAGTGGAAGGAAGGCTTGACATATAATCCATGGAGATGGATTCCCAAGGTCGACTCGGGGTAGGCAGCAGGGTATAGAGGCCTTGCTTCTTGATGGTCAGTTTGGCAATGGCACAGGCAGTGCATGATTTGATGTACTTCACGACATCCTGTCGAAGATTCAGCCAATAGAAATACTTCTATAGTAATGCCATCGTTTTCTCAACCTTGAAATGCCCAGCAGCCCCACTGTAGTGTGCGTCCCAAATCATCTTGGCACGCTCGCTTGAAGGAACACAAAGGTGACCCAGGTGGCATAACAGGGCATCCTGGAGGTGAAAATATGGGACATGCTGACCTTCCAAGAGTGTCTGGTATGTGTGGCCGAATTCTGGGTCACCTTTGTAGAGAAGTGACCAATCAGAAGTCTCATGTCCACAACAGTTGAGCACGGTGGTTAATGCCATGATTGGTGGTCGACTAAGGCAATCTACAACATTATTGGTACTGCCCTTCTTATACTTGATATTCAAATGGAACTGTTGCAGGTATGTGGACCACTTCTGATGGTGATCATTCTGCAATTTCCCTTGGGTCTGTATGAACTGTAGGGGTCAGTGGTCTGTGTGGATGACCATTTCCTTCCCCAAAATGTAATGCTTCCATTGTCGGCAGGCCTACATAATGGAATACATCTCTTTGTCATAAGTTGGATACTTCCAGACTGTGTCTGAAAGTGTCTCACTGTGATATGTCACTAGATGCCCATGTTGAGTAAGGACTGCCCCAATAGCATAGTCAGAGGCATCTGTCTCGACCTCAAATGGTTATTGCAAGTCTGGTAATGCGAGCACTGGTGTCGAGCATAGGCAGTCTTTCAACTCTGTGAATGCCTTATGTTGAGATTTAGACCAAAAGAATTTTGCTTTCGCTCCTCCCTTGGTGAGTTGACTCAAGGGCCAAGTGATATGAGAAAATCCCAACACGAACCTGTGGTAGAAGTTGGCAAGACCTAGAAAGTTACGGAGCTCTATCAGAGTGGTTGGAGATGGCCAATATCGAATGACTTGGACCTTGGATGGATCCACATGCACCCCCTGTTCATCAATAATGTATCCCAGATATTGAACCTGGGTCATGCCAAAAGTGCATTTCTCCAAATTAGCACATAACTTGTGTTGCTGCAGTGTTTGGAGAACCTGTCGGATGTGGTGGAGGTGTTCTTCCCAAATCTGGCTAAAGATCAAGATGTCATCCAAGTATACCACTACAAATGAGTTGGTGAATGGCCACAAGATGTCATCCATTAGACTCATGAAGGTTGCAGGAGCACTCATCAATCCGAAAGGCATAACCAACCATTCGAAAAGGCCCTCCTTGGCTTTGAAGGCATTCTTGCACACATCAGAGGGTTCGATTTGTACTTGGTGATATCCTGACTTCAAATCAATCTTGCTGAAATATTTTCCCCCCTTCAGTTGGTCCAGGAGGTCATCAATCAGTGGGATCGGGTACCTATTACGGACAGTGATCTTGTTCAGCACCCAATAGTCAATACAGAGTCTCCAAGTCCCATCCTTCTTTTGTACCAACACGATCAAGCTCCCACAGGGCGGTGAACTCGGACGGATGTGACCTCTCTGTAGCAGCTCCTAAATCTGCCTCTTGATTTCATTGTTCTCCAGAATGGAACGTTGATAGATTGGCCCATTGGGTAGTGGCGCACCTGGGGTCAGATTGATGGAGTACTTGACCTGACAGTGCAGAGGAACCCCTGCGGGGGAGGTGAAGATGTCCTCGTACTCCTTGACGGCCTTGTCCATCTGTAGTCGTTATGTGGAGGGGCCCTGTCTGGAGGTCGTGACCATCATCTTATTCTTTCCTTGAGGGCGTATCATCAGGAAAATAAATTTCCCGATTTTGGAAATGAGCTCACTGCATTCTTTTGCAGTAACCAAAGAGATGGTGGTAGGCGGTGTTGCCTCTAGCATCTTGTACAACTTATTTCCCAAAGTAATAATAACAACACGGGGCCTTGATTCATACACAACATGTCGCTTCCACATAGTATGGTTGTCCTAATAATACATCACAAACTTCAAGGGGAGAAATGTCACACAATAACTCATCCATGAAGGGCTTGATCTTGTATGGAAGATGACACTATTGGCTCATGCGAAGATCTCATCCTTGGTGAAGCCACCCAATTGTGTACGGTTGTGGATGTGCTGTGGTCGGTAAGCCCAGCCGCTCCATGACCTCTGCCGAAATGAGATTCTTTTGGCTTCCGCTGTCGATAATGAACTGTAGTGGGGAGCCCTTTATCCACATATGGGAGTGGAAGAGATGCTCCTCCTCCTATGGATCTTCGGGTTCCTCCTTCTGGATCTTCGTGGTTACAACAGTGGCGTTGGGCTCCGCATCGATAATCTACTTCCCTTTGTCATTCCCCTTATCGAGTTCTGAATCAGAATTGGAACATGCATCTGATTTTAAAACCTTAGCTCAGCCACCAGTGACTGCTTGGCCTGACACTCACTTGTGTTGTGTGTGGAGCTCTTATGGAACTCACACCACTTTCCCATGCCTTTTTTCGGCTTCACAACGCTCTTCTTTGCTTGCAGATTTGGCGGGTTGTCTTGGGTCGCCTCGCCTTGGCTTTGTCCTTTGTTCTGTGGTTTAGGGGAACCTTTCCCTTGCTTCGGATTTGTAGATCCAAAGTCTCACTTCTTCTGTTTAAATTTTTGCTCGACCTTGACGGCATATCAGTATGCCATTCCGAGTGAGGAGATGTTTAGGAATTATATTTCTTCCTGGATGTACTTGTGCAGGCAGCTACAATATTTGAGTACCAAATGCTGCTCCGAATCCTTGATACCCAACTTTGTGCGAAGGGTATGGAAAATATTGGTATAATCTGGCACATCTTGGTCCCTTCCCTGCCACAACATGGTCCACTTTAAGTATTGACACTCATAGCTTCTGACAAGGTAGTACTACTCCTTGATGGCATCCCGGAATGAATTCCAAGTGGGTGAGGCTAAAAATAGTGAGCATGTACTTTCATCCTTCTAGTCGCAGTAGGTTTCCCACCAGTCCTTAACGTGGGGGACTGCTTTGAGAAGAGCGAAAATAATCTTTTCCCGACTGGAAAAATCATGAACAGAAAAATAACACTCTAGAAGATTTAACCATTTATCGACGACATCTGTGTCTATCTAACCCTCGAATATGGGGATTTCAATATTAACTTGTACCTTAAATGGTGTGGTGTTTCCAGAGTAGTTATTGGAAGCTGATGCTTCGTCCCTGGGTAGCCGCTGAAGAATCTAGGAAAAGTTGTCCATCATCGCGTTCCTTTGTCGCTTGAGGGCTTCTTCGAGCAAGATTTTGATAGGATCTCCTGCCCCCTAGTATTTCTTTTCATCCGCCATGGGAGGCTGTCGGGATTTGTGAGGTTGGTCTTGCAAAGGTTCGACCAGTTCAATCCCTAACTCCTTATATCCCGACCTCGTTAGGGACATGAAAAAAAAACAGAGAAAAAACAGACCGCTATGATACCACTGATATGGATTTAAACAGGAGCACAACAAATTACAGGGATAACCATAAACACAAAGATGCAGTGGAAATAATACTTCATTTCATTAATGTAAAATACTGAAATATGCTTACAAACAGAAACGGAAATAAACCAGCTAGGGCGATGGTAGCTTATCTTTGAGAAGAGATGTAGCGGCTACATGCATCTGAACTGTGTTACAATGAGGCTCAAAGGCCTATTTATTGTTGAGAAAGAATGAAAAACCATAAACATCCAAAAACCTAACCCTAGAAGATGAAACACCAAACTGTGGGCCCCATTTGGGTAAATTGGTACATCAACTTCTTGGGGTCGTAACTTTGGCATACGATCTCCATTTGACGTGCACAATATCTCATTAGAAAGATCTATCTAAGAACTACAACTTTGAGAAGAGCAACATTGATCCATGGACCCATGTTGTTCCCAGTTTTCCCAAAAAACATCATTTAGGGCCTCAAAATGGCTCCGAAAGTTCAGGACCCGAAAAATTGCTAAAAATAGTAAACTATGCTACAATTAAGGAAACTGAAATGCTGAAAGAAAAAATGGTGGGGGTCCAAGTGGACTTGGCGAGTGGCCACCAATATCCACCTAGATCACATGGTGTGCTATGGAATGTGCTACCTCCCCTGAAACCTCTTCTCCTATTAACAAATCCATGAGTTTGTCATATAATTGCATAATTCCCTAAAGATTTTGGAAAAGTTTCACTTACAACCGTTGAAATCCTTGTTGACACTATTTTAGATACAACCCTATTTCCATATAGAAGTGGCATAGAACTTCCCCTTGAGAGAGGGTTTGAGGATATTTCCCCACATATCTTAGATGTTGTGGAAAGGAAATCCTTATTCCCCATTTTAAGTCGAAGTGATCTTCTATGTAGCGAGCATTTTCAACTTCTTAGTAACCAAGGATGGTTTACACATCCATACCATTGCCATAATCTCGAGATTCAATCCATAAATCAAATGATTTTCTTGGCACTGATAAGTATCTATGCATGAGACGTATTCGACCTTTTTTCACGAACCTTATCTCATACTCTTCTACTATTTGGTTTCCCTAAACCAAAGCATGAAAGGCTTCTACCTATTGTTCTTAGTAATATGTTGGTAATTACATTTTCCTCAATGTTTCATGAAAATGTTCCCAAGTGATATTGTCAGGAGTGGGGATGCCCTTGTCTCTCCAAGTTACCCCACCAATTTAAGGCACTATCTCTGAGTTGAAATATCACCATATTTTTCTTTGAATGAGAAGCATACTCCCTTGCTACAAAACATCTCACCATTCATTCAACCCATGCTTCCACATGTTCACTAGCACAACCTACAAAAATCTTTGGGAGCTTAATCTTTTGAAGATCCCTAGTAATATCATTAGTTCAAGGTCCTTGTATATAAATCCTTGATCTGTCGAGGTTTCTTACCAAGATGGAGGATGCTCTACTTTCAGCTCAACCACTTGGCACCCTTTTAAAGTTCCATTAATTTCCTCTAGGGAATGGAAGACAAGGGCCATAGGTGGAGGTAGTCCATGAGATGACCCTCCTCACACTCGATTTCCTTGTCTCTTCACCATTATGAATTGGTTAAATCTCAGCATGACACACAAGGTTCATCAATATAGCTCAGGACATTTATAGTTATTTTTTGATCCACACATGAATACATAAGGGTAAGTTCATTATTATATTTTTTTTTTTGCTAGTTTATGTGAGCCATGAGATGAATGACGTGACTAACTTGTGTTTTGAGTAGCTATGACTGACATCTAAATAATCAAAATCACCTAGGGATCAACATGACAAGATTTTTTCCAATGAGGTTTTGAACTAGTATTCTTTACACCATATAGTGTTTTAATAGAGCTTATTATTAAATAAAATAAAAAATTAATATATATATATATATATATATATATATATGAATTAAATATAAAAAAACATTTCAAACTCGCCCCAACCCTAAACGGGCCAAAACAAATAATTTCTCATCAATCTGGATGATTTTTCCCATGGTCTCTAGTCATTCTAGGTTGAGTAAAGGAACACCACTAGATTTCTTCTCAAATCAATTGCCATTTTTTTTGGTTCCATGATAAATCCATCGGATCTTTTGGTGTGGAGAATAGCACGATGGATTTCAATACCAGCCAGCCCAATGCAACAAACTATTCTCTTCAATTCTCCTTTTTCTCCCATTGATTCCAGTTAGGGATGAGATAGTCATATTTTTAAATGAAAGAATTTAATTAAAAGAGTACTACTTGTTTTCTATCTAAGCTTAGGCTTAGAAAAGCTTAATTTCCCTCCAAAAATAGCACCCTAAATTATATATAAATGCTTCTAATCCTAATGAACTAGTGAAGAAGTATGATGTGAGAATAAGCTAATTAGGCCAAGAGAAATAAAGTCGTTGCTTTTTGTTGAAATCTAATTCAAGTGCCAAATATAAATACAAAGATATATGCCTGGTGGTTCATATCACATGAAAATTGAGCGTGGCGTTGAAGCATAAGGAATAAATATATAACGCTGTGTGGAAAGGTCGAGAATCACCAACCCTCAATTGGACCCAATTTGGTTCCATTTGTTTGTATTCATGGAAAACATTACGAAATGAATCAAGTATGCTACTACATTGTAAAGGGCACAAATACAGGGGCTAGGGTGAAAAAAGGATTTGTTTTTTCTTTAATTAAAAAAACAATAATTTGTTTTTTGCATTTACATCATTATTATTTTCATGTTTTTTCAACAATAGTTTTAGAATGTAAACAATTTTAAACAATATATTTTAGATGAATATAATAAATAACAACACATATTTGGTTATTGTTTCTTTTTTTGTACTCTTTTCAAAACTGGCTAAATATGCCACTTTTTCAACACCTTTTCAACAAAGAATACGTTTTCTAGCTTCTTAAGATAGGGAATCTCCACAAATTCCCTAGCCCAAGACCAAAATCATAGTTATAGTGTGTGTCCAACCTCTAGGTGTCAAGCAGCTTCATGACTCTAAAATCTAAAATCAAACCCCCAAGTTTCCTTCCCCACTCCTCTCTTGGCCTCTTCCACTCCAAAAAACTAAAATAATCCCCTCGACTCCTCCATTACCAACAATAAAAATGAACCAAAAACTTTCCTAGAGAAATGTGTCATTTCCCCTTTTCCCATCCCTTTATCTCCCCCTTCCAAGTGTCTACCTACCCCCTTTAATTTTCTACCTACCTCATTTATGAAAGCCCCCTCAAGCTCACCTCCCTATCTGCCTCACCCACCTCATTGTCCTCTAGTTAAAGAGTCTTGGGTGGTCAAATCATACATCCAATTACATTCCACATTGTATAATAATAAAATAATACAATCTCAAAAGTTTGTTCAAAATCAATGTATTACATATGAATCCTTTTTGGTTTTGTTATTAAATCAATCATAATAAAATCCACACTACTAATTAATTATTAATTAGTATTAATGGATAATCATTTTATTAATCACAAATAAAGCTTAAGGATTAATCAAAATGTTACATTAATTAATATTTAATCAACCTTAGGGATTAGTCAGTAAGTTAGTAGTACACATAATCCTAGTATGTTCGTGCAAGGTGTAGGTATGTAGCTAGCATACACATACCTCATACGTATACCAATAATAGTAATAAGGATCCATTACAACAATCAATCTCGTAATAGGTAGTCTAATAACCTAACATAACGATCAGGGAGTGAGCATTACATTTCATGTGCTTTTTATTGTCAGCCTTAATCTTATTAGGATCATTAAACCAAAAATGAGACCAACCAGTGGAAAAAAATCCATTAAGTTTTTCTAACCAATCTCTACTTAGGAGAAATCCATAAGACTCACAAATGTTTACTACAATTTTGTCAATAATTTGGCAAGCTTTAGGCATTGAAGATAACCTAATCAAAACATTTTTTTAGTTCTAAATTTTTTACATTTGATCTATCTAGTTGTACAATTTGTGTAGTAGACTTCATAGCTTCTACATTTAACTTCTTGCATATAATATGACATAAGATTAGAAGAAACACCATAATCCATTAAACAATTTTGTACATTCTATTTAATATTTCAAATGTTAATAGAAAAGGAAGTGCATGCAAACTAGATGTTTCTCGAGTTAGTACTATATTGACATTAGGTAGTTTATTATCTTTTGATGAAGAAATTTGGATATATTTCTCTTTGTCTTTATTTCCCCTTGGTGTTGACTCATTTTTAGATAGGCCTTTTCCTAAATCTTTTAGTAGTTTATCTTTTGTTGAGTCAATTTAGATAATTCAAGTAAGGAAATATTTTTTCTAGTTTTCTTCATATCTTCCACTAAATCATATTCCAAGATACTAGGGTAAGGAGAGGAAGAAGGCTTATCTCAAATGGTGACTAATTTATTCATGGAAGAATATTTCCTTGCAATAAATGAGGGAGATGGTAATTTTTTGGTAGACAAAATTCCCTTGATTCTAGTTTGTGTAGCATAAATTTCTTCAGTTCCCTCTTTTTTACAATCATTTACTAATCCTTGGGAAATTTCCCATATGACATTTACTGATGGGTCAACAAAATCATCACTTTCTTCATCATCCTCATTATCGTGGGCCTCTTCTTATTCCTCCATAGTAGTGAAAACCTTAAAACTTGAACAATATTCTCTCAGTGATTTGCATCATGAGCTCTACAATAATTATCATCAAGAAATTAATCAAGATGGATTTCCTCAAAAGTGTTTTGATTATTGGGAGGAGGATTATTTTTCCTTAATGAATATCTCCAAGATATTCTATAAGATGGGACCTCTACTAAACCTTTATTTATATCAATAATATTATTTGAAGGCTTTATAATTATTCTTTGTAAATTGTTCATATCTATAGTCTCCCTACCATTTTTCTCTTCTGCAATTTTTGTTGTAAGGGTTTGTTTCTTGACTATTCAAATTATCTTCTTTTCTGCAATTGTAGATTTACCTTTAATACTCAACATTTCCTTTTCTACATTTAAATTTTCTTCAAAGGTCTCAACAAAAGTGGTTTTTCTAGCTCATTTTATAAAAATAACAATAGAATATGGAAGTGCAGTTGCATATAATTCTATTGCTACGTTCATTGTAGCCTTTGATTCTTAAAGTATTTTGTTAATTAATGTTAGAATTATCTAGTTAAAACATTTTTTTTTTTTTTCTAGGATTCATTCTAATTCTTGAGGGTTCTAGCATTAGTATAGTGGGCATCTTATCTTTGCTGGAAATTGTAACTAGGTTTGGTCTTCATAATGAAACTAGGTGTGGTCTTCATAATGACCTTTTGTAAACGTGACATTTTATATTTTGTATAAAGAAATAAAAATAAAGAAAAATAATTTTTATTTAATTCAAAGGATGGGTTCCATGCTTAATTCTAGGTCAACAGCATGTTCTTCGTGCTTCTAGATCTTTCTAGGTCTTTCTAGGACAAAGAATAATTTATGTCACGTATTATAGTCTCATATGGATGCATTGTAACAAAGAAAATTATTTATTTTATGTCAAGAAAATCAATTTATTCCTCCAATACGAAGTCATCCCAATGAAGGTAATGTAAGCCTAAAGAAGGGCTATTCGACCCCTTAAGAAGGCTATAAATAAGAGTTACTTTGACTCATTTGGAACACACTCTCAAGCAAGTTTGATCTGCAATAGTGAAGAAGAAAGAAGAGCGAAGAAGACAAGGATAAAGAAGAAGTCAAAGAATCAAGATATCTTGGGAAACTATCTTTTCTATCCACACATGTAAAGTCTCCTAGGGTTTTTGTGTGAGTTGTAGGGGCTAAAATTGTAGGACATTATTGCAGTGCGAAGTTGCAGTACAAAGTTGCAAGGCCGAAATTATGGATTGTAGTTGGGGTGACTTTCGTAGATCTTGGAAGAACTGGTTTGTTGGAAAGAGATCTTGTTGTTGGGCTAACTTAGTGCTTGGGAGGATTTTTGGCTTTGGTCTTTAGTATTGGAAGTCTCATTGTAATAATATTCTATAAGAAGAGAAGCTTTCTTTTAGGTTTTTCCCCCTTGGAGGGGTTTTTCCCTGGCATAGATCCTATACCTTGTGTACTTTGTCTCATTACAATCTTCAACGTTTTGGTAATTTCTTGACAAACAAGAAATAAAGAAGCATTAAAAGGCCAACTAACATCACGAGTAATTATCAAGTTAAGGAAAATCATTTATAATATACAAGTCTCTTGAATTTCCAACAATCTTATTGTTAGAAATTGTAGCAAGAAAGGCTCAATTTGACTTTTTCCTTAGTTAAATTGAGTAATTCGATTTTCCACATTAGCAAGATGACTTTGATAACAGTTAGCTAGAGTGACATGGCCTTGTATAGTACTTAACACAGTAAATCGAGTTATAGGCTTGGAGTAGAGTTGTGCATGTAGTGAGGCTTGGAGTAGAGTTGTGCATGTAGTGATTGCTAAAATTTAGCAATCTAGTTCAATTATTTTTAGTTGAACTCAGTTAACTGAGGTCTAGTTACTAATAGAGTTAGTTGAGTAGTAGAATTGTTGTTAACTCAGTGATCTCTCAGTTAAACTAGTCAATCATCTAAAGATAGCCTAGACATGCATGGAATTCAAATTTCATAACTTAAGTGGAGGAAAAGGCACATTGTAATAATCATTTGTATATTAGTTGAGTGTACAGGCCTGACATTGATGTAGGTAATAAATTCCTTGGGAATTGTGTAAGGAAATAGGGAATTCCTCTATTATATAGCAACATAATTTCTCCTGAATTGCGCAAGGAAATAGGAGGAAGTTGGAGACTTGAATTTGCTAATTCTTGGCTAGAGTAGGACAATCAATCAGTAGGAGAACACATTTAAAGTGGAGGGTGTGCTTCAAGATCGAAGCAAGACATTGTAGTAGTTTCTCATTCTCATCTGATTAATGAAAAGCAGCGGAGGGGTTTTTCCAAGTTGGGTTCCCATGCAATTTGTTTTTATGCATTTATAAGGCCCAGTGAAAAAAAAAATGATTTGTTTCTTATTTAAATAAAAATAAAAATTTGCTTTTATACATTTACATCATTATTGTTTTCATGTTTATTCAACAATATGTTCATAATGTAAACAATTTTAAACAATATGTTTTAGATAAATATAATAAATAATGAGATATACTTAGTTATTATTATTATTATTATTTATCCGTACTCCTTCCGAGACCACCTGACTAAATATGCCACCCTTTTAACTAGAAACAACCTATCCAACTTCTTAACATAAGGAATATTCACAAGTTCCCTAACCCTCCAGGCCCAAGTCCAAAATCATAGTTGTAGTGTGTGTCCAACCTCTAGGTGTCAAGAAACTTTGTGACTCCCAACTTTAAAATAAAATCCCAGTTTTCCTTCCCCACTTCTCTCTTCGCCTCTTCCACTCTAAAAAATAAAAAAATCCCCTGGACTACTCCATCCCCAACAATAAAAACCAACCAAAAACTTTCCCCGAGAAATGTGCCCTTCCCCTTTTCCCTTCCCCTTATTTCCCCCTTCCAAGTGTCCACCTACCCCCATTATTTTTCTTCCTACCTCATTTAGGAAAGCCCCCTCAAGCCCACCTCCCTATCTCCCTCACCTACCTCACTGTCCCCAAGTCAAAGAGTGTTGGGTGGTCAAATCATACATCGAATTTCATTCCACATTATATAATAATAAATAATAAAATCTCGTAAGTTTATTCAAAATCAATGTATTACATACGAATCATTTTTAGTTTTATTATTAAATCAATCATAATAAAATCCACACCATTTATTAATTATTAATTAGCATTACAATATAATCATTTAATTAATCTCAAATAAATCTTAATAATTAATCAAAATGTTATATTAATTAATATTTAATCAACCTCAGGGATTAATCATTAAGGTACATTATGGTTTAGGTATCATAATAGACCATAGCATACTAGCATATTCATGCCATGGGGGATTCACTCAATGAACCTCTGACATATCACGTGCGTTCGTGACATATTAAACAATACCCTTAATTTGACTACATATTGAAAAATACCTCTAAAAATCACATTATTTAACCCCCTACCAATACAAATGCAATAAACTTTCCCAATTTAAAAAACCCCTACTTTCACTAGATATTGTAGGTATCCATTTTTTCATTAACATTTTTTATACCCCTTTATATTTTTTCATTAACTTTGAGCTCCATTTTTTATACCTACCAATATAAAAACGCTTTACCCCCTATATATACCCCAATATATTATCTCATTTTTTCCTCAATAAATATCCCTAATATGAATGCCTGTGATATAGTATTTCTCCCCCAGTGAAGCCCCTATGATTCGTGCAAGGTGTGGGTATGTATCTAGCATACACATACCTCATATGTATACCAATAATAGTAATATGGATCCATTGCAACAATCAATCTCACAATAGGTAGGCTAATAACCTAACATAACATAATACGATCAGGGAGTGGGCATTGTATTTCATGTGCTTTCATTTTCATCCTTAATCTTAATAGGATCATTAAACCAAAGATGAGACCAACCAATAGAAAAATATCCATTAAATATTTATAATCAATGTCTACTTAAGAGAAATCCATAAGACTCAGAAACGTTTGCTATAATTTTGTGAATAATTTGGCAAACTTTAGGCATTGAAGATAACCTAATCAAAACATTTTTTAGTTCTAAAAAGTTTATATTTGGTCTATCTAGTTGTACAATTTGTGTAGTAGACTTCATAGCCTCTAAATTTAATTTCTTGTAAGGAGGGCCCTATATAGGGTGAAGAATGGTTTGGCTGATGCACTATCCAAGGAGGGCGACAACACTCAGTAGGGATTGATCTCTTATAAAGTTTTCTTCAATGAAATTTTCTATTTGGCAGGTAATATCCACATTGCATAGGTTTTCTTATACTACTATAATCGACCTTTTGTTTTTTGTAAACCTTCTCACTTTTCTTATAGTTTCAATTTTGTATGTAATGTGATGTTAGGTTACTATGATGTAATATCAAGATGGACACTATATATATGCTTATAATCTTATCAAACTAATGGAGAAAGTATGATATGAGAATAAACTCATGAGGTTAAGGGAAATTTAGTTGCTTCTTTTTGCTTAAATGTAGCTCAAATGCCCAATCTGGCTATTCATAGCACATGGAAATTAAGCGAGGCATTGAAGTACAAGAAATAAATATATAACGTTGTGTGGAAAAGTGGCTTGTAGAAATTGACTTCCATTGGTAATCCCATCAGCAACATTGAATTTCTAAGGTAGTGTAGAATTTATATATAGATTTGAAGAGGGCACAAGATGTAGGGGCTTGAATTTTTTCTGTATAAAATCCACCAAAAAATTAATAATACAAGTACACATAGTGGAAATCTTCTGGACTATCTCCCATTCATGGGGCCTCAAGCTTGTAAAATAAGGATTTGTTTTATTTTTAATTAGCAAAAAATTGTTTTATGCATTTAAAAAATAATTGTTTTCATGTTTGTTCAACAACATGTTCTTAATGTAAACAATTTTAAATAACATATTTTAAATGAATATAATAAATATTAGTGGCATATTTGGTTATTGTTTCTTTTTTCTATGCTCCTATGGAGACCACTCGACTAAATAGGCTACTCTACCAACTATGAACAACTTATCCAACATTTTAGTGCATTGAATCTCCACAAGTTCTCTAGCCTTTTGAAACTAAGTTCAAAATCATAGTTGTAGTGTGTTTCCAACCTCTAAGTGTCAAGCATCTTCTCAACTCCCAGTTGTAAAATCAAACTTACAAGTTTTCTTCCCAACTCCCCTCTTGGCCTCTTCCACACAAAAAAAAAAATTGCCCAGAGATGTGCCCTTCCCCCTTTCCCGTATCTCCCTCTCCCAAGTGTCCACTTACACCCTCTAATTTTCTACCTACCTCATTTATGAAATCCCGCTCACTATCTGCCTCACCTACCTTGCTACCCCCAAGTTATATATCCTCATGTGGTCAAACCATGCATCCAATTACACTTCACCATATAATAATAAAATAATACAATCTCAATATTTGGTTTAAATGTATTATATACGAATTCCATTTAAATTCATTGTTAAATTAATCATAATAAAATCCACACCATTTATTGATTATTAGTCAATATTAAGGGATAATCATTTGATTAACCACGAATAAAACTTGAGGATTAATCAGAATGTTACGATATTTAATATTTAATCAACCTTACAACTTAATCATTAAGTTACATTATGATTTAAATATCATAGTAGACCATAAAATACCAACATATTCATGCAAGGTGCAGGTACGTAGCTAGCATACACATATCTCGTATGTATACCAATAGCAGTAATAAGGATCCATTACAATAATCAATCTCACAATAGGAAGGCTAATAACCTAGCATAGCATAATACGATCAGGGAGTGGGAATGAAATTTCATGTGATTTTCATTTTCATCCTTAATCTTGTTAGGATGATTAATGGAAAACAAAGATGAGACCAACCAATAAAAAAATATGCATTATTCTTTTGTAACCAATCTTTACTTAAGAGGAATTTGTAAGACTCAAGAATGTGTACTAAAATTTTGTCAATAATTTGATGAACTTTAAGGTTTTAAGTCTGTAACCAAATTAAAACATTTTTTTTAATTCTCCTAAAAATTTTGCATTTTATTTATCTAGCCATACAATTTGTGTAATAGACATTTTAGCCTCTACATTTAGCGTCTTGCATATATAATATGACACAACATTAGAAGAAGAACCATAATCCACTAAACAATTGTGTGCATTTTTATTTAATATTTCAAATTTTAATAGAAAAGGAAGTGTATGCAAAGCTGATGTTTCTCCAATTAGTGTAGTATTTTTTTTTTCTCGGTAAAAGACTATCTATTATATTAAGTGGTATTTACATATGAGATGTACAGTCAGTAAGACAAGTCCAGGGCCAACTATGACCCCTGGGAGAACAAGTTTTGACATGAAATATACCCTCGCAGGGGCAACTACCAGACTCACTGAACCATTTGACACAAAAGACCAAAAGATCGTGACTGCAATCTGACATAGAGCCGCAAAAGACCGCATAAACATGACTGTGGGCTGACATCGAGCCGCAAGGAGTTAAACATTGACCACATGGCCCTCGCAGGGGCTTCCTTCCTTCAATCTTGCATCAGAACATTTCCCAACTAGATAAAGACCATTACAAGGCCAGACCACGAGACATAGACCTTTACACAACAAAATGCAGAACTGCCTATGAACGTAAACAGAAGTAGACACTAAAGTAAACAGAAAGCAAATACCCGCTGAGACAATTGGATAAACCGGGTGCCGAGAGAAGAGAGAGTGATCCTGAGAGCGCGTCTGGGGATTAATCCTCGGGCTCAGCCTCGTAGATGTAACTCCAGCCCTGTCCTTCCGGCGTTCCATCCCACAGCTCCACTGGAGGATTGGCCGCGATTGGGGGAGCCTGCTCCTGAGGGATGGGAGGAGCTTGCTGGATTCCTCTTCCTGAGGTACTGGCTTCAATAGGAGGCTGCAGCACCGGACTTTCCTCTTCTTTGCCTTTTTGGGGTGGCCCCTCCTTCTCGGGTTGCTTCCCTCCTTCACTTCCTTCCTGGGCCTTTGTGAAGAGCACCGAGATGTGGGCATTGATGCCCGCATTCTCCCTCGAACCGCCCAATGTAAAGATGACAGATCCAAAGGCCGGAAGCCCTGCCTCTCCCTCGCTCGAGCTACCCACATCCAGGAACTGTCCAGCCTGTATTGTTGTTGCTCTCGCCCTCCGGTGACAATAGCAACAACAACAATGATGATGCTCCTCTTCTGCTGGGCGACGTGAGGCCGATCCTCTTCCTGGGCCTCTTCTACTGATCTGCCTCTCACGGATTTTGGCCATGGAGCCTCTCCCGAGTTCACCCTGCTCCCAAACCTCTGCCAAAGAGATGAAATCCCTGCGAGTCCCGGAGCGGGAGAACTGTATCCGAATTGCTCTGGTAGAGCAATCCCCCAGTGAATTATACCACAGACCGCTCTTCGGATACCCCAGGCACCTGAATTCACAAGACTCCGCCCCAAACCAGGCCCCAGAAGATTGCCTTGCTTCGCATTTATCCCCTTCCTGCGCTGCCTGTCTTTCTCCCTCAAGACATTCCTTTGGGTGGCGGCCCCAGAATGCTGTAATTGTTCTGCAAGGTGGTTGATCTTCCACCCAATCCAATTTTCCCCGGGACTGCAATATCCCTTGCTCACCATATCCACGCAATTGTAATACGCCATCCTCCCTATGAAAAATCGCTGCAAGACCTCGAGGCAAGCCCGCCTTAACTGCTTGCTGTACATCCATACTCTCCCCTTGCTCTGCATTGAATGCATGGAACTTGGGCTTCCCAACCTTCTTACCTGACGGCGTATAGCCATTACTTCTTTGCGCTGGCACGGGGCGGCACATGCTAGGCATGTGTCCCGTCCTCCTGAGACGTGCCCTCACCCGCATCCGGGATCCAATTAGTGTAGTATTGACATTAAGTAGTTTATTATATTTTGATGAAAATTTTTGGATATATTTATCCTTATCTTTGTTTCCCTTTGGTGACCCATTTTTATATGGAGCTTCTCCTAAATATTTTAGCAATCCATCCTTTTGTTGATTCAATTTAGATAATTCATATAAGGAAAAAATTGTCCTAGTTTCTTCATATCTTCCACTAAATCACATTCCAAGATACCAGGGTAAGAAGAGGAGGAAGACTTACCTGAAATGGTCATTGATTTATTTATGGAAGAATATTTATTTGCAAGAAATGAGGGGGGAGATGATGATTATTTGGTATACATAATTCCCTTTAGTCTAGTTTGTGTACCATTAATTCCTCTAATTCCCTCTTCGATATCATCATCTACTACTTCTTGTGAAATTTCCCACATCACATTTATTAATGAGTGAATAGAATCCTTACTTTCTTCATCATCCTCATTATCTTAGACCTTTTCTTATTCGTCCATAGTAGTGAACACCTTAACAATTGAAGAAGTATTCTCTCAGTGACTTGCATTATGAGCTCTAGAATAATTATAATTAGAAAATTATTCAAGATGGAGTTCCTCAGAAGAATTGTTTTGATTATTGGGAGGAGGAGTATATTCCCTTAATTAACATCTCTAAGGTAGCTATAATATGGGCCCTCTTCTGAACCTTTATTCAAATCAATAATACCATTGGAAAGTTTCTTTGTAAATTGTTCATATCTATAGTCTCCTTATCCTTTTTCTCTTCTACAGGTTGGTTGTAAAGGTTTTCCATCTTAACTATTGGAATTATCTTCTTTTCTTTAGTTGTATATTTTCCTTCAATACTCAACATTTCCTTTTCTACATTTAAATTTGCTTCAAATGTATCAATGATTGTGGTATTTATATATGTTTTTAGAAAAATAATAATAAAAGATGGAAGTGTAGTTGCTTATAATTCTATTACTACATCCAATGTAAGCTTTGAATCTTAAAGTATTTTGTCAATTAATGGTAGAATTGTCTAATTAAAGCATTTAGTTTTTTCTTTAGTATTCATTTTAAATATTTTAGAGTTATAGCACTAGTGTAGTGGGCATCTTATTTTATCCATTTTTTTTAAAGAAATGTGGTTTCGAAATTAGAACAATTTGTTATTAACCCTTTTGGTAAAGAAAAATAACAAGTGGTTTATTTTACTTAAAACACAAAAGGAGAAAAAATGACAATATACATCCTCATGTTGAACATTCATTAAATTAATAGCAAACACAAGCTTATTGATATGGTCTTATGGGGATTTCTTAGTATCTCAATCAAAATTTGGGAGAAATTTCTTAGGATGTTTAGGAAGATCATGAGAAATTCTTGGAATTGCAATAACCCCTTGTGTTAACCAAGGTATCCTTGGAATATTGGCCATATTTCTTAGTGGAGAATATTTGAGACTATTCCAAGGACATTCCTCTATAAAACCTCAAGGAGATTGTGGAGGAGTTTCTGGAGGAGGTGGTTGTTTACCAATGACACCTTCTAATTCAATTCCCAAAACATCATGATCTAATATTAATTGTAAAATTGATTCGAATTGGATCATTGTATTTTTTTCATCCATCTCGATGCATTCCGAGTGGAAATAGTGCAAGAATCAACTCATGGGACCATTTTTATTGGCGGGACCTAGTTTGGTGAAACAAGGTCTGAAACCTTCTGGAGTGTTTTAAGGCATCAAACAATGTTTTTTCGAGGTAAAAAATTGGTGCAATGGTGTCGCATCATTTCATTCTATTCTACACAAAGATCTTTCCAACTGCGCAAGAAGTGCATCAATCAGAGTCTGTATGCAAAATTTATGCCACTTAGAAGTTGACCTTCCTGTTTTCACACCTATAGTCCGTGACGATGTCACGTCAACCCCCATTATTCATTCAAAATGGGCTAGCCACATGTTTGTAATGTAAAATACTGTAGAAGAGTCTATTTTTTAACTCTAGTTAAGAGTTGATGTAGTCAAACTTAACCACTAGTAGGCTATTGGGTTGTGTAATAACCAGGCCAATAGGAGGAAGATGCATTCCATTCTTTCGAGAGTAATTTGTTCCATAGCTAAGAAAATATAGCCAGGAGAGATAGGAGGTAGAGAATGCTGAGAGGATCTGTGCACTTTAGTAGCCCACAGGCCACAAGCATTACTTCTTTGTACCTACAACCATATTTCTAGATAGAGAAAGAGAGTGAAGCGACCTCACCTTCCAGTTGGGATTTCTCCTAAAAGGGTTTCCCGTAGAACATATCTTGTGTTTTATGTGTGTGTGAGCTTATTTTGTTGTTATCTACTTTTATGCATAATTTCCATTTGCATTCATGCACTAATTACAGTTAAATATGCATATCTAGAATTTTAATAAAACTATATTAGTGTAAAAAATTAGTATTTTAATATATTATTATCAGATATATTGTGACGAACTATCCAGTGGAATATCCATGGAAGTTTACAGATCAAAACTATTGGTAATTTGAAAAGATGGATTAATTTCAAAGGATAATTTAGACTCAACTAGGTTTTCTTTTTTTTGGGTTGGTTGTTCTTAGTGGTATGGTGAAGTGAATAGGAGATTTAACAAGACATTTACTCTAAGGTTTGGTTAAAACTATAGATGCTTGTAAATCTACAACATTATGATTATATAACCATTGTTCTTCAGAAAGGTTATATAGAACTAATAGGTTCATCCTATAAGGATGTAAGAGGATTAGACTAAGACTTTGAGTTCAAAGGAATTGAAAGATTAATATGGATTTGAAATGGAAGACCAAGTGGGTTGTAAAACTGCGTCTAAGGGTTTTGAGATTGGAGTTCTCTATGGAGGTGTTACAAAATATAATTTAGATGACTTAGATATGTGTGATTCTCTACCTTCCATTCATATTATCGACCCTCCTAGCACTATAAGTGTTGATTAATGGAAACATTACTCTACCAACAAAGGGGAGAGTCTCTTGATGGAAAATCCCAATTGGATTTTATTTTGTTTGGTGTGGAAACTTCCAATTAGTATCTAGGTTGAGTTAGCCATCTAAGTAAGTGAATTTAATTATTGTCAATCTTAAAATAATTTTCCATATATATATATATATATATATATATATATCTATATATATATATATATATATAGAGAGAGAGAGAGAGAGAGAGAGAGAGAATATAATTTTAAAAGTTAATTTTAATATATCCTAGCTAACAATTTATATTAATGAGATTGGATATGAGATTGAATGATAAATTACTAAATCAAAAGAGAAATTCATTAGTTCAACAAAATCTCAAATACATATGCACGTATCATCTTCAAACAAATATTTATTTAAAGAAAAAAATAGGCATGATCATGAAATGGAAAATAATTTCTCATATATGAAATAAAATCATAAAATCATGCCAACTCACAAAAGTGTAAGAGAGATAATATGATGTATTCAACTTTACAACTCAAAAAATATCACCATCCTTCAATTCTTTTATTCAAACTAATAGAAATATACAGGAATGAATTTAGAGTTTTCTAGCCCCCTTTCCCCTAGAAAAATTCCCCATTTAAACTCCCTTGCTAATAGAATTCTTACAATTTCTTTCTTCCACCCAATTGTTCTGAAAAGGATATTGGTTACTCTTTTGTTACAATTGTAGAAGATTGTCTTTTTTCTCTCATTCTCTTTTCCATCAAAATACATTTCCCATTAACTAGAAACAATTTTCCTAAGTGCCGGATTTAGATTATCCACACCTAATTTACATTGATAGATATTAATATTTTATTTTATTATTTAAAAAAAATCTATGTCTTTATTATTTTTTTACGATTTTTTTGTAATTTTTTTTTAATCTTAAGGATTTTGGTTTTTTTTATTGTTTTTTTTTTAAATTGTATGTTTTACTTTTTTTAACATATATTTCTGTTTTTACTTAAAATATTATAACTCATTTTATCTGGAAAAAAAGAGATCAAATGTCATCATATTTTAATATAAAATTCATAGAAATTTCATAAAATTTGTTATTTTTCCAACTTTTTTTATTCAATTTTTTGATAAAAATATTTTAGTTAACATGTTATTTTTAGCGAAAATGTTGTGAAATATGTATTTTTCTAATTATATCTATATGCAAAATGTGTATTTTTTATCAAGTGTTTAAAATTATTATTTTTTAGTGACAATTATTTTTTGTGTATTGAAGTATTAATTAATGATATATAAATTTATAAAAAATCCTAACCTCAAAATATTAATGTTATTATTTTTCTTAAACTTCTCAAATTTCATAATAAAAATAAAAACAGTACAAAGAAAAACACAAAACACATGTTTGGAAAACCCTTAAAAAACAAGCATCTTAGAACAAAAAACAAGAAGAAGAATAAGACAACTTGAAGAATGGTTAAATAATAAACATTTAAAAAAAAATTATCTACACTGAATACATTACAAAATTTAAAGTGTAAAAAATAAGCCCTCTAAAAAATGGGGGTTGATGCTGCATCAACACTTTTCAAAATCAACATGAAAATCATTAACATTTAAAAAAATGTTCATACTTGATACATAATAAAATATAAAGTGCCAAAAATATGCTCCAAAAAGATAAAGGTGCATTATGAATAACCACTTTTCAAAATCGAATGATTTTTTTGCTACCTCAAAAAAACGGGTAATCGGTAATTTTCTCGTTTGATTGGTAACTATTTTTTCAATGGCTCATTCCCAAATCATACTCCCGGTGTGTTTTTCTAATATATCCAATCTTAAACTTTCAATCCCCATAGACCTTTTTTGTCTTAATTAAGGTTTGATGGAAATGGTGAAATATCTATAGCCAAACATACATCTCATTTTCTCAAGTTATGTGAATCTAATGAAATCAATTGTGAAGATGTTTCTTGTAAATTATTCACCCTCACTTTTTAATGTCGAGTTAAGTTGCGGTGTCATACTTTACCATTTTCTTCCATTCATTCATTTGAACAACTCTTCAAGGCGCTTTACCAATCCTTTGGCAAGTATGATTACTGAGATGTTTATAAATGAAGTAATCAACTTAGAATGAAATCTAATGAATCAATAGAGGATTTTGCTAATAGATTTCTTCACCTATGTTATGAGTTTCCTGAAGAAGATATGTATTGGGATTTCTTTAAGGAAAAGTTTCAACGTCTAGCTCAAACCTCTTCAAAACAATCTGAATCAGAATCCTTGGTTGATTGTGCTCTTCCAATTTTCATCAATCATGACACATATTTAATATTAGAGGAGGAATCTACCACTCCTTTCATCCCCTCTCCTCCTCCTTTTG
The DNA here is from genome assembly GCA_031772625.1 of Pinus tabuliformis. Lineage (NCBI taxonomy): Eukaryota > Viridiplantae > Streptophyta > Pinopsida > Pinales > Pinaceae > Pinus > Pinus tabuliformis. The sequence continues at coordinate 509,950,138 of CM062816.1, read as the reverse complement.
ATGTTGGAATTGGGGAATCCAAAAATAGAAGTATTTATCCATTTATCTTACCTATATTTCCTTACCATGATCAAGGTCTTATCCATAAAAAAAAATTGAATGTTATCTTAATCCCATCAAACCTAGTCTGAAGGTTGATCCCTTGGCTTTCCATGATGACATTAATGCACCCAATATTAATCTTGAATCAGATTTAATTAAAATAGTGCTTCTTCAAGGGATATATGCCATCCTCTATCATTTAAACCTCATGATTCCTCGTACCCAGATTCACTTAATCAATTCACCCTACCAATAATTGCTCTAGATACTTCTAATTCTCGATTTGTTGGTTTATATGGTGATTAGGTACAAAGTAGCTATATTTCACAGGTAGAAGTGCAAAAGGGTTGATGAGGATCATTAATAGGTACATTATAAGGGCCATGATGCCATCCCGCAGCTTTAAAACTATCTCTTTCTCACATTTATTTACAAACTTTTTTTTATATTATGCTTAGTGAGAAGGATAAAATATGTGTGTTATGTCATGTAGCCTAATATGGTTTAATTGCAGGAAATGGAGAAATTTTTGAGATGATTTCTTTGCAAGGGCTCAGAGTAGGTAGAAAGGAGAGAATTTAGGGGGTTGCCCACCTCTTTATCTCCCTCAATCAACCCTAGATCAAAAAACTCTCTCTCATCAATTTGAGGTCATTGGCAGCTAAGCAAGTGAAAGCAATGAGGTTATTAGAATCCAAGCAAGTGCAAGCAATGAGGAACAAGATCCAACATTCTCGAGTTGTGGGATACAAATATTCCTCTTTTCTAGGGAGATGCTAGTAGCTACCCTCTTGTATAAATAAGCGTGTAAAAGAGCTCATTAGGATTCGAGTTTATTTTTCAGTGATCCAAGTGGCTCTAGACACATGTAGAAGTCCAGGAGGACTCAAGAAGGGTCAAAAATAAGAGTGTTTGGATTGTGCTCAAACTAGGCTCATGTTGAATATCTCATCGTTGTGATCGTGGTGGTACAAATGGTTCGTCAATCCGAGTCCGGATGAGGAAGATAGAGGTAGTCAAATTTTGGCTGACTTTTGTTGAATGGGCAGGATTAAAAGAGACACAATTTGGACTTTTTTTCTGGTTGACGAAATCCAACCAACTCCGACCAGATTTCAGGCGAAATTGTCGCCTGGTTAAAATGACTCCTTCTGTCAAAATTGGGATTTTCAAAAATGGCCACATTGTTATTTTATAACAAAAATTTATTAAAAAAAGTGTGACGGGCCACCAACCCCACGACCCCAAACTGTATCATAATTCATGTATGGAGGGGCTGGCCACTACCCCTAGCCCCTCCCCACGTAACCACTGTATGCTGCGCGTTTTATGGCAGGGTTGTTACCTAAGTAATGGTGGGCCAGCCCTTGGGGCGCGAACCCAACCTTCCACCCACCGCCCATTAAAAAAGATACAGGCCATAAGGAGAGGGGACAAGTGAGGTGGGCGGGTTGCCCAAGGCGGGCCCAGCCCGACCTCCCTTCCCATTAAAAAAAAAATTTATGTAAAAAAGGGAGGAGGTTGGGTTTGACTGCCTGACCTCCTCCATAACAAATGGATCTTAAACCAACTCCATAACAAATGGATCTTAAACAAATGGTAAAGTAGAGGCCTAATCCTAGCTTAAATGATGATTTTTCTCAATTTGGGTTCAAAACAGTTTGCTACAGGATTTCCTACAGGATGCCTACATGACGTACTAGTTCCTACAGGATGTCTATAGCATCCCCTGTTTTATTACAAAAAGCAGGCCGAAAGTGTAGGAAGTGGTCTAGAAGGTGGAATGGAGTTTGGGAAAGGTGGATAATGGAAGAATAAGGCATGGAGGTGGTGTAAAATACTCAGAACTCAAGCAAGGGCTTCAAGATGGGTAGATTTGCTCAATGGAAATGGCAATTTTTGCTTATAAAACAAGAATTTGGATTGAGATTTTAGTGGATTTTGGCGACATGGGTGGATGAGGCTTGGATGAGGCGAACGAGATGAAGTCTCCCTATAATATAGAAGATCCTGCAACAACACACATTATTGTCTGCATCTATCCACAAATTCATCTATACATGGGAAATATTTATTAAATAATGGAAAATTACTAGTCTAAAAATCAGAAATTCGAGAACTAGTGAGCTAGTAAATCTATCAAATGCCTAACCTAATCAAGTGAAAATTAAATGGGGTAAATTTTGTTATTAAATATAATGTTTTTGTGATCTAATGCAAGTGGAACCAACTCAATTGAAGCTTGTTAGCATGCTCTAAAAAATAGTAGAAATTTATTGTTCTTTTCTACAAAGGAGTTCCAGAAATCTAGATTTGGGAATAAGAAGACTAATCCAAGTAGCTCAATGATTACTATGACCTTCCAAATATTTTCCAAGGATGAAATGATGCTTTTGATCCTGCAAAAGAACTTACATCAACCATTTAACCCAATCCTACAACAAGAAATCATTAATACTAAATGCAGAAATAGAAAGAAACAAAAACAAGATATGCATGAGAATAAGAAGTGAAAAGAAGGGGGGGGCAAGCACATAACGAGGGTTTGGAACAACAGGGGATTGTTGGTTACCATGGAAGGGTGAGGAGGGGGTAGTTATACTCCCTCCTACAACCACGTAGTGGCAAACAGAAACAAGGAAGCGGGCTCAAATTGCTTCAAAAAGCCAATGGAGATAGGAACGGAGAGGATCAACACGGAAAAGCCGGAAAACAACAGTTCTCATGAGCGGCAAAAGAATCATGAGGAAGGTAGAGGAGAGAAGAGAACAGAAAGCAACAATCGGAAATCTAAGAACAGGAGTGTGACATGGCTCTATGCCATTAAACTCCGGGTTTTTTTAAATAATCTGGCGCTACAGGAGCATATGGATCACATGGCGGCATACACAGTTATATGTAAGTTTATGGGGATATGGCCAATGGAGAAGGCATTGTAGGTGTGGATAAGAAACCAATGGAAACCTATGGGGGAAATAACCCTCCATCTTGGGTCCAAGGGTTTCTTCATAGTGGTATTCACAAACCTAGACAAGGTGTTTGAAAGAGGACCATACTTCTATGCGGCAGCTAGCCTCTACATGCGACTATGGGTGATGGATTTTGTCCCGGAACAAGAAACATTCACATCAGTACCGGTATGGATACGACTCTACTCCATACGTTTAGATTACTAGATGCATGAATCCTTAAAGGTCATAGGCAATAAATTAGGTCATTTTTAAAAAATTTTAGAGGTGACTCTGCGAGGAAAATACACCTCCTTTGCGCGCATATGTGTAGAAATGGACCTATCAGGAGCACTTCCAGATGAAATCATTCTAGAAGTTTATGATGAAGAATGGGTGCAGGTGGTGGACTATGAACATGTCCCATTCAGATGCCGCAAATGTCATGAGCATGGGCACCTCATCAGAGATTGCCCTTTAAACAAACTGGAGGACAATATGAAAACCAACAAAGGCAAAGACCCCAAAGGCTTTACCAAGACGGGAGGCAAAGGGAAAGGAGGAAAAAAGTACCAAAGGAAAACTAGCGAGGATAAACACCCAAGTCATAACAATTTCAAGATTTTAGAAGAAGAAGATGAGAACAATGTGATGAACCAAGCATCGGAGGATAATCCTGTAGAGAAGGAAAAAGATGCCAGCATGGAGGATGTACCTGAGAACAACAAACTAAAGGAAGATATGCTAAACATCATGGAACTTGGCAGGGACCATGAGATGACCCCAAGTGAAGTGGGAACAGAGGACCATGAACTACAGGAGATTCTTGAGAGGGAGAACCTTGATCTAGAAAAGTTCTTGGAGTAGGGAACCACCAAAGAGGTTGATTCTCTACCACAAGAGGAGTTTGACAGAGTATAATAGTTCTTCCTCTAGATATCTCAAACAAAGGGTTTTGGAATCAAAAGAAACCATGACAACCAAGAAATTATAGGGGTTAAATCGATGGAGGCAACATCAGGACACACTTCCAAGAACCCAGGTAGGAAAAGAGGAAGGAAAAGACAGAATGAGCTGCTGATAGAGTGTGGGACACTCATGATTAACTCAGGTAAGATGAAATATCTTACTAGTTACTCATTTACAAATCTTTCATAATGAATCTCACAACCTGGAACATTAGGGGTCTAGGAAGCCTAAGGAAACAAAGAAATCTTAGCAATAGAATAAAAGAAGAAAAAGAAGACATGGTGTTTATCCAGGAGACAAAATGGTCAACAGATAAAATCAGAGAGATAGATAGAAAATGGCTCATTAAGTATCAGTATATAGAATTTAAAGTAGACAACACAGCAGGTGAGATTCTCACTCTCTGGAATTCCCAGAAACTTGGAATCTTGGATGTTGAGGCATCTAGGAACTACCTTTCAATGGTGATCCAACCTTTGGGTGATAAGGAAATATATTTTATCACAAATGTCTATGGTCCTCAAAAACTAGAAGACAAACTCAGGCTTCTCACCCCACTAGAGGAGTTGAGAGGGAGACATCCTATTATACCCCAGATTCTGGGACGGGATTTTAATATGATCAGATCTCTTATAAAAAGAAAAGGCGGGACCAGGACACTAGGTAGAGACTCCATTTCCTTCCAGAACATCCTAATCGACATGAGGCTAGTGGATACAGAGATAATAAATGGTACTTTCACATGGAACAATAAGAGGGGAGGGGCTTCTTAAGTTGCCTCTAAACTAGATATATTTATAATCTTGGAGGACCTCTTTCTCACTGGCCCTGACTTGACTACATCTATCCTTCCTTTTGGAGGCTCAGATCACTGGCCTATCCAACTTGAAGCTTCTTTTATAGGTACTCTGAGGAATAAACCTTTTAGGTTTGAAAATATCTAGCTCACTGACCCTAACTTCATTAGTAATATTGGTAAATGGTGGATGGAAGATTTGCTCGTTCAAGGCACTAAGATGTTTCTCCTACAAAAGAGACTGAAACCCATCAAACTTACGCTTAAAGAATGGAACCAAAAAGAGTTTGGCAATATTTTCAAAGCTAAAAGAGAGGTTGAACACAAACTACAAGGAATCAATTAGATCCTTATCACAGAGGGATTTACCAAGGAAAGAAAAAAGCAAGCTGACACTCTGCAATAGGAATGGGATGACAGATGCTAGCAAGAAGAGATCTTCTGGAGGCAAAAATTGAGAGTGAAATGGCTTAAAGAAGGGGACTGAAACACTAAGTTTTTTCACAAGTCAACCATGGATCATAGGGCACATAACAGGATTTCAAAACCCACAAAGAAATGGAATGTGCTCTGGTACAACATTTCCAAAGCATTGCAGAGGAGCCGCTCATAGACAGATCACAATTTATCAACAAATTCACAAAGTATATTCCAAATCTTGTAACCAGGGAAGACAATTACAATCTTAACAGGCCAGTGACTGAAGAGGAAGTTACTGAAGTTATTAAAGAAATGAAAAATGGGAAAGCTCCAGGACCGGATGGGTTCAATGTTGACTTCTTCAAAGCATGCTGGGAAATAATCAAACAAGATATCCTTGAAGTTGTGGAGGACTCGAGAAGATCCAAAACCGTTTTGAGGGCGCTTAATACTTCTTTCATAGCTTTGATTCCAAAGGAGGAAAAAGCTATGACACCAGACAGATTTAGACCCATAGCTTTATGCAATGTGGTGTACAAAATTATTTCCAAAGTAATTGCAAACAGACTCAAGCCCCTACTTCCAACGCTTGTGTCTAAGGAGCAAACTAGTTATGTGGAAGGAAGGCAGATTCTAAACAACATAATTCAAGCTCACGAGGTGGTTCATTCTCTGAAGAGCAATAAGAAAGCAGGGATGATCATACAGCTTGACCTAGCGAAAGCTTATGACAAGCTCAACTGGTCGTACATAAGGGAAGTACTAATAGCATATGACTTCGACCACAACTGGATAAGATGGATAATGGCCCTGGTTACTACAACTAATTTTTCAATCCTACTTAATGGCTCTCCATCCAGAACCTTTAGGCCTTCGAGAGGCCTCCGACAAGGAGATCTGCTCTCCCCCTTCCTCTTTATTCTCATGATGGAAGGATTAGGCAGAGCCATTAAATCTGCCAACATAGAAGGAAGAATCTAGGGTCTCAAACTCACCCCGAATGGGGATGCCTGGACTCATCAACAATTTGTGGATGACACTATGTTGCAGGGTACACCCACGGTCAAGGAAGCTAAAGCATTCAAACAAATCCTGAACGACTTTGCTATGGCCGTTGGTACAGAGGTAAGCCTCACCAAATCAAAAATTTTCTTTTTTAATACTGACATTGCTATTCAGAGAAACCTCTCCAGAATTCTTGGCTTTCAAAGAGATCAGCTACCATCCAAATATTTGGGAATACCTCTCACTGATAAAACTTTGAGCAAGGAAGTTTGGGAGCTAGTGACTAATAGATTGCAAGATAAAATCAAGAAATGGAAAAGTAGGTAATTGAATTTAGTTGTACGACTACTGCTTACAAAGGCTATTCTGCAAACTATTTCCACCTTCATGTTTTTAGCTCTTCCGGCTCCTAAAGGAGTTTTGCAACTCATTAGAAATATTCAAAGAAATTTTCTTTGGGGTAAATGGGAAGAGAAAAAGAAATGGGCTTTGGTAACTTGGGAAAAGCTATATAAACCTAAGAACCATGGGGGTCTGGGACTTCATGACCCTGAAACCCTTAGCAAAGTCTTGGGGGCAAAACTTTGGTGGAGATGGCTAAAGGAGTCAGTAACCCCATGGGCCAAGCTATGGAAACAAAGGCATGCACACAATTGGCAAGAAAGGGATCATATTCAGATGTCTGGGCACATCAAAGGCTCCCACATTTGGAACAATGCTTGGGAGAATAAAGCCATAGTTCAGAAGCATAGTTTCTGGGAGATCAGAGATGGAAACCTAGCATGGTTTTGGGAGGATAACTAGCAGCAGGAACCTAACCTGTGTAGAGAAGAATTAGCCAATCTTAAGGATGACACTGACAATAAAGGTTTACTCAGGGTAAGTGATTTCTGGGATCAAACAAGATACAAGGATAAATGGAGAACATGGAAGAACCTGGGATACAGTGAAGAAACCCCTTTGAAGGCACAAGTAGAAGCTCTTGTAGTCATCTTGGAACAAAGAAAGATATTAACATCTACATTGTCTGACCAACTAAGATGGGGAAGAAACAATGAAGGAAACTTCAACCTCAAAGAAGCCAAAAGAATTTCCATTGGGCTTGACTTTCCAAACCCTGATAAGATATGGAAGGACCTATGGTAGAACTCACACTAGATGAAAATTAAACTATTCATGTGGCTGGTGCATCATAAAAAAAATTCTTACTTGGGAGAATCTTCAAAAAAGAGGTCTAGTTGGTCCATCTAGATGCCAGTTTTGCGGTCTACAAGAAGAAATGATGGATCACCTACTCAACATCTTCTCATTCACCTCTACCTTGTGGAATTGGGTGGCCTCAATCTTCAGGCAAACAGACAAGGGCGAATCCAGCATTACTGGCACTTTAAGGAATTGGCAAACAGATTTCTTAGAAAATGAAATAGTCAACAAAGCATGGACTCTAATCCTAGGTTTCTTGATCTGGGATGTTTGGAAAGAACGCAATAACAAGATTTTCAAGAACAGAATTGGCTCGACACAGAGCATCATAGATCAGATTATAAGATAGCTCAAAGAAATTGTAAGTATCTGTCTTAAGAAACCCCTCGAAAACCCTCCTTTAAACAAGGATGCACATATACTTGTGCGATTAGGTCTCCAGTGGCTGATCCCCCAGGGCATAAGCAATAACACAAGCTATACAACAACGGGTAAGGATTTTGGGCAACCTCCTCCACATGGTTTTATGAAATTCAATATAGGTGGAGCCTCTAAAGGAAACCCTAGAGTGGCTGGTTATGGCAGAGTCATAAGATATGAGAAGGGATACATACAAATCATCTTTCATGGTCATTTGGGGAATGCCACTAATAATATGGCGGAACTCATGGCCTTAGAGAAATGCCTAGAAATATTGATTGAGTCAGATTTACATAATGCCATTTTAGAAGCAGACTCTGAACTGATAATAAACTCGGTCAAAAAGATATGCAATGGTACAATTTTTACACCAGAAAAAGTATCAAAACACTGGCGGTTATTGTAGGTCTATCAACGCATTTAATCCCACCTGAGAGCCCTGAGAACACTCCAATTTGTTCACATTTGCAGAACAGCTAATAGGTTAGCAGATCGTCTGGCGAACGAAGGAGTACTATGTTCAAAAAACAATAGAAGATATGCCTAGATGAGGATGCCATTAGGGCAATTGCATGAGGACTGCCACAGGCAGGCTATCGAAGACAAGGAGCACTTTCAAAGAATGAGAAATGAATAGAGAGAAGACTAACGGAAACAACAGGTAGTGGATAAATCATAGGGCAGAAGAAAGTTATAAAGTGCAGGCGGGTTGGCAGGTAGCTAACCAAAGATTGCCATGAAATCCCTCATCCTATGCATTTCGGGTGAAAAAATGCACGAAGGTTAATCTTCCAAATGAACCTGAACTATTATAAAGAGGTGACCTATTTAATTTTCAGGTCCATAAGAAATGGTAAAAAGTGTGCAAGTTGACGAGATCTCGTAAGAAATATTTCATCACATGGATTTCAGGCGGAAATATGCACGAGAAATAATTCCCCACATGGACCTAAAAATTATTGTGTGGTGGCTTATAAACTTTTTGGGTTTGTAAGATAGGTTAAAAAGTGGGCTTGTTGGCGGGATCACTTTGGCAATCCCCCATCCTATGGATTTTGGGTGGAGAAAATGATCGACAGTTAATTCGTCATTCGGACCCGAAATAGTTTAGTGTTGCGGCTTATATTCTCTTTGGGTCTGTGTTGATGCCTCGAAAATCGCTGCAACAATAATGGGGGATAACCACCCAGTCCGGACCTTAAAGAAGCTCCTTTCCCGTTTGGTGTGGTGGCTTTGACTAGTTTAACTAGGTCCAGTTACCTTCTCCCCATCGCTATTGGTTTATGATGTATCTTTAACTACCAATAGACAGAGATATTAGATCACTTCTTCTTGCTGATCAAGCAAGAGGATGACCCTTAAGCTAATTTGGGTTCAGCCAAGCCACAACTGAAATTTTGCCTCTTTGAGAAGAGGACTTAAAAGAATGTAGAAATTACTCTCAATGCAAACTTATTCTATAATGCAAGCAAAAAAAACTAATCTAAATCCTATCTTAATTAGGCAGATATAGATCTAATCCAACTAAGAGCAAGATAATTAAAGTATTGAGATTTTAAATATGTCTTGTTTATAATGAATATCAAGTTAAGGAAGTAGTTCAACTAACTAATATTGTGGATATCAAAACAAATCCTATTGAGACATTTTAACTGAAATAATAAACCAAAAACATTCTAGGAAGTAGTTCACAAAAACGATATTGATTATCAAATCAATAAATCCAATAATTAAACAATAATATGCAAAAATAGTTCATAACACATTACTATTTAATAAATCAGTTTTATAAGATAGATTTCTGAGTAAGTAGTTACTCAGAAATCAGAATTTAATCCATAAGAACAGAGATACATAATAACAGCATTGAGACAAATTACCCATATTGACAAAAGTGCACAAACATGAATAAAATGAGACATTCCTGTTATCATAAAAATGAAACTGATATTTGGAACAATAGTGTTAGAAATACCAATTTATTGCATCCATTTCTCTGACTTCGGTCTCCAACAGTCCTTTCCATTGCTTGAATTTCTGCTTTCAAAGCTAAAGCCACAATAATGCAAACTTTTTCCATCATGCATAATTCAAGATACAAAGGAAAAATCCTCAATAATCCTCAGATCTGAGATTTTCTCTCCTCCCTCCTACAACTCTAACTTCTTATTACAGTAGTGCTTTTAGAAGTCTAAAATTGCGGAGAAGAGCAGCCCCTTATTACATTCTGCAATCTATTATTTATACTATTTGCAAAGGAATTCTTGAGAGGAAAGTTTGTTGAAGGAAAATCTGTCAAATCCAATTTTATTTGATCAAAAATTCTAATCTCCAATTGCTGGAGCATTCTTATTGACTGAGATCCTTTTTTCCATATTTCTTCCACTGTTTTCCTGCAAAAAAGAAATCAAAATAAATTAAAATGCAACAATAAAATCAAAATGTCATTGCTGGCATTTAAAACAAATCCAATCAAATACAATTAAATAAATAATTGAAAATAAAATGTAAGCTTTCTATTGATGCTTGGGATGGTTTAATTGGCCAAGGATATCATTGACGAGCGAATCTGTAATTAGAAGAGGCTTGGGCAAATGAAAATGAAGAAAATAAAACTCAAAAAATTGATTTTGTTTTAGAAATTCGGAGCTTGATCTTCTGCCTGATTTTCGACCCAATAAATGACTAAATCTATTAGTGAAACCTCCTCAGAAATGTTCTCCTTGATTTTATCTTTCCAATGAGTTGTCCTGGGCCTCATTTGGCCAAGTAAAACTCAATCTATGGGCCTCCAAAGTTGGTGAGTCAATTCTGGCACAATTCTGGAATTTCTATTGTTAGACTAAAAATTAAAATTCTAGTTAAAAATTAAATCGTAAATTAGAATTCTAATTATCTAATAATTAATTCTAATTTAGTTGTTAATTATTAACTAAACTAATTAATTAATAAAGTATTATTAATTAATCTAACTAATTAATATAATTAACTATTTATAATCAATTAATATTAATCTAATTAATAATTAAATTTTAATTTAATCAAATTAATTACTTTTTTATATTAATTAATTAAATTAATTTAAAATGTATTATTAAATATTTAAACTATTTTAATATTAAAACTAACTTACCACTCCCTTCACTCATTCACTCACGAATGAGTTTGAAACTAAAACATAACATAAAGCTTATGATAAAACTTAAGCTTAATACCTTTGGATTTTATTATCGGCAATCGACATCGGGGAGGTGTGGGGTGTCTTAAACTTATCACATTTGAGAGCTCCGATTGCCGATCTTCCGATCGGGTAAATGTTTTTTTTTAATATTAAACCAAATTAACTTGCCATTTCACGTATGTGTAAGTTTTGAAATGCCTCCATGTCCTTTTGACTTTTGTTTAATCGGGAGATCGGCAATCGGGAGAATGGAGGTATCGGGGGTTTGTTAAACTTGCAATATAAAAAACTCCGATGCGATCAAACCCATTTTTCCGATGCGATCAAACCCATTCTCCTGATGCGATAATTTTTTTTTTGTATATATATATTTTATTTTATATTGTTTTATTTTAACTTTATTTTAATGAAGTTTAGTTCAGAAACTACAGCCACTTTAATAAAAATGAAAATTAAACTAAAGCTATTTTGAAAATAAATGAAAAAATAAATTACAACCACTTCGAAATTATGATTTTTCGAGATTAGTAATTTATTGGAGTAAATTACTAAAATCCAGTTGCTTCATGATTTGGCTGTATAAGTTAAAAAAAACGAAAAAATGTTAGTGAGAACTAACTAGGGGTTAATATTTAAAATAAATGCATTATTGAACTAATTTATTTACAAAATGCAATATTGTACATTTTATGCATTTTTAACCCAGGTAGATAAATGATGAGACTCCAAAGGAGTACCATTTTCAAACTAGTGGACCAAATGAGGCGAAACAAGTGTCAATGGGAAGCTTATAAAAAATTGATTTTAACAAAGCAATTAAAACAAGAATCCAAAGAAAATGAAAATTTAACAAAAGCATAGGGAAATCAACTAAATAAAAATCCAAAAAGGTGTTTAGCCAAAATTTTTATAGAAAGGGTCCCCATTATTTGAAGTAAACACATCAATAATGGGGGGTTGTGTTTTTACCACAACAATGGCGACACACGGGAGAAGAACCAGTTATCTCTGTTTGATATGAATGAGATTTTCCTAAAATTAAAGTAAAAATAATTAAAGAAGGGAGAATTATGCTTGAAATGCTTGACTAGGTTCATTAGTTTGAATAAAAGCAAGAATCATCTAACTGTAATTTTTCTTAAAATTCCTCATAAATTAAAATATTTCAAAGTTCTATATCAGTCCTTAATTAGTTGTAGAGATAAAGTAGGGGTCACTTTACAGCTTAGCTTTTAAAATATACTTATTTGTCACAGGTAGAGCCACTGCTGCCAGCAAACATCTATAGTCTCGACAGGGTTACCTTTTAATCATCAATGATTCAGAATCCCATCTCTTTAAAAATTATTGACCTAGAGATAAATCCATATATATATGTTTATTTTTTTATTTTTTGTTATAAATCTTAAAAGCCATTGTCCTGGTTTGGTGGCCAGATAATTGACCATGCCATTCACTAGTTATAATTGGATTGAACAAGCTAGCTCGTGATGAGATCCCTTCTCTTATAATTGTTGGCAATCATAAGCCATTACCCTAGTTTGTTTAGTAGTGTTGGTAATGTGAGCCTATTTTTTCCCCTATGACCATGGTAAGTAGGCTCATGATGAGACCTCTTATCTCTTAAGTTTAAATATATTTTTGGATTACATTCTAGAAAAATAAGACTTTGGGACAGGGAGAATCATTGACTTCTTAAGAGTTAAGAATGACAATTTCAGAGTTAAAGGTGCTTTTCTGTAAAGTGTCTTTACTTGGTTATAAATAACTTTTCTTGACTGATAATAAAACTTTGACAGATCTTAATAAAATATTGAAATCTCAAAATGATTACAATTTGATGGAAAAGAAATTTTTCAGATTTTATGATACTTTTCCAACTTCTCTTGATTGCTAATCTATTCTTTAAATATGTCTACCTTTATAATAAGAAAATCAAACTTTACTAAGAGATTTAAGAAAAAGCTAATAGGTGACTATTAACAATTTTCCTCCTTGTATGCTAACCATTGTTAGGTAACAAATAGGCCTTCCATATAAATCATGGACAAGTCACCAAAATCAAAATTGAAAACCTAGGGAAAAGAATTCTTAAGCCAAACTGAGAAAGAAATCAACAAACAAAAATAAAAATGAAGGAAAATCCAAGTTTCAAAAGATAAACTCCAAAAAGAATGTTTATACCAATGTCTTCAACAATATGAAGAAAAATAAAATAATCATGTAATCTTTCTTTCTTATGTTGAGATTCAGAAAAATTATACTTTGTAGAGTTGTAAGTGCTTTAGGCTTTTTGGATAGCAGCGACGATAAAATTTAGCCACAATGAAAACTTTCTATCTGATATCATTCTTCTTGTTTCAAAGCATCATCTTAATTATTTTCTAATTAAAAAATGAACGCTTAAAGAAACAAACTAAAGGTTTAGAAACTTCATGGTGTAGTTGTTTCAATGAAGATTATCGCTGCTTCTTGAAATAAAGCCAAGAGAAGAGTATAGGACTTCGAAACTATGACCCGGCAGAGGTTTGGAAGCTTTTTATAAAGAGCTGCAAAACCGATTTATATATCAGAAAAACAAAACTGAAACTAAAGTAACAAAATGGAAATTAATGAAAGTGAGTACATGAATCTTACCATTAGATAATTGCTTTTGATCTTACCTGAAAGGTATCAGTTTCTCCAAACTAGCTGACTTCTTATTTTAATTAACATTAAAAACATGAAGAATTCAAACTAACCAAAATCCTATAACCCAAAATCATTATTTATTTTATTTAAACTAAAGCAAGCAGTAAAATGTAAAAATGGAATGCTTAGTGTTCAAGGGAATCGAAATTAAAACAAATGCATCAGAAATGAGAATGAGAATTTACAGTAATGATTGTTTCCCAAAATATTATAAGTTTCATATAAACTGCATGATTTTATGAATTGTCCAGAATCAAGACCAAATCCAAGATAATAAAATTTAAATATGAAGATAAAGAGGTATTGAATTCCTTTTTTAATTATGGAATTATATATTTAAAACTAAAATATATGAAAAATGAAATGATTTGAATATCCTGCAAATTGATGATTAATTGCTTTCATACCATAGTGGTTATCCAAGTTTGCTTTTAAAATAACATATTGCCGTATCAGATGATTCGCATAACTTGTTTCTTCACCATGCTTCAAGTTTAATTTGCAAGACTTCACCTTTGTTGCTTAGAGGCATGCATTGGAAGTTATTGCATTGAAAGTTGCAATGGCAAATTGTCGATATGAAAACATGGGATGAGAAGATGTGCTATGAGATGGATTGATCGCATCATTAAAGAAATATTATATCGGGGATCGAGGATTATTTACATTGTGCTTCCCACGTCGCACAACGCGCATTGCAGATTTGGAATTGTGATGTGAGCATAAATAAAAATGCGATGAAGCGATTGCGATATCGGTGATTGGCGAACTTTTAGTACCCGATGTAACACAATTTGATTCTTGTGATGTCGATATGCGATGAATGACATGGCTAATCGGCAATCGCGATCGGAAATCTTAAGCACATGATGTAACAATTCTCGATACGCCGATATGCGATGAAGAGTGGACCTGATAATTTTATGATGAAAATTTAATAGCGTATCGGATCCGAGGCATCGGCCCTCTAAAATTATGCCCCTACTTTTATTGCGATTGAATAGACGCGATATTTTGTAAACTTAATTTGAATTCCATATCGGGTCTGGAATTATGTGGTCATCGCAATATCGGTAAAGTTGTTTATCAGAGATTGGAAATTCATGATAATGGAATTATATTCAACTGCAAACCTCTGATATGCAAAATGCGATATGACATATGAGCGAGGTAATACATCGAAGATCTTTTATGAACAATTTGTTATCAAAAATGCTAAAAGCTATTTCCAATGAAATATTTCGCTACAAATGGTTGTGAAGTGGATGATGTGATATCAGAATGAAATGATTGACAAAGATGAGTGGGATGATAGTATTGCAAATATTTTCACTGAAGTATCAGCAATATGAGAATCAAATTGAAATGATTAATGAAAGCAAAATTAAAAAATGCTCAAATTCTAATGAATCACAAATAAAATTTCCCTGAACCTGTTGCAAATTTAAAATGGGTTTGCTGCTTACTTCAAGTTTTGAAAACAAATGAACACCTACAAATAAAACATAACAAAAATTATAAATAAACTAAGGAAAAGATAAACTAATAATAGATGAAAATGAACTTGTAAATGCATACCTGGAAGGAATTTGTCTGTAGATTTTACCTTATGAATCTTCAAATTCTTCCTTTGATTTATCAAAATTTTGACTTTGTTCAAAATCATCTTATTATTTATTCTAGTTGGAGTGTGCAATCAACCTAAATAAAATTTGTTTATTCATGTCGAGGAAATATAAAATTTACCAAAAATAAATATGAAAATAGTCTTCCATTTTGAATTGAAACAACAATTTATTACTTCTGCTCATTCCGAATTAATCTTGAAAAAAAATCTGTATTGTTATAGTGATTGTTCAATAATGCCTTTAGTAAATGAATATGATGCGTATTGTAGCATCAAATAATAAACTAAAGATCAGAATGGGATAAGCCACTAATTGTGGAAAAATATCAAAACAAATTTGAATGTGTGCACACAGTGAAATGGGCATCGTTAAGGTCAGCTTGGTAAATTTCGAGGAAGATAATATGAACTTCATATGATTACCACAAGAGGTTAGACTAACTAATAATGATTGAGTCAGAATTAATCTTATCATGTAGACAGTCATACATTTCATGGGATAATGAGATCATGAAGCTTTTATATCCTCAAAACCTTTATCATATAAATTTCAAAAGAAAATCTTAGAAGGAAATCCTGAAATGAAGAAAGGTGGCTTTGGGGCGATTGATGCCAAGTGTAACCTTAATTGAATTTAATCAAGAGATTATTCAAAATAGGCAGAGTAGAGGTATTGCTATAAGAACTTTAAAAAAGGAAGCAAGAATTAAAACTCTCTGATAGGGAGAAAATGTTTTCATTGAACACGTATGAGAATCGCTGATTGCTTTGTTTTATTTTTAATCTACAGAACTGTAGAAAATTAACTATGTAAAACAAATTAACTAAATAAATTTTACTCCTATTCTAACCATATACATGAGAATGACTAGGTATAGTCATATTTCCAGTGTAACCATTTTCTCATTTTAATTCCTGCATGTATGTACAATTCAAATGTTAGTAATAAAAATACAAATCTAATTAAACTGAGGAAAATAAATCTGAAATCAGATTGTACAGTTATTCATTTCCAATTGAATACCAATTGGATCATAGAAATCTGGATGGATTTCTATTAAGGATTGAGAAATATTCAGAAGAAGAGATAACAAGATAGATTGTGAAGATGAGCTTTTAAATTCAAAGGTCTGGAAAAAATTGTTAGTGTTATGTACAAATGTTAAATTATTAACAATCTTCTTTGAGGGAAAAAGTTCCAAATATTTTTCAAATGAATTAATGAAAAATGGACGGAAATCTTTCAAATGAAATAGAAAATTATTAATTAAATTGGATTGCTGGCAGATTTCTAAAAATATATTTTCTTGTTGATATTGCCTTTGAGAAGATAGAAGCTTTTGATAAAATATTAGCATTGATTGAAATTGAAATTGAAATAGTTTTTGATGCTCTTGACTATAATATAAAACTTCAATTTTCCAACAGGGCAATGCATCAATTGAACCGACAGTAAAGTGCTTAATATGCAAGTATAAAGTATCGAAAATTTGAAAAATAAAATCTGAAAATAAATCTGATTTTATACGAAATAAATGAGGAAACAAAAATAAAATGAAATCACTATTTGTACAACTAATGTTACAACACAATTGGGATCGTTTTAAAATAATTTCTTTTTCACAAGGATTGGCTAGAATTATGAAATTTGAGTAATTGCCAATTCCAACTTGTGAATTAGAAAATGAATTATGATTATGAGTAGGAATGAGAGCTTGATCATGATATGAATCATAAATTGGAATGTTTTCTTGAATAGTGAAATCATGAAGATAATTTGCTGCTCTAAAATGAGGATTGGTTGGGATAATTTCTAACTTGAAGTGTTCCTCATTCTCAGATGTTATCTGAATTTTATCATGAGGATTCTCTTAAGAAGAATAGAAATCAACATCCTCAATGTCAGAGTAATTATCATAAACGACTTCACAAGATTCTCTAGAATTCCCTTTGATCTCATCCAATATATCAAAACAAGGAGGAACAAGAATTTCATGTTCATTAATGGCAAAAAAATGATCAATCATTGTTTCTCTATCTTGATAAAAATTAATTGGTATGTCATTTAGATCATCCTCTTTATCTTCTGAAACATCATTAATACCAAGAGGGGAAAAATTACCATCATTAAAAATATCAAGATAAAGGGAAAAATGTGAATCTGAAATAATGCAATTAAAAATGTCTCGGTTTGAGAACTCTTGTGCATTATGCTCATTGTAAATTTCAGATTGCAGATCATTTCTTTGTGTATTCATGCTTTCTTGAAGAAGGCTGCTTTACTGCTCTGATTTCGGCATTTGTTCTCAGAAATTTGTACAGCAATTTGCATTTTATTATTTACTTTGATTGTTGCTTGCACTTGTTGATTTGCAATCTGATTTTCTGAATTGATTGCAGAGTAATTTTCAGATTTCAAGGCAGTGTTGGCATTATGAGACAAGTGTTGGCCTTGATGGCAAATCACACTGATGGCAAATCACAGTGCAGAAGGATAGCAGCAAGGAATTGATGATCAGACTACAAGTATGAAGAGAAAATATATACACGCTGGTTCACTATATACCAAGTCGCGTATACAAGCAGGTTCACTATATACCAAGTCGCGTATACGCAGGTTCGCTATATACCAAGTCGCGTGTACACGCAGGTTGGCTTCAGTAAAAGAGCGTGTATGTGGAAAACTTATCTTTGGTCCGTGGCGGTTATTCCTTGGAAGTTGTGCCCATGGTTTTGGACCATGGTGTCTCGACGGACGTGTTGATCCCTATTTTTGAAGTTGATGGTATTGGATTTCTATGGTTTTGGCTCTTGGTATTGAGCAAGGCCTAAGGCTATATAAGGAGAAGAAGATCATTATGCAGAACACAATTGAAAAGTCTTGAATATCTGAAAAAGAAAGAGATCTTGTATGCAGGTTTTCGGTTGCTTGATCTAAGCTAAGGAGAGATCACACCGGTTGATGGAAGACTAGATCTAAGGACAGATCGGGATCTAATGGTTTGAAATGCACTATTATGATTATGCCTATTTCTAGATCTGCATACTGACGCAATGTTATGTTCTGGGTCTAACTGATGCCTGGTACAGCTGCAAGTTAAGAGAAATTTATTTTTAGATCTGTACGCAGGTTGTCTTTGGAAAAAGCGCGTGTATACGCGGGTTTCTCTCATTGAAGTAGCGTATATCTTTTGAAGTTTGATTTTTGGGGTTGCAGTTGGGTCTGACTGCTATTGCAGAGTTCTGTAGTTTGCTCTGTGTTCTGGTGACTGGTGTTGACAGGGTTTCAGTGGTTCAGTGATTCAAAGATTGATGATGCTAGTATTGATTAATGATCTGTTATGAAAGTTGAATGAATTGTGGTCTTCAGATTGTAATGTTGTGCTTCAGGAATATCCAGTCTGAAAATGTATGAAAAGTGGTACCTGAAGGAAAGAAGATTGTAGGCCAGCACCTACGTACTAGTATCTTAGCTAGTACAAGAGCAAAGGGGGTTGGAGCTCCCTTCCAAGGAAGTTTGGAGAACGAGAGAAGGTTGAAGCCTTCAGCAGGTTGTAGCCTGCATACTGGTATAAGGCTGCACCAGTACAAAAGATTGTAAACTGAAGTTTCATATTAAAGAAAGATAGAGACGACTTGCAGCAGGTGGTTTTCACCCACATTGGGTTTCCACCTTATATCATGGTGTTCATGTGTGTGTTTTCTGTGTGATGATCTGTTCTGTTATACTGCACCTGTCTTACTATCATGGTTAATAATGTCCTGATGCATTTACTGAAGATAAGCTACTGAATCATAAGTTTTCTTGTTATACGCTGGTTTCTTTAGACACAGTAGCGTGTACACGTTGTTTCACTTAACTGAAGTAGCGTATATGTTTCTGAGCATAAAATGAAAATTTTTTTCTGATAATACTGATTCACCCCCCCTCTCAGTATTATTTCCAACAATTGGTATCAGAGCAGGTCCTTTAGAGAAGCTTGATCGCTTGAAGGTAGATCGTTCATCATGAGCAACTATGAGAGAGAAGCATCAATCAGGCCACCGGTTTTTGATGGGACAAACTTCAATTATTGGAAGGTAAGAGTTACTGCCTATCTTCAATCTCTTGGTACAGAAGTTTGGGACATTGTAGAGACAGGCTACACTTTTCCTTCAGCTACTCCTACAGATGCAGACGAGAAAAAGAAATATGAAACAAATGCGAAAGCAGTCAGTACTCTATTGGGATGTATATCCCAATCAGAATTCATGAAGGTAATGCACTATAAATCTGCAAAAGAAATATGGGACAAGATTGTCACGAGCTATGAAGGAGACGAACAGGTAAAGCGTGCTAAACTTCAAACTCTCAGGATTAAGTATGAGACTCTCAGAATGTATAATGATGAAAGTGTGGCTAACTATTTCCTTAGAGTTGATGAGATTGTTAATTGCATGAAAAACTTGGGTGAAGAAATAAAAGAGGCTATTGTGGTTGAAAAGGTTCTAAGGTCATTGTCCCCCAAATTTGAATCTAAAGTGTCTGCAATAGAAGAAAAGGAAAATCTACGAATTCTTACTATGTCTCAGCTTCATGGAATTCTAACTGCTTATGAAATGAGAAAGGGAGGTCCATCAGACAGAAGAGAAGCTGCTTTCAAAGCTTCAGGAAAAGGAGATTATTATGAAGCAAGTCACATGCCAGAAGATGAAGAAGAAGAATCAAATTTTGTCAGAAATCTTCAAAGGGGTTCTGGAAGGTTCAGAGGTAAGTTACCTTTTAAATACTTTTCTTGTGGAAGAGTAGGTCATTATGCTGCCAGATGTCCTCACAAAGATAAGAATGACAAGGGAAAGGAACCTGTTAAATGGAACAAGAAACAAAATGAAAAGAAGAAAAGCTACTACACTCATGAAGATAGTGATGGTATTTCAAATAGTGATGAAGATGAACAAGGTAATAGATATAAACTTTTAATGGCTTTTGAAGATGATGACTACGTGGATGCTATAGATGTAGAAGGCTTTTGTGAAGAAATGAAAGATCTCAAAGTTTGCTTAGAAGAGAAGAATGATATTATTGATTCTCTACAATGTCAACTAGCTGAAAAGGAAAAACATCTTGAAAAATTGGAATGTGAGATTGTTTGTCTTAGAAAGGAGATTGAGAAAACAAAAGCAATTAATCTTAAATTTGTTAAAGGATCTGAAACCTTGGATGAGATTATCAATGTGCAGCGATCTCCTCTGATAAAGACAGGTCTTGGATATAATGGAGAAACATCTCAAGCCTCTACCTCTAAAAGTTATCTTGATGCAGCAAGGAGAAGCGAGCAAAAGCCAAATAAAAGTCATCAGGTGAATCAATGACAGTTTACCTCAAGAACAAATAAAGACCATCAAGAAATTCGGGGACAAACTGCCTTAAGGACAAACAGAAGCTACAATCAACCACAGGTAAAATCTTCCCAATTTGCTCCAAGAATAAATGTGAATAGAAGCTAGAGTCGGTTGGATGATAGATCTGATTATCGCAGAAGTTTCTTTAATGGCCAATGCTTTTCTTGCCATAACTTCGGTCACAAAGCAGCTCAATGTGTTGCCTACAAGACAATCATGACTAGAGAAGCTCAAAAGCAAGGGAGAATGACTGGAACCATGAAAAGGACTTATAACAACTTTTCGGTTCTTGAAAATGAAATTGAATGCTCTATCTGTAATAACTTTGGTCATGAAGACTCTGAATGCAGGAGCAGGTTCCGGAAGACAACTCAGAAGGAACAAATCTCAAATGTCAGAACATGGAGAATAAACGAACCACAACCAGAAAGATGTGGGATAGCCTTTTATGCAGAAGGTCAAGAAAGTCTATGGTACATTGACAGCGGATGTTCGAAGCATATGACAGGGGACAAAGAAAAGCTTGAGTCATATACCGCATTAGAAAAGGGGAAGAAAGTTTCTTTTGGAAATGATATCTCTGCAGCCATAAAAGGAAAAGGTGTTGCTCCATTAAAAGAGAAGGTCAAAGCTGGAAATGTTTTGTATGTTGATGGATTGAAGCATAATCTTCTAAGTGTCAGTCAGATGTGCGATCAAGGAACAGAGGTAATATTTAGATCAAATGGATGTTGTGTTCGTGATCTTGATACAGGTAAAACAGTGATCAAAGGAAGAAGGACTCCAAATAATCTATACATATTTGAAGAAGGACCACAACAATGCTATTTGAGCAAGGATGATGAACACTGGCTATGGCATCGGAGGTTGGGGCATCTAAGCTTTTAACAAATAAGGAAAGTATGCAAATATCAGGCAGTTCGTGGTCTTCCAGATATCAAAATTCTAGACAACACTATATGCAAATCTTGTCAGTTTGGGAAGCAAACCAGAACTAACTTTCTAGAGAAGGAAGGATCAGCCAGCATACCTCTTGAGCTAGTCCATACAGATGTATGCGGTCCATTTAGGAAAAGGACACCTCGAGGAGAAGAATATTTGATATTATTCATTGACGATTTCTCCAGGTTTGTCTGGTTAGGGCTTATGAAGCACAAAGATGAAGCATTCGAAAAATTCAAATCCTTCAAAGCCTTGGTTGAAAATGAATCTGGACACAAAATTAAGTGCCTCAGATCTGACAGAGGTGGGGAGTTTACCTCAAACGAATTTTTCGATTTCTGTGAAGAACATGGGATAAGAAGAGAATTCTCTACAGCTAGAACTCCTCAGCAAAATGGGGTGGTGGAAAGAATGAACAGAACAATCCAACAAATGGCTCGTGCTATGCTTGATGAATCAGGTACTCCCGCAACTTTCTGGGGTGAAGCTGCACATGCTGCGGTTATTATTCTTAACAAAACAAATGTCCAAGTAAACAGCACTCAAACACCTCATGAGCTCTGGAGTGGTGAGACTCCTTCGGTGAAGCATTTCAAAATCTTTGGGAGCAAATGTTATATTAAGAATACTGATGAGCAACTTGGCAAACTTGAACCAAGAGTAGATGAAGGCATTCTTCTTGTTTATTCTCCACACAACAAAGCATACAAGTGCTACAATAAAAGACTTGGCAGAATTGTTGACAGCATTGATGTAGTGGTTGATGAGAAGGGATATATTCCTAGGCAAGTTCATCATGAAGACATTGAAGAAGATGAAGGCTACCCTCAAAGGCAGAATGATGAAGAAGAAGAACCTCAAGAAGAAGAAGAACCTCAAGAAGAACCAGAGGAGCAGGCAAGAATAGAAGAGAAAACTCCATCCAGATATGTTCAAAAGAATCATCCAGAATCTCAGATTATGGGGTAGAAAGAAGCAAGAGTACAAACAAGAAGAAGAATTGCAGAAGCTTCAAGCTATTTGGCATTAATCTCTTCCACTGAACCAAAAAGTGTGAAAGAGGCATGCAAATATGAATGCTAGGTCAAAGCAATGGATGAAGAACTTGAGCAGATCGAAAAGAACAACACTTGGGAATTGGTTCCTAGACCAAAAGATAAAAATGTCATAGGGACAAAATGGGTCTTCAAAAATAAATTGAATGAAAATGGAGAAGTAATTAGAAACAAGGCCAGACTTGTTTGTAAAGGGTATGCGCAACAAGAAGGAATAGATTTTGAAGAGACCTTTGCTCCTGTTGCAAGACTTGAGGCCATCCGAATGTTCCTTGCTCTCTCAAGTTTTCAAAACTTCAAGGTATTTCAAATGGACGTGAAATCAGCCTTTCTGAATGGAGACTTAGAAGAAGAAGTATATATTGAGCAGCCAGATGGTTTCATTCTTGGGAATGATCCAAACCTTGTATGAAAATTGAAAAAGGCTCTCTATGGTCTCAAACAAGCTCCAAGGGCTTGGTACTATCGATTGGACAAATATCTTCACCAACAAGGCTTTTCAAAAGGATCAGCAGATAACAATCTCTATATAAAAGTTGAAAATAACAAATTGCTAATACTTGTTGTTTATGTAGATGATATTATCTTTGGCAGCAATGAAGAGACTATGAGTCAAAACTTTGCCTTGGTTATGCAGAAAGAATTCGAAATGTCACTACTTGGAGAATTGACATACTTTCTTGGATTGCAAATCCAACAAAATGAAGGAGGCATCTTCTTGTCTCAAACCAAGTACCTCAAACAGATCTTGAAGAAGTATGGCATGGAAGATTCAAAGCCAGTTTGTACACCCATGGTTACAGGATGCAGCCTCAGTGCAAATGATGAATCAGCAGCAGTTCATCAACCAACTTATAGATCCATGATTGGGAGTTTGCTTTATTTGACAGGTACCCGACCAGACATCATGCATGCAGTCGGAATAGTTGGGAGATTTCAGGCAAATCCAAAGGAGACTCATCTTCAGGCAGTGAAGAGAATTTTCAAATATCTTCAAGGGACACAAAATTATGGATTATGGTATCCTGGAGATACAGATCTCACACTTCATGCTTATACATATGCATATTAGGCCGGAAGCGTGGATGACAGGAAGAGCACAAGTGGTGGTGCATTCTTTATGGGCTCCAGATTAGTATCTTGGTTCAGCGAGAAACAGAGTTTGATTGCCTTATCTACAGCTGAAGCAGAATATGTGGCTGCGGCATCTTGTTGCACACAACTTCTTTGGATGATGCAGACCTTGCAGGATTTTCAAATCACTTGCACTTCACCAGTCTCTATCTTATGTGATAATACAAGTGCAATCAGCATTTCAAAGAATCCAGTCATGCACTCAAAGACCAAGAACATACCAATCAAGTACCATTTTCTTCGGGAACAAGTGCTTGAGCAGAAGGTCAAGTTGGAGTATGTTCCTTTTAAGGAACAAATTGCTGATATTCTCACAAAACCACTGCCCAGGGAAACTTTTGAATAACTCAGACAAAAGCTGGGAGTAGTTGATGCTTCATCCTGCTGTTGAAGCTTGTCTGTTCTACAGAAAAGTTGGTAAACACAAGTTACGTAAGGGATAGCCGCGTATATATGTAGATTTATGCTGGGAAAGTCGCGTGTATGACGTGCGCGTGTTGTAGAAAGCATATCCGCGTACATACGCTATTTTATGGAGGAGAAGTCGCGTATATGGAGTTCTGAACAGCAAGGGAAGACTCTGGTTGGAGAAGGTCTAAGATGGGTATGCCAGAATTCTTCAGGCACAGTTTCAAGGGGTGCAGCAGGCATAGGTTCAGGGGGAACAGCTTAAAGTCTCATAAAGCATTGTTGGCATTTAGATGCTTTTGGTTCTAGTACACAACTGTTGTTGATTTTAGGAGAAGGAGCTCAGAAGGAAATCTTGGTCGCTGATCTAAAAGATGTTTATCAGATGCTGCTTGTGACTTTCATAAGTCTTGGTCTAGATTTGTTGTCTCTATGTCATGTATCTCTTTTATGGTGTCAAGGTCATGTAACGGCCTATGTTGGTTTCCCCACTATGCCTGGGATGAATGATGTAATATAATTGGTTGTTATATGTAACTTTCTGATGTATCCTCTCTTGGAGTATGGATGTATGTATTGAGTCTTTTTGTGATAGGAAGGTCTTGGTTCTTTTGAAGAACATCTCTTGCAGATATTGCCTACAGTCAGGGGGAGCATGTTTCAGCACAGCCAAGCAGAGATATCAGCATGTACTCAGGGGGAGCACAGCCCTTTGCCCTTGATGACAAAGGGGGAGAATGGTTTTAAGGATCTTGGGGTTGCCATCAAGTCCAAAGGGGGAGATTGTTGGCATTATGAGACAAGTGTTGGCCTTGATGGCAAATCACATTGATGGCAAATCATAGTGCAGAAGGATAGCAGCAAGGAATTGATGATCAGACTACAAGTATGAAGAGAAAATATATACACGCTGGTTCACTATATACCAAGTCGCGTATACAAGCAGGTTCACTATATACCAAGTCGCGTATACAAGCAGGTTCACTATATACCAAGTCGCGTATACGCAGGTTCTCTATATACCAAGTCGCGTGTACACGCAGGTTGGCTTCAGTAAAAGAGCGTGTATGTGGAAAACTTATCTGTGGTCCGTGGCAGTTATTCCTTGGAAGTTGTGCCTATGGTTTTGGACCATGGTGTCTCGACGGATGTGTTAATCCCTATTTTTGAAGTTGATGGTATTGGATTTCTATGGTTTTGGCTCTTGGTATTGAGCAAGGCCTAAGGCTATATAAGGAGAAGAAGATCATTAGGCAGAACACAATTGAAAAGTCTTGAATATCTGAAAAAGAAAGAGATCTTGTATGCAGGTTCTGGGTTGCTTGATCTAAGCTAAGGAGAGATCACACCGGTTGATGGAAGATTAGATCTAAGGACAGATCGGGATCTAATGGTTTGAAATGCACTATTATGATTATGCCTATTTCTAGATCTGCATACTGACGCAATGTTATGTTCTGGGTCTAACTGATGTTTGGTACAGCTGCAAGTTAAGAGAAATTTATTTTTAGATCTGTACGCAGGTTGTCTTTGGAAAAAGCGCGTGTATACGCGGGTTTCTCTCATTGAAGTAGCATATATCTTTTGAAGTTTGATTTTTGGGGTTGCAGTTGGGTCTAACTGCTATTGCAGAGTTCTGTAGTCTGCTCTGTGTTCTGGTGACTGGTGTTGACAGGGTTTCAGTGGTTCAGTGATTCAAAGATTGATGATGCTAGTATTGATTAATGATTTGTTATGAAAGTTGAATGAATTGTGGTCTTCAGATTGTAATGTTGTGCTTCAGGAATATCCAGTCTGAAAATGTATGAAAAGTGGTACCTGAAGGAAAGAAGATTGTAGGCCAGCACCTACGTACTAGTATCTTAGCTAGTACAAGAGCAAAGGGGGTTGGAGCTCCCTTCCAAGGAAGTTTGGAAAACGAGAGAAGGTTGAAGCCTTCAGCAGGTTGTAGCCTGTGTACTGGTATAAGGCTGCACCAGTACAAAAGATTGTAAACTGAAGTTTCATATTAAAGAAAGATAGAGACGACTTGCAGCAGGTGGTTTTCACCCACATTGGGTTTCCACCTTATATCATGGTGTTCATGTGTGTGTTTTCTGTGTGATGATCTGTTTTGTTATACTGCACCTGTCTTACTATCATGGTTAATAATGTCCTGATGCATTTACTGAAGATAAGCTACTGAATCATAAGTTTTCTTGTTATACGCTGGTTTCTTTAGACACAGTAGCGTGTACACGCTGTTTCACTTAACTGAAGTAGCGTATATGTTTCTGAGCATAAAATGAAAAAGTTTTTCTGATAATACTGATTCACCCCCCCTCTCAGTATTATTTCCAACAGGCAGCTCTTTCTCCAGAATTGCTGATGTTGTCTTCTTGCCTTTGAATAGAAATATTTTCCAAGCTTTGTGAAACCACTTCATCACAATTTATTTGTACATCCAAATTGGAATTCTCATTTATGTTGGAAGGGGATGAGACAAAGCTTGAACTAATTTCATATGGATTGGGAATGAGAGGAAGAGAACAAATATATTCAAACCAATCTGATGATTCTTCTTCCGTAAGTTTATCTTCAACTTTAAATCTTAAACAATTCAAATGAAATCGAATATTAAAATCATTAATAGACTCATTTTTAAATCTTCGTAGATATTCAATTTCATCACATACCTGTTCATAATCGTGGCCGTCAAATTTATAAATGAAAATTGTAACAAATTGATCCTAGCTATGGATTAAGGCAACCGGAAGAGTTCTACACCAGTTTCTGGATTTTGCCATAAATGTGAGAGTAAAAATTCTGCATAAAATGCCTTCATCAATTCCTTGAAAATCATAATTTGAAACATTTTGAATAAATTGAAATACATGGTTAAAAACAGAAGAATTTATCTTACCATTTAACTTTTCCTGAGACAAGAGTCTTACCACTTCGGGTGGAGTATTGGAGGATGCACATCCATGGATGCAACTCCAAATTGGAAGCTTAATAGGAGCCATTGTGATTAAATAAAATTTTAAAATAAAAAAGGCTCCAATAGAAAGAAAAAAAAAATCTTAGGCCCTCCTTCTAGCACCAAAAATGTTGATGCCTTGAAAATCGCTGCAACAACAATGGGGGATAGCCACCCAGTCCGGACCTTAAAGCAGCTCCTTTTCCGTTTGGTGTGGTGGCTCCAACTAGTTTAACTAGGTCCAGTTACCTTCTCCCTATCACTATTGGTTTATGATGTATCTTTTTTTTTTTTTAACTGAAACGGTTATTTTTATTGATAGTAAGTTGATTGGGCATTGCCTAAACGACCATTACAATTTCCATTGCTGATTACAACACTCTTTCACTTAGGAGATGTTTGCCTTAGTTGGATTTCCTGCATTTATGCTGATCGTTCCTTCCTGAAGAGTGCAACCTATATTTGCCAATCTGTTTGCCTCCTTATTTAGTCCTCTAAGAATATGATATATTTGAACCGAGCAGAGATCTTTCAATATTCTGTTCACTCTTGTTAGTTGCTTGTTTAGTGCCGGATCCTTGAGCTTTTCCTTTTTTGCCAATGTTTTTATCAACAGTTCTGAATCTCCTATTATTAAGATTTCCTTTGGGTTTTCTTTGCTTGCAATTTGGCAAGCTTTCCAAAGGCTAAGTATTTCTGCTTGGTTGTTTGTTTTCACTCCCAGGCCCCAGCTGAATTCTTCTTTTTTCCCGTTCCGATGGTAAATCAATCCTCCTGCTCCTGCTCTCCCTGGATTGCCTTTTGAGGCTCCGTCAAAGAGAATGGTGCATATATCCTGGGATTTCCTCCACTTCTGAAAATTGTCTTCGGTTTCTCGAATCTGCCACCTTTCTTTGTGGATTGGTCGCGGTGGTGCTTGCTGTCTGCCTTTTCCTGTGTAGTCTTCCAACCACACGCTTTCTTCTTTTCTTAGTGAGTTATCTTCCTTTGCTGTATGATGATTTAGAGTTTCTAGGAGGAGCTTCTTTGCCTTTTCCGCCACTTTCATTGCTGGTTGCTCAGTGTTGTTGAAAATGGCCTCATTCCGGGCTAACCAGATTTTCCAACAAACGTATTTAGGCACAGTTGTCCATACCTTGTTCCAAATTGATTTGTTGACAATTCGGTGAGGGTAGTTTTCATTCCAGGATGTGAACATGGAGGTTATTGTGCTTTGGAGAGGGGCACTCATGTTTAGTCCGGACAAGAAAGTAGACCATACCTCCTTCGCAAACTCACATGTTATGAACAGATGGCTTGCTGTTTCTAGCTCTCTTTTGCATAGAATGCATCTGTGTGGCCCTGCTATACCCCTTTTGCTCAAGTTTTCACCTGTGAGGATTTTGTTGTGGAATAAGGTCCAGAAAAAGAAGTTGATTTTTGGGATGCTGAAGCTGTCCCAAATCTGCTTCCAGACTGATCCCTGATATGGTGTATCTTGCTGACTTTGTAGTTGATAGTATCCCTGCTTTGCTGTATATATTCCTTTCTTGCCCCATCCCCAAGTGTCCTCCTCATCAATATGGATTGGTGTAAAATCAACAATTTCTTCATTGAGTACAGCAAACTGGTTTTTTAGCTGTTCTGGAATTCTGGGCCATTTCCAACGCAGCCAGTTGCCTTTGCTGTCCCATGCGGTTATATCCTCTATTTTTTTAATTCCTCTCACTCGAAGCCATGCTCTGATCTCGGCGATCTCTGCTTTTTGATTTAGTGGCTGATGTCCCATTATGCGGTCTTTCCAGAGGTTCGTGTTCTTCCCGTTGCCTGGAATTCGGTATAATTCGCTTCTGAAGAATTCGATACCTCTTACGCACAGCTTCCAGGCCTGCGTGCCTTTGGGGTGCTTCTCTGGTTTGTAGCTCATTATAGATCGATTTTTAAGGTATTTCTCATTAAGGATCTTGCTTACCGGGTGATTGGGCTCCTCACATACTTGCCACAACAGTTTGCATCCCAAGGCCACGTTTGCTAGCCCGGGATCGCGCACCTGAAGGCCTCCTTCCACCATCGGCCTTTTAACTGTTTCCCACTTGATTAAATGAAAACGATTGCTGTTCCCTCGCCCCCCATTCCACAAAAAATTGCGAATATATCTTGATATTTGGTCTGAGATGTGTTTGGGTGCCATCATCAGGGCCGCTTGGAATGTTGGCAACGCTGAGAGGACAGATTTGATCAGTATGAGTTTGCCTCCTGTGGATAACCAGAAGCCTCCCCACGCTGTTATCCTTTTCTTGCATATAGCTATTACTTCGTCCCACAGGTGATTCCTGTTTGAGCCCAAAGTTATGGGAAGTCCTAGATATTTAATTCTTTCCCATTCTGCATACCATTTGTATCCCAGATCTTCTGCTATTTTCCTTATTGTTTGCTGGTCTATGTTCCAGCCATATACTGCACTCTTCTTTTCGCTTACTAGAGCGCCAGTTATGCTGCAGAACTTCTGAAGAATGGATTTGAAGGCTGATGCTATTCTTGGGGAGGCCCCCCCCAACAGGAGCAAGTCGTCCGCGAATAATGCATGGTTCATTGGTTCTATGCCTTTCTCTATTCTGATCCCTGGAATACTACCTTTTTGTTTTTCCATTGTTAACTTCCTGCTTAAGGAATCAGCCATCAGGATGTAGAGGAAGGGTGAGAGGGGGCAACCCTGTCTCAAGCCCCTTGTGGCTAGGAAGAAGTTTGCAGGTCTTCCGTTTATCATTGGCGCTATCCATATCTTTTCCAGGCAGGCTTTAATTATATCAATAAAATTCTGGTTGAAGCCAAAAGCTGATAGAACCCTGTATAAAAAGGATCTATTTACCCTATCAAAAGCATTGCACATATCCAGTTTGATTAACATACCTTGTTCTCTGCGCAGTTGACTTGAATGCAGTGCTTCCTGCACTTGGATGACGTTGTCCAGGATGTGTCGACCTTTCACAAAACCTCCTTGAGCTGGGGTAATTAATTTTTGAAGTAGTGGCTTAATTCTATTTGCCATCAGCTTGGCCAGGATCTTATATGATGAATTGCATAATGATATAGGCCTATATCTGTCAAAGGTGCCTGGATTGGCTTCCTTTGGGATTAAAGCGAGGAAAGTTGAGTTTATGCCGCCTCCAACTTTTGCCTTCCTCATGAAGCCCTGAACCATCCTCATCAGATCGGTTTTGATTATCTCCCAGCATATTCTATAAAAGTGAATTGAGAATCCGTCGGGCCCAGGGGCTTTATCTGGCTCCATGGACCAGACTATATTTATTATTTCTTCTTCTGAAACTGGCCTTATTAGAGATTCGTTATCTTCTAAGCTTACTAGCTGGGGTATATTGATAAGGAATTCTTCCATGTCCTCCTCGCTTCCATCTTTTCCAGCGCTGAGGAGATTCTGGAAATGGTTTACTGCTGCCTCCTTGATCTGTTCGAAACCTCTGCATACCTGACCATTGGTGGTAGTAATTTCTGCGATGTGATTTCGCGAGATCCTCGCCCTGTACTGTCTATGGAAATATGTTGTATTCCTGTCCCCTGCTTTGAGCCACAGACTACGAGATTTTAATCGCCAAAATTCCTCCTCATCTCTAAAGGAACTGTATGCTTTCCTTTGGACGCATTTTTCTTTGTCTAGATCTGTGGCTGAGATGGTTTTCTCTTCCAATCCCAATAGAAATTCTTCCAGCTCTCTTGTTGCTTCTTTCCTCTGGCTGGTGGGGGAGTTGACTTCTTTCTTTATCCATTCTTTAAGTGACTTTTTGGTATTCTTAATTTTTTGCTCCCATACATAGCTTGGGGAGCCTGAGATTTCTTTATCCCAAGCTATTTGTACAGTATCAAGAAACCCCTCTCTTTTGGCCCAGAGAGGGTTGAATCTGAAAGGAAGAGGGCCGATATCTTCTTCTTCCTTTATGTGCAGAAGAATTTGTTTGTGGTCCGATGTTAATTTTGGAAGGATCTTGGAGTGGACTATTCTATTATCCATCATAATAGCGCTGTTGGCGAGAAATCTATCTAGCCTTGCTGAAATGTGTTGTTCCCTAGTTCTATTATTTGTCCAGGTATATGCTCCTTTCACCGGTTTAAAGTCTACCAAATCCCATGACTGAATAAGATTTTCCACAGTGAGGAGAAAGGGATCTCTTGTGTAGGATCCTCCTCGTTTTTCTTTTGGGTCTAGGATTATATTCAGATCTCCTCCTATGATTATATTCGTGGGACTACATTGCTCTATGTACTCTGTTAGAGTTTTCCAACATTCTTTTTTCTCCTCATAATGCACCGGAACATACATATTAAACAAATCTAGTTTAACTTTGCCTGCTGTGTGCCAAAGTTCTGTATATATCCAATGTTGAGTCTCATGTGATTTGCCGAGGTTGAATAGGTTCTTTGACCAGAATGTGCCTATTCCTCCTGCTGATCCTCTTGCACTGATTACCTTCCCTGAGTCAAATTTCCATTTGGAGGTGCTGGTATTTAGAAGGATCTCCCCTTCTATTTTGGTCTCTTGGAGCATGAGTACGTCTATGGGTTCCATTTTCATTAGATCCTTGATGGCCTCTGCCTTGTTGGGATTACCCAGACCCCTGCAGTTCCAAGATACCAAGTTCAGGTTCATCATTTACAACTTGTTGGTGTGGGGCCTCCTCCCTTGGATGCCCTTGGCCTGATATTTCTCCCCAGAGTCATTTCTATGGTAGCTTGACTTCCTAGGGTTTTTTGCTTTTCTGATTCTTCTTCCCTTATATCTTTGTTTGATCTCCTTCCCGCTCGCTTGGATGGTCTTTCTTCGTCATCCGATGAGCCAACATTTTCTGTCTTTTTCTTTTTCTGCTTGATTATGTCTGCATATGAAGGGGAGGTGTTGTTACTTGGATTCGGGTTAGATGTGTTACCTGGATCTTGCATTTCGCTGTCTTTGTGCTGAGATGGAACTTCTTGCTCTTTCTCCAGGGTCTCTGTGATTGGTGTGAGAGATTCGAATGGGTTCTTGTCCTCCACTGCGCTGGTGCCTTCCTTACTCCCAACGTTTTGCTGGCTTTCCGTTTCTTGTCCTGTTTTGCTCCCTGTCTCCTTGCCTTTGTTTTTGTTGCTCTGCCTATTATTTGCTGCTTTTTTAACTTGCTTCCATTGCTCTCCTTTTTCTTTCTCAGTGGATTCCTCATTTTTCTTCTTACAATATCTTGCGAAGTGTCCGTATTCGTGGCAGTATCGACATTTGAATGGAAGCTGCTCGTAATCTAGTTCTTGAATATGCGTCCAGTCTGCCACCGAGAGCTTGATGGCTTCGGGTAGCCCGATTTCTAGATCAACCTCCACGCAGATTCTCGCACAAGAGTATTGATCCTTCCTTGGAGCCTGATCTATGTATCTGCCAAGTGCGTTTCCAATGGATTGCAGCGATTTCTGACTCCAACAATGGAGTGGAAGATGTGGTAGGCGCACCCAGACTGGCACCGCCTTAGGCACATCGAATATAGCTCCATGAGCAAAGGCTCCTGTCATAATGAACCCGGCAATGTATTGATGATGAGTATATAATGCAACTTGGGTGGTGAAGTCTTGTGCTATGAATGCATAAGCGGGTAAAGAATACATGTGTTGGTCGAAGTTGGGAGACCATTTATTCAGGTACAGTCCTTGAGGGCCCATGAAATATGGCCCGTTTTTGAAGATCAGGTTCCTATCCTCTGCATTTTCGAACACGAAAACGTAAAAACCCTTGCCCATGAAATGGATTTTTATTTCTTCTTTGACCAGGGGAATCCAGTTGCGCTTTACCCATTCTTCTACTCCTTTCGGGGAGGGCCATAGCCCTGTGAACTGTCCGATTAGTCCTCTTTCAGCAAGGTTCAGAGCTGATCTGCATGTGTCCTCCACCGGCAAAGACACCGTTGGAATGCTTTCCAGCTTTTTGACAAACTTGAGCTGAGGTCCAGAAGGCTGGCATTTTCCTGAGGCCGCCACCAAGGCACTGAATGCCTGCAGTTCTGATGGGGTTTCGGCGCCATCTCCCCGTTCCATGACTGAGTTCCTCGAGGGAGAAACCGGCCCTTGTTAAATCGAGGACAGGGCCCCCATACGAGGGCGGTGCCAACTTCAGCCGATCCACGAATCCCTGTCGACTACGCCCCTCTAGTTCGATCTCTGGTGCACGCCTGAGTTGCAGAGCTCCCTCCCAATGTTTTCTTTACCAACTCGTATAATCTTGTTTATGATGTATCTTTAACTACCAATAGACAGGGATATTAGATCACTTCTTCTTGTTGATCAGGTAAGAGAATGACCCTTAAGCTGATTTGGGTTCAGCCAAGCCACAACTGAAATTTTTCCTCTTTGAGAAGAGGACTTAAAAGAATGTAGAAATTACTCTCAATGCAAACTTATTCTATAATGCAAGCAAAAGAAACTAATCTAAATCCTATCTTAATTAGGCAGATATAGATCTAACCCAACTAAAAGCAAGATAATTAAAGTATTGAGATTTTAAATATGTCTTGCTTATAATGAATATCAGGTTAATGAAGTAGTTTAATTAACTGATATTGTGGATATCAAAAAAAATCTTATTGAGACCTTTTAACTGAAATAAGAAACCAATAACATTCCAGGAAGTAGTTCAAAAAAACGATATTGATTATCAAATCAATAAATCCAATAATTAAACAATAATATGCAGAAATAGTTCATAACACATTACTATTTAATAAATCAGTTTTATAAGATAGATTTCTGAGCAAGTAGTTACTCAGAAATCAGAATTTAATCCATAAGAACAGAGATACATAATAACAACATTGAGACAAATTACCCATATTGACAAAAGTGCACAAACATGAATAAAATGAGACATTCCTGTTATCATAAAAATGAAACTGATATTTGAAACAATAGTATTAGAAATACCAATTTATTGCATCCATTTCTCTGACCTCGGTCTCCAACAGTCCTTTACATTGCTTGAATTTCTGCTTTCAAAGCTAAAGCTATAATAGTGCAAACTGTGTCCATCATGCATAATTCAAGATACAAAGGAAAAATCCTCAATAATCCCCAGATCTGAGATTTTCTCTCCTCCCTCCTACAACTCTAAATTCTTATTACAGTAGTGCTTTTAGAAGTCTAAAATTGCAGAGGAGAGCAGTCCCTTATTACATTTTGTAATCTATTATTTATACTATTTGCAAAGGAATTCTTGAGAGGAAAGTTTGTTGAAGGCAAATCTATCAAATCAAATTTTATTTGCTCAAAAATTCTAATCTCCAATTGTTGGAGAATTCTTATTGACTAAGATCCTTTTTTCCATATTTCTTCCACTGTTTTCCTACAAAAAAGAAATCGAAATAATTTAAAATGCAACAATAAAATCAAAATGTCATTGCTTGCATTTAAAACAAATCCAATCAAATACAATTAAATAAATAATTGAAAATAAAATGTAAGCTTTCTATTGATGCTTGGGATGGTTTAATTGTCCAAGGTTATCATTTATGAGCGAATCTGTAATTAGAAGAGGCTTGGGCAAATGAAAATGAAGAAAATAAAACTCAGAAATTTGATTTTGTTTTAGAAATTCAGAGCTTGATCTTCTGCCTGATTTTCGACCCAATAAATGACTAAATCTATTAGTGAAACCTCCTCAAAAATGTTCTCCTTGATTTTATGTTTCCAATCAGCTATCTTGGGCCTCATTTGGCCAAGTAAAACTCAATCTATGGGTCTCCAAAGTTGGTGAGTCAATTCTGGCACAATTTTGGAATTTCTGTTGCTGGGCTAAAAATCAAAATTCTAGTTAAAAATTAAATCCTAAATTAGAATTCTAATTATCTAATAATTAATTCTAATTTAATTTTTAATTATTAACTAAACTAATTAATTAATAAAATATTATTAATTAATCTAACTAATTAATATAATTAACTATTTATAATCAATTAATATTAATCTAATTAATAATTAAATTTTAATTTAATTAAATTAATTAAATTTTTATATTAATTAATTAAATTAATTTAAAATTTATTATTAAATATATAAACTATTTTAATATTAAAACTAACTTACCACTCCCTTCACTCATTCACTCACAAATGAGTTTGAAACTAAAACATCACATAAAGCTTATGATAAAACTTAAGCTTAATACCTTTGGATTTTATTATCGGCAATTGGCATCGGGGAGGTATCGGGGTGTCTTAAACTTATCACATTTGACAGCTCCGATTGCCGATCTTCCGATCGGGTAAAATTGTTTTTTTATATTAAACCAAATTAACTTGCCATTTCACGTATGTGTAAGTTTTGAAATGCTTCCATGTCCTTTTGACTTTTGTTTAATCGGGAGATCGGCAATCGGGAGAATGGGGGTATCGAAGATTTGTTAAACTTGCAATATAAAAAACTCCGATGCGATCAGATCCATTCTCCCGATGCGATCAAACCCATTCTCCCAATGCGATAATTATATATATATATATATATATATATATATATATATATATATATATATATATATATCTATATATATATATATATATATCTATATATATATATATATATATATATATATATTTTATATCGTTTTATTTTAGCTTTATTTTAATGAAGTTTAGTTCAGAAACTATAGCCACTTTAATAAAAATGAAAATTAAACTATAGCTATTTTGAAAATAAATGAAAAAATAAATTATAGCCACTTCGAAATTATGATTTTTCGAGATTAGTAATTTATTGGAGTAAATTACTAAAATCGAGTTGCTTCATGATTTGGCTGTATAAGTTAAAAAAAACGAAAAAATGTTAGTGAGAACTAACTAGGGGTTAATATTTAAAATAAATGCATTATTGAACTAATTTAAATAAAATATTGTACATTTTATGCATTTTTAACCCAGGTTAGAGAAATGATGAGACTTCAAAGGAGTACCATTTTCAAACTAGTTGACCAAATGAGGCGAAACAAGCGTCAATGGGAAGCTTATAAAAAGTCGATTTTAACAAAGCAATCAAAACAAGAATCCAAAGAAAATGAAAATTTAACAAAAGCGTAAGGCAATCAACTAAATAAAAATCCAAAAAGGTGTTTAGCCAAAATTTTTATAGAAAGGGTCCCCATTACTTGAAGTAAACACATCAATAATGGGGGTTGTGTTTTTACCACAACAGTGTGCAAAATAGGTTAAAGTGCGGGCGAGGTTTAGGCCCGAAATCAAATCAGGGACGTTATATCTTCAAGGGTAGGATCGCACGGTCATTGAGTTTGATAGTTAATCAAAAGTTAAGGATGTTTCTTGGGTCCATTGTGGCATATTTTTGGGCCTTCGGTTCAGTGGGCCCACCTTCAAGGGTCGATAAGCAGGTTTTTTAGTCCGATGGTCATACAGAGCGAACTATTTGGGTTTAGTTTGGATTCTTTGCACTCTTTGTAGGGTGGTTTGTCTTGTCCTCATTTCTTTTGTAGTCTTGATTGGAATTTGGTTTGGGGTTCTGCCATCCCAGGTGTCTGTTGAAGTTTCACAGAGCTGGGTTTTGCTTTGCTTGGATCCGATAAAGAAGTGTACAATATGTATTTTGTTCAGATTAATGGAAGGTTCCACACTTACTTGATCAAAAAAAAAAAAAAAAAAAGTGAAAAGAAGGAAAGAAAATGATATAAAAGGGCTCTGAGGCTCCTGAGATGGCCAAGCCCAAGTAAAATCAGAAACCTATGGAGGAGAACAATATTTAAAAGCTGAACATGAAATTAATATTCATTGTTTTCATCAATACAATTACATCCTTGTAAGAAAATACAATGGAGATGCAAAAGTACGAGTTCTTTCCACAAGAATACTAATAAAAATCCCCCTGTAGAGGAAAATTCGAATTGGTACTTATACAAAATGATTACGAATCATTCCCCATGAAAGGAGGAAGCTTTCCCCACCAAAATCCCTTGATCAGTGGATTTGGTTCCCAATACTAGGAATTTGCATTAAATGGCAGGGAACACATTCCTAGATTTTCTCAATCATTGGAGTTCCACAATCCGTGCCATAATTCCATAGTATCTTGTTGATTTATTATTTAATATTGATCCCCCTTTAGTAGGGAAAAAGTCCCTAAATCATCTCCTCCTCCAAATCTTCATAATCTGCCCAATATTCTCATAATATTCCACAAAAATAAATAAAATTAGGTACAAATATGAAATTATTCATAAACCTTCCTAATGAACATATTAAAGTGAAAAATACATTATCTAATGAAGAAAGAGAGGTTTAATGTGTTGAAGGATGGTCAGATGGGCCTTAATTTATGTTTAATTCAGAGGCATGGGCCTTAATTTATGTCTAATTTAGAGGCCCGACACCAGCACCAGTGGTATCCTTGGCTGCACAGAGCAGAAAGGGGGTCCAATTCAATTTAGCGAAATACCTATGCCAAGAATTCTTGGATGATTGCCGCAAAGTGTAGGAGGAAGGAAAAGCATTCCACTATGCGTGGTTGCTCTTTTTGATCATGCTAATAGCTTGGAGGATGCCATAGGATTCCCAGTTCCCAAAGATGGATCCAAAGTTGTGTGAGGCTACCAAATTTGCCTTGTTGTGGGAAACCAAGGACCCTGCCCGTATCATTGAAAATAAAATGTTCTGGGTAATGTTTGAAATGGAATTGTGTATGGTGATTAACCAGAAACCACGGTTGTCACCAAATCTATTCAAAGAATATCGACACATTATAGATTTTATGTATGATTTCCATCATGTATACATCCGTGCGAGGCGCAATTTGATGAAGAAATGGATAACGTTGCCATTTTTGGTCACTGAAGATGATATCATGCAACTAGTCCTTCAATGGCTAACTGATTGGATAATTCTGAAAGATATTGTAGAAGGTGTAACAATGACTCGTACAGAAGGCACAACTGACACCAGTAAAGAGGCGCAGAAGGAAAATAAGACAGTGACCATCGACCTAGAGAAGAATATCATGTAGGAACTAGAGGGCGAGTGTTATAGACATTTTTGTGCCTTACAGCATTGAGCATGAAATGTCCATAATCTAAGGGATCCAAAGTCCCTAAACATGTTGTTCCTACCCCTAGAGGAACAAGGCTAACAAACCACAGCAATTCACAGAAGTTCTCCACCAGAAACTACTAAAAAACAAGTCAATTCAGGATCATTTCAGTGGCTACACTAGTTGTTTGCGCTGAATGTCAAAGCCAACACTGGCTACCTGCGTTGAATGTCAACTGGAACACTAGCTACCTGCACTGAGCGAGAATGGACAAGTGGCAGGCTCATTTCTCAAGGTGTCAAAACCCAGGAAGCTTCCAAAATGACACTTGCCTCAGGGAATTCGACTGGTGATGAGTAAGAGGTTCCAAATCTCCAAGTGGAAGCAAGAACCTCCAAGTGGACTCAAGAACTGACAGAGGGAGAGGACACTAGTCAGATCTCAAGCTGACTCATCCTCTCTCCAAACATCTATATATGGATCTCTCCTCCATGAGATCTGGAGGCTGGAATTTTGTTATTGCAAAGAATTGCTGTTGGTTTGAGACTGGAATCATTGGGTGCTTAATGCTTTGAAGGGGCTGAAGATAGGAATTCCATTTGCTGGGAAGGAGATGCTGGATTGGAGCCCTCTGGGTTGTATCTCTTCCTGAACCTTGTTATTCATCAATAAAGCTATCTTGGTTTCTCCTATATGCTGATGTATTTTGATGTATGAATGTATTAGTGTATTTGGTTTATTTCTAATCCTAAACTAGTTATGAATGTGAATATCTGTCTTTGTGTAGTGTTCTTCTCTTGTCGCAAGTAGCTGTTCTCTTGTCGCAAGTAGCTGTTCTCTTGTGATCTTACAGGAAGTTGAAGCTGGATAAGCAAGAAGGCAAGTAGCTGTGAACACCCAAAGAGTAGAGAGACCGGATCGAGGGACAAACGGAAGACACCGGTAAGTCTATTGATCTCTCTTCTTTCACATTTCATAAAGGAAGAAACCAGAATAGTTGTACTCGTTTGTTGCTAAGGCACTATCACACCTTAGGTGGATAGGATCGTCCTGCATAGGCATTTTTCCCCACAACAAATTGGCGACTCCGCTGGGGAGAATTGTTTAGTCATTTTATTTGTGTTTCTAT
This sequence comes from Pinus tabuliformis, assembly GCA_031772625.1. Lineage (NCBI taxonomy): Eukaryota > Viridiplantae > Streptophyta > Pinopsida > Pinales > Pinaceae > Pinus > Pinus tabuliformis. The sequence goes on along the minus strand of CM062816.1, from coordinate 509,910,799 downwards.
CATTGTTTGCTTCATAGACTTGACAGCAACAATCGAACTGCATCTTTCCGGGATGCAAAGTAGACAGTTGCTGCTTTGATCCAATTGCTGGACTTGTCTATGATCTTAACAATGGATTCACAAATGATTTGATGATCCTTGTGATAGATCTTAGTATCCCTTCAAAGCATCCCTTTGATTACACCTTGCTTGTTGCTTTTATTTGTCCTGAAACAGTGAATTAAATAGCAATCTGTGACCCAGAACCTGTGGGAAACGAGAGTTTCTCCTTCAGCACAGACCCAGTGAAGGGATTCTGCATTTCAACGCAGTTCCCGTGAAGGCTACCTGCGTTGATTGTCAAAACCCCTGTGTTGAGGTTGCGCTGAACCAGTTTTTCCTTGTGCAGCTGGGGTTCTCTGCTCTGTTTTGCCTTGTTTTGATCTCTGATTTTTGCAGCCTGTAACCAGCATAGGTACCAGTCTGATAACTCCTTTTCTCTGCTTAGATTCCGCCTCCTTTTGTACAAAAAGACTGTGAGTGTTTTTTATGTGTTTGTGGCGTCATTTACAGTTTTCCTTTGCATGAGTGAAATAATCATCCTGTAGCCCTTGATTCAGATCTGTTGATTGTGATCTTAGAAGAGAGTTCATTGGCTGTTTGCAGATTGATTATACATTTACTTTTGCTTATTGGTTTGAGTTTGTCTCTTTTAAGTGTCAAAACAAGTATTCATTTCGAAAATCGTTAAGTGTTGTAATCTCTTCTACCCTCTCTGATTCCGAAAAAGTAAACTTGTTTGTATTGGTCATTTAAAAGAAAATTGAAAGTTGTGCAAAAAGCTTTCTTTGTAGGCATCAATACTAAGAAAGCGGAAAACAAACACCTGCATTGTGCATTTGCATTTGATAGTTTGCATGTTGGATTTAGGAAAAGTGCATTAGAGTGTGCTGATTGCTCTTTGAGAAAAGATGGTGTCTTTCTTTTCCCTCAGTAGCTAGGATTTTCAAAGTTGAAAAGATATAAAGCTTGCTTATCATCTTTAGACTTCATTTAGGAATTTGTATCATACATCTCGTGGTGAACCTTGAAAGGCAAACTTTAAAAAAGATCAACCTAAAATAAATTGAATGAACTTAACAACGCTTTGTAACATAACGCACAACATAGAGGTCTAGGCTAGAGACGTGTTCTGGCGTCGTTAAGCCTGGTGACTGTTGATCTCGTGGATGGTGGGTGATTCCTCCTGAGGGACGATAGCGCCAGTACAGATTGTGCTCCCACGTACCGTCGAGTATATATTGGGAGACCCCTATAGGCATAAAACCTTTATCCTTAGGAAGCCGTGTCGGCCGCCCTACTGATCGCAATGCACTGAACACAGCATTCAGGAAGATCAACCGCCCGTACCCTAAAAAGTATTCTGCGGTTTTGCGAAAAGTTTGGCACACCCTCTGCCTAGAACTCCAGAGCAGTTCCTTTTGGCCTTTTTCAGACTCTATAGCATAAAAAGTCCATCCGAGCATTTGTCACTTCGGGCTTGTTAAAACATCGAAGGAGACTAGAGTCATCTTTAGCTTTTTCTCGACTCTTTAAAACTGAAAAAGCAAGTTGTGTCTAAAGCGTCGTTAAAATTTATTTTAAATGGAACAATCACCCCTATTCCCGTGTTGATCTTTAGGTTGAAAAAATGGAGCACACCAACCAAGGAATTCCCCTTGGTGGAAATCCTAGTCCTTTCTCCTCTTGGGGAGATGTTGGTGCGCCCCACATGGCCACATTGTCGCTTCCAGGACTGACAATTGGCCTGCCAGTTTGGCTCTTTTCAACCAATGTCGTTCAGAACACCACCATTCCTGAACAGTCGAGTCAACAGTTAGACCAGACCAGAGTTGCCAACCAGCCTTCTACTTCATCTTCCTCTCCTCCTTCCTCTTCGCTTGATGGAACTGGTAAAACCAAAAACCAAGTTCCTAAGGAGAAGAAGGAAAAGAAGAAGAAAGAAAAGAAGAAGAAGGAGCCAAAGGTGACTGGGGGCAAACAAGTGTCGTCTGACAAAAATCCACACACAGCACTGACCAGGCCTAAATCGCCATGTGTCATATGCAAAGGAGACCACTTCCACAGAGATTGTCCCTGTATCCCTCGAATACTAAGGGACTGGTCTCCCCGTTTGCACAATTCGGTAGCATCAACCTCTGATAGTCATGTTGACTGCTCACCGTCGACTAGTGAAAGTGAAGTCCCAGGACAGAGAGGGAAATCTAGATTTCCCTGCAAACTGTGTGAAGGCGATCACGCCATCCACCGTTGTCCCTTCTTAGACGAGGCTAAAAGAGTTCTGGAAGATCGCCCGATTCTACGAGCGCAACTTCCTCCTGGATATCAAAAACTCCTGCCAAGTCCTTCATTAGTTGAGAACCCGGCTGGCCCGCCCAGATGGTCAGCCGAAGCACCTATCATTGAAGATGAACCGTCTGGATCCATGCCTGACGAAAGTCAAAAGGTTGAGATGGCAGTCGACCCGGTTTTTCCTTCAAAGGCTCTATCTTCGAATGATAGCATCACAGAGGAGAATAAAGACAACACTGTCCAAATTCTCTTCATCAACATAGACTCTGATGAACAAGGGGGCAATGCCCCCATTCCTTTATCGCAGGAAGGAAGTTCTTCAGAGCGATATCCGGCCTTCTATTCGGTCCCACCACCAAGCAACCTGGTTGTGTCCTTTGACTGGAACCAACTAGGCAGACCCCGGTTGCCAGCAAGCATACCATTCAGAATTATCGTTCAAATATACAGAATGGTAATGGTTGGCACTATCATTGATGAGGGGGCATCTGTGAGTATCCTTTCCTCTATTGCTTGGAAAGCGCTTGGTTCGCCAGCACTTTTGCCTGAAATGAGAAATCTATCGGGCTTTGATAAAGGAACCAGTCGACCTTTAGGGATCCTCCCCAATGTGCCCTTAACATTGAAAGGGAAGACCGTTCAAATGAACGTGATGGTCGTTCAAGGACCCTTGAATTATAACCTACTCCTTGGACGAGACTATATATATTGCATGGGAGCTATAGTCTCCTCACTCTTTAGAGTAATGTGTTTTCCGCATGAAGGAAGAATGGTCAAGCTCGTGGACCAACTTTCATTTCCCGGATCACGCATCGCAAATAGTCATGTACCATCCCTAAATGGTCTATTCACGCAAGAAGTGTCTCAACCCACGGTCCATCCTCCTGATGAGCGCGAGTAATCCGGGAGGATATGACTGGAACCCAGGGGGCATGCGTCCTGGTCTGCTTCGGCAGGAAAACTTTGGGTATAGAGTAGGTTTCCGCGGGAGAATATGACTAGTCTGTACCCCGTCTGTCTAGGAAGAGGGTTATTCTAGAATAAGATTCTTTTGTCAAAGTTATGTGAGTTGGCGGGCTACGTCACTCACCTTTGTCTATTTCGGTAGACATTGCCGAGGAAGTGTTTTGTTTAAACTACTAATGAGACAATCTTTGGGTAACCTGAAAGAGGTAAGCCTCTCTCGTTAAAACAAATGTTTTGGCGGAAATGAAGTAGAGGTAACCTTGAAACTCTGTTTTATACCTGGGGGCATGCAAACCTTTTGGAGTGCAAGCAAGGGGCGGCTATTTATTTTTTAAATTTTTAGGTCCTCCCTTTAAACCTGTAGGTCTAACCCTTTAAACTCGTAGGATTAGTCGTTTCCGAACTTGCATAACGAAAGGATCCGGAGCAAAGCTTACGTAAGATCTAAGCTCCCTAAAAAATAGCATCTTCAATGAGACACTCTTATCATATGACTGGTATAATCGAGCAATTTTAGCACACAGTTCATGCTCATTAAAAAATAAACGCAAGATCCGAGCAGTTTTAACGCGGACTTCATGCTCGTTAAAAAATAAACATAAGCAATGAGCAAGTGTTTCCACCAGCATTTAAGCTCATTTTAAAATAAAAAATGAACCTACCCGGTAAATAACCACTGTGAATGTAACCTTATCAGCCATTAAAGCCTTGGTCGTGTTTGCACCATCACCTCCACTTTTCATTGGCCGATCGTTCACCTCCATATGATTGTTTACCCATTTTGAGGAACAGCTGCGAAGAGTGATTTCATCTAGCCATCCTTGTGACACTGCCGTGATTGGAAATTCCAACCTGTACCTGGAATTAGCTGCTAACCTTGTTTATCACTCGTTCCTCAAAAGACGAGTCTTCTTTAAGCTCTTTTCATCTAACTCGTAAAATATGAAAAGATTGCCGAGTCCTTGGCCTTCCAGCTCGTTAAAGGGACAGGAAGAACTATCCCTCCTCTAGATTTTAATCTTTTTGGACCTGAGGTATTATTGCACAAAAAGATCGAGCGCTTGTTTTGTTTGGCTCGTTAAAACTATCGAAAACTCATCCCTTCTGTATTGTTTTATACTTTTTCGGGCTTAAGGGATTAGATGACGAAAAAGGAATTTTGGAGTTGACTTTATGTATCTTTTCAGACTCTCTAAAAATGAAAAGAACCGAGTTATCCTTGTCGTTAGACTCGTTAAAATCACTAAATAGCGACAAACTTGTCTTTAGACGAGAATGAGTTTCACTATCGCTAGGCTCGTTAAAACATAGCGATGGGCTTGCCCGAAGGGCAGGTTATAGAACAAGCATATGTTATCCTCCTCAAGCTTGACAAAAATAAAGAGGTACTGGTCAGCAATGACTGGGGAAAAATTGGGAGAAACTAAAGAAAACTTTGATGGTAGCAAGTCGCTCTTGAACATGGCACTTTTCCTCCATACCACAATTGGGTTGGGTTGTTTCATTCACCGGTCACATCCATGGTCTCGCCATACCATCCGTATTTGGGGTAATGCTACCAATCCATCGCATCAGTGTCGCCATATGTTCAAGAGAAGTCATTCAGAAGAGTCAACCGTGTCCCATCCACTACCATACATCATCCTTCATCCTTTCATGACCGCCACCCTGAATCATATGTCACAGATATTTTTCACCTCCATTAAAATCATTAGCTCCGTTCCGTGTCACTGATGTGGGATTCATTAAGGCCCTCCTCTGACAGATCGCTTCTTGTCGACATCAGCTCATTATCCAAGAAGCTGATCTAGGAACAACCCCTTTAGTACTTTGAAGCTTGCATGCCACAATGGCAAGTTTCTCACTTCCGGCGACAGGTATACATCAATGACCTTCGACCGAAAGATTTTGCGTGGTGTTCGAAGCCAAGTCCTTTATTCACACCACGTGAATTGTACTGCAGTACCTTGAGGGTCATTATCATTATCGGTGATTCCTCTCGCGCTTGTTAACGGTTTACATCATTGACCGGTAATCAAGCGATGTCTTTCCATGTTCGACTTCAGAACATTTCTCACATGGATTGGCTTGTACTTAGAGTGAAGATCGAACGAGTTTGAAGACCCCGGATCCAGTTTCATCCATCCGGGCTGCGATATATATATTCAGGAAGATAAAGACATTGACATGTACATCATTGCAGCAGATAATCATCCTACTCAAAGGATGATAATTTCATCAAAATTATCAGTCTACCATCAGACTATTGTCTGTTCTATGTACAGAAAAATGAATTTATAAAGCTGAGCATGGGAATGCCCGCCTCAGCTAGATCATGAAAGTAGTACAAAAAATAATGTATTGTATTGTATTGTATTACAAGTCTCCTCCCAGCATTGGATGAACTTCGGATCCCCCTGATAAAGCATTTCGCCCGATAAACAGCCTCATACTTTAGGGGGCAACTGTTATAGACATTTTTGTGCCTTACAGAATTGAGCATGAAATGTCCATAATCTAAGGGATCCAAAGTCCCTAAACATGTTGTTCCTACCCCTAGAGGAACAAGGCTAACAAACCACAACAATTCACAGAAGTTCTCCACCAGAAACTACTCAAAAACATGTCAATTCAGGATCATTTCAGTGGCTACACTAGCTGTTTGCGCTGAACGTCAAAGCCAACACTGGCTACCTGCATTGAATGTCAACTGGAACACTAGCTACCTGCGCTGAGCGAGAATGGACAAGTGGCAGGCTCATTTCTCAAGGTGTCAAAACCCAGGAAGCTTCCAAAATGACACTTGCCTCAGGGAATTCGACTGGTGATGAGTAAGAGGTTCCAAATCTCCAAGTGGAAGCAAGAACCTCCAAGTGGACTCAAGAACTGACAGAGGGAGAGGACACTAGTCAGATCTCAAGCTGACTCATCCTCTCTCCAAACATCTATATATGGATCTCTCCTCCATGAGATCTGGAGGCTGGAATTTTGTTATTGCAAAGAATTGCTGTTGGTTTGAGACTGGAATCATTGGGTGCTTAATGCTTTGAAGGGGCTGAAGATAGGAATTCCATTTGCTGGGAAGGAGATGCTAGATTGGAGCCCTCTGGGTTGTATCTCTTCCTGAACCTTGTTATTCATCAATAAAGCTATCTTGGTTTCTCCTATATGCTGATGTATTTTGATGTATGAATGTATTAGTGTATTTGGTTTATTTCTAATCCTAAACTAGTTATGAATGTGAATATCTGTCTTTGTGTAGTGTTCTTCTCTTGTCGCAAGTAGCTGTTCTCTTGTCGCAAGTAGCTGTTCTCTTGTGATCTTGCAGGAAGTTGAAGCTGGATAAGCAAGAAGGCAAGTAGCTGTGAACACCCAAAGAGAAGAGAGACCGGATCGAGGGACAAACGGAAGACACTGGTAAGTCTATTAATCTCTCTTCTTTCACATTTCATAAAGGAAGAAACCAGAATAGCTGTACTCGTTTGTTGCTAAGGCACTGTCACACCTTAGGTGGATAGGATCGTCCTGAATAGGCATTTTTCCCCACAACAGCGAGCACGACGAAGAGCGGCATACAAAAGAACTTGATCAGGGTACTGAAGACCCCTATGTAGACCCGAAGAATGTTGAGTCTCCCTTTATTCTTAAACAGTGAAAAAAGTAAAGTGCGGGAGGCACACAAAAGAAGACCAAGTCTAATAAGTCTGTCGGTGTCGAGGCCATGGTCCTCACTAAGGGGGACATCGATGAAATTGGATATACTTTCAGGTTCGCGACAGAAGATATCTCAGGCCTTTTTGAAGAAAAATATCAATCTATTTTGACAAAGGTCTAGACGGGCCTAAAGGAGTTACAGGTTCAAGCGAGCATGGTTGAAGTTAGCATGGTTCAAGTGAGCGAGAAACCAACGACATTATGCAGTGTGTAGTCGGTCCTCACTTCAGAGCTCCGTATTGTACCCCTGCCTGATGGATCCTTACATTTGAATGATGCCACGGAATGAGAGAATGCCCAGCTACCTAAATACATAAGTATTAACCTCGTGGCGCTCCCCCTATCCACATTGCATGAGCTACACTAGGGTGTAGCAGATGAGCTTGAGGTGCAAGAGAAACAGGCTCTCATGTTGACCAAGGATGTGTAGATCAACAGTCAACCAATGTGTGATGAAAAGCACAAAGCAATATTGGATTGTGATGAGGCAGCTGCGAGAAGGGCACAGCTGGAGTAGGACATTTCCAGAGTATGCAATGAGCTTCCTAAGCTTCAGATTCAGTCCGAGGTTGCTTTGGAAGAAAAAGTGTAGTAGCCGGCAGACGTTTAGAGAATTAAAGACACATGTGGATAAAGTTCACTTCGATTTGCAACTACAAATTACTGAGCTTGAATTGAAGTTGTATCCCACCACACCACTAGAGATCCGAGAGCAGTGTAAGGTTGCCATCGAAATAGACAGTGAAGAGATCGATGTTGTAGTCAAATAATGTAGCCAATTGTTCGAAGAGAATCTAGAGTTGTGGGCCTTGCTGCAGGAGGGCCCACAAGTGAAAAAGATTGAAGTCACCATCTAGGATAAGCAACTACAGTATGATGAAATAAAGGCAACGACGTGCACCTTAGCCCCTGTGCAATGGTTCAACTGGTTGAAAGAAGGGACATCACTCCAAGAACTGATCGAGGAGCTGCAGAAAAAGATGCAAATCATCACTACATGGATGTAGCCATGGGAAGAAGAAGCAGGGAAACTCTCACGGACTTTTGAAGGCACACTCAAGAGTATGTAGTAGACACAACAAACCATCGGCTTATTAGCAGAAGGGCCAACTACGGAAAAGTTGGTCGAAGAAGTTTGATAGGCATAAGTTCAATGCACAGAGGCGCTTCACCTAGTGAAGTCTTCATTCACCGACCTGAAAGAAAAAATCTACAGCGTACCAGTGGAGGAACTCGAGGATGAGTCACATAATTGTGTTCGGGGCCTATTGGGACGGGGTTCCCTGGGTCAATTTTGTTAAAATATTGTAAGTCTTCACATTTTGAAGAGTGGAGCACAAGTAGCGCAAGTCAAATAGGAGTCAAGTGGTTTTAAGAAGGTCAAAACCCCTTACAGTTTGGTATTGTTTTGAGATTCCCCCATGGTTTGTGGACCATGGTATTTTAATAGAAAAGAGTATAAAAATGTGTCTTAGCAAGTCTGAGAAAAGGAGTCACTAATGGATGAAATACTTTTGGGTCTAATTTTGTAATATCTTTCTGTATTTGGGTGAAGGGGAAGGCTCCTGCAACTGAGTGCGCAGAGACCTTGGTAAGTCTGCAGCTAAGTGCACGGGCCCCTGCAGCTCTGTGCACAGGGTCCGAAAAGTTTGTATGAAGAATATCTGAAGTAATAAAATATATTTGAAGTAATTATGTTATGCACTTGTGTATTTTCTATATTTACGCACACTTGAATGGTAATTATCTATATTTTGTCTTAAATACTCCACGAAGATCTGGATCTACAGTTATGTGTTATTTTGTGCATGATTAGACGTTTACTAAAAGTTTGTATCTCTGTTTAACTGAAAATCACTTAAGCTTCATGAATAAGGGTTTGCGAAGGTCATATCAGACCTAAAACTACAGAAAACACCTTAACCACATCACATAGCCTTCTAGATGTAGAAGCATGGTTCTAGCATCCCCCAATACTGCCTCGATAGAGACTACAACCTGCACTACGTAGGTTGTTGCCAAAAGAGCCGGTGGTGTAGGGTTATGTTGGTTAGCACAACTCTGAACCTGGGTTCAATCCCCCTCAAGCCAATAAACAAACACAGGTATTACTCTATTTCTGGTTTTGATAGAGATCATGATCATCACCATTATCATCCATACAAGAGGAATGATATGGGATACTTGTCAGATGAGTTCAAGAAGGCAAAGAAACCTACCTTTGATGGAGAGATGAAGAAATCGCAAGATGCAGAGGCTTGGTTTCTTGGCATGAGGAAATTATTTAGATTGTGTGATTACTCAGAAAACATGAAATCAAAGATAACCTTTTTCAGTCTCAAAGATAAAGAAGATATTTGGTGGGAAGACATGAAGAATGTCAAGGACATACATGAGGATTATTTGACTTGGCATGCATTTGAAAGGCTCTTCAAGAAGAAGTACTTGTTTAAGAGGTATTATGATGACAAAGCTAAAGTGTTTTATGAGTTGTGGATGGGTTCTATGAAAGATGAGGAGTATACTAGAATATTTTTGGAGCTATTGAGATATGTGCCTTATCTCAGAGAGGAGAAGGCCAAGGTTTAGAGATTCATCAGTGGATTTCCAGTTTCATACAGAGACCTGATTGAGTTCAATGAGCCTAGATCATTGGTGGAGGCCATTAGAAAGTTGAAGCATTGTTATGTGTATTTGAAGCACAAAGTTGAGGCGAAGCATGACTTGAAAAGAAATGACAAATCCAAAGGAAAATGGCCACCAAAGCGAGGAAGACCTCGAGATGTAAGTGATAAAGATAATGTAGCTCCTTACGAGAGATTCAATACAACTAAGAAGGGACATGGAGAGCAGCAAGCTAGAGGCGATGGTAGGGAACCATTGCAGTATTGGATATGTGGTAAGGACCATCGTAAGAGGGATTTTCCATAGTATCAAAGTGGTGATAGACCCTAGATCTACAATGCTAAGGAGGCACATACAGTTGGTGATGTTGGTCATAGAATTCCTTGGATTTATGCAGTTGTGGACAACAAATAAGCAAATCATCAGGCATCGATCATTGAGATTGATGGTAAGCTTTATGAGCAAGTTGTTTCTATTTTCATTGATCTTAGATCTAAATATAGTTATATTAATCTTGACCTGGTGGATAAGTGTGGTTTGAGAAAAAAAGTGAATGCAAAATCTTGGTTGGTACAGTTGGCTACAGGTACAAATAAGCAAGTTCACCATTGGGTAAGAGCTTTTTCATTTGAGTTAAATGGTATGCCTGCATCAATGCTTTTGAATGTATTTTCATTGGGATCGTATAGTATGCTTTTGGGTATGGATTTTTTATACCTTCACTGAACCAAAGTGGATTTCTTTGACAAGGCCATTGAGTGTGTGGATGATAGTGGGGAAAAGAGGGCTTTTCAGGGAAAGAAGAAACCTAAATTAGTTAGGATGGTTACTGCTATGCGGGCTAACCGTAGTCACATAACAGGTTGTGTGATGCTTGTAGTTCAAATTTCTAGTGACAAGGGTAAGGAGGTTGAGGGTGCAGATGTGTTGAGCAGGTACCCAGTTTTGCAGCAGTTTCAGGATGTATTCCCTGAGGACATTACAGAGTTTCCACCTCACAGGGAGGTAGATTTATCTATCAAGTTAGTGCCAAGGGCATCTCCAGCATCAAAAGCACCTTACAGAATGATCACAACTGATTTGGTAGAGTTGAAGTTGTAGTTAAAGGAGATGCTTTCCAAGGGATACATTAGGCCTAGTGTATCACCTTGGGGTACACCAGTGTTGTTCATAAAGAAGAAAGATGGTACTCCTAGATTGTGCATTGATTACAGGCATCTGAAAAATGTAATGATCAAAAACAGGTACCGATTGCCAAGGATTGATGATTTGTTTGTTCAGCTAAAGGGAGAAACAATGTTCTTTAAGATCGACTTAAGATCAGGATACCATCAAGTATGCATCAAGGAAGAGGATATCTTCAAGACTACATTCAGGACCAGGTATGGAAATTATGAGTTTTTTTTTGTTCCATTCGGTTTGACTAATGCTCCAGCTACATTTATGTGTTTGATGAATAGTGTGTTGCGTCCTTATTTGGACAAGTTTGTTATTGTATTCATTGATGACATAGTAGTATATTCTAAGAATGAGGAAGAACACGCTGGACATTTAGTAGCAGTGTTGAGTTTGCTAAGAGAGAATTAGTTGTATGATAAGCTTAGCAAGTGCAACTTCTTTTAGACTTAGGTACATTACTTGGGACATGTTGTCTCCAAGGAAGGCAAAGCAATAGACCCACAAAATATAAGGGCCATCACGGAATGGACAACTCCTAAGAATCTAGATGAGGTGAGATCATTCATGGGATTGGCTAGTTACTATAGGAGGTTCATAAGGAACTTATCACGCATTACATATCCTATCACATCATTGCAGCGGAAAGGTAAAAGGTTTGAATGGATAGAATAATGTGAGGCTAGCTTTGAGTAGCTTAAGAAGTTGTTGACACATGCACCAATGCTAAAGATTGTGGATCTAGACATAGAGTTTGTAGTGTGTACAGATGCTTGCAAGACGGGACTTGGTGGAGTTTTCATGCAAGAAGGACAGGTAGTGTGCTATGAGTCATAGAAACTGAATGAGCATGAGCAGAACTATCCAATGCATGATCTTGAGCTAGCAACGATTGTACATGCATTGAAGTTGTGGAGACATTAACTTTTGGGCAGGAGGTTTACATTGATGAGTGGTAACAATGGGTTGAGGTATTTGTTTGGCCAGCCACATCTAAATGCCACACAAGCTAGGTGGTTGGATACCCTTAGTGAGTTTGACTTCGAGATCAGATACATCAAAGAGAAAGAGAACCCGGTTGCAGATGCTCTTAGTAGGAAGGTACAAGTAAATCATATAGCAGCTATAAGCTCCTATGGGACAGATTTACAAGATAGGATCTTACAGGTAGGAAAACATGATGAAAAATACATGGAGATCATGCACAGGTTATAGCATAGGACAGGCACAGGTACAGTTTTAGGTGCAGGTATAGGTACAGGGGATCAAGATGTAGACTATCATCTCACATCATATGGCTTGGTGAGGTTTCAAGACAAGATCTATGTGGCGAATTGCAGTGAGCTCAAGAAGCTTACCTTGAGGGGGTTTCATGTGAAACCTTATTCAGGTCATCCAAGATATCAGAATACATTGACGAAGGTGAAGAAGTTTTACAATTGGCTGAATATGAAGAAGGGAGTGGTAGAGTTTGTGGCTAGATATTTATACTATCAGTAGGTAAAGGTGGAATGAAAGATTCCAGGTGGTCTACTACATCCTATTGTGATTATGGAATGGAAATGGGAGGTCATTTCCATGGATTTCATCATAGGTCTTTCGAGGACTGTGAAGCAACATGATTCTATTATGGTTGTGGTTGACAGGTTAGGCAAGGTAGCTCACTTCATTCTGGTGAAGACTACATATTTAGCTAGTGAGGTAGCACTAGTTTTCATCAGAGAGATAGTGAGACTACATGGTGTTCCAAAGAATATTGTGTCTGACAGGGATGCAAAGTTCACTTCCAAGTTTTGGAAGGAGTTATTTGCAGGCTTAGGTACATAATTCTGTACAACTTATCATCTGTAGACATATGGTTAGACAGAGAGGGTCAACAAGATCTTGGAATATATGTCGAGGATGTACGTGACGCACTAGGAGAGGAAATGGGAGGAGTATCTTCATTTGGTTGAGTTCACATACAATAATGGTGATCAAGAGTCCTCGAGGATGAGTCTTTTTGAGGTGTGTATGGACGGAGTTGTAACACTACCATCAGCTGGAGTGATCTAGTGAACAAGGTACTTATTGGACTAGACATGGAGTAGGAATTGCAGGTCATAAAGAAGAACTAAAGGCAACACAAGATAGACAGAAAAGTTATGCAGATCAACACAGGGTGTTCAAAGAGTTTCAGGTTGGGGAGCATGTGTATTTGTGCATCAAGCCCAAGAAAAACTCTTTGAGGAATGGTTCATGTGTCAAGTTGGCACCACAATATTGCTTACCTTCGAGATCCTTGAGAGGATTGGACTAGTGACATATTGACTTGCGCTGCCTCCAACAGTGAAATTACATGATTTTTTCCATATTTCATTGCTTAAGAAGTACATAAAGGATGTTTATCATGTTATTGATTGGTTTGTATTGCAGGTGGAGCAAGAAGGAGAGTTCTAGTCGGAGCCTCAGTGCATATTACAGCAGAATCATCTCATGCTTAGGAACAAATCCATAGAGCAAGTTAAAGTGCAGTGGAAGCACTTTTGGCCTGAAGAAGTTACGTTGGAGATGGCGAAATAGATGCGGGCCCTATATCCTTCATTGTTCGCTGGTTGAGGCAAAGCATTTTTGGTTTGATGTTGGTTTATGTTTGGCATATTTTTTTTATGATGTTTTGATAATTGTATATGTATATGTATATGGATGTAAATAACACCATGAGCTAAGTTATAAATCTCCAATAAGTGATATGGTTATTATCTTGTCATGTTGTCATGATGTTTTTCTTTTCAGAAAGCTCTTCATTATAGATACTGCAACGAGATAAGTTATAAAGTTGCGTATGCATTATGTTTTATTTTCAAAGGTTTTGTTGAGGTCTTAGAGTGGTTTAAAACTGATGATGATGGTCCCCAAGGGGGAGGGTTCTGTAACAGCCTTGGTAAAAAGTTCATGTAATAAAAGTTAATAAAGGAAAAATAAGACCACAGTTAAGGGACACGTATTCTAAGCTAAAAGTTGGGAAAAGATATCCTAGTGGGAATCACTAGATGTGTGTTTTGGCTAAGGAAAATTGGAAAAAGCTAAGGGAAAGGCATTAAAAGGAAAAAAAACATTTTTGGCACATTTATTTATGAAAATAAAGGAAATTTAGAGAAAAGTAAGGTGAAGGGTCATAGGTTTCATGTGAGAAGGGAATTGAAGGAAAATAATGGAAAATGAAGAAAATAGAGGCCTCATTCATAAAAAGGCTTATGAGGAATACTTGGAGGTAACCTTTTGCATGTGTGATTTCCTAGCTAGTTGGGACATTCATGGATTTTCATGTTGGTGGATGGTCTTCTTGTTGTCGGTGGCATCATTTTTCCAGGTTATGACAATGGATTTCAGCCTAGCCTAGCCTTTTTCTAGATGCCATGGTATGTTGGGATGTTTATTTCGGTTTTTGAGCTTTGATTTTCTAGATGGATTTCAGAATCTGGGGTGGAGGTGGTCTCAAGGTTCATTCCCAAAGGACTAGGAATCACTTGACCGGTTTTGGTGGGATACACGGTAAAGATTGAGGGATCAGTATTAGTTTAGGGCCTAGTGATCTGGGTTTGGATTGGGATAAAGCCTGAGAGACAAGGAGATGAAAAACTCCTCAAGGATAGTGATGTATTCTGCATGCCATTCCAAGTTCTGTTCGGTTGTGATCGGAGCACCAGTTTTGGTGTGATCATGGTTTGATGAAGGTGCAGGTGGTTTAACCTTTGGATTCCCTTCATTGTTCTTGGATTGGTTTTTCTATTAGATACCACAATCATGCTTGGAATATGGCACAAGGGTGATTGGTTGAAAGAGAGATTTGGTTCATCCATGTCTATGGTTGGGTGGTAAGTGGAGGTCCCGAACCTAGTTGGATTTGACTATGATTAATAAAAGCTAAGTTATTTTATTTTTGCACTGATTTATATGTGGATTTAATGACTGTCATATCTCTGATCTTTATATGGTTTTATGCTGGTTATAAGCATGGTTAAATGATTGTTTTATGTCATGCTTATTTCATATATTTACTTGTAGTTGTTAAATGGATGGATGCAAGACCTAATTGAAGATGTAGTAGTTCAAAGGAGAAGGAGGTGATCCTTCTGGTTATGTTTCAAAAGGTGTTTCAATCATTTATGCTTTTTCTTGTATCCTAGACCTGTATGTTGCATTGATGCCAAGTGTTTGAAAGAATGTCAGTCCTGGTTGGGGATGCTCATGCCCAGTCCTAAGGGTGATTTTTTATTCTCAACATTGTTATCATGCTTTTAATCAATTTTGGAAGTCACAACAAGTTTTTGGCCGAGGTCATGACTCTGGGCTAGAAAAGTGGCTTAAATCCCGGGGTCATTAGCACAAAACTAGCAATTTTGTTCCACAGTCTCTGGCAGGCAGGCCTATGAGAGTGACTTTGGGTTTCTGGTCACTTCCTTTCCCATAGCATGAGAGTGATTATGGCCTAAGAGCTACATAATAGTAGTGGGACCTAGGGACAGGTTATCTGAGTGGTTGACTTATCTCATGAGGGTTCTGTTGATGATGTTGGATGGTTGAATGTTATGTTCCGTCGATTCCACTTCCTTAAGGTGACATAGGAGGTCGAATATGATTGTAGTAGCATCTCTCCTCATGTTTACACTGGTTGACATGGTTACTTTGGGTAGACCTTGGAGGGGGTCTTATAGTATCTAATAAATAGACACAATGGGTCAAAAGGTCACCCTTGGAAGAATGGTGTTACAACACATCCTTCCATAGTTCGTTAAAAATGTCACCATTTATGGCACTTTGTGGATATCATCCTTCATCCATCACATCACCTTTGGAAGGAAATAGAGAGACTCAAGTAGTGGAGGACCACATAAAGCACCAATAAGTGGTTCTTCAACTATTGAAGCACAACTTGTTCATGGCATAAAATAGGATAAAACAACCACAAAACAATAACACTAGAACCAAAAATAACACTAGAACCAGAAATAATCTTGGAAACAAGGATTAAGCAACTAAGAATTTGATCAATTATTAAGTACCTCATCAAATGGAAGAATATACTAGTGGAATAAGTGACATGGGAAGACGAGTTGTTCACGAAAAAACACTAGTGGATAGTCAAGTGTTTAGGACAACACTTATTTGAAGGGTAAAGGCATGTTAAGCCATATATATGGCCCATCTAGCCCTAAAATGCCTTATTAATCCCTAGATATTGAATGCTTAAATTTTTATTGTTACATTGCTATGTAGGCTAGAACCTAGCATGGTCCCATTTTCATATATATATATATATATATATATATATATATATATAGCGAGAGAGATACACACACACCCACACACACATAAAGGGGCCTAGTCTTAGGGTCATAAAATGTTGTCTTGTGCATCTTATTCATAGTAAAATGAGGATTCCCCTTCCAAGAGTACTATAATTATTGGTTTATTATCATTTTTAAGGCACAAGGTTCATAACAATGGAAGATTACGTCTATCATCATTTTTACAGATATTCTCCAATATTTCTAAAGGTCCATATATCATGGATTTTATATTCTTCCCTAATCCTTGCAATCGTTCTTTATGAAGGCATAACCAAAATATCTCTATTACTTAAAAATTATTTTAAATACTATGTTTATCATGTTTGGTCAAGTATATTTCTCTTGAAGTTGCAGTTATATTTTTCATATCTTATTTATGATATTTTCAACCTTCAATGTATTAATTAAGGTGACCTCCTTTCTTCATTTGTCCATATATAATATCCAATGGTTATGGTGGTAAATATCCAAAACATATTTTTGAAGAAGACATAATGGAGGAAGTATTGACAACTATATTATAATAATGTTGTATATAATTGAAATTTTTACACCTATTCTTTGGATGCATTTAGTATAACCTCTGAAACCCTGAACTAGAGTCCTATTTACTGCTTTTTCCTACCCATAAGTTATTGGGTAAAAAGCGATGGATATATTTATTTTGGTATCCAACTTATATCATAATGAAGTCTAAAATACATTGAGGAATCCATTACCTCTATCAAAAGTTATGCTCCTTAGAACCTCGTAGTGCACCTAACCCCTTTCAAAAAACACATTGCATCTTATTATACTTGATAATATTCTTACAAGCCAACAAAACACACATCTAATTGAGCTTATAAGATACCACATCAAGAAATCACGCCCTCTTATTTTCCATTAAAAACCCTCATGAAGTCCATGTATATGCTTCCGTGTGGCCTTGAATAAATTGGAAGTGGACTATGTATTACTTGCTTCCCATCATTAGGCTTGGTGGCACAACATTAAATACAACCTTTAATAAATTTATCTACTTCCTGCATATTGGGCTAACTGGGTTAATAAATATACCTTTACATGTTAACCACAATCTTCTTAATACCAAAATTACCAACAACCTTAAAGGTATAAGCCCCCCTTATTAGTTGTAGTCACTTTTTCTTTGGTACAAAAAGCTTCCCCATTTTGGAGACTGATATTGCAATCAACATTTATCTGTTCCTTTCATTCTTGCACTTGAGAATACACCCCATTGAAGTACTCATCTTCCACAGCATGCATAATTTCTCCTAGATTTTATAATTTTAAGTGTTTGTCACATGGACAAAAAATTAACCAATTTGTTCATTGTTCTCTTCTTATGAGTTAATGACTAGATGAAATTATTATAGAAATCACATCTATATATAATGTCTTCCTTGTCACAACTTACTCTATGCTTGTAAGTATTGTAGAGTGAGTAATAAATATGGATAAGGGCCTCCTTACCCAATATATAATTATTCCACTTATTTATTAGTTGAATCAAGGCATAGAGCTCCTTGTCATATGCAAGGCAGTTCAAGTCTTCTTCATGGAATAACTTAGAATGATAAAACTCTAATTCCCCTTGCATTAATATTGTTCCTATAGCATATCCACCAGCATCAATTTCAATTTGAAAATACTTTCATAAATTTTCTAGTGTAAGACCATGGATCAACTAATCATTTTTAGTTATTCAAAAAATATTTATTAATTCTTACCCCAATGTAAAATCTTGTATATAACTATCACAATATGAAATTGTCTTTCTATAATTAAAATTAATACTATAAAATTTCTTAAATATTAGTTCTCAACTATATAACTCCAAAAAAACTCTAACACGAATAAGAACAACATTTCAACTTACTTCCACTAATCACTTATTTGTATACACCAAAAATTGCTCATCAAAATCATACTTCTTTACATTACCATCAATTCGTGTTTCCTTAATATATGTAACACTCGTTTATATATAACACATGCTCCTTCCAAATGAAAATAAATTGGCAGATGAATCTAAAAATAAACCTGACATATCATCCATTAAACACACAAAAATAATTGATACAACACCAATCAAAACTTATTATTAATCACGTGTAATGTCAAAAAACTTGAAAAGCTATTATTAACCACTTGTAAAGTTCTTACTTTGTCTAAGTGAAATTCTTTGCTGGTTCCAATTGAAAACTTCATCAATGGAAAGGAAAGTGATTAGAGCATCATAGCATTCTCCACTTTCTTTCTTTCCCATTAAAAGAATTCAACTAAAACATGGTGTATTTAAACATCTCAATCTCCAATTGCAGCGAAACATTCATTTATAATCTTAAAAATGTATGAGGTATCTATTTGTCAATATATTTCAAAACTATAATATTTAGTCATTTTAGATATTGTATTTATTGAGCTTAGTATGAGGGGATATGTTACTTTGTTCGTCAATTCCTCTTTAAAATAAAAATAAAAAGTTAAAAATTATATTTTAAATAGAAAAATATTGTATTTTACACTCTTGAGAAATTTGCACATGAAGAAATTTGATCTCTCTGGGCTCATGTTAGATCTATACTTAAAATAGATCTATGCTGGTGTTATACCAATTCTCTCAACCAAATAAAAATATTTTAATAAACGTATATTTATATAGCATAAACAACTACAATTTTAAGGTTTTTTTTTTCATGTAATAATTATTTTACTATTTTAAATGTTATATATATATATATATATATATATATATATATATATATATATTAAAAAAGAGTTAAAAATCAAATTTTCATATATATAAAATTATAAACTTTTTTTCCTTTAATTAAATAATATAAGTTTTTCTTATTTTAATTATATTTTTGAATATTTTTTTAAACTTGGAAAGATTACATTTTCATCATGTTTAATATATCATTTTAATAAGGGTCTGAAATTGAACCAGTGGCTTCGCATCATCAAAGAGTATCTTAACACAACACACAATCCACCCCGTATACTAAATTACATTTTTAAATATATTAATATTTTTTTTTAATAGCATACATGAAAAAGAGTCGTGTTACCGGCATGGCCAAAAATTCAAAAAATTTTGTAGAGATAGTGTTTGACTGGTGTTTTTGATGGTAGATGTGGATTCAGCACCATCAAGAACTTCTAGTACATATAAAATTTTGAAGTTTAACAACTACAACTTGGATTTACAAAAATCCTTGCCAAATTTTCTCTAAATATGACCGGAATTTCCATAACTTTCTGAACAACTCCTCAACCTTATTGGACTACGTTGAATGAAAACACAAAAATGATAAGCAAACACTAAGATGATAACCATATTGCAGACTTTATAAAAGACATCAAACCCTAAATACGGTGATTCATTGGTTCTTCAAGTATCCGGACACTGATCGATGGCCTCTTCGAATATCCGGAGACAATAGAAAACTCCATCACCTTTCCAAAACCACAGCGGTTGGGATTCAAGCTCAACTCTCCGCAGCTACAAAACCTGTAATTCTCACCAACAGATGGATTATGTTGTACACGAAGAAGATTGAGAGATTGGATCGTACTTATTTCAAAATTTGAGTGAAAATAGGAAAATAATTATGATATTTCATTTATTATACAAATCTCATCTCGCTTAGTTGTCACGCTAATTGATTTTGGTTTTTTTCAATTCATTAATTTTGTTTTTCTATTTGGATAAATCTCACAATTTCTAATATCCCACTTATAACCCTTAAAATTTTAGCTATTATTGAAAAATAGACTAAAAACATCTTAGCCCATAAAATAATCATCTTCAAAAGTCATAAACCATAGGTGGTGGAGTCAAGTCTCCACCACTCAACGTGGAAATTGACTACATCCACTGACTTGTTGAGTATCAAATAAATTATATTCTAAAAAAGACGCAACCAAAAAAATGAATGATCTCTGATTCTGGAAAAATTTTATTATGTAATGATTGGACATTGTTGGGCAGCGTCTTCATCAAACCTATGACTGATAGAGTTGGGAAACTCTGAGGAGAAACACTGTCTCCACCTAAAAATTTAGGTAGGTAGAATATGAAGACGTGGATTGCACAAGCTACTCTTGACAATGGAAGTTCAACAACAGTTGGCTTATAATGAACAACAGTTATTAGTTAGAATAATTAATTCTTTGAATTAAGTTGATTGCAGATTTTGAAAATATGTAACAACAAAAAATTTAGTAGTTAATTAGAGTATTTTCGGATTAAAAGACATAACCTAACCCTATAGATCATGATAAGTAAAAAAGACGAACACATTCAATATAATTTCATTCATCAGTAAATGATAAGGGTTTAGGAGAGACGTCAACAATCAATGGATCTTGATAAGTCAAAAAGAGAGACAAATTCAGTATAGTTTCATCTGGAAATGATAAGGATTATCAGAAACAGTGAATGCAATGATAACTTTGACTAATGAATAGACTGCAGTGGAGTGTCCAACTTTACTAATAATTTTTGAGGATCCCATGTGGAATTTCATCAAAGTAGAAGGCATCCAGCTTGGAGGATGAAACGTCAATACGTCTGAGACTAAGGAAGCGTCAACGAAGCATGATTGACATGTCATGATTAATGACATGGAAGGAAGACGAAATCCAAGTTTGGCCATTGCTTAATAAGGTGCTTGCCATGTGCCCTGTTTATTGATGTTTTCCAATACTAAGAAAAATAAAGAGGATAAATCATGAATTTCTTTGTAAAGTG
This sequence comes from Pinus tabuliformis, assembly GCA_031772625.1. NCBI lineage: Eukaryota > Viridiplantae > Streptophyta > Pinopsida > Pinales > Pinaceae > Pinus > Pinus tabuliformis. Next base: position 509,889,892 of record CM062816.1, on the reverse strand, counting down.
AATTTATAATAAAATATTTTAAAATAGAAGCTATAGGTATCACGGAGATTTTCACTTTATTATGAAAATTTTTAATTTTCAAATAGGTTTTGTTATAATGTCATGGACTAGTATAATGGTTCATCAATATCACATGCTAAAAAATTCTATCACTCATTTTATATGATACTTGTCTATATGACATTTTTTTTAATTAATCAATTTAATTAAAAGAGAAAAGAGATATAACTACTTTGAAGATAACTTTCAACCTTTGATTTGCCAATATTACTAAAAATACATTTTCAATTGAAGTTAAATCTCTATCATCCAACTAATAATTATTGATAATTGGGTGGAAATATGTTCTCCAATCTAGTATGGTAAAGATGCAATGTAATGTTTAACATTTTGAATCAGTCAAAACAAAATAAAAATTGAATTAAAAATAAAAAGTAAAAAAACATAAAATATAAAATTCTCCAACCCTGTTTAACAACATTTTGAATCAGTAGGAATAAAAGAAAAGTAAAAATAAAATAACATAAAAATATAAAATTAATAATTATATTTGTAATTCCCCATGCTTTTTAGAATAGATGGTGTCAGGATGTTCTGTTAAGGCACTTCATGGTGAAAAGGTCATGGTTTTGAAACTTCATGGGCAAAAATCCAACCATGCTAAGGGTTGGTGTGGCTTAGGAGAGTGCAATAGCTAGATAATTTTAATGACTTAGATTCCCATAGGTTGAGGTTACTGGAATCAGAGGTTAGGCATGTCAATCATCTCAAGGGTTAGATTATCTAACACACACACACACACATACATATCATTGGCAAAACCATGAGTAAATTATACCATGGACAAAACTGCCAACAATAAATTGACTATTTTACCTGAATTTTTTTTGTTAAGTTAAAAGAATTTTAAAGCCAATATAAGGGAGAGGTATAATGTATTTTGTGTTCAACCTCTAGCTGACACATTTACATTTTAAAATAAAAATAAAATATTCTCTAAATAAATAAATAAACAATGTCCAATATAAATAAAAACAAAAATGGATATACATATTTGAAATAATTGAAGGTAGGTAATTCAATGAATTTTTTTATATAAAATTGACATGTGACATTTAAAAATTATTTATAATTATAATAAAATAATCAATACACGTCATAAATAATTATTATTTTTTTATTTTTCATAGATATTATTAATTTTAGTGGATGTTAATCATGATTATCATATATTATATATGATTTTAAAAGAACTATAAAATTTTTGTGATTAAAACATTTGAAGTAATCTTACATTTTGCTTTTGGAAACATTTTAGAGTCCAATATAAAAAAAATGTATAACCCATTTTAATTTACACGTCCATTTCAAAATAAAATAAAATTATTTTCTAAATAAAAATCAATATCAACTATAATAAAAAAAAAACAAAAATAAATATACATATTTATTTAATTTAATTAAAAATTATAAATTATAAATTCTAACCTATCTTTCAAAAAAAATGGTTTACCTTACCTAAGTTACAACTTCTTAATTAAGGAGGCAAAATAACATTCATTATCAATTACATTTCATTTAAATTATATTATTGTTTTCACTCAGCACAAAAGGTATTTCAATGATGTTCATATGTGCATCTCATTGCTTATTTTCTATCATTGAGTTTTTATATATATACTCCTTATATAACTTTGAGTTTATATTTAAAAGGGGTCCTTCTCCATATGTTATATATGTAGGAATTTACAGGGTAAGCTCCTCAGAAAGAACACCAAAAGGACACCGCTCACAACCAGATCTCAAATCAATACACCAGTATTTTTGACGTGGTTAAAACCCTCAAAGTGCAAGGAGGGAAACAGTCCACGGCCTGTCCCAACGTGGGTACTACAGGCAATTTATTAATCAAAGAATGAAAATTTACATAAGCTTCTCTCATGCACGGATTACCCGAACAATGACCCTCCATGCGCTTTAAATAGAACTCATGGACCAATCGGGTGTCAAGCCACGGATCAAGCGTCAGTAATACCGAGGTGAGAGTGAACCGTCGGATCACTTCATATCGTGACCGTCGGATTGTAAGTTACAAAATGTACAACGGTAAAGAAACACACTTTACCTAACTCTAACCTAACTCTATACTAGACCAAGTTGAACTTAACTATATCCTATGTGTCGGAATATCCTAACATCCCCCCTTAAGAACAACTTGGGATAGGATTGAAGGATTTACAAATATGACACAATAGGAGAAGGAAGGAGGCACTAGAGCCTATCCCCCCTTAGTGACAACTTCCTGAAATCCAAGCATATATCGAAGTTTAGTGAACTTCGCCTCTGTGAGAGCCTTTGTGAAGATGTCTACAACCTGATCATCTGTTGGACAATATTGCACTTCAAGAACATGGTCATGAATGAGATTTCTGATGAAGTGCATGTGTAGTTCAATGTGTTTGCTGCGCTGATGCTGGACTGGATCTTTGCATAGCTGAATGGCACTTTGATTATCACACCAAAGTGTGGTTGGATGCTGCTGCTCAAAGCCAAACTCTGATAGGATCTGTCGAAGCCACAAGGCTTCCTTACTAGCTTCCACGGCACCACGATTCTCTGCTTCTGCTGACGAAAGAGAAATAGTAGCCTATTTCTTACAAGCCCATGTAATAGGTCCTGAACCAAGAGTGAAGACATAACCGGCAGTAGACTTCCGATCATCAGGGTCACCAGCCCAATCAGAATCAGTGAAACCAACTAACAGAGGAGCTGCTTTGGCACTGTAATGAATCCCAAACTGTACTGTACCTTGAACATAACGAAGTATTCTTTTAGATGCTTTCCAATGACTTTCACGGGGGTTTTGCATAAAACGAGCAACAAGGCCAACAACAAAGGAAAGATCAGGATAAGTATGGGTTAAATACAAGAGTTTTCCGACAAGTTGACGGTATAAGGTAGCATCAACTTCAGGAGAAGTACAAGAGACTGAAAGTTTGACTCCAGACTGAAAGGGAGAAGGGGCTGGCTTACAGTCTTCCATGTGAAAATGACGAAGAATATCACAAGCATACTTGGACTGGGAAAGGAAAATACCCTCCTGGGATTGCAAGACTTGAAGACCGAGAAAATAGTGTAAGTGTCCTAAGTCTGTCATTTCAAATTTCTTTTTAAGGCTGGACTTCACATGGTTTATAAGGTTGGGATCATTACCAGTAAGAATAAGATCATCAACATAAAGAACAAGGATGATAAGAGAGTTGCCCACTTTCTTGGTGTAGACAGTATTGTCAGAATGACACCTAGAAAAGCCAGATTCTAAAAGAAAGCTATCCATTTTGGCATACCAAGCCCGAGGAGCTTGCTTGAGGCCATAAAGGGATTTCTTAAGTCGACAAACAAGGCTGGAGTCTGTTTGTATGAAGCCAATGGGTTGTTCCATATAGATTTCTTCCTACAAGTCCCCATGCAAGAAGGCAGATTTAACATCCATCTGATGGACTTCCCATTTTAAAGAGGCAGCAAGGGAAAGAACAAGGCGGATAGAGTTCATTTTGGCAACATGGGAGAAGGTTTCAGTGTAGTCAATGCCTTCAACCTGTGAAAAGCCCTTAGCAACGAGACGAGCTTTATGTTTATCAACTTTCCCATCTGGTCCATACTTGGTTCTGTAAACCCATTTACATCTAACAAGTTTGCGTCCCTTTGGTAGAGGAACAAGATCCCATGTATCATTTGTCATCAATGAATGATATTCTTCATTCATAGCTGCTTCCCAATGTGGATGGCCTGAAGCTTCTGCAAAAGTGTCAGGATCATGATTTACTGGAGCTTGAGCCAGTAAAGAAGAGGCTCTTTCAAACTGAGAACGTGTACGTCGCTGATATGTAGGATCAGCGGCAAGATCACCTACTGCATCCTGAGTAGCACGAACCCATCGTGGAAGTTGAGGATCCTGAGAAGGTGGGGGAGGATTATCATCCTCACTTTCATCATCTGAAGAAGAAATGTTTTCAAAAGTAGAAGAGATAGGAAGAGGTGGCACATCCGCCGGACTAGGCTCGCAGGCCGATTTATTTTCATCAAACTTTACATCTCTTCTAATGATAACATTTTTGGACTTAAATGGAATAAGTCTATAACCTTTTACATCTTCAGAATATCCAACAAAAGTACATTTCTCACTCTTAGGTTCTAAAGCTTTATGCTTTTCATCTGGAATATGGGCCCATGCTTCACTTCCAAACACACGAAAGTGACTTACATCTGGTTTAATGGAACTCCAAGCTTCTTCTGGAGTGATATTCTCTAGAACCTTAGTAGGAGTGCGATTGATTATATAATTTGCACAATTAATTGCTTCGGCCCAAAAACTAAGACTGAGTCCTTTAGATTGCAGCATACAATTAGCCATTTCCTATAAGGTGCGATTTTTCCTTTTAGCTACACCATTTTGTTGTGGAGTGTATGGAACAGTATGTTGCATTTGAATTCCATTTTCGGTGCAAAAGTTGATGAATGTGTTTTTAACATATTCTCCACCATTATCAGTTCTTAGCTTAAGAATTTGATGTCCAGATTGTTTTTCAACAAAGGCTTTGAAGGCCAAAAAGGTGTTAAATACTTCGCTCTTGAGTTTTAAGAAGTATACCCAAGTGCGTCTGGAGAAATCATCAATGAAAGTTAAGAAGTACTTGCAGCCAGAGAATGAAGCAACAAGAAGAGGACCACATAAATCACTGTGCACAAGCTGTAAAGGGGCTGAGGCGTGCCAAGAGGCACGTTTGTCAAAACTGTCCCGATGATGTTTTCCCAGAACACATCCGGAACAAACACCATCTCTGCAAGATACCATAGGAAGACCTGTCACCATATTTTCTTTACATAGATGTTGAAGGGAGCGATAGTTTAAGTGACCAAATCGCTCATGCCAAAGTTTGCTCACTTCATCATTATGAGCAATAAATACTGAGGGAAGATTTGATGACCCAAAGTTGTGAAACTTATACAACCTTTTGGAATCATCAGCAAGACCAGTAGCTAGAATCTGTTTAGGATCTTTTAGATCCTTGATTACAACATCATGAGGTGAAAATTCAACAATTTTACCTTCACCTGAATGAGTTATCTGATAGACAGATAGAAGGTTGCAGGATAAGGTTGGAACACATAATACATCATTAAACTGACCATTGTCTAGATGAACAGTTCCAGTCCCTACAACATTAAGAGATCTATCATCACCAACATATATATTTTTGGTGTTACAATCATTTAAAGAAGAAAACATGGCTTTGTTTTTGGCCATGTGACAAGAGGCTCCAGAATCAATGAGCCACTCATGAGAATGAGAAGAAGAAGAAGATACATTTAATGCATAACCAGACTGAGATGATTGACAATGACATGCAGAAAGTGCCATTCCGGAAGTTGAAGTTGAAGTAGGCTCCACATGGATGTTATGTTTCTTCATTGCGGCTTCCAAGGCTTCCATCTTCTTAAAGCATTTAGATTCTAAGTGGCCATCTCGATTACAAAAGTTACAATGTCTATCAATCTTCTTCCATTTGTTTTTATTGGTCTTATCATTTTGCTGAAATGATCTTTCATTTTGAGGCTGAGATGGTTTAGGACCATTCTTTTGAGGATATGACTTCTTAGGATTCTTTGAATTTGGTTGCTGTTGGGCGGCTAACGCTTTCGTGGAAGAGTTTCCAAGATTAAGAAGACCAAGGTGTAAGAGTTTTTCTTGTTCTCTTATTAAGGAATCACAAAAGGAGTCAAAGGAAGGGGCTTTGTAGTCTTTTCCTTGACAAATGAAAGCTTCCCTTGTAGAATGGAAAGTGGAAACAAATACAGAGTAGGTTGGTCCCAACTTAGTAAGGATGGAATAAATAAGGTTACCATCTTCTTTCTTAACTTTAACACCTTCCAAGAGATATCTAAGGGTCTTGAATTTGGACAAGAAATCTTCAATGCAAGAAAAATTATTAGGATCCAAAGTAAGCAGCTCATTTTCAAGTTGATGGGCTCTAATTTCATTTTTAATCCCAAAAACTTTAGCGAGTTTTTCTAATGCTTCATGAGGAGTCTCAAGTTCTGCAATGTGGAATCTAAGATCAGGAGAAATAGACATCCCTATCAAACCACGTGCTTGATCTTGTCTATTTTCCCATTTTGCAGCCTTGTCTTCATCTTTTGGTTTCTTCTCTTGGTCTGTGGCTATTCTGAAGAGACCTTTACTTCTAAGTAAATCTTCCATGTAGGCTACCCATTGGAAGTAGTTAGTGCTGTCAAGAATGACTTGGCATGGACTTTCCATTTTAAAAAAAAAACTGAAGCTGAAGATGCTAAAAGTAAGTGTTCCAATGGATAGATCTCGAAAAAATAGGCGGTTTTAAAAAAAACGGCTCTGAAAAAGGCTTCCGGATGAAGAAGTTATGGCTTTTTGAAAAAAAATTGTTGACGTTGCCGACAAAGTGCGCGAATGTGCGGGAATGAAAAAAATCCGCCCCCACAAAATGGAGACTTGAACCCAAGACCTCTACTCTCTTAAAATAGCTTTGAACCAATTGATCTATACAAAAAATTTGAGAGAGAGAGAGAGAGAGAGAGAGAGAGAGGGGGGGGGGGCCTTGGTTTGCGTGCTTGCCTTGAGAAAGCTCTTTTTCCCTACAAAACACAAAACACAAAACCCAACACGAATATGCAAAGAAAAACAAACCTTGCGGCTCGAAGTTAGCTTTAGCCAAAAAACTAGAAATTAAAAAAAGAAAATCTCAAAGTTAGCTTTAGCCGAAAAACTAAATATTTTTCTCAATGTTTCTGATTTTCCGAGATCACACTAAGGTGCAGGGAAAAGAGCATACGCATGAGAAAAATCCTTCCTTTCTATTTCTGATTTGCCCAGATCACACAGAGTCGCAGGGCAAAGAGCATACGCAGAAATGAAAGGTATAGATCCGGGTAAAAAAAAAGGCTAAATAAACTGAGACCGAAATAAGCAGAGAGAAAATAACAGTAAACTGCAAAAAAACATTGTATACCTCCAGATCTGAAAAATGACGCAGCTAGGGCTACCGGAAACCTTTTGCGTGAAACGAAAGGGGTTCCTCACTGGAACAGATGCTCCGAACGCAACAGAGCAGTCCTCTCGGCCCGAAAGCAGTCAGAAACAGCAGATCTAGGAAACAACAGCCGCATGCAGTTCTACCGGCTTCAGATTTGGATCACCAACGGACGCGGCCCTCAAATAGCTCTGATACCATGTAGGAATTTACAGGGTAAGTTCCTCAGAAAGAACACCAAAAGGACACCGCTCACAACCAGATCTCAAATCAATACACTAGTATTTTTGACGTGGTTAAAACCCTCAAAGTGCAAGGAGGGAAACAGTCCACGGCCTGTCCCAACGTGGGTACTACAAGCAATTTATTAATCAAAGAATGAAAATTTACATAAGCTTCTCTCATGCACAGATTACCCGAACAATGACCCTCCATGCGCTTTAAATAGAACTCATGGACCAATCGGGTGTCAAGCCACGGATCAAGTGTCGGTAATACCGAGGTGAGAGTGAACCGTCGGATCACTTCATATCGTGACCGTCGGATTGTAAGTTACAAAATGTACAACGGTAAAGAAACACACTTTACCTAACTCTAACCTAACTCTATACTAGACCAAGTTGAACTTAACTATATCCTATGTGTCGGAATATCCTAACAATATACAATATGTTGCTGCATATAGGGTCCTGCACTCTACGTGAACTATGGAGATCATAGTAATGTTTAACAAAGGTTTGAAATGCTCACTCGTGGCATTATTGTCGTGGTGGACAATGACATATTAATGTTTTAATTCTAAATATGTGCTTCTCCTGCGATTTTATAGTCAAATGGCTATGGTATTAATTTTTAGATTATTGTAAGTCTTTTGACACAATATTTCCAAATTTTCCATATTCATATCACTGTATAGTATTGTCGTCTTTCGGGATTAACTCCACCTTGGAGTTAGTAATAGGTTTTGGATCAATGGTTCAAATGTTTAGTTTTTGGAATCTACAGTGGAGATGGGGCAACACAATTATGGGAGTAACTAGTTCCCCTTGCTTAACAAGAAAACCCATCACTTCAAGTTTACTTTGGTTTAGGAAGTTGGTCACTACAGGGTGATTTTGAAATCAAAATTCTTTTCCACGACCCATTTTCAAGTTTAGAATTTTTTGCGTAAGCATCCTCTTTAATTTTTCTTATTGAGAAAACTAAATAGTTCATTGCAGGTCAACTCCAATTGTTTCATGGTGTGGATTATTCGATGTACATCTCTTGAAGGGTTACTGTTTGGAGAAAAGAATCCCTTACCCTGACCTTCATAATGAATGCGGTCTACTAGGGTTTGAATTTGATCCGAACTTAAACAGGAATGCAACAACTTACAAATATAATCATAAACACAGAGATGCAACAAAAAAACACTTCATTTCATTAATAGAAAAATATTGAACTATGCTTACAAACAAAATGGAAATAAGATAGCTCAGGCAATGGTAGCTTATCTTTGAGAAGAGATGTGGTGGCTACATGCCTCTGAACTGTGTTACAATGAGGCTCAAGGGCCTATTTATTATTGGAAAACATGAGAAAACCCTAAACAACCAAAACCCTAACCCTAGGAGATGTAACACCAAGAGTTTGTGGGTCTTGTTGGGGTTAGTTGGGCAACCAACTTCCCGGGGCCGTAACTTAGTCATATTATCTCTATTTGGTGCATATAATACCTTGTTGGAAAGGTCTCTATGAGTACTACAAGTTTCAATATAGGCCCCTACCTATGGCTATGGGCTTTTTGCAGACAAAAAAAAATGTTTAGGGGGTCAAAATGGCTCTGGAAGTTTAGGACCTGAAAAACTGCTAAAAAGAGTAAATGCTGAAATGAACAAGGAAACAGATGAAACTGACTAGGGGGTCTAGGTGGAATAGGCAAGTGGCACCAATATCTACCGAAATCATTCCTCCCCCCTTAGGAAGCAATGGTCCCCATTGTGTGCAGAGCCTCCATGAAGTGAGGAAATTTCTGTTGAACCTAGCCCCTGGTGAACCACATGCCCTGGTGAAGGAGTTGGCATACTTTGACAACGCGATATAGTTATATCCTCTATTGGCGAGTGTTATTGATCTTTGTATCCATGATATAATCAGTTGCGGCCTGTTCCATGCAGTCTGGGTTGAGATGTTCTGCAATGTCAGATGTTTCCAACAATGGTGGAATGTATGGTTGAAGGTGATCTACATTGAACATTGGGTGGAAATCGAGGAATGATGGGATGCTGAGCTCGAAGGAATTATCATAAACGGCATTGGTGATGGTGTATTACCCACATTAGAGTGGGCGAAACTTGCGATGGGGTCCAGCAAGGCACTCCTTCTGCAAATGTAGCCAAACTTTGTCACCCACCTCAAACTTGTGTGACACTCGATGTTGATCATGGCACTGCTTGTACTTAGCATTGCCTCTGTCTAATATATCATGGACGTGTTAGCGGATGTGTTGAATGCACTCAATGAAGTTGTTAGCCTTTTTAGATTCGGACTAAACATGAGCAGAATCTACTTGAGTGGCTGCAAATGGGATGGCCACATCAATGGGGCAAAATGGTTGAAATCCCCGCCCTACCTGAAAGGGTTTGTGGCCTGTTGAGTTATGGAGAGCTCTGTTGTAGATGTGTTGGACATAGGGGAGAATTTCATCCCACGTGCATGGATGCTTCGAGTTGTACATGTGCCGAATGTGTAGGATCATCTTGTTGACAACCTCTATTTGGCCATCAGTTTGGGAATGAAAAGTCGTGGAATTAGTAAGTTTTGTATCCAGCATCGACTAGAGACTTGACCAAAATGCATTCAAGAATCTTCTGTCTCGATTTGAGACAATGGACCGTGGGATCCCAAAGTGTACCCATACTCTCTCAAAGAAGTGCTTAGCAGTGGCCTCTACTGTGATACTCTTCTTGCATGATGCCATGGTGGCCATATTAGAGAATCTGTCTACGACCATGAAAATGCAATCATTGTCATGCTTAGTAGAAGGGAGGCTCGACATGTAATCCATGGAGATAGATTTCCAAAGCCGGTTAGGAGTACGTAGAGGAGTATACAAGCCTTGCTTCTTGATGGTTGGTTTGGCAATGATGCAACTAGTGCATGATTTAATGTACTTCCCAACATCATGACGAAGTTTCAAACAATAAAAATACTTCTGCAATACCGCCACTATTTTCTCTACTCCCAAATGTCCAGTGACCCGACTATAGTGTGCCTCCCAAATCATCTTGGCATGGTCACTTAAAGGAACAAAGATGTGGCCCAGGTGGCATTACTGTGCATCCTCAAGGTGAAAATTTGGAACTTGCTTCCCTTCCAAGAGTGTCTGGTATATGCTACCAAATTTTGGATTGCTATTGTAAAGATGTAGACACCCCAATCTCTCGTGCCCACTGGAGTTGAGCACAGTGATCAGCACCATGACCGATGGTCGATTGAGGAAATTGGCAACATTATTGTTGCTGCACTTCTTATACTTAATGTTTAAATGAAACTTTTACAAATAGGTGGACCATTTCTGATGGCGATCATTCTGTAACTTCCCTTTTGTCTGTATGAACTATAGAGGTTGGTGGTCTGTGTGGATGACCATTTCCTTCCCTATAGTGTAATTCTTCCATTGACGGTAGGCCTACACAATGGAATACGTTTATTTGTTGTAAGTGGGGTACTTTTGGACTATGTCTGAAAGTGTCTCACTGTGGTAAGACACTGGATGCCCATGCTGAGTAAGAACTTGCACCAACAGCATAGTTGAAAGCATTTATCTCAATCTTAAATGGTTGTTGCAAGTTTGGTAATGTGAGCACTGGTGCAAAACAGAGGCAATTCTTCAACTCGGAGAATGCTTGTTGTTGGGATTCCAACCAAACAAACTTTGCTTTTTCTCTGCCCTTAGTGACTTGACTTAAAGGCCAAGTGATATGAGAGAACCCCAACACGAACCTACAGTATAAATTGGCAAGACCCAAAAAGCTATGAAGCTCTGTTAGAGTGGTTGGGGTTAGTCAATCCCAAATGACTTGTATCTTGGATGGGTCCACATGTACACCCTTCTCATCAAAGATGTACCACAGATATTGAACCTGGGTCAGGCCAAAGGTGCATTTCACCAAGTTAGTACATAACTTGTGTTGGTGTAGGGTTTGAAGGACCTGTCGAATATGGTGGAGGGGCTCTTCCCAAATCTAGCTGAAGATCAAATTGTCATCTAAATACACTAGCACAAATGCATTGGTGAAGGGTTGCAAGATGTCGTCCATCAATCTCATGAAGGTTGCAGGGGCATTCGTCAATCCGGATGGCATGACCAACCATTCGAAAATACCCTCCTTAGATTTGAAGGTAGTCTTCCAAACATCGAAGGGTTCGATAGGCACCTCGTGATGCCCTAACTTCAAGTCAATCTTGCTTAAATATTTTTACCTCTTGAGCTAGTACAGAAGGTCATCAATCCGCGGGATTAGGTACCTATTCTGGACAGTGATCTTGTTCAGCGCCCGATAGTTAATACAGAGCCTTTAGGTCCCATCCTTATTCTTTACCAATATAATCGGGCTCCCACAAGGTGATGATCTTGGCCTGATGTGCCCTTTCCGTAATAGTTCTTGAATCTACCTCTTGATCTCATTGTTCTCTAGAACACAACATCGATAGATCGGTCCATTGGGAAGCAGTGTGCCTGGGGTTAGAATGATGGAGTACTTGACCTGACAATGCAGAGGTACCCCTGTGGGTGGGGCGAAAATATCCCTATACTCCTCCATGACCTTGTCCATCTTCTGTTGTTTTTTAGAGGAGCCCTCCTTGGAAGCCATGGCCACAACCTTGTTCTTTCCTTGGGGGTGAATCATAAGGAAAACAAATTTCCTAGTCTAGGAAATGATCTTACTGCATTGCTTTACAGTGATAAAAGAGATGGCTGTAGGCGAGGCTACCTTCAATATCCTATACAACTTAGTATCCAAATTAATAATCACAGAGTGAGGTCTAGACTCATATACATCATGTCTCTCCCACAAGTGTGGTTGTCCTAACAATACATCGAAAAATTCAAGAGGAGAAATGTCACATAGTACCTCATTTGTGAAGTACTTAATGCTGTAGGGAAGGCGGAACTGCTAGCTAACATGAAGATCTCGTCCTTGGTGAAGCCACCCGATGGTGTATGGATGTGGATGTGCTATAGTCTTTAAGCCTAGCCGCTTCACAACCTCTTTTGAAATGAGGTTCTTTTGGCTCCCGTTGTCGACAATGAACTGCAGTGGAGAACCCTTAACCCACATCTGTGGCACTAGGCTCTACATCAATGATCTGCTTCCCTTTATCAGTTCCCTTATCGGGTTCTGATTATGAGTCTGAACTTGCATCTCATTCGAAAGCCTTCATCTCGGCCACCAGTGACTGCTTGGCCTGACACTCACTTGCATTGTGAGTGGATCTCTTATGGAACTCACACCATTTTCTCGTGGCATTATTTTCATGGTGGACAATGACATAATAATGTTTTAACTTTGAATATGCACCTTTCTTGCGATTTTACAGTAAAATGGTTATGGTATTATTTTTTGGATTATTGTAAGTCTTCTGAAATAGTACTTCCAAACATTCCATATTCATACAACTGTATAGCATTATCATCTTTCGAGATTAGCTCCACCTTGGAGTTAGTGATAGGTTTTGGATCAATGGTTCAGATGTTTAGTTTTTTGACTCTACAGTGGAGATGGGGCAACAAAGTTATGGGAGTAACTAATTCCCCTTCCTCACCATTGCTCCATATTAGTTGGGCCTTTTGCTATGCAAGAGAAAGATTTGCAACAAGAAAACACACCACTTCAAGGTTACTTTGGTCTAGGAGTTTTGTCACTGCGAGGTGATTTTTGAAACCAAAATTCTTCTCCATGACCCATTTTCAAGTTTAGAATTTATTGTGTAATAATCCTCTTTAATTTATCTTATTGAGAAAACCGAATGGTTCATTGCAGTTTAACTCCAATTGTTTCATGGTATGGGTTGTTTGATGTACATCTCTTGAAGGGTTACCGTTTGGAGAAAAGAATCCCTTACCCTGACCTTCATCATGAATGCAGGCTACCAGGGTTTGAATGTGATTCAAACTTAAATAGGAACACAGCAACTTACAGATATAATCATAAACATAGAGATGCAACAAAAAAATACTTTATTTCATTAATATAAAAATATTGAACTATGCTTACAAACAGAATGGAAATAAGATAGCTCGGGCGATGGTAGCTTGTCTCTAAGAAGAGATGTGGTGGCTACATGCCTCTGAACTGTGTTGCAATGAGGCTCAAGGGCCTATTTATTATTAGAAAACATGAGAAAACCCTAAACAACCAAAACCCTAACCATAGGAGATGTAACAACAAGAGTTTGTGGGTCCCATTGGGGTTAGTTGGGTAGCCAACTTCCTGGGGTCATAACTTGGTCATATTATCTCTGTTTAGCGCATACGATATCTTGTTGGAAAGGTTTATCCGAGTACTACAGATTTCACTATAGGCCCCTACCTATGAATATGGGCTTACCACAGACCCCAAAAAAACACTATTTAGGGGGTCGAAATGGCTATGGAAGTTCATGGCCCGAAAAACTGCTAAAAAGAGTAAATGATGAAATGAACAAGGAAACAAATGAAATTGACTAGGGGGTCTAGGTGGAATAGGTGGGTGGCCACCAATATCCACTTATATCATTCCTCCCTCCTTAGGAAGAAATGGTTCCCATTGTGTGCAGAGCCTCCATGAAGTGAGGAAATTTCAATTGAACCTGGTCCCTGGTGAACCACTTGCCCTCGTGAAGGAGTTGGCTTGCTTTGACAACACGATATATTTATACCCTCTATTGGAGAGTGTTATTGATCTGTGTATCCATGATCTCATCAGTTGTCACATGTTCCATGTCGTCTGGGTTGAGCTGTTCTGCAACGTCATATGTGTCCAACAATGGTGGAAAGTATGGTCGAAGGTGATCTACATTGAACACTAGGTGCAAACCAAGGAATGGTGGGATGTTGAACTCGAAGGCATTATCATCGATGGCCTTGGTGATGGTGTATGACCCATATCAGAGTGGGCGAAGCTTGCGGTGGGGTCCAGTAAGGTGCTCCTTCAGCAAATGTAGCCAAACTTTACCTGGAATTTGTGTGACACTCGATGTTGATCATGGCACTGCTTGTACTTAGCATTGGCTCTATCTAATATATCATGGACCTGCTGGAAGATGTGTTGAATGCACTCAATGAAGTTGTTAGCCCTTTTAGCTTTGGGCTAAACGTGAGCTAAATCTACTTGAGTGGCTGCAAATGGGATGGCCACATCAATGGGGCATAGTGGTTGAAATGCCCGCCCTACCTAAAAGGGGTTGTGGCTTGTTGAGTTGTGGAGAGCTCTGTTGTAGATGTGTTGGACATAGGGGAGACTTTCATCCCACGTGCGTGGATGCTTCGAGTTGTACATGTGTAGAATGTGTAGGATCATCCTGTTGAAAACCTATATTTGGCCATCAGTTTGGGGATGAAAAGTCGTGGACTTAGCAAGTTTTGTATCCAACATCGACCAGAGACTTGACCAAAATCGACTTAGGAATCTTATGTCCCAATATGAGACAATGGAATGTGAGATCCCAAAGTGTACCCATACTCTCTCAAAGAAGCGCTTAGCAGTGGCCTCTGCTTTGATACTCTTCTTGTAGGCTACCATGATGGCCATCTTAGAGAATTTGTCGACGACCACTAAAATGGAATTGTTGGCATGCTTACTAGAAGGGAGGCCCGACATGTAATCCATGGAGATAGATTCTGAAATACAGTTAGGAGTAGGTAGAGGAGTATATAAGCCTTGCTTCTTGATGGTTGGTTTGGCAATGGTGCAGGTGGTGCAGGATCTAATGTACTTCCCAACATCCTGACGAAGTTTTAGCCAATAAAAATACTTCTGCAATACGCCACTGTTTTCTCTACTCTGAAATGTCAAGCGACCCAAATGTATTGCATCTCCCAAATCATCTTAGGACGCTCACTTAAAGGAACAAATATGTTCCCCAGGTGGCATAACAGTGCATCTTGAAGGTGAAAATTTGGAAATTGCTTCCCTTCCGGGAGTGTTTGGTATATGCTATTGAATTTTGGATCACTCTTGTAAAGATGTGGCCACCCTGATGTCTCATGCCCACAGGAGTCAAGCACAGGGATCAACATCATGACCGTTGGTTAATTGAGGCAATCAACAACATTATTTGTGTTTCCCTTCTTATACTTAATGTCCAAATGAAACTTTTGCAAATAGGTGGACCATTTCCGATGGCGATCATTCTTCAGCTTCCCTTTTGTCTGTATGAACTATAGAGGTCGGTGGTCTATGTGTATGACAGTTTCCTTCCCTATAATGTAATGCTTCCATTGACGACATGTCTGCACAATGGAATACATTTCTTTGTCATAAGTGGGGTACTTTTGACCTGTTTCTGAAATTGTCTCATGGTGGTAAGACACTGGATTCCCATGCTGAGTAAGAACCACACCAATAGCATAGTCAGAGGCATATATCTCAATCTCAAATGGTTGTTGCAGGTTTGGTAATGTGAGCACTGGTGTAGAACAGAGGTGATTCTTTAACTCAGAGAATGCTTGTTATTAGGTTTTTGATCAAACAAACTTTTCTTTCACTCCACCCTTAGTGACTTGACTTATACCAAGTGATATGAGAGAACCCCAACATGAACCTATGGTATAAATTGGAAAGACCCAAAAAGCTACAGATCTCTTTTAGAGTGGTTGGGGCTGGCCAATCCCAAATGACGTGTATCTTGGATGTGTCCACATGTACACCCTTTTCATCAGTGATGTACCCCTGATATTGAACCTGGGTCAAGCCAAAGGTGCATTTCTCCAAGTTAGCACACAACTTGTGTTGGTGTAGGGTTTGAAGGCCCTATCAAATATGGTGGAGGGGCTCTTCCCCACTCTAGTTGAAGATCAAGTTTTCATCTAAATACACCACCACAAAGTCATTGGTGAAGGGTCGCAATATGTCATCCATCAGTATCATGAAGGTTTCAAGGGTGTTTGTCAATTTGATGGCATGACCAACCATTTGAAAATGCCCACCTTGGATTTGAAGGTAGTCTTCCAAACATTGAAGGGTTCAATAGGCACCTCGTGATAACCTGACTTCAAGTCAATTTTTATTAAATATTTTTCCCTCTTGAGCTGGTCTAGAAGGTCATCAATCCGTGGGATTGGGTACCTATTCTGGAAAGTGATCTTGTCCAATGCTCGATAGTCAATACAGAGCCTCCATGTCCCATCCTTCTTCTGTACCAATACAATCGGGCTCCCACATGGTGATGATCTTGGCCTGATGTGCCCTTTCTGCAATAGCTCTTGAATCTACCTCTTGATCTCATTGTTATCTAGAACACAACATCGATAGATTAGTCCATTAGGCAGGGATGTTCCTGGGGTCAGATCGATGGAGTTATTGACCTGACAGTGCAGAGGTACCCCTATGGGTAAGGCGAAAATATCCCTGTACTCCTCCATGATCTTGTCCATCTATTGTTGCTGTTTAGAGGAGCCCTCCATGAAGCCATGGCCACAACCTTCTTCTTTCCCTAGGGGCGAATCATAAGGAAAACAAATTTCTTAGTATGGGAAATGATCTTACTGCATTGCTTTGCAGTGATCAAAGAGATGGTGGTAGGCGGGGCTACCTCCGGTATCCTGTACAACTTATTATCCAAAGTAATAATCACAGAGTGAGGTCTAGACTCATATACATCATGTCACTTCCACAAGTATGGTTGTCCTAACAATACATCAGAAACTTCAAGAGGAGAAACGTCACACAGTACCTCATTCATGAAGTGCTTGATGTTGTAGGGAAGTCAACACTGCTAGCTTGCACGAAGATCTCGTCCTTGGTGAAGCCACCTAATGGTGTCAGCTATGGATGTGCTATTGTCTTTAGGCCCATCCGCTTCATGACCTCTTCTGAAATGAGGTTCTTTTCGCTCCAGTTGTCGACAATGAACTGCAACGGAGAAGCCTTAAGCCACATCTGTGAGTGGAAGAGGTGTTCCCCCTCCAATGGATCTTCAGGCTCAATCTTCTGGATCTTGGTGGTGGCCACAGTGGCACTTGGCTCTGCATCAATGATCTGCTTCCCTTTCTCAGTTCCCTTATCGGGTTCTGATTCTAAGTCTGAACCTATGTTTGATTCAAAAGCCTTCATCTTGGCCACCAGTGACTGCTTGGCCCGACATTCACTTGCATTGTGAGTGGAGCTCTTATGGAACTCACACCATTTTCCCGTGTCCTTCTTCGTCTTTGGGGTGTTGTTCTTTGCTTGTGTCTTTGGCAGAGTGTACTAGGTAGCGCCGCCTTGGCTTGGTCCTTTGTTCTGTGGTTTGGGGGTGCCTTTTCCTTGCTTTTGATTTTCATATCTGAAGTCCCGCTTCTTCTATTTAAACTTATGCTCAATCTTGACAGTGTACCGATACGTGGTGTCGAGCGAGGAAATGTCTAGCAACTCCATCTTGTCTTGGATGTACTTGTGTAGACAACCATGTTACTTGAGCACCAAATTCCACTCAGTATCCTTGATACCTAGCTTTGTGAGAAGGGTATGGAAAGTATTTGTGAACTCTATAACATCTTGGTCCCTTCCCTACCATAGCGTGGTCCACTTTATGTATTTGTCTTCATAGCTCCCGACAAGGTAATATTGTTCCATGATGGCATCTCAGAAAGAATTCCAAGTGGGTGTGGTTGAAAACAACGAGGGTTCACTCTCGTCCTTTTGTTTACAATAGGTTTCTCACCAATCCTTGATGTGTGAGGTGGATTTAAGAAGTGCAAAAGTAATCTTTTCCCTATAGGGAAAGTCATGAACTGAAAAATATCCTTCCAATAGATTTAACCATTTATCTATAGCGTCTACATCTATCAGGCCTTCGAATATGGGAATATCAAAGTTAACTTGTACCTTAAAATGAGTGGCGCCTCCAGAGTGGCTGTTGGATGAAGATGCATAGCCTTAGGGTAGCCGTCGAAGGATCTGGGAAAAGTTATCCATCATCACGTCCCTCTGTCGCTCGAGGGCTTCCTCGACCAACATTCTCAAAGGATCACCTACCCCCTCATCTTTCCTTTCTTCCACCATGGGAGGTAGTTGGGTTTTGCGAGGCTAATCTTGCAATGGTTCAACTAGATCAATCCCAAACTCCTTATACCTTGAACTCGTTGGGGACATGCAAAGAAAAATAGAGAAAGAGCAGATCACTCTGAAACAATGATCCAAACTTAAACAGGAATGAAACAACTTATAGATATAATCATAAACATAGACATGCAACAGAAAAACACTTCATTTTATTAGTAGAAAAATATTGAACTATGCTTACAAATAGAATGGAAATATGATAGCTCGGGTGATGGTAGCTTATCTCTGAGAAGAGATGTGGCAGCTATATGCCTCTGAACTGTGTTACAATGAGGCTCAAGGGCCTATTTATTATTGGAAAACATGTGAAAACCCTAAACAACCAAAACCCTAACCCCATGAGATGTAACACCAAGGGTTTGTGGGAACCGTTGGGGTTAGTTGGGTAGCCAACTACCCGAGGTCGTAAAATGGTAATATTATCTTTGTTTAGAGTTTATGATACCTTGTTGGAAAGGTCTCTCTGAGTACTACAAGTTTCATTGCAGGCCCATGATTATGGCTATGGGCCTGCTGCGGACCCCAAAAAAATGTCATTTAGGGGTCAAAACTGCTCTGGAAGTTCAGGACCCGAAAAACTGCTAAAAATAGTAAATTCTGAAATGAACAAGGAAATAGATGAAACTGACTAGGGGGTCTAGGTGGAATGGGTGGGTGGCCACCAATATCCACATGGATCAAAATTTGACTAGTATTATTTTTCCATGTAGCTTCAAATGGGTGGACTTTGCTCTTAGTTCCATGTTCTCCATTGTTTTAGCAATTATTAATTTACTTGCTTTAAGTAGGGTTGTAATGGTTGTGATCATCTTCCAGATAAAACTTATAGCTCAAAACCTATAACCATAGCCCTTCCTTTATTACTTCTTAATATTATCTCTCTGCTTGTGATCCTTGCTAATAAGTCTCTCATTTTGGAATACTATTTTGAACATGGATTTGAATTTGAATTTATGCTTTTGTTATTTCATGTATGAAGCTCCCTGGGTTCTAATAAGTCCCTTTGTTGCTTTATATTATTATAGGTTCTGAAGAGGTCGCGACCTAATAATGGACTAGGGATTTTAGGTTGAGTTTGACATGATGTCATTTTGGCTTGGATTTTGGTTGTGTAAATTGTTTACAATATAGTTATCGGTCATCTAGCCTTGAACACTCATCTGAGTGAATTTAAGTTACGACTTATGGATCCTTTCGACTGCCAGTTGCAATTTCATTTTAATTGTTAAATATTTGAAGACTCAAGGGGTTATGTTCTTAGGTAATTGGGGTTTTCTCCACTACTTTGATGGATGGTAACTACGAGCTATGACCGTTTATCAATATTTGATGGGTAGATTTTGAATCTTTTGTGAAATTTCATTTCAATCTGATTGAGTAGTTACCTTGCAGTATATATAAATGTAATACCTTTATTTACAATGGATATTATTCTCATAATTATTCATCGATTTTGTATAATTATTAACTGTTACATATTTTCTTATTTTTATTAACCCGAAA
Source organism: Pinus tabuliformis (assembly GCA_031772625.1). NCBI lineage: Eukaryota > Viridiplantae > Streptophyta > Pinopsida > Pinales > Pinaceae > Pinus > Pinus tabuliformis. The sequence continues at coordinate 509,870,031 of CM062816.1, read as the reverse complement.
GGGTTTGGATTTTTTTTTATAGATTTCTATACTGTCATTTTAATGTTGAGTTTCAATTTTGACTATTTATTGTACTTCACTTTCCTTTCTATAACATCATAATAAGTTCTTTTATCATTAGCATGACAAAAACTTATATTTAACCATAAATTATGCTATATTTTATATTTGTATGGGATGAATGGAAGGAGGGAGACACTATCACTATAAATGAATGAGGGATATACGAATGGTTACATAGCTACACAGTGGGGATGGATTCTCAAAAAATATTATTATTTGTAATCTAGTAAGTTGGTGGGTCCTATCTCTGGGAACTTCCATTTATCTTCCAGACTAAGTAATAAAGAATTCAAGATTGTTCCAAGTTAATAGATAGTTGTCCATTAGGGCTTGGAACTAAACTAATTCAATATTATTATATGACCATTTCATAGTATTAGAAATTAAATTCAAAACATTGCATAATAGAACAAAAAATAAATACATATGGGAAAAACCATTCCAAAACATGTTTCTCTTATCTGTTTCCTAGTAGCTTAGCTTTCCACACAAATCATAAGGGGGCAAGAATGATTCACCCAACCAATGAGAACCAGTATCCTTTACTAGAACTCCCCTAGTGCCAACTCCACATCTAGAATATTTTTCATGACAGAGACCATACCAAGTCCACCAACCTTAGATATTCTCAAACCCCACTAAGTCTAGTTTAGGGTTTAACTAACAACACACAGTTCAGTTTGGAATTCCACTAGAAAACCATCTCAAGAATTCCTTACTTTAGCAGTGTCCTACCTCCCTCAACAGTGTCCTGTCTGAGGGTATCAAGCTTAATAACCTTACTTTCCTCTCTTAAGTCCCCTCCAACCAGGTTCCAAGTTCACAAGGTTTCCTTAGGATTTTCCCCAATCACCCTCTTGGCTCCCTTTTCCCTAACTGAGACAATTTGTCTCTAGGGAGAGGAATCCGCGAAGGTAACCACATCTTCCCATAATTGCCTTCCAAATGTATAGAATGTGAAATTCTCTTTTAACATATTTTCCCATCGTAATTCCTTGGCTGACTATTTGCAATATTTTATTAATAAAATTATAAAGATATTTATGTTTGTCACTTATTCATATCAAGCCTTTTTCATGGCCTGCAATCTGTCGAGTAAATTAACAAAAGTAATTGGAATATTTACAAATTTACTATGGGATATTACATCTTCCCCCCCCCGAGTGAAAATCTATACTTGGTGCTTTCTTGGCCCTTAGAAAAATCTCGGATATGCCTCACACATAAAATTCTCATCCTCCCAAGCAGCCTCTTCCAGGCTTAAGTGATTCCACTACAATTTAACCTGGATGATAACTTGCTTCCATAGCATAATTCTTCTCTAATTGAGAATATGCAGAGGGTTGACTGGGAACTATCCGTCCGGCTCGACCTACATCCACAATCATTATAACTACTGTTAGTTTTCCATTAATTAGTAATTAAAATAAAAACACATAAAAAACATTTCAACTTTATTGTTTTATCTACACATCCTGCCAATTAATAATATGCTTAGGATCATATATGTACTTTTTTAGCAAAGAAAAATTGAATACATTATGTACACGTATATGACTAGGAAAAGACAATTAATAAGCGACATGCCCAATTCGAGCAAGTGTTTGGAAAGGGCCACAAAATTGATGGGTTAGTTTCACACAACTTCCCCACCTCAAGCTGCTCTTTTTTGGTTTCACCCTTACATGCACCTGATCTCCCACCTGAAATTCCTTGTAGGTTCATCTTTTATCTGCATAAGTTTTCTGTCAATCCTGAGAAACCTTCAAATTCATTCATACTTTCCTCACAGTGTGCTCCATTTCTTTTAACATGTCATGTCCCAATCTTAGTTTATCTTCAAGTTACTCCAATTAATAGGTGTCCCACACTTTCATCGATACAATACTTCAAATGGGCTTATCCTTAAAGAAGTATGATATCTATTATTGTATGCAAATTCTAGCAAGTGGAGATTAGCTTCCCACTTGGTTGGTTGATGCATGACGTACATCCTTAACATATCCTCCAACACTTGATTCATTCATTTAGTTTTCCCATTTTTCCACGGGTGGTAGGTAGTACTGAATTGTACTTGAGTTCTTAGTCCAGTAAATAGAGCCTTCCAAAAAGTAGAAGTAAACTTCACATCTCTATCAGTAATTACTACATTAGGTATACCATGTAAACAAAAAATTATCTCATGAATATGTCAACAATTTGAACAACTTTGTAGGTTGATTGTATAGGAAAAAAATGTGTTGATTTACTTAATTTATCTACCACAACCATTATGGAGTCATTTTTTCTTTTTGACTTGGGTAGACCTGTGATAAAATCTAGAGTGATAATTTCCCATTTCCATTCAGGAATGGGTAATGGGTGAAGTAAACATGTTGGATGTTGATGTTCAACCTTTACCTATTGGCACTATAGACATTTTTCCAAATATTCTGCCACATCCCCCTTCATACCATGCCAAAAATAATAATTTCGCAAAGCAATAACTAATTTATGGTAACGAGGGTGGGCAACATAGGGGCTTTTGTGATATTCATCTAAAATCAGTTGCTTAATAGATTGTTGTTGGTAACATAATTTTAGTTGTGTAAATATTCTTCCGGATTCATCGTATTAGGTTTCTTTTGATCGACGTTTCGAACCAGCAATGGTGGTTCATCTTCAGGATGTGAAAGATGAACCATCATTGCTGGTTCGAAACGTCAATCAAAAGAAACCTAATGCGATGAATCTGGAAGAAGATCTACACAATTATGACAATCACATAAACCTAAAAGATAAAATAATTTTAGTTCCTATAAATAAAAAAATCTTCCATATTAATGTCATATCCTAATTATTTTTTAGTGTTATCTTTTTGCTTCATTTTCTTCCATAAAAATTGATATTCTAGGTCTCTTTGGGTTGTATCTTTAATTTGATTTGTAAAATTAAATTTCATAAATACAGTTTAGCCTCCTACGTATGGCATCCTCCACTCGATTTTATTTACCTTTCAAGTTCTTTATATCAAATTTAAATTCTCTTAAGAAAGCAGTCCATCATGCTTGTTGAGCGTTAAGGGTGGCTTGTTTAAAGAAATTATTCAAGCTACTATGGTGAGTCATCAAAATAAATTTCTTTCCTAATAGGTAGTGTTGCCATACCTTTAAAGCATGGACTACTGCTGGTAATTCTAAGTCTTAAGAAGAGTACCTTTGTTGACGCATTTCGAACCAACTAGTGTGGTTCATCGTCAGGACAAGTTGAAGAACCAGATCATGGCTGCATAATAAACAAGGAGAGCAGATCATCTAACAGCTAGGTTTGAATAAAAAACGGCTATATTAGGTCAGACTAGATAATCGACTAAGATTGACCAAGAATGGCTAGATTTGACTATTCAATTTTAATTATATAATATTATTATGCCAAAATATTATTTTAATATTTATTATATGTTATATAATTGAAAAGTTAACTATGCTTGAGTTAATATTTATATTAAAATTGCTAGAAATAATATGTACATGGCTTTACATTAATTTGTTACCCATCCCTTAATTAAATACTATTATTATAACACTATAACATTACAATAAATACTTACAAGTACTAATTTCCCTAGAAATAGTAACATTGGTTCCCATTTGATTACTATATATTGATACCCTAACAATTGAATAATACCATTATCAAATCGAATTCTACTTTTAATATAGGTTAATTATTAGTAGAGATATTCCCTTCTCATGACTAATTTGAAGTGATCTAGTATACATAATATAACGATAATTAAGATTATTTTAATCCTTACATTTAATAATATCCATTGATCTATTAAATTTATATTAATTAATATAAATTTAACATATTTTGATATATGTTAAATATTAATATAGATATTCCCCCTTTTCATGGCTAATCTGAAGGGATCTAGATTATTTTAGTCCTTACATTTAATAATATAAATAGATCTATTAAATTTATATTAATTAGTTACACAAGACACTAATAATAAGATTAATACTATAACATTATTATAATAATAATATAATATTTATTAATATTAGTTATTATTAAACCCTTTTGATTACAAACTATTATTTCTAGCAATTTTAATATAAATATTAACTCAAACATAGTTAACTTTTCACTTATATAACATATAATAAATATTAAAATAATATTTTGGCATAATGATATTATATAATTAAAATTGAATAGTCAAATCTAGCCATTCTTGGTCAATCTTAGCCGATTATCTAGTCTGACCTAATATAGCCATTTTTTAGTCAAACCTAGCCGTTGGATGATGTACTCTCCCTATTTATTATGTAGCCATGATCTGGTTCTTCAACTTGTCCTGACGATGAACCACACTATTTGGTTCGAAGCATGTCGACAAATGTTCCATCATGTGACTTATGTCGAAAAACTTTTCTCATAAACTTGATATGGATCACAGAAGCCTCAGTTCAACAAGAGTACCTTTGTTCATGCTCCTTCAATTTTTGGAATTCATAGGCTACCACTCAACCCTCTTGCATCAACACACCTCCTACCCGTTCTTGACACACATCTGTACAAACAACACATTCATTTTCTGGGTCTGAAATCCTTAGAACAAGGGTTGTAGTTAACAAATGCTTTAGATTATTAAAGTTATTTTGGCGTTATGATGTCCAATTTGAAAATTCTCCCCTTCTTTTGTAAAGAGGTTATGGGGTAAGCTACTCTTGAAAACCCCTCTATAAAGTGGCAATAATAACTTGTTAACCCCATAAAGGATTTGATATTTGTAACATTTTTAGGAATAGATCATTCCATAATTGTTTTAATCTTTTCTAAATCTACATCCATTCCTTATTGAGTGATTACGTTCCCCAATTATTGTATTTGATCTTTATAAAATTCACGTTTACTATTCTTGACATATAGTTGATGTTCCCATAAGTATGCAAAACTATTTGCAAATGTCTTTTATGCTCTTCCATATTTTTTGAGTAAATTAGGATGTCATCAATAAAGATTAACACAAACTTGTCTAGATATGGGTGAAATATGTTATTCATAAGGCACATAAACGTGGTCAGGGTGTTAGTAAGCCAAAAAGGTAGGACTAAAAACTCATAGTGACCATAACTAGCCCTAAATGTAGTTTTTTAGATGTATTCCTCTTTGATATGTATTTGATGGTACCCTAAGCATAAATAAATCTTGGAAAAAATAGTAGCATGCTTAACCTAATCGAATAAATTGTCCATTCTAGGTAGTGGGTACTTTCTTTTGATAGTTAACTTATTTAGTTGTTGATAGTTAATGCAAAGCCTCAAGGTGCCATCTTTCATTTAAAAAAAAAAGTATAGGGGCTCCCCATGGAGATACACTTGGATGAATGTATATTTCACTAAGCATCTCATGTAATTGAATCTTTAATTTACTTAATTCTAGTATACTCATACGATAGGGTGCATTATAACTGGGGTGGTTCCCAAAATCAATTCAATTGTAAAATCAATATCTCATTTAGGGTCAACCTAGGGATCTCTTCCAGAAATACATCTACAAAATTTTGAACAATTGGAAAATTTTCCAAGGTTGTTGTCTTTTCCTTAGAGTTAGTGTACCCGACTTGGACTGTAAAAATTTGAAATCCCTTCCTAATGCATTTCCCGAGTTGTGAGGCTTTGATTGGTCTTAATTTCAAGGGTCTTACTATCCATTTTATTTCATGCCTAGAATATTCTTCATCAATAAAACTCATAGTTTTAATTTTACAATTTATAAGGGACCAATGTTTTTCCAGCCAATCCATACCAATTAAAACATCATAAGAACCTAAGGGGAAAATATTTAAATTTATTTTTATTGGTTGATCTGCCAGCTTGACAGGACAATCCTCAACTTTTTCTTCCAATCTCCTTTTTTCCCTAGTGGCTAACTGAACTAGCCATGAGTTCTTAAACTTACTAACTTGTAGATGACATAATTCAACTATTTTAGGACTAATATAGCTTAGACTTGCTCTAGGATCTATTAAAATGGACATAACATGATTGCAAATATTACCTTCAAATTCAATCATTGTAGGTTGGTAGTTGACCTGACGGTCCTCTAGTGTAGCATTGGACTGAGGTAAATTTCTCACTACTTCCTCCACTCTAGATGCCTCTTGAATATTTGCTGTCTATTTTTTCTTGCCATGGTAAGGGAAATTTTTAATATAGTGTGACTCTCCACAACCCAAATACTGTAATGGTGAGTTTGGCCGAAATCAAGTTTGTTGATCAAGTTTTTTGGTTTATTTTCATTCTACGACCATGGTTTTTGCTAACCTTTTCTCGAAAATTTACCTTGTTGGATTTTGTGGGAGTTCTTAGTATTCACAACCTTGATATTCTTAGTGATCTAAGGATATTTATATCCTTTATTTCCTGACCATGTTTTGTTATTATCTCCTTTCTATTTCATATATTCATAGAAAAATCATGCTTTAAGGAAAACTTCATCCATGTTTTGGGGGTTATCAAACTCCAACCGTTCCTTCATAGATGTTGGAAATCTACTTATAAATTGTTGCACTTTAGCCTTTTCTTCTCATATATAAGGGACGTACCTCAATAAGGAAGTAAATTTCACCACATACTCGTCCATCGATAGTTGACCAAATATGAGGCCATGAAGTTATTTGGCTTTATCATCATAAAACTGCTCAGTTAGGTACTTATTCTTGAAATATTGCTAAAAATATTCCCATGTTATCCCCTTTTCATCAATTCCCTGGACTACCTTCAATTCCTCCCAACACATAGTTGCTTTTCCTTGGAGCTGATAGATTGCTAGACAATCTTTCAAGTTGTTGCCATATTCATAAATCTGGAAGTGCTTATTAATATTTACTAACCATGCTTCTATAACTTCCTTAGATTCACTGTCAAATGTTGGGGGCTTAATTTTTTTAAGTTCCCCTTACAATTCTTGTTTTTTGTATTTTCGCACCTTTGTGCATTTATTACCAAGAAGAATTTCTAGATTCTTCCTCATATGTCTCCTTACCACCCTCTTACTATTTTGTAAGAATTTTCTTAGGTATGTTTTCCTCTCTCCACCCATGCGGTTCTATTATATTTCCATTATTAGGAGTCGGGACTAAGTTTCTTTGATTTTTTCTAACGAATAAAATTTTAAGTATTCTTTCTTGATCTCTATTCAGTTGCTCATTATCATCCCTTAAGTTATCCATTTCTTCCCTCAACTACTGCACTCTTTCCAACAACATTGCATTTGTAGACTGGGGTTCCTCCCTTAACTAGACCTACATTCTTGGATTAGGTCCTGGAAAGGGTATCGAGCTAGGTTTTGTAGGTGGCCTTGGTATGATAATATTACCACCTCCCCTTTTCTTCTCCCCATGGGACGTAAAATACGGTTTTGTTATTTTCTTGGTTTGCCCTGAATAGGCCACTATGTAGTAACTATGGCTATGATACCACTTGTAACATATCTTCCCATTTTTAGTTTTTTTTACCTTACACATGCATCAACTTCTTAATTAAAGAGGTAAAATAATGTTCATTATCAGTTACATTTCATTTAAATTATATTACTGTTTTCACTTAGCACAAAAGGCATTTTCAAGGTGTTCATATGTGCATCTCATGTCTTATCTTGTATCACCGAGGTTCTATATATATACACCATAAATAATTTCGAGTTTATATTTAAAATGGGTCCTTCTTGATATACTATATATTGTATGTTGTTGCACATAGGTTCTTTCCCTCTACGTGAACTATGGAGAACATAGTAATGTTTAACAAAGGTTTGAAATGTTCACTCCTAATATTATTTCCACGGTGGAGAATGGAATATTAATGTTTTGACTTTGAATTTGTGTATCTATTGCGATTCTATAGTCAAACTTTCAAGATTCATATAATTTTATAACATTATAATTGTCCTTCATGATTAGCTCCACCTTGGGTTTAGTGATAGGTTTTGGATCAACGATTTAGATGTTTAGGTTTTGGAATCTATGGTGGAAATGGGCAACACAGTTATGCGAGTAACTACCTCCCCTTCGTTGGGGCCACTCCATCTCAATTGGTCCTTTCACTCTGAAAGAGCGAGCTCATAAACAGGAAAACCGACTGTTTCTAGGTTACTTTAGTCCACAGAGGTTGGTCAGGTGAGGTGATTTATGAAACCAAAATTCTTCTCCACAAACTATTTTCATGTTTAGAATTTATTGTGTAATCATCCTGTTTAACTTCTCTTACTCAGCACAGTAATGGTTCATTATAGGTTAGATCTTCCAATTGTTTGATGCTATGGGTTGTTCGATGCACATCTCTTAAAGGGTTACCCTTTGAAGGAACGAATCCCTTACCTCGAACTTCATCATGAATGCAATTTACTAGGGTTCGAATTTTAATGCTAATTTGTTTCCATGTAGCTTCAAATGGGTGGAGTTCCCTCCTAATAATTCCATGTTCTCTATTGTTTTAGCGATTATTAATTTAATTTTTTTATGCAAGGTTGTAAGGGTTGCAATTTTCTTCCAGATAACACATACATGTTGAAACATGTAACCCTAACCCTTCCTTTACTACTTCTTAATATTATATCGTTGGTCGTCAAACTTGATAATAAGTCTCTGATTTTGGAAAAAATCACAAGTTAGGCTTTTACTCTTGTGAACATGTATTTGGCTTTGAATGTCCACGTGCATTCTTTCATGTATGGAGCTCTCTAGGTTCTAATAAATCATTCTATTTCTTTATATTATTCCAGGTTCCGAAGAGGTCGAGACCTAATAATGGACTAGGGTTTTTATGTTGAGTTTTACATGGCACCATTCTAACTTGGAATTACGTTGTGTTAAAATTGTTTATAGTCTAGTTATTGGCCATGTGGCCTTGAACAATCATTTGAGAGAATTTAAGTTATGGCTTATGGATTATTTTGGTTGTCAGTTGCAATTTCATTTCAATTGTTACAAATTTGAAGACTTAAGGGGTTATGTTCTCGGGTAATTAGGGTTTTCTCCATTGGTTTTATGGATTGTAACTATGGCCTACAGTCGTTTATCAATGTTTGATGGGTAGATTTTGAGTCTTGTGTGAAATTACATTTCAATTTGGTTGAGCAGTACCCTTGCAATATATATATATAAATGTAAAACCTTCATTTACAATGGATATTATTCTCAGAATAGTTCGTCGACTCTATATAATTATTGATTGTTACATTGTTTTTATTAACCCTAAAGGGTTTGGGCTTTTTAAAATATTTCTATACTGTCACTTTAATGTTGAGTCTCAATTTTAACTATTTATTGTAGTTCACTCTCCTTTTTGTAACATCAGAATAAGTTTTTTTTATCATTAGCACAACAAAAAGTTTTGTTTAACCACAACCTCTGCTATATTTTTTTATTTTTAGAAAAAAATATTATTATTTGTAATTTGGTAGGTTGGTGGGCCTTATCTCTAGGACCTACTATTTACCCTCCAGACTAAGTGATAAAGAATTCAAGATTTTTCTCAGTTAATGGACAGTTGTCCATTAGGGCTTGGAACCAACCTAATTTAGTTGTATTATATGACCATTTCATAGTATCAAAAATTAAACTCAAAACATTTCATGTCACAACAATGAATAAATACATCCAGGAAAAACCATTCCAAAACATGTTTCACTTATTTGTTTCTTTGTAGTTGAGTCTGCCACAATCATAGGGGAAAAAATGTTCCACCCAACCAATGAGAACCAATACCCTCTACCAAAACTCCCCTTGAGCTAACTTCGCATCTAGAACAATTTTCGTGACAGAGACCATGTTAGGTCCAACCCATGATATTCTTTGAGCCCACCAGGTCCAGTTTAGGGCTTAAATGACCACATCGGGTTTAGTTTGGAATTCCACTGGCCAACCAGCTCAAGAATTCCTTACTTTGGCAGCATCATTCCTCCCTTGACAATGCCCTATCTCAGGGTATCAAGCCTAACAACTTTACTTTCCTCTCTTGGGTCCCCTCCAACTAGTCTCCAAGTTCACAAGGTTTCCCCAAGATTTTTCCTCTATCACCCTCTTGGCTCTCTTTTCCCTAACTACGATAATTTATCTCCAGGGAGAGGAATCTAGGCATGCAACCACCTATTCCATAACCATCTTCCAACTATATGGAATGTGAAAATCTCTTTCAGCATCTTTTCCCATCATAATTTCATGGCCGACTATTTGCAATATTTTATTAATGAAATTAGAAAGACATTTATTTTCATCGCTTATTGATATCAGGGCTTTATCATGGCCCATAGTCTTCCAAGTAACTTAACAAAAGTAACTAGAATATTTACAAATTTGGGGGATATTACATCAATGCTCACTCTAAGCTTGTTGATGTTACAACCTAATATAAAGGAGATGTGGTAATGTGGTCAAAATATTTCACTTTCAATCTTAGCCATAAATAAATATTTCTATGTCCATATAAATAACATAATTTTATATCAACTTTAGAAATATATAAACTAATTAAGAGTTCAAGAAAATCCTTATCTTTTCACTTTTAAGTGTGGGGAAGATGTGTAATTATTAGACTTTTTAAAATATCAATGTTAAATAATTTATTTCAATATCAACTTCATATACAGAGAGAAAGTTTAAAAAACAACAACAACAACAAATATTGTAATGTTGAAGATAATAAAAAATCTCAATGTTCAAAGAGAAAAAGTAACTAAAAAAAATTTTAAAAAATTAACTTCTTGCTTGGCATTTTTTGTAATCTCGCACCAACATGGAACTTGAACCCATAAGGAATGCCTTGAGAGTGCACCCATTCACCATCAATACAAGGCCTTGTGTTATAATACTAATAATAATAATAATGTGAACAATGTGGTATATAATAAAATATTTCAATGTCAACTATGTAAATATTTCTACATTTTGACCATTTTCTAGGTATATTTTTCTATTAAATTTGTTTTCAATCCAACAATTCCAAGTTTAGTCTAGACAATCCACGTGCTTAAAGGAATTTTCAAGGCCTTAAATTCATTTATTCATTCAAAAACACAATTTAAATAATAAATAATTACACATGGTATAAATATAGATATGGTTATATAGATACATCTAAACCATGGATATATCAAGCGTGGAGAGGGATCAATGTGTGGAGGTGTAATTTTTTTTCCATGTTTTGAACTCTAAAAGAAGCTTGTTCCTCAAGAGATTTGAACCCTATTGGTAATTGTTAGATCCATAGTTAAAATGGATCTATACTCGTTAGAGATATTTTTCAATTAATTTCGTATTTGTTGGAATTGTGAATTTAGGTTGTTTAGTTTATGCAATCCAAGTATCTAGTGATATTTTTGAAGGGTTTAGTCCATCGAAAGCTCACTTTAAATAATAATAAAAATATACAGTGTGTGTGTGTATATATATGTGTGTGTGTGTAGAACCATTATAGATCCATCTTAACTAGGAAGCTATCAAACACTAGAAGGGATCAAATCTTTTGAAGTGCAAACATTTTTTCAAGTTCTGCACTCTAAAAGAGGTTCCTTCTTAGTGCTTACAAGAACCGTGATTAAAGTGGATTTATAATGACTTTAACATTAATATCTTGATGACCAAGGGGCGTAGGATAGATGGTGACAGGGTGCTCTGTTTGTTATCTATGGTAAAAAAGTCATTGGTATGAAATCCCATAGGAAAAAAAATCTAGCCATGCTAATGGTTGGTGTGGCCCAGGTGAGGTGTGATCCCTTAGTAGTTTTGATGACTTAGATGCTCTTGGGTCACAACTACTCAAGCCACAAGTTAGGCATGTTAGTCATCTCACAACTCATATTACCTACCAAAAAACGAAACAAAAAAATCAATAATCTCTTGACAACCCACTATGGTAGCTCAATAGGTGATCACCACCTCTAGGTAAAAAATAACATTAATCTTTTGACAAAATTCCATGTTAAACATAAATACTCATTACAACGACCATGAAACTTTCTAATTGTTAGATTCCTAATCTTCAGGATTAGGTGAATAATTTGTAAATATATAAATAAATTTTTTATTTTTATAAATAATTAAAATATAAACTGATTTTAGAAAATAAAACTCAAGAGTCACTATTTTATGTTTTATAAATCAATTCTCATTAATGCAATAATTATTCAATTTCAAGAGTTATTCCTTAAGCTACCTGCTTCTTTTACTACTTAATGTAACTTCTCTACTTGTCAAAATCCCATCCCTTTGCCACAAAATACATTTATTTTTGGTGCTACATATTCTACATCTCAGTCCTGAGCTTGAAAGTTTCCTTGTTGTGCACCTCTTCATTGTTGTCAGTGGTTAGAGATTCAGGGAAAAGCATCATAAGCCATGAAATCACCTTTAAAATAATCTATTACAGCTTCATAGGTTTCGGGGTCGAGTCTCCACAGCTCCGACGTGGAAAATTGACTAATATACTCCATCCACCGACTTGCTGAATTTCAAATAAATCATATTAGACAGCCCTGAGGAGAATCTCCACACGAAATCCTAACTACAAAAGAGCAACAGTGGCTCCACCTAAAAATCTACTTTCTGTAGGATACGAAGACATGTATTGGCTTTATATTTCTGGTGTGATGGTGTTATCAATGGCAGCACTGGGGAACAATCAGCTACAGCATTCTCGAGTTGAAACAAATGCACATTCAATGTTATTTCATCAGGAAATGATAAAGAGTTTAGAAAAGTGTTGCTGGTTATAAGCATTGCTGAGCACACAATCACCTACTTTCTCAGTAACAGTGAAAGCAGTGGCAGTGTCCAACTTCAACTACCGAATAATTATTGATAGATTTTGTCTGTTAAGTGAAGAAATGGAACATCAAAGTATAAGGCATCCTGTTTGAGACTTATAAGGAAGTAAGAGTCAACTAATTCATGATTAAGGAGGGAAAGTCACTTGACAATAGGCCGAGATAGTGCTTATGAAGTTTAAAGGAAGACCAAATCCATGTTTTAACCTGTTTGCCCTTCCAGTGTGAATTTCTAACCTTCCTCCTCTCTTTTCCCTTTTTTAATAATTAAAAAAAATTAATATTGATTTTTTTCCAAATTGATATAGAAAGATAGTAATTTTAATATTAGTTTTCAATAAAAAAACGTTGATGTGAAATATAAATCATATTTTTATTCTTATATTAGTATAGTGGCTAGAATGGTGAATTTTATATATATCTATATATATATAAAAGGGAGACAGTTCTAATATTTGTTCTTATTTTTATTATTGATTCATTGAAAAGGATGTTTTCTTATTGATTTATTCTAGACATTTTATCACTTTCAAGCTATTCTCTTTAGGTTATAATGGGTGGTATTTTTTATATAACATTTTGCCATTTCAAAATAAAATAAATTTTATTATTAATTTAATTAACCACAGATGTCTAAAATCTAAAGTTATTTAGTAGTGTAAAGTCTTAGGGCACATACCCTTCTTCCTAGTGACAATTTACAGATAGCATTAACTAGTCAAGAGGCAAAGGAGTATGCGCCCTTTAAATTTTCATTACTAATTAACTTATTATTATTATTATGTTTATAATGTTGTTTTTCCACGATATTGGCGTTTAGGATAGAATTTTATATCATTGACGCTACCGAACCAAGTATCACAACGAGTCTACTTTGCACAGTGGAATGTAAACAACAGTAAATATATTAGTGCACAAAATATACACAAATTTTTACACAATATGTACAATAACCCAACTTCGTTATATTAATCTAACTGAATAATACAACACTCTAGGGCTCCCATACCACGGATAATGGTCCTCATACATCCATTGATGCAAGACTACAACAACTAGGGCTTGGTGTCTATCATGATGACCACCAATCTAAACAATACAAGATATTCTAACCGTCTAGCTAATGTAGAACTCGTTACAGCTGCCTTGGTTATACCCTGTACACATATGCCCAGTCCTTCAGCTCCCAATCTACAACACCTGCTTCTATCAATGCTCCAATTCTATTTGACCAATGAATCTCGTTTATCCAATATGCTCTCACATTGATCGTTTATCCATCAATGCATTAACACATCGAGACTCATGTCGAGTTGTTCACAACTCCATTTTTTAACAACTCTCATATGCTCACTGTTGCTCCTTAACTATTTAGGGACTTCAATCTACTATAGTCTTCCTGCGTTGCTCCAATGAATACTAACATAGGGCATCGAGCGCTACCACCTATTACTACAATATGCCCTTCTCCCACAGTGAACTCGGGCTGCCACAACTGCTTCTCTAGCTGATCAGATCTATGAGCTCCAACAAACTACCTCTCCTAGCAGTCGTTAGTCCATCAAGGCACTGCACAGAGGGATGCACACTTGGGCATTCTCATGATTCCCTCTAACAGTCCACAAATTCCCAATATAAAATAAATAAACATGTCCTTCAGATCTACTCAAACATCATCCAACTAGAGCTCCAAAGATCTTCCCTTTTCTTTGTAATAGAGGAGATGTTGCGCAAATCTAGGCACCCAATTACCACTGTGGCATCTTCCCACTGGTTATGGATTCTAACATGCCACATCATCCCTACCTCTTAGCTGCTATAGCCATCCAAATGCATACCATCTAGTCTTGTCTAAAACTAGACCCAACACCTAGCAATAATGGAGAAATGACATACCTTTAAGTTGTTGTTAATGGACTGAATTTTGGTTAGTGGTTAGTGCACTCTTGTGGTCCACAACAACCCACAATTTGTGGCCAAAACTCACACAAAACACTGCAACCTCCTTCCTTCTTCAAGTATTTTAACTCATTTCGTTATTAAGCTCTTACAACACCTTGTTTTAGGCTAGTTTAGGTTACCAAACTACCACTATAGGTCTGTGGCCTAGACATTACAGGTTTGTTACCTTTTTGGCTTGCTCAAGGAAGAGATACCATGCCAAAAAAGTCCTAGAACATCTCCTCCATCACTCAACCTTCTATCATATTAACTCACTCCCCAAGATAGCCTAAACGACTCTTCTTTTACTTTGCTCAAGCAACTCCTAACCTGTGGCCCAAAACAAATATGTCTTTCTCCTCTAATGCGAGCTCCATTCTTCACATTTACTTGCCCGTGTTGCACAAATGGATACTCAAATGAATCTCCTCCACCTTGTATTTATACACAATACAAAGGTTTCAATGAACAACCATTTGTGGGCTTGCCATCCTTTTAATTGGATGGTTTGATTATATACATATCTAGAACGAAACTATGTTTCTAATCCATGATCTCCCATATGATTATTACCCAAATACAATTTGATGAGATTGTTAATTCAAATCCTTTCACTCCGGGAACGCCTTATAAAACTCTTTGACCCTTTATTTCTCAGTACGTTTCTTTTACGCGATATACATAAAAGAAATCCATATTTTTTAGTCAAAATTATAGTAATACTTACGTTATTGATCATTGAAACATCTTTTTCCTTTTCTATAAATAGGACAACTAGCACATGAATGGACAACCATCTAACTATAAAAAATGGATAAGTTCTATCTATATTCATTAATGCCTCCTAAATATATCTAGTAAATTCATCGAGTTCCTCTACCAGATCGAAACGACCAGTTCCTTTTTTAAATAGCGAAGTTGATCACCTTCTACCTACTCCTAAAAATATAGACCTAATGCAGACAAACTTAATTCTAAAGATACTTGCAGATTCTTTAGGATCAAAGTTGAACATGTTTTTCTGGTACACACATTTTATCTAGCACATGTTAGATATATTTGTCCAAAGAAAATGTTTAGCCAATTTCATGTGTCCAACCAGAAAATCATTTCTTCTTCGATTTTTTCATCCAAATAGAATTCACTTTTGGGATGCCTTGATGGTTAAATGGTTGGCACGTGAGACTCAAAATATTGTGCTTAAGAGCGTGGAGGCTCATGTCCTCTTCAAGGCATAATATTTCTCATGCTTACTGAATGAGAAATTGAATGGAAAATCTCATATGAGAGTCTCTCAATATATTGGGATCATAAGGCCTCTCGTAGACTAGCTAACCTTAACTCTTGTTGTGCAAACCCAAGCAATAACTTCAAAAATTCATTTCTCCACACAGGAAACTTGAATTTTGATGATTTTCGATGCATCAAGTTTGTCTTGACATCCTCTATCATCTTCATCCATCACATGTCCAAAAATCCTCATGGATTCACACCCATATGCTCAGATGTAAATCCCAGAGGCTTAGGTTTTGATCCAAAATGGATTTTGGATAGACTCCTAAGTCTAAGTGGTCCTCACAGAGGAAAAATGAAAGTCCAAGGAAGTTCCTAGAAATAGCCCCATGGCGGAGATCTTTTCATTCTGAATCTACTACAAGTTGAATGGGCAAAAACGGACTTAGGATGCAGAAGTTATCGCATGTAGAAGATGCCCAGTTTCTTTGAAAAAAGAGGCAAAACCCGTAAAAATGGCAAAAAACCCTTAAAAAGGGAAATCACATCGGAAAAAGGCAAAGGCCGAATTTTACGTGAAGGTAGAGGAAACTCTAATCCTCTGATCCGATCGATCAGATTGGAGGCAGACAAAGATGCGATATCGGGACCTGGATCTGCCAATCACCGATCATGTGATCGCCAATCGGATCGGTG
Organism: Pinus tabuliformis; assembly: GCA_031772625.1. Taxonomy (NCBI): domain Eukaryota; kingdom Viridiplantae; phylum Streptophyta; class Pinopsida; order Pinales; family Pinaceae; genus Pinus; species Pinus tabuliformis. The sequence continues at coordinate 509,853,282 of CM062816.1, read as the reverse complement.
AATCGGCGTCGGCGATGCACAGAACCACGAGCCATTATATATATATATATGCAATGCGATGGCTGGACCCAATGGGGCTATAAATGATATTCAATATATTTTGAGATCTGTAAAAAGGTGTTTTGCGATATTTCAATGTTTTAATGTATTTTTAAAATACAAAGGAAATCATGAAACAGGCAAGATTTCGGGTAGGCCGTGGGCGGTAAATGGTCTTGGCCGTGCTCCGCCCAATCCCATACATTGGTTGCCACGTGTCCAGGCTGAGGAAAGAGAAAACCACCCTCATCGGGCAGTTAACCTCTGTACGAAAGAGCCGCCCAAAATGAACCACAACCGTTGGATCTGGATCCCCCAAATCAATGGTGGGGATGCGATACATGATTTAAAAGGTGGACCCGATGGAATATAAGGCAGAGTTCATAGTTTTTGAAGTCCGATAGACGCATTTGGGTAGATTTTTACAGGCTTTCTGTGTATATTCCTTTGTAAGCTGAGAATGGCCATTTCGGGAATTTCAAAGGCTCAATGATCCATTCCATTACGGAACAGGTGGCCACCATCCCTAAAAGCATTTGGCAATGATTGCTAATGCTCAGAAGGGGGGATTGAGTGGACAGAGGCTAGGAGCTAAAGAGCCCGAAGGGGAAGACAAATTGACAATCACCAATTGGCTTAAAATCCATGAATGTCAGAGACAGAAGAGGTTGTTGTTAGAGTTGTTTCTGAAATTGAGCATAGGTGGTGCTGAGAGAGGAGCACAAAGAGTGAAGCCAAAGCAGGAGGCTAAGGCGAAAGAGAGCAATGCAAAAGGGCAGCAGCAAAAAAAGAGCGCAGAAAGCAAAAGCTGAAGCGTAGAGCAGCCAAGGGAGTCACTTAGAGTTCAAGTGGAAAGCCAAAGAGCTATACATTACAGAGAGCCAAAGAAGCCAGAGCTGAAGAGCCAGAGCCAGAGCCAGAGTCAAGAGCCAGAGCGAGGGCTGAGAGCCAGAGAGTCGAGAGCTTCAAGAGTTGAGGATAAAATGGTGTATAAACCCATTGTTTCTGTGTAAAACAGTGGAGTTGAGCCAAGAGCTTGTAAAAGGACTTTGCCATAATCCAAGAGAGCCTAGTCAAGTTGACTAGAGCTCACGGAGACGTAGCCCAATAGTTTTGTGTGAACTCCTAATTAATATTGTTGTTCTGTGTGTGTTTTATTGATGCATTGTCTCTGCTGCTTTATTTACTGTCATATGTATATATATATATATATATCAGTTTGAGCACATCAGCTTACAACAAAACAACAAAATTTAACGCATATAATCAGTTAAAAAAAAATATCGGCATACACCTATATTTTCAAGCATTTTTAATTCCGCATTGGTTAATCAATAAGACTTGGGAATATTTAAGCTTTGGAAGTGGGAGAGGTTCTTGTAAGTTAGACAAGAAGCCTAAGAGCCCAATTTTCAGATCAGGTGGTATTGGAGCCTAAGTTTGATTAAACCCACCTTCAAAGGAGGTTATATTAGAATTATTGATTGAAAAAGCAAAGATTGCTTGTCTGAAAGGTGTTTGGGCAGTCAAGGATTGATTGTCTGATTGATTGTATGCTTGTTGCAGATTGACTATTTCCTGAGTTTGAAGAGGTAAAGGGAAAGCTATTGATAGCTTAGTCCAGGAAGGACAATAAGGAAGAAGGGTTGAAGGCACTCTTCTTATCCCAAAGGACCTTAAGGCAATCCAAAGCACAAGATTCTTTGATGAAGACATGAAGCAAGAATTGTCCACCATGATAGATATGGTGAGAGAAATGTATGAGGATGGATGGAAGAGTAGCATACTTAGGGAGCAATTGAATTCCATGAAGGAAGAGAAGTAGTTGCTTTCTGACAGATTGCAGGAAATGGAGAGGCAACTTCATATTACAAATATGAACTTGAAAAGGATGCATGAGTTGGAGACATAGCTCTTTGTTGCCCAAGAAGCCTTAGTCAAGTATCAGCTTGAAGAAGAGGTAAACCATTCCTGTTTTTATTCAAATTCCTCTAAGGATGCTTTTATTGGTTCTTTTGAAAAATATACTAGAGGCATAGGTTCCAAGCTAATGTCCAAGCTGGGCTATGAAGAAAAAGGCTTAGGTAGACATGCATAAGGTATTATTGAGCCAATAATGATTGAGGCAAGGCCTAAGTATTTGGGTATTGGCTATGGACAAGCTTACAGAGAAAGTTCCAAAGCTGCCATGAAGACCATTAAAACAACTCGAAGAAGGAGTTGCATTGCAGGTCTTCAAGAGTGTGAAGGTTGTATTAAGGAGGAATGCAATAGCTTGAAACATCATTTGCAGGAGGCAGGTGTTTAGAAACACACACTTGAACTGGAGAGTTGGGGAGACTATAACAGCCTTGAAGATATTGATGGTGTCCCAAAGGGAGCCACTTCTTCATTTGGTTCACCTCCTCATGAAGGAAATAAAGGTGAAAGAGAAAGGTATAAATCTAGTTCTAAACATTTTCCTTGTGATTGTGCAAAGCATGATAAATTTCCACGTATGTATGGGAAAATAATTGCATGTTCCTTTTGTGGTTTGGATAACCATCATGTTTCTATATGTTGGAAGAGAATAGCCACATACAGGAAACTTTTGAGGAAAAGAAGCTAGAAGCCAAAGGTCCATTAGACAAGGCAAATCATGCTATCAAGAGGATGCACATGTAGTGGACTTACTGCCATAAGCAAGGACATCTTGCTGCAAAATGTTGGACTTTGAATCCGGCAATGCTTCCACAAAAGCTGAAGAAAGTGGAAAGAGAAGATGGCAGAAATGGAAAGGAAGATTCCATGACTGATGTGTCTCCAGATGATTCACATGTTGATGCTAATCTGTAGACAAAGGTAGTACCTTTGAAAGGGATTGGTGAGAAATGGCTAGAGTTCTTATCCAATTAAGGTTGCATGTCTATTGATGCATCTATTTGCATTTCTTTGTTAATGAGGTGCAAGTTGCAGGTTCTTACCAAGAAGGTGAATGGAAAAGTTGAGTAGGAGACTCACTTTATTGCTGCAACATTATATTTCATTTCAACTTCGAAAGTACAATGTACTTAAGTGAAAGTTGAAGTATGAAATACATGCATGAGCATGATGTGCATGCACACAGGGATGTTGATGTTTTCCTTGTATTTGAACATGTATATGTGATTAAATTGTAGGGTTGATTGCTTTGACATGCATGTGATGCAGTTTTGACTTGGGAAAAGTTGTCTTGATCTCCAAGATGGAGAATAATAATGAAGTATTTCATCTATTGAAAGAGAGTCCTAATGGTCTTTTTCTACATGCTTGACTTGAAGGGTCATTTGTTTAAAGGCATGTTTTATGGGCTTGTTATCTAGTCCATCATTTGTATGCAAATGTAAGGCATGGAGGTGTTCACAAGATGTGAAATATGTTTCTTTTGTTGAAGCAGGAGTTTAGGCCATCTAGTTGTTGTCTGTATTTCTATTGTTGTTAACAATTGTTGTTGACAGCTTGTCAAATAGATACAAATGAAAGTTTTGTGGAGAAGATGAACTTCACATTTGTTTGAGCCACCTTGGATCAATGATCAAGGAAAAGAAGTTCAAACCACCTTCTATGACCGTTTCAGCAGAAGCTCTGTAGGAAGGTAAGGAGGAAGACAGTTCTTCCCAAGAAGACCAACACATCCAGGAGGGGATGTGATCAAAGACTTTGGTTTAGAGGCACTATGCAAAGGCAAGTGTAGGGAGGTTGAATGAAAAGGGTGAGTCACTCTCATTTACTGTTCATATCAGTATATCAGTCTTTTGGAGACCAAAAGTTATTTTAGAGGGAAGGCGTGATCCAAAATGGATTTTGGATAGGCTCCTAAATCTAAGTGGTCCTCACAGAGGAAAAATGAAAGTCCAAGGAAGTTCCTAGAAATAGCCCCATGGCAGAGATCTTTTCATTCTAAATCTACTACAAGTTGAATGGGCAAAAACGGACTTAGGATGCAAAAGTTATCGCATGTAGAGGATGCTCAGTTTCTTTGAAAAAAGAGGCAAAAACCCCTAAAAATGGCAAAAATCCTTAAAAAGGGAAATTGCATCGGAAAAAGGCAAAGGCCAGATTTCACACGAAGGCGGAGGAAACTCCGATCTGCCGATCCAATCGATCAGATTGGAGGTAGATAGAGATGCGATATCGGGACCTGGATCTACTGATTGTCGATGATCGGATCGATGAATCGGCGTTGGCGATGCACAGAACCCTGGGTCATTATATATATATATATATATATATATATATATATATATATATATATATATATATTTATATATATATATATATATATATATATATATATATATATATATATATATATATATATATATATATATATATATATATATATATATATATATATATATATATATATATGCGATGCGATGGTTGGACCCGAGGGGGCTATAAATGATATTCGATATATTTTAAGATTCATAAAAAGGTGTTTTGCGATATTTCAATGTTTTAATGTATTTTTAAAACACAAAGGAAATCATGAAACAAGTAAGATTTTGGGCGGGCCCTGGGTGGTAAATGGTTTTGGCCGGGCTCTGCCCAATCCCATACATTGGCTGCCACGTGTCTAGGCTGAGGAAAGAGAAAACCACCCTCATCTGGCAGTTAAACTATGTACAAAAGAGCCGCCCGAAATGAACCAAGATCCCCCAAATCAACGATGGGGATGCGATACACAATTTAAAAGGCAGACCCGATGGAATATAAGGTGGAGTTCATAGTTTTTGAAGTTCGATAGATGTGTTTGGGTGGATTTTTACAGAATTTTTGTGTATTTTCCTGTGTAAGCCGAGAACCGTCATTTTGGGAATTTCAAAGGCCCGATGATCCATTCCATTATGGAACAGGTGGCCACCATCCTTGAAAGTGTTTGGCAATGATTGCTAACACTCAAAAGGGGGGATTGAGCGGACATATTCTCGGAGCTGAAGAACCCAAAGGGGAAAATGAACCGACAATCACCAATTGGCTTAAAATCCATGGATGTCAGAGATAGAAGAGGTTGTCGTTAAAGTTGTTGCTGAAACCAAGCATAGGCAGTGCTGAGACAGGAGCGCAGAGAGCGAAGCCAAAGCAGGAGGCTAAGGCGAAAGAGAGCAGCGCAAAAAGGTAGCAGCAAAAAGAGAGCGTAGAAAGAAAAAGCTGAAGCGCAGAGTAGCCAAGGGAGTCACTTGGAGTTCAAGTGGAAAGCCAGAGAGTTGTACATTGCAGAGAGCCAAAGAAGCCAGAGCCGAAGAGCCAGAGCTAGAGATAGAGCTAAGAGCCAGAGCCAAGAGCCAGAGCGATAGCCAAGAGCCAGAGAGCCGAGAGCTTCAAGAGCCAGGGATAAAATGGTGTATAAACCCATTGTTTCTATGTAAAACAATGGAGTTGAGCCAAGAGCTTGTAAAAGGACTTTGCCATAATCCCAGAGAGCCTAGTCGAGTTGACTAGAGCTCACGGGGATGTATCCCAAGAGTTTTGGGTGAACTCCTAATTAATATTGTTGTTCTACGTGTGTTTTATTGTTGCATTGTCTATGCTGCTTTATTTAATATTATATGTATATATATATCAGTTTGAGTACATCAACTTATAGCACAACAACATAATTTAAGGCATATAATAAATTGAAAAAAAATATCAACATATACCTATATTTTCAAGAATTTTCTAATTCCGCATTTGTTAATCAATAAGACTTGGGAATATTTAAGCTTTGGAAGTGGGAGAGGTTATTGTAAGTTAGACAAGAAGCCTAAGAGACCCATTTTCAGATCAGGTTTCATGCCCACAAGTGCTTTTGTGGCGCTCCAATCTCCAATCCCCAAACCCTAGGGCTTGGATTACCTTCCAAGCTACAAATCTCAACATATAATATCATCCTCCTCTGAAGGAATGCTTTGTCCTTGAAGCATAGTAAATAGGATTTTCTCTAGTTGAGCACACTTTTGTGGTGGAATGAATTTTATCTATTTTTATGGATTCAACTTGATTCCTGTTTTGAGTGTTGGTGAGGTTCTTGTGTATTTTTTGCATCATTTTTAGAACGAAAGCTTCAACACTATATAATTTATAGTGTTTTCTTTTCCAATTAAAATTCATGAATTGTTCTTCAATGTTCGTGGTATAACTTCCCAACTTCATCAACCATTTTGTGTCTAGAACTATATCCATCTCTTGGAGGAGTAGAGTGTAGATTTTTGTTTATAGTTCCAATTCTTATATTTGAATTGAAACATTTGGAAATTTTCCTATTTATCTAACCTTTTTTCCATTAGTGATGCCATCATGGTGAGGTCTTTGGTGGGTTACACAAAAATAATTAGTTGATTAGAAACAAAATGTCTATATAACTATGAGTATTGCCCAAAATCTATAAGTATTATGATGTTTCTATATTGTATGGCTCCTTTAATCTTTAGGGTCTTAGGCTGTGGTTTGTGTAAAGTGGTTTCCAGTGGAATTATAAGTTTACTTTATTTTTTTCTTGAAAATTTGACTCTATCTTTTATGAGGTGTGGTGGAATGTATTTTGTGATCGATGGTTGTATTTGGTCTTTTGGAGTAATTATATATCCTTGAAGTTCATTTATTCATTCTTATATTATTGGCCACATAAGATTGAAGATAGTGATGTTTTTTATGGTATTTCATCATGGTCTAAATTTGCATCATATGTTATTGTGACTTTATCCTCTAACATTTCCCAACCATCTTTTAGGGCATATCATACCCCCATGACCCTCATTAACCTAGATTTCTAACAATTTTTTCATTTTTCAATCCTAGTAATGCCTCCAGCCACCATAGGAGGCATATTGTTGAGCTTGTTACCACGGTAACACATTTTTTGTTGAATTTCCCTTCTTATTCTATTCCCTCTATGGGTGTTATGCATGTCTAAATGTATTCTAAATGTGTCAATTTATATACAAGTATATACATGCACAAATAACAACCTTATATTGAAATTCACATGTAGCTCATAAAAACACATGGATTATTGCAATAAAAAATAAATAATCATAGAAAGTAAATACTTATCTTCTATTGTTACAAACTAGAAGCATACGTCAAACATTCCTCCCAACCATAAACCATGCTACTCATTTTCTCTCAATAGCAGGTCACCTCGAGATGATGCTTTGACTCCATGGGGAAGAAAATTATCCAAAACCAAGTACATGAATGGTACCATAAATAAACAGGACCAAGGTACCAAACCCTGATGGCCTCCATCTTACAGGATCATATCCTCCATCAGCCCCACACCCAAGTAGTGCACCTCCTTCTCTGTAGTTGTAATTCCATGGGCTATGACACTAACTCTAAGGTGACCAACTCAACTAGCTAGGAATGTTTAGAGCATTGTGGCTCTAGGAGTTCTTGCTTCACTCAAGGGTATCCAAGTACCCTTTAGACCCTCACACTAAACCTAACATCTTTCAACCTATAGGCTTACAGCCCCCATCAACTCCACACCCAAGTAATTCACCATTTTCTCTGGACTCACAGTCCCTTGAGATATGCCACTACCTTCAGGGTGACCAACACAGCCGATTAGGGATGTCTAAAGCATTATGGTTACATGATTTTTTTCTACCCTCATACTGGGAAATTTCTCCCTCCATAGTACCAACATCGTTACTTTTATGTGCATGTCATTACTTTGACACTTGGCACCTCATAAAGTCATTGATGGATTTTTTGTTAAACACATATGCACTTTTTTAATTTTAAGTCAAGGAAATCCCCCTTTTTATACACATGGAGTCTTAACCCCCATACTCTTTTCATCTTACCCAGTCTGTAATAGTAATGTATTTGTTTCATTAGCATGATTGAAACTTCATATCTACCAAATCAGGCTCTATGGCCTTAAAACACATAAAAACATATGCACATGGCCACATTGGCCCCAAAACATATACACACACATGTACATGAGCACATCGACCACAAAAAGTAACCCTTGGCTCATTGGCCTAATTAATATGTACTAGCTCACCAACCTAAGTTTTGCATGCACATGCTATTAAACTCAAGGGGTCTATTTCGGTTGTTACATGTAATGCTCCCTCCCAACCCCTTGGACTTTCCAAGCCTAGTGGGAGCTTTTACTTTCAACTAGCCCAACCTCCATAGTTTCATCATGGAAATGGGGTTACAAAAGTTTCCATTCTTCCCAAAGTTGACGGAATAAACTTTGGACATAACCATCACATCCAACTCATTGAGAGCTTTCCGACGATATAAATTTCATTAAAAGTTATGCCCATTTGAAATCTAGGACCCATTAACCCCTACCACATCAGCAAGGATCTACCACATGGAACCCATGTGACACTACCACCTCTCACGAGATCCAATGTGACGCCTACCATGCCATAGCACCATAGTTCCATCACGCCATTGTGCCACACCCAACTACTAAGAGATTTATGCTACTTGACTTCCACGACATGACAAGAACTTTCAAGTTAAGTGTGGGGATGCCTCCCATTCCATGGATTTTGTCTACTATAACTCTCGTTACAATAACACTGCATAATACCTCCATAGTCCCGAGCTCCACCATGAAATGTCCATTAGAGAAATTCTGAGGTACAAAATGGGCCTCAAAACAAAAAATATACAACCAAATTCAATTTTATAAGAACCAATAAGATTTAAGATGATGATGTGAACCATGTGGGATAATTCACCATTTTTGGAGTAAAAACGTAAAAAGATAAAAAAATAAAAAAAATATTTTTTCAATGTGTATTTTCAACCTATATCCCTATGATTTTACTCAAATTTTGGTGGGAGCACTTGTTGGATGTGGAATCCAATTCCTCATCGAAGAAGTACCCATGTTGTATACTTGCGATGGACCCTACTACACGAAAAATGAGAAATACATGGAAATACGTGATTGCAATCACGTTTTTCATTTATTTCTCATTTTTCGTGTAGCAGGATCCATAAAAAGTATGCAACATGGGTAATCCTTGGATGAATTATTAAATTCTGCATCCAACGAGTGATCCCGCTCGAAGTTGGTGTGAACCCATACAGAGATAAGTTGAGAATATGAGTCAATAAAGTATTTTGTCCTTTTTTCCCTTTAAATTTTCATGATGTAACCTAATATTATTTTATTATTTCCACTATTATTTTATAATTTTCCTTATGAGTCCCATTTTAGACATCAAATTTCTCTAAATACTAGCCACATGCCATTTCTACATCAGTACCACATGGCAATCCCAAGCCAGGTGGTACCACTAACTGCTATCATGTTTCATATAAGTGCCACGTTAACAACATGCTCCATGTCGCCCACTTCCATTGACCTGATGATGTCATCCCGTCACATGGCATCCCATCATAATGCCATGTGTCACATGAAAATTGGCCACTTGGCCCTCCAAAAAGGGAATTCATCCTACCACGTGTCACACCATCAATGTGCCATGTCACATAGCCAAGTCCTCTATAATCTGATGTAGCTTCCATGTAGCCTCACCTGGCCTACGTGCCTTCTACTAACTCAACCTAGTTGAGGGTTCCATTAGATCCTAGCCATTCCTATAAATCAAAAGTTTCACTTTATATAGTTTCATGGTCATCTGTTAATCAACACATATTGGTCCCTTCCTTGGAATGTACTTTTACCCATCCCTTGGGACATACTTTTTCTTGTTCCTCGAGACATGCATTTTCTTGTCTAGAGACATAGAGGGTTTCTTAGTATGCCTTTCATCAACAATGCCTATGTTCCCACATTTGAGAGAAACGTCTATCACACCTCTGTGATGTGATAGAGAATTTAGCGATAAGTGACGATAATTTTCCAGTCCCATGCCTTCTTTCAACAATCATCCAAATGCATACCATCTAATCTTGTCCAAAACTAAACCCAACACCCAGCAATAATGGAGAAATGACATACCTTTAAATTGTTGTTCATGGACTGGATTTTGTTTAGTGGTTAGTGCACTCTTGTAGCCCACAAAAACCCACCATCTGTGGCCAAAACTCACACAAAACACACAGCCTCCTCCCTTCTTCAAGTCTGGTAACTCACTACCTTATTAATCTCCTACAACACCTTGTTTTAGGCTAGTTTAGCCTACCAAACTGCCACTATAGGTTTTTGGCCTAGACATTACATGTTTGTTACCTTTTTAGCATGCTCAAGGAAGAGATACCACACCAAAAAAGGCCAAGAACAACTCCATCATGCAACCTTCTACCAGAATAACTCACTCCTCAAGATAGTCTCAAGATAACCTAAATGACTCCTCTTTCCTTTTCTCAAGAAAATCCTAACCTATGGCCCAAAACAAATATGTCTTTCTCCTCTAATGTGACCTCCCTTATTCACATTTACTTTCCCATGTGTTGCACAAATGGATACTCAAATGAATCTCCTCCACCTTGTATTTATACACAATACAAAGGCTTCAATGGACAACCATCTATGGGCTTGCCATCATTTTAATTGGATGGTTTGATTATATACATATCTAGAACGAAACTATGTTTCAGATCCATGATCTCCCATATGATTATTATCCAAATACAATTTGATGAGATTGTTAATTCAAATCCTTTCACATCGAGAGTTCCTTATAAAACTCTTTGACCCTAAAACTCTCAGTACATTGCTTTTATGCAATATACGTAAAAGAAATCCATATTCTTTAGTCAAAGGTACAATAATACTTACATTATCGATCATTGAAACATATTTTCCCTTTTCTATAAATAGGACAACTAGCCCATGAATGACCAACCATATAACTGTAAAAATTGGATAAGTTCTATCTATATTCATTAGTGCCTCCTAAAAAGATCTAGTAAATTCATCGAGTTTCTATAATGAATCGAAACGACCAATTTTTTTTAAAATAGCAGAGATGATCACCTTCTACCTACTCTTGGAAAGACAAACTTAATTCTGAAGGTACTTGCAGATTCTTTAGGATCAAAGTTGAACATCTTTTTCCTGTACACACATTTTTATCTAGCACATGTTAGATATATTTGTTCGGAGAAAATGTTTAGCCAATTTCATGCATCCAACCAGAAAATCCTTTCTTCTTCAATTTTTTCATCCAAATAGAATTCACTTTTGGGATGCCTTGATGGTGAAATGGTTGACATGGGAGACTCAAAAGCTCGTGCTTAAGAGTGTGGAGGTTCGAGTCCTCTTCAAGGCATAATATTTCTCATGCTTATTGAATGAGAAATTCAATGGAAAATCTCTTATGAGAGGCTCTCAATATATTGGGATCATAAGGCCTCTCTTAGGCTAGCTGGTCTTAACTCTTGTTGTGCAAACCCAACCAATAACTTCAAAAATTCATTTCCCACATAGAAGAATCGAATTTTGATGATTTTCGATGCATCTAGTTCCTCTCAACATCCTTTATCATTTTCATCCATCACATGTCCAAAAATCCTCATGGATTCACACCCATATTCTCGGATGTAAATCGCACAGGCTTAGGCTTCATGCCCACAAGTGCTTTTGTGGCACTCCAATCTCTAATTCCCGAACCCTAGGGCTTGGAGTACCTTCCAAGCTACAAATATCAACATATAATATCATCCTCCTCTTAAGGAATGCTTTGTCCTTGAAGCATAGTAAATAGGATTTTCTCTAGTTGAGCACACTTTTGTGGTGGAATGAAGTTTATCTATTTTTATGGATTTAACTTGATTCATGTTTTCAGTGTTGGTGAGGTTCTTGTGTATTTTTTGCATCATTTTTAGAATGGAAGCTTCGAAACCATACAATTTATAGTGTTTTCCTTTCCAATTAAAATTCATGAATTGTTCTTCAATGCTTGTGGTATAACTTCCCAACTTCATCAACCATTTTGTGTCTATTACTATATCCATCTCTTGGAGGAGTAGAGTGTAGATTTTTTTTTTATAGCTCCAATTCTTATATTTGAAGTGAAACGTTTTGACATTTTCCTATTTCTCTAAACATTTTTCCCTTAGTGATGCCATCATGGTGAGTTCCTTGGTGGGTTACACAAAAAGAATTAGTTGATTAGAAACAAAATATCCATATAATTATGAGTATTGTTCCTTTAATCTCCAGGTTCTTAGGTTGTGGTTTGCTTATCTTGGTTTCCAGTGGACTAATAAGTTTAATTTCTTTTTTTTCTTGGAAATTTGACTCTATATTTTATGAGGTGTGGTGGAATGTATTTTGCGATCGATGGTTGTATTTGGCCTTTTGGAGTAATTATATATCCTTGAAGTTCATTTTATTCATTCTTATATTATTGGCGACATAATATTGAAGATAGTGATGTTTTTTTATGGTATTTCATCATGGTCTAAATCTGCATCATATGTTATAGCGACTTTATCCTATAACATTCCCCAACCATCTGCTAGGGCATAACATACCCCCATGACCCTTAGTAACCTAGCTTTCTAACAATTTTATTATCTTTTTAATCCTAGTAGTGCCTCCAACCACCATAGGAGGCATATCGTTGAGCTTGTTACCACTGTAAAACATTTTTTTGGGAATTTCCCTTCTTATTATATTCCCTGTATGGGTGTTATGCATGTCTAAATTTATTCTAAATGTGTCATTTCATATACAAGTATATAAATGCACAAATAACAACTTTAAAATGAAATTCACATGTAGTTCATAAAAACACATGGATTAATGCAATAAAAAATAAATAATCATATAAAGTAAATACTTATCTTTTATTGTCACGAACTAGAAGAAAACCTCGAACATTTTTCCCTGCCATAAACAATGCTACTCATTTTATGTCAATAGCAGGTCACCTCGAGTTGATTCTTTGACTCCATGGGGAAGCAACCTACCCAAAACCAGGTACATGAATGGTACCATAAAGAAATAGGACCAAGGTACCAAACTTTGATGGCCTCCAACCTACAGGATCATATCCTCCATCATCCCCACACCCAAGTAGTGCACCCCCTTCTGTGTAGTCATAATTCCATGAGCTATGCCACTACCTCTAAGGTGACCAACTCAACAAGATAGGTATGTTTAGAGCATTGTGGCTCTAGGAGTTCATGCTTCCCTCAAGGGTATCTTGGTACCCTCCTCACCCTCATACCAAACCTAACATCTTTCAACCTATAGGCTTACATCCCCCATCAACTCCACACCCAAGTAATTCACCATGTTCTTTGGACTCACAATCCCTTGGGTTGTGCCACTATCTCTAGGGCGACCAACTCAACTGATCAAGGACATCCAAAGAATTATGGCTACATGATTTTTTTTACCCTCATTCTAGGAAATTTCTCCCTCCATAGTACCAAAATTGTTACTTTTATGTGCATGTCATTCCTTTGACACTTGGCACCCCATAAAGTCATTGATGGAATTTTTGTTAAAAGCATATGCACTTTTTAAATTTTAAGTCAAAGAAACCCCCCTTTTGATACACATGGATTCTTAACCCCCCATACTCCTTTCATTTGACTTAGTCTGCAATAGTAATGTATTTGTTTCATTAACATGAATGGAACTTCATATCTACCAAATCAGGCTCTATGGCCTCAAAACACATAAAAACATATGCACATGACCACACTGCCCCCAAAAGATATACACACACATGTACATGAGCAAGCAACCCCAAATTAATATGTACTAGCTCACCAACCTAAGTTTTGTATGCACATCCTATTTACAATCAAGGCGTCTATTTGGGTTGTTACATGTAATTCTCCCTCCCACCCCCTTGGACTTTCCAAGCCTAGTGGGAGGTTTTACTTTCAAATAACCCAACCTCCATAGTTTCATCATGGAAATGGGGTTACAAAAGTTTCCATTCTTCCCAAAGTTGACGGAATAAACTTTGGACATCACCATCACATCCAACTCATCGAGAGCTTTTCAGTGATATAAATTTCATCAAAATTTATGCCCATTTGAAATCTAGGACCCATTAACCCCTACCACATCAAAAAGGATTTACCATATGCTACCCACTTGACACTACTACCTCTCACGAGATCCTATGTGCTGCTTGCCATGCCATAGAACCATAGTTCCACTACACCATTGTGCCACACCCAACTACTAAGAGATTTTGTATCCTTAATTTCCACAACGTGACAAGCACTTTCATGTTAAGTGATGGGGATGCCTCCCATTCCACAGATTTTGTCTATTACAACTCTCATTACAATAACACTTCAGAATACCTCCATAGTCCCAAGCTCCACCATGACATGTCCATTAGATAATTTTTGAGGTAAAAAATGGGCCTCAAAACAAAAAATGTACAATCAAAATCAACTTTATAGGAACCAATAAGATTCAAGATGATGATGCGAACCACAGGGGATAATTCACCATTTTTGGAGTAAAAAAGTTAAAGATTAAGAAATAAAAAATAAAAAACTATTTTTTCAATGCATATTTTCAATCTATCTCCCTATGATTTTACTCAATTTTTGAGTGGGAGCACTTGTTGGATGCAGAATCCAATTCATCATCGAAGGAGTACCCATGTTTCATACTTTCAATGGACCCTACTATATGAAAAGTGAGAGATACATGGAAGTACGTGATTGCAATCACGTTTTTCATTTATTTCACATTTTTCATGTAGCAGGTTCCATCAAAAGTATGCAAAATGGGTAATCCTTGGATGAGGAATTAAATTCTGCATCCAAAGAGTGCTCTCACTCAAAATTTGAGTAAACCCATATGGAGATAAGTTGAAAATACGAGTCAAAAAAGTAGTTTTTTTTTCTTTTTTCCCTCTAAATTTTGATGATGTAACCTAATCTTATTTTATTATTTCCACTATTATTTTATAATTTTCATTATGAGGCCCATTTTAGACACCAAAATTTCTCTAATGAATAGCCACATACCATTTCTACATCAGTACCACATGGCAATCCCAAGCCAGGTGGTACCACTAACTGCTATCATGTTTCATATAAGTGCCACGTTAACAACATGCTCCACGTCGCCCACTTCCATTGACCTTATGATGTCATCTTGTCACATGCAATCCCATCATAATGCCATGTGTCACATAGAAACTGGCCACTTGGCGCTCCAAAAATGGAATTAATCCTACCATGTGTCACACCGTCAATGTGCCATGTCACATGGCCAAGTCCTCTATAATTTTATGTAGCTTCCATGTAGCCTCACCTGGCCTACGTGCCTTTTGCTAACTCAAACTAGTTGAGGGTTCCATTAGATCCTAGCCCTTCCAATAAACCAAGAATTTCACATTATATAGTTTCATGGTCGTTTGGCGACCATTCCATGTTAATCAACAATTATTTCTCCCTTCCTTGGAATGTATTTTTACACATCGTTCCTCGAGAAATGTTTTTCCTTGTCTTGAGACATAGAGGGTTTCTTGTCACACCCTTCATCAACAATGCCTATGTGCCCACATTTGAGAGAAACCTGAGTCGCGCCTCTATGACGTGATAGAGAATTCAGCAATAAGTGAAGATAATTTTCCAGTTCCATGCCTTCTTTCAACCACACCCCATTTCACACATACCTCCTGGAAACCCCAACACGGTGTGACATGAATACACCACAAAAGGTAATGGGGAATTTCCCATCTTTCTCGCCCATTAAATCCAAGCCCTTTACAAAATCTCAATTTTATTTATTATTTTATTAATCTCATTCATCTCGAAATAAAATTTATCTTCCTATGATACACAACTTAAAAACCTAAGGATTTCAAGGACTTTCCCAAGCTTCCTTGAAGCCTAGTGTTGCTCAGAACATTGTTCCTTACATAAATGAGTCCCTCATTTCCATACCAACATTCAAAAACCATCATGGACATATTCCAGCCCATAAAGTCTTACAAATATTCCTTTACCAAGCACTGGATAGGCCAAGCAGTGGCTAAATCTACTCTGCATATTAAGAACTATTAGGATCCTATAATCTAGGAATTAAAGTGTTTGCCTCTTACTATTCATCTAGGAGGTCTACAAGTGTTGGAGAGACTAACTCAAGAGTTCTATACCATTACACAGAAATTTCAAGCCTACCCATTTGATCTATTTTTCTAGAGGAGGTGTGCAAACATATATAGCATGGAGGGCTACTTGGACTTGCAACGAATTTGCTGCGAAATTGACTGTTTTTGTCATTATTTTAAAATGTTGTTTCCGACCAAATGGAGATGAATTTTGGAAAACTGATAGAGGGTTTTTTCTAATAATGGGCCAAAGAACAAAAACTTCCATTTTCTACATAGGTGTCATATATTGGAAGAGTCTGATGCATCTTTAAAGTCTATCTTTTACGTTTTGGCATTTCATGTTTTAGTTATGATGTTTGGGTGAATATTTTGAGGAGAGGGAGAGGAATGTTTGGAAACGGAGAGAGGTTTCTCTCAAGGAAACTCTCGTATAGAAAAACCTCTCTCAGTTTTGCAGCATCTATTCGGATTCAGGATATATGAGGTAGTTTTGGACCCCTATTTTTCCAGAATTTCAGTCCCTGTTTTGTAGTAGACCTATTATGCAACTACTATGCAAACATATATGTCAATGTTATTTTGAGAAATTTCGAATTTTGGAGCTTCGAGAAGTCATTTTAGTTATTGTATAACCATAGATAAATTTAAATTCATGTAGTTTTAATTTCAAAGTCACTCGTCAATAATTTTTAACTTGGTTGATGTTTCTAAAGTGTATTAGTCTTGATATAGCAGTTTTTGCTTTTTCTGCATAGAAATTAAAGACACATTGCATTTGGAGAATTCAACGTTTATGAAGTGAATTCAACAACCTATATTGGTAATATGAATTCCTATTTGTATAATGTAATGACATGGAAAATAGTTTGCCTTGGTTAGATTGAAGAGGAAAGAACATTGTGCATATTGTAAATTTTTCTAAGTTTTAATGAAATTGGTGGATCAGAGGTACCTAGTTAAATATTTTTAGAGATTCATGTGATTCAACTATCGTATATGAGTGTTTCCTATTTTGTGTCTGCTATATTTATTCCTATGATGTTTAAATGAAAAACTTGTTTCATAATTCATCTAGTTAATGGTGCTCTGTTACAGTCATTTAGACATTATATATGTCTTTTATTCCATAATCATTTTAAGATTGATCCATTGTTTGATTCCTTGAGATGGTTATCTACTTTATTTATTCTTCTCACATCTGCAACTATTAATTGGAATAAGAAAGTGTTTTATCTTTCCTTTGAACATCTTTTCCTAATTCATCGAGCATCCACCACGTCATTGATCTCAATTTTTTACTAACTCCATGCCCAATGGATTTCTCTCTATCCTGTCACCACACCTATAAAATCTATTATTTGCCAAATATCTAGCCATTTTTCTTCATTGAAACCAATATTTGGTGATTGAGTTGAAAGAGAGATCCCTCTCTAGGGTTGGAAGGGCTATTTTCCAATTCCACAAGTGGTTTGTGCTTATCCCTGGGTTTCCTTCCTATAGCCAAAGGAGATTATGGAGTGCTAACAAGCACAACAACAACATACCACACCCTAGAACGGGTTCAACACAATACAAACATACCCATTGACAAAACATGAAATGCAACATAAAAAGAATAGTCAATGAATCCTTACTAGGGGACTCCAACACCCCTCAAGCAAATAGAATAGTCACATATAAATATCATTAAAGAAAGCTAGGAATAAGATAATTCCTACATGGAAAATGTTGATACAACCATTGTTATAGCCCATAAAAACATCATTCAACATTCATAATGTAACATAAATACAAGTATACACTTATCTATATAGCTTAATGACTAGCAACTAAATGAGGGACTTCCACTCTCCTCCCAAACGTAGGCTAACTACACTTCAATATTTCTTATAGTTTACTACCCCCAAGCCAGATTCAAAGTCTTAGTAGTAAGTGCTCAAGGGATTTTAACTAATGCTAGTCAGCTTAATCACACAAGAATCTAGAGACCATCCCATCTACACCTTCTTAGTACAAGATTATATCCCTTGGAACATAGAGCACACTAAAACTTCATCTACTAACCCCGTTGATATCAGAATGCATAGAGTTTTCCCTCCACGAATCAAGAATCTAGATCCCACTTTGTTCCACTTGCTCCACCTTGCAATATCCAGAATGCACAGTGTCTCCACCTGCTTAGTACATGATTACATCCCACATTGTCTCCACCTATTCAACCAAGCATCCAAAGCAAACTAAACCATAATCTGCTAACCTCATAGATATTAGAAGCACATAGAGTTTTCCCTCTCCTAACTGGGAATTTAGAGCCCGTTGTGTTCCACCTACTCTACCTCATAGGATTCCTTAATGCACAGTGTATCCATCTGCTTTTTTCTCTTCAACTACACTTCTCAGTGTGCTCCTACTCTCACCAATGCTTATTCCCAACATTCTTCCTTTGCCTCACAAGTTCTCTAGTTATTCTTGTATGCCTAACATGATAGATGTGTTTATTTGTGGTAGCATCAGATGTGCTCTAAGCCTCAAATTTTCCAAGGAGGCTTGGGCACATGCATTCCAAAGAACCCAGAAACCGTTTTGGTAAATTCAATCCAGAGATGATTTTATTAAAATAATTAATAATTTTTAATGGAGTTCATAAGTCTAAACTTAGGAAAATTAAAATATTAATGGTTATTAATCTAATTTTGGGTGTAACTTCTAGAATAAGACAAAGATCAAGTCAAAACAATTTGAGCCTTTGATTAGGAGTTAATCTAGGCCGATGTTTTTCCAATACAAAGATATAAGGAGGGGTTTGAGGTTCATTTCGAAAACACACCAAGAGAGATCAAGAAACTGATTTTATGAAGTGAGACGTTCTAAGGAGGAAAAATCGATTGAGGAGATTTCTTGCAGTTGAGGGGAAGGGATAGTTGGGGTTGGAGTATCTTCTACGGGACCTTGAATACATAGTAGTGAGGTAGAGAAGCATCAGTGGAGGCAGCACACAGCTAGGAATGACTAACGTTGGGCTAGGAGGGCCCATGCAATGCTTGACGCAAGGCCAGAAGGGCCAACGCAGAGGCAGAGCTGTATTCCAGCAAAAGTCTGAAGCTTGCCAGGGAGAAGCCGGATCATCTAGGAAGGTTGATGCCAAAGCTCCAAGAGGCAAGGAGACCTAGTGTAGAGTTGACACAGAGCCTCAAAGAGCTCCACGCAGTTACAGCAAAGGGGAAGCACAGTTGTAGCCGAGGATAGTCAGTTCAACCACCGGATCAGATGGGTTTTCCGGATGAATTGAGCTAATCTCACTAATTTTTTTGCTAGTGCCTTTTCTTTGTAACTAGACTACAGGTAGGGCATCTAGAGTTGCATTCAGAACTACTACTTAATAATAATACACCCTCAAAACTATTGCACTGGTTTTCCCGCATTGGGTTTTTTCGTGGACTTTCATCCAAAAATAATGGTGTCATGTGTTGTATTTTCTTTCCTACTCAATATCTTGTTTCTGTATAATAATTAATTAAGTGAAGGCTGCAATAGTATTTACTTTGATATTTTCTGTAGCAAACAGTGAATAAATTGTATCGATTGACAAGTAGAAGAAGTCACATTAGTTGTTGCAGTAGGGATTCCTCTTGTGGAATTTTCACATGGTATCTTAGTAGTGCAGGTGAAGCAAGAAGAGCAGAGCTAGTAGATCCAATGCTGAGAAGAAGATGAAATTTGAAAAAGCTGCAGGAGGCAGCAGTTCGAAACCCCAAGAGAGCTAACACAGTTCCAATCCGGGACGCAGATTTTTGAGGCAGTCTCCCTTTGAGTGAGTCAATGGAGAGAAGGACTTCTAGTTTGAATTTTTGAAGGGGTGGAGGGAGTAGTGTTGAAGCCTCAGTGTGAGAAAGCTAGAGGGACACATATTTTCAGAAGGCCATTTGTTGGGTTGAAAAATGTCAGGATAAGGAAGAGAATCACTTTGAGGGAACTTTTCCTTAGTATACTTCCCGCCGAGAAGTCCATGTTCTCATTGGCTAAGCAACAATAGTGAGAAGCAGAGAGGAGATTTTCAACATTCTTTGGTAAATATGGAAACTGGTGGCTTGAGGGATCAAGATAGGTTGGATGGAGCATCCAACTACATCATCTGGAAGGCTAGAATGTCATTCCTTCTAGATGAGAATTCCCTCAAGACGTACATCGGTAGTGTGGTGGCTGAACTTGCGGATGTAGATACATTGAAGAAGTATAGAGTGGAGATGGTGAAGGCCAAGAGGATGATCCCGGATGGAGTTAGGGATCATGTGGTGTGCCATGTTGCTAGCAAAGTAACTGCTAAGGAGATGTGGGATGCCTTGGCCACGTTATATGAGGTATCTTCTGAGAAGCGAAAGATGTACTTGGAGCAGAAGCTAAGATCTGCTCAGAGGCAAAAGGGAGAAAATGTGGATCCATTCCTCATGAAGTTGAAGGATACCTATGATGAGTTTTTAGTTGCATGGCATACACCTCAAGATTCAGAGTTAGTTATATTGGCCCTCAATTATGTCTCAAATGAGTGGCAAGTCTTTGTCCAGAGTATCTTGGGCAGAGCAACATTGCCAAAGTGGGATGAGATGTGGGAAACTCTAAAACAAGAGGAGCTGAGGAGAGGAGGATAATGCAACCCTTGCATCAAAGGAACAACGAGGGAAACAGAGGCGAAAGAAGGATGTCTCCATGGTGAAGTGTTTTAGATTTAGCGAGATGGGCCACTATGCATCCCAGTGTCTTTTGAAGGAAAATGATAAGGGTGAGAAGCACGATCCTAAGGTTGCAACTACGAAGATCAAAGAGGGATTTTTCCATGAAAGTCGAGATACCAGTTGGGCAGGATCCTTGAGGAGTCAAACTCTCGGATCAATACCTTGCTACGAGAGCCCAGATCAGGAGTAGTAGAATGGACTAGTGTCAGTTGGTGCCAAGGAGTGTCGGGAAGACAGTTTCAGTGGCTAGGAGTGCCAGAGTCTGAACATCATAGAGCAGAGTTGGTAGTAGTGCATATGGAAAAAATAAGAGGTCAATAGCAGTGTAGTAGATTCAGAAGATCAGTGCAGCGACTAGTAGCAGTTAGTTCCAACATTCATGTGGTATCATATTTAACATGGTTAGTTCAATAATTTTGGATGTTTTTCAGTTG
Source organism: Pinus tabuliformis (assembly GCA_031772625.1). Classification (NCBI taxonomy): domain Eukaryota; kingdom Viridiplantae; phylum Streptophyta; class Pinopsida; order Pinales; family Pinaceae; genus Pinus; species Pinus tabuliformis. The sequence continues at coordinate 509,832,081 of CM062816.1, read as the reverse complement.
CTTCTCTCAGCAATTGAGTTTCAGTACAGATGTAGTGTTAGAAGTGGTAGTGCTAAAAGCATAACAAATGCAACACTTGAGAGGGAGTTGTAGTATAGATGTATCATTGGTAGTGGTAGAGTCAAAGGCAACAATACAATTACAACACCAACACAGTAGTTGGTAGATAGCATGTCAGACATCAGCAATGTAGAGGATGGTGCTTAAGAGTTAGAGTAGTATGCAACAACAATATATTGCTAGAGCACATTCCTCATTAAGAGGGAGTGTTGATTTCAAGTAGCATCAGATGTGATCTAAGCCTCAATTTTTGCAAGGAGGCTTAGGTACATGTAGTCCAAAGAATTCAGAAACCATTTTGGGAAATTACACCCAGAGACAATTTTATTAAAATAATTAATATTTTTAATGGAGTTCCTAAGTCTCAAATTAGGAAAATTAAAATATTAATGGGTATTAATCTAATTGTGGGTGTAACTTTTAGAATAAGACGAAGATTGAGTCAAAATGATCTAAGACTTTGATTAGGAGTTAATCTAGGATGTTGATTTTCCAGCAGAAATATATAAGAAGGGACTTGAGGTTCATTTGGAAAAAACACCAAGAGAGATCAAGAAATCGATTTTCTAAAGTGAGAAGTTTTGAGGAGGAAAAATCGATTGAGGAGATTTATTGCAGTTGAGGGGCAGGAATAGTTGGGGTTGGAGTATCTTCTCCAGGACCCTGAATACTCAGTAGAGAGGCAGAGAAGCACCAATGGAGGCGTCATAGACCTAGGAAGGATTGATGTTGGGCCAGGTGGGTGCACGCAGTGCTTGACTCAGGGCTAGAAGGGGCAGCACAGAGGATGAGCTATCTTCCAACAAAAGTCTAAAACTTGTCGTGGAGCAGTCGAATCACATAGGAAGGTTGATTCCATAGCTCCAAGAGGTAAGGAGACCTACCACAGAGCTAACGTATAGCCTAAGATATCTCCACGTAGGCCCATGTAGTTATTGTGGAGGGGCAGCGTAGTTGTAGGTGGGGATAGTCAATTCAACTATCGGATCATAGGGATTTGCCAGGTGAAGTGAGGTAATATTACTAAGTTTTCTGTGAGTTTATTTTTATCTATAACTGGACTGTAGGAAGGGCATCCTGGTTTGTATTCAGAACTACTGCTTAATAATAATAAACTCTCAAAATTGTTGCACCGATTTTCCTGCATTGGGTTTTTCTAGGGCTTTTGTCAAAAAATAATGGTGTCATGTGTTGTATTTTCTTTCTTGCTTAGTATCTTTTTTCCGTATAATAATTAATTAAGTGAATTTTGTAGTAGTATTTACTTCGATATTTTCCATAGAAAGCAGTAAATAACTTGTATGGATTAACAAGTAGGAGAAGTATCATCAGTTGTTGGAGTAGGGATTCCTCTTGTGGAATTTTCAGAATATGAATGCCTATGACACACAATCTCATGTCTGTGATCCATTTCCAATAGAAACCACACCTCTTCTAAGTGGCACCTCTTATGTTTTTTTAGTGTTGCCTCAATGCCAATTTGAATGATGTTTCCCATTCTTTCCCATCAACTCATGTTTTTCCACCACCCTCCTCATTTCCTCTTTCTTGTTGACCATATAGCACATCCCATGAGGAAACAGAGGTGGTATGGACTTGCCCTCCATTTAGGAATTTCATTCTCTACCTCCCTACCTACCATGTAGGCCATTAAATCCTGTCATAAAAAATGGTGGAAATTGAATGAACAAACTGAGTTAACCAATTCCCAAGAAACTCCTCCCCAAACTCTAAGTCTATGTCCACTCCTCTCAGCCAGTCATTATGATTACATTTCCACAATATTTTCATGAATTAAAATTCACATGACAATTACAAGAGGAGTAGCCAAAAAGGGTCGTTACAGACCACACCCCCTTAGAGTAATATCATCCTCAGTGTTCTATACTTGAACATAATTTAATAGTGTTGTATATTGTGACACAAAAATTCAATAGTGCTTTATACGAATCACAACTCCTTACATTCATTTACATTTTCTTACCTAGCAGAACAAAGGGGCATGATACCCTCATTTTCTCAACCATCTCCCAAGTGGCCTCATCTGGTCCAAAATTCTTCCGTTGTACCTTAAATTGCTTGATTACTCGATTCTTAAGCATGATCTGCCTCTAATCCAGAATGCATAATGGCCCTAGCTAGAATTCTCCCCCATCTTCCACTTGTATCATAGACCAATCAATAACCTGATTAACATCATGTACATACTTTTGAAGTAAACATATTTGAAAGCAATGTTTGCCTTCACTGTGGATGGTAAGGCCAATTTGTATGTCAGTAGCCCCCACTCTTTCTAAAATATGAAATTTCCCACAAAACCTTGGTGCTAACTTAGCACAAGATACAATATTTAATTAAATTTTCCTTCATAATATGTGGAGGTAAACACGTTCCCCCACTTAAAACTCTTTATGCATTCTTTGTTGATCTACACATCTCTTTTGTCTGTCCTAAGCTATTTTAGATTATTTCCTTATAGAAATTACTTCATGTTACATTTCCTTCAGCATATGATGTGCGATATGAAATATGTTTATAGGTGTATTGCATTTTATTCCAGAAAGAGCCTCAAATGGACTCATATTCAATGATTCTTGGTACCCATTTTTATAGGAAAATTATACCAAGGTAGTCTTCCCAACTCTTTGGTTGAAGCAAAACATACATTCTCATCATGTCATCCAACACTCTATTTAGCCTTTCAATATTCCCATCTATTTGGGGATGATAAGTTTTGTTGAAGGCTAGCTATGTCCCAAAACTACTAAATAATTCCTTCCAAAAATTAGAGGTGACCTTAGAATCCCTATCCAAGATTATATTCTTGGGTACACCATGCAATCTCACTATTTATTTTATAAAATTATAGGCAATATGACTTGCTTGGTGAGTGGAATTGACAACTATGAAGTAAGGCACCTTGCTCAACTTATCTACCACTGCCATTATGGAATCATGCTATCTAGTTATCCTTGATAACCTGGTAATGAATTCCATTGAAATGACCTACCAATTCCATTTGGGTATGGGGATTGGTTGTAGCAATCTCGTTGGATGTCTAAATTCCACTTTTACTTGTTGGAACTCCAAGAACTTGGAAATGTACTCCACCACATCCTTTTTCATGCCTAGCCAATAATACACAATTTTCATAGTTGTTATGATATTCTAATAATCTGGATGACCAAAATATGGTCTTTTATGAAACTAGTTAGAGATGATATTCTTTAATTCTCCGATGCAATGTACTTACCACCTACATCTAAATTTTAACGTCCATCCTCTGTGAGGGAGTAGTTCTAGCTCAATTTTCCCTTTGGATCTTTCTACAAGCATTCCTTTATTTATTGGTAATGCTCATCTGGCTACATTTCCTCTCTAAATTTTTCTTTAATGTCAATTTTTCAAGTAGTGATGGTTTCCACATGAGCTACTTGCAGCCTCCTACTACGTGCATATAATACCTTGTTTTCTTTTCCTATGATATTATTTGATTTCAAAATAAAATTCACTAATAAAGTCTAGCCACCTTGCATGTCTTGCATTCAGTTTGGGCTAATCAAATAAATACACCAACCCTCCATGATGTCATCAAGGTAAATTTCGTTCCAAGTGAATAATGCCTCCACATTCTTAATGCATGCACTATAGCTTCCAATTATAAATCATGAGTAACACAATTTTTCTCATGATCATTTACCTTTCTTGATTCATAATAGACCACCTGTCCTTCTTGCATTAAGACTCCATCAAACCCCTCCTTGTAAGCATTCATGCATACCACAAACTCTTTGTCTAGGTCTTCTATCCTCAATATCAGTGCATGTGAGAGAAAATATTTCAACTAATCAAGGCTTGCACCACATTCTAAATTCCATTGGAATTTGATTCATTTTCTTTACAACATTGTGATTGGATGTTGAAACTTTTAGAAATTACAGATGAATCTCTAGTATTAAGTGGCCAATCCCATGAAATATTTAACTTCTGCCATATTTTGAGGAGTACTACACTTCATGATGACTTTGATCTTTTCTAGATCCACTACTACTCCTTATTTGGAGACAAATTGTCCCAAATACTGAACTTGTGATTGGAAGAATTCACACTTTTTAAAATTGACATAGAGCTTGTTCTCTCTCAATAATTGCAACATTCTTTCAGAATGTTCTTCATGTTCCTCCTTGGATTTCGAATAAACAAATATGTCATGATAAAAAACCAGCACCAACTTGTCCAAATATGGGCTTAAAACATTTTTCATTAAACACATAAACATTGTTTGGGTGTTTATGAGTCCAAACAACACAATAAAAAATTCATAGTGCCCATACCTGGTTCTAAATGTCATTTTATGAATATCTTCATTTTTGATTCATACATGTTGGTACCCATATCTCAAATCAATCTTTGAGAACACCATAACTCCTCTTAGCTTGTCAAATAGATCATCAATCCTCAGTAAAGGATACTTTTTTCTTGACTGTGGCCTTATTGAGCTACCTATAGTTAATGCACATCTTCAATGTTTCATCCTTATTCTTCATGAATAACATAGGAGCTCCCGAATGTAATACACTAGGTCTAATGTATCCCCTATCCAACATTTATTTCGATTGTAATTTTAGTTCTACTAGCTTCGATGTGCTCATTTGGTATGGAGCCTTCAACACTGACACCAATCCTAGTAGTAATTCAATTCAAAAGTCAATTTCCCTCCCTAGTGGCAGCCGTTGGATATCCTTAGAAAATACATCACTGAATTGTTTTGTTATTGGAATCTCTTCCATCATGCCTTTATTGGCCTTCAATTTGTTTTTCACTAGAATAATGTAAAAGTCACACGCCTTCCTATTGCACCTCTTCAATTGCAGTGCAATTATTTTCCTAATCATCACAGGTTTTCTCTTTCCTTCCAATGTTATCATTTCTCCTCTATCATTGAGATACTCGATCGACTTATTGTAGAAGTAAAACTTTGTTCTATGAGCCACTAAAAAGTCTATGCAAATTAGCACGTTATATGAACCTAACAGTAGCACATCGATGTTTGCAAATGTGGTCATGTCTTTTGTTACAACTGGGGATGAATTCACCATTTGTTTGACTTGCTTCTTAGTCCTCTTGTTATCTGGACTAATGAGTAATTTTCATGGGTTATCTTCTATCGCTGAGGACACTCTCTCTTCCTATGGTTTTCTCCACAAGTCCAACACTTCATAGGTTCTCCTCTAAAACCCTTTGCCACCTCTCTTATAGGATCAGAGAACTAATCTCTACCAGCATTAGTGGGTCTCGGTTGAAACTCAACCCTTACATAAGTGATAGACTTCAAATTCCTTCTTTTGTGATGATGTCTTGCAACTGTTTTCCAAGGAAAATTTTAAGGATGTGAGTTTATATTGGAGGTTAGAAACCTTGGTGAATCATACTAGTACCTAATATGAAAATTGTAAAATTTATTAAAAAAAATAGATTTCTAATTATTTTATATTTGTCTGCATAAAATTTTGCTGATTTTCAAGGTAAAATAATTGTATACTATAAAATTTGGGCGAATCATTTTTAGAAAAAATGGAAATTGGTGAATCTTGTTTACGAAAAAGTGTCAAAAATTAGCCCACATGTGAATATTTTCCCCTAAAATTTTCCCTACTTTCCCCCCTTTCTCTAAAGCTAGGCTTTCCTTTTTCTTTCCAATTAGTTTAGGATTTAGTTCTATGCTTACATTATTCATAGCAATGCTTCATCTTCCGGATGGTGTCCTATAGTGTTTTTGGCTCATCAAACTATATTCTATCCCAGAATGCTTGTGGAAACCCATTGAGATGCCTTTGAATATTTTCCTTTTCATCCATGAGGTAAGGCACATATCATTTAACAACTTCAAGGATCTATTTGTATATTCATCAACTGCCATCTACCCTAGTTTATGGCCATAAAATTCCATGGCCTTACTATCATAATAGCTTTCAGATAGGTACCTTTCTTGGAAATTTCTCTCAAATCCCCTCCAGGACATATCTGTCTCTTTAATGTTCTTGACATTCTTCAAGCCTTCCCACCAGATGTTAGCTCTTCCCTTAAAGCTTAAAATGGCCACTCTTTCTTTCATATTCTTAGAGTAATAATGCACTTTGAAATATTTATTCATTCCTAGCAACTATGATTTTTCTTCCTTATCCTTCCTCACCTCTCCATCGAATGTAGGAGCATTTTCCTTCTTAAAATTCTTCCACCATTGCATCTTATCCTCTCATTTTATACCAACAATGTCTTTTGGTGGAAGTACTAAACAATTTCTTATGACTATCTATTCTTTTTTCTAGAGTACTAAGTGGAGTTCCTCCTCTCAGTATGTCTTCAAATGTCTTTCTATGTCCATTGCTAGATTTTCTTCCCTATGCACCATTAGTTCTAATTTCATATTTTCCAAGTCCTTATGGAATTTTGTTGTCTTTATCCCTCCCTAGTTGGTTGGCACCTATATCATGATGTCACTTCCTATGCAAATGTAGCAAGCTTCACAAAATAATTCATTTACCTCTACTTTTTATGCCTAAGCCATGAAAATCCCTTCTTTTTCAGCCTTGTAGATTCATAACTTAGTCCTTGTACTTATAAGGGTGTTCATCTAGTTATAGGATTCTTTATCCATCCTTTTTCTAATTGATTCTTCTTCCCGACACTACTATAATTTATCAGTGTTGTGCTGCACCATTTTGCTGCTCATTCCCTTACTCTCTTATTGGTATTTGGTGTATCCTTTTATGCTATCATACACATGTACATGTTAGCCAACAATAGATGAATAATCATACTTTCCCATTTCCTTGGAAAATTTGCAGTGAGTATATGAATCTGAAGCTATTTGAAACACTAGACTTCAAGTTAATATGCAATTCATAATGAAATGCTACAAGAAACACACACTACATAGAGTAATAATTACTAGAAACATCACACTTTGTAACTAATATCTATATTTTATCCTTTTAGGCCCATGAGTGATAAACTTGGGTTCTTTGATATCACTATGTAATTCTCCCTCCCACCCCCTTGGACTTCCCAAGCCTAGTGGGAGGTGAATATCAACTAACCCAACCTCCATAGTTATATCATGGAAATGAGAATACAAAAGTTTATTTTCTTCCCAAAGTTGATAGAATCAACTTTTCATGAAACCATCACATCTATCTCATCGAGAGCTTTCTTACGATATAAATGTTATCCTAATCCAACACCTAGATAAAAAATTATGCCCATTTGAAATCTAGGACCCCTTAACCACTGCCACATCAACAAGGACCTACCACATGGTACCCATGTGAAACTACCACCTATCACAAGGTCCTATGTGGTGCCTTTCGCATCATAGCACCACAGTGCTACTATGCCATCATGCCACACCTAACTGCCAAGAGTGCTTGGGTCCCATACTTTCGTGGCATGACAAACATTTTCATGTTAAGTGATAAGGAAACTTCCCATTTCATGGCTTCCATATATAGTGGCTCTTATTATAATAAAACAGTAGAATACCTCCACAATCATGAGCTCTATTGTGACATGTCACCATCCACGTGCCATTTCCATGTCACTACCACATTACAAGCCCAAGCCAAGTGGTACCACTAACTACTACCATGTGCCACCTAAGTTCCATGTTAGCATCATCCTCCATATTTCCTGCTTCCATCAACTTGATGACATCATGATGATTTCATGGTGACATCATTTTTCCACATGGAATCACCTCATGATGCCACATGTCACCTAGAAATTGACCACTTAGCTCTCCAATAAGGTCATTCATGGATGCCACATATCACACTATTAATGTGCCACATCATGAAATCTACCACATCACATGACCACATCCTATATAATTTGGCGTGGCTTCCACATAGCCTCACCCAACCTACATGCCTTCTACCAAGTCCACCTAGTTGAGAGTCCCATTGGGTCCTGGCCCTTCTTGTAAATAAAAAAATTCATGTTATATAATTTCATAGTCAATTGGTAACCATTCCATGTTAATCAACACATCCCTGTCCCTTCCTCAGAACATACTTTTACCGATCCCCTAGGACGTACTTTTTCCCATTCCCTAGGACATGTTTTTTCCCATCTAGAGATAGAGAGGGTTTCCTAGTGCACCCTCCGTCAATAGTGCTTATGTGCCCACATTCAAGAGAAACCTCTATCTACACCTCTTTAGTGCGATGAACAATCTAATGAAAAGTGATGGTAATTTTCCCATCCCACCCCTTCTATCATTCATGCTCCATTTCACACATATCTCTTGGAAAACTCAATGTGATGCAACATGAATACACCACTGCAGGTAACATGGATTTTCCCATCCTGCTCGCTCCTTAACTATACACCTTTCGTAAAATCTTGATTTCCTTTATCATTATATGAAATCTCATTCGGACCGAATGCAAGCATATCATGCTATGACACATGGATTGGGAACTTAAGGATTTCAGGGACTTTACCAAGATTCCTTGAAGCCCAATGTTGATTAAAACATCGTTCCTGATAGAAATTAGTCCCTCATTTCCATACCAACATTCAAACATTACCATGGAAATAATCCATTGCAATAGAGCTTATAAACATGACTTTAGTATGAACTGGACAAGCCAAGTAGTGGTTACCTCTAACCTACATATTAAGCACAAAAACACCATACTGTTAGAAAATTATATATTATAGAGCAATGGAACACATAAAATATTGTAGAAATATAAACACAGAAAACGCATAAAACAAGAGAGACATAGATATACATGGTTCAACCAGTTTCGGCTACGTCCATGAAGAAACAACCAGTCCTTCTTTTTTATATTCTCCAGTAAACTAAAGAGATACAACCTACAACAGATCCAATGTAACTCCCTCTTTGCTCTCAATCTCCTCTCTTTTCCTCACTCAGAATATAGATCTACATATACGCAATACAATTCCCTCATATATAGTGAGGGGTTGCCTTCTAGGGAAAAAAACCCTAAACTAAACATAACTTCTACCGTAAGATCTCTGCCTAATGAACGACCCAGATTGACTAAGAAATTACAAAATTTTACAAGGCAATTTTACATCTATCTTACACCACATGGAGGGGTGTACAATCTTCCTGGGGTATACGTCTGGCTGAGACCTTTGAATACAAAAATAATCAGGCTCCACACCCAAAAATCTTTCTTCATTTGCTAGACAATAACTCATCATTGGACCTGGATATTTCTCATCTTCTTCATCATACTTGAATACCAATTGAAACTGAGCAAATTCTCAGTTTTTCCCTGGTTACAACTTTTGTTAACATATCTACAGGATTTTGGCTAGTGTGTATCTTTTCCAGCTTCAACTGTCCATCTTCCAATGCTGATAATATGAAATGGTACTTGAGCTATATATGCTTAGTCTTGGAATGAAATGCAGAGTTATTTGCAAGATGTATGGTACTTTGGCTGTCACTGTATAACCTGCCCAACTCCTGTTTCTTACCCAATTCATCTAGAAACCTTTGTAACAAAATCATTTCTTTACTAGCCTCTGTAGCAGCAACATACTCTGCTTCTATTGTTGAGAGTGCAACAACACTTTGTAGTTTTAAGACCCAATTGACAGTTGTTCCACCTATAGTAAACACATACCCTATTTTGCTCCTCCTGTTATCTCTATCACCTACCATATTTGCATCAACATGTCCCTGTAGAGCAATGTTTGAACCACCAAAGCATAATGCTTGATTTGTGGTACCTCTCAAATACCTGAGAATCCACTTCACCGCCATCCAGTGTTCTTTTCCTGGATTGTTCGTGTACCTACTTACAACTCCCACTGCATGTGTAATATCAGGCCTTGTGCAGACCATTGCATACATTAAGCTTCCAACTGCTGATGCATATGGAACTTTAGACATATGAACCATTTCTTCCTGAGTCTTGGGACACTCCTCCTTACTTAATTTGAAATGTCTAGCCAAAGGTATACTAACTGGTTTTTCATTCTACATATTAAACCTTTTCAACACCTTTTCTATGTACTCACTTTGAGACAATGTTAATTTGTGATTCTTCCTGTCTCTAGTTATTCTCATACCAAGGATTTGTTTTGCAGCACCCAAATCCTTCATTGCAAATGAGTTTGCAAATTTTATTTTGAGCACATTTATTTCCTGCATGTTAGAACCTGCAACAAGCATGTCATCTACATACAATAACAATATAATATAGCTACCATCATTTTTCCTTTTGAGATAAACACAATGATCAGAGTGACATCTAGTATAACCTTGTTCAGACATAAACATGTCAAATTTTAGATACCATTGCCTTGGAGCCTGTTTTAAGCCATACAAGCTCTTCTTCAACCTGCACACTAGATTCTCCTTCCCTTTTACCTTGTATCCTTGTGGCTGCTGCATATATATCTCTTCCTCCAAATCCCCATGGAGAAAGGTTGTCTTTACATCTAACTGCTCAAGATGCAAATCTTCAACTACTACTAGACTTAGAATAGTTCCGATTGAAGTCATTTTCACAACAGGAGAAAATATCTCATCAAAGTCTATACCCTTTTTCTGTGCAAATCCTTTCACCACAAGTCTAGCTTTATACCTTTTTCTACCTCCATCTTCTTCCTTCAACTTGTAAACTCATTTATTCTGCAATTCTATTTTACCAACCTGACTAAGTCCCAAGTCTGGTTATGTGCGAAGGAGTCCATCTCTTCTTTCATGGCTTGCTCCCACTTCTTCCTGGTCTCTACTTTCACTGCTTCTTCATAACATTCTGGTTCACCAAAATTAGTCAACAATACATAATATAATGAAGGAGAGTATCGTTCAGGCGGTCTACTTATCTTGGTAGATCTTCTAACACCACTTTCAGGTGTTTAAGGTGCTTGTTGATGTTGTGGTTGTTGTTCTGGTTGTTGATCATTATGATTTTCAGGCACCATCACTTTTTCTATGATCTCGTCAAGCACTATGGATTCTCTATTTTACTTTTCCCGTTTCTTTTCCTGCAGCTGATCCTTATACAAAACCTTTTCATTGAATATGACATCTCTGCTGTTAATGATTTTGTGTTTTTCATAATCATAAAAGCAATAACCAAAATCATTAACACCATATCCAATAAAGGTACATTTCTTTGATTTTGCCTCAAGATTTGTTCTATTTTATTTATTAATGTGGACAAAGGCTTCACAACGAAAAGTCTTTAAAAAAGAGTAGTTTACCTTTTTACCTCTCCATGCCTCCTCTGGAATACCACCATCCAAGGAACTTGAAGGCCCTCTGTTTATTAGATAAACAACAGTATCTACAGCATCTGCCCAAAATTGTAATGTCAATCCTACATGCAATCTCATGCACCTTGCACGCTCCATGATTGTCCTGTTCATCCTTTCTAACATGCCATTTTCTTGTGGTGTTCCTGGAACTGTCTTCTCTCTATGAATTCCATTCTCGGAACAGTACCTATCAAACTCTTTGCTACAATATTCACCTCCATTATCTGATATGAGACACTTCAACCTTTTTCCTGTCTCATTTTCAACCAAAGCTTTCCATTTCTTGAAAGTATCAAATACATTAGATTTATTTCGAATACAATAAATCCAGGTTTTTCTGGTTGCATCATCAATAAAAGTAACACAATAACGAGAGCCACCAAGAGATGATACCTTAGTAGGTCCCCATACATCTATATGCACAAGCTCTAATTTTTCACTCTTCTTTTCTTTCCCAACTCTAAGGAATCTGACTCTCTTTTGTTTTCCATAAACACAATTCTCACAGAATTTTAAATCAACATGCTTCAAACTTGGCAACAAATTTCTTGAGTGAAGAATCTGCATCCCCTTCTCACTCATGTGCCCAAGGCTATGATGCCACAATGCCGTATCTTCTCTTGTAGAGGTTAAAGTATTAACATAATTAGAAATACCATTGCATAAATACAATGTACCAAACTTTCCTCCTTTTGCTATTACCAAGGATCCTTTAGTGACCTTCCAGGTTTTATCTATGAAAGTAGTTATGCAACCTTCACCTCCCAACTTCCCTGTTGAAATCAGATTTTTCTTCAGATCTAGAACATGCCTTACCTCCTTCAATAGCCATTGATTTCCATTTTGCTCTTTTATGAAAACTGTACCCATTCCAATAATTTTACAGGCTTTATCATCACCCAATCAAACTTGTCCAAAATCTCCTTGAGCATAATCATAAAAATGTTTCCTATCAGGTGTGGCATGGAATGAGGCCCCTGAATCTACCACCCAGGCATCAATAATATTTTCTAATGAAAGAATCAAAGCATCTTGCAACACATCACCTGTTACATTTGTTTCATGATTAGTTTCTTGCTGCGCATCTCCTTCTTTTCCCTTCCAAGACTTGCAGTCTTTCTTTAGGTGTCCTTTCTTCTTGTATTTCCAGCACACTATCCCCGATCTAGACTTGGATCTACCATTTCTTGACTTACTGCAATATCTAGGGATCTTTTCTCTTTCCATTTTTCTTCCCCTAGTCTCTGCAGTCAAAGCATTACCTGATGTCTCATCGGAGCTTTTCCATCGCATTTCCTCGCTAAGGATTGCACTGACAACATCATCAAACTTTAAAGTACTAGATCCAAAGACAGAGTTACTAACGGACATAACTAAACCATTCCAACTTTTTGGCAATGAGCACAGAAATAACAGAGCCCTAACTTCATCATCAAAAGTTACCCCTACAGTACTTAACTGACTTGTAACTGTATTAAAATCATTTAAATGATCAGCAACAGATCCACCTTCTGACATCTTCATATTAAATAAACTCTTCATAAGAAATACCTTATTTGAGGCCAAGGGTTTTTCATATAGTTTCGCTAATTTTGACATTAAACCCGATGTTGTTGTTTCCTTTGAAATGTTAAATGCTACTGACGCCGCTAGGCATAGCCGTATTGTTCCAAGTGCCTCTCTGTTAAGAATATTCCATTCTGTGTCTATCATACTCGTTGGCTTCTTTGTCTTTCCGCTCAATGGTAGGTACAGATCTCTCTAATACAGATAATCTTCCATCTGCATCTTCCACAACTGGTAGTTTTGGCTGTTGAATTTTTCGACCCTAAACCTACCATCTTCTGCCATTGCTCCCACTCGAACCGGGAACCCTTCTCTCCTGTGAGTTTATTAGCCAAATAGACCTTCAGCTCTGATACCAGTTGTTAGAAAATTATATATTACAGAGCAATGGAACACATAAAATATTAAAGAAATATAAACACAGAAAATGCATAAAACAAGAGAGACACAGATATATGTGGTTCACCCAGTTTTGGCTATGTCCACAAAGAAATATCCAGTCCTTCCTTTTTATATTATCTAGCAAACTAAAGAGATACAACCTACAGAAGATCCACTGTAACTCCCTCTTCGCTCTCAATCTCCTCTCTCTTCCTCACTTAGAATATAGATCTACATAGAAGCAATACAATTCCCTCATATATAGTGAGGATTGCCTTCTAGGGAAAAAAATCCTAAACTAGACATAACTTCTACCATCAGATATTCGCCTAATGAACGGCCCAGATTGACTACAAAATTACAACATTTTACAAGGCAATTTTACATCTATTTTACACCGCGTGGAGGGGTGTACAATCTTCTTGGTGTATACATCCAGCTGAGACCTTTGAATACAGAAGATAATCAGGCTCCACACCCAACACATACCACACCCCAGAATGGATGCAACACAAAACCATCAGAGTTGATGATAAAACATGCAATGCATGGTTAAAAAAGCAGTCAATGAATCCTAACTAGTAAATAACCTTGGCCATGCAAACAATGAAATTCACACGTTATAAATTAAATTTGTAACCTAGATAAGTATCAACAAACCCAGGGTTCTCCAAGACCCCTCAGCCCATGAAAATAGTCACATATACATCTCATTAAACAAAATTGATGAGCCTCATCATTGGGTAATTATATGGGCCTTAATTCACCTCCTAGCTTAGTCAAACCAACTATTCTCATAAGTTATTGCATACTTTTGATTATATTTTTTTTATGAGATGAGTTAGAGTAGGATATTTTGCTTTGTGGTCGAATGTGCATTTAATGCAGGATTAAAGGAAAAAAACAAGAAAATTAGGCAAAGACCAATGTCAAAACTCGAATGGGACAAGGGAGAGGGATTATAGGAGGTAAATCCTCCTCATTTACTACCCCTCCATTCAAATATTCCTCCATTAGCTCGGAGTGCAAACAAACCAAATCATGAGGGCTAGAAGGCAGCCAAGAAAGTGAAATACAAAGCACCAGTTTATCTTGAGTTTGGGAGCCGACCCTTCCTAATTTTAAGGAATTCGTTGGAGACTTAAGATGTATAAGTAGAGAGGTCGAGGACCTCAGTAGGATTCATATTCTCATTGTAAAACTCTACTCTATTTTTGAGCTGCAAGACTTGTGACAATTCTTTTGATGTAATCTGTTGTCTTGGTAATAAGAATGAGTTTTGTTTTGAGCCAGCACTGAGTTAAATCATATGGCTCAAGCTCTTGGTTTAGGGCCCAACCCTAGTAGCCAAGGCTCCTCTTTATTGTACATGTATGCTCAGTGTAGATTCATAGCTTAATTGTTAATTTTCTTACTAGATGCATTCCCATTACAAGTAGTGTAGATTAGATTAGTTGTGTGATAGTTTGCTTCCATTTGTGCCTTCTTTAAGTAGCAGGTTAGCAAGGAGAAAAAGGATCACCACAAGGTTGTTAGCAGGTGTCTCGGCCTCACTTCCTCTCTCTGAGATGACTTGAAGAATGGACCCTTCAGCAGCCCCAAAAACACAGATTTCTAGTTCTTTTATGAGCTTTAGAGTTTTTTGTCTTTAATTTAGTAGTTGGTTAATGTTGCAAGGTAGATTTCATCGTCATGTTTTTCCATCTCCATTTCTGCAATAAGATCTCACTCATGCTTTTATTCCCTTCAACAACTTTCTTCATGCATAATATAGGCAGTTGATTCATGCTTTTCTAGTTTATGAAAATGTATCTTTTTGCATAGTTATTTTTGGAAGACACACATGTTTTATGCAAAACATGTACTTCAGGAGGAGACCAAGACTTCATAACTGGTAGCCACCTTCCACTTCATCCACCTTAGCCATCCCTTGTTTCACCATCACCCTCACTAGTTTTTCATCATTTTTCATTGAGATTCTCCTAAACACATTGAGCGAATCTAGCCATCTCTTATCTTGGATATTGAATCCCGAGTGCTCCTATACCTTCTAACACTCCATCCCACCCATCACACACCTTTCCTAAACTTCCCAAAACCTCCAACACCTCACAATTATCCCTTAGATATATCTTGTAGATTTCCAATAATTCCTACAAGATCATCATGTAGGTTTCTATTACATCCTGTAGGTTTTCCAGAATTGGCCTATTTTGAGGAAACATTGATGTGAAACCTCTAGGAAGTCACAAAAAGCCTCCTAGGATCCCTCCACGCCATCCAACCACTTCATAAACCTTCTAGCCATCCTCGAACACCTTCCATCCACCTGTCACGTCCACAAGAACAATTAGTTTGCATACTTGATTTTGCCTAAAAAACAAAAAAAAGTGAAAACATATTTAGTTTAGTTTATCTTCTTGAACATTAGTATGGTTTGATGCTCTTTACTTCTACAACTTAGATAGTAGCATTTTTTATTGTTGATTTATTAATTCTTCTTATCATAGATTCTTAAATGGTTAATTAGGGTATGGTGTGGTTTAGCATTACATGTTGGATTTTTCCATTACTGCAGTAGAGTAACTCTCTTAGTGTAGATTTTCCCTTATTCCATCAAAGAATCAAGCTTCTTTTGAATCTATAGAAGTCTATCTTGGAACCCCAATGGTCTTTTGCTAGCTGAACAGTGACAATAGGCAGAACCTTCACTTTTACTTGTGCATACAACACTGTCACCTCCAAGTTTGTACGAACCCCGGGTTGATAAGTAAAGCTGGTAGCTCAAGAGTTGCAGCATCCTTGTTGCAACACTGGTGCTCATCAATTTTTGGTGTCATTTCTAGGGAGGTGTCTGAGGAGAATGTGATTACTATTTTCTTTTCTTCTACTTCTTGTCCTCAATATTCTGCCATTAATTTATTTTTGCAAAAGTAATCTAGTTGTTTCCTATCTTTCATTTTGCATTATCTGCTTTCCTTTCCATTCTATAGGTAGGATTTCAATTTAGCAAGTAGCTTTTTCATTTTGTCAGTAATTTTCATTCAATCAGCAATTTCAATTCTGAAAGTACTCTTCAATTTTTAAAAAGAATACAAAATCAACCCAAAAATACTTCCTTTCATGCCTCATAGGAATAGGGGCAACTTAGGGAAATTTTTGCCAAATACCCCACTGCACCCAACAACCAACCTTCTCTCTTCTTCAATGGATGTGAACTAGAGGAACCCTTAAGTGAGCAACCTGCCATATTTGAAGAACCTACAAAGGAAGAAGAAGAAGAGGAACCCATTCTTACTGCAACAATGGCTGAAAATTGAAATGAAAAAGGGAATAGAGAGAGAGTTGAGGGTGCCTTCTCCATTAGGGAAACCAATGGGGAAACTAAGATGAAAACTATAAGGTCCTCTTCCCTACCTCATTTCCATGGCTTGACCACAGAGGACCCTGACACTTTCCTGTTTGAGTTTGATGTTATATGATGTTGACTTAGTGGGGCCTGACCCAAGTTTAGAAGTGATTTAGCCGAGCAAATCTTGGTACTACTAGCCCTTTCGGCAACAGTTTGTAGAGCGCGGACTAAGTTCTCGCAAAAAGTAGTATGGGAGGGTGCTAGAACCATGTCTAGGGATGTCTGATAGGAGGTGATTGGTATGCGATCCAACCTTCACACTTACTGTGCTACGCACATCAACAGGCACCCCACGCCCTGCGATACTGTCTTCGCACAGTTCTAGCCGTCGCGCGACCCATGTTATTTACCAAAGTCTTCCTTAATTAGGCTCTATTGGCTGATTACTTAGATTATTTTCATATATAAGCATTCATACAAGTATTTATCAATTGCGCGCAGTAAATAAACAGAGTAAAAGTAATGCATAACATCAAAATACAGATTTAAGAACAGATGCATAGAGTAAACTTCTCTTTATTAACTTTCAATCCCAAGTACAAACCCAACTCCACCCTGCGCACTCAGCTGCAGGGGTTTGCGCACTCAGTTTCGGACTCTACTAGGCCTTTGTGCACTCAGTTACAGAGCCTCTTCCTACTACTATGACCTAGTACACTTCAGATTCAACTCTAACCTCGAACCATGCCTTCGCTATTCTATCTATCAGTCCCTCTCTTTACACTTAGAGCCTCACTCTATTTATACAATCCCATGGTCTGCGGACCATGGGTAGGCTGACACAACTTTACATTGAATTACAATATTTTAGGGCGGACAACCCTATGACTCATCTTAAACTTCGTGCTCCGCAGCCGCAATTCGTGGAGTCTTACAATATAATTGACCAAAACTTTGGCTTTGAGCCCCAAAAACTTGTTGTGGGGTATCCCGTGCCCAACAGGCCCCCAACACAATCATCGTGACTTGTCCTGTTTCACTCTGCTCATGCAGGGATCTTGGCACGGAGCCCCTCCAACTATGCCTGTGCTGCATGAAGGTCTGCAGCACACTATTCTGCCATCTGCTGGATCTGCTCTACTATTTCGGCTGAATGCTCACCGTCAGGGGAAAATCCCTATCTTAAGGCATGAATCACCTTCATCTGTGTGACCTTTCCTTCGATATTGGAAGTGATGAGGAAGGCCTCATCAATCCAAGGTTGGATGCGTGTTTTAAGTACTGCCTCTTTCTGTCACGCGACATCCCCCTGTTCCTTCAATGCCTTCGCTTGTTGTAGCTTCGCCAACTGTTGGGTCAGGACAACTGTCTGTGCTATTACGTGCACACCATCATAGTGCACTTGAAGCTCCCATGCCTCTATTTCTAGGCACTGTATGGTGGGGTCCCCCTGTAAGGAAGTGAGGACCGTGAAGGATTCTTCCAACATGGTAGTATAGTTCTACACTGCCTGTCCTATTTTCTCCAACCCATTTTGGATACCGCCAGCACACTGTTCCCTAACTTCTAGGGGTGTGGATGACTGCGCCTTTAATCGCAGTTCGACAATCTAAAGGTTGAGGTCCAGCTGTATCCTCATTGCTTCCTCCTTTGCCTTGTGGAATCGACTGGTCAATCTATGAATTCACACTCCTACTAGTAGATCTGCCGGGATAGCCAATTCTGGGACAGTTCTATAAGCATCATCCACCGCCTGCACCAGTCCTTGAGTCTACACAATGAGTTCATCGCGCTACCATCTAAGCTGTTCCATATTGATCTTTTGTTCACTCAATACCTATAGCGCATGACCTTCTCTGGCGCGGAGCTTGGCTAGGACCCCATCCCTATCGCAGCTTGATCAACTTCATTTGTTGCCACCAACGTGCCCTCCGGGAACATGAAAGTGTTGATCACGTGGGCGTGTAGCATTTGTTCCACCTCTAATGTACTTACTGTAACATATGGGGCCATTGTTCCTGTTTGAAGGGGTTGCACCTATAGTCCTTATAACTACGTTTGTAGCACCCCCAATATAGTGTTCTGCTCCACCATCACCTCTTGGAGTGCGTCCTTAGTGACATCACCAACCGTTTCGCCAATGTCAAAAATATCACCTTCTGTAAGCATGATTGGGTCAATGGATGTCTTGGATGCCTTAGTCTTCTTTCTGGGGATTGGTTTCTCATGGATGTACGACCGTTTCAACTGTTGCGAGGTAGTTTCCGGATCCACGTGCTCTTTGTCCAGTTTGATGTCCTCAGCCCCCTGCCCTGTGGACATTTCACAGCCCCCCTCAGCCTCTTTTATTGGCGCTATTGTTGTTTCTGCCATATGCACTGCTGCTGCTGCATCAACATTCTTCTGTTGTGTGGCTGCTTTTGCTGCTGCTTGTTCCTGGCACCTCTTTTTGGCCAGCTACATGATGCGCAACTTGGCGTCCTTCTTCCTTTGTTGGGCTGCAGCCTTCTCCATTCCTGCCAAGTCTGAGGTGCGCCACTCTGGAGGCCATGTTTCCAATGCTGTGAGGATGGCATCATCAGTAGCAATAAATGGAAGCTTTGTCCATTCCTTTGCCGGATCCTTCCATGCCTAGACATGAATGTTGTGCATGTCCACTTTAAAGTCTGCAAAGCTCTGCAGAGTGGCGTACATTGTGGGAGAAAACCGTGGTCTTATATTGATCCACATTCGGACGATTACCTCCATAAGCACCCAAAAAACCTTGATCACGTGAATCTGCTTTGTGTCCTTCGTGGCCCAGAGTGAAGCGTACTTCATGGCCTCAGGTAGGTCCTAGTTGATAGGCCAGAACTAGCTATCGACCAATAGTTCACCTACTACCAGCAAGATGGATAATAGCAACCACGTGTAGTGGAAGGTCTTACCCTTCTCTTGAGCTTCCTTGCAGTTCATCAAAAATTCCTCACAGAGGAACTCAGCCCAGTTGAACTGGACCCCCTCCGCGTACTATTTGGCCAATACAACCACAGGCGCGGGTACCTCATCGACATGGTACTTCCGCATTAATTTTCTGACCAAGAGCTGGGTGGATACGCGCACACCTTTGGCCTTGATACTCGCAATTGCATAGCCACGCTTCTTCTTTTCCAGCTTGTATTTGGTTTTCATGGTTTTCGCGAAAGCCAAATCGCTAATTTTACCAGCTATTTCCCTAGGGTCCCTGTCCTTACAAGGAAGCTGAGAAATCCTATGAATAAGTTCCGCCATGATGGTAATAGGCTCCTATAGCCATAGATACCCATCATGCAGTAGGCACAACAGCTTCCTGATGACGAAAATGGTGATGGGGGCATGGTGAAAGTGGGGTATCCATCGTAGATGAAGTAACCTAGCGTTCTCCACATCGTGCAACCATTTTTGTGGCTCCAGCATGATCACTGGCCCCTCCAACTTCTGTTTCATCAAGATTTCCGCTGCTAGGTGCGGGAACTTCTCGTTGTCTGTGAGGTCCCAATCTTCGAATTTCAGGGTAGGCACCTGGCCGAGGGGTGGGCCTTCAAAAGTAATGCTGTTGGGGAGGAGCGAGGTTTGGAGTGCACTCTTTGTGGCCTCCAGGTCTTTGGCTACCCTAACTTTCCCTTTCCACGGAGGGATGCACATGGGTAACTTTGTTGCAAAATGTATTCATGGGACATCCTCCTCCACATCGTTTTGCGCCTCTATTTGATCGATTAGAGCATGTAAGTCTTCCTCCTCTTCATCTGATTCAATGGTGACGACTTTGCCTTTTTCTTCCATTGACAACTTGTCAAACTATGGGTTTCTTGGGGATATGCGGACTGGTCCCATAGTCATCTTATCTTTATTTGGCGATGGCATCCGTGGTGATTTCGGAACTTCTGGCGCAACCACCACATCTCTGGGCTCCTCATGGACCATATGGGGCTCCGCGACCTCACCAATAATATCTTCGGTAAATCGCACTCCTGGTCTGGTAGCAGTCATTGTGTTTACACGGGATATGTTTTGTTGCATACTCAAAGGTGGTAAGAGTGCTCGATGCTCAATGCTCTGTAATCACCTAAGTGTTGTCTTGTGGTTAGCCCTGGGGGTTTTATAGCATTCTCTAAATTTGAATTTGACCATTCCCCCCACTTCTGAGTCATTAATGCCTTCTTGGTAGCAAATCATCCCAAATCTAGCTCTTAATTCGTGTCTTAATTGCCCACCGCCCACTCCTTTTTGTCTTAAATTGGACATCTTGTCATGAACAGTGACACCAATGGTCACTTCCCAGCCTACCCACGTGGAAACATAGCTCCATCTACGCGGGCGCGACCCTTGTGACATCTAATCCTACGCACAACCTCTTTATCACGTAGCTCCCCCATAGACTCTTTTATAGTCCCATGCTCTCTTTCAACTACTTGGAGCATTGAGACTGTGCTCCCTACGGCTAGTCAGGTGGTTTCACCACATGTACGATACTTCAATTCACCTTCTAGCCTAGTTCGTGGGCACTCCTCAATTACCGTCGGGACAGTCAGTGCCGCGCATTCTTCCTTATGCAGTGCGCTCCCCTGGTTACTTTTTTTGGTAAGGTGTGGTTGCAACCATGGTAGCAGAGTCACAAATTTTCAGCGACAATATTCTAACATAGTGGTATGCTTGTCTGTATGTTGTCTTGTCATTCTTAGTTTGTCGATGAGACATGCTTGCGTGATTTCATTTTCCAGATTTTTGATCTCCGCGTCCATTAACATGCTTTTCTTCCTCAGTCGTACCCGATCTTCTTCGAGTTTGCGAAGTTTAAGGTTCCCTTGCTGAATGGCTTCCTAAATTCACATATGTTTGCCCTCATGTAGCTGCATAATTCCTTCATCTTGGTCCTTACATACTGTCTCAATTGTGTAAGGATTCCTTTCCTCGAAAATTACGGTCTTGACTCTGCCCCTCAGCTCCACGCTCAGGTTTTTTCACATGGTCCTATAGGCCCATTGAACCATTGGCACGTGCAGGTCCAATTAGTTCTTCTCGCTCGGTGAACCCTGTTTAGGACTCAACATACCTTATTGAATGCTTCCACGTGGAACATTTGTGGTGCACGTCACCTTTCCCGCTCATGCGTCCTGTTCTGAATTTTGATCCTAAGTTTGGGGTGTGCTTGTGTGGGCTGCACAACACATGTCTGTACCCATCGAGGTAGGTGGGTGCGCAAGTTGCTTCGTCCTTGATGGCTGAATCTTTTTCGAAGCTGGGGACTTCCAAACTGTAGGCACATCATCCTTCTGCATCCACGCCGGTCCTCAAAAGTTCCTTGATGTCTACCCTACCATCGTGTGGGTGTTGCACGCAGTGCCCACTTCAACGCATCGAATCATTGTTATTCCAGTACTGTGCTTTCAAATTTTCTCAGGAATTCATCCACCACTGTCAATCCATCATATTTCGGAAACTTTCTTGCCTCTGTTGTCACACAATGCAGTGATCTAACCATCATGTTGCAATTCAGCATTGTCACTTCGTGCAACCGATTCTACCATCGCTCTACTTCTTCACCTGAATCTGAAGTGTAGGAGCTTTCATGCTCCCATGAGATCCTCTCATCTGCAGCCAGATTCACCCAATCCTGGTCTTGTGTAGTTATCTTGTAAATACAATCAAGATCATCGTCACGCACTAGTTTAGTGTAGCGCGCTCCTTCGAATGGGTCCAGTGGGATTGCTACGCATAGTGACTTTTTCTCAAAGATCATTTTGCACTTCTTCAGGTTGATAACTCCATTCATATCGATGGCCCAGTTTATTCCTAATAGCATGGGATAGGAATTGCTTTCATTGACAATCTCTATTACTTCAAAATCTTCCTGCGCGCTCGCGCCTTCAATATCAACTGTTGCCCCTTGCAACCTCCCCATGGGCAAAATCTCCTGTTGCTTTACCATTCATAATTGAATAGGGAACCATTGTAACGTGGGCCTGCCCATGCGTTACCATGTTTTCTTCGGTAATACATTCGTATCTGAACCTAGATCTAGGATTACCTGATCCATTTCATACTCACCAATCTATTCAGTCAACCTCATTTCCCTTCCAGTGCGTAATACATGCTTCCCCAATTTCCAGACTATGCACGGTTCTCCTGACCCCGCGCATCTGGTGGTCAGCTCTTATAGTCCTTTAACTGCCTTGCTATCACACAACAGTTTCATCCATGTCTCCAGAAAGGTAGTGAGCATTGAAGGATCCATTCCTGGCTCTGGTTAATCCTTACTACCTGAAGTGGAGGCCTCCGTGAAGCTCTTCTTAGCTTCCATGAATGTCTCCTTTGTGCATTCTAAGTCAAACCTCGGTTCCTTTGCAGGAGCCTTGCGAGCCCACGTACTTTACTCTGGCCACTTCCCCATATCCTGTCCCATGGCCGTACCACTTCTGAGCATCATGTTTACAATTGGGTCCTCTTCACACGGCTCAAACCTGATCATTTGTATATTTTGAGTTGGGGGAGGCTGGAATACCCATTTTTCGGGAACCCTTGTGATCAACGTAGGACAGTCTATTGTTTCATGATCAAACTGAGCACAATACAAATAGAATATCCTCGTCAAGTTGGTACAATCGCAGGCATAGTGCCCCGATCCTTCGCAATTGTAACAGATTAATTATCCATGGCCCCTTCCTTATCCTATTCCACCTCGTCCTCGACCTCGCCCTCGAAATCCAGCATGCACCATCCACACATCTGGGTCGAGGGCTCGCGTTTCGGTCTACATCATATAGGCAGGGGGGTGTCTGTGTATACTTCTACAAAAAATGACAATTATCTTTTGTGTGTTTCCCACCTATCTAATAGATTGCGCAACATAAAGCAAGTGCCGCACTCGGCCCTGCCTGTGCCTCCAGTCTCAATGGCAATGGCCCTCCTCTTGCCAAGTAGTTCACGAACACTAGACAGTGATCCTTATCATGGCCCTGACCTTTGCATTTTATGCACCATACTTCCTCATGTGCCTCTGGCCACGGTGCCCTATCCTGCTTCAAACTTTGCATTTCCAAATACAGATTCTGTTGGGCAGTGGATCCCCCCATAACATGTTTTTGGGGCTTTGTCGGCCGAATAAATTTTTCTTGCAGACAAGACCAATCTCCCTAGTATCAATAGATATCTAGCAACAAGCAGGACAATCATATCTACCTTTCTCTAAATATATTGCAATTCATTAATAAAAACTAAGAGGTGTTTTAGACCCTACCTTAAGTCCAACGCTAGTTTGTGGCAGCCACGCTTCGACCATCCGAAAGAGTTTCCTTTTGAGAACCTCCAATCACAAACAAGCACACATCAAATAACACCTGCATAGCCAATATAATAAATCATATTCATCATGGTGATCAAGGAATCCATGAAATAAACCATAAAACACAGCTTATCGAGAAAAATAAAATTGATTGTATTAACTTTGAAAAAGAAGAACTTTACAACCTTTGGTGCCTTGATGTTGTACAAGCTCCTCCCGGGGTCCAAAACAAGAATCTCCTTTACTTTGATAAGCCTCGCACTCTTCCAAATTAGATCAACAAGGTATGTAATCTTTCCTCACAAAGCTCAATTAGGAAGACTAAATTCCAGCAGCATTTCACCTCAAAAATCTTCAGCTTTCCACCTCCCTAGTAACCAACCCAATGCTTCATTTTATAGTGCAAAGGAAAGAGGTTACAGGTCCACCTATGAAGGGATAGAGTCCTCCTTCAAAGGGATAAGCTCCTCACATCAAGGGGTTAGCTCCTTAAGGTATGGGATGCATGAACATTAAAGGAGTGAACTTGCCACCTCAAGATTCCTTCTAGAAGCTTCCAGAAATGACTCAAAGTGAGTTTTTAAGAATGTACTTGCGCCTTTTTGACTTTTACAGGGTTCCGCACCCATTACACAGAGACAGAGCGGTTAGGTATGTAGGGGACATGACCAGTAGGTGCGGGACCGCAGGTAATGCTAAGAGAAAGTGCAGAATCAGAGTTTTAGAGACTTTTAAGGGCTTTCTCTTATTTTCAAGGCTTTACATGAAGAATTGAGGTTTAAGACTTGCAGAGGAAAGTATGAGTGGTGATAGACT
Organism: Pinus tabuliformis; assembly: GCA_031772625.1. Taxonomy (NCBI): domain Eukaryota; kingdom Viridiplantae; phylum Streptophyta; class Pinopsida; order Pinales; family Pinaceae; genus Pinus; species Pinus tabuliformis. The sequence goes on along the minus strand of CM062816.1, from coordinate 509,807,293 downwards.
CACACTGATTGCAAAGTGTCATGGTGACAATTTTTTGTGCAATAGATTTCCCCCTAATGTGCGAAGTCTGTAATAGATGAGGATGGCATTTGTCATCTAAGAAGAGTGAAGTACTTTATCATTTCAAGGATCATCCTGTGGACACCCTGATTGTAACTTGTAAAAACATTCAATACAAAATATATATATGAGAACATATCATCGCTGAGGTAGGCATTCCCATACTCAGATCAAAACTGACTACAAAACTAACTAAACTGCTCTGATATAGGAATGATTTTGTAATACATCACAAGTATAGAAATATGTAGATACAGTATGGGCACAGCCATCTGTTTATGAATAGTCCACTGTATAATGAATAACAAAATTCCTCGCAGCCTAGATGGTGGAAACTAGATCCAGGGTCTTGATTTCTACTTCCCGAACTAATACGATTCTATCCATGTGAATGAATGTGTCAAAGTCGAACATGGTAGAAACCACTTGATTACTAGTCAATGATGTGAACTGTTAACAAGTGTGAGAGAAACCACCAATAATGTCAATAGATCTCTACTCAGTACAATCCATGAAATGTGAATAGATGATCTGATGTCGAACATGTCATAGAATCCTTTGATCGAAGGTCAATGATGTAACCTGTTGTTGAAGGCAAGAAACCTGCCATTGAGGCATGCAGATTCCAAGGTACTGATGATTTCTAGATCATATTTCTAGATAATGCGCTGAAGTCGATAGGAAGTAATCCGTTGTAGGAAATCCCACAACACGAAATCATAGATCAAGTTTGAAGAAATATATTTGGCAAGGACTAACTCAAGGATGGTCAAGATGGATGACAGATATTTTGTAGATGAATGGTTTATTTGAACTGACCTCTTGAACACATAACGACATTGCAGATGGTTTGGTGACAATTGACCCAAATCTAATACCCAGAAACCAGCTAAAGACTTTCAATATGGTTTGATTAACTATTAGGCAAAGGATTTCCCAACCCAGGTGAACAAAAAGTGTCGTGTTCAAGAGTGGTTAAATGCTTTTCTAAAACACAAAGTATAACAAATAGGTTCATTTTTCTCTCTTTTCCCCCACCATTTCTGGCAAGTACCTTGTGATGCAGGAAAGTGTTCCCTCTGCGGACAGAGGCAACCCCTCTAGCCCTAGAGTGGCTCTAGTCACAAACAAGGACAAATCAACAATAGCTTTCCTTAAATAGTCATAGTTGGGTGCCTACCTCAACCGGTGGTCGATGGAGTTCTGTTGTGCTGCTCCAGCTTCTGCTTCCTTCTCCTAATGAGTAATCAACATGAAACAATGCAAAGGAAATACAACAAAGCATGTAACCAGAACAACAATGATCTATTTACTCACAAAGTCAAGAAGTCATGAGCTATCAAGTATATTACATACAAGACATAGGAAAACATCATCGATTGCATTAATAATGAAATAAGAGTAAGCTTAAACCAAAGTCTTGATGTCACAAGCCTTCTCATTGCTCAAAGGGATCCAGCCAGCATGTTCCTCAAGCATTCACTCTTTGAAGATGGATCTCCCAACACACAAGTTTCTCTCACTCACAAGTTTTACACAAGATTAAGGGCACTTCACAACCTTCCACAAGCTATCAACAATACCACACTTGTCACACTCACACCAGCTATCTAGCAAACTCACAAACACTAACAACCTTGCTCCACTAGCCAATTATCAACAACTATCCCCAAAACTAGCAGTGCATAGCAATGGTGAGAGTTTAAATAGGAGAAGGAGTCTCCATGAAAGGTGGAAGAGTGAGCTTATCTCCAAGGAAGGTAGCACAAATGACAGAATAACCATGCCAAAGAAAGGAGGATGATACAAACTATGCCAACAACCAGGTCTGGAGTCATCTAGAAGGCCGACTATTGGAACAAATTCACCCAATCTGGATCATCGTGGGTACATAACTGATCTATAGCGCTGACATCGCTATTGAATAACGTAGCTAGTCAGGTCATCGCTAAAGATTACAAGCGACCTCGCACTGGCACATAAAATCAGACCATCGCGGGAATCATGCGTACTTCCGCGATGACAGTGCTTCTGGATTGTTTAGGAGCACCCTTCAGTGCGTTTATTTAGCCAACAAATGCGATGAGGCAGATAACTTAGGAAAAGTGGGTCATTTGGCAACATCAGAGAGAATTTTTATAATATGAGCATGTTTGACTTGAACACATGACATAGTAGGAGGACTAGAGTGAAGACAGTGACAAAATACTATGTAATAGATGCCCCCTAAAGTATGAAGCCCGAGAGAGTGGGAGGGGTGAAATGCTTTACGAAACTAGCTGATCTGTAAAACCATTTGGAAGAACCTGCATGCAAGTATAACTGATATCTCTGATGATGAAGTACATGTAGTCTAGGCATGGGCACAACCATCCAAAGGACATACGAAATAGGTATGTGGTATGGACGCAGCCATCTAGCTAATGAGGCCATGATAATAAGAAAGTTATGGTCATAGCCATCCATGAAGACTCAGGTATGGTCGCAGCCATCCATCAATGATTCATGTAATCATAAAACAATCCACACAGCTCGAACATATGTAATCTGAGTTCGGGGTCTTGAACCCATCTGAACATAGTACAAATTCTAGCATGCGAATGGATGTGCTAAGGTCGAGCATGATAGAAAGTCGCTTGATTACCGGTCAATGATGAAAACCATTAACAAGCGTGAGAGAAACCACCAATAATGCCAATGGTTCTCAAGATACTATCTAGCACAATCCTCGAAGTGTGAAAAAGGAACTGGAGTTGAACACTCGTGGAATCACCCAATCGACGACCAATGATGAAAGTCAACCTTCAGGTGCGAAGAACTTGCCATTGAGGCATGCAAGCTCTAAGGTACCAAAGGGGATCTCTAGATCAATCTCCTAGATAATGAGCGGATGTCGACAGGCGACGACCCATCGTAGGAGGGCCATAATGTTTCCCCCATCAACGACACGAGATAAGGAACAAGTGGTAGATGGCGGAACAGAGTATCAGAGGAGAAGGCAAGGGTGTAAACTGCAGAAGGATTATGCTCTTGAACATGTCGGCGACACGACTCTGGAGGGTGGCAGCATTCAGATACCAAGGGATCAGAGGCTCGATGGAGACAGCATGAATCAGATGGAATGAGGCTAAATGACAACCCAAACCCGCGGAAGGCCAAATGATGATGTATGGATGTTCCAACCCGACAAGAAGCAAAGTGTAGATGTTCAAGAGTGACTAGCGTCCATAGACAATGAATGATAAACCTGTTGTTGAGTCCAACCTAGTAATAATTTAACGAGCCCTAGGAAAGAGACGCTCAAGTCTCGTCATGGTGATGAGTCCAATGTCGTCAGGGTTTAACGAGTCTGACATAGGTGAAACTCGAAGTCTTTTTCATGTTTAGAGAGTTTGAAAAAGACACGGAAAAGTACAAAGTAAAAAAAGTACAAAATGATACTCGAAAGAACCACTCGACCATTACAATCGAGGAGTACTTTTCGTAACTAGTGACTTTGACCTGAAAAAAAAATCTGTCGGAATCACGTCGTTTCATAACCGATAATGAGCTTGAAATGACAAAGGCCCGAAAATCTTCTTGTTTTTACACAGTCGGAAAAGAGCTTAAAGGCGACCACCCCTTACTTCTTTTAACGAGTCAAGAGGAACAGCTTGGCTATCTTTTCATTTTTCAAGTTGGAAAAGAGCTTAAAGATGACTTGTTCGGATCAAGTGCACATGAAGCTGACATAATTCCACTACCTGAAGCTCTGCACAAAGCACGTCAAACGTAAACCCATTCGATATAAAATGAACAATAAGTGTAGAAACATAGTTAAAAACCAAATAGTGACTAACCATGTGAAAAAATAACAAAAAACCCACATTTACAAAATATAAATTTTTAATTTCCAAAAATTACTATAAAAAGGGGTTAATCCAACCATTTTTACCATTGTTACTGTTCACTTCACTGTGGAGCATTTTGGAGCACCAAAGTTGCCAAGCTAATTTCAGCCTTGTTCATCTACCATTCACCTCGAAACCAGTTCCAGGTAAATAGTCATCATCCTGCGCTTCAATTCCATACCTTTTTCATGCATTTTGAACGTTAAATGTGTTAGTTAAGGTGGGTTTTTGGACCGAGCTCCGCCGCTCGGTCATCGTGGGTATAGCCTTTGGGTCCACGATGACCGAAAAAAATGACACATAGCGCGCTCCGATCATCACGGAAAAGTGGTGTACTTCCACGATGACCACGAAAAAATACAACTAGCGACCTCGCGTCATCGCGTCTGTTTTAAAAACAGACGCGATGACGATGCGAACTTATTTTTTATGCAAATTACGCGTTGAATTTGGTAAACGAAGTGCTAATTCAATTTTTTTCATCATGCAGGTGATAATGGCATTTGTCTGGCAAGAACGAATGCATGATGATAACGACATAGAATCTTTCGCCGATGTGGGGTGCTGAAATGCATTACGAGCATGCGGATTGCTCAAATTCTTCCTGACTCCACATCTTCGGTCACAGCCTGATTTACTGGAGCTACTGATTTGGCCCTAGAATCCCACAGATGGGAAATTCATCATCCGAGGACGGGATATCGAGTTTTACGCTATAGACATATATTTTTTGACTGGGCTGTCCCGTCGAGGTGAGAGACCCATTCTAGAGGGGCAGCGACCCCAGGGTGATTCCTTAGAGATGCTGATGGCTCAAGTGTGCCCATGGGCACACAAGACGAGGAGTGGGAAGGTGGAAATCCCAACAATGGATGACGTGGTCCTTCATGCTATGCTTTTCATGGTGACATGGGCAACGGGCTCCCAAGCCTAGCACGAGGCTTCGAAGACCCATCTCCGGCTGGCTCTTGAATGTCTCAATCCAACCATGTTTAACTGGGCAGAAACGGTGACGGAAAACATGAAGAGGCAACTTACCAACTACCGTCGAGGAGAGACGAAGTAGTTTGGTTATGGATCCATCTTAGTCCCACTCATGCTGGAGCGGGTGCCGGCATTGCAGTTACAGGACATGGATTTGGATTTGCCCAGACCACGTGAGACTAGGGCCACACAGTGGGCACACGTCATGCCACGAGGAGGTGGCGGACGACCAGTGGCGTGGGGGACACTGTTCTGAGAGTGGCTGGAGCACCAGACGATCTTCGTGGAGGATTGGCCATATGCCGGCATGGACTTCTGTGGAGATCCTGACATGCAGTTGCCCGCTGGAGAGCAGTGGGATGATGGTGGTAAGACACTTGATCACATTTTTTGCATTATTATTTTTTATGATGTTTTTTGAATTTTTCATGTATATGTCCTAATGACGAATGCTATGGTATGCAGATGTAGGACCAGTGAGACCTGTCGGGCTAGCTCCAGAGGCGCGGAGGGATGCGCAGGGCATCCTGGCGCTAGCCATGGCTCCCCCAATTGATGATATGGTGGAGATAGTGGCCTGGAACCTTGAGGGCCTAACAGCATGGATTCCAGATTACATGGGGATTGAGGAGGTCCCCATAGCATTCCAGATCCACATAGTAGGAGTGGAACCCAGGGTGCACCGCATATTGAGGCGGGTGGCATGAGCGGTGGTATGTTATAGGGAGCATAACCCACCGCAGTAGACACCTAGGTTCTTAAATCGTGCTGGTGATTTTTTTTGAGAGACGTGTGTCTCAGATGTATGGAGAACACAGACTCTATTTGGACATGTAAACTTATTTTTTGAGCACCTCGGTGCACCACACGAGATATATATATATATATATATATATATATTCCTATGATTTATTATTGTCTTTTACATGCTTCTTGTATGTTGTTTTGATTACATGTTACACAAATGCCTATCTAATACATGATTAGCCATTGCATCAGTTAGCATGTTTAATCGTCGTGGAATATGCTGATATGTAATGAAATCAAAATTCCTTTCTAACAATTTAACACGTAAATATAACCTTAAAATCCGATGGTCTCTGATGGAATATCGCCCATTAAGCCAGTGGACAACAAGCTGAGAGTCTAGGTTCATAACCAATGTACGAATATCGAGATTAATCGCCTCAGCCAGTAACTCAATAACAACACTATATTCAGCGACATTGTTCGTGGTACAACCTAGACAAACACCTTGACGGTTTATCAACTCACCATGAGGATCATAGATCACCCATGCCACAGAGGACAAGTTGCGGGTATTGCGGCAGGCACCATCAGCGAAACCAACGTAAGGTGCACCAGACATCTGCGCAAGAAGCAAAAGACACAATAAGCGGCAATCACGCCTACACACCAAGCCAAAACATGAAAACACACACACAACATCCCTGCTAAAATCACATGTATGTACAAACCAAAGTGCATGAAATTCACGCATAATACTTTTTCAAGTAAAGCCCATTTCGTGGCTTATCTAGAGGATTCCCTTCATAATCCATTAGCTCATAGGCCCCATTTTGCAAAACTCGCTTTCCAATATAAGGCCCATGCCACATGGGCTCAAATTTGCCTGCCCCCAGCTTATCATTCGCTTGATCGTAGAGTAGGACTAAATCTCCTTCAACAAAAGAACGAGGAAGGCCAGCATGATCGAAGTGAGTTTTCACTCTCTTCTTCTGTGCTTCAATAGCTAGAGAGGCTAGCTGACGAGTCTCGTCCAACCGTTCTAGGTAAAGAAGGCGTTCTTCTACTAGAGTAGTGTTGGGGAGTAATTCGATGGCTAATTTCAAAGAAGGGATCTCGCACTTGATGGGAAGGGTAGCCTCCAGTCCGTAAACTAATTGAAATGGAGTGAAACTGGTGGCATCCTTCACAGAAGTTTGGTAGGCCCACAAGGTGGAGAACAACATCAAGTGCCAGTTAGACTTGTGCATGCCAATGGTATGTTGAAGCATCATAACTAGAACCTTGTTGACGGCTTCTACTTGGCCATTGGCCTGAGGATAGTATGGAGTTGAGCTATCATGCCGCAAGCCTAGCTGGGTTGTTAGCTCAGTCATCATGTGATTACGAAAATGCTTACCATGATCAGTGACTATAGCATGAGGGACTCCGAACCGTGAGATAACATGATTAAACAAAAATTATGCCGCTATGTGATTGTCTTCAGATAATGTGGGCATCGCCTCGGCCCATTTTGTGAATTAATCAATGGCAACAATGATATACCCATCCCCCCAACCGAGCGAGGGTTACAGGTCATATAATCAATGCCCTATTTGGCAAAAGGGCCGACGGTAACAATAGGGTGCAATGGAGCGGGGGGCGCACGCATCTTCCGCTGGTAGATTTGGCACTTGTGACAGGAACAAATGGCAAGAATGTAATCCTTGAAGATGGAGGGCCGAAAATACCCAGCACGGAGGATCTTTTGGGCAGTAGCATATCCAGACATGTGACCACCACAAGCGCCAGAATGGAAGTCATTTAAAACTTGCTCAGCTTCCTCGAATGTTAAGCATCGGTGGAGAACAGAGTCGGCGTCGAGGCGGTACAGGGTGTCCCCAATAATACGATAGGGCTGAGACTGATGAAGAATCCGTCGTCGAGCATCCTTAGACATATCGGGACGAAAAGAGGACATCTGTAGATAGACAGTGATATCCCTGTACTAGGGATCAAGGGTGCTAATTAGGAACAGAGTTTCGTCCGGGATATGGTCCTCTAACCAAGAGGGCGCGGTAGAAGATGGCAAACAGAAAAGTAACTCAACAAAGACAAGGGATTTCTTAGACTTGGCGGTGGTGAATTCCAAGTCAAAATCTTGGAGGATAACGATCAACTTTGAGTACTTGCCCCCTAGCAGCTGACGTGACAGAATGTATGTCATCGGGTTGCAATCAGAAACCACTGTCGTGGTACGCAACAAGATATAATGGCGGAAACGTTGGATGGTACAAATGGCGGCCAATGCCAACTTCTCGAAGTAAGCATATCGAGTTTCCGTATCTAGAAGATTGCGGCTGAGATAATATATGACATGCTCAGTTTCATCGTCATCATGTTGAATGAGAACCATGCCAATAGTGGTATCGACAACGGCCAAATACAGAGTGTAGTCACGATGATAATTCACAGGACGCAACAACGAAGCAGAAATAAGGAGAACCTTGAGACGCTCGAAGGAGTCTTGAGCAGCAGTATCCCAAGGAAAAGGGGTATCCCACTTTAACAACCACATGAAACCTTTAGCCACTTCGGCATAGTTCGAAATGAATCATCGTAAAAAATTTGATTTTCCCTGCAAACTCTACAATTGCTGCAAAGAAGCAGGGGGAGGAAGATTCAAAATAGCCTTGACTTTAAGGGGATCCAAACGAATGCCCTCTCGTGAGACGATAAACCCAAGAAGTCTGCCTGACTCAATGCAGAAGACACACTTATGAGGATTAAGCCTGATGCGGTAGTGTTGACAACAGAGAAAGATTTTGTGAAGATGAGCGGGATGGTCCTGGCATTTAGCTGAATGAGCTGGTATATCATCCAGGTACGGTTGCACAATGTGTCGAATATCATGGAATGCATAAGACATTTCGCGTTGAAAGGTAGCACCAGTGTTTTTCAAACCAAAAGGGACATTTTGTAGGCAAAAGTGACCCATGGATAGATAAAGGCAGTCTTGTGCTGATCTGTGGGCGCAATATTGATCTGGTTATATCTAGAAAAACCATCCATGAATGAATACATTTCGCTCCCAGCACACTCATCAATGAGCTGGTCAATGAAGGGTGTGGGGAAGTTATCCTTGGGACAGGCCCGATTAATATCATGGTAATCAACATAGACTCGAATAGTACCCTGTTTTTTACTCACAGGGATGATATTGGAGACCCAATCTATGAGTGGGATGGGGTAAATAAAACCACCCTTAAGAAGCTTTTCAACTTCCGCTTTAATGGCTGTAGCCTTTCGGGGGTGCACTAGGTGTAGACGCTGGTGAACAGGCTTAGCACCCAGATACGTAGGTATCTCATGCACAACAATGCTAGGATCGATGCCAGGCATTTCTTCGTAAGACCAAGCAAAGACATCACAAAATTCACGAAAAAGATTAGTATAGAGCTAAATCTCCTCTGGAGTACAAGTTACTCTGACATGGATATGCTCGACAATCCCTGGTTTAACAAAGATGTCGATGGGCCGGGTTTGCATGATGTTTCCCATGTTCCCTTCAGAAGACAGTTGATAAACTTGAATGGGTGTTTGAAGGGGTTGGGATGGGAAACAAGGTGAAAACTGCTTGAGACAAGTAAGAATTTCCCAGTGGGCAGGGAGAAACGAGGAATGATGGTGATGATTGGACCAAGGGGGTTCCTCGAGAGACATGGTCTCGATAATAGCTTCATCATAAGGGAATATTTCCTTTAAAGGGTATGAAGAAGCATCATCTCCAAGCCAAGGGGAATGAGCGTATGAGTCGAGAGCTTTGCTCGAAAGAGCAGGTTCAGAAGGTGGAGCCGATGCAGCAACAATTTCGACGTAGTTGAGCTCGGTAGGACTCAACGTCATCTCGTCACCCCATGAGTCTATTCGATCAGTGGGGGGAAGAACCCACAGATCAGAACGAACATAAATCATATTGATAGGAGCAACGTTAGGAGGTGGGAGTGAAAAAACACCCATAAGGGCAGGATATTTAAAAAGTCCAACTCCCACACTCTCACATGGGATGGAGGTATGCTCCACAAAAGGCACGTTGCCTTCGGAAGAGGAGGCGAAGAAAGAAAGCTGGTCTACTGTGACAATTTTCCCCTGATGAGGGAAACAAATGACACGAAATAGAGATGAAGCCACGGCTCGCATGGCGTATGTCTAGCTGTGTCCCAGAAGGAGGTTGTAAGTAAGATTGGCATCAAAAACTTCAACTTCCACTTTGACCGTCTTCCCTTCCAAAGTAATAGGCAAACGTTGGAGTATACCATAAGGGTGAGACTCTCTCCCATCAAAGGCCTCCAAGGTCGTAGGAGACTGGCTCAAAGTCGGAGAACCAATAGCCTTCCAACAGGCAACAGACATGATACAAGTTGAAGCACCTTCATCAATGACTGTACTATGAATCGTTTTGGAATTGATGATGACCTGAATAAGGAAGGAAATTTGGTGAGGCAGTCTTAGTATATGGATTTCTAGGTCAAAAGTAATCAAATTCGAGTCAGCAGGGTCAATTCCACTGATGGCTGATAGCAAGGACTTCCTCTGAGAGGGGCAGCTCTGGAGAACTTCTAAGGCAGACATAGCTGACGGAGCCTAGGCTAAGTCCTCAACGATGCTATGGTGCTGAGCAGCACGAGCATTAGGGTTGTAAGAAGATTTCTGGAGTACACCTTTAGGAGGGGGTCAGATGGGCGCCTCAGTGCTAGGTCTCTCGATATGGAGCGGACCAGAACTGGATGAAGGAGTGCTAGAGGGAACCTCAGCCTCCTCGGCAGGTGATGGATACTCTTTTTCCTGAGTACTAATGTCGATGGGAATCGTCTCGGCCATAAACATTTGAGAACCAAAGGGAGAAGAGGATTGGGATGGATCAACCACCATTTGTGTTTGCTGCAAGGGAAAAGGCTCTTTGAGCACGGTAGGAGTCCCAGGAGCACCTTTCAACAAACGACTAACTTCAGTCTGCCTTGGGTAGTCTTTGGTATAGTGATCCTCATCACAGATAAGACAACGATACTTGGGCTTGCGTTTGGCACCTTCCTCGGGTGGAGGTTTAGGGGAATCTTGCTTAGATTGATCAACTTTATTCTTTCCTTTTCCCTTCTTTCCTTTTGAGGATTTGTCCGCCATGGTGGACTGGATGGTGTTAACTTCAGAAGTATTACCAGAATTGGATGTAGCCTGAGAAGTGTTTTCATTCGGAGCATTCTACTTTTGCTTCCCAGGGTTCATGGAAGTTTTCTTAGAAGGTAGATTAACAGAACCAATGACACCGTCAACAGATGCTGTTGGCGGGGCTTTGGAAGTTCCGGGTCTCAGGGCATCAGGAAAATAATCATATAGCGTACCGGACTGGGAGTAAACCAAGTCAAGGTACTGAGTGCGCACAGTAGCCTACTCTTCAGTTACACATGCCCCCATAGCAATGTCTCGTGCTATCAGACCGACGAATGAGGTCGTGAAACAGTCAGTGAGAAGCTGATTGGGAATCGAAAACTTAATCAAATGATGACACCATATCCATTCATGGATATGATCAGAGATATGCGTAGCTGTTGTTTGTTTTAAGGATGTCAGGAGGTGTGTGCCCGTTTCATATCGGATCGGTAACTGAAAATGAGTTAAAAATGCCATAGCCAATGAGTTAAAATCCTGAAAAGATCCACGAGCTAACTTAATATACCATTTAGCAGTAGAGCCAGTGAGGGTCCTTTGAAAAAGGTAGAGCCAGATTGAATCATCAAGCCACAAATTCAACAAACACCATAGATGATAAGTCATGATGTGGGCTTGGGGATCTTCTCCAGCTTTACCATCGAATTTAGGACAATCACCGGGAATCTTAGTTGGAACCGGGGGCCTATACGGATTATGAAGAATAGGATCGTTTGTCAGTTTGGACACATCTGGTAATTCCAATGTTGCTAAAAAGGGTAATTGAGGGTTAAAGGACATCTAAGGCCATAGGTAGGAGATAGTACCAGAGTTCCAGCCAGCTGCTGATTTCCCCCATTGATTTTGTCCAGACGAATTTGGCCCACGAGGGTTTTGTCCGTAGGTATTTTTTTATATACGGGTTATAGGATGTCTGACCCTGGATTTGCCCCCCAACATTCCATTGATTACCAACTTGGCATGTAGGAGCAACATAGGGTTGTTAGAAATTCTGATAAGGACTCACCTGCAGTTGTTGATAATTTTGATACGGGGCAAATTGAGTTTGCCCTTGGGATTGCTGGAAACCATAAGGCGGCTGGGCTCCAAACTGAGCCTGAGAACTAGGATGCGTTTGATAGGTCGGTTGAGATTGAGATCCAACCTGCATTTGAAAATCAGATTGGGTTTGGAGCTCAGCCTGGGGCTGAAAACCATGTTGAGCTTGAGAAGCAACAATCATTTGAGTGCTTGGTTGAGTAGGCCCAGATGGATGTCCTTGAGAGAACTGAGGTTGAGCCATCTGGCCAGAAGGTTGACCTAGTTGAGATTGAGATTGACCCATTTGCCCAGAAGGTTGAACTTGCTGGGTGTTGGGTTGTCCTTGCACAACCGAGGGCTGTCTTGATGGACCAGATGGCTGAGCAGACTGGACAGTTGGTTGACCTGATTGGATTTGAGGATGACCAACCTGCCCAGATGGTTGACCAGACTAGACAGTGGGTTGGCCTTGTTGAACTTAAGGTTGACTGACTTGCCCAGAAGGGTAGCCTTGCTGGACACCAGGTTGGCATTGTTGCATGTAAGGTTGTCCCTGATTACCAGAAGGTTGCGCGAAATAGGTAAAAGATGGACCACCAGAGGCCGAAGGTTGTCCCTGGAAGGGTTGTCCTTGTGGGCCTCCAGGTTGCCCTAGATAAGACTGTTCATAATACTGCTGCCCATAAGAGGGTTGCGCGTAAGATGGTTGGCCTTGATAAGGTGGTCCTTGAAGATGTGCAGGCGATACTTGGCCACCACCATAACTAGTGGTGCCCCAATAAATGGATAACGGGACCGTGACCTCAACCACAGGCTGAGACGGAAAAGGTCTGTGGTGATAGATATGAGCCCCTCTAGAATCATAATAATGAAACGGATTTTGAGGATCCGGATTCTGAAGAGCATGCAGATATTGATCGTATGCCCCCCCTGCTGGAATGAAACCAGAAGAAGGTGGGGCACTTAGTGTAGGATCAACAACTCCGAATACAGATGCTGATGGGCCACTATTTGCTGACCCGGAAGAAGGTCCAGCAATAGTGGTCACAACTGAGGATGCAGTAACGGCACCAACAACAGGGGTTGAAGAAGCCACACAGATAGTTGGAATAGTCGGGACTGAGGTGACAGACACATTGTGAATTTGAGGAATAAAAGATTCCGAGGTTGAAGTGGTGGTGTGAGACCACATAGAACTCGTAAGGGAGGTCCTAGAACCCATAACATCCCTCAGAGCCTTATAGCGTAAGGGCAACGTGAGACCAAGAGGCGTGATATGAAAAGGTGTAGTTTCTGTTGAGATGGGAATTTCACCGCTCGTCACAACAGATTCTTCACTCGTGACAGGGGATGTGTCCTCCATATCAGAAGAATACATTGGGACAAAAAAACTAGGAGGAGTACTGGGAATATATTCTTCGGAAGGCTCCCAAATGGGGTTCCAGTGAATATCGTAAGACTCGTCCTCTGGAGTGCGAGAGTTAATTGGTTGGATACTCAGAATAACAGGGAGAGTATCACTCACAACCGGTACCTCAGGAGCAATAGAAGAAGGAGACCCTTGGTCACTTGGAACAGGAGACGGGATCGGTGATTCCACTAGGATGATGATTCAAAAACCCTAGGAAAACTAATGAGAAAGGACCCTACTCAAGCTAACACAAACAAGATCTAACAGGGTAAATGTGAATCGTGGCCGAATAAATTTTAAGACACAGGAACAGAACTTGACCTTTTCATCTTTAAAGAGTCGAGAAAAGGACAAAAAGATGACTCTAGTCGCCTTCGAATATTTAATGAGCCTGAAGTGACAAGTGCTTAGATGGACCTTTTCTTTTAGGGAGTCCAAAAAGGAATGAAAGTGACTACTCTGGAGAACTAGGCAAAAGGTTTACCAGACAAATCCGTAAAACTGCATATATACCTTGGTAGTCATATGAAAACCAAGTACTTTCCGTATGGCAGTCAATCTTGCCAAATGCTGTGTTCGGTGCGTTACGGCTTGTAAGGTGGTAGACACGGCTTCCTATGGATAAAGGATGATAACCTAGTGGGGTCTCCCAGCATATACTCAACGGTACATGGGAGCGCAATTTCGTGCTAGACCATTATTGAGTCACAGAAGGAGGAATCACCCGACCTTGAATGGAAACAAAAGTGACTAAGTTTAACGACGCCAGAGCACGTCTCTAGCCTAGACCTCTAAATAGTGTGCGTTATGTTCCAATGCATTGTTAGATTTATTCAGTTCATTTTAGAGTTGATCTTGGATTATGTTTTAGTTTTCAGGCCTTACCATATGTATATAACAAATCCTAGGATGCAGCTAGAATGAATCAAAAAATATCTTTTTCTTCGATGAACACCTACCTACAGGAGGGTAGAGAGATCATTCCCAAACCAAGAAAACCAAGACAATAAAGGCAGTCACTCAATGCAAGCAGACATCAATTCCTAAAGTGCACAGATACTACTAATGAGAGATTTAAACATTCGCTTTCCAATATGTAAACTTGAAATGCAAATTCACTTTCACTTTTGTATGCTAAATGAATGCAATTCTTTTGATTTTGATGTCTCTAATTCTAGAAGAAGCAAATAAGCAACAAGAAAGTGTGGAAAAACGGTTGATCCAAACAATTGTGATCTATGTTTGGGTAGTGAAGAGAAATCGAATCAATGCCAGAGATCGGTTCAATAATAGTCACTAAACAATCAACCAAAAACAAGCAAAGGGGAAGGCTCAATCGAACCAACAGCAAGCTGCAAACGAATCTTTGAGAAAACAAGCAACCAAGCAAAACTGATCCAAGAGACTTGAAACAATGAAACTAGGTCACAGAAGCAAGAAAACAAGATTCATTCAACAAAGCTCACAAGAGAGTGCCTCAACCTATAAACAGTGAAAAACAAGTCATCAAACAAGTGAGAATAGAAAGGGACCAGCAGGACTGATGGACTCAGGAGGCAGAATTGAGAAAATAAATTCTACAACAATCAACGCGGGTAATACAAAAGCAACAAATGCTGATAAAGAACACGCCGCAGCAATAGAGCGATGTCAGTGTGGAAGTACACGACTTTTCCGTGATGGCCCGATTTTTAGAACCATCACGAATGTTAGGCGTAATCATGCGATGAACAGGATATTACAAAAGGGTGGACGCGATGACAGCGCGACTGTTAAATTTAAAGCCACGATGATGTTCAAAACAATAACAGGCGAAGCAAAACTCCCAAATAAAAAATAGTCAAATATTCAATCAAATAAGGGCATTTTCCAGATCATGCCAAGAAACTCAGAAGACTGGTAACTAATCCCCAAAACTTCAAAAGAGACCAAATCAAAAATCAAGCCAAGAGTAAACAAGAACAAAGGCCAGTCCTCCCCAGCAGAGTCGCCAATTTGTGATGCAGGAAAGTGTTCCCTCTGTGGACAAAGGCAAGCCCTCTAGCCCTAGGGTGGGTCTAGTCACAAACAAGGACAAATCAACAATAGCTTTCCTTAAACAGTCATAGTTGGGGGCCTACCTCAACCGGTGGTTGATGGAGTTCCGTTGCGCTGCTCCAGCTTCCGCTTCCTTCTCCTAATGAGTAATCAACCTGAAACAATGCAAAGGAAATACAACAAAGCACGTAACTAGAACAACAATGATCTATTTACTCACAAAGTCAAGAAATCATGAGCTATCAAGTACATTACATACAAGACATAGGAAAACATCATTGATTGCATTAATAATGAAATAAGAGTAAGCTTACAACCAAAGTCTTGACGTCACAAGCCTTCTCAGAGGGATATAGCTAGCATGTTCCTCAAGCATTCACTCTTTGAAGATGGATCTCCCAACGCACAAGTCTCTCTCACTCACAAGTTTTACACAAGATTAAGGGCACTTCACAACCTTCCACAAGCTATCAACAATCCCACACTTGTCACACTCACACCAGCTATCTAGCAAACTCACAAACACTAACAACACTGCTCCACTAGCCAACTATCAGCAACTATCCCCAAAACTAGCAGTGCATAGCAATGGTGAGAGTTTAAATAGGAGGAGTCTCCATGAAAGGTGGAAAAGTGAGATTATCTCCAAGGAAGGTAGCACAAATGACATAACAACCATGCCAGAGAAAGGAGGGTGATACAAATTATGCCAACAACCAGGTCTGGAGTCATCTGGAAGGCAAACCGTTGGAACAAATTTTCCCAATCTGGATCATCGCCGGTACATAACTGATCTATAGCACTGACATCGCTATTGAATAACGTAGCTAGTTAGGTAATCGCTAAATATTACAAGCGACCTCGTGCTGGCACATAAAATCGGACCATCGCAGGAATCAGGTGTACTTCCATGATGACAGTGCTTCTGGACTGTTTAGGAGCACCCTTCAGCGCGTTTATTTAGCCAACATATGTGATGAGGCAGATAACTTAGGAAAAGTGGGTCATTTGGCAACATCACAGAGCATTTTTCTAATATGAGCATGTTTGACTTGAACACATGACACAGTAGGAGGACTGGAGTGAAGACAGTGACAAATTACAGTGTAACATACCTCTTTATTTTTGACAAGCTTGAGGACGATAACATTTGCTTGGTTATAAGCTCATCCTTCGGATGAGTCCAACTTAGTTTAAAATTCAAACCCTAAGGAGTGGTTCGTTCCTATTTAAAATTGAATAGGTCCTTTATTGTTAAATTTTAACGAGTCCAGTATAGGAGAAACTTGGTGTTTTTCAATTTTAGGGAGTCAAAAGAAAAGCTTAAGAAAACTCCATGTTTGTCCTTTTTTATAAATTTGTGTCCCCCAAGCCCGAAAAAGTATAAAATAATACCTGAGAGAACCGCTTGACCATTATGATCAAGGAGTACTTTTCATAATTAGTGTCTCTGATCTGAAAAAGTAAAAAAGCGATCAAAGACACATCGTTTTATAACCAATATCAAACTTGAAATGAAAAAAGACCGACAATCTTTTCATGTTTATATGGTCAGAAAAGAGCTGTAAGTGGACCGTCCTTTAATTCTGTTTTAATGAGCTTAAAAAGAAAAACTCGGAAATCTTTTCATATTTTACGAGTCAAAAAAGAGCTTAAAGAGGACTCCAATGTTTTTTTATTGAAAATGATCAATTTCTCCTGAAAAATCCAATATTTTGCACAAAAACTCAAAACATTACTCATACCTATTTAAGATAAATAAAAATGCATCAAAAAGTTACCATTTTAAAGTGAAAAATAAACAAATTAAAAATTCATTTATTCAAAAAAGCTTATAAAAAGGGCTTTTGTAAATTCATTTTTATTGTTTGATTTCAGAGTGAGAAGAGAGAGCTTTTGGGTAAGAAAATTCCTATGAAGATTGCGGAAAATCCATCCATTGGAATCAAAAACCGCCAACTCCAGGTAATCCACATCATCCTTATCTTGCATTTCAACCATTTGCATTTTGTTTTTAGGCTTCCATTTTGATTTTTTAGGGAAAAATTAATTTAGAAAATCACTCGCGGGGGTCCGCAGGCGCAACATGCGGAACCTGACTTTTTCTACAAAGGAAAGAGTCAAGGTTCCGCACCTGCTGCTCGGGAAGAGTGAGGGCCTATGCACTATCCCTAACTAGCAGCTACGGACCCCGCAAAATAGGTTTTAAAACTTCAAATTTCTCCATTTCCGCCCAAAAATTTTTGAACTAAAATGTTCTAATACGTCTTGTTTTTTGCAATGTAGGACATACAAAATTCTTATTTGGAGGAAACATGAGCATGAAGATGTGGACCTTGCTGCAATAAATCATCAACCCTCATTGGATGCATTGAGAGCATGCAGACTATTTAAATTCTGGGCCATACCTGGCATCAGGGCCCAAGTAGAATTTTTGCAATGGCTAGTAGACAGGTGGAACATACAGGACCAATGTTTCATTATTGATGGCCACTAGCTCAAAATCGAGCTATATGACATTTATTTCTTGACTGGTTTGCCCAAGAGAGGTGAACGATTATCTCTATTCGGGACTAGGCCAGGTGGCCAGTCTGTCGATAGTCTCTGACTAGAGTTTTGTAATGACCAAACAAAGGACAAAGGGATTGATATCAAAACTATCTCCTATCCTAAACTTAAAGTGATTGCATTTACTGTCACCAGACTCTGCGAAAGCGTAGCACTGTGTGTAGCTACCGGATCCCAAATGCGAATGGCAGTAGACTGTTATCGAGGTACCATCTTCAACTGGTGCGAAACTGTGTTGGCGAATGTAAAAGGCCAACTAACTAGAGCAAAGAACAGACAACTAAAAAACTTTAGATATGGTTTCCTAGTTGTAAGCTTTGGTCTAGAGAGGGTCTCAATGTTGGTCCCACAGCAACTTTCCATTGAGGTTGGACTTCCCCGAGACCCTAAGTTAATGCGTTGGGTTGCAGTTATGGCCTGTCATCCTGAGGAGGGTTCAGAGGTTGTTCGATTTCCGCCTAAGTATTTCGTTGGTTGGAGAACCAACTTTTCATGATTCAGGATTTTCCATATGCTGGGATGGATTATCGTGGTGACCCAGACATGACTCTTCCACTAGGAGAGTAGTGGGATGATTCAGGTAAAATCATTCTCAACATTTTCTAAGTTTTAACTATTTTTTTGTTTTTTTTTAAATCGTCCAAAACTGATAATAAAAAGTTTCAAATACAGATGTGGGTCCACAGCGACCAGCCGCTCTCCGGCCCTATGAGAGGAGACACCCAGCTACAGTAGTACTGGCCCCATGGGACGGATCTACAGAGACCCTGACCGAATTGGAAAATCATCTAGAGCGTTTGACACCAAATATTCTAAAGACTAGCATAGATGATATTCCACTTAGGTTACAACACTATGTGATTGGGGTCCCACGACCTTTCAGGAAGTTCCTTTGTAGGGTGGCCCAAGCAGTGGTTTCTTATCGTGATCATCACCAGTGATATGATGATTTCCTTTGTAGACTCATACGACATTTTTGCTTTTTGTACTATCATTTTTGCCGATCATAAGGTGTTTTTCAACCTATGATTGAAGACGATGTATATTTGACAAACTTCTATGTTATGCTATATCACTATTACTGGCTATCTTGTATAACATGTTATGGAATGTTTTTAAATTTACTGTGATTATTGCAAATGTCTATTTAACATTCAAGAAGCAATTGCATCTACTAATGTATTTAAATATCTTGGAATATGCTGATATTCAATGTAGTCAAATTCACGTTACAAGAGACAAACTCTCAAAAATTATCTTAATAAAACTGGATTTCTAATGGCATAAACTCTCTTAAGCTGCAATACAACGAGTTCGGAATCTAATCTAACAATCAAACTCCGAATCCCAAATGAAATGGATTCAGATAATAACTCAATTACAACACTATACTCTGCAATTTTGTTCGTTGTTTGACCGAGGCTTACCCCATACATAGATACCAACTCATCAGAGGGTGAATAGATAGCCCAAGCTGCTGGAAGAAATGTTCCGTGTATTACAACAAGCACCATCAGCAAAACCAATGTATGTTTGAAGAGACGTCGATATCTACAATATCAAGAATAAAATCAAGATAAGCAGGAATAATGATAAAAACACTCTCTAAACTAGGCACACTTTGCTAATCTAAAACACACTAGCTAGAAAGAAACTAATCTAACAAAAATATCCACACCCAAATTTAAGCATAATATCTCTTCAGATAAAGACCATTTCTGGCTTTACCCAAAGAGACACTGTCAAAATCTACCAATTCATAGGCCCCTTTTGCCAGCTTTCGCTTAACAACATAAGGACCATGCCACATAGGTACAAATTTTCCAGCCCCTAGCTTATTGTTTGCTTGATCGTATAGTAAGACTAGGTCTCCTTTCGAAAAATTACGAGGTGTAACATTTCGATCGTACTGAGCTTTTATTCATTTGGCATGAGTTTCGATTGCTAATGCAGTGTCATGTCGATTCTCATCTAGCTGAGCTAAGTACAACAAACGTTTCTCCTCTTCAGAAGTGGCTGGGAGTAATTCTATGGCTATTTGCAATGACGAAATTTTGCATTTAATGGGTAACACTGCTTCCAAACCGTAAACCATTTGAAAAGGAGTGAAACCAGTTGATGTTTTTACTGAGGTTCGATATGCCCAAAGTGCCGAAAATAACATGTTATGCCAATTCGACCTATGAATACCAATGATTCATCGGATCATAGTGACTAGAACTTTGTTGATAGCTTCAACCAGACCATTAGCCTGTGGGTGATATGGAGTAGAACTATCGTGACGCAGGCCAAGTTGATCTGTCAGTTCAGTCATCATGATGTTTTGAAAATGACTCCCATGATCAGTAATAATCACTTGAGGAACACCGAATCTATCAATTATATGATTGAAAACGAAAATTGCAGCAGTTTTGCCGTCTACCAAAAATGTAGGCATCACCTCAACCCACTTAGTAAAATAATCTACCGCAAGGATGATATACGCATGCCCCCCGGCCGAATGAGGGTTACATGTAATAAATTCGATACCCCACTTTGCAAAAGGACCGACGGCAATTATAGGGTGGAGAGGAGTAGGTGGAGTACGCATCTTACGATCAAAAATTTGACAATTGTGGCATTTTTGGACCGCATAGATACAATCTTTAAATAAAGACGGCCATAAATAACCAACACGCAATATCTTTTGGGCTGTGGCATACCCAGACATATGGCCACCACATGCTCCAGAGTGACAGTCATTTAGAACCTTTTTATCTTCTTCATGAGTTGAACAACGTCGGAAAACAAAATCCGTCCCACGACGATAGAGTGTATCACCAATAATATTGTATTGTTGGGATTGGAAACGTATTTTTCGTCGCTGAGATCATGAAATTTCAGGCCGAAAAGATTGGGTTTGGAGATAAACAATGATATCTCCATACCATGGATCAAGAGAACTGATAAGAAACAAGGATTCGTTCACAATGGGCTCTTCCACCACAGTTTTAGTATCAGCACGCGGGAAATCACACATCAGTTCCACAAATACCAATGATTTCTTTGCCTTGGATTTTTCAAATTCCAAGTCAAATTCCTGTAGGATAACTATCCATTTGGAATACTTGCCCCCTAGCAATTGTTTGGTCAAAATATAGATCATAGGGTTACAGTTAGAAATTATGGTAGTTTTGCGTAGTAAGATGTAATGACGAAACATTTGGACAGCTTGAACAGCTGCCAAGGCCAATTTCTCCACATGTAAATATTTAAGCTCAGTCGGATTCAGAGTTTGACTAAGATAGTAAATCACATGTTCACTGTTGAATTCATCTTCCTGAACTAAAACCATCCCAATGGTGGAATGAGAAGCAGCGAGGTACAAGAAGTAATCCTGGTTGTAGTTGGGAGGATGCAATAATGGTGCATGGGTCAACGCGTGTTTAAGTGCATCAAAATATTTGTCAGCTATCTCATCCCAAAAGAATGGAGTATTCTGTTTCAACAACCTGGTAAAACCCTTTGTTATCTCGGCGTAGTTAGGAATGAAACGACATAAAAAGTTTGCTTTCCCTTGCAAACTTTGGAGTTGGTGAAGAGTCGAAGGAGGAGGCAATCTGACAATAGATTCAACCTTCAAGGGATCGACACAAATGCTGGATTTTGAAACAACAAATCCCAGTAAATGACCCATTTCTATACATAAAACACATTTGTGTGGATTCAGCCTAATTCGATAATGCCTACATCTCATAAAGATTGCTCATAAATGAGTGAGATGGTTAACTCTACGTAATGAATGGGCAGGTAAATCATCGAGATATGGCTGCACAATGTGCTTGATGTCATGAAAAGCGTAAGACATAGCCCTTTGAAAAGTTGCTCCAGCGTTCTTCAGTCCAAAAGACAATTTACAGTAAGCAAACGTCCCCCATGGACAAATGAAAGCCGTTTTTGGTTGATCAGTAGGGAGTATGTTGATTTGATTATAATCGGAAAAATCATCCATAAAGGAGAATATTTCACTATCGGCACAATCATCAATGATTTGATCGATATAGGGGGTTGGATAACTGTCTTTACGACAAGCTTGATTAATATCCCTATAATCGATACATATTCTTATCGTTCCTTGCTTTTTGTTAACAGGAATAATATTCAATACCCAATCCGTTAAAGGAATTGGATAAATGAAACCTACTTGAAGTAATTTCTCAACTTCAGCTTTAATAGCAATAGCTTTTTGCAAATGTATCTGACGCAAACATTGCCGGACAGGTTTTGCATCCGGGTAAGTTTTAATTTCATGGACAATAATTGATGGATCGATTCCTGGCATTTCTTCATATGACCAGGCAAACACGTTGTGGAATTCTTGAAACAGGGCTTTATAAGTGTGGAGTTCATCTTCTGTATAGGAAGCACCTATATGAATGTTTTCAATAGTTCCTGGTTTAACTGAAATGTCAATGGGAACCGTTCGAGAGATATTTCCCAAATTTAACTCATAATCAGGATGTTGCAATGGATTATGTGGTTCTTTGACATAATCAGTAGTAAAAATAGATGAAAAATCATTTTCAAAATGATCAAGCTCAGGTAAAAATGAAGATCGATGATGAAGATCTTCCCATGGTAAATCATCAACAAACAAAAGTTCACAAATCTGCTCATCAGTATGAACAGGCTCAGAAAATGTTGTTGATGCTAAGATTGATATTGAAAGTGATTCTCCACAGACAACATTCATTAGATCGATTTCGGTTGAACAAGGGTCAGAAAATGACTGTACGGCCTGATATGCAATTTCATAGGGACTCAAAGGCATCACATCACCAAATGAATCCACCTCAGACTCGGAAGGTACGATCCAAGGATCATCAAAAACAATAGTGTTCGATGAAATCATATGAATAGTTGCAGTAAGAGGCGATATGTTAGGAGGATAAAAGGAAAAAGTTCCTAGTAAACTAGAATCTTTAATCAATCCTACCCCAACATCCTTGGAAGGGGTAGTTGTTTTACCGACATGTTGAATACTTTTAGAAGAGGCTGGGTCAGATGAAAAATAAGTTAGGTGGTCTATTGTAATGATCTTTCCATTATGAGGAAACTTGATGAGCCAAAAGACTGATGAAACAACAGTAGTCATAGCATAAGACCAGCTCCGACCCAAGAGAAGGTTGTAATCTAGAGGGGCATCAACCGCTTCCACATCTAGATTAACAGTTTTGCCTTCAACCCCTATAGGTAAATCATGTAGAATGCCAAAAGGATGGAACCCATGGCCATCAAAAGCCTTTAGAATCGTTGGGGATTGATTGAGTGTAGGAGAACCAAGCGATCTCAAACACTGGATTGACATAATACACGTAGAAGCTCCCTCATCAATTACAGTCCTAAAGCAAGGTCTGTTTTTGACTAACATTGGAATCTGGAAAGCCATTTGATGAGGTAGGTGAGGTGTACTATTCTCTAAATCAAAGATTATAAGGTTCGAATCCTGAATATCAACAGCTCCTATAGCTGACAAAAGTAATTTACGCTGTGCTGGACATGATTGCAGCACTTCCAAAGCCGACATTGCTGAAGGGGAAATAGCTAAGTCTTCAACAATGTTATAATTTTGAGCAGCTCTCACATGTGGATTGAAAGCTGACTTCCAAAGTATACCTTTAGCAGGTGGTTTGATTACTAAGTCTGGGTTAGGTTTCTTGATCTGTAGCGGATCAGAACCAGAAGGAGTTGAAGTTGATGGGTTTGAATTAGAAGATTCTGCTTCCTTACCACCAATAGGACTTTTACTACCATAATCTTGTGATCGCGTCGCAATCCTGACATGAGACATCATCATTATGGGTTCTTCTAAGGCATTCGAGGAAGAACCAATCATCTTACTATCTTGACTAGGAAAAGGATCCTTCAAGACAGCAGGCGTTTGAGAACCTTTGACGATTTTCGCAACCTCAGCTCGATGTGGGAAATCTCTTGTAAAATTCTCCTCATCACAAATGAGACAAGGATAGCGAGGTTTACGTTTCTCATCAGTAGATTCAGTTTTATCTTATTTCTCTTTTGAGTTTTGTTTATTTTTCTTCTTCCCCTTCTTTTTACCACCAGATTTTGATTTGGCCGCAGATGATTCTACGACATGAATATCGGCAAGAATTTCAGCGAAAGAGTCTCCTGTCGGGGAATCTGGTAAAGTTATAATAGGAGAAGAATTCTTTGAAGATTTCTTCTTGTTTTTGGTACTAATTGAACCATTCATACCATCAGTGGCATGAGACCCTGAAGGAGTTGTAGTTATTTGATTTTGTTTCGGAAGGTCAGGGATTTTTTCATGTAAAGTACCCGACTGCGTATAAACGAGGTCAAGGTATTGAGCTTGAGCAATTACTTGCTCTTCAGTAACAACTACTGCCTTAGCTACATCCTCAGTGATTTTAGGTAATAATGATTTAACGAACCTTTCTGCTAAAATTTGATCCGGAATAAAAACTTTCACTAAATGTCATCTATGTCACCATTCATGAATATGATCTGAAATATATGGGGATGTTGACTGTTTTAATGAAGTTAATAATTCCGTGCCATTGTCATATCTGACAGGAAACTGAAAATGAGTTAAGAAAGAAGTGGCTAACTGACTAAAATTATAAAAAGAAGATCGCGGTAACTCAATGTACCACTTGGCCGCAAGACCAATCATAGTGCGTTGAAAAAGACGTAAGCAAATTGAATCATCGATAATGGAATTAGATGCACACTGGAGGTGATAAGTCATCACATGGTTTGACGAATCCTCTCCTGATTTACCTTCAAACTTTGGGATATCATTGGGCAACTTATTCGGCATTGACGACCAAAATGGAAGATAATTAATTGGATCGTTTGTAAGGCGTGACAAATCAGGAAAGTCCAAAGTTGCAATAAACGGTAACTAACGGTTAGGGTCGCGAAAACCTTGGGTCATAACACCAGCCACAGGAGGAGGATATCTAGGATAACTTGGAATTGGAATTGCATTTGGAATATTATATCCTCCCGAAAAACTAGGATTAACTTGACCAAACTAGGGTTGTTGAGGTTGCTGATAAGTATATCCATGGTACGGTTGATACTGGTAAACTGGGCTTTGCATAGCAGGACCGAATTGGTATTGTCCTTGGTACGGTTGATAAGTGAATTGTGGTTGACTTGTGACAACTGTACTTGGACCAAGTTGTCCTACAGGCATCTAAACCGAAGTTTGAATTGTAGGTCCCGACTGAGGTAAAGAGGCTTGAGGAGTTGATTCAGGAACAATAGAAACCAGAGCTGTCGATACTCCGAAACTAGGTGGGGTAGATTGAACAAAAGCTGCAGTAGTTGCAGTAGTCGTTTGAGGCAGAGTTCGAGGCGAACTAGGCCCAGACTGATGAGATACACCAGGTGCAGAAGTTTGAATAGTAGGCTGGACAGGTTGCTGGGTTGAACCAGAAACCAAAGGTTGTCCAGATTGAGATGACAACTGCACATTAGGTTGCAAAATCTGTTGAGTTTGAGATGGATCCCACACTGTGTTCATTTTTGGGTATGGACCCATAGAAGGTTGAGCATATGAAAGGCCATAACTGAGTAGAGCATAGGGATGATAATTAAATGGTACATTTCTAGTTCCTTGTACAAATGATTAACCAGAAGGTGGTTGGAAACCTTGAGTTGGGTACTGACCTTGAGGTTGATAACCTTGAGGCATGTACTGAAACTGGGGTTGACCTTGAGGTATATATTGATACTGGGGTTGACCTTGAGGTATGTATTACATCTGGGGTTGACCTTGAGGTATGTATTGTCCTGAAGGTATGTACTGTCCTTGAGGTTGCCCCCCAGTGGAGTCGCCAATTTGTCGGTTGGATAAATCGTTCTTGTAGACAAGACCGATCTCCCTAGTATCAACAGATATCTAGCAATAAGAGAGACAAGAAAATCTACCTTTCTCTAAATATATTGCGATTCATTAATAAAAACTAAGAGGTGTTTTAGACCCTACCTTAAGTCCAACGCTAGTTTGTAGCAGCCATGCTTCGACCATCCGAAAGAGTTTCCTTTTGAGAACCTGCAATAAAAAACAAGCACACATCAAATAACACCTGCATAGCCAATATAATAAATCATATTCATCATGGTGATCAAGGAATCCATGAAATAAACCATAAAACACAGCTTGTTGAGAAAAATAAACTTGATTGTATTAACTTTGAAAATAGAAGAACTTTACAACCTTTGGTGCCTTGATGTTGTACAAGCTCCTCCCAGGGTCCAAAATAGGAATCTCCTCTACTTTGACACGCCTCACACTCTTCCAAATGAGATCAACAAGGTATGTAATCTTTCGTCACAAAGCTCAATTAGGAAGACTAAGTTCCAGCAGCATTTCACCTCAAAAATATTCAAATTTCCACCTCCCCAGTAACCAGCCCAATGCTTCATTTTATAGTGCAAAGGAAGGAGGTTACAGGTCCACCTATGAAGGGATAGAGTCCTCCTTCAAAGGGATAAGCTCCTCACATCAAGGGGTTAGCTCCTTAAGGTATGGGATGCATAAACCTTAAAGGAGCGAACTTGTCACCTCAAGATTCCTTCTAGAAGCTTCCAGAAATGACTCAAAGTGAGTTTTTAAGAATGTACTTGCACATTTTTTACTTTTACAGGGGTCCGCACCCATTACATAGAGACAGAGCGGTCAGGTACGCAAGGGACATGACCAGTAGGTGTGGGACTGTAGGTAATTCTAAGAGAAAGTGTGGAACCAGAGTTTTAGAGACTTTTAAGGGATTTCTCTTATTTTCAAGGCTTCACATGAAAAACTGAGGTTTAAGACTTGAAAAGGAGGAAAGTATGAGTGGTGATAGACTCACACCGATTGCAGAATGTCATGGTGACAATTTTTTGTGCAACAGGCTTGAAAGCTGAATTTTTGTCAAATGTAATGTAAAGACCCCGTGGAATGTAGGCGCAAAGCGCAAGAGTCTAAGGTTTTCCACCCTAAGATATGTAATTTAATGTAAAATGTGTTGGCCTACCCATGGTTCGCGGACCATGGGATTTTATAAATAGAGCGAGGCTCTAAGTGTAAAGTTAGTCTTAGTTTTGACAAGTATCAGATAGATGCAAAGGCGTGGTTAGAAGTTACAAGTAGATCTGAAGGTATTGGGTAATAATGATAAGTAGAGGCTCTGCAGTTGAGTGTGTAGAGGCCTAGTAGAGTCCATATCTGTGTACGCGGATCCCTGTAGCTAAATGCGCATGGCAGAGTTGGGATTGTACGTGGACGGAGAATTAATAAAAGATAAGTTGATTCTGAAATATTGTGTGTCTATGCTTCTGTTATATTCATGCATCTCTTTACAGTCTTATGATTGCACACACTTGTTATGAATGTTGAATGATTAGTGAGAATATTGGGCCCACACAATTAAGTTAAGATCTATAGTAATAGCGTAGTAAGGATATAATATCTAGACAACACCTCTTCATTCTCTTTATAGAGCTGCATGGAAGCAGTTACACGAGTTGTGAAGGACAGACAGCTGCGCGGAGCAGTGCAAGCCTACAAATTCAGTTCACGAACTTCCTAGATTTCATCAAGACATCCCTAGGATGCGGAAACTTGGTTCTAGAACCATCCCATACTACCTCGAGTGAAACCTCAGTTTGCGTACCACGGATTATTGCCGAAAGGGCCAGTAGTTTCAAGATTTGTTTGGCTAAATCACTTCTAAACCTGGGTCAGGCCCCAACAAGCCAAAAAATGGTTCCATTTCCTGGATCATGATCTGCCTAAAGGATGTCTGATTTCGTGCCACTAGAACCCAACAAAGAAGGAAATTGAAGAGTGATTGGACAAGAAGATTCACGAGTTTGTGACACAAGAAAAAAGAGTTCCACAAGTATCTGAGAAAAGGTGGCTGGATCGCTACGCATATACGGAAATCCACGAGATCTTCTTCACATCCTTTCCTTCTGAACTGTATGAGTGGATCACTAGGTTAGCCGATAGCCAAGGAAGGTGTAAGCTTGACCAACCGATAGTGTGGACTCTGAAATTGGTGCGCAGACTAGAGGCATCAGAAGATAAGATCACACGACTTGTGGACCATTGGCTCGATCAGATAATAGGGGGGATTTATCACCAAGTTTGCGATAGACATGACTATGAGCTTTAGCGAAATAGAATGACATTTTCTCAAGGGACCGTGAGGTAAGTACATTAAATATTTGAATACCTGGATTAAGATGTTGTTATGTGAAAAGTGGGTTATGCAAATACATTAATGTTTGGAATGACATGGAGTGGAAAGATCTATAAAGGTAGCGGGGAAGTAGGAAACAGTCCCTTAATTTCACCTTCGTGAGAGAGCAAGGAAGAGCTCACTCGTGTCTCTCCAACAAGTGCAGTCAGTTTGATAAGGTAGTGAATTCCGTAGTTACCACCTCCACCCACGCCACCACCAGCTTCACCTCCTTCACCTCCATCGCCACCCACTCCACCTCCACCAACCCCATAGTTCAGCATGGCGAGCGCGATCAAGCTATCCATACTCAAAGGAGTAGGGAATGAGGATCCGAATCAGTTTTGGTTCGTGGTAAGAGCAGTGTGGGAAGCACAAGGAGTCATAGATGATAAAATTGAGAAGGCTACATTGGTGAGAACATTGTAGGATTGCGCGTTGACATGGTATATCAAGCACTCAAATGACCACCCAAATGCAGGGATAGTAGAGATCCAGAATGTGTTGAACAAAGAATTTGGCTGGCCAAAATCAAAGACATAGTTGATCATTAGGTTTAAAGAGATTGCGATGCTTCCAAGAGAGACCCCCTGGGATCTGGATCAACGGCCGAAGAGTACGATCCGCGAGGCTAATATGACGCTAACGGATGTGCAACACCGCACATGGTTTGTGGCATCTTTGACACCATGCCTGAGGATGATGCTATCACAAAAAATATTTCAACCTAGGCTGAAGCGTTGGAAATGGTGATGAGGTTGCATGAAACACTAATACAGGATCTAGGGTTGGGAGTTCAATAGATCCATACATAACTATAGAATCTTTGCCTAGAAATGAAGAGCTTAAAGCAGGATAGGGCACTGCGGCCAGAGGCACGTGAGGAAGTCTGATGCGTAAAATGCAAAGGCCAGGGTCATGAAAAAGACCACTGTCTAGTATTCACGAACTACTTAGCAAGAGGTGGCCCAATTCCATTGAGACTGGAGACACAGGTAGGGCCAAGTGCAACACCCATGTTATCATGCGTGATCTGTCAGATAGGAGGAAAACACACGACAGATAATTGTCATTTGTTGCAGAAGTATACACAGAATCCCCAGCAGTTGTTTTGTAATTTCTGTAGGTCGGTGGGCCACGACGAGTGTACTTGTCATAACTATGAGTCAATGATGGATAGGACCCTAGCATATCAGATGTAGACAGAAACGAGAGGCCTTGACCTAGCTTTGGGGATGGTGTGCGCTAGATTTCAGGGGCAAAGTTGAGGACGAGGAGGAATGGGGCTAGGAAGGGGCCGTAGACAGTTAATTTGTTACAATTACGGAGGACCAGGACACTACGTCCATGATTGTACCAACCTAACGAGAATATCCTGTTCATACTGTGCCTAGTTCGATCATGAAGCAGTAGATTGTCCTACGTTGATCGCACAGATGTGTGAGAAAGGGGTACTCCAGCCTCCTCCAACTCAGAATATCCAAATGATGAGGTCTGAACTGCGCAAAGAAGACCCAAATGTGAACATGATGCTCAGAAGCGGTGCGACCATAGGGAAGGATAAGGGGAAGCAGCCTGAGAAAAATACATGGGTTTGAAAGGCTCCTACAAAGGAACTTGAGTTTGACTTAGAACGCGTAAAGGAGACGTTCATGGAAGCTAAGAATAGCTTCACAGAGGCCTCTCCTTCAAGTGGTAAGGATCAACCAGATCCAGGGATGGATCCTTCTATGCTTACCACCTTTTTGGAAACATGCATGAAACTGCTGCATGACAATAAGGTAGTTAAGGGACTATGGGAGTTAATCACCAGGTGCGCAGGGTCAGGGGAGCCACACATAGTTCGAAAATTGGGGAAGCATACATTGTGCACCAGGAGGGAAATGAGATTGACGGCACAGATTGGTGAATATGAAATGGATCAAGTATTCCTAGACCTGGGTTCGAACGTGAATGTATTACCGAAGCAGACATGGGAATGTATGGGCAGGCCCATGTTGCAGTGGTCCCCTATTCAATTATGAATGGCAAACCAATAGAAGATTTTGCCCATGGGGAGGTTGCAAGGGGTAATAGTTGAAATCGAAGGCGCGAGCACATAAACGGACTTTGAAGTAATAGAGATTATCGATGACAAAAATCCTTATCTCGCGTTGCTAGGAATAGACTAGGCCACTGATATGAATGGAGTCATTAACCTAAAGAAGCGGAAGATGATATTCGAGAAAAAGTCCCTACGCGTAGTAGTTCCTCTAGACCCAATTGAGGGAGTGCATTACACTAAACTAGTGCGCGATGATGAAAGTTATGATGAGCTAGATTGTATTTACCAGATAACAACACGAGACCAGGATCGGGTGAACCTAATTGCAGATGGGAGAATCGCATGGAAGCACGACAGTTCTTGTACCTCGGATTCAGATGAAGAAGTAGAATGCTAGCAAAACCGGTTGCACAAAGTGACAACGATGAATTGCAACATGATGATTAGATCACTGCGTTGCATGACGACAGAGGCAAGGGAACTACCAACTTATGATGGAGTAAGAGCGGTGGATGATTTCCTGGACAAATTTGAAAGTGCAGTACCGGAACAATAGCAGTACGGTGCACTAGAATGGGCGTTGCGTGAAATACCTGCATGATGGTGGAGTACACATCAGAAGACCATTGTAAGATGGCGTGAATGTAGGAGGCGGATGCACTTATGATTTGGAAGCCCCCAGCATCGAACGAGAGCCAGGCAGCTAGAACGAAATAGATTGCGCACCGACCTATGCCAATGGGTGCGCCCACCTATGCCAATGGGTGCAGACGAGTGCTATGCACGCACATCCCAGACTAAGGATTGAAAATTAGAACCAAATGCAGCACCAGGAAAAGTGACAAATATTCCACGTCGAAGCGTTCAAAGAGCTATGCGGAATCATGAAAAAGTTCACCAGGCGAGATGAACTTACTGGGACTTGCACGTACCAGTGGTTCGATGGGCCCATAGGGCCATAAGCAAAAATTAGAGCATGGAAGTGATCCCGAGACTAACGAGAAGAGACGAAACCATAAGAGTAGAGAAGAATGCCCCTAAAATAGCTGCCATAGTTGGGACAGTATGCGAGGACTTGGGTAAAGGAATTATGCAGTTACAGGAAGCCATTCGGCGAGGGAACTTGAAACTTCGTGAACTTGAAGAAGATTGGGTACGACTGAAGCAAAAAAGCATGTTAATGGATGCGGAAATCAGAAAATTGGAAACTAAAATTGCGCAAACATGTCGCATTGATAAAAGGACAGGACAGGACATGGGTAGCCATACCACCACATTAGATGATTGTCGCTGAGAATTTCTGGCTCTGTTAGCATGGCTGCGACCGCACCTTATCAAACAAAGTAACCAGGGAAGCGCACCACATAAGGATGAATGTGAGGCGCTGACTGGTGCGAGGGTAACTAAGGAAGGCCCATGGACTGGGTTGGAAGGTGGCTTGAAGCCTCGCACCGGTGGTGCGACCACCTAACTATTTTTAGGAAGCACAGTCTTAGCGCTCCAAGCAGTTGAAAGAGAGTGTGGGACTTTAAACGAGTCTGTATGGGGGCTGCGCGACAAGGAGGTTACGCGTAGGATTGGTATGTCATAGGGGTCGCAGCCGTGCATAGGGAGCTGCACTGCTACGCAGGTAGGCTGGGAGGTGACTGTTGGTGTCACTATTCATGAGAAGAGGTTAAATTTAAGGCAAAAAGGAGCCGGCTGCAGGCAACTAAGACACAAATTAAGAACAAGATTTAGGACAATCTACCACCAAGAAGGAATTAATGATGCAGAAGTGGGGGGAAGGGTCAAATTCAAATTCAAAGGATGTTATAAAACCCTCGGGGCCAACTCCAAGGCAACACTTGGTTGTTTGAGAATTAAGCAAGTATAGAGCAGTGAGCATCGCGTACTCTTACCATCCTCAAGTGTAGACACAATGACAGTTGCTAGAACAAGAGTGTGATTCGCTGAAGTTACCACGGAGCCTGGTATGGCCCATAAGGAGCCTGGAGAGGCAGCAACTGCACCCAAAGTTCCAAAATCACCAAGCACTTCATGGCCACAAAAACATAAGCAAATGATGGGGCCAGTTCGTGTATCCCCAAGAAACCTACGGTTTGGAAAATTGTCAATGGTGGAGAAGGGAAAAGCCATCACCATTGAAACAATGAAGGAGGAGGAAGACTTGTAGGCCCTAATCACCCAAATTGAGGCACAAGACAATGAGGCAGAGGATGCCTCCCAAAATCATTCCATGACAAAGTTACCTCCCTACATCCCCTCGTGGTAGGGGAAAGCCAAGGTACCAAAGGACTTGGAGGCCACGAAGAGTGTGCTCCAAATCCCTCTCCTCCCCAATGATATAAGGTTTGAAGTTCCGTCATTGGGACAAATACTTACTATGAAGTTCGAAGATTGGGACCTCGTGGATAGCGAGAAGTTCCCACAGTTGGCCACGGAGAAGTTAATCAAGAAGAAATGGTTGCGCGGTGTGGAGAAGACTGGGTTACTCCATCTGCGATGGATACCCCACTACCACTGCATGCCCATCACTATTTTTGTCACCAAGAAGCTGTTGCACTTGGTGCATGATGGGTATCTTTGGTTGGAGGAGTCGATTCCCATCATGGCCAATCTAATTCACTGAATTTCTCGACTGCCAGTCAAAGGAAACAACCTCACGGCTATAGCAAGAAAAAGCAGCAACTTGGCCCTCGTCGAAGCTATGAAGGCCAAGTATAAACTAGAAAAGAGAAAGCATTGGTATGCAATAGCAAGTATTAAAGACCAAGGGGTGCATGTAGCCACCTAGCTGCTGGCCGGCAAGTTAATGAGGAAATGTTGTGCCGATGAAGTTCTAGCGTCTGTGATTACATTGGCAGAGCAATGTGTTGGGAAGTAAAAAGGGTCTTTTTCACCTCTATTTACCCTACATTAATTGTCAATCTAGGTACGATTTTATATCTCAAAGAGTGTACTCAGTCTAAGGCGGTCACTTGTTAAGAGTAATGCTAGTAGTATAGTGCTTTTACAAGAGTAAATAAATGCTGGAAACAAACTCTAAATGTAATGGCAAGAAATGGAAATGCTTTGTAACTAAATCATTCATTTAAGAAACTACAACACTTCATCAGTCAAGGGTGCAGTAACGATAACTCTTCCCTTTGTAAAC
Source organism: Pinus tabuliformis (assembly GCA_031772625.1). NCBI lineage: Eukaryota > Viridiplantae > Streptophyta > Pinopsida > Pinales > Pinaceae > Pinus > Pinus tabuliformis. The sequence continues at coordinate 509,773,911 of CM062816.1, read as the reverse complement.
TGATGCAAATGAAAAGCAATCAAAGAGAAGATCTCTAATCTGGGAACTAGATAGCAATAGTCGATGTTCACTATAGTTGCACATCGTTCTATTCACACTAAAGCAATTACTTAAAATGATAATTCAATTAACAGAAAAGGGAATAGCAACTAATCTATTTGAAAAGATTGAACAGCAAGCTTTAACTTACGGAAATGAATTAAACAACAATCGTAATCTAAAGGAATTAAGCAGCAATCTTTAACTCAGAAATGGTTGGAACAACAAACCAAGAATGGAACAACAAACTAAAGTAAGTCTATGAAATATTGAACAACAACTGAATCAAAGGTAAATGCACAACAAACTAAATCAAATGTTAACACACAGTGAAGTTATAATGATGGAATCAGTAATCTGAGTCTTTAGCATAATAAATATTAACCACTGTGATAAAGAAACAACAATTGTGGTTACAATGGAACGGTAGTCCAAATGAACAACAATCACACTCAAAGGTAAACTGTAGCTAAATAAACAAGAATACCGATCTGTAAATGCATAGCATGGTTGCTCTGTAAACGAACAATAATGTTAATTTGTAAAGGAACAAGAAGATAACCTTACTATTCAAATATGAATGAAATATGACAAAGCTAGTACATGAAATAATAAGGAACAACAGATTACTGAATGAAGCAAGTAAAAGAAATCAAACCACACACGACTTGGAATTGGAAATAATAGTACAGGAAGCAAGTGATCCACTAGGGTCGGGTCCTTAGCCTCCAGGGACGCACTGCTACGGTTACTCAATAATCAAAGATGGAACAACAACAAAGTTTATATATTGATCATGAAAACAGAGTTATAGTAATCACTCTTTAAAGAGAGTCGATGATCAAAGTTTAGTTTACAACAGTAGATTCTATAAAACAACAATAGTTTGCCCCTTGGGCTAGCAACGTTGTCCCTTTTTATAGCGGCTAGGTGGAAATATAAAAAATACAGATATTCTTAAGGTAGCATTCCCTTAGGATCAAAGGATCCTGAGGGATTTTCCATATCGTTATCCTTCAGTTACCTCTTCGTGCTCTTGTGTTGATTTGGTATTTCTCCTTCCTTTTCCTAGATTATATGCTCCGATCTGGATTGCCTCGTCTAGATGCGGTTCCCTATCAAAGGGACAACAATTGGTTTCACCTTGTCTTTTCCTTTGAAATGGCGATCTTCCATTTTCTTCATTTTTTGCATAGAAAAAGGTAATAATTAGTTATTCCACGTTACTCACAAATCTCTTAAACTTTATCATAATCCTTCATCATATGCCCATTTCATAATGTAAAGAAGTTATGAATTAAAGGAAAAGATAACGAAATAAGTGGCAATCACATACCTTTTCTAATGCTCAACACACCCCCCTACTTACCCTTTTTCATGCCCTCATGAAAACATTGTAATTGACATGCAAGGCAGTTAGGGAATAGGCTGGAGAAGGGTTCTCAGTCAGTGGTCTACAACCATGATTCCTAGCTAAGAATTCAAAAATATGCCCTGTCTGACCTTCAGGCAATTCATATAAGGCTCTATATCCTGGTGCAGGATACCAAATGACTGGACTTTGGAACCTACAGCCTAACCAAGATGGGCCTTCTCTCAAAATGAGGTCACCATAGATACCCAAGCGGTTAGCAGCTAGCTTAAAATTCTCATAATTGAATGGTTCTCTGTTTTGGATATTCTGATTAGAAGTCTGGTATCGAAATTTGGCTGCTACTATGGCAAGGTCTTTGATGGTAAAGAAGTATTCTACCCCTTGCCGGATGACTGTTGTGTGAATAGGTCCCAATGTTTGGATCACACCCTGAGTTCTCATTAGGCTCCTATGTTTATTCCATAATTGCAATGGGTCTCTAGGTTCACCCCTCACCCATAGATCTAATCCATTCTCCTGTCTTTGAAAGACATTGTAGGCTTTAAGCCACTTTATCTGATTAACACCAAAAGAAATAAATTCCTGAAGTTGGACATCACCCACAAAAGGGCTAGGGTTCTGTTCTATTTCTCCATCTAACACAAGATTGTGCAAATAAAATTCACATAACAATCATTGAACTTTCACCCCGTAATGCTTACAACAGTTTATGAAATCATCAATGGTTTTTATCTCTATAGGTACTCCTGCCTTGACAACCTTAATTTTCAATTGTAAATATCTTTCCATAAAAAACAAAGCATAGTTTCTGGCGGGTGCCCTACATGCTAGAACATCAGTATACAAAGAACATAAGGTATCCATTTGATTTATGACTATGTCTAGTCTATGGGTTACCTTTATGACTCTTTCCTTTGTCTTTCACCATCCTCCAAAGGCTTGGCTTTCTAATCCATTGATGTTCTTCAGCTGCTATTGTAACTTCTGGTATTTTTCTTGAGGAACAATTTCCTCTGTGAGTTTCTCTATTGTTTGTTGGGCTTGTGCCAAATCTTTTCACAGAGTTACTATCCTTGGGTCATTATCCATCATGATAAATTTGGGTTGGAGATCTACTTGGATCTCCTTATTGCAACATCTAGTCTTTATGGTCTGAGTTTCCTTCTCACTAGAGGATAGTGCCTCTGTCTGGATTTCCTTATCATAAGCTGGTGCATTTTATGTTTGTGCTTCTACATTTGCAACAACCAAATGTTGTTCCTTGCGATTTTGAATAACAGGTTGGACTTGAGTCCTCTTGGTCTTTTTCTTATGGGTTTTTTCTTGGGTGGTTGCACGTTTTACCCCAGAGGTTCCTTTTGAGTTCTTCCTCATTTTTAAGACTCTTATTTGTTGTCGAAGTTGCTTAATTACGTTAAGCACTATTGCTCCTTTCACAATCTTTTAATTTCTTCTGTTTTCTTAGAAGGAATAGCTGTTTGTTTTCTTAGGCCTGGGCTTTGTACCTCAGGCATTGTACCTTCGTCTTGGCCAATTGATATGTTTACTTCTTTGAACACTTCTTTAGTGTTTTGTTGATGCGGGAGCATTCAGCCCAAAGGGAAATTATTGTAAATAATAGACATAGGGTTCATACAGTTGTGGAATTAGTTTAATATTTAGGCTTTTTATTAAATATTTTCAAAATAAATAAATGAGGAAATAGGAATTAAGGAGAGCTTTTAGGCATAAAGGAATGGATATGGATCATAAGGAAGATTTTCTATTTTAGAACAGGGAAAAAGACGGAATAAAGCTGAAAAGATGCTTTTGCCATATGTATGCATTGCATGTAGAGTCTTAGAGCTTTAGTTGAGTGATTTTAGGATTTTTAGATCATGCTAAGTTTAATAAATTAGGAAGCCTCAAAGGCATTGGAAGTGTGTGGGGTGTGTGGGGAGTGAGCGTGAGGAGTGAACAAGGATTGTCCTTAGGAGCCTTCGGGCAGTTTGTAAAAGGGCCATAGATTTGTATATCTGGCCATGAATGTAAAGCTCTAGTGAATGTTTGTTTTTATATACATATGAGTATGTCGAATTTGACTTTGTATGGATATGCTTGTGTTTAACCGATTCTAAGATATGGCTCTGCACATGGTGGCAGAAATTGATGTTTGGTAACATTGAATTTGCACGAAGTGGTAATGGTTCTTATTTTTCCTATGCGCTATAATCCTGTATATTAATCGTTGAAGGTACCTTTCTTTTCATTCACAGTCATATTGCTTTGACTCTTATTTTACTGTGGCGCATATATTCTTGGTATAGCAAGAACTCTTGTAAATTTTTAAATGGATGTGGCATCGTTGATAATTCATAACTGAAAGTGCTGACCATATCGGCGTCGAAAGGGTTTTTTGGAACTGTTCCTTGGCTTATATGCGGGTTTTCAAAGCCTTCCGTCCGGACGGAGACATATTGTGACAGAGGGCGAGTTCTGAATGTAGCTGTCGGAAAGATTTAGTTTGCTGTGCATATAGAGTCCGAGGTTCCGTGAATTGGAATCTAGCAAGTCCTTGTTGGGCAAATGCGATTTATGTATATGTGTTGACCGAAACGGTATGGAGGAGCTGAAGGATATATACGCCTTATCCAAGGTAGGACGATGCGACTTATAGTTATGAGCACTGGACAGTATAGGAAACGGAGGACAACGGATCTTGTTTGGTGATAGCGACGTATATTTGTGTTGATCGAACTGTATAAAGGCTAAGATACATAGCTGTCTATCCGTAATAGCAACGTATACATCTATACGAGTCTGTCTATGGTAAAGCGATGCCATATATACATACGAGACCGTGTGTATAATAAGAACCAGCCTATACCAGCGTGATACTAAAGAAAGGGGAAGACTGCTGCCGATATGCGTAAGTAAATACATATATGCGCATGTCCATTCTTAAATGGTGCGCAAGTCCACATATTGTATGCTTCTTTTAAAGAATTGCATGAAGAGTACCGAGTGTTAAAAGGTATGGTTTTCATAGTATTGTGTGTTAATGCCAAACATGGGTTTTATAAATCGTAAGATTACACAAGCTTTTATATGCATGGTGGTCGGAGGATCCTGGTAGGAGCGGCCTGGGAGCGGCCTGGGCTGCATCAGGTGGTATCAGAGCTAGAATGCTCAACTAAAGATGTTTGTTTTTTTTTAGAACTGAAGTGTGATGAATGATTTTTAATCTGATATGCAAACTACACAAGTGAACAGGATTGCGGAAGAGGAAAGAAGACAAGATCATGCAAGATCTTAAGAGGTGAGATTATTTTTCTGATTTGAAATTTATAAATGAAGTTTATGGTTGCAGAGACGGTGGCAGTGAACCTAGCATTCAGCTGAAGGCTGGATAGGGAGGACAATTGCAGTGAAGAAGAAGAAGAAGGTGAGTTGAAGAGATAGCCTAGAGAGAGCAGAGGAGTGCTCAAGAGGTTCCAGAGGCAGTGAACCAGTACTTACCAAAAGACTGAGTGAGGAGAGCTCGGTGAGGTAAGTTGCAGCAAGAGAGGTTGCTGTTGCAGAGGCTAGTACAACTCATGGTGAATAGAAAACTTACGAGGAAGCAGTCTGCCAGAGGCAGAGAGAGTTTTTCTAGAGGAAGAAGAGGTCTAGAGAAATGGCACAGAAATAGGATGACTGCAGGAGTTCGAGAAAGAGAGATTGCAGTAATGAAGGTACAATTGCAGGCACTGGAAGAATGGCTACAAGAGCAGAAAAAATCAAAATAGAAAATGGATCTTTCCACTGAAGGGAAAGAGAGTGATTTGGCAACAATTGCAGAGGAAGTTGGGGAAAATTGAGATTGCCTTACTAAAGAAGGAGCTTAGAGTTCTTATGCTAGAGATGGGAATTAAAGATTCCAAATGCAAATTTGTTCGAAAAGAAGCAATGGAAGAAGCAGTCAAGATTGAAAAGTCTCATGATTTAAAAACTAATGAGTTGTGCATGTTTGCAGGTACAAAACAGGAAGATAAACAAGATTTAGAGTTTGTGCAAGAAGAATTGAACCTGAAGGTTGTTCAGATCGATAATGAGTTAGCAAGATCTTAGAAGCAGATGGGGAAGAAGGAGTCTAATCAGGATGTTGATGCAGAAAGATAAGGACCAGCTGATGATTGGTCAACCACTAGTGGAGGTATGGAAAATCATGTGAAATTTCCAAGGTCTACTCCTAATGAAGTTGTTGAATTGTATAGGAAACTAGATCTCCAGAGAAGAGAGTTGGAGAGACAAAGGATTTATTGGATGAAGAAATAAGGGAAGAGAGTCTTTATGAATGACAGTCATAAAGCAGGATATGTAAGAAGGAAGGACTAGCTAACAGTCTCATGGTGAGGGTAAATCAGCATACTAATGTGATGATAGAGAAGTGGGAAAAGAACTCAGAGCAGCGTATTGAGGAGAAAGCTAATGAAGATTTCTTGAGTCCTGAAAAAGACTTGGAACTACAGAGAGAAAACTTGGTAACTGAATCAACAAGTGAGACCAGTGAGCCCTGTGATTTTAATGCTGACAATTTGATTGTGTTTACAGGTAATAAAGAAGAAAGTCCATCATTTGGAATTGTCTTGAGGGAAGAAGACAAAGATTATAATTTACAACATGTTAATGAAATACTTAAGAAGAAGTGGCTGAAAAGTTTGCGAGAGACATCTGAACTAGAGGAAAAAGTTGCAGATGAAATTGCAGGTGACAAGCAAACGAATGTTGCAGGGGGACAGGAAGTTTGGGAGGCAGCAACATTCATAGTGACAGCTAGAGCAACATGTGGAGCGACACTTATGATGGCAGTTGAGACAACACTAGCAGCAAAAGAGGCACTGATGCCTTATATTTTTTATTCTAACAATTGTTTTGTGAGTACAGGTCTTACTGAAGAAGCTGGAGAAAATCTGCTAGACAAAGAAATTGAAATGATGAGGCGAATGATGATGAAGAAATTCCGGAAGAGACCAGCAGCAGTGAAACAAAAGAGAAGCAGCAAGAGGAAGACAACAGAAGATTGCAAGAGTACAGCTAGTGGAGCAAAGCAGCATAAAGTGTGGAGACCTAGAGAAGAACAACAGACAAAAGCAGCGGCAAATGGAAAATTACAGTACAAGATATGGGATCCAGGCAAACATAGATCTGAACACATGATCAGGAGATCATGAAATTTTTCTACCTTGGGAGTATGATGCGGGAGCATTCAGCCCAAAGGGAAATTATTGTAAATAATAGACATAGGGTTCATACAGTTGTGGAATTAGTTTAATATTTAGGCTTTTTATTAGATATTTTCAAAATAAATAAATGAGGAAATAGGAATTAAGGAGAGCTTTTAGGCATAAAGGAATGGATATGGATCATAAGGAAGCTTTTCTATTTTAGAATAGGGAAAAAGACGGAATAAAGCCGAAAATATGCTTTTGCCGAAAATATTATACGAGACCGTGTGTATAATAAGAACCAGCCTATACCAGTGTGATACTAAAGAAAGGGGAAGACTGCTGCCGATATGCGTAAGTAAATACATATATGCGCATGTCCATTCTTAAATGGTGCGCAAGTCCACATATTGTATGCTTCTTTTAAAGAATTGCATGAAGAGTACCGAGTGTTAAAAGGTATGGTTTCCATAGTATTGTGTGTTAATGCCAAACATGGGTTTTATAAATCGTAAGATTACACAAGCTTTTATATGCATGGTGGTCGGAGGATCCTGGTAGGAGCGGCCTGGGAGCGGCCTAGGCTGCATCATTTGTTGATCAGGTTTTTCAGGGGTAGAAACCCTGGTTTGTTCTGTTGTCTCCTGGGTAGCTTCTTCTTCTACCTCTTCTTCATCATGCAATTCTTTGGGTGTATTCTGACTAGGAATAGATTGTTCCTCTTCCTCATCCTCGTCACTCTTCTCCCCAGATACACTCTTATCATGAGTAGAGTGATCCTCTTCTTCTTCCTCCTCATCACACATTTCCTCGGATGCACTTTTATCATGAGTAGAGTGCTCCTGCGATTCTTCTTCGGTATGGGGGTTGAGTGGGCTGTGAGGTTGGACATACTCACCCATATTGGCCAAAATTTGGGCCAATTCATCTTCTTGCAGAGGGTTTTGCAGTGGACTTTCGCTATGCTACCCTGTTTCCTCCCCTTCTTCCTGACCAAATTGTTCAGTCTCCTCCTCTAGTTCTTCTTCATCGTTTTCCTCCAATTCTTCATTATCCCCACCTTCCAATTGTGGGGGTTTTTCATCTTCTGAATCATGTATTTCCACAGGTTGGCTAATGTTTCCCTGGGAATTTCCCAGCATTCCTCTGCTCCTGACCAATCTAACAGATTCTCTTCGTTTCAGTGGTCTACTCGACGTGCTGGCGATATGTTTTCGTTTTGCCAACCCCCCATCTATTGAGAAAATAAATTCTTCCCAACTACTCTGCTATTGGGCAATACTGTAACTGACTATCAGTCAAATTAACCCATGGTGGCTTACTACTGACTCTACATGGAAGGATTTCCTCTTGCTTCGGGCAACATCATGTAATAAAAAATTTAAGAACGCAGGCAAATTCACAACATATTTTTGCTTTAACACGGCTAAAATTTTGAGATGGCTGTTGAAAATAATACTGAGAGGGGGGGGGGTGAATCAGTATTATCTAATTCTTTTAATGAACCTTCCTTATTTGATCTTTGAATTATTTTTGCATGTCAGTACCATAAAATAATGTGCATGAACAAAGAAAACAGATAGTCACACCAAAGAACACAAGATGTAAGGTGGAAACCCAATGTGGGTGAAAACCACCTGCTGCAATATGTCTCTATCTTCTTTCAAATTAGAAACTTCTTTTACAATGATTTTGTACTGGTGCAGTCCTTTACCAGTACGCAGGCTGCAACCTGCAGAGAGCTACAACTCTCTCTCTCTCTCGTTTTCCAGTCTACTCCTGGAAGGGAGCTACAACCCCCTACTTCTTTTCATAAAGCATCATATGATCAACAAGTACATAACAGTTACAGTCCACTACAGATATCAGATCAGCAATAACAGAAGTAACCCAGAACACCTTATCAACATAGAAATTCAATCAACAGAATATCTTAAGACAGAGACGCAGTTTTTCCTTCTGTGGCCTGCGACCAGACGCAGTTAACCTTCTGCTCCCTTGCGTCCACACGCAGATATCCTTCTGCTGCGCTGCGTGCCCACGCACTGTTCCTTTAACTGCTCTGCGTTCTGTTGCTTCAGGGACGCATCTAGAAACATTATCGCGCCGTGTCTTTCTGCTACAGGGACGCACCCAAAAACACTATTGCGCCGCGTCCTTTTGCTTCAGAGACGCACCTGAACCTTGATCGCTCTGCGTCCCCACGCAGATCTCCAGTCACTGAACTGCGTCCCAGACGCACCTGAACTTCGTCTGCCCTGCGTCCCCACGCAGATCTCTAGATTCTGCACTGCGTCTCGACGCGCTTTCCTTTCACTGTACCTGCGTCCCTTCGGGTATGAATGATTTCAAGACTTTAAGTGTAACCCAAACAGTCAGATCTACAGATCTGATCTTGCGCCAAAGGGATCTCAGTCCTTCAGTAGATTCGCCTTTTAGATCTAGACCAGATCTCACCCAATAAGATATTCAACCAAAGACATCCCTAAACCAAATGATCTCCTTTGCTTTATATAGGCAAGCTCCTCCTCAAATCATGGAACAATACCACGAGCCGACACCACAATAACACAATACCGTCGGCTAGATACCAAGAGTAAAACACAAGAAACCCCCACGTGTGCTTTTCTCTGCCTTAAAATGTGTGCACTGGGTGGACGCACCTCCTAAACGGCTGGCCTGCGTCTCTGGACGCGGCTTCTGTATGGTGTACCTGCGGGTACGCACTTTCTGTAAGGTATACCTGCGTCCTCCTTAATTTTCAATAAAATGAGAGCCTTGCCACGGGAGTTTCCATCAAGTACAACATCTGTAACATATAGCCATACCAGAAACATAATGCCAACAATCTCCCCCTTTGGACTTGATGGCAACCTCACAAACTTCAGCTTCATTCTCCCCCTTTGACATCAAGGGCAAAGGGGTATACTCCCCCTAAGATCATGCTCCCCCTGAAAAAGAACCAGATCTGCAACAAAGAACCATAATCCACCATGAAAGAGATAGAGACATATTGCAGCTATTTCCAAGATCTCCTTCTGACCATCCTCCATAATGCCAACAATGCATTATATGCTCCCCCTGAACCTGTGAGCCAACCATGACTGAACCATTTCCTGAGTCTGTTCTGCTCCCCCTGAGTCTGAGCCAACCATGACTGAACCTGAGTCTGTTCTGCTGCCCTTTCTTCATATACGCGACTTTGCAGCCTGTAACTCGCGTATATACGCGACTTGCCTTCATTATATCAGCGTATGCAAGATGGAATACTGAATTTCATCACTTTCAGATTCCCCTGTGTCTGTTATGTCCGCTGTTTGAATTATGCCACACCTTTCTGTCTCTGTCTTCTTCAATTCCTGCAACTGTGATGATGTATGGTCCTTTTGTTTTGAATTTTGAAATCTGCTCCTGCATTCCCTTGCTTTATGCCCATAGTTGTTGCATGTATAACATCTTACATTTTTCATGTTCATTCTATCACAATCAATTTCTTTGTGTCCATATGCATTGCAGGCAAAACAATATCCTCTGAAATACCTGGGATGCGATGATCTTTCTTGAACCATTCTACTTCTACATCTGGCTGCAACATGTCCAAGATTATGACATACATAACATTCAACATTTTTCAGTGGAGGAAATAATCGTCTATCACGTCCATAGTTAGGAGTAAAGGATCTTCCTTGAGGAATTTCTTTCCTTGGTTGTTCCTTGTTGAGCATTTTAGATTTCTCATTAGAGTTTCTTGCCTCACCTTGTGAACTAGATTCACCTTCAACATATTCGTGAAAACCAAGACCAGTCTTGATAGCAGGAGACCTTTGACTATTAAGAATATCATCCAAGACTTTAGTACTATCTTGAAATCGTAAAAGCTTATCTTTTTCTTCTATTTTACCTTTCAAGATATTTACCTCAACTTGATGTTGTTCTTCCTTTTTCAGATATTGATTCCTTAGGTCTTCTTCATCTTTTCTTCCTTCTTCCACTTGTCGCTTTAGTTTGGTCACTTCATGTTCTTGATCTTCAAGATCTTCTCTGTTCTGTTCTCTTGATTTTTTAAGATCTTCTTTTAGAGAGAGGATCTTTGATTCAAGTTTCTGAATAGTTGTACTCTGATCCTTTACTATTTCCTGCAATTGCTCCCTTACCCTGATTTCTGTCTCCAATTGTTCTTTTAATTTGGCAACTTCAGTTTCTGCATTCTTCTCTTCATGTGCCATGAGACTTTTAATATCTTCGCTATTATTGGATGAAGCATTCTTCTTCTTATGTGCCATGAGACTTCTAATATCTTCACTATCATTGAATGAACTTTTAATATGGGTATAATAGCTTCTACCATCTTCTTCAGATATCTTTCCTTTGTTATGAGGACATCTAGCAGCATAGTGACCAACTCTACCACATAGAAAACATTTGAAAGGTAGCTTACCTTTGAACCGTCTAGTTCCCCGTTCAAGATTCTTGACAAAATTTACCTCATCTTCTTCCTCTGACACTTCGAATGCAGCCTTTGGTGGTACCTCTTGTCGCATTTCAAAAGCAGTTAAGATCCCATGAAGTTGTGACATGGTGATTTTCTGCACATTCTCCTTTTCTTCTATGGCAGATACTTTAGAATCAAATTTAGCAGACAAAGATCTCAAAACTTTTTCAACTAAGACAACTTCCTCAAATTCTTCACCCAGATCCCTCATACAATTCACAATCTCATCCATACGCAGGAAATAATTAGCTATGCTTTCATTATTACGCATCTTAAGAGTTTCATACCGGATTCTGAGAGTTTGAAGCTTTGCTCTTTTTACCTGATCATCTCCTTCGTAGCTTGTGACGATTTTGTCCCATATTTCCTTAGCTGATTTGAAATGCATGATCTTCATAAATTCTGATTGAGTCAAACTACTCAATAGGACAGTAACAGCTTTGGCATTGAGCTCATATTGCTTTTTCTCTGCTGGATCTGTAGGAGTTGCTGATGGGAATTTGTATCCTCCTTCTACGATTCCCCAAACTTCTGCTCCAAGTGATTGTAGATATGCAGTGGTTCTTATCTTCCAGTGAGTAAAATTGTTCCCGTCAAAGACTGGTGGCCTGATGTGTGCTTCTCTTTCTGGATTAGCCATTCTGATGGATCTTTTCCTTCAAGCGATCAAGCTTCCTCAGAAGGACCTGCTCTGATACCAATTGTTGGAAATAATACTGAGAGGGGGGGGGGTGAATCAGTATTATCTAATTCTTTTAATGAACCTTCCTTATTTGATCTTTGAATTATTTTTGCATGTCAGTACCATAAAATAATGTGCATGAACAAAGAAAACAGATAGTCACACCAAAGAACACAAGATGTAAGGTGGAAACCCAATGTGGGTGAAAACCACCTGCTGCAATATGTCTCTATCTTCTTTCAAATTAGAAACTTCTTTTACAATGATTTTGTACTGGTGCAGTCCTTTACCAGTACGCAGGCTGCAACCTGCAGAGAGCTACAACTCTCTCTCTCTCTCGTTTTCTAGTCTACTCCTGGAAGGGAGCTACAACCCCCTACTTCTTTTTATAAAGCATTAGATGATCAACAAGTACATAACAGTTACAGTCCACTACAGATATCAGATCAGCAATAACAGAAGTAACCCAGAACACCTTATCAACATAGAAATTCAATCAACAGAATATCTTAAGACAGAGACGTAGTTTTTCCTTCTGTGGCCTGCGACCAGACGCAGTTAACCTTCTGCTCCCCTGCGTCCACACGCAGATATCCTTCTGCTACGCTGCGTGCCCACGCACTGTTCCTTTAACTGCTCTGCGTTCTGTTGCTTCAGGGACGCATCCAGAAACACTATCGCGCCGCGTCTTTCTGCTACAGGGACGCACCCAAAAACATTATCGCGCCGCGTCCTTTTGCTTCAGAGACGCACCTGAACCTTGATCGCTCTGCGTCCCCATGCAGATCTCCAGTCACTGAACTGCATCCCAGACGCACCTGAACTTCGTTTGCACTGCGTCCCCACGCAGATCTCCAGATTCTGCACTGCGTCCCGGCGCGCTTTCCTTTCACTGTACCTGCGTCCCTTCGGGTATGAATGATTTCAAGACTTTAAGTGTAACCCAAACAGTCATATCTACAGATCTGATCTTGCGCCAAAGGGATCTCAGTCCTTCAGTAGATTCGCCTTTTAGATCTAGACCAGATCTCACCCAATAAGATATTCAACCAAAGACATCCCTAAACCAAATGATCTCCTTTGCTTTATATAGGCAAGCTCCTCCTCAAATCATGGAACAATACCACGAGCCGACACCACAATAACACAATACCATCAGCTAGATACCAAGAGTAAAACACAAGAAACCCCCACGTGTGCTTTTCTCTACCTTAAAATGTGTGCACTGGGTGGACGCACCTCCTGAACGGCTGGCCTGTGTCTCTGGATGTGGCTTCTGCATGGTGTACCTGCGGGTACGCACTTTCTGTAAGGTATACCTGCGTCCTCCTTAATTTTCAATAAAATGAGAGCCTTGCCACGGGAGTTTCCATCAAGTACAACATCTGTAACATATAGCCATACTAGAAACATAATGCCAACAATGGCGTGGTCTTACCACATCTTTTCTGCCATCACAAGTGATGTAGCTTTGGATAATTCTCATCAATTCTGCCCATGGATCACCCAAGGTTGCTGGTAGGACTCCTTTCCCTTTGACAATAAGGTTCTACCCTTCATCCTGGAAGATGGTTATGGTGTCTCGCAGTCTCACCTTTTTCAGAGTCCACACAGGTCTAGTGGCTGGTAGTCCTGAAACTTCAGCAATTATGTCATCTATGACTACTATCTATCTCCCTCTCACCATGGAATGATTTTCTTGCAAGTTCTGCAGAAACTTGATTGCCACCGTCTCATTGGATTGCTATAGACGGTTAAGGTAAGCTATCCATCCTGCCCTTGCTAGAATTTCTCGTGCAGCATCAGAGACCATTAACACCTGTGGCTCACTGTGAATTGATCTTCCTCCCATGCTTAGCACACTGTAAAAACATAGAGATGACAATGGAATAGCAGGCTATTCAAATATTTAGCTCACTATTAAGAAAACGCAGAGAAGATAATGGAACATCAAGTTGTTCAAATTTGTAACTTGCTGCTAATTTTGGTAGAGAAAAATACAAAATGGCATTGGAACAACAAGCCATGCATATTGGGAAACAAAATACCATTAGGCTTGCTATTCCCGAGTTTTGGTGAAGTCATAATACCTCCGAATAATGAGATGACATGTATGCCAGTGAATTATGGAGGTCACCTGTGCCCCCCTGAAATGTGATAGGCCGTCCTCGGTCGTCAAATAAAGGAGTAGCATGCTAAACTGCCATCATATTGTGGAATAAAGGAACAACGTATAGATTTATGACATGTTTACAAAAATAAGGGGATTATCGAAATTGAGGCGTATTATAGAATCGCTAATAAATGTGGAAATGTCATGATATGATGCGAAAAATGGAGGATAGGATAGTTGATGTGAATAAAAGTTCTTATGTGGTCATTACCGACTTTTACCATCATGATTGATTTTTAATGATTTTCATGTATCACAGGTTCGGAAGGGTTATATACATAATCTCATTTGAAACCATTTATAAAGATATAAGAAGAAGGGTTTTATAATGACTATTTGTGTATAAGAAATATGATTTCAATACCATTAACAAAGCTCTGTTTCGCACAGGTGTCCATAACCTTGACAGAGTTGCTTATTTCACCCTTGGAACCATAATCCTTTGTGTATGCCTAGGAAAGTGTTGTGCAATGTCAGAATGGAGGCCATTGTGGTGGCTTGATAACTAGATGAATCACAATGCCATTCACTAGGAAGGAGTGAAAGGTGGTCAGGCCGGCTCGTGATGAGACCTTTTGTTCCAAGGACTTTTTTATTTTTTTGATGTGCCTCTTGGATCATATCTCTAGTGTGGTGGCCATAGTGGGAATGCCACTTCACTTTCTTCCTTATGATCATGGTAGGCTAGCTCTTGATGAGACCCCCTATCCTTCATCTGACAAATCATGTTAGTAATCATATAGATAAACATTTTTTCTTTTATATAGCACTTTTCCTATTTATATACAGAGGGTGGCTCAACACTCCTTAAGAGTAGGGATGGTGGAAGAAGTCTGAACATCTCAATAGAGAAAAATATGCCCTTATTCTTATTCAATAATAATGATCAAAGAGAATTATGGGGATTTAGAAAGAACCATCATGATAAAAAAAAATCAATCATATTGGTATTAGTGGAAATAATGACAGCAAGGTGATATAAATAGTTGTGTCCTTTCCTCTTTTCTCTTATCAATTCAAAGCAATTTCTTCTAAAGATGACAATTTTTCTTTGATTTGCTGATTTCAGTATCCTCTAGTTTTTGTATTCTTGCATAAATGTATAGTTGTGCCTTAAATGACCATCGCTCACAAAAATCCTCACACATACACACAAAAAGAAAAAAATGCACTCCAAAAGTGTTGTTCTCAAGATGGAACAGCTGTTGTTTCTTTAGAGGGACAACAAAAGAATATTTGCATACAAAAACCGCAAGCAAAAAGGAAAAAAACATGCTCGAAGCTGCTGTTCCTTGAGAGGAACAATAGTTGTTCCTTAATCGGAACAACAAATAAAGCAAGCGCAAACAAAAGATGCGGAAATGTTGTTCCTTCAGAAAGGAACAGCAAAAGCGAAAGTGTTGTTCCTTCGGAAAGGAACAACAGAAAAACAAAAGTGTTGTTCCTTCGGAAAGGAACAACGGAAAAATGAAAGTGTTGTTCCTTCGGAAAGGAATAACAGAAAAATGAAAGTGTTGTTCCTTCGGAAAGGAACAACAAAAATGTGGAAGTGTTGTTCCTTCTAAAAGGAATAGCAAAACGTGAAAGTGTTTTTCCTTTGGAAAGGAACAGCAAAAAGGTGGAAATGCTGTTCCCTCGGAAAGGAACAGTAAAATATGAAAGTGTTGTTCCTTCAGAAAGGAACAGCAAAACGGTGAAAATGTTGTTCCTTTGGAAAGGAACAACAAAAAGGTGGAAGTGTTGTTCCTTCAGAAAGGAATAGCAAAGCGGTGAACTGTTGTTACTTTCAAAAGGAACATCAAATGCAATAGTGTTGTTCCTTTGAAAAGGAACAACAAAGCGGTGAAAATGTTGTTCCTTCGAAAAGGAACAACAAAATGTAAAAAAGTGTAGAAATGCAGAAATTTGTACAGAAAATAATTTACACAAATAGAACAACAAAAGTTATGTACAAAATTTTGAAAGCAATCAAATTACTTAGTGAACCAAAGGCGAGGAAGAGTCTTCTTCCTCAGCCAGAATCTACATGTTAGAGTCTTTCTGAATTTGTTGGTAGAAGGATTCCCGAGTAAGCGGTTTGCAGTACAGTCGAACTCTGTGGCCATTTGCTTTAAAGGTATGTCTAGGTTCATCAATGGTAGTTAAAGTAATGGTGCCATTATCATGCACTTTCTAGATTTCATATGGTCCCAGCCAGTGAGTTTGAAGTTTCCCTGGAAAATCCTGAAACCTAGAATCGTATAGGAGTGCCCAATCTCCTTCGTGAAAGACTTTCTTTTTGATAAGGGTGTCATGCCATTTCGCTCTCTGTTGTTGGATTAATGCAATATGTTGAAGAGTGGAAAGCCTAATTTCATCTAGCTAGTTGATTTGTTGTAGTCTATTAATCTGGGCCTCATTTAAATCTAGACCGACTTCTTGTGTTGTTCTCAACATTTGTATTTCAAACTCTATTTGAAAGATGGGTTCCTTTCCAAATACTAGCTGATATGGTGAATAACTAGTAGTGTTTCTCCAGGTCATTCGGTATGCCCACAAAACTTCTGGCAATCTTGTAGCCCAATCGCGTCTGTGTGACGCAATGTTTTTTGTTAATATTGCTTCTATTACTTTATTTGTGCTCTCTACTAGGCCATTTGCCTATGGGTGGTATGGAGTGGTAATCTTGTGCGGAATATGATAGTTTTTTAATGCTGCAGCAATTTTATTACCAGCAAACTATGGTCCTCCATCCATGATTAAGTCTCTTGGGAGGCCATATCACACAGATATTTGGAATAGGAAATGAATGACGAAATCCTTTGTAGCTCTTGGAAGTGCCTCTGCTTCAACCCATTTGGTCACATATTCTATTGCTACCAAAATATATGTTTTCTGGTTTGATGATGGGTTGATCGGACCAACAAAATCAAGTGCCCAACACTCAAATGGTTCAATGACTAGCTATGGGTTCAAAGGCATTTCGTCAGATTGTCCAGGGTATCCTGATCTTTGGCAATTGTCACAAGCTTGAAAAAATTTCTTTGCATCTTTAAATATTGTGGGCTAGTTATACCCTGTTTGCATAACTTTGTGACCAGTTCTTCGATCTGCGAAATATCTGCCACATGGTCCATCGTGACAGGCTTTCAGAATGTCAAATATTTCATCTTCACGAACGCATCTTCTGATGTGCATATCTGCCCCTGTATGGAATAGGTAGCCCCCAATCCAAGAAAATCAGGTACTATGCTACACAATCTATTTTCGTTCATTAGGGGTCAGATGCTTTGGTAATTTTCCTACTGCTAAATAATTCACAACATCAGCATACCAGGGTGTTTTGACAGTAACAACGAATAAATGTTCATCTGGAAATTGATCTTCAACTACTGCTGCATCCACTGGCTTTGGCATTCATGAGAGAAAGTCAGCTACATGATTCTCTTTCCCAGGTCGATCTTTTATTGTGATGTCAAATTCTTGCAATAAAATCAACCATCTTGTTACTCTACCATTTGTAATTGGTTTATTTTCCAAATATTTTATGGTAGAGTGATCTGTATATAAAACAACAGGATATCCAGTGATATAATGCCTAAATTTATTTATAGCATGAATTACAGCTAAAAATTCTTTTTCAGTAACAGTATAGTTTAGCTCAGTAGGAGACAAATTCTTGCTAATATAATAAATTGCATATGGTTTTTTGTCTTCTTCCTACCCAAGGACTGCTCCAATAGCTGTTTCTGAAGCATCTGATGAAATTTGAAATGGCAGGTCCCAATTTGGACCTTTGAGCACTGGGGTTGTTGACACAAGCTTTTTCAGATCCTCAAAAGCACAGTCACATTTATCTGTCCAAACAAAATCAACATTCCCTATTACTACGTATAGAGGTGCAGCTATTTGAGAAAAATGTTCTATAAATCTCCTATAATAACCAGAAAATCCAAGAACACTACGTACCGTTGTCTTTGTGGTAGGAGTAGTTATTAACAAAATTATTTGAATTTTGGCCGAGTCTACTTGTATTCCAGCTGTTGAGATATAATGACCTAGGATGAGTCCTTTAGTCATCATCATATAACACTTTTCATGACTCAAGCAAAACCTGGTGGTGATACATTGTTGCAACACCTTTTCCAATGTGTCTAATGCTGGGTTGAAATCATCTCCTTATGGTGTGAAGTCATCCATATATACTTCGAGCCCTTCATTTATTAAATCTGAAAAGATGTTGAGGATAGCCCTTTAAAATGTGGCAGGAGCATTGCATAGGCCAAAGGCTAAGACTCTGTAGGCAAATGTTCCCCAAGGACAGGTAAAAGTGGTTTTGTCCTGGCCTTCAAGGGCAATCTGAATCTGATTGTATCCACTGAAGCCATCCAAGAAAGAAAAGAATTTCTTTCTTGCTAATGTATCTAATACCTGGTCGATAAATGGAAGGGGAAAGTGGTCTTTCTAGGTGGCTTTGTTTAATTCTCTATAATCTACACAAATCCTCCACTTTCGATTCTTCTTTCGCACCACAATGAGCGGAGAGACCCACTTGCTATCGGAGATCAGATAAATAATGTTTACATCCAAATTTTTTTGTAATTAAACATAATGACTTTCAGGTGAGGGTTAGGTCTCCGTTGGGGTTGGAAAACAGGTCTCGCATCTTTTTCTATATAAATGTGGTGTGTACAAAGCTAGGGGTCGATTCCTTTCATGTCTGGATAATCCCATGCAAAAGCTTCCTTATATTTTCTCAGTAGTTGGACCAGCTTCTCTTCTTGTTCAGGAGTCAGGTTATTATTGATGTTTAAGGTTTTTCTTGGCTCAATCTCTATAGTTTTGTTGTTTGAAACAGAGGTAGTGGGTATTGTTTGATCATGGGTGTCTTTGAGAGGATCTTCTTCTAGTTCATTGTCAAATGCTGCCTCTATCATGTGACATTGTATGCGAGATCTAGATTTAGCTTGGTTAATGAATTTGTTAATGACATCATCCTCTGTTTGATCTTTAAAATCGAGGGCATCTTCTATGGTTAATGGGGATCTAATGTTTTCAGTGAGGTATGATACAGGATGTTTGTTAGTTTTTATTATTGTTACACTTGGCTGGGCTGGAGGGTATAAGGCTAGGTTCTTGATGTTACTCCCTCTAGTTATGGTCATATTGCCTTGTCGGTAGCCAATGTAAGCATCAGCAATCACAAGCCAAGGTCTACCTAAAATCAACGGGTGTCCATCAAGTCGGTTTTTGGGGTTTATTATCAGAAAGTTGGCAGGATATTCCTAGGAATCAACAGATACCATGACATCATGTAGTGTACCTTCTAGCCTAACCACTGATCGGTCAGCTAGTTCTAATAAGGTGGAGGTTGGTTCTACTGATGTAATGCCCAGTTTTTGACAAGTGGTGGTTGTTAAAATATTAATTTCAGCCCCTAAATCAACTAAGGCATTTGAAAAGTTTTGTCCATTGATTTGCACTGTCACTATTGGATTTCCTAGGTCTTCATATTTGATGAGTGTTTCTCTTCCTGATAATAGGTTAGATAAAGTACCAACTACTTGGACTGTTGGGTTATTTGTTATTCTCATCCTTGGTTTTTTATACATAGCTCTTTGATGGTCTTTGCATATATCGAGATATCATGGATAGCTTGGAGGATTGGGATTTTTATGTACAAATTCTTTAGTTCTCCCAGAATACCAAAGTCAGGATGCTATATAGGGTGCGGTATGATTAATTGTTCTGAGAATGGGGGAGAAGATGTGGTTGCTTGGTCATGAGTATATTTTCTGACCACATCTTCTTGTTGTAATGGTTGTTTTGCGGGTAACTAATTTTTAGCTTGAACATTTTTATCTCCCTCGGTTTCTATAATGTGCCCAGACCTTAATTGAAGGTCATTGCACTCCCTTAGATCAGTTTCTAGTTCTAGTGTTTCAATTATTTGAACAGATTGCACCGATCTGTTATTTGGGTTCGGGTTGGGTTGGGCTAGGAGTTGTGGTCTTAAGTTGGATTGGCGGTTTTGTTGTAGTGCTGGCAGTGTAGGTTGAGGGAGTGGAATGGTTCCTACTGGCTAATTCATCGGTCTTTGCCAGTTTGTCTGCTAGGCTTGACTCTACGAAGTGGGAGGGGACCATTGTGTTGGATATGCATTGTTTTGCCAATATGGTGGAGCGTAGGGAAAATTTGGCCAATTAGATTGGCTTGCTTGATTCGGCAATGGTGATGATAAAGGAAATGGTTATTGTGACCAATTTGAGAAGGGAGGTTGATTTTGCCACATTGTATTATATTGCTGAGCATGATATTGTGGAGGTTGGAAAGAAGAAGCTGGATCGGGGAACATACCTGATTGTCACGGCTTCCTTTGATAGTGTTGATTAAGTAGGTACACTGGTTCTGGCTCTTCTTCTGCTTCTTTGTATACTGCTTTCAAACTAGGAAGTGAGGGGCAGCTCTCCGTAGAGTGGTCTTTTGTACAAATAGCACAAACTTGAACTGCACTTAATGGGCACTCTTTGTGGTTGTGTTTCTTTTTGCCTCTGGGGCAGAATATTGCTAGATTTTTCTCTGCTTCTGCTTGTTTCTGTTTGACTTGCATAATATCTAGCTACGTTGTTAGATTCCCCAATATATCAGTTTTGAAATTTTCTAGTAAATTTCCAATTTCTGCGCAAGTTACTCCTTCTCCAGAGATCTTTTTGTCCCTTGTAAACCTGTCATGTTCTGTTGGTTTTAGCCTTGTGCTACCTCATGAGCTCCTGATACATAAATCAATGATTTTAGAAAAATATTCTTGATAGATGTCTCCTTTTCCCATAATATTTAGTGTTTCAATCCATTGTTCCTTCATACCTTTAATTAATGTTGTTTTTAATACACTGTCAAGTAAGGGTAATGATGCATAAGGAGATCTTTGAAGATTATACTGAAAATGTTCAACATATTGTTCTAGTGTCTCATTAGGCCTAGCTACCATCTAAAATATTTCATCTTTTAACTCTCTATACCTATAATAATCCTGATATTTTTTTAAGAAAGCACCTTTCATCTGATCCCAGTCATTTATGACACCTCCACCTAATCCCATAAACCATCATAAATCAGCCCCTTTCAATGTAGAGGGAAATAATTTCAGCTTTTGGGGATCGGTGGTATAGTTGTATCCTCTACACAGCATATCAAATTCAAACAAAAACACATCTGGGTCTTTCGATGTTAGGCCATGAAATGTAGGGATATGCTGGAGAGGAATTGCCTTCATAGGTGCATTGACTGCAGTATCTACAATGGGATATTGCAGTGTGGAGATTTGGGGGGTTTGCTGGTTCTGGGCCATTTGGTCAAATATGTGCCAATAACCTTCCGTGATTTCTAGGAGGGTATTCTTAGGCTGGCTAGAAGGAGTAGGAATGGCCTTAACAACACTTCCTTGGTCTGGGATGATGAGAGTTCCTTGATGAATTAATGTTTGGGGGGATTCTAGCTCTTCAGGTTTTTCAGATTCGTTTTGGATGATTTCTACAACACTTCGCTTATCTGGGCTGCTTAATGGCTAAACTATTCCACGAGGAGATTTTGGCTCTTCAGTTTCCCCTATTTCTCCTCTTCCCTCACAGATATTACTAAGGTTCGCTTCTTGTGATGATTTTGGGCTAGAATTCTCAATTTCTTGAAAATCTTTCTCCTCTATTTGGCTGTGCACCTCAACAAAGACTACAGATGGTGATCCTGTGGCCTGAAGGGAACTAGTAGGTTGTCTAGAAGCAACTTTTCTAGGTCCTACTGAAGGCTGAGATTCTTCCTTTTGAAGGATTTTGTCTATAAAGGTCGATCGGCCAAGGGTCACCTGCCCCTTAGCCTTATTAGGCTTGGGTAGTGTTTTAGGATTCCTTTTAGGTTTTTTCTACTTAGTCATACACAAATCAAATGCTGATTTCAACCCAAAACAATGAAAAATCTGCAGGAAAGTGAGCAGGGGAGTAGGGTTGTTACATGCTTCGTACGCAGGTTCTTACCTTCCAGTTTTAAAACCCAACTATCTCCTAGTAGGTACTTACACTACTCTCAAAAGAAACAAATGGCTACTCTCTTCCCCGACAAAAGTGCCAAAATGTTGGGCAGTAAAAAGGGTCTTTTTCACCTCTATTTACCCTACATTAACTGTCAATTCAGGTACGATTTTCTATCTCAAAGACTGTACTTAGTCTGAGACAATCACTTGTCAAGAGTAATGCTAGTAGTATAGTGCTTTTACAAGAGTAAATAAATGTTGGAAACAAACTCTAAATGTAATGGCAAGAAATGGAAATGCTTTATAACTAAATCATTCATTTAAGAAGCTACAACACTTCATCAATAAAGGGTGCAGTAATAATAACTCTTCCCTTTGTAAATTGATGCAAATGAAAAGTAATCAAAGAGAAGATCTCCAATCTGGGAACCAGACAACAATAGTCGATGTTCACTACAGTTGTAGATCGTTCTGTTCACACTAAAGCAATTACTTGAAATGATAATTCAATTAACAGAAAAGGGAATAACAACTAATCTATTTGAAAAGATTGAACAACATGCTTTAACTTACGGAAATGAATTAAATAGTAGTCATAATCTAAAGGAATTAAGTAGCAATCTTTAACTAGGAAATGGTTGGAACAACAAACCAAGAATGGAACAGCAAACTAAAGTAAGTCTACGAAATATTGAACAACAATTGAATCGAAGGTAAACACACAGCAAACTAAATCAAATGTTAACACACAACAAAGTTATAATGATGGAATCAGTAATTTGAGTCTTTAGCATAATAAATATTAACCATTGTGATAAAGAAACAACAATTGCAGTTACAATGGAACAACAGTCCAAATGAACAACAATCACACTCAGAGGTAAGCCATAGCTAAATAAACAACAATATTGATCTGTAAATGTATAACACCGTTACTCTGTAAACAAACAATAATGATAATATGTAAAGGAATAGTAGTGTTACACAGTAATGCCAATCTGTAAGGGAACAACAATGCGATACGATTTCAAAATGGACAGCATAACATTTTAGTTACAAAAGATAACCTTACTATTCAAATATGAATGAAATATGACAGAGCCAGTACACGAAATGATAAGGAACAACAGATTACTGAATGAAGCAAGTAAAAGAAATCAAACCACACATGACTTGGAATTGGAAATAATAGTACAGGAAGCAAGTGATCCATTAGGGTCGGGCCCATAGCCTCTAGGGATGAACTACTGCGGTTACTCTAGAATCAAAGATGGAACAGCAACAAAGTTTATATATTGATCATGAAAACAGAGTTACAGTAATCACTCTTTAAAGAGAGTCAATGATCAAAGTTTAGTCTACAACAATAGATTCTATAAAACATCAATAGTCCACCCGTTGGGTTAGCAAATATGTCCCTTTTTATAGCGGCCAAGTGGAAATATCAAAGATACAGATATTCTTAAGGTAGCGATCCCTCAAGATCAAAGGATCTTGAGGGATTCGCCATATCGTTATCCTTCAGTTATCTCTTTGTCCTCTTGCGCTGATTTGGTATTTCTCCTTCCTTTTCTTAGCTTATGCACTCCAATCTGGATTGCCTCATCTGGATGCGATTCCCTATCAAAGGGACAGCAGTTGGTTTTGCCTTGTCTTTTCCTTTGAAATGTCGATCTTCCATTTTCTTCATTTTCTGCATAGAGAAAGGTCATAATTATTTATTCCATGTTACTCACAAATCTCTTAAACTTTATCATAATCCTCCATGATATGTCCATTTCATAATGTAAAGAAGTTATGAATTAAAGGAAAAGATAACAAAATAAGTGGCAATCACATACATTTTCTAATGCTCAACACAATGCGCAGAGAGGGTCCAATTCAACTGGGTGCAGTTCCTCTATGACGAGTTCTTGACAAACTGTAGGGAGGCCCAGGAGCAGGGTAAGACCTTCCACTATGTGTGGTTGCTCTTATCCATCCTATTGGTTGCAGGGGAGCTGCCGATGGATAGCCAGTTTCCTACTACTGAGGGTGACCTGCCCAAAGCCACGGGGTACACCTCGCTCTGGGCTACAAAATACGTGAACAGGATTCACGAGATAAAGATGCTCTGGGTGTTCGTGGAGGTGACCATCCAAACATGGATGAACCATAGGCCGCGCTTGTCCCCAATAGTTCATAACAGCTTGCAAAGCACAACAAGATTCAAGGCGAATATGCATAACCTGTATATCTGGGTGCGCAAGGATCCAACACGAAAATGGGTGAAGCTTCCATTCATTAAAACGGATAATGCAATCTTCATAGTGATGGAGTCATGGCCTCTGGAGTGGCGTGCCTCAGACTTGGTGGAAATGGAGATGGTTGTAGCTCGGCAACAAAAAAAGGACACCAAGTTGTACCTCGTGTAGCTGGCTGAGAGGAAGTGCCAGGAACAAGAAGCAACCACATGGCAGAAGGCAGCCGATGTAGCACCAGTAGCACAGATGGCAGAGACCACAACCATGCCAACCAGCGAGGCTAAGGAAGGCCAGGAGATGTCCTCGGGGCAGCACACCGGGGAAGGAGACAAGGAGGAGGACCACACGGACCCTAGTACAACATTAACACAACTTAAGCAGTCACACGACCTAGAGAAAACCGTCCCTAGGAAGAAAGGGAAAGCCATGAAGATGTCCGACAACCCGATCAAGCTCATAGAAGGTGATTTATTGGATATCAACAAAACAATTCAGGAAGTTGCGAAGGGCGTGCTCCAGGGATTGTGGATGGAGTAGAACATTGTGTTGGGGGTGCTCAGTGCACAGCTACAAGGTTTACAGGTACAACACCCCCAAACAAGCATAATGGCCCAGTATGTCATAGCAGGAACTGCTGAGGCCGAACAGGCACTGTGCACCCATATGGGTAACACCTTCATCTTGCCTAAAGGCGCGTTAGTAGTAGCAAGCGAGGATGATCGGGCTACGATGAGCAGCATGACAGGCGTCGGCTTGAACTTGGCTTCACTACTACATGAAATACTATACCAGCTGTAGGATGGGGTCATCGCCAAACTCTATGCCCAGGAAGGCCGAGCGATCTAGGTCCTGCATGAGCAGAAAATCAACATGGACTAGCTCAGCATCTAGAGGGATGCGTTCGTTGTGCAGGCTAACGGATTGGAGTAGGCCATAAAGGATGCATACATGAGCATTCTAGAGTTGGCCGTGTTGGCATAGCTACCAGCAGCAAAGTGGGTTCATAGATTTGCGGCCAAAGTCCACGAGGCCCGGGAGGAAATGATAAAGGTTCAGTTGGAGCTAAACCTATGAATCGCTGAACTGCGATTGAAGGTGCAACCCTCCACACCCCCAAAAGTCAAAGAGTAGCGCGCCAGCATTATCCAACTAGGGTTGGAACAAATTGGCCAGACGACATAGGGGTGCACCGGGATGTTGGAACAAGCACTAACCATACTTACACACCTACTGGAAGACCTGCACCTACAATGCCTAGAGGCAGAGGCGTGCAAGTTGCAGCAGGAGTATGAAAGTGTCCAGAGCACCATGCAGACAGTTTCACTTACTAAACGACTTTCCAAACTAGAGTAGGCAAGGGCACTGAAGGACTGATTAGACGTCGCGCACCAAAAGGAAGCCCTACTTAAAGCACGCATCCAACCATGGATCGATGAAGCATTCACAATCATAGCTAACATTGAAGGAAAGCTGGCACAATGTGCTACAGAATAGTGTGCTGCGGACACCCAAGTTGCGCGAGACTTGTTGCATGGATTTCGTGCAAAGATCACCACACCAACAGAGTGACTCGAGACAAGTCACGATGATTGTGTTGGGGGCCTGTTGGGCAGCGGATCCCCTTATAGCATGTTTTTGGGGCTTGAAGCCTGTATTTTGGTCAAATGTAATGTAAAGACCCCGTGGAATGCAGGCGCGGAGTGCAAGAGTCTAGGGTTGTCTGCCCTAAGATAATGTAATTTAATGTAAAGTATGTCGGCCTACCCATGGTCCGCGGACCATGGGATTGTATAAATAGAGTGAGGCTCTAAGTGTAAATTCAGTCTTAGTTTTGATAAGCATCAAATAGATGTGAAGACATGGTTAGAAGTTAGAAGTAGATCTGAAGGTATTGGGTCATAGTGATAAGTAGAGGCTCTGCAGCTGAGTGTGCAAAGGCCTAGTAGAGTCCGCAACTGTGTGTGCGAACCCCTACAGCTGAGTTCGCTGGGCGGAGTTGGGATTGTACTTGGATAGAGAATTAATAAAAGATAAGTTGATTTTGAAATATTGTGTGTCTATGCTTCTGTTATATTCATGCATCTCTTTATAGTCTTATGATTGTGCACACTTGTTATGAATGTTGAATGATTAGTGAGAATATTGGGCCCACACAATTAAGTTAAGATCTATAATAATAGCGTAGTAAGGATAAAACATCTAGACAACACCTCTTCGCACTCTCTACAGAGCTGCAGAAGAAGTTGCACGAGTTGTGAAGGATAGACAACTGTGTGGAGTAGTGTAAGTGCGCAGATTTGGTTCATGAACTTCCTAGATTTCATCAAGACATCCCTAGGTTGCGGAAACCTGGTTCCAGCACCCTCCCATCTACCTAAGGTGAGACATCAGTTCGCGTACTGCACACTATTACCGAAAGGGCTGGTAGTTTCGAGATTTGTTTGGCTAAATCACTTCTAAACCTGGGTCAGGCCCCAACAAGCCAACAGATTCTGTAGTTTCACATGGATTTGTTGAACTCCCAACCCAGGGTCTTGTATCGGGGCCTCATGTAATCTCATTACCATTTCCAATGCTTCAACTTAGGTGGAAAGTTTTTGTTGTGATAGCGCCAACCTCAAGTGCAGTGTCAAAGATGCTACAAACCATGCGCGATGCTGTCCATCTATCAACATCATATTGGCTTCGCGGATCATACTCTTCAAGCACTGATCCAAATCCCAGGGAGTCTCGCCCGGGAGCATTGCGATTTCTTTAAACCCGATGATTGATTGTGTTTCTAACTTTGGCCTTCTAAATTCCCTGTTTAGCGCGATCTAGATCTCTGCTATCCCTGCATTTGGGTGGTCATTAGAGTGCTTGATATACCATGTTAATGCGCGATCCTGCAACACACTCACCAATGCAGCCTTCTTAATATTGTCATCTGTGACACCTTGTGTTTCCCATACTACTTTTACCACGAACCAGAATTGGTCCAGATCTTCATTCCCTACTCCTCTGAATATTGGTAGTTTGATCGCACTCGCCATATTGAACTGTGGAGGTGGTGGAGGTGGAGTGGGTGGAGATGGAGGTGAGGGAGGTGAAGTGGGTGGCAGTGTGGGTGGAGGTGGTAACCATGGAATGCGTTGCCTTATCAAGCTAACCGCACTTCTCGAAGAGACCTTAGCAAACTCTTCCTTGCTCTCTCGTGAGGGTGAAATTAAGGGACTTTTTTCTAATTCTTCGCTACTTTTGTAGATCTTTCCACTCCACGTAGTTCCAAACATTAATGTATTCACATGACCCTTTTTTCACAAAATAACATCTTAATCCAAGTATTCAAAGATTTAATATACTTACCTCGTCGTCCTTTGAGAAAGCGTCGCTCTGACTCATTGTAGCTCACGGTCGTGTCTACCACAAACTTAGTGATAAATCCCCTAATTATCCTGTCAAGCCAATGGTCCACAACTCGCATGATCTTATCTTCTGATTCTTCTGGTCTACGCACTAATTCCAGAGTCCACACTATTGGTTTGTCGACCCTACACCTTCCCTGACTGTTGGCTAACTTCGCGATCCACACATACAACTCTAAAGGAAAGGATGCAAAGAAAATCTTGTGGATTTTTGTATACACGTAGCACTCCAACCACTTTTCCTTAGATACTTGTAGAGTTCTGTTTTCCTATGTCACAAACTCGTGATTCTTCTTGTCCAACCACTCTTCAATTTCCTTCTTTGTTGGGTTCCAATGGCACGATATCAGACATCCCTTATGCAGATCCTGATCCCGACAATGGAACCATTTGTTAGCTTAGTGGGGCTTGATCTAGGTTCAGAACTGATTTAGCCAAGAAAATCTCGGTACTACTGGTCCTTTCAGCAATAGTCTGTGGAGTGTGAACTTAGGTCTCACCCAAAGCAGTATGGGAGGGTGCTAAAACCAGGTTTCTGCACCCTGGGGATGTTTGATAGGAGGTGATTGGTATGCGGTCCAACCTTCGCACTTACTGTGCTACGCGCATTAGTGGGCACCCCGCGCCATGTGATTGTCTTCGCACAGTTCTAGTTGCCACATGACCCATGTTATTTACCCAATTCTTCCTTAATTAGGCTCTGTTGGCTGATTACTTAGATTATTTTCATATATAAGCATTCATACAAGTATTTATCAATTGCGTGCAATAAATAAATAGAGTAAAAGTAATGCATGACATCAACATATGGATTCAAGAATAGATGCACAGAGTAAAGTTCTCTTTATTAACTTTCAAGCCCAAGTACAGACCCGACTTTGCCCTATGCACTTAGTTGCTGGGGTCCACGCACTTAGCTACAGACTCTACTAGGCCTTTGCACACTCAGCTGCAGAGCCTCTTCCTACTACTATGACACAGTACACTTCAAATTCAACTCTAACCTCGAACCATGCCTTCACTATTCTATCTATCAGTCCCTCTCTTTACACTTAGAGCCTCGTTCTATTTATAAAATCCCATGGTCCGTGACCATGGATAGGCTAACACAACTTTACATTGAATTAAAATATTTTAGGGCAGACAACCCTATGACTCATCCTAGACTTCGCGCTCCACGCCCGCAATTCGTAGAGTCTTACAATATAATTGACCAAAACTTGGGCTTTGAGCCCCAAAAACTTGCTACGGGGGATCCCATGCCCAACATATGCTGAACCTATGACTATACAGATGATGAGAAAAAGTCAAAATTGTTTCCATCTACCCTCAAGGATGAAGCATTGTGCTGGTTCATTGGTTTACCCGGAGATAGCATTACAAATTGGACTTAGATGCAGCAGGTCTTTAACAACCAATATTGGGACTATTGTCGGTCAAAGGATACTAAAGAAGAAATTTTCAGGATGACCATAGGCCATGATGAATCCTTTGAAGACTACGAAGAAAGATTCCAGCTTAGTTACAAAAGGGCCAAGTGCACACTTGACCTTGAGTCACTAAAGCTGGTCTTGCTTAGGGGAGTAAGAGAAGATCTTCTGGATACCTTACTATTCAATTACCCTATGAAGATATCAAGACTATGTTTAGAAACCATTCTAGGGCAACCAAGAAAAAGGGTAGGGGTAGTTAACCTATAGCCAGTACATCATCTTCCAACTCATCCATCAAGGGTGAAATTGGAAACATGCTGGAAGATTTCAAAAGTGAGATGCTGCAAACCCTTGCCTTGCAAATGGACACCATGAACATTAAAAGGAGGTAGGAGGAAGCAGAGAGAGCCTTGGCCATCTTTTGTCATAGATGCACCAGGACGCATCCTAGGAATGAATGTCCATTGAACTCTATTGAAATTTGCTTGGTTTGTGAAGAAAACCACTCCATAGAAAAGTTCCCTTCTTTACCTAGACTCAAAGTTGTATATCAAGGAGCTGAAGGAGTCATTAGGCAGCTCTGCTACATTAACCAAAGGAGACCTCATGGGCCTAGACCATTCCAGCAGGTCATTCAAAGGTCATCCCATGCATATTT
Organism: Pinus tabuliformis; assembly: GCA_031772625.1. NCBI lineage: Eukaryota > Viridiplantae > Streptophyta > Pinopsida > Pinales > Pinaceae > Pinus > Pinus tabuliformis. Next base: position 509,744,224 of record CM062816.1, on the reverse strand, counting down.
AAACCCCAACCAGACCACAACTATACCTTCTTGGGGACCCCTGCTCATCCTTCCTGGTCTAAACCCCCTCCTTGGTCCTATGCATCGCAGTATGATTCCCAGCTAGCCAACCAGTCATTTCACCCTTATGCTCCACCACAACCTTAGTGGAATACACCACCCCAGGGGTGGAGGCCCCAATACAAAAATTCTCTAGGTCTATGCCTCCACCACCTGCCCAACCACAACTCCTACACTCTTCTCCACCCAAGCAACCCCATATGCCTGCCCAGCCAAATTCGAACCTAAACAATAGGCAGGCTCAGCAAGTATACAATGCAAAGACATCATATCCAACTTATGTTGTGGAAATCCAAGAGATTAACCTGAGCTCTGGGAGAGTTCTCCTGGAATACCAACCTCCCCCTCCACCTAGGAAGGTTGAGGAAGAAATAGAGGAAAGAAACCTTAAAGTAAATCCACCCTTTCTTGAGAGATTAGCCCAACCATTCCAGCCTACCCCAGAAGAGACTGAACTTCTGGGAGAATTGAAAAATCAATATAAATATCCCCCTTCTCTAAGAAATAAAAGATGTTCACATTTACAATACGTTGATTAATGAGAAATGCTTCAAGCATCCAAGGAGGCGAAAAATGGATTCCCCTATCGTTAATGTCATTGGGCAGTTGTCCGACTTAATGCTCGGGCAAGTAATCTATCCAAAATATTTGGACCCTGGAATCCCTGTAGTAGATGTGCACATCAATGGCACTATTGTCCCACACACTTTGATCGATCTTGGGGCTGACATTAATGTGATGAACAAGGACACCATGCTTAAGCTCAACCTCCAAGGGTCATTGAGGAAGACCACAACAGTTCTGCAACTTGCAGACCATTCCACAGTAACCCCATAGGGAATTGTGGAGAATTTTATGGTCTCCATTGACTCCTGGGAGTACCTTGCCAATTTCCTAGTTCTTCAGCCTAAGTCTAAGCTTACTGGTTATCCTCTCATCCTTGGGAGGTCATGGTTGGCCACTGTCGATTCTTACATTAGCTATAGAGCTAGGAATATGACCATCAATAATGGGCATATGTCCAAGCAGTTAGTACTATACCCTCCTGCCCAACCTTCTCTAGAGCATGATTTACATTTATGGTTGGAGGAGGAGGAAGAAGATGAAGTTTATTCTGCCCAAATATATGCTTTGGAAGCAGCCATGGGAGGAGGACAATAAGATGAGGATGACTTAATTGAACACTTGCTCCAAAGTCCAACTCCTAGTTCATTACCTTTAGAAGAAGCAGTAAAGGAAACCTAGAAAAATCATCCAATTGACTTATGCTTGGCCAATTCAAACCCACTCCATGTCAAAACCATAGAATTTGGCCCAAAGAGAACCTTGAAAATTAATCCATCACTTTTTGCTCTCAAAGAGGAGAAGCTATGCAACATGTTAAAGGAAAATCTAGAAGCCTTTGCTTGGAGTTACAAGGAAATGAAGGGAGTACACCCCTTAGTGTGTAATCACCACATATACATCAAAGAAGGTTGCAAGCTGGTTCCGCAACCACAAATGAGGATGAATCCAACTCTTAAATATATATTCAAAGAAGAACTACAAAAATTACTAGATGTAGGATTCATTTACCCTATCGTCGACAGTGAGTTGGTCTCTCCTTTGGTGTTAGTTCCCAAGTAAAATGGTAAGTGGAGGATTTGTGTTGACTACAGGGAGTTGAAAAAAGCCACAAAGAACGATCATTTTCCTCTACCCTTCATTGAACAAGTGCTAGATGGCTTATAAGGGAAAAGGTTTTTCTCTTTCCTAGATGGATTCAGTGGGTACAACCAAATCTAGATTTGCCCAGAAGACCAATATTAGACCACATTCAGCTGTCCTTGGGGTACTTTTGCCTATAGGCTCCTTCCTTTTGGCCTATGAAATTCTCCTGCCATTTTTTAGAGAGCAGTCTTGAGTATTTTTTCTGAATTAGTCCATGATATGGTGGAGATTTATATGGATGATTTTACACCTTATGGTTGTGATTTTCAAGAAGCTCTATCTAATGTAGGCAAAGTACTGCACAAATGCATTGAAATGAACCTATCTCTCAGTCCTGAAAAATGTGAATTCTTAATCACTGTAAGGACCGTGCTAGGTCATTCAATATCTCAGCAAGGACTGTAGGTGGAACCAAACAAAATAGCTATCATCCAAAGGGTCCCACCTCCTCAAAAGAAGAGAGCTGTCAGAAGTTTCCTAAGGTTAGTTGGATACTACTGAAGGTTCATAAAGGACTTTAGCAAGTTGGCCTCTCCTTTATTTGGTTTTTTGGCCAAAGATTTTGAGTTTATATGGTCAAAAAGCTATCAAGAGGTTTTAGACATCCCAAAGGATAAGTTAACCACTGCACCAATTCTCCGAGGCCCAAATTGGGCCCTCCCCTTTCATATTCATGTTGATGCCTCACACAAAGCCATAGGAGCAACCCTTGGTCAGATAGATGAAAAAATACCTTATTCTATCTATTTTATTAGTAAGAACTTATCAAAGCCTAAACTAAATTATACAGTGACCAAAAAGGAACTCCTGGATGTTATGCATTCATTAAACAAATTTAGGCATTACATTACAGGCTATCAAACATTTGTGCATACTGACTATGCTGCAATCAAATATTTAATGAACAAACCAGATGTGAATGCTCGAATTATAAGATGGTTACTTTTATTACAGCAGTTTGATCTAACCATTATTGATAAGCCTAGTAAGGAAAGTGTTGTTGTAGACTTTTTATCTAGGATAAATTTTCCTGCGGGTGAAGAAGGAATGGTGGATGACCAGTTACCGGATGAGCAATTATTTGCTATTTCAATTCTCTCTCCATGGTTTGCTGATATAGCAAACTATTTGGTATTAGCGCAGTTCCCACCAAACTTGTCCTCCAAAGAAAAGAGCAAGATAGTTAGGAAAAGAGCCCCCTTCACCTGGATTGGGGCAATCTTTTCAAACTTGGCCTAGATCAAATCTTGAGAAGGTGTGTCAGGGAAGAGAAAGTCTTTGACATCCTTTTGACTTGTCATGATGGGCCTTGTGGAGGTCACTTTGCAGCAAAGATGATAACATTCAAAGTGTTACAAGCAGGCTATTATTGGACCACTCTTCATTAGGATGTGAAAAAATATACTAGTCAGCGTGATCGGTGCCAGAGGATGGGAAGGCCTACCCTAAGAGATGAAATGCCTCTACAGCCTCAAGTGAATTGCGAGCCATTTGACAAGTGGGGCATGGACTTCATTGGGCCTATTGACCCTCCTTGAAAGCAAAAACAGTACATTATTGTGTGCACTAGTTATTTGGCTAAGTGGGCTGAAACCAAGGCAATTAAGGCAACAAAAAAAGAGAAGGTGGCTCAGTTCCTAAGGGAGAATGTATTCTACAAATTTGGATACCGTAGAGAGCTGGTCATAGACCAAGGTAGAGAGTTTACCTCCAACTTGATTGAAGACCTACTCAGCCATCACAAGATCAAGCATAGGACCTCCACTCCCTATCATCCACAAGCTAATGGGCAAGTGGAGGTGACCAACAAAGCACTGAAGAGCATCTTAACCAAGGTGGTGAGAAGCAACAAGAAGGATTGGCAGAAAGGCTAGTTGAGGCCAACTCGGCCTATAATACCACATGGAAGACCACCATTAGATTCACACCCTATGAGCTGGTCTATGGGAAAAAGGCCTTGTTGTCCATTGAATTTGAATATAACACATTAAGTATGGTAGCCCAACTATATTTGGATCTCAACAATGCATTGAAAGAGAGATTGTTCCAATTGAATGGTTTGGATGAATTCAGAATGCAGGCCCTCCTACATACAGAGGTAGTTCAACTTTAGAGGAAGATCTAGCATGATAAGAATACTAAGGAGAAGTAATTTCAGGAAGGCAATTGGGCATTGTTATATGATTCTAGGTATAAATACTTCAAGGGAAAGTTAAGGACAATATGGCTTAGACCTTTTGTTGTGAAAAGATGCCATGATAGTGGTTTAGTGCAAATCAGAACCATAGATGAAGAAGGCATTCCTTTGCTTATTAATGGACACCAATTGAAAATGTACAAAAGACCTTTATCAAAACAAGAGTTCATTGATGATATCAATAAAATAGTGATGATAGTGGAGCAAGTTCTAGCTCCTGCCTCATCAAATCACTGAGAAAAAAGAAAAAAGAATAAGGACTCAAGTGAAAACCTCCATGAGGTGCCTGAGTCCCATCTTTGGGTTGAAAACCTCTTGAGGTGGCCCAGTGATGACAAAAAAAAAGAAAGAAAAAAATAAAAAATAAAAAGAGAATAAGAAGATCCCTGGGTGAAAACCTTTCTTGAGGCGCCCAGGGCAAACAGCTAGGGTGAAAACCTCTTTGAGGCAGCCTAGTTGTTCTTCAAAAAAAAAAAAAAATTATCATGAAATTTCCATTTTCAGGTGGGCGAGAAGGATAGTTAAGGAGCAAAAGAGGATCCCAAGGAGACCCCTGCCACTCACATATTCATTTTTCCACTCCTTACCATGCATCCCTCCATCATTTTTTTCATTTTTCCACTCCATTGCTTTGATTGATACAACGACTATGTTTTCTACAGGATCCCCTATATTCCTACAGGATCCCCTTAAAACCTGCAGGATGATCCTGTAGGAATTACACTGAAATAGAAATGCTACAGGAAGAAATCCAAAGGCAAATGATGGACTTGTTAGGTCCCTAAAATTCACCCTCTTCATGATCTAGCACCTCACCTCATCCACCATCATCATCCTTGCACTCGCCATTCAAAAAAGATCAATTTCAATAGTTTTTTCTAGTCTTCAAAGAAAAAAAAGGAAACAGAGAGGAGTAAAGAGCATCACCTGAGTATCCTTTTCTCTCCACACTCCCATCCATGTCACCATCCTCACAGCCCTAGCAAGCAAAATGATTAAAGAATTCTGAGGGAGAAGTAGCTACAAGACATCCTGTAGGAAATCCTATAGCAGCCTATCCCATAGAATACCAATCACACTAGCAACAAGTCTTCACCATGATGATCTAGGAGTTCCAAAGCAGTAGCATCAGATCTTCAACCACAGATACCTACAAAAATAGAGAAGCCATTAGCAGACAACAAGAGGAGGAAGAAGAATGGCATGCAGCAAACAACAACACCTCTGATCTTCGACAATTGCAGCATAGCATCGAAACCAAAGGTAAGTATCCCGCTCGCTCTCTCATATGCATCATGTAGTAAAAAATTGTAAGGGTTATGAGATAGTTGGTTTATAAGTGAAAAGGTGGCCAATTAACTTGGCCACCTTCGTTCAGTCAGCACATGCACAATAAGGTGTCCTCTCACATGTGGTTGTAGTCACCACAAAGACAGAGAATGAGTAGGAAAAAAGCAGTTAAACTACGGATCTATGAGGTGGGAGTTGATTACGAGGAATGGGAAATGATGAGGTGGTAGTGGGGACCAATGGTCCAAAAATGGCAACGTACATTTGCTGCCAACACACCACCTCACCCCGAATCACCATAAGAGGAAATAAAACATCGTTCCCATGCATTCATGCATTTCACCTCCTCGAAACTCCCTCACTCAAAGTTGCTCTCATAACCTAGACCATCCACTGGAAGAAAAAATCCATTGTTCACTACATATGAATTCCTACAAGAGCATGCACTGTTAGAAAATTATATATTACGGAGCAATGGAACACATAAAATATTGCAGATAAACACAGAAAACGCACAAAACAAGAGAGACACAGATATACGTGGTTCACCCAGTTTGGGCTACGTCCCCCCCGAACAGCCAGTCCTTCCTTTCTATTATCCAGCAAAATGAAGAGACACAACCTACAGCAAATCCGCTATAATAATCCTCTGTTTTCTCTCACAGTCTCACCTCTTTATTTCTCGCTCACAGAATACACATCTATATCACAGCCTCAAATACAATACCCTCATACAAAGAGAGGGGTTTCCTTCCAGGGCAAAAAACCCTAAACTAAACATAAGTTCTACCGTCAGATCATCCGCCTAATGAACGGCCCAGATTAACTAGAAATTACTATACTTTTACAAGGCAATTTTACAGTTGTTTTTAGCTTCGGGGGCGCTACCCCCGAAACCCCCCGCTAGGGGGGGGCTCCCAAAGGTCGCAGCCACCCCCCCCGGACCCCCCTGCAGCGAATATTTTATGGGCGGCGTTTCCGCCCCCATTTCGAAGTAGGGTCCTATGTGGCAATACCTTTGAATATAGAAGATAATCAGGCTCCACACCCAACAATCTCCCACTTGGAGACTGATTGTAGCAACTCCATCGTTGCTCCATTTGATGGACAATGACTCCTCTTTGGACCTGGCTGTTTCTCATCTTCATCGTCATCCTTGAAGACCAACTGAAACTGAGCATATTCTCAGTTTCTCCCTGGTTACAACTTTTGTTAGCATATCTGCAGGATTCTGGCTGGTGTGTATCTTTTCCAGCTTCAACTCTCCATCTTCCAACACTGATCGTATGAAATGGTACTTGAGCTATATGTGTTTAGTCCTGGAATGAAATGCTGAGTTCTTTGCAAGATGAATGGCACTTTGGCTATCACTGTATAATGTTCCCATATCATGCTCCTTACCCAATTCACCCATAAACTTTTGTAACCAAATCATTTCTTTACTAGCCTCTGTAGCAGCAACATACTCTGCTTCTGTTGTTGAAAGTGCAACAACACTTTGGATTTTGAAACCCAACTGATAGTTGTTCCTCCAACAGTAAATACATATCCTGTAGTGCTCCTCCTATTATCTCTATCACCTGCCATATCTGCATCAACATATCCTTGTAGGGAGATGTCTGAACCACCAAAGCATAATGCTTGATTTGTGGTACCTTTCAAATATCTGAGAATCCATTTCACTACCATCCAATGTTCCTTTCCTGGATTGTTCATGTACCTGCTTACAACTCCCACTACATGTGCAATATCAGGCCTTGTGCAGACCATTGCATACATTAAGCTTCCAACTACTGATGCATATGGAACTTTAGACATATAATGCATGTCTTCTTGGGTCTTTGGGCACATTTCCTTGCTAAATTTGAAATGGCTAGCAAAAGGTGTACTAACTGGTTTTGCATTGTGCATGTTAAATCTTTTCAACACCTTTTGTATGTACTCATTCTGAGACAATGTTAATTTACGATTTTTCCTGTCTCTAGTTATTCTCATACCAAGGATTTGTTTTGCAGCTCCCAAATCCTTCATTGCAAATGAATTTGCCAATTTTCTTTTGAGCACATTTATTTCATGCATGTTAGATCCTGCAACAAGCATGTCATCTACATACAATAACAATATAATATAGCTGCCATCATTTTTCTTTTTCAAATAAACAAAATGATCAGAGTGACATCTAGTATAACCTTGTTCAGACATAAACTTGTCAAATTTTAGATACCACTGCCTTGGAGCCTGTTTTAAGCCATACAAGCTCTTCTTCAACCTGCACACTAGTTTCTCCTTCCCTTTCACCTCATATCCTTGTGGCTGCTGCATATATATCTCTTCCTCCAAATCCCCATGGAGAAAGGTTGTCTTTACATCTAACTGCTCAAGATGCAAATCTTCAGCTGCTACAAGACTTAAAATAGTTCTGATTGAAGTCATTTTAACAACAGGAGAAAATATTTCATCAAAATCAATACCTTTATTCTATGCAAACCCCTTCACCACAAGTCTAGCTTTATACCTCTGTTTTCCTCCATCTTCTTCCTTCAGCCTGTAAACCCATTTATTCTTCAATGTAGTTTTTCCTACAGGAAACCTGACTAAATCCCAAGTCTGGTTATGCATTAAGGAGTCCATCTCTTCTTCCATGGCTACCTCCCACTTCTTCCTGCTTTCAACCTGCATTGCTTCTTCATAACATTCGGGTTCACCGGAATCATTCAACAATAAATAATATAATGAAGGAGAGTATCGTTCAGGGGGTCTACCTATCCTGGTAGATCTTCTAACACCACTTTCAGGTGTCTGGGGTGCCTGTTGTTGTTGTGGTGGTTGCTGTTGTTGTGGTTGTTGATTATTATTATTTTTGGGCACCTTTACTTTTTCAGTGATTTCATCAAGAACTATGTATTCCTTGTTTTCGTTTCCCTGTTTCTTTTCCTGCCACTGATTCTTATACAAGACCTTTTCATTGAATATTACATCTCGGCTCCTAATGATTTTGTGATTTTCGTAATCATATAAGTGATAACCAAAATCATTAACACCATATCCAATAAAGGTACATTTCTTTGACTTTGCCTCAAGCTTTGTTCTATTTTCTTTATCAATATGGACAAAGGCCTCACAACCAAAAGGCTTTAAAATAGCGTAGTTTACCTTTTTACCTGTCCATGCTTCCTCTGGAACACCACCATCCAAGGAACTTGAAGGCCCTCTATTTATTAGATAAACAGCAGTATCTATAGCATCTGCCCAAAACTGTAAAGGCAATCCTGCATGCAATCTCATGCACCTTGCATGCTCCATGATTGTTCTGTTCATCCTTTCTGACACACCATTTTCTTGTGGTGTTCTTGGAACTATCTTCTCTCTGCGAATTCCATGCTCTGAACAGTACCTATCAAACTCTTTGCTGCAATATTCACCTCCATTGTCTGATCTAAGACACTTTAATTTCTTTCCTGTCTCAATCTCAACCAAAGCTTTCCATTTCTTGAAAGTATCAAATACATCAGATTTATTCTTAATACAATAAATCGAAGTTTTTATAGTTGCATCATAAATAAAAGTAACATAATAACGAGAGCCACCGAGAGATGATACCTGAGCAGGTCCCCATACGTCTGTATGCACAAGCTCTAATTTTTCGTTCTTCTTTTCTTTCCCAACTCTGAGAAATCTAACTTTCTTCTGTTTTCCATAAATGCAGTTCTCACAGAAGTCCAAATCAACATTCTTCAAACCTGGCAACAAATTTCTTGAGTGAAGAATCTTCATCCCCTTTTCACTCATGTGTCCGAGCCTATGATGCCATAATGCTGCATCTGCTCCTTTGGAAGTTAAAGCATTAACAGAGTTAGAAATACCATTGCATAAATACAATGTACCAACCTTTTCACCTTTTGCTATTACCAGGGCTCCTTTTGTGACCTTCCAAGCTTTATCTGTGAAAGTTGTCACACAACCTTCACCGCCTAACTGCCCTGTTGAAATCAGATTTTTCTTTAGATCTGGAACATGCCTTACCTCCTTTAATAGCCATTGGTTTCCATTCTGCTGTTTCACAAGAACCTTACCCATTCCAACGATTTTACAGGGTTTATCATCACCCAGACGAACTTGTCCAAAATCTCCTTGAACATAGTCATGAAAGTATTTCTTATCAGGTGTGGCATGGAATGAAGCCCCTGAATCTACCACCCAGGAATCAGTAATATTTTCGAAAGAAAGAATCAAAGCATCTTGTAACACCTCACCTGTCACATTTGCTTCATGATTGTTTTCTTGCTATACATCTCCTTCTTTTCCCTTCCGAGATCTACAGTCTTTCTTTAGGTGTCCTTTCTTTCCACATTTCCAGCACACTATCCCCGATCTGGACTTGGATCTGCCTTTCCTTGATTTACTGCGATATCCTGAGCTCTTTCCTCTTTCCATTTTTCTTCCTCTAGACTCTGCACTCAAAGCATTTCCCGATGTCTCACCAGAGCTTTTCCATCGCATTTTCTCGCTAAGGATAGCACCGAAAACATCATCAAACTTTAAAGTACTAGATCCAGAAACGGAGTTACTAATGGCCATTACCAAACCATTCCAACTTTCTGGTAATGAGCACAAGAATAACAGAGCTCTAACTTCATCATCAAAGTTTACCCCTACAGAACTTAACTAACTTGTAACTGTATTAAAATCATTTAAATGGTTTGCAACAGATCCACCTTCCGACATATTCATATTAAATAACCGTTTCATAAGAAATACCTTGTTTGAGGCCGAGGGTTTTTCATATAGTTTCGACAACGTTTGCATCAAACCCTTTGTCGTGGTTTCCTTCAAAATGTTGAAGGCGACTGACGCAGCAAGGCACAACCGTATTGTTCCGAGTGCCTTTCTATCGAGAAGGTTCCATTCTTCGTCTTTCATACCCGTCGGCATCTTTGTTTTTCCGCCCAATGGTAGGTATAGATCTTTCTGATACAGATAATCTTCCATCTGCATCTTCCACAGCGAGAAGTTTTGGCCGTTAAATTTATCGACCCTAAACTTACCATCTTCCGCCATTGCTCCCACTCGAACCAGGAACCCTTCTTTCCTGCGCGTTTATCAGCCAAATAGACCTTCGGCTCCAATACTAGTTGTTAGAAAATTATATATTACGGAGCAATGGAACACATAAAATATTGCAGAAATATAAACACAAAAAACACACAAAACAAGAGAGACACAGATATACGTGGTTCACCAAGTTTGGGCTACGTCCACCCCGAACAGCCATTCCTTCCTTTCTATTATCCAGCAAAATGAAGAGACACAACCTACAGCAAATCCACTGTAATAATCCTCTGTTTTCTCTCACAGTCTCACCTCTTTATTTCTCGCTCACAGAATACACATCTATATCACAGCCTCAAATACAATACCCTCATACAAAGAGAGGGGTTGCCTTCAGGGCAAAAAACCCTAAACTAAACATAAGTTCTACCGTCAGATCATCCGCCTAATGAACGGCCCAGATTGACTAGAAATTACTATACTTTTACAAGGCAATTTTACAGCTGTGTTTAGCTTCGGGGGCGCTGCCCCTGAAACCCCCCACTGGGGGGGGCTCCCAAAGGTCGCAGCTGCCCCCCCCTGGACCCCCCTGCAGCGAATATTTTACGGGCGACGTTTCCGCCCCCATTTCGAACTGGGGTCCTATGTGGTGATACCTTTGAATATAGAAGATAATCAGGCTCCACACCCAACATGCACAGGAATTCCTATAGGATACAAACACTGTCTACAGGATACGCCGAGACTATCTATAGGATTGGCAGAGAAGAGTTCAGAAAGGATATCATGGGAGTTGGCCATCGCAACCAGTCTAAAGAGGTAGGCTCTAAAATTACATTCCCCTTTGCAAGCAAATGAATCAAGGATACTCTAAATTTGAGTGAATTTAGAAACTGTGTGAAGGGAATTAAGTACATAGTCATCTCTGTTTTGCTCCTGCATTTGAAAAATTATTTCAACCCTATCATTTTCTCCTCAAGATTCACCAGCAAGATGACAGGAGGGTTTAATAGGAGACAGCCCACAAACACTATGAGAATCCAACAACACCCTCAACTACTTGAAATCTTCACAAGACATAATTGGAGGAGGTTTTTTGAAAAATTTAGAGGGTATGATGATGAGGTGGCTCAATAATTTTCTCTCTCCCTCACTCCACACACCAAAATCCATGCCACTATTGTAATAAGGGGCCTCACTGTATATCTCACCCTTGAGCTCATCAGCAGGGTCACCACAACTCCCCTAGGAATCCCATGGAGAAAAGAAGACAAAGGAGATAGTCAGGTTGCCAAAAGAAAATTCTTTTTAGAAGGTGAGGAACCCACTGAGGACAAAAATGGAGTAAGGAGGGAAATTATGCCATATCCATGGAGTGAGGTAGGGTACCAACTAATCAAATACATCTCATGTGAGGGTAGATACAACGTTGTCTATGGCTAACATTTCAAGATCCTTGAAGAATTAATATTTGGAGTAGAAACACGTCCTCACCAAAGGCTCATCATACCATATTTCTTGCTTAAATCACTCATAGACTCAAGCATCAAAGTGAATGAGGGGAATTCCCAACAATTAGCTCACCATGGGTCGATTAGGATACTCATTGAAGATTCCCTCCAAAACCTTAGAACCCCTATAAAATGGTTATTTTTCAAAAACATGCCAGCAGAGGATGACATCAAAGCTCTCACTTATGACGTTAGTCCTACTGTTAGTGAAGAGGAAGTAAAACAGGAAGAGGAAGATACAGAAGAAGATGAGGATGAGATGAATGAAGAAGGAACTGACACAGAGGAACGTGATGAATATGAAAAAGAAGAGGGAGAAGAGGAGGAGGATGATGAAGAAACAGAGGAGGAAATTAAGGAGGAAACTGATAGAGATGATGAAGATCTACAAGAAGAAGCGGGCAGGAAAGACAGAGAGGAAGAAGGCAATAGAACATAGGGGACAAAAAACAAGGAGGAGTCACCTAGGGTGTCTCTAGAGGCCACTGAGAGAGAGGCAGTAACTGCACTCACTGCTCTCAACACCCCAATCAAGCAAAAAGGAAAAGGGCAGAGGCAGACCCCACTATATTTCATGACAAGAAAGAGCACAAGAATAAGATAGGGGAAGGCACAAAAATCAACCAAAATTCCTTTTGAGATTGAAGATTCCCCTAGAAAAAAAAACAAAATGCCTTCCCCTAAGTCCCCTATCACCTATGTAAGGAGGCCTACTACTGGATCAACTTCCTCAAAGGGTAAGGCAATCCTACAGGATCCATAGCAAAATCTACAGGAAACAAAACCAATCCTACATGATACTTTGCTAGGAGGCACAAAAATTGGAAAGAAAGGTAGGGGAGCAGTAAGAAGCTAAAGAGGATGACCCATAGACAAAATAACTCAACCCCAACCTAACCTATACTCCTATTACTACTTTATTGAAGGAGGTAGGGTCATACCTCAAAAAATTTCCATCCCACTGTTCTTTGAGCTTGAGAAGGAGAGGGCTAGAACTCACTGATGGATGAAGATCACCAAATCAAAGGGGGTGGAAGACATTGGGCACATGGAGGAGAAACTCAAATAAATGGGAAGAGATCTATGTGGCTTAAGCGATAGAGAATATATAATGAGAAATCAACTAGAGACAAAATATGCATGGCTGAGGGGACAACTGTATGAAAGAGAGAACCAATTATCATGTATGGCCAACCTCTCCTTGGAGGCAATCCAGTGTGGCATGCTAGCTAAATCCTATGCTCTCTACCTCAAAGAAAAATGGTTGCAGTTTCAGATTAAGACACTAGCACATAAGGAAACCATGCCATTTCAAGACTACAGGCAATTTATTGATCTTTGTGATCAAATTACACTAGAAGATAGGGCCAAAATTGTTGAGTTTTATTTTCACAACATAGCCCTCATAGACATGAATGTATGGGACCCTAATTCCAAGCTAAGATATCTACAATTAATGTCTTTTGCATCATGGATGAACCATGAGGAGTTAAGGGCTGCAGAGATGAAAAGGATATTGGCAAGAGAGAAAACTGAACCTCTTTTGATTAGAGCTGAACAATAAAATCCCATGGCCCTCATCAATACCTATAATTTGATTGCAAATGATCCTCAGTTGGTACCTAGATATCTTGCTGCCCAAGAGCAAGAAATTTCACATTTTGAGGACATGTTTAGGCTACTACGAGATGATAATATACATGCTTACCTAAGAAGATGGAACACACTTCCATACAGCTTAAAAATATGAGAATATCACTCCCCTCAAAGGTTGAGAGAGGCAATCAATAGGACACCTATGTATAAGCAATCTGTGCAAAGATTGAAGGTAAATTGGATAGGCCTAAAACTCATTCCACCACTACTCTTAGGGATGCTAGAAGGGAGAAAACAAGCAGAATAAAAGAGGTAGTGGGAAGAGGTAGAAAAGAAAGCAAGCTTCTATGAACAAGAAGAGGAGACCACAATAGAGGCATGGGATGTCATAGAGGCAACCAAAGCCATGAGGGATATGGATATTGACTAAGTTACTCAGAGCATGAGCAACACTTTTAGTAGGGGGTGATGATGAGCCTCATCATTGGGTAATTATATGGGCCTTAATTCACCTCCTACCTTAGTCAAACCAACTATTCTAATAACTTATTGCATACTTTTGATTATATTTTGTTTATGAGATGAGTTAGAGTTGGATATTTTGCTTTGTGGTCTAATGTGCATTTGATGCAGGATTAAAGGAGAAAAGCAAGGAATTTTGGCAAATACCAAGGTCAAAACTCGAATGGGACAAGGGAGAGGGATTATAGGAGGTAAATCCTCCTCATTTACTAACCCTCCCTTCGAATATTTCTCCATCAGCTTGGAGTGCATACATCCAAATCATGAGGACTAGAAGGCAGCCGAGCAAGTGAAATACAAAGCACCAATTTATCTCTATTTTGGGAGCCGAGCCTCCCTAATTTTAAGGAAGTCATTGGAGACTTTAAATGTATAAGTAGAGAGGCCTAGGACCTCAGTATGATTCATATTTTCATTGTAAAACTCTACTCCATTTTTGAGCTGGAAGACTTGTGACAGTTGTTTTGATGTAATCTGTTGTTTTGGTAATAAGAATGAGTTTTGTTTTGAGCCAGAACTGAGTTAAATCAGAGGGCTGAAGCTCTTGGGTTAGGGCCCAAACTAATAAGGCAGGGCTCCTCTTTATTGTACATGTATTCTTAGTGTAGATTCATAGCTTAATTGTTAATTTTCTTAGTAGATGCATTCCCATTACAAGAAGTCTAGATTAGATTGGTTGTGTGATAGTTTGCTGCCATTTGTGCCTTCTTTCAAGTAGTAGGTTAGAAAGGAGAAAAAGGATCATTACAAGTTTGTTAGCAAGTGTCTCAACCTCACTTCCTCCCTCTGGGACCATGACTTGAGGAAGGGACCCTTCAGCAACCCCAAAAACACAGATTTCTAGTTCTTTTATGAGCTTTGGAGTTTGTTGTCTTTAATTCAGTAATTGGTTAATGTTGCAAGGCAGATTTCATTGTCATCTTTTTCCTTCTCCATTTCTGAAATAAGATATCACTCATGCATTCATTCCCTTCAACAACTTTCTTCATGCATAATATAGGCAGTTGATTCATGCTTTTCTAGTTTATGAACATGTATCTTGTTGCATAGTTATTTTTGGAAGACACACATGTTTTATGTAGAGAAGGTACTTTAGGAGGAGACGAAGACTTCATAACCAACAACCACCTTCCACTTCATCGAACTTATCCATCCCTTGTTTCACCGTCACCCTCACTAGTTATTCATCATTTTTCATTGAAACTCTCCTAAACACAATGAGTGAATCTAACCATCTCTTATCTTGGATATTGACTCCTGAGTGCTCCTAGAATTTCTAATGCTCCATCACACACCTTTCCTAAGATTCCAAACACCTCACAATTTTCTCTCAGTTGTATCCTATAGGTTTCCTGTAATTCTTACAGGATCATCCTGTAGGTTTCTAGTACATCCTGTAGGTTTTCTCGAAACGGCCTGTTTTGAGGCCGAATTGATGGGAAACCTCTAGGAAGTCACAAAAATCCTTCTAGGACCCTCCACACCATACAACCACTTCATAAACCTTCTAGTCATCCTAAAAAACCTTCCATCCACTTGTCACATCCACAACAACAATTAGTTTGCATACTTGATTTTGCCTAAAAAACCAAAAAAGTGAAAACAGATTTAGCTTAGTTTCTTTGCTTGCACATTAGTATGGTTTGATGCTTTTTACCTCTACAACTTGGATAGGAGCATTTTTTAATTGTTGATTTAGCAATTCTTCTTAGCATAGCTTCTTAAATGGTTAATTAGTGTATGGTGTGGCTTAGCATTACATGTTGGCTTTTTCCATTACTGTAGTGGAGTAACTTGCTTAGAGTAGATTTTCCCTTTTTCCAGCAAAGAATCAAGCTTCTTCTGACTCTATAGAAGTCTGGCTTTGAACCTTCGTGGTCTCTCGCCAGCTGAACAGTGACAATAGACAGAACCATCACTTTTACTTGTGCATACAACACTGTCACCTCCAAGTTTGTATGAACCCCGAGTTGATAAGTAAAGTTGGCAGCCCAAGAGTTGTAGCATCCTTGCTGCAATATTGGCAGTCATCAACAACTACGAATAACATAATTCCTACATTGATAGTGTTGATACAACCATTTTTATAGCCCTTAACAACTTCATTCAACATTCACAATGCAATATAAATACAAGTGAACACACTTATATGTATAGTTGAACGATTGGAAACTGAGGGAGGGACTTACACTCTCCACCCAAATGTAAGCCAGTAGCACTCCAATATTTCTTGTAGTTGACCACCCCTAAGTTAGATTCAGAGTTTGAGGAGTAAGTTCTCAAGGGAATTTATATCAATTCCAATCAACTTGGTCACATAGGAATCCAGAGGCCATCTTGTCAATACCTTCTTAGTACAAGATTATATGCTCCCATAGTGTCTCCGCTTATTCAACTAGGAATCTAGAGCACAATAAATATTCATCTTCTAACCCTTCAAATATTAAAACCACAAAGATTTTCCCTCTGCTAACTAGGAATCCAAGGCACACTATGTTCCACCTACTCCACCTCACAAGATTCTAAAATGCATAATGTCTCCAATTGCTTAGTACAAGATTATATCCCATATTGTTTCCACATGTTCACCCAAGAATCTAGGGCACACTTAGCCTTCATCTATTAAACCTGCAGATATGATAAACACAGAGAGTTTTCCCTCTACCATTCAAGAATTCAGATCCCACTGTGTTCCACTTGCTCCACCTCACAAGATTCCAAAATGTAAAGTGTCTCCAACCACTTATTTCTCTTCAACCACACTCCTTAGTATGCTCATGTTCGAGCACCAATGTTTATTTCCAGTGTTCTTCCTTTCCCTCGTGAGTTATCTCACTAATTCCATATGCATAACTTGGTATTTGTGTACCCATAACACACAACTCTGTGTTTGTGATTTGTTGTCAATAGAAACCATGCCTCTTCTAAGTGGGCTCTCTTGTGTATTACTAAGTGTTGTCGCAATGCCAATTCAAATTATGTTTCTCGTTAGCTCCTCTTTCTTCACCGCCCCCTCGCTTCCTCTTTCGTGTTGACCACACAATGTAGGCCATGAGGAAACATAGGAGGTATAGGCTTGTCCTCCATTCAAGTAGCCCATACTCCTCCATCCCTAACATGTAGGCCATTAAACCCAGTCATAAAAAATGGTGGCAATTAAATGAACAGCCTAAGTTAACTAATTCCATGGAAACTACTCCCAAACTTTGAACTATGTCCAGTCCATCTCCCAACTCCATTTTTCCTTTTCCTAGATATTTATATGTCTAAGTGTCTTGTTAACATTACGATGACAATTCCTTATGTTATTCACATCATATCGATATCATTAACTTCTACAAGTACTTCTTCATTCTTTTTCCTACTTGATTCCAATTTTTTAATTATTTATTTCTATAAAGTGAATATATAATAAACAAATAATTATCTATTAAAGTGATATTTTTATTACTTATAACAAATAATTGATTAACTAAAAAATTAAATCCAATACATACAAATAAGTATACCTTGATGTCTGCACAATATGTGGGTTCCCAATCGATTAATATGTGGATAGAATGTGATAGAGAGCTAGGCTAGTATGATAGATGATGGCAATGACATACATACTTGTATAATGTCGACGAGGACATTATGACAAATGGTGGTCGAGGAAAATAAAGTTGTATGGAATCAATACAGATAATATAATGGGAAGTGGCATTGGTAAAATAAATTTGTATGGTGCTGGGAATGCAACATATGATAGAGATGGTAAAACTATGTACAGATGATAATAGAACAATGTACAGATGATTGGATTGAGGCTAGAATGCATTTCTAATAATAGTGTAGCGTAAATAGTTTCCTCTTTATAATTAAAATCATATATTTTTGTAGATATATAAATATATTGATTGATAAATGATTGATACAAAATTGTGATGGTGTTACAATGAGGTTGATGATGGTATAGTTATAATGTTGATTGGTCACAAGGAGAAGGGGTATGTGCCCTTTGAATTTCCATTTCTAATTTATTTTTTTCCCATGATAAATATCATTACACTCCATATGAATAATATACATGTTTCAATGATCAAGGTACTATTCAGAATCAATAACAAAGCTCAAATCCATTACAACAAATCTCATGATGTCACTTGTGGGAATTGAACATGGGTGAGGAGGATAACAATCATTCCTACCAACCACTTGATATTACCCAAGCTGACATCATTACAAACCAAATTATTATTATTCATATTATTATTATGTTTATTATGTTTATAACATTCGTGCTTGTCATGAAAACTCCAACATGGTGTCCCTGAAGACTTAGAAAACATAGCTAACCAAATTAAAGAACAAAGTTGATGAAATGAGTGGTAATATGGTGAAACAAGTGAATTTATTACATTCTTAGTAATGACTTAAATTGGAAATGATGGATCAAATGGAAAAAAAATATGGATGAAAATAAATAAGAAATACAAATTTATATAAAGGAAGAAGTACAAAAATACATGAATTCCATAGAAACATTATCTTAAAAAGGATCCCTAAAAGGGATACAAAGATCCAAGGAAATCATCAAAATAAGGAGATCAATTGTTTTGAGACTCAATCACATATGGGGAGTATTTTATCACATTTATAAACAACAAATATTAAATATCATAAGCATGATAATTTATCACTTCAAAACCCACATCATCAAGGCTTCGAGTAGAACCAAGGAACTACTTCATTCAGGCCAAATATTACTATAAGGAAGTTTGAAGGTGGAGATCATATAATATGGATATCATATATTGGACATTAGATTTAAACCAAGTTTATGTTAAGACCTATATAAGCCTCATGTTAACCCCAAAACCCCTTATTAAGTCATAGATATTAAGTTTTTACATCTCTATTTTTATATTGTTATGTAGGCTAGAACCCTTTATGATCATTTTTATTATAATTATACCCTTTGTCTCCTATATATATTCTAAGGAGACCTAGTATTAGGATCATCAAATATTGTATTGTAAATTGTATTCATTGTAAAATGAGATTTCCCCTCAGACAAGATTGTAATTATGGGTTTCTTATCATTTTAAGGCACAAGGTTCGTCACATTTGGTATTAGAGCTCATGATCCTAGGGTTTTGTTGCTTAAAATAGGTCATTGTGGAATTTTCATTTTTTTAGGAGTTTTAGACAATGAAACTTAGATAAAATTGAGGATAAATATTGGGTCATGTCTGATTCAAATTTCAGATCTTGGTTCACCTTATTTTCAAAGATATGCTCTAATGAATTTAAGATTCCTAAATGCTCTTGAAATTAGTCTGAAACAGTTTAGTTTGGATTTTTCACTATAATTTTTTTTTGGCAGGTTTCAGAACATGAAAGTTGAACCACATTGAGGATAAATCTTGGAAAAAATATGGTTCAAATTTCATATATTTGTTCTCTATAATTTTGGATATATATTGTAACTAAGTTAGGGTTCCTAAATGCTCTTGAAATCAGTTTCAATCAGGTAATATTGGAATTATTGCAATAATTTATTTTTTTGGAGGTTTCAAAGGGTGAAACTTGGACCATATTGATGGAAAACCTCAAGTAACATTTAGTTCAATTTTAAAAAATTATTTTTCTATACTTTCATATCTATACCCTATGCAAGTTAGGGTTTGTAAACAATCTCGAAATAAATTTTAAATAGTCACGTTATTATTTTTTCTATATCTTATTTTCTAGGAATTTTCATACTATGAAATATTTAGGGATCTCTATAGATATATAGAAGTACCTTAGATACAAATTTCATAATTATAATTGAATAATTGGATATGTACCATGTCATATAAATTTTCTCATGGAAAAGACAAAAAAGTCAACAAGTTTTGGGAAAGTTACCATAACTTTCATGCATAACAGAAAATTTTGGTCACACTTATGGAATTGTAGAAAATATACATCAAAGTATTATAGGAAAAATTTTCATATATAGAAGGAATCTAATCTCATATATATGTTATTAAAAACTGTAACCATTCAAATATTCCCCAAATTAAGGTTTTAAAGGTATGTAACTTGCAAGTGACCTAACTATTGATTAGAATATCCATTTTTTTGTAACAAAAAGTTGTCATAAAGTGGTATACTATTATTATTTTCCAACATGCCTATAAAGAAAACTAATACAACAATTAAGCCTACTGAAGGATCATCCTTAACTCATGATTGAAGTGAAAACTTAGAATTTAGGTTATCAGAATTAGAGGAGAAAGTTACTGAAATGGATGATAGTATGTTGAAAAATGTGGATTTATCAAGTTATCAAGAAAAGATTATGAGAGAAATGGAAAATAATATGAATAAAAATAATGAAGGAATAGAAAAAAGGATGAATGAAAATAAGGAAGAAATCGAAAACAAGGTGAATGAAAATAAGGAAGAAATTCAAAATGTCAAGGAATATTTACAAAAATCCATCAAGGAAGAAATAAAAGAATCACAAAAATTTCTATTAAAATAAATCCCTAAAAGGGATGTGGAGATCCAAGGAAAGCATGAAGATAAGGAAAGGCATGGTGTTTAGAATCAATCTCATATGGGCAGTATGTTATCACAATTGCAAAGCATAAATATTGAATCGTAAAATTTTCAATCCATGATACACATCATCATGGCTCCAAGTTAGCACCAAGGAACTACTATGTTCTGAAGATCAGTATAAGTAAGTCATATGGTAATTATCTTGTGACATGGATATTTTAGATAGATTAATATTTTGATATGCACCATGTGGCATCCTCACATGAGGTAGATATTTTATCCACCTTTTCAGAACAAGATTGACATGTATGGTATCAATGGATTTATGAAAGGAAAAAGGATTATATTATATCTTGGTCCATTTATATAGAGGAAATAATAGAAAATTATGGGGATATTAATAGTGATACATTATTCAATCAATTGGTAGATATTCAACAGAAGGGTCTAGTTACATGGCACAATCAAAAATTCCAAAAGTTGAGACTTGGAGTAAAAAATATTTTAGAAGATAAGTTTTTAGACCTATTTATGGGAACTATAAAGAAAAGAATACAACATGAGATGTGTCTCTTTGAAACTAAATATCTAAAGCATGCTTTTGGTTTGGAAGGAAAGTTGAAAGTAAAACTATGGCCATTGGAAAATTGGTCACTAATAACTATAGAGAAAATCATGCTCCCTCTCCTAAAATAATAAGATTGACTCCTCAACAAATAGATGAAAGAAGAGAAAGGGATTATGTTTCAAATGTGACAACAAGTATAGTAAGGGGCATAAATGTAGAGCAGAAATTATTCTACATAGACTGTGAACATGAAGAAGATTAAGAAGTGGAAACTTTACAAGATCTAGAGCTAAAAGGGACTACTCCAACAATATTTTTTGATGCATTGGCCAACATTGTTACTCCAAAAAACCTAAATATAAAATGATATATTAAAAATTAAAAGGTAATAGGCATTGATTGATTCAAGTAATACACATAGCTTCATCAATTATTAATTAGCAAAAATTTGGAGCATTTCCCCAAACCATATGTAGGAGGGATCTCACCCCCTTACACACCCTTCAACTAGGGGGGTTGAAAAACCCCCTCCCCCACCCCCCTACTTTGTTTGAGGTGATAAGTCATGAAAATACTATAACACTTACCCAACATTTATAACACATGAAGGTCACTATGAGTTTTTGGTTATGCCATTTGAACTTACAAATGCATCTTCAACATTTAAAAGCTTGATGAATTCTATTTTGGATCCCTTCCTTTGAAAATTTGTGTTAGTGATTTCTAATGACATATTTGGTATTGCTTCAAAAGCTTTGAAGAACTTAACAAGGCTATGTGTATAAGTCCCTTCTTAGTGCCTAATTTCACAAAATCATTTGTTGTGGAGTTTGTGCCTCAAGACATGGTATTGATGTAGTTTTGCGCATGAAGGAAGGCACTTTTCTTCTAAGTAGTGAACTTAAAGGAAAGATCTTACTCAAACCCATCTATGAAAAAGAATTGTTGTCCATACTACATGCAGTTAAGAAGCGGAATCCATACCCAATAGGAAGACACTTTGAATTAAAAATACATCATGATAGTCTAAATTACTTCTTGGAGAAAATATTATCTTCAAAAGTGAAAAAAAAATGGATCACAAAAATATTGGCGTATGAATTTGAAATTAACTACAGAAAGGAAAAACAAAATATTTTGGTAGATGCACTCTCAAGGAAAGAGGAAGACAAAAATGGATTTCTGTGCATTATTTCCATTCCACAATTTGATAGGGTGGAAGAAGAAAGGATATAATGGTAGAAAGATAAGAATATATGCAAGATCATTCAAAAACTACAAGAGGAACCCAATGCGGTAGGAAAATATATGGGGAAAAAGGATTGGTTATGATATTGAGATCACTGATGTTTATGTAATAATTATCAACTCAAACAGAATGTCTATTAGGAATTACACACTTCTCCTATAGGAGAACATTCAAGATTCTTGAAGACATGCCATAAGATGAAGAAATATTTTCTTTTGAAATTTTATTAAAGGAAATCTACAAAATTTTATGAAAGAATGTTTGGTATGCCAAAATAAGGGAGAGACAATCAACACTCTAGCTCCTTTAGCAATTAGGCATACCAAGCCAACATTGGGAAGAAGTTTCAATGGATTTTAATATAGTTTTACCCAAATACGAAGGAGAGAATTTCAATATGGCAGTGGCAAATTGAATGACAAATTATCCCCATTTTTCTCTCTTTCTCATCATTTTAAAGAAAGTAATATGACAAAAGAATTCATGGAAATAGTCCAAAAGCTACATGGAATACCAAATATTATTTTAAGTGACAGTGATCCAATTTACACTAATTTTTTTTTGGATTGAATTATTTTCTTTACTGGCTACTCAGTTAGCTCACATCTCGTATTACCATCCTCAATTTGACGGCCAAACTGAGAATGTGAATATTTTTTTATAAATATATTTGCATTTCTTTTCTTGTGATAAATAGATACAATGGGTCAAATGGTTCCCTTGGAAGCCATACCTCATCAAAAATCTCACCATTTATGGCACTTTATGGACATCATGTTCCATCCATCACATCACCCTTGAAAGGGACTATAAAATCTCAAGCAGTAGAGGACCACATATGGTACCAACAAGAGTTTATCAAACTCTTGAATAACAAATTTGTTATGGAATAAAATAGGATGAAACAACAGGTAGAACAAATTCGCATTGAAACGGAGTTTGAAGTGGGTGATTGGGTATTTTTGATACTACAACCATACAAATAGATGTCCTTCACGCCAAAAAAAAAGGAAATTGAATTAGAATTGAGTTATTATGTCCCTTGTAAGGTTTTGTAGATGGTTATAAGTATGGCTTACCAATTAGATTTGCCTCCATATTCACGTATAAATCCACTCTTCCATGTTTCTTGCTTAAAGAAGGTAATTGATGACAAGATCCCAATCCAAAATTTTCTACCAGAGATTAATGAAGTAGGGAAAATAATACTACAACTAGAAACAATCTTGGAAATAAGGACTAAGAAACTAAGAAATTTAGTAATTATCGAGTACTTGATCAAATGAAAGAACCTATCAGTGGAAAAGGTGATATGAAAATATGATTTGTTCATGTAGAAACATCCATGGAGAGTCAAGTGTTGGAGACAACACTTCTTTGAAGGGCAGGGGCATGTTAAACCCTATATAAACCCCATGTTAACCCTAAAAAACCTTATTAATCTCTAGATATTGAATGATCACATTTCTATTGTTATGTTGTTATGTAGGCTAGAACCCTTCATGATCCCATTTTATTATAATTAACCTTCCAGAAAGGTAACGGTTACATCCTTGTGTTTAGAAAATGATAAATTTGTATAGTATTAATAGATTTGTGAATGAAACAAGATTCTATTTTCTCTTCGTCAATTTTTAAAGATGAATTCATAGAATAATATGGGTATATTAAGAGAAATAAATTCTTTAGTTAATTGAGAAATATCTTGCAAATAGGTTCAATTGTACAGAAAATTTAACAATTCGAAAAACTAATTCTTAAGGTAAATTACATTCCAAAGGATGTATTTTTAGACCTCTTTATGGAAATTTTAAAGGAAGTCATCCAACATGAATTGTGTCTCTTTGAACCTAAATCATAAGAGCATGCTGTCAACATGGAAATGAAAGTTGAAAGTTGAAAGTAAAATGGATACTAGAAGAGTGGTCACTAATAGATATAGAGAGTATCATGCTCCTTCTCCTAACCTCACCCAACTAACAAGGTTTGTTGGCATTATGGCTAATGTGTTGTCCTTGATGGAAACATGCTTGACAAAGATGTACTTGATGTCAACATGGTAATAATATGATGGTCATGAAACTAGTGCAACTATTAGTAATATTGGTATAGATGTTACAGTGGATATGGATAGAAATGGTAGTTCAATTATAGATGGATGAAAAATGTAAAGATTGAAAACTATACGTGTTTCCTATGAAGAAGGGTCACGTACGTACGCAGGTCTTGTGAGAAAAAGTCATGTACATAATCTGAACCATGGAAATCTGGATACCAGGGGTCATTACCATGGTATTTTACCATAGTTATTGGGGTGGAAATGTTTATTTGATCCTCTCAACAAATACTAACAACATTACGAAGGGATTTACCTAAGGTATTGACTAAGGAAAAATATTTATAAGGAGATAGAGTTCAAGGTGTTAGCTATGAAAGTAATGGATTATTTATGTGTGATATGATTTGGAATAGGTGTGCACCAAGAAGCAAGGAGAAGACTCAGATCCAAAGATCTAAAGATATGTTGATATGTATGCTTGATTGATTCTCTTGTTGCACATGTTTAAGTAGATAACAATGATAGCTTTGTGGTTATAGTGATGCTATGATCTAGATGTGTTTTCAAAAGTCTGTACTTTTTACAGTGAAGGTTTTGAAATGTGAGTTATGTTTGTAGTGATAGTATTTTTCAGTAATTTAATATTTGTACACTAGTTTTCTTCTAGATAGTCACATACATACGTGGATCTATTTCTGGTTAGTCGCATATATATTATGAGATTTTTTTTTAGTATATTGAAACATGTGTGCAGGTGTTGCACATGAAGTGTGTATAGACACAGGTCTTCTTAAAAATAGTCGCGTATATATTCTGAGTTATATATGTTCATGGTTTCCAGTGCTGCTTGATGATGACAGTTGATGAGTTCTATTGTATTTCTATTGTCTGTCAATGTTTTCTTGATTTGGATGGTTTTTATCTGTAGTAGTTTGGATGTTAATTGATTTGATCTGGTTATAGTGGTTGATTCAGTATTCAATAACTTGATGTTTTAGTGATTCAATTGGTTTACAGTGCTTCAATGATTTAGAATTTGAGATTTAGTTTGGGCTTATTGTTGATATGGGTCCAGTGTGAAAATATGATGAAAGGTGTCCTGCAGGTTGTTTGATGATTATTTGACAAGTGGATCTAGTATTAAATATTATGAAACATGGTCTAGAAGAGGTGTTGAGGGTTGGAGCCTTTAGTAAGGGAGTCAAAGCTTCCTTCTAGTGGTAGCTAGTAAAGTTGTTCAGGGGGTAGGTGCTCCCTTCCGGTAGGAGCTAGTAAACGAGGTCAGGTGGTTATAGTTCCCTTCTAGTGGGTGTTGGAGAATTAGTGAAGGTTGTAGCCTTCTACAAGTGGGTGCTTGCGTGTTGGTACGAGTCTACACCAGTACAATATGTGATGAATTTTTTCTTTATAATAAAAGAAGAAGACAAAGATGATGGCAATGGTGGTTTTCTCCCATGTTTTGTTTCCACCTAAAATCCTGGTGTTCTATGCGTGTTTCTTATGTGTTGTGATTTATCTATTCTTTACTATATAGTATATGGTTAATGAATTAATAATGCAATGGTTTAAGTTAAATCACTAATGGAATTTATGACAAATTATGTAAATTGGATATACATGGCTTTATTTCATTCAAGTCACGTACACACGCGAGTTGAATAAATGACAATAGAATATATAATTCCTAACGTGAAATTGAAATTTTAAGAGAATTAAAATACTAACTCACCCTCCCCCCTAGTATTTTTCCTAAAAATTAGTATCAAAGCAGGTCACTCCAATAGAAGCTTAACCGCTTGAGAGTGGATCAAGGATAATGGGAAAGAAGCTAAAGAAGAAGATAACTCTAAGGAAGAAATCAGGTCAAGAAAACTGAGGCAATGAAAGCGATATAGTGACAGTGATAGATGTCAGCAAATATTCATATTCAGGAGAACCTCGTTTTCTGTTGATCAAGAATGAAGAAGATAGTAACAAATAATTATCAGGTATTGATTATTGTTCTAATTATGGTCCATTTACCTATCTATGTAATAATGATGATAATAAAGATGACAATGAATCAACTGAAATTTCTCTCATGGGTAGAAGTGAAAGTAATTATTCTAAAGAGAAAATAGAAATGACCAATACAAGTATTATTATGTTGAGTTATACTAATTATTAGGAAAGGAAATAAAATATGAAGTACAAGTTAATGAACCTTGGATATGATGTTTAAAATTTAGTATGTAATGGTTTCACTAAAAATTCTCTATCGAGTGAAGAATTACAAAAGAATATTGTGGCATTAAACGAAATAATTCGTAGCATACCTAATTTAGCATAACGAAAGGTTATGGATTATGCAATTGCAAAGGAAGTATGGGATAATATACATGAAATCCATGAAAGAAAAAACAAAGGAAGATTGTTCATCAAGAGAACCAACAGGTAATGTTGCTTCTAAAGGAAATACTAATGTGTCAAAAGATGAGTATGATATGTCAAATGGAGTTACTAATTTAGAGGAAGACATGTTAGAAAAATAACTTAATCTTAGAAGATTTTTTTTTTGGTTTGAAAAGGATTAACAATCTTAAGGATAAGTTGTAGGCATATAAGAATAGGTATTATGATAAATCGGTAAATATTGCATCGAAATCTAAACAATATTGTGAAGGACTTGAAGATGAGACCATCTCTCTAAGATAAGATCTTAAAAAGTCAAACAAACGAAATGAAGAGATACTTCAAGTATTTGAAGAACAAGAGAATGGGCTAAAGGAAGAGATTATAAAATTAAAATATAAATTGAAATAAGGAATAAAGGTTGAAGAAGGAATGAATAATGTTAAGAAATTTACTGCATAACATAAATAATTACTGAGAGGAATAAATATAAAAATAACCAGCAACAACCATAAACACATAAACACAAATATTTATTCGAGAAAACCCCAAATCCGGGGAAAAACCCAACCTAATAAGATCTCATTAGCATTGGCCAAAACCATGGCTAATCCGACCAAGTGAGCCTTCACCACTCACCTCCATATCTTGCATTACAATGAAGTCCTTCCAGCATTTTATTAGCTCCATTACATATAATACCACATGCTGTATACTATGGGTGCATAATACCATGTGCCCCAAAACCATCACTGTTTAACCTGGTCAAATTTGACTCTATACCGAGTCAAGTTTACCTAACAATTCCCACCTTAAACTTGACTTGGTGTTCTTTGACTAACTCCAGCCAAACCTGCTAAGTGAGACAATCCTGCTCACTCTAGCTCTTACCCCCCTCAGAGTTTTTACCTAGGGTATTGTTAACCCGACATACCCACTATCACCTAGGTCTAACCCAGACTTTACCGGTGATCACCGAGGGGTACACATGCCTTACCAGGTCTTACAGTAGTATGCCCATTTACATGCAATAATTTGACTTCATTAATTTTTTTTTTGTTTATTGCTGGTGTGATTCTGATCCATCCTCTCTCAATTTGATTTGCTCAAAAACTTCTATCAAACCACTTCAACTGAAAGCCTAACGAGAACCTCATAGATTCTCAACCTTCTTTAAATAGCCGCATGAATCTCGAAAAATTCATCAGCATATTACAAACCGGTAAATATCGCAAATGCACTACGATCCCCGGCAGTTACGACACTCTCTTCTGCACATTCTCCTCAAGGTTCTTCCGCGTACGATTGTTCCACCATTATTTTCTAGACCCAGATCTGGAAAAAGGCTGCATTGATCTCATCAGGGATTATAAACCCCTGGCATCAAAGAATTCCTTTGAAGCCAATATCTGGCTCTAATACCAGTTGTTAAGAAATTTACTGCATAACATAAATAATTACTGAGAGGAATAAATATAAAAATAACTAGCAACAATCATAAACACATAAACACAAATGTTTATCCGGGAAAACCCCAAATCCGTAGAAAAACCCAACCTAATAAGATCTTATTAACATTGGCCAAAACCCTGGCAAATCCGACCAAGTGAGCCTTCACCGCTCACCTCCATGTCTTGCATTACAATGAAGTCCTTCCAGCATTTTATTAGCTCCATTACATATAATACCACGTTCAGAATACTATGGGTGCACAATACCATGTGCCCCAAAATCATCACTATTTAACCTGATCAAATTTGACTCTATCCCGAGTCAAGTTTACCTAACAAATAAGTAGTATATGGAAAAGGATGAATAATGTCAAATACTAGAGATTGAGGTAAACATTCTAAAAGATAAATTATAAGAAAAGGATAAACACTTGAAATTTCAAGATAATATTTTGGATAACATTATTAGTAGTCAAAGGTATCCCTCCATTAAATATGGTCTTGGTTTTCATGAAACTATAAAAGGAGAATCTAGCTCACAAGCTTATGCAAACAACTATGATATTAACAAAGAAAAATCTGAAAGACCTAGTAAAGAAATAAGAATTCAACCAAACCAACAACAAAAGAAAGAAATTTTTCAAAGGAAATCATTTTCTCCTAACTATAGAATTATCACTCGATTCTCTCCTCTAGATAATGGTATTGAATGCTTTATCTGTCATAACTTTGGACACTTTGCAGCCAATTGTAGAAGCATATTCATAAGAATATCATCAGCTCCCTGGTACTTAGGTTTCTTTAAGGGATATTGTTTTTCTTACAGCTTGTTTGGTCACAAAGGCATTAATTTCAATAGGAGGAATATGAAAGAAAATATTATGATTCATCTGCTCCCTTTTCTGGTCATGTAATATGTTATACTAGTAACAAGTTTGGGAATGTAGCAAAAGAATACAGGAAAGCGTCAATGGATTCACACAAACAATAATTTTATTTTCTCCAAGACAAGCAACAAGACAAGAATATTATTACCAAAATACTTGAGAAAGATGGATCCACCAACACTTCTCGTATTAAACAAAAGGAAGAAGAACAAGTTAACGATTTCCTTTCTCTATTTTAATTTGAAGGAAAAGATGAATGGTACATTGATTCAAATGGAAAATGGCATCAACCCATGGTATTCATCCACCCATGGAATTTACCCATGGTATTGTAAGTGACATCCACCCATGGTATTTATCCACCCATGGTATTCATTCATCCATGGTATTTTCCCATGGTATTTTGACATCCACCCATGGTATTAATTCACCCATAGAATTGACGCGTGGTATTGTAACTAAAAAATACTATAAGTAACAAGTCACATTTTATAAAATGACAAATTGTCCACCACAATGTAGTCTTTACAGTTATTATCTGTTTTATTAAAAAGTTACTTTGTGGTTTTGTTTATTGGGCATTCTCCTCTTTTTCTTCTAGCATTTTAATTTTTTAGATCTTGGGGGCCTCTCCCCCAAAATCCATTTAAATATTTTAGATCTTGTGGGCCTTGCCCCAAGATCTGGATCATAGTGCCTCCATTGTTGCCTTCGACATGCAAGGTGGATCCTGTTCGAATATGATCTTGTAAACCGGGGTGAAAAAATGATCAGACAGCTATGTGATAACTCCTTTGAAGCTACATTCAGACAACATCTTACAATAAGTGTTCAAAAAGGTCTTCGTTGGTGTCCATGCCCACTTCAAGCATGAGACCTCCTGACGGGCACAAATTGCATCCAAGATGTAGGCAGACATGTAGATTCCTACTTGCATACCTTTGGGTGGCTGTCGAGCCCTTGTTACCTATTCCTTCAGCTGGTGAGCCAACATGTCAGACCAGTTGCATGATTTTCCTTCTCTGGCCAGTTGGTCCAACATTGTCACCCAACTCTATGGGAAGGTTTCTATGCTTTCTTAGCCATACAGATGACATGCAAAGATGACCAATTATTGATATGCCTTCTATAGTATCTTCATCTTATAGACCTGGTTGGGTGTCATCCTGAATTTAGCCGGCTCCTTCAACCAGTTCTTAAAGATACCTCTGGAGTTGAAATTGTTGCTGGGTAAGTTAAAGGATGTCTCCATGGTGATCACAGGCTTCAACATCTGATACATCTCATCATAATCCTGTGCCCTGGAGATAACAATCTTCATCTCGCTGAAACTTCTCAATGTCATCATCTTAGGATCAATGTGTAAGACGATCCAATATATCATGTACGTGCATGGGAGCACGGGATACCTGCATGCAATCTGGTACAAACTAGATTTGTGGATGTTCACATAGACTTGGCGGTCTTCGAGGTCTTCCCCAAATGTGCTTGCAAATGCATCATTGACCTCTTTCCATTTCAGCTTGATGTCCTTGTCTACAATCAGCTTGGTGTCTTCATAGATCAACAGACTTGTAGACACTCGCTCAACTGTTGTTCCAGTTGCACTTCTGTTAGTGTCCTTTGATCCTCCTCACTTGGAGGCCATTGATCTTGAACTGCTAAGAGGTGGACAAACACCTGCTAGATCTGTAGAAAAAGCAACATTCATGGCAAGAAATCTATCAGCTAAAACCAAAGCAAACTAAGGAATGACATGCAACATACCCGAGGATTGAATGACAAGGATTGTGCAATTTTTCTTGGGAGGCTAGGAGACTAGCTGCCAGAACTATGCAAAAGGTAGTCTGGGCTGTCTGGGAGGCTATATGGCTACTGGAATTATGTAATGTGCAATCGAGGCTAGCCTGTTAACTGCTAGAACTGCGCAATGAGAAATCTAGGCTAGCTTGTTGTTTACTGGAGTTGCGTAATGCGTAATTTCAGCTAGCAATGGTTGCAGGCCCAGTGACTGCATTGCGCAATTTTCTGGGCCAATAATCACTGTCCCTCAGAATTTCATAATGCAAGACTGGAGGATAGTCACTGGGAAGAAATTCACATTTCTTGAGAGGAAGACAGAGCCTTCCCTTTTAGGATTGTGCAATGTTGTCTTGGTGAGGCAGAGTCATGGCCAAGGTTGTCCAGACACGCTGACGGGAAACTGAAATCAAATGTGAATGTGAGTGATTATTGATACTGAGTGTAAGTAGGAGTGAATGATAATGCATGGAAACAATGAATGAAAGATTCAGAAAATGGAACAACATGCATGTGGGTGAAGTGAGTCGTCGAATCGACGACTGTTCATGCAAAATAGTTTCATGCATGCAACAATAGTGAGATGCTAACGAATACTAAAACGGTGCTAGTACAAGCTAGCATGCATGTAAATGACAACAAGCATTCAAAAAAATCAAGAAAAAAACACTCACACAAGTGAAAACACAAAAAGCGATAGAAATGTTGCAAAAGACAAGTTAAGAGGACTTACCTGTGAATAGATGAGTTGGATGTGTTGAAGACTCCTAGATGTACTGTGGGACATTAGAGCTCCAAGATCGATGTGAATAAGTGAGCTCTGAAGTGTCGAATAAATAAGTTTGAGGCTCATGACGCACATGCCACAAATATAGGAAAAAGCGACACTTGGAGGAAAGATTCTAAAATGATCTTTTCATGTAACCACTAGCTACTAAAAATAACTCCCTAAAATCTAGGGATGTTTTTTGCATGTTTCTTTTCGCTATTCTGGGAAAAGGAAGCCCATGCATGCAAGTGAAGTTTTCTCGGTCTCGGGTGGAACCATTAACTCAATGCCACATGCAATAGCCTGCTTAGCTGAGGGGAAAATTTGCACATTTCTGGGAGGTAGTTGGGATGGCTTTCTAGAAGGATTGTGCAATTTTTGGGCTAAGCAGCTGACTGCTGCCCAGAATTATGCAATTTCTGGGCTGAGAAGCCCTGATGGGAGGAAGTAAGCAATTTTCTTAGTGAAGGGTCATAGGCAAATTTGCGCAATTCTGGAGCCCAACAGGTTTCCAGATAGAATTGTACAATTTCTGGAGGGAAGCATGGTTCCCCTCCAAAACTGTGGAATTTATTGAGGGAGTTGTTCATCTTATAGCTGGAGCAAGTCTGGAGAAACAACTTGTGAGGGGGGTGCAACAAGCCATGATGCATGGGCTTGAAATCTACTAGAAAATCACTAAAACTTGTGTACTTGACAAGGCAAGACATGCTGTTGAGGAAGGTTGGTAGGGAGGCTCCAAAACTAAACTAAGGAAAAATTTTGGAGGGTAGTTGTAGCCACTACAACGGACTCTTAGACTACGCTCATGATTGTTCAAATTCCCATGAATTTTCAACTGAAATGACTCTTCAACTTTTGTGTGCGTCCATTGTACTTCACTTTACATTACATTCAGTTACAACGGATATGTCCCATAATGGTGATGTGGCTGAGATAGCTCATGACACAACTTGACATGACACTGCTAAAATGTATTGGCTAACTATGGTTTGCATGTCAAGTTGTTGCACTGCTGAGTGATGGAAGCACTCTTGGTGTTCTTTGTCTTTTCCTCCACATGGCATAATGCAACTGGGCCTTCAATGGTTTTAGTCTTGCTTGATGGTTCAATGCATGTTTTCCTTTTTCTTGTTTCTTTATATGCTTGGTACATTTGTCTAGCTGCAAGCAAGTCTTATACCATGTGTGATCCTTCTTCATCCCATTCATCATCTCGCCATGATCTATGAGTGTACCTATTCCTGCAATTCACTCATGACGGGACGAAATCAAACAAAAAATATCCTAGTCTAGCATGATGCATTTTTCTCATGTTTTGGGTGACAAGGAGGGAGGACAACTCACTAAGACATTGTAGAGTGCAGCTCAGGCTAGAATGAGGCATTCTAGGAGGAAAACCTACACTATAAGAAAAAAATGCATGGTGATCATTGGGAGTTAGGATTGTAGAGGAAGAGTCACCAATGTCAGCTTCAAGGTGGGATCCTGAGGGAGGCAACTTCTGCACATTTTTCAGAGGGAAGACAAAGTGGGCTACAAGGGGACTGCTAGTTAGTTCTGCACAATCTTCAGAGGGAAGATAGAGCAGGTATGTAGGGATACCTGCTGGACATGACTTCGCAATCTCTGGGAATAGTGCAGGATAGTCAGCAGGGGAATTTCCAGACATGTCTGCGCAATTTCTGGAGGCAGGGCAGAGCAAGGCAGCAAGGGTCATCTAGGCAGCTCTGCACAATTATGAGGAACAATGCAGAGAAATGTAGTAGATGACTAGCTGAGCATGTATGCAAAATTTTGGGGAATAATGCATACCCAATTCTCAGAGTAGTGGAGTCTCCCAACGGGTAAGGAGGAGGTTTGATGACTGTGCTTGAGGAATGTGTAGTTCAGCTGGACAGGGAGGCATTTTATGTGCAATTCTGGGAGGCAGCCAGGCTACTCACCTCCAAGATTGCACAATGAAGCTGACCTGTAGAATATCCTCAAGCAATACATAGTTATGGGCAGTAGAGTAGGGTCACTAAGGGTTGAGACTACGTAGTGCATCTCAGTCGAGGTCCGGCAGAAGAGGGTTTTCCGATCAGGTAGATTTTCAGGAAAATGACTAGGTGTCGAAAGTACGCAAACTTGTGCAGACTGAGATTTTGAACATACACTTAGCATACTCAATGACAAGACAACATACACCATCGAGACAATAATACAAAACATGCCCTTGGTGAGACTGTCTTGGAGTTAAGAGTAACAAACGCAAAACTTGTGATAGACCTTCGAACGACCATTACGACACTTGTGCAACAGTGCTTACAATTTTTTGTGTGAGTAAGACGGATGCTTACATAGCAAAGACAACCCAAACACACAAAGACAGACCTTCAAACTCACCAGAATTAGATCACAAGCATGGAAATACTTCACAAGAACTCATGGGGTGAGCTCAAGTGTTTGCAACCATCAAAGGAGAAATCAAGGAAGGCTACGAAATTTGGATGCCAGCCAAAATTTTGGAGGGTGTTGTAGCCGCTACAACAGGTAGCCAACCATCTAGCTTGCCTAGCATTCAAATTGGGTTGGTGAAACAAATACCTCATTCCACTATGATCACTTATCAGAATAAAACTCTTGCCAAGAAGATACTGCCTCCACATCTTCAAGGCATGAATGATAGCTTCCAACTTGAGATCATGAGTCACATATTTTTCTTCTGCTCATTCACCTTCCTTGATGCATATCATAACACCTTCCCTTCCTGCCTCAAGACATCACCTAGTCCCATGAATGATCTTCCCTC
Organism: Pinus tabuliformis; assembly: GCA_031772625.1. Taxonomy (NCBI): domain Eukaryota; kingdom Viridiplantae; phylum Streptophyta; class Pinopsida; order Pinales; family Pinaceae; genus Pinus; species Pinus tabuliformis. The sequence continues at coordinate 509,709,784 of CM062816.1, read as the reverse complement.
ATCCACATTCCTAGGTGTTGGCAACTCCATGATAGCTCTGATTTTTTCTTGGTCCATTGCTATACCTTCCTAGGAAACAACATGTCCCAAGTAATGAACTTCAGTCTAAAAGAAACTACACTTGCTAAGCTTCATATACAACTAATTCTCTCTCAGCAATCATAACATGGTTTCTAGCTGCTTTGCATGTTCTTACTCATTATTAGAGTATATCAATATATCATCAATGAACATTGTCATAAACTTGTCCAGATAACGAAGCAACACACTTTTCATCAAACACATGAAAATAATTAGTGCATTAGTAAGACCAAACAGAACCACTAGAAGCTCATAATGCCCTTACTTGGTATAAAATGTAGTCTTGTACATGTCCTCTTCTTTGATGTGTACCTGATGATATCTTGTTCTCAAGTCAATATTTGATATCATTGTTGTTCCCTTCAACTGATCAAACAAATCATCAATCCACGGTAAAGGAAACATGTTCTTGATCGTCACCTTATTCAACTGCATGTAGTCAATCCACAATCTGAGAGTACCATCCTTCTTCTTCACAAACAATACTGGTGCACCCCAAGGAAACACACTAGGCCTTATGTATCTTTTATCAAGCATTTCCTTAAGTTGCAACCTCAATTCCACCAACTATGGAGTGATCATCTTATAAGGTGCCTTGATGATGGTGCTACTCCTAGTACCAACTCAACAGAAAATTCCAATTCCCTATGAGGCAATAAATCTAAAATATATTATGTAAATACATCCTGAAATTGTTGCAAAGAATGATACCTATTCAAGGCTTCATCATCCCCAACATCCTTTCTCTTGTCACTAGAAACATGCACTGCAAATAATATAAATCTTTTCCTACAACCGCTCTTAGCCTGCATAGTTGTAATCATTCTCACTAATGTAGGCTTCTTCTTTCCCTACAAGATTCTCTTTTCTCCATCATCATCCCGGCACTCAATATCCTTCTCGTAATAATATACCTTATTCCTAAGAAGGTACAACTAATACATGCCCAAAAGCATGTTGTATGAACCAAATGGAAGCACATTTAGATGTGTTGATGTAGGCATACCATTCAATTCAATTTCATAAGATCACACCCAATGACAAACTTTTTTCTTGGTCTCTGTAGTCAACTGCACCAACCAAGGCTCTACATACACTTACTTATTCAAGCCAAACTTATCCACTAGTTCGAATTAACATAACTATAAGTAGATCAAGGATCAATCAAAATTAAAATAACTCTACAATAGTGCTTCCCTTCCATCTCAATAATGGATTCCCAGTGATCTGCATGCTTGTTATCAAATGTTTCATAGATCCAAGGAATGCTCTACCCAATGTCCCCAATTATTTTCACCTCCTTAGCATAGTATATCCAAGGTTTGCCACCCTAGTACAATGAACAATCCTTCTTATGGTGATCCTTTCCACATATCCAACAATGCAATGGTTTTCTACCACTACCCTTATTATACTTCTCTCTAGGTTTATTCCCTTGTCCCTTCTCTGTTATACTGAACTTCTTGTAAGGGGGCACATTTTCTTTCTCACCTACATCTTGAGGTCTTTCCCGCTTCGAAGGCCATTTTCCTTTGGCATTTTCATTACCTTTCCAATCATGCTTAGGCTCAGTATTTTGCTTTGACTACTCATAACAGTGCTTCAAATTATTGATCACCTCATCTAATGACTGAGGCTCATCATACTCAATCTGACCCTTGAATGCTAATGGTATTCCACTGATGAATATTTGAACCTACCTCTTCTCACCCTTGAGGTAAGGCACATACCTCAACAACTCCATAAACTTAGTTGTGTACTCTTCATCTACCATAGAACCCATCTTTAGCTCATAGACTCCTTAGCCTTTCCATCGTAATATATCTCAAACAAGTACTTCTTCCTAAAGAGTCTCTTAAACTCATGCCAACTCAACTCCTTTGTCATGATGCCTTTGACACGCTTTACATCTTCCCACCAAATATATGATTTTCCTTTGAGGCTGTAAATAACTATCTAGTCTTTCATATTCTCTGTATAATTATGCAGCTCAAAAAACTTCTTCATTCCAATAGTCATGCTTCTACATTTTCTAGTTTCTTCAGCTCTCTATCAAAGGTAATAGGCTTGACTTTCTTGAACTAATATGGAAATTACACCCTCTCACTCCTCCTATAAGGATGATAGCAATGATGACCATGATGTCTATCTAAACCAGAACTAAAATAGAACCCATAACCACTACCTCTCCTGTTAGGTGTATCCATCCACCTTGTTGTAGTGTTTTTTTCTCAATGATGTATGAAAAGAACCCACTTAAGATCGTGGATGAAAAATGACCTTAATAATATAAATGACTGCTAAACATTGTAGATATGCAACTATTGATAGAAACAAAACCTACCAAAATTTTGAACTATGCTGCAATCGTAGTTAAAAAGTAAAATGAAGAGTAATAACCCCAAAACATCCAATGGAAACCAGATTTGTAAAGAATAATTTTATTATAACACTTGTGAAGGGAACAAATATATGTTACCAGTCCCCCTATATGGGATGGGTTCTTGGAAATACTCAAATGCTTTCAGCTTCTATGGAGTCTCTCTCCTCCATAATGCATAAACCCAACAAAAATATGGTGTGCGACAATGAAAATAATCAGAGTTACAACTGTGAGTGCAACAATGAAAATAATCAAAAGTGAATAATGAATGGAAAACCCTCCAATTTATAACAAAATATTGAGTTATCCTTGAATAATGAGCAATAATAAAATATTATTGATCCCATTCCTCGAATTACCACTTGGAATATTTTATTATACTTGTTTAGGAGGGGAAAAGTATTTAAACTTTTATTTAGAAATAATAAATAAATAAATGATTTATTTATTATCTCAAGGAATTAGTTAAGGAATAATAAACAAATAATGATTTATTTAATTATTCCTAAGGGATTTAGTCAAACTTGACAAAGAATAGTAATTAATCAGTTATTCTTAGAGAAAAATAAGAAAAATAATGATTTATCTGTTTATTTTTCATGACTGGGTAAAATTTAACAAGGAATAATAATAAAACAATGGTTTAATTAATCATTTCTAGAAGAAAATCAAATAAATAGTGATTTATTTAATTATTCTTCATGGGATTAACTATAAATTACTTAATAAAAGTGGTTTATTTAGTAATTTCTCATAGTGAAAACAATTTTACTATGGTAAAATTGGCTTTACATGGTGTACTCCGAACCATCTAGTAAATTAGGCTAGATGATCAACTTTTGGTGATAACAGATTGCCCCCCAACGTATGAGTGTTAGGAGAAAAATGTATGACCGAAGTACTTTGTAAAGACACAATCGCTTAGACAACACAAGGGAGTCAAGGAGGGAGAGAGAGAGCGAGAGAGAGAGAGACCAATGAAGCTGAAGTTGAGAGAGGATAATGACATAGGGGGCGAGACTAATGCAAGTCCCCTCTTTTGTTGTGGTAATGGAACTCAATGAGGCAGGGGAGGCATACCCATACCCGCTGAGATAACTTAGTACAAAAATAATGGTTCGCCCAGAAATATGAAGCTGAGCAATAAAGTACATGTTGAATGGTACATGATAGGCTGGCATAACATAGCTAAAAAATAATACAATGTGTCCCATATACATAATGCACCTGGTAAAAACATGTGCAAGGACTAAATACAATAATATATGTGTACATGAGATACAAAGTCCCTTCCCTCAAAAAATGCATGGGAGGGAGGGTAGAGCAACCAAAGAAGCCCTGTTGAATAAGGAGGGGCTTTGCAAAACTGAATGGATCATCTGGAGGAGATGTGAATGCTATGAATAATGCGATCAGTAGGAACCGAACCCATCAACTTTGAGGAACTACATCTGAGGCTGTAGCATAGTAGGTATGCATCTGGGCATGGGGGGGGCTACTCGAAGGGCCACCCCCTCATGAGGTGTAAAACATCTCACACATCCTCGAGAATCACTGGTACAATCTATTGTATCATTGGACCATCAAGTGTATGGATCACGAACATGAAACGACCAAGTTAAAGGGAAATAATGAGACTCTCTACTCGATCTAAGGTGCCACACAAGAGTGGAAGATGGAACCGAAATACACTACCCTCTAGGCTATTCTTTTGGAATAAATGTGTTGATGTCAATAGAATAGGGTCCGCGATAGATGAGGCAATGAGGAACCTCAACTAAAGCACGAGGGAAAATAGTAATGTGATTGATGGAATGACACCAACGATAATGGGGAAAAACGGACTGAGAGACAAATAGACAACTACCCTTGTCAGAGCATAAAGTGCATGGTTGACCTGGCAGCCACTGATTCAACTCTAGAGGGGATGGGGAGAGTAAGTCTGGAGGCCAAAATGGGTGACACAGGATGAACGATATGTAAATATGGATGGAAAATTGCGACATGATATGATGGGACATGAAATAGACTTCAAGAATGCAAGGGTGACTCATCGCAGATGCTCTGAGCAAAGGTGACTCGATGACGCTGCCACACAGACTAGGCCCAGCGGGGACCATGAAAATATGAGTAAATGATGGCTACTCATGATGACAGTCGACATATGGTAAGACAATTATTTAGACGACGTGGACCTCAAAGTACAAGTGTCGCTTTATGACGAAAGTCTATTTTGAGGGGCGATGAAGTGACCGTCTTGGAAAAATAGTTTCGGGGTGAAGTGTCAAATCATATGAAACTGAAGAAGACCCATTTTAGATCTCAATGAGAGATTTCCAATTGTTCTGACAGTTCATCAAATTGAGCTACGGTATAGTAGACAAACTGACCATTAGAATTGGGATCGAGGATTTTTAGGCAAGTGGCCTTACTTGTCTAAGGATGGCCCTAATGCTTCTTGGAAAAATGGTTCCTAGTGAAGAATTAAGGGAAGAGGAAAATAAGAATGAACTACTAGAGGTGGTCTAGAATCATCCTCATCCACTAAGTCAAACATGGGGACTAGGTGGTATAGAGTAGAATATTTGAAGATATGGTATCAAACGTCTACAATATGCACTGTGCATATGGCACATTGGAGAGGTCGGTAGGACAAACTATCCAAGGAATGGGAGGATAATCAACCATAACTAGATCGAGTGGGATCTAGGCCGAGACTTATGTTAATCGATTGAGAAGACGGCCAGGGGAAAACCATCATGCCCCCAAGCATGGGATGATGATCTAGTATGCAAAGGTGGGAATGATGCCCCCCTAGTAGGAGGAGTTTGTGGAGTGCCATTATGTTCCAAGTGCTCGAAAAAGGGATTCAAGAATTTTAGCCCAACTTGGCACGAGATCATCCAAAGGAGATGTAGGGGCCTATGTTCCCCCCATTATGCTATAGGAGTATCGAATGTATTTAGAGCTAAGGGCTCCAAATACTTATATGATACATAATATGATTATGCATTTTATATGATGATGATGGCTTGCCATTAATGCCAATCTAGAATGTTGTTTGCAATGGTATCTACATATCTACATAGTGATTTTGGTCTCTAGGTACATGACTGAATGTAATGGTTTCAAATTCACGTACTAATAGATTCACTCGTAGATATTTTCTAAATAGGACTTGGTTATGCACATGATACACACCATTCAATTGCATGACAAGTAGCAAGGAATCTAAATGAACATGAAGATGAAAGATGCAATGAGCGAGGGCATCGACTAACAAACCTATCACTGCATCATATTTAGCCTGAATATTGGTGGCAGATCCAATGCACATGCCATTTGAAAGGACTAACATATGCAAGGGGGTAAAACTAGCCCAAGTTGCCAAGGCTAGATTCTAGGAGAAGAGACTCGCACCATCGACATGGCCAATATACGATGTACATGATGGATCCATCTGAAATGTGTAAAATATAACAGATGAGATGCTGCAATCTACTTAACTACATGGCAGAAATAAAGACACATAAATAAAAGGGATGTGTTGTGAGCAAAATTTCTCGAGGTAGAGCGCATTGGGAGAACTAGGAAGGAGATGGCCTTCGAAATACTCGTGAAGGAATGCCCTATTACTCAAGTGTAGGGGTAACCAGGGGTAGACATAGCTTCCATGGTGTCCTCATCAGGCTGGGAGATGGGTGGACGGGAGGAAGTCTGACTACATGATGCGGTGGCATTACTTGGAGCATCAACCTGAGGAATAAGATTCGCATACACATCTCTTGGATGGCAAACAATGGGCTAGTAGATGGAGGGTCTATTGATGTTGAGACCTCAGATTCTATCGAAAAAGGTGCGATAGAAATGCACGTAAAAACCTCAAGAAGGTTTTCCTGTGAGGAAATCAAGGATGATGACAAGTAAAGAATGGGGCTTGTGTTGTATGTCATCTCGACATCAGGGGAGACGATCACAATAGTGGGGCCAAAGTTTCCCTATTCTGGTTGACTAGTGGTACTAGAATCCATAGGCAGAGGAGTAACGGATCAATTACGAGTGGCCTCATATTCATGAATTTCCCCAATGCAATCGCGAAACTCATTAAGATGAGGGCAACAATGGGAATAGTTACCATGAGGATAACAAAGGGCACAAGGATGGTTTGTCTGGAGCGTTTTGAGTTTCTTAGGTGGGACCAGTATGTCAACATGGAATTCTAGAATATTTGACTCAAGGAACGCTTCTTGAACCAAAGGTTTGAGTTGAGGGAGTTCAGGACAATTGTTGGCGTCATGCCCAACAATGTCACACAAAGCACATGGGGGTGTCAACTTTGGGGCCTTAGGGGCTGGAGGAGGTTGGGGAGCCTTTTCCTTCAAATCTTTCCTTTTATCTTTGCCCCCCTGACCAGATGCTTTTGCAATAGGAGATGGTTCCTATTGAGGTTGTGATGGAACTGAAGCAGTGGCAGGGGTCATGGGGACCAGTTGAACTAGGGTCAAAGCATGATATGGCCATAGATGACTAGGCAGAGTGATTGCTGGGGGATCAATCTACCATACTCAGATCCCCAAAGTCACATTAGGAAGGACCAGCGAAGCCATGACGGGGACATAAAATACTCCTGGAGGGGGGAATAAAATAGGTATCTGTCCTACAAGATAATGTCCCGGTGGAACAACTCCTAGATGGTTAAGACTTGGAGGACTGGTTCTTGGTGGGAACATAGGAGAGGCACCCACAAACGAAGGAGGTCCTGGGTGGATGGATCCGGATGACTTGGTTGAGATGGTAACAACAGAGTGCTGAGGAGTTGGTTATTGATCAGAGTTATTGACCTCATCAGAATCCATCATGAGGATCTGGTAGTCAACGAGACCAGAAAGTTGGGGGAATGGGCTACTTGACCAGGTTGAGGTTGAGCAGTAACAAATCCTTGCTAAGGGAAAGGATTTGTGAGCACGGCCGATTGAGGTGGCACAGGATTCTAAGGCGATTGTTGACCTTGCGAAGCTACTTGAGATTCCCACATTTGACTCATCTAGGTTAAGAGAGGACACTCGTGTATAGTGGCCATGTACACCAAATTATGCACAATGATTATTAATACGAATAACCTTATTTTTCTTGGGTTTGCCACCCTGTTGTTGGTTGTTGGTGTTAGGTTGGTTACCTTGGTTACCCTGGTTACCCTTGTTACCCTTCCCCTTATTCTTTTTCTTTGAATTCTAGGGATTGGTATCACTCTATTATGGAAACACTTGACCTTGAGGGGGTGGTGGCTGCTGGGGCTGAGGATACATGGGAGGCTACAGTGCTAATGCTTGAGGGGATGGAGTGTTAGGCTATGCATAAGAAGGAGAAAAAATTTGGTAAATGGGTAGAGGCCCTAGAAACATGTTACTATCAGGAGGGGCATGAATGTTGGAGGAACTAGTGCCCCCCTACGGGTAGCCATAACTCTACTGAGAATATGGAAAAGAGTGTGAAATGGATCCAACAATACCGTCAGTGGCGTGAGATGCCCTCGATGCATTAGCACTACTAGGACGAGGGAGGTCTAGAATAACAGTATAGACATAACTTGATTGAACATAAATCAGATCATATCTCAAAGCAGTCTAGAGAGTTTCTTCCTCGATCTGAGGAAAATGAGACATGACATCTTTCCCGATAGGGGATAGAAGGCTCTTAAGAAACCAATATAGATAAACATGGTCTTTGAAAGGAAGGGCATGCCATGTGCTCCTCCTTTGACGCCACTCTTGAACATGGTCAGAAAGGTGAGTAACGGAGGATTGACGGAATGTGGTCAAAATCTCACTTTCAGTGTCGTACCAGAGAGGTAAATGGAAATAGGACAATAACAATTTAGCAAGCATCGCGAAAATGAAATGAGAGGTGGCAGGCTAGTCTACATACAATTTTGCAGTGTCTCTAGTGAGCGTGCATTGGAAGAGTTGAAGACAAATGGAGTCATCGGTTATGGAGTTGGACGAACACCACATGTGGAAGGATTGAACATGGTTAGTAGGATCCTCTCCAGCAATACCCTCAAACTTTGGGATGTCTAAGGGAAGCTTAGTCGGCATAGAGGGCCAACCAACACCATGGTGTATGGGATCGTTTATCAACTTGTTAAGATCTGGTAGACTTAACCTAGCCATAAAGGGGAGAATGGGGGCTACTGGAATGGTTCCTGATACTGTTTCGCTTGATGTGACCATCGGTATAGCATCGAGATTCGGAGGCACGACCATATTGGTGTCCAGCACCTGCTGTGAGTCCAAAAATGGTGTGTTGAAGGAGTTTCGGAATCAGATGAGGAATTTGAAGGACCAAGGGAAGAGTTAGAATGGGGACTCGGAGGGCTATGAACTTGAACCCGACGGGGAGGAGTAATACGCCCTAGCGGAAACTTGGGGTGAAGGCCTAATAGTCTCCGTGGCTGATGCCTTGGTGGTGCAATGATGGAAGGACACACAGAACATGAATAGGATAAAGGGAGATCAACAATATATCTTTTGTCTCTGATGTAGTGAGATAAATTTATTATGTTAAGTCTTGGCTTGGTAGTGTAAACTAGGTGCCCTTTGCTTAAGGTGTGCTTGTGTGTGCAAGTCTATTAATTGATTAAGCCTAGATCGTGTTTGTAAAAAAAACAAAAATAAAACTTGCTGCAAATAAACTGAAATAAATAACATAAAATAAACAACAAAGAAATTAACTAAGCCCCACCCAACCTGGGTTTGCAAACACTGTACCGCTAGGTGGCTAAACCGATGGAAAATACACTAAAACAATCAAGAGATCTGAGTGTCGGTGTGACTGGGATCAAGTGACTCTAAGGTGCTAGAAAGTGGCTCAGCAACAACAAAAAACTAGAGGGGAAGATCACTACAAAAGGATAGGCATATGGGTGAAACACCTAGGGCAACCAAGGGGACCCTACGGGAATGACCAAACAAGTTTGAATGTGAAACTATGGATGGTATCAACCTATCTTATCATATCTGAAATAAAAGGTTACAGATCTGGAAAATGTGGCTGAAAGTGCTACAGAAACTCAAACTTCTCACTCAACTAAGCTCCCCCTAGAAAGGCGGAAGTGTACTAGAAGCCCCAAGGGAGGCTAAATTCGACTTCAACGAGTAAAACAAAATGGATCAAGGCCTGAGCAGGATGAGACAGAGTGTTGTAGTGTTTTATTCTCAATGATGTACAAAAAGAAACCACTTAATATCATGGATGACAAACGACTTCAATAATAGAAATGGCTGGTAAACATTGTAGATCTGCAGCTATTGATAGAAACAAAACCTGCCAAAATTCTGACCTATGTTGAAATCATAGTTAAACAATAAAATGAAGAGTAATAACCCCAAAACATCCAATGGAAACCAGCTTTGTAAAGAATAATTTTATTATAACACCTGTGAAGGGAACAAATATATGTTACCAGTCCCCCTCTATGGGATGGGTTCTTGGCAATCCTCAAACACTTTTAGCTTCTGTGGAGTCTCTCTCCTCTATAATGCATAAACCCAACAAAAATATGGTGTGCGACAAAGAAAATAATCAGAGTTACAACAATGAGTGCAACAATGAAAATAATAAAAAGTTAATAATGAATGGAAAACCCTCCTATTTATAACAAAATATTGAGTTATCCTCGAATAATGAGCAATAATAAAATATTATTGATCCCATTCTTGGAATTACCACTTGGAATATTTTATTATATTTGTTTAGGTGGTAAAAAGTATTTAAACTTTTATTTATAAATAATAATTAAATAAATGATTTATTTATTATCTCAAGGAATTAGTTAAGGAATAATAAACAAATAATGATTTATTTAATTATTCCTAAGGGATTTAGTCAAACTTAACAAAGAATAGTAATTAATTATTGATTAATTAGTTATTCTTAGAGAAAAATAAGATAAATAATGATTTATCTGTTTATTTTTCATGATTGGGTCAAATTTAACAAGGAATAATAATAAAACAATGCTTTAATTAATTATTCCTAGAATAAAATCAAATAAATAGTGATTTATTTAATTATTCTTCATGGGTTTAACTATAAATTACTTAATAAAAGTGGTTTATTAGGTAATTTCTCACAGTGAAAGCAATTTTACTATGGTAAAATTGGCATTACATGGTGTACTTTGATCCATCTAATAAATTAGGCTAGATGATCAATTTTTTGGTGATAACACACCTGCCACCTCTGACAGTTTCATCCCTATCCAACCCGTTCCCTAATTGAGATCTGCTACCATATTCCCCATTAGTCCTTTCCTCCTATCCATAATTGATCCACAATTGTCCCTATCTCTACAAATCTGATAAACTCTGAAGGATGACCACATTGACCTTGGCTTGCTTTCCCTGAACTCTGGAAAGACTTTCATGTGACTGAATTATCTTGTCAATATCTTCCTTGCAACTTTTGATTTCTTCCTTCATACTTCTCAGTGTATCTACTATGTTAGGAGAGTACTCTTCTCCTTGTTTCTTAGCTGATCTATAAGGAGAGTCACGTGAACTATAATCCACCATTCTAATTATCATATATGATCTTCTTCATCCTACAAACATACCATGTAAGATAACTAAATATAAACATAATAAAACATACCTTAGAGAAGTTCAGCGGAGGTTATCTCGTCTACACAAATAAGTCCATATTAGCATGATATATATATATATATATATAATTACACCAACATATTAACATATCAACATCATCTCAATCATCAGGCATGATGCCACAAACTATAACACCGACTATATAAATTACAATTATAGCCACTCCAATGCATGCACATGACTGACATGCATGCATAACAATCACATCCCTCCCATCTAGTCCAAGTGTTTGAACCTGGAATCTCTAATAGCAATCTGTAACATGCCCCTCCCCACATTTACCCACTTTTATGAGCCGTCCAGGTAAATGTGAAGTGGAGTGCTACTATTGTTATCACTCAGGTTGTCCCCGAAGGTTAAGAAAGGGATACGGCCGAGGTAACCACAAACCAACTTTGGACTGCAGGTTCTAGCCAACCTGCAATCAGAGAGGGCTCTCTCTTTTAGATTTAACTTTGTTTGAAAGGATTTTAGGCTAGGTCTTGGGTTCAGGGGGTTCTTTGTTTTGTTTTGGTGGGAAAACTGATTTTTCAGGTAGAGAGGCAGTGCATAGTCTAAGTATCTCGAACCATTGGGCGTGGAGTCGAGGAGAGGAATGCTGTTAAGTTTCCTTAATAATAGTGAGGGAAAATGGAGCAAGATAGCTGCATTTGAAACAATTTCTCAGGTTTTATGGATGGAAAGAGATGCTAAGTGATGAGAGGCAGTTAAGAATCTCTCAGTCGACTTAACAAAGGAGGTAACACAGCACTACCTAGGGGCAGCTAAGAATCCCTAGATAATTGGCAAACACAGGTAAATTGGGGTAAACATGAGCCGGGAGGAATTCATATTCATAACCAATTTATTGAGATGAAAACACAGAGAAACAGCAAAAATTGAGCATAGAGAGTATTTAAACTAATTCTAGGCTATTCTATCTTTCTGCTATTTAGATGGTGATAAACAACAAACATAGGTAAGATGCACTTATTGTTTCAAGCTGCAGCATAGGAATTCCATCTTCATATCTTCAAAACATTGATTATCAACAGACAGTTTCCTCTCCAAGCTTTCAGCAATCTTTGATTATGGAAAAACTCAGATATACAGTGCGAGTCTCTAATGAAATTCTCAATTGACCAACCCTTAAGACTATACAGAGGGTGGTATATATAGGGCAAAAATTTCTGTCTACTGCTTTTATTACATCTTGACCTAATCAAGTCATAAGGATAATTTATTGACCTAACTCTATCTGGAATTAAATGCAAAAAATCTCTTGAGCGGCGCTGAGGGTCGCTGTATCAGAAATAAATAAATGATGTGGTCCTTGATGGCTTGCTGTAGTGTCTTCTGAAGTAAATATGCATGGGTTCCTGCTCCTCGATGTCTACCTGCATTTAAAGTTTAAGCTGTGATTTGAGTGCAGGAATGGGCTTCAGCTGCTTGATTTGACTTTACGGGGAGCTCATTAATTCTTAGCTGCTTCGAGCCACTAAAATATCTTCGGCTGATACTCTTTGGCATTTTTTTCCTTTTCTGATACTCTTTGACAAAATCTAGACTGCTGATCTGGCATCCTGCGGGTCTAATCACTAATGAATGGTCGTTGTTCGGCCTCTATATCTTTTGAAATGATCTTCTGCTCCTTTTGGTGTGCTCTGTGAAGAAAACGGATCATTTTTGCACATTTTCGGGCTTCCTGGGGCTGCATGGTGAGAAGATTCCCTAAAGATTCCCTGAAGATTCTCCATTTTGGCCCAAAAAATCTTGCGATGAGCGATTTGCGCTAGGCACAAATCGCTCATCAAAAACTGCCTCAGAATTCGATTCCGGGGCTCCGAAGTGCGACTTTCGCGCCTCTGCGCCCAAAAAAGTGCTGATGACGTCAGCATTGTACGGCGGGTGACGTCAGCATGACATCAGCAGGGCAACATGGCGGGATGACGTCAGCATGACGTCATCACGTATGGATGATGACATGGCAGGTACGGTGGAAGGGACACGTGGCAGTGACGTGGCAGGAGGCCACGTAGGCAGGTGACTGATCGGGTGACTGGGCAGGGGGTGACGTGGGCATATGGCGTCACTGGGCAAGGCGGTAAGCGGTATATGGCGCACCGCTTATGGGCAAAGGCGGTTTCGGAGGGAGGGGCCCACCACAGCCCAGCGCCTGACGCGTTGCGGGAGTACGGCGGTAATACCGCCCATCTCCCGGATGCTAAAGGCCGGATAGTTCGGGGATGGGGCGGCGGATGCGAAAGGATAGCGGGTTAACGGGTGGGAATATTCCAGGTATATTCATTTTTTAATACGCGCGGCGGATGGGTTAAAAGTTAGGAAAAATGGGTTTATGTGGGGTTTTTACAGGCGCGGATTAATATTTATGTACAAAACTTTGGGTTTGGGGGCAGGATGTGGGTTTTTTTTTGCAGCGTTAGGGTGAAAATTTACAAGGAAAATGTTGGGAGGAAGGTGAAAAACATGGGTTTTTGGGCTAAGGAAGAGGTTACTAGCTGACCAGATGTCAAACTAGCTCCTCAATGACTCGGATGGGCTAAAAACAGTCCCAGATAGACTGAGATTTCCCGGACTTATAAAGAATATGGATATATTGCCAAGGAGGGATATTTACATAGGGGAGTTTATGTACATGATTTTTAGTAGGGGAATGAGAAAATTGTTAGGGAGCTATATAATAAAGTTAGAAGTTAATATGGAGATGAAAAGAGGGCGCTAAGGTATGAGACCTTAGGCCATTTTGGGGAAAAGAAGACTCATAGATGATGAGTGAGCAGTCCTTGAGTGAAGGAGATCCTCACCAAGGCCAATGTCATGGGGATGATGAAACTGAGAGGCTCAAGCAGATCTTGACCTCTTGGGGGATGTTAGTAAGTGACTTTGGGGTGATGAGAAGAAAGGGGAGGTTAGTGAATCTCCAGCTTGAGTACCTCCTCATGAATACAAAACTGCTTGATAACTGTGATCTAAAAAGAAAAGACATTGTGAGGTACAAAATTGATCACTAATCATGATTCTGCCACATCAAAGCTACCTACCCAGCCTACAGCGATAACATTTTTTCTTCTTTTTGTTTTGGGTGCACTTAGACTTGCAGACCCAGATTCACAATTTTTCTTTTGAATTTTCCTATCTAGATCTGCACTTATTTCTACCAGGGCCCAGATTAAACAGTTGGGTCCCTTTGATTCTCTACCTATCTACAAATCTACCAAGATTAAACTGTTTGGACAGATATCATTCTCTATATTCTAAAACAGAAAATTGAAACCTAGGGAGGCCATGATTAGACTGTCTGGACCTCCCAAAATGAAGAACTCTTCAAAACTGGGACAACTCCTCAAAAATGGAATCACAGCAGTGACATTTGAATTGGTACACTTTATTACTTCTTCTCTGGTTTTCTTCTCGGGAAATATGGAACCTTGCTGCAAGAAAGATGACATATTTGGCATGTAAAAATGTTAATCATGAAATATGAAACCTGTTGCAACAGGAGGCTAACAATGGCTCCACTTTGGGATGGCTTTTCCTTGTGAAAAGTCAAGAACAACAGGTCAGACTGCCTTGATCTCTGTTGTCATCGTAACTGAAAAACTTCTTTGCTCTGGCTGTTAGAAATATGAACCTCTGTGACAAGACAACCTTCTCCTCAAGCGAATTTTTGTGAACTGCTCAGCAACGCCTGCTTTCTTCTGCGTGCTGGATCATTATGTACAATGCTGCCTGAGAATATATCTTTGAAAACATGGATTGCAAATTGATGTACTTCCTTCAGCTTTGGTGTGAAATAAATTGCTGAAATCTTTCCTCTTCTGTTAACCTTTTCTTGTCTGAAAATTGCAAGTGCAAAACAACTTCTCTTTGGCCCGAGTTGCTGTTATGACATTGTTACTCTTGCCGCTTTGCTGAGATTGATACAGAGATAGGTCTTTAACAACTGGACAATCAACACCGGCTGTGCCTCCATGAACTTACTACTGTTCCTTCAATAATCGGCCTGCTTATCAAAATGAATTAAAAATAGTGCTCATATATACACAATATAACTGTACAAAGATATTTACAGAATTTGTATTGTTTTAACAACAAGGATCGTGATAATGTTTCAACATCCTGCCGTTCACAGGACCTTCTTCAACAGTGCTGTCTTCCATAGATCTGAGAAAATAGGTGTTGTTTCCCTGAACAGCAGAAATAATAAATGGGCCTTTCCATAGGAAATCAAACTTTGCATGCTTGCCCTTGTCTTCTCTTCTTGAGTCCCACTTCAAAACTTTGTCACCAATACCGAAATTTTCAGCTTTAGCCCTCTTATCAAACATCTTTTTGAGCTTTTCTTGTAAGATTTGTGCTCTGTCATAGACTTGTTCTCTGGTTTGCTGAAGATGAATTGTCTGATTAATTCTTCTTTGAATGTCATTTGGTTCAGCCTGAATCTCTTGTAATAGCTTGATGGTTGGAATGCCCAGGGATGAAGGGAATCTAGCCTCCATGCCATATACCAGCTCATAAGGGCTCATTCCAATTGATCTTTTGTTTGAAAGTCTGTCTGCCCATAGGGCATTCACTAGCTTTTTGTGCCAGTTTTTCTTGTTTTCTTCTAGCATTTTCTTTATGATGTTGATGAGGCTCTTGTTAGATGATTCGACCAATCCATTGCCTTGAGGGTAATATGTTGTAGAGTGGCCTAGGGTGATATGAAACTTGTGACAGAATGTGATCATCTTTTTAGACTTAAAGGCAGCGGCATTGTCAGTGATGATTTTCTCAGGGCAGCCAAATCTGGAAAGGATGTTGCTTTCAAGGAATTGGATAATGATGGTATCATTGGCTTGTCTACAGGGAATGGCTTCAACCCACTTGGTGAAATAATCGGTGGCTGTTAGGATCCATTTGTGCTGGCCTGAGGAAGAGGGATGGATTTCTCCAATGAAGTCAAGACCCCATTGTTGGAAAGGTTTTTCGGTGGAGATGGGTTTAAGGGGCATGGGCAACAATTTTCTCTTGCCTTCAAAAATTTGGCATTTGTGGCACGACATGGAAAACTTTTTAACATCTGAAAAAAGAGTGGGCCAGTAGAAACTAGCCCTCAAGATTTTGTCTGCTGTGGACTTCCAGTAGATATGTCCTCCACAATCACCTGCATGGAA
Organism: Pinus tabuliformis; assembly: GCA_031772625.1. Lineage (NCBI taxonomy): Eukaryota > Viridiplantae > Streptophyta > Pinopsida > Pinales > Pinaceae > Pinus > Pinus tabuliformis. Next base: position 509,693,501 of record CM062816.1, on the reverse strand, counting down.
ATCTTTCATGACATTGTTAGTTTCATGCATGGCTAAACAATTTAACAATATACCTTCATGATTTCTCCAAAATAATGCAGCATCAATCACACAAAATCTCAAAGCCTTCATTTTCAAAAACCTCTTCTTTGTCCTGGGCAATCCTGGGGGAGTACACAGGTTTAACAATACATAGCAAATGTCAGTGTACCAGGGGCATTGCAGAAATATTTCACTGATCTGTGGAGTCGCCAGCTCCGGTTCATTGTCTAGCTGGTTAATATCTAAGGCTTGAAAATTTGTTTCGGACATTAGTTTAGCTAAACCTTGTCCCTTTATCAGCTTGGTTGGTTTTATTTCAATATCGTATTCGAGGATACTTGCGGTCCACTTTCCTCTTTTGCCTTCTAATCCGTCTTGAGTCAGTATGTCTTTTACAGCAGCATGTGGGACGTAGGCAATCACATGTGAATACAGTATGTACACTCTAAAATCCTTGATGGCCTTGACAAGTGCGTAGGCCTGTTTTTCCATTATCAGGTACTTCAATGGGGCGTCTCTTAAGGCTCGGCTGAAAAAAGCAATTGGCTTTTCAGCTCCCTGTTCATCTTTCTGCAGCAGGACAGCAGCTATCGTATGCTCGGATGTAAACGAAAATATGATAAAATCTTTATCGAACTGTGGACTAGTTAGGACAGGGGTTTGAGTTAAGGCAGTTTTGATACTCTCAAATGCTTGCTTAGCTTCCAGGGACCATCTTACCTTGGCATATTTCTTTAACATGTTGCTTAACAGTCTTATTAATTCAGCTAGATTTGGGATGAATCTCCTCAGAAAGCTGATTTTCCCAAGGAATGCTTGTAGCTCTTTTATGTTTCTGGGGTATGGAATTTGGAGGATGGCTTGTATTCTCTCAGGGTCGATTCTGATCCCATCTTTTGATATGATGTGGCCAAGTAATTTTCCTTCTTCAACGCCGAATAGGGACTTTTTAGGATTCAAGGAAATACCATATTTTCTGCATGTCATGAAAATTTTCCTGAGGTGCTTGAGATGTTCTTCATCAGATTTTTCAATGGGGTTAAATCATCAAGGTACACAACCAGGAAGTCATGTATTTCTTTGGTGAAAACAATATCCATTGCTCGTTGAAAAGTGGCACCAGCATTTTTAAGTCCAAATGGCATCTTTACATATTTAAATGTTCCCCAGGGTGTGGTAAACGCTGTTTTGTCTTGGTCATCTGGGTGAACAAGTATCTGGTTAAAACCTGAAAATCCATCTAATAAAGAGATTCTAGATGATCCCACTACTCTCTGCAATATGTGGTACATTTTAGGCAATGGATAGTGGTCTTTTAAGGAGACTTGGTTTAAGTTTCTGAGGTCTACACAAAGTCTTATTTCACCTGTCTTTTTTCTTGTGGGAACGAGATTGGACACCCACTCAGAGAATCTGATAGGGGCTATTATGCCTGCTTCCCACATCCTTTTCACTTCTTTTTCAATCGGGGGAAATAGCACGGGGTTGATTCTTCTCAATTTCTGTTTGAAGGGCTTCTGATTGGGCTTCAATGGGATTGTGTGCTGAATCACTGATGTATCATAGGACTTCAAATCCTCATAGCTCCAAGCAAATACATCTTGAAATTCTTTGAATAAGTCAATGTACTTGGGCTTTTGATCGGGTGGCAGATTTTTGGACAGTTTGATCATTTTTGGATTCTCTGGTGTCCCAATGTTGTGTTCTTCAATTTCCGTGTTTATTGGTTGCAATTTTGGTTTTCTGGGAACGTCATTGGAGTCAAACATGTCTTCTAAAGGGGTGAGGCCAGCGGGCAAAAAATTATCTTTCAAGTCAATGACCTCAGCCTCTGTTTTGTCTATTTCTTCTGCCTGTGTTTGTTTCAGCTGTTCAATGTTTTCATTGTCAAAAACGGTTGGCTTCAGAATCAGTTTGGCTGTTGCAGTATCTAGAGCTTGCTGACCTTCATTTTTCTGCTGTTCAGAATCTGTCATGGCATCCGTGTCAATGTGAATATTTGAAAATTCGTGCGCAAGGGTAAGGAAATTATTGATCTGGGCATCATTCTCGAATACTTGCCAATCTCTGACATTATTTGGGATGGTGGGCCTATGTTTTATTTCGGCTGTGAAATGATGGTGTGGGTCAAAAGGGAGTTTACATGTACTTGCAAATGTGGCCAGGCTGTGTGCATGAATGTTGTGATTTCTGGAAATTTTGTCAAGCTGAAATTCGTCGAATGACTGGAGTATGTCAGTAGCAGCAGTTCTGTAGGCTCTCATTCTGTTGTCATTAGTAACAAAATTACCTTTCATCTGTTATATGACTAGATCAGAGTCCCCTAAGATAGACACTTTTACAACACCTAGAGTTTTTAGCAGTTTAAGGCCTAACAGCAGAGCCTCATACTCTGCCATGTTATTTGTGCATTTAAAGTTCAGTCTGTAAGCATGTCCCTCTGCATGATTATTGTGTGTGTTATGAATCCAGACACCTGCCCCTACTCCTAACTTGTTAACAGAACCATCAAACTCTAAGAACCATTTGATTTCTTGCTTGTTGACAAAGTTAGGAGTGTTATCCAAATCAGGGTTGGGCAGATTTAAAATTTTTGTTTGGGCATGTTCTTGTAACACGCTGGTTGCATTTACTGTTTTGACAATTTCTTTATCATGGGTAATCATTTCTTCACTGATGTGCACTTGTTGTTCTAGAGCCAGCAGTTTGGCCTCAGTGGGTAAATTTATTTTATCATTAAATAAAATGAAAGAATCCATATCGGAATGGATCGAATAAATGGGAAAATTTTCAAGCTTGCTTTCACTACTTACTACATATTTCATGAGCGTTTCTCTGTACAGTCTCTTTGGTTGCCCAAAGAATGAAATGGTAGCATAAGAAAGGTCTAGTTGAAGGGATCCTTGAAGCTTCACTCCCCATGATCTTGACAGGAGCATACCGTACTTGGGAGGAATGTCAGCGACCACTACATCCATGAGGATGGTCTTGTTAGGATATTGGACTAAGGAGACACATAGGTCTTTGATGAGGCCTAAACATTTCACTTGGCTTGAGTCAAATGAGTATAGATCTTTGTATGGTCTTGTAACATCAAGGTTCAGTTTTTCCATCACTGCTTTGGGCATAAGATTGTGTGATGCCCCTGAGTCAAACATGGCGTTGTGTAACACTTTGTCATGGATATGCAGACTGATATAAAAGGGTGGGACAGGTCCATAGGTAGATTTTCCATTAACTTCTGGTCCAAACAGCAACTCAGGGGAATCATCCAAAACATTTACATCATCTTTGTTTTCTGGCATTTGCAATGATCTTTGAATTTGCTGCTTATACACATCGTGTTTAGCGAGTTCTGAGAGAGGAATAGCTATCTTGAGTTTTCCTATTTCTGTCTCCAAATTAAATGGCTTATCCTGTGGAGTCTTGGTGTTGATAATAGCGGTTTTTTCCTTTTCACATGAACTATCAGTGGCTTTTTCTTGTTTATCATTGCTATGGGAAGTATTCGCTTGCGGTTTTGCAACTTCAGGAGTACTTTTTGGGATGTTGTTTGAGTTTTGTTTTGAGAAAGGAGGTGGCAAAGGCTACTCAACAGCAGGCTGCGTGTCTGTTATGTCCTCTACAGTCACTTGACTTGAGTTTGAGGTAGTCGTATCAGCTGGTTGGGTTATGACAACTTTGTTTTTAATCTTGTTGGGTTGTTTGCTTTCCTTTGTCTTGCTAGGCTCAGAAATATCAATTGTCCTAGTTCTCAGTTTATATTGTTTGTGTACTTCATACACAGCAGTATCATATCCCTGCTTGAAATCAAAAGACTCACCAGTTTTAGTTTGAAATTGACTGCAATCATGTTCGTTTTGGTTTTCTTGTGTCAGGAAAGTTTGATGCTCACCCTTTAGGTCCATTACATTTATGTGATCGTCTTCTATAGGCTGACTGGATGTGGATCCTTCTACATAGTTATCTTGAAAAGGGGGTCTGATATCCTGGTCTTGGTTAGACCTACCAGCATTTATGTTCTGTGTTTTCCTGAAATTTGGGTTTCTTATGGTGTTGGACTACTATCCTTTCCACGACGCCTTTCTCTCAACATGTTCTACTCTTTCCCCTAGTCTTTGCAGGCCATTAATGATACATCAAGCTTCTGGTCAAAGGCTGAGGGTTCTTCCTTAAAGGTGGTTCTCTTTTTCATTCTCGCTCTGTTTCTTTTGGCAATTAAGTTAGCTTCTACAGTAACAGCAACCTTTTGCGTGTCTTCAAGGGTTGCAGGAGCTCTTTCTTTTAACTAATATGTCATATCTGGGTCAAAACCGTCAGGAAATTTGTACAAGGCCAGATCGGGTGGAGGCCTTAAATTCTGTGGTATCGCATTATATACATTATTGAATCTTGCACAGTATTCTAAAACGGTCTCTTGAGGACCTCGTTTGATTGTATCATATTCAGCTAATATGTGCAAGGGATCTTTCTTTTTCTCCCATCTGTTAGTAAAGGATAGGTAAAGCTCATCAGGAGTGGTTATGGAATTTGCAGCAAGTGATCTGAACCAAGTTCTTACATCACCTATCAGGCTCTGGACCAAAATTCTCATTCTCACGTTGTCATCATCTATTTCATAGTTTTAAAAATAGCCTTGCATCTTTTTGGCATGCTGAATAGCTATGGAGGGACCAGTGGAATCAAAATATGAAATTTTCGATTGGTAATCTTGAGCTAAAGCCGCAGCGTTAGCAGGTAATTGCAGGGGTGCATATCTATTAGCCATATTAGTGGGGATAAGAGGAACAACAGGGATTACAGGGACAACAGGAGTAACTGGAACAGTAGAAACAACAGTAGTGGTAATGGGGATATGTGCTGTGAATGAAGGCGTGACGGGAGAGCTTTGAGATGTAGATGATGAACTATGGGAAGCAGGGGTAGACCAGAATAAAACCTTGACAGGAGTTGGAACAGAGCTAGGGTAAGCTGTTTCAGGACTCAAATCAGCAAAATTTTCCTGTCTTTGTTGCTTCCTAAGAACTTTAGGGATTATGTTAGGGTTTTCAAAAACAGCTAGAGGATCTGGGTCTGGGTTTGACCTTGTATATCGCGGATTTTTCTTGGGAGCCAGCTTCCGAACTTGTTTTTTGGGTATATTTTTTGGAATATTTTTGTATTCACAAGGGCCAGATCAGATTTTGGAATGGCTGTGTATATCTTAAAACTAGCATGAAGATTGACTGAAGCAGCTTTTATCTAAACCTGTTAATGTAAGACAAAAATAGTTTCAAAGGCTTCCTGGCTGACATTCAGGCTTCATCTGTAGTTTTAGGAAATATACAGCAATTAGAAAATCAATTTCTACAAGGGATTTTTAACCTTCTTCGTGAAACTCTGAAAAATTAACTGAGGATGGTCCCCAGTGGAGTCGCCATTATGTTATCACTCAGGTTGTCCCCAAAGGTTAAGAAAGGGATACGACCGAGGTAACCACAAACCAACTTTGGACTACAGGTTCTAGCCAACCTGCAATCAGAGAGGGCTCTCTCTTTTAGATTTAACTTTGTTTGAAAGGATTTTAGGCTAGGTCTTGGGTTCAGGGGGTTCTTTGTTTTGTTTTGATGGGAAAACTGATTTTTTAGGTAGAGAGGCAGTGCATAGTCTAAGTATCTCGAACCATTGGGCGTGGAGTCGAGGAGATGAATGCTGTTAAGTTTCCTTAATAATAGTGAGGGAAAATGGAGCAAGATAGCTACATTTGAAACACTTTCTCAGGTTTTATGGATGGAAAGAGATGCTAAGTGATGAGAGGCAGTTAAGAATCTCTCAGTCGACTTAACAGAGGAGGTAACACAGCGCTACCTAGGGGCAGTTAAGAATCTCTAGATAATTGCCAAACACAGGTAAATTGGGGTAAACATGAGCCAGGAGGAATTCATATTCATAACCAATTTATTGAGATGAAAACAGAGAGAAACAACAGAAATTGAGCATTTAAACTAATTCTAGGCTATTCTATCTTTCTGCTATTTAGATGGCGATAAACAACAAACAGAGGTAAGATGCACTTATTGTTTCAAGCTGCAGCACAGGAATTCCATCTTCATATCTTCAAAACATTGATTATCAACAGACAGTTTGCTCTTCAAGCTTTCAGCAATCTTTGATTATGGAAAAACTCAGATATACAGTGCGAGTCTCTAATGAAATTCTCAATTGACCAACCCTTAAGACTATACAGAGGGTGGTATATATAGGGCAAAACTTTCTATCTACTGCTTTTATTACATCTTGACCTAATCAGGTCATAAGGATAATTTACTGACCTAACTCTATCTGGAATTAAATGCAAAAAATCTCTTGAGCGGCGCTGAGGGTCACTGTATCAGAAATAAATAAACGATGTGGTCCTTGATGGCTTGCTGTAGTGTCCTCTGAAGTAAATATGCATGGGTTCCTGCTCCTCGATGTCTGCCTGCATTTAAAGTTTAAGCTGTGATTTGAGTGCAGGAATGGGCTTCAGCTGCTTGATTTGAATTTCCGGGGGGCTCATTAATTCTTAGCTGCTTCAAGCCACTAAAATATCTTCGGCTGATACTCTTTGGCATTTTTTCCTTTTCTGATACTCTTTGACAAAATCTGGACTGCTGATCTGGTGTCCTGCGGGTCTAATCACTAATGAATGGCCGATGTTCGGCCTCTGTATCTTCTGAAATGATCTTCTGCTCCTTTTGGTGTGCTCTGTGAAGAAAACAGATCATTTTTGCACCTTTTCGGGCTTCCTGGGGCCGCATGGTGAGAAGATTCCCTAAAGATTCCCTGAAGATTCTCCATTTTGGCACAAAAAATCTTGCGATGAGCGATTTGCGCTAGGCGATTCCGGGGCTCCGAAGTGCGACTTTCGCGCCTCTGCGCCCAAAAAAGTGCTGATGACGTCAGCATTGTACGGCGGGTGACGTCAGCAGGGCGACATGGCGGGATGACGTCATCATGACGTCATCACGTACGGATGATGACGTGGCAGGTACGGTGGAAGGGACACGTGGCAGTGACATGGCAGGAGGCCATGCAGGCAGGTGACTGATCGGGTGACTGGGCAGGGGGTGACGTGGGCATATGGCGTCACTGGGCAGGGCGGTAAGTGGTATATGGCGCACCGCTTATGGGCAAAGGCGGTTTCGAAGGGAGGGGCTCCGCCACAACCCAACGCTTGATGCGTGGCGGGAGTACGGCGGTAATACCGCCCATCTCCCTGACGCTAAAGGCTGGGCAGTTCGGGGATGGGGCGGCCCGCCCACCGTCGATCTGCGGGGCTGTGGATCGGACGGCTGGCGGCGGATGCGAAGGGATAGCGGGTTAACGGGTGGGAATATTCCAGGTATATTCCTTTTTTAATACGCGCGGCGGATGGGTTAAAACTTAGGAAAAACGGGTTTATGTGGGGTTTTTACAGGCGCGGATTAATATTTATGTACAAAACTTTGGGTTTGGGGGCGGGATGTGGGTTTTTTTGCAGCGTTAGGGTGAAAATTTACAAGGAAAATGTTGGGAGGAAGGTGAAAAACATGGGTTTTTGGGCTAAGGAAGAGGTTACTAGCTGACCAGATGTCAAACTAGCTCCTTAATGACTCGGATGGGCTAAAAACAGTCCCAGATAGACTGAGATTTCCCAGACTTATAAAGAATATGGCTATATTGCCAGGGAGGGATATTTACATAGGGGAGTTTATATACATGATTTTTAGTAGGGGAATGGGAAAATTGTTAGGGAGCTATATAATAAAGTTAGAAGTTAATATGGAGATGAAAAGAGGGCGCTAAGGTATGAGACCTTAGGCCATTTTGGGGAAAAGAAGACTCACAGATGATGAGTGAGCAGTCCTTGAGTGAAGGAGATCCTCACCAAGGCAAATGTCATGGGGATGATGAAACTGAGAGGCTCAAGCAGATCTTGACCTCTTGGGGGATGTTAGTAAGTGACTTTGGGGTGATGAGAAGAAAGGGGAGGTTAGTGAATCTCCAGCTTGAGTACCTCCTCATGAATACAAAACTGCCTGATAACTGTGATCTGAAAAGAAAAGACATTGTGAGGTACAAAATTGATCACTAATCATGATTCTGCCATATCAAAGCTACCTACCCAGCCTACAACCCTAACATTTTTTCTTCTTTTTGTTTTGGGTGCACTTAGACTTGCAGACCCAGATTCACAATTTTTCTTTTGAATTTTCCTATCTAGATCTGCACTTATTTCTGCCAGGGCCCAGATTAAACAGTTTGGTCCCTTTGATTCTCTACCTATCTACAAATCTGCCAAGATTAAATTGTTTGGACAAATGTCATTCTCTATATTCTAAAACAGAAAATTGAAACCTAGGGAGGCCAGGATTAGACTGTCTGGACCTCCCAAAATGAAGAACTCTTCAAAACTGGGACAACTTCTCAAAAATGGAATCACAACAGTGACATTTGAATTGGTACACTTTATTACTTCTTCTCTGGTTTTCTTCTAGGGAAATATGGAACCTTGCTGCAAGAAAGATGACATATTTGGCATGTAAAAATGTCAATCATGAAATATGAAACCTGTTGCAACAGGAGGCTAACAAATATGACATAACCTGACCTCCAAGTTCCAGTTATGGAAGTGGGGTCAATAAACCGATAACTTTACTAACATCCCTCAAAGACTACAAACCACTAAGAAGGATGCAAACCACACCAGGTTGTCAATCCTTGCATTGTACACCATTTTCACTGAATTAACACCCCAACTACACGCATGAAAAGGAAAGAGTGTGGTTATAGGCCTCCAACCACATGCATAGGCCTACCTCCATGCAGTTATGGCCTAAAATCTTTATTTCTAAGCATATGATTCCAAGCTATATGCCACCTTTTTAGGTCAGCCTTCAGAACACTACCCATAATTTCCCGTAACTTTCCAAAATCATAATTTACATGACAACAAATCCAAGCGTTCAAACTTGCAATGAGAACTTGACCTAGACTGCCTAGAAAACACTAGGGATTTCACTAAACATATGGTAAACATATAAGCTACAGATCATGAATGCATATCTAAGTATAAATCTCTGAACTTCATTTGAAAATCACCAAGAAGGTCTAATTCCCTCTCAATTAGTTGCAACTACACTAGCTATTCCATGCATTCATTAACCATTCAATAACTTATCAAAGCATAACAAGAGACATTACTAAAGAACGCCATAAAACCATGCTTATAACCATAATGTTAACCATTACAAAACAACCATCAAATCATCATAATAACAAGTACAAGTGCTCATAAATCACAATAGGAAAATATCTCTTATTAAATTTTGTGAAATCCAGCCAAGTCAGGGACTTCCACATACCACCCAACCATAGATTAAGTTGAACCAAATGTTTCTTTCATCCAATCATCCCCATACCATATTCCAAGCATAAATTTGGGATCTCATGGAATAAACAGAGACATAAACAATCAAAGGAATCCAGAGGTTAAACTGCCTCCACCATCAAACCACCATGATTTCACCTAAACTGGTCCTGAGCTCACAAAACCAAACCAATCTTAGATGCCTCAGAATTTTTTCACCATACCTTGAGAAATTTTCCTATCTCCGCCCACCTGTCGAGGGCTTCCAGATAAAACCATCTCTACCCCCAGCCCTTGGGAATTTTCCTAAGACCACCTCACTTGGTTTCAAAACCTTCCATCAATCCAAATCTCAACCCAGAAATGAATCCCATCACACCATGGTTATTTAGGAAATGGAAAGGAAAGGTTGAAACCACTATCGAACAAGGAAAAACCCATACCAATGACAACAAATGAACCAAATAAATAAATGCATGTATCATGCAGTCACACCTCATATAGGAAATCACACATTCAACTTGTTACCTACAAAATCCTCATGTTAAAGTTGTTGATCCAACCTTCTCCTTACTTTCCTTTTCTCTCCTTTTCTTTCCTTTTCCTTCCTTTTCCTTCTTGTTTGCTTGATTTCTCCTATTGAATCTCTCTCTCTCTCTTAATCTAATTCCAAAGAAAAAACTGAAAAAAGTTGTGAACTGGTTCTCTGATCTCTTTCTATTATTGATGTCTCTATTTTCTTCATTTTCCTTTATTTTCCTCTAAAATCCATATCATGCAAATATGGGTCCCTTCACCTTTATTTTCTCCTATTTTCCTTTATTTTCATAAATAAATGCAAGTTATTGCCTCTTTGCCTTTGCCAATGCCTTTGTCAATTTCCACAACCATTAATAAACTAAAAGTGAAGCCCATTGTAGTGTTTGAAAAACATTTAGCTTGGAATAAGTGTCTCATCACCTTGGTATTATTTTACCTTTATTATACTTTATTACATGAAACTTTAACCTAAGCATATTATAGGCCAATCATCATTTGCATTAATTAGAGCAGTGCGCACAAGCAACAAGCTTATATTAAGCAGACTATTTATTTTTGACAAATCTACCATCCATAATTAAAAAATTGAAGTTAGATATTTAAATTAAATTACCAACGTTGTAATATAACCAAGTATCCCTATTCCTATCGACTTTAATAAAAGGAGACCACAATTTCCCACTAAGGGGGACAAAAAAGTTTTAACTAGGGATTGTTCCATACAATCACCTTAAAATAAACATATATATATATATATATATATATATATATATATATATATATATATATATATATATATATATATATATATATATACACACACACAATATAGATTGTAAAGAGGTTTTCCTAGACTTCCAAACCATTATAAACATTTTGATGTTACATTTTAAATCAAGCTTAACCAATGTTAAAATAAGAAATAAAAATCCAAATTTTTCCATACAAATGACCTAAGAAAGGCATCAAATCCTTATTAGTATGAATGGGAAACTTGACCTTGACAGTTTTGAGTCTAAAATAATTTAGGCCATGCAATTTACCATGTATAAATCTAGCAATATATTTTCCATACTTTCCTAACCATGAAAGGAACATTGATTCCTCAATTATATGATGGCTTTAATGGCTTCTTCGGCCTTGTTTTGTTGCTTCATGACAATGGCCATATCTTTCAGAGCATTGTATACTTTATCATTGGCATTGATTGCAACCCAAAATAATGTTATTTCCATTTATGGATCCTTGTTCATCAATTTCAATACACATAAAAATACCAACATATATTTCAATTCATTCTAAGAGAATAGCAAAGACAATCAAATATGCCAAATCCAAATAGAGAGAACTTCTTTATTTATAAAATTTATTTTAATTAGGCTATCAACTAGATCATAATCACTTTTATGTTTAAAACAAAAAGATTGAAAAAACAATATTGAAGTTGATAGTTCACAAATAACTCAAATTCCTAGCCATATTCCAATAAAATAGAAGGTGCAAAAACTATCATGTAAAATAGGACAATTTCTTTTCTTATGCTCCTTTCAATCAAAACAAATTCTAATTATTCTTAAGCAACAAATTTTTTATTAAATTCCATTGTTATCAAACTGATACTATTCAATGATAAGGCCAGCTAATCAAAACAAAACAAATTATTCACCCACTCCTTCCTGTCTAGCGCAATCTGAGAACTAGAATAGGAAATGGACATTTTCCCACAAATGTCCTACCACTACATCACATTTCAAATAGAGAAAACTCTTAATCCATAAGACCCATTTCAAAATCTCAAGAACTACTTCAAGTTATTTGACATGGTCAATTGCCTCAAACTAGAGGATGGTTGACAATAGAGATACCCTAGATAAACACTTACAGGCCATCAAAAATTTCAAACACCAAACATGTAATCCCAACTCAAGTTTCTAAGCAATCTCATGACCTCGTGTTCTAGAGTCACTTGAATTTCTTTCCCTAAGACCTTGTTCTTCCTTATTTCTCTTTCCATTGAATTCCAAGCCTGAATGAATCATATTGAGATTGTGTTTCAATAGCTTAATTTTGTCCTCTAGTTCACCGCACCTCTGTGATAACATTATGATTGAAAATTGCATACACATGTCATAATGAAAGGACTATAGATAATACCAAATTTATTTGAAGTAAATGTTGTAATGACAATATGTTTACAATTAATATTTCTGTGGGGGGGTGCTTCTCCTATAACACCCCTATCCAACCCATTCATTTTTTATTTAATTATTCCTCTTATAGACACTCCTTCTCCTAATTAAATTTTGATTCATACTAAAACAATGCCAGTTACCTAATTTCCTACATAGGACTGCCTCCTCTCATGTTTAATAACAAAAAACTAGCTAGAAAACAAAACCCACAAGAGAGAATGCATCTCTTCTATTATTTATAATAAAAACATATTCATAGTTTGTAGAAACCTTGCATGGATTTGACAATATTATACTCTCAAGGTTTATAACCTATTGTATAGTTTTACCTTGGAAAAGGCTACAAACCCATACAAGGAGGACATTTCCTACAATTTTAGAATTACAGTAAATGGGAAATGGATCACAATCCCCGATAGATTTTTCATAGATGTCATTTAGAGACCCTTCATACAAATTATGTACACATATATCTGGGCAAGGGTAGGAGAAGGAAGATGGAAAATCATCATCTCAAGTAGGGCACTACTTGCAAGTATCCAACTATGCATGCCACACTTCATCAAGGCCTTCCCAACAAGCTCCTTTCCCTCATTCTTCTTACAAATTCCAAACTTCTACAACAAAATCCATAGTTGATCATTGTCATCCTTCATGAAAATGTTTAGGATCTGCCTTATGGGCTCATATACAAACTGAACAAAGCCTCTCTTGTAGGTAGGTAAGCCTAAATTCCTGCATGACCATCTTCTTGTATGAGTGTCAAAATATTTTTCTCCCCATAGCCTCTCCATCATCTTCATTTCATCGCACCCAAACTTCTTAGCATACATTTTGGTGAAGTTTGTCAATGTAAAATCCCACCCATGAAGGCCGGCTAAGAATGCAATTGTCCCTTTCTCTATATAAACTTGAACATCCCCAAGCATAGCATCCTCTTAAGTAGACATGACCACATTCACATTCTCAATAACCCTTCATAAGGTCTAATAAGATTCCTCTCCATTAACTTGTAACACAAGGAAGAGCCAATAAATATTATTGAAGTAAGAATGGGTTTAATCCTTTCTCCAAGAGCTTGGCACAGAATAATTTTAGTCTAGACACAAAGTCCCTCAATAAAATATAGCACAACTAATGCACCATATATGATTCCGAGGGTTGTTGTGACTTCTAATGAGAATTCAATGTGCCCAGAGAATCAATAAAGTTTATCAAATACTCATTTCCCATTCTTTGCCCCTTGAAGCTTTTCAGATATTCTTTTGTCATTTGATAATACAAGGACATCCCAGTTGACTTAATGGTGATACCACGTTCAGCTTCATCTGCCCGAGTATCAGTCATCCTAACATCCCCTGCAGCTTCTTGAGCTATGATACCAGCTGCTGCCACCAAAGAATCTGTCAAAGTAGACTTCCCTGCGAATACCCATAACAATTATCAGAATTAACAAATGTAATGATGAATTAAGTAAGCAGGGAGAAGTATAATTTGAGGCAATGAAGATTTAGCATATACTCTATAAGGGGATAAGCCTATTTTGATGTAATGATAATTTGGCATATAGGATTTTGGGGGTTGGGAATTGCAATATTTTCAGTACTTTCCTTCTTTCTTCATCACAAATGTGATGATGCACTAGTATTTTATATGGGAGTTATGGAACAGGAGAGAATATAAAACTATTCGAGAAGAAAAGAATTATATTATGGTTAGCATGGACAATCACAAACATGTTACAAACATTATGCTTCAATTCCATTGTACTTCTAACCTCATCCATTGTAAATATCACCTGTAAATACACAATCACATACCTTTGGAATTAAGTTAGCAGGTCAGTCACCAATTTCATTAATTAGAGTAGTGTGCACATGAAACAAGATTATATTAAGCAAATTATTTATTTCTAACAAATCTACCATGCATAATTCAAAAATCGAAGTTAGATATTTAAATTAAATGGCCAACCTTGTAATACAACCAAGAAACCATATTCCTCTAGAGTTTGATCAAAGGAGACCACATTTACCCACTTAGGTGGACATAAAAGTTTCAACTAGGGATTGTTCCATACAATCACCTTAAAATAAATATGTATATACAATCTAGATTGTAAAGAGGTTGGCCTAGACTTCCAAGCCATTATGATCATGTGGATGTTACATTTGAAATCAAGCTTAACCAATGTTAAAATCAAAAATAAAAATCCAAATTTTGTCATACAAATGACCTAAGAAAGGTGTCAAATCCTTATTAGTATGAATGGGAAACTTGACCTTGACATTTTCAGTCTAAAATATTTAGCCCATGCAATTTACCTTGTAAAAATCCAACTATATATTTTCAAGAATTTCCTGAGCATGAAAGGAACATCGATTCCTTAATTATATGATGGCTTCAATGGCTTCTTCAGCCTTGTTTTACTGTTTCATGACATTGGCCATATCTTTCAGAGCACCATCTATTTTATTGATGACATTGATTGCAACCCAAAATAATTCTATTACCCTTTATGTATCCTTGTTCATCAACTACAATACACATAACAACACCAAAATATATTTCAATTCATTCTGCCAGTCACATTTCAAATGCACTTGGCCAACAAGGTCAATTGACTCAAAACAAGAGAAGGTTAACCATATAGAAACTTTGAAGAGAATTCCCACATTTCCCAATTCTAATCATTGACATTCCATTAAAATTTTCAAAATTAAACATGTTATGCTCTCCCACTAAAGTCCAATCCCTCACAATATCCATGGAAACTGCATCTGAAACATACCATTTCTCTTTCTCCTGAGCAATATCATCTAAATAAACACTAATATGGTCCTCCAACACTACTTTTCTCAGCTAACCCAAATCATAGCCATTTCTAGTTAGTCAATATCCAACAAAACTCACTACAAAAACAAACAAAAAACTACCAAAAAATATCATAATTTGTACTTGCATCTGCTTGGCCTTGTCATATGGACTATCTCCAAGTGGCACCTTGTCAATAGCATGAAATGAAGCAGTTCTAGAAGGTCAGACCACTTTCACCACATCATGCTTTGCAAGAGAGGGGGGTTCAGATTTAATGAGCCTTTGTGATTATATTGTAAAAAGCTCATTGATATAATATCTCCTTCCTTGTAGAGTGAAAGGAATGTACATCCCATGACTTGTCTATGCCATTCCCGCAACCTCATATCATTTAAGGTACTTTTAATCATTCATTTTCATCGTTGAATATGTAGGTTTTTGGATTTTGAAACTAATTGTTGAAGGTTGATAAAAATATATGCAATATTGACAATCCACAGTATTTTGGTTCTTATTTTGTTCAATTTTCAGATTATCATGTGGGCAATAGTTATATCAAATAACATATCATATTTGTATTCATCTATGTTTTTCTTCCATATGTTATCCACTTATGATGTTTCCTTTGCAACATCTCATGTAAATACTAGTTTAATTTCTATCAAATTAAATATTATATATAAAAATTACTTGAGTCTATATTTTTAGTTGTTGGATTTTATTGTGTTAAAGTACTTTTCTAGAAAAGTGTTATCACCCATGGTTTGGTTATAGGGGATGGATTTGTACTTTATATCTTTTTAATTTATTAGTTTTTTCCGATGATTTTGTTAGAGCCCATGGTTTTGTACTTTATGTTTATCCAATTTATTAAACTTTGTTTGTTAAATTTTGTTTTATAAACTATGACGGCCGACATACATCATTATAAGGTGAAAAAAACATTATTAGGTCAAATTATTTGACTTTTGTTTATATTGATTAATATATATAAAATATCTTTGTTTACCTTTATAATATAATATAAAAGTATTTAAATTTTTTTACCTTACATGCAAAATATTTACTTCATCTTCCTCTATGGTTGATTAGTAGTTCAATTAGTAGATTGTTATCTAGTGGAAATCCTATAATATAGGTTTCCTAAGGTGAAGACTAAAATGATAGTGAAAATTGAAATGTAATCTTGATAACAATACGAAACTATAGCATAATTTCCCAAGAAAGGTAGCTCAATTGGTGATAGAAGTAATGTGAAATTTGTGCAAACTTAGAGATCCAAGGTGCAATTTGTGAAAATTTAGAGATCCAAGGTTAAAATATCCCAATCCTTAGATTTATTTATATAATTTATTTATATAATATAATATAAGTTTATTTATTTATTTCCAAAAATGAAGACTAAACTGAGAGTGAAAATTGTAATGTGACCCTCATAACATTATGAAACTATATCATAATATTATCAATGTTTAATATTAATATGATTAATAATTTATATTTGATTAGAGTATTAATATTAATATAATATAATATAATATAATATAATATTATATTATATTATATGATATTATATTATATTATATTATAGTAATAATTATATTAATATTATATTATATTATCAGTGAAAAGTAATATAAAAATATTTACCATTGTTTACCTTGATAAAATTATTTACGTTTGTTTATCTTGTGCAAAAGCTTTACTTTATCTTCCTCTATGGTTAATTAGTAGCTCAATGAGTAGACTTTTAAGTAGTAGAAATCCTATAATACTTGTTTCCTAAAGTGAAGACTAAAATCACTGTGAAAATAGTAATGTGACATTGATAACAATATGAAACTATATCATAATATTATTACTATTAAGTATTAATATGATTAATAATTAATACTTAATCATAATATTAATATTATATTATATTATCAAGTGAAAACAACATTATTAGGTGAAATTATTTGATGTTTCTTTATATTTATTAATATAATATAAAATACCTTTGTTTACTTTTATTTTATATTATATAATATAAAATAAACTTTACTTCATCTTCTTCTATGGTTAATTAATAGCTTAGTGAGGTTAATTAATAGCTTAATGAGTACACTGTTATGCAGTAGAAATCTTATCATACATGTTTCCTAAAGTGAAGACTAAAATGACAGTGAAAATTGTAATGTGCCCTTGATAATAATATGAAACTATATCATAATATTATTATTATTATTTAATATTAATATGATTAATAATTAATATTTAATCATAGTATTAATATTAATATCATTATATTATATTATATTATGGTTAATATCTATATTAATATTATATTATATTATCGCTTGAAAAGATCATTATTAGGTGAAATTATTTGACTTTTGTTTACATTTATTAATATAATATAAAAGACAATTGTTTACCTTTATTTTATATAATATAATATAATATTATTTACATTTCTTTACCTTGTGAAAAAGTGTTACTTCATCTTCCACTATGCTTAATTAGTAGTTCAATGAGTAGATTGTTATGTAGTGGAAATCTTATAATACAAGTTTCCTCCTCAAGTGAAGACTAAAATGACACTGAAGATTGTAATGTGACCTTGATAATAATATAAAACTATAGCATAATATTATTACTATTGATTTGAGGCTTTTGTGATTTGTGTTTTGTGTGGTTTTATCTTCCGGTGTCATCACATTCATATTTTTGGAATCAACGTTTCGAACCATCCTTTATGGTTCGTATTAATATGATTAATAATTATCATAATATTAATATTAATATGATTAATACAATATAATATAATATAATATAATATAATATTATGGTTAATAATTAATACTAATGTTAAATCTTGAAAAAACTAGTGAGGAAGATGGTTAGGGTTTCCTTCTAGGAACTTCGTTGAGTCGTCATTGTCGAGTTTCAACTCGATCTTGTTGCACATGGAGCCTGCTCCTTGGAGATCAATGTATCCAATGTGTGACTAAGGAGGATTTTGGAGTCTCTAAATTTTTTTTGCACGAGGTTTGGTTGTTGCACCGTAGTCTAGGAGTAAGTTGTGTTGGCGTGATTACATAACAGAGGAAGGAACTTGGTATTTGTGACTATAAAGAGTTCCAGATCACCACTGTTGAACATCAGTCAGCTCTCACATAATATGGCGACCAAAATGAGTTTTCTCTGTGCCCATGCAATGTAGATCTGGTTGGAGGGCAAGTTAAGTGGTTGACAGAGAAATTACCAAACATAGATATGCCTTTCCACTAGCCAAATTTAGAGTTTTCAATCCTCTTTCAAGGATTTTTGTATCAATCAGGTTTTTTTCTGTGTAGATATTTCCTCATGGGGTTTTTTACTTGTGCATCGGTAATTTCTTGCTCCTACTCTCATAGATAAGGATGGGGGTGGTTTTCTTTGGCAGGTGCAGTGATGGAAGGGGCTTGGAATAAAGGCCAGCCTAAACTTTATGATTTGGCATAATCTACAATATATATCAACGGATCTACTCTAGATCTAGATGGACCAGGAAATATGGATGGATCTACACCAGATCAGGCAAGATCACATGAAAAAATAACCAATTTCATATTTTTATTAAAAATCTTAGTATCCAAATGTGTGTTCTTTGGATCCATGGTTTAGATCTAGTTAGAAATCTAAAGCAGGTGATCTAGAAAAATCTGGGTATACCAGTTTTATTCCAGGTCTTGGAATATGTAGGGAAATTATTCCAAGACAATCAACAGTTGGAGTTTTACGGTGTTAACAAAGATTCAAAAATCATTTTAAATCTAAGGATGTGAGGATGTTCTAAAATCCCAAATAAAAAATGAGCCACGTCATTCAAAGAAGCGCTCAAAGAGAAGGTTTCCACACAAGTAGAACAATCTCAAAATATGTTAGGGTATACATTGTAGAGAAAATGGACAAGGTTCCAAAAATGGGCATCAAAACCCTTGAGGTAAAAGAAAATCATG
Organism: Pinus tabuliformis; assembly: GCA_031772625.1. Lineage (NCBI taxonomy): Eukaryota > Viridiplantae > Streptophyta > Pinopsida > Pinales > Pinaceae > Pinus > Pinus tabuliformis. The sequence continues at coordinate 509,674,578 of CM062816.1, read as the reverse complement.
ATTGTCTACAATCATCAACAATAATATGTAGTTTTAGTGGTTTTTGGCCAAAAACAAAAGATTTGTTTGAGTGGGTACACTCTTCATGGACTACAAAATGTGATATTTTTTTGTGTTCCAAAAGGCTTTTCATCGTAAAATTTGAGAACAAGCAAGATATGGAAAATGTTCTAAAAGACGACCTCGGCAGGGCAAGGCTGGGCCCTTTGTTACCCCATAGTTTCCATGGTTTGATGTCAGTGTGGGTAAGGCTACCAAATATTCCCTTCCATTTCTTGCACTATTTGGCAATGCAATGGGGAAGTTCAAAAAAATAGATATAGATAGAACCTCAAAAGGTATTTTAGATCGACTTAAGCAAAGGTCTCCCTAACTTATTTTGTTAAACCATGTGAATTTTCAATGGACACAAGTGTTATACTATGAGAATATGAAATTCTTGTGCCGAACTTGCTTTCAAATAGGTAATATACAAAATTCCTGCCCACTAGCAAGGAATGCATCAAAAAAGAAGAGGAGGAAAGCCCCTAAGCCAAGGGGATGGCAATTCCATGATAGCTCAAAAGATGAGAAAGAAGAGGACAAATAAAATCAACCAAACTATGAACCACAACCTCCTCATAGAAAATCAAATGTTAAAGAAGGGGATAATTCCATATCAATGATCACAACTCAGAAGGTTATAAAATCATCAAAAATCATGGTACCAAAACAACAGAAAATGGTGATGCCAATGGAAAATGACTCAGGTGGCATTAAGAGAACCCATGTATCTACGAGTTCAGATGAGATCTCATGTATCTAAGTGTTCAGACTCAGACAAAGATACCTTCACACAGAGAAACAACAATCAATTAACAATAGTAACATTTGCTCCAAATCATGGAGTATGGAAAAAGGTGGAGAAAAAAAAAAGGAAAAAAAGAAAATTAAGTGATTACTATCACACTTAATCATGTAAGATTTTGTAAAAAAAAAAACTTTGGTGTATCAGCTAAGGTTGATATGGGAAATGCTTGCCAACATCTCCAGAATATAATTTTGTTCTTTACTTTAAGGTTGAATAAAATTAGGATTTTTATCTTGATATATATATATATATATATATATATAGCTTAAATCTCTATTAATATTAATATTTGATAAACTCCATTATTTTCTTCACATTGTTCCATTTTTTGTAGGGGAGAGACTTCTATTGTTGTGTAGGGACCAGTAGTTGTTATAGTATTGGTCCCACACAACCATCAAAACATGACCAAAAAAAATTCATAATTAAAACATAAATAGATAATATTAAGTTATATAAGTTATTCAAATATGTCCAAAATGGACCCATATATTGATTGGGCTTACAATTGTCCAACACTAGCCTTTACTATCACAATTTGACAAGACATCCTGTCCCAAGTACCTCCAGATCTGATTTAGAAAACAAGACAAAATTAACAAGAAAAACTTCCATCCCATACCATCCAACATGACATATATCACGTCAGACCAACCCCAACAAATATAAACTAGATTAGTTATGCCCAAAGTTCATTGGTACCTACACAAGCATAGAGAATGTATGTGTCAGCCATAACTGCATATATGTTCATTGATGCAACCTGCTCAAAGCAATAAATGAAACCAACACACAAGATTCATGAATTAAACACAAGAAAACACAAAGGAAAGCACAAGGATAAAACATAATAGTTTATCAACCATTTGATGACATCCAAATCAATCCACAACGAACATTTGAATTTGGAAAAAAGCAATCCATGTCAATCCTCCCTTCCAATAAAATTCAACAATAGAAATCTATAAAACCATCGCAAAATTGCTTCATAAACTTTCATTCTACTCATCTGTAGTTGGATTCACTCCATCAGATAATGTGCAAATTGTAATCAGGTTTGAACAATTCTAGTATCTTCTTTCTATTTTTTTAAATCTTCCATTAATTTACAGTATAAACTTCAATTTTTTTCCTTTATTTCTTTATGTTATTTTAATCTTCCAAAAATTCAATTAATTTACCATATGCAAAAATTGTGTGTGCAATTTAACTTCTATGTGTGAAATTGCAGACAAAAATCCATAACATCTGAGTCGACGGAGAACAAATTAATCATGCCCGACATGTAATTTAGCTTATGTGTATGAAATTCAGCTTCTGTGTCAATCAAATGTTATACAAAAAATAATCCATCGCATTTCATCTTTTGTTACCTAAGAGAAAAACGAGGCTTTATGAAGAGGGATCTCTATCAAAGAAGTGGAAGAGATAGTAAATCTATGCCCCAGAACAAGCCTTCTAGACAAAACATTTTCACTACTTATTTTTTTCAGGCCTACTATTCAACAATTGAATATGATATCTAGCAAGGAATGTATGAATCAAGTAGATTGAAAACCATCATGAAAGCTCTTGATGTTGCCCTATGCACTTTATTTCCCAAAAAACACAAATTCAAGGACCTTGCGGATTTTTCTCATTGCTCCATGAAATGTAATCCAAAATGTAATTCTAGACAAAGTCTTACTTGTTTGTTGTGTGGGAAATTAGGCATCTAAGAAATAGATGCCCACAAGGAGAAGCCTCCAAAAGAGGTAAAGCAAAAGCATCAGAAGAAAGACTTAAAATGATCAATGAAAGGTAGAAAGTTCACAATAGATCTTCTCTTCTCACTGTAATAGGTGTGGCTCAGACGAACACAATACAAATCAATTCTGCATCATCCTTTTCATATTAAAAGAGAAGAATTCCATGTTCTAGATGAAGAATGTTGTTCTTCAAGTACATAAACTTCAAACTTTGAAATAGATTCCGAAGATATATCTAAATGATTCAACAAGAAGACATGTTCATTACTAATCATTGTTCTTGTAAATATCCTGATGTTTGTAAATGCAATATTGAAAGCATTAATTACAGTAGTGAAGAATAAATCTAAGATGAAGTGATGGGACTCTACATTAGGCATAAATTAAGGCCCATGCCTCTAAATTAAATAATAACTTAAGGCCTATGACCATCCTTTAGCACATTAAACCTCTCTTTTTACATTAGATAATTTATTTTTAACTTTAATATATTCATTAGGAAGGTTTATGAATAATTGGATATTTGTGCCTAGTATTACTTCTTTTTGTGGAATATTATGATAATATTGGGTAGATGATGAAGAGTTGGAGGAGGAGATCATCTAGGGACTCGTTCCCTACTACTGGAGGATCAATAATAAACAATAAGTCAACAAGATATTATGGAATTATGGCACAAATGGTGGAACTCTAATGATTGAGCAAATCTAGGAATGTGTTCCACTAAACAAGGGAGCAGGTCCACCAATCAAAGGGAATAGATCCACTAATCAAGGGATTTTTATGCGGAAAGCTTCCTCCATTCATGAGGAATGAGTCCTAATCATTTTGTATAAGTACCAAGTCGAATTTGCCTCTAGGGGACTTTTTTTGGATCTTCAGACTCTTAGATTTTGATTAGTGTTATGATGTAGAGAGCTTGTAGTTTTGTAGCTCCATTTTATTTTCTGGAAGAGATGTAATTATTTTTTTTGAAAATAATGAATATTGGTGTCATTTTCAGCTTCTAGATCTTGTTCTCCTCCATAGGTCTCTGAGTTTCCTTGGGCTTGGCCATCCCAAGAACCTCAGAGCCCTTTTTGTATCATTGTCTTTCCTTCTTTTTATTGCTTATTCACATGCATCTCTAGTTCTTATGTCTTTCTATTTCTGCATTTAGTTTCTTGTTGTAGGATTGATTTAATGGTTAAGTGATAAAAATAGAGATTGAGTTGTCAATGCAGTTAGGATAGGATTTGATTCATAAAATAGGAAAGAATGTAATGACAGAGAGCTTAGATGATCGAGAATAGAGTGAGTAAGCAAGAGGTGTGACAAAGATAGGGTTTGAGATTGAATAGAGGTCAGACAAACTATTGTACTTGAGCCGAGAGGGCTAGACTCTGTAATTTCCATTTTGTTGAATAATTGATTGAAGTGTGGTGTGGACACACTACTCTGGTGTAAGGATTCATTTGTCTCTGTGTATCAACATTCTGGACCTTAATCGGGTGTTTTTCTCTATTTATGTGTTTTATTCGTAAAATCACAGTCAATTAGCATTAAGAATTAACATTGAGATTTAGCACCAAACCCTTAGTTAAACATCTTTCCTTAGGTTTCGTATTGATTTGCGTTAAGAGTTAACACTAAGAGTTAGTGTTAAACCCTTGGTTAAGAATCTTTCTTTAAGTTTCGTATCGATTAGCGTTAAGAGTTAACCCTGAGATTAAGTGCTAAACCCTTAGTTAAACATCTTTTCCTTAAGTTTTGTATTGAGCACGTGGGTGGTTTTCCAAGGATGGTAAGTGGTATCTCATGTGCCCTAAAGGTGGGAAGCAGTATTCAGAAATTTCACGCGATTACCCTTAGCAGGCGACACGTAGCATAAGAAAACAACTTTTCTCGCGTGCTTTCGAAGTATTAACGGTCATGCAATATTTCGAACGAGATTGCGCGATAGCTGTTCGATTGGACGGGTCGCATCGATAGTGGAGATCAGCCTTGCTAGTTGGTGAGCGGGTTGCGCGATAGTCGTTGGATCGAATGGGTCAGATCCAATAGTCATCGCGTCAGAAGATGCACATAATTTAATCTATATTTCAGACATGATAAAGTTTTGAATAGGATTATATTTATTTGGGATCCAGTCATAATGTCAAAGAGTTGAGAAACACAATATCTATTGGATCTGGCGAAGTGAGATCAATAGTGAGGATTGAAGCGCTTGATAAAGTCAGATAAGTGGGACCCTCTAGGTGAAAATCCACGTACAAAGTTTGTTTGTGTGCATTGATTGGTTACAAAGCTAAATCGTAGTCAAATTATAGCCTACCACCTCATTTTCATTAAGACAAAACGACAAAAAGAAAAACAAAGTTATTTCATTCATTTACATGCACAGTAGTAGAAGGTTTGATGGTTTGAATCTGCATGCTTAGGACAGTAGGATTGCATAAATGTTAACTTAGCATTCTTTTGGAGCAAAACCTCTTAGGAGTTAGTTAGAAAATGGTGTGTTTTAGCATTTTCTTTCATTCTCTTCCCTTGTACTTTCTTTCTTGCAATAGGTTAAGGTTCCATTTCAAGCATTTCATCTTATGTAATTAGTTTAGTATTTGACTTTAGTACATGCACTCCATTACATCATGAAAGTAAAGGGAGGACACATTGTATGCTGCACATATAGTGCCGATACCTCTTAAGTTTTTACGAACCCCAAGTTGATATTTAAAGTTGGTAGCCTTGGGAGTTGCATCATTCTTATTGTAATACCAAGGCTCACCATGAAGAACCAAATATTGTTGGAAAAAAATTAAAGGTTTGTATGGCTCAAGGAAGAGGAGATGGAGATGCACAAATGATGTCTCAAATAAAACCTTTGCTTGAAGGAGATATGAAGACAACTCTTTTGTATTCCTTCCTTAAAACAATGATGAAATCTTGTAAGTTCTCAGAAATTCCTAGCCTCATAGGTAGAAAACCTAATTTTGTTGATACACTCTTTGAAAGAAATCTTGAATCATTCATAATACATAAGAGAAATGAGAGAACACAAACCCTTACAGTGAGTGATTTAGGCAAATAAATAAATATTCTAAAGAAAAAAGTCGTAGTACTAAGAGTGAAAACCAGCATAATAGAACAAAAGAATCAAATAGATCTCTAGGCCAGATAAGAGATAAATGAATTAAAAGAACAAATCGGGAAACTTTGACAAATGCAACCTCCATTGGAAGATTTTGATGAAAATGGAAATCCAAATATTAATATATTTGATACTCAACATATATAAGGACTTAATGCAATGATAATACTTGCCATACAACATCAAAAGTATCACATCCTCATAAAAAATAAATATCAAGGGCCAATGTTTTAAATTGAAAGATTTGATAGATTCAAGCTCTCTAACCTGAACATTGTGAACAAAGAGATCATCGTGAGTATTTACTAGTTTCATACAAATAATTTTTCTATTGGGCTAGGAAATAAGTTAATGCAGATGGATTATGAGGTACCTAAAGACACTGTATGCTTTGGTCACCATTGTCTAGATATGAAATTTCTACTTGCATATATATGAGTCAACAATGACAAAAAATTAATCATTCCAAACAAAGACAAAAAAGACAAAAATAATAGAGCATCTGAGTTAAAACACATAGGCCTGATCATTCCTTAATAACAACAACCGAGTCAAAACACATAGTCCTGATCATTCCTTAATCACAACAATTTGGGAGCTTGTATGCAATAACTTTCATGCCTCTAAAAATGGTAGAATTGGAAGTAATTATAGCTGAAAATGTAGATAAATGGAGTGTTTTAAGATACGGTGAAACATTGCAATTTTTAGTCACCCTTTTCAGTGACCTTATCAACAAATGAATTTAAAACTTATTTCAATTAACCAACACCTACTCTTAACATTTGTAAGGAGACAATTTTCAATACCCTTCCCTTTTTTCTAAGGTCGATCGAGATATTATGGATTTGATTCCATTCTCAGGATACATGATTATGTTCAAGCTAAGTTTAGGCCCGATATTTCTGTCAAACACATAGGCTTGCTATTTCTATCAAATTAAGTCCTGATGTCTATGGATGGGGATTCAAGTCGATGCAAACACATAAATTTCTTATTGAAATATATGTAGGTTGCAAGTATTGATTAACATGTTCATAGTTAAATTTTAGGAAATAAATAAGGCCGAGTTTCTATTATGTAGGTTGCAATTATTGATTACCCTTTTCATATTTAAATTTCTTATTCAAATATGACTCAGTTTCTATTGTTGAAACAAATTCCATTGACATAAATAAATTTTAACAACATGCATGTTGTTGCAGCCATGTCATGAGTTTCAGTTGTAGACCGTATAAGGAATAGGAGGAGGCGAGGGACCAAGGGTGCCCAATTGCGATGCACTTCATTGGAACAGGAAACGATCGATGATGTCAATGCTGTTAATTCTCCATGTAATGATGTTGAGAATGCCCATGTGGTGGCAGATCCTACTATCCAGTCATCTACGATAGAGCCACCCTCAACCACAATACAAGGTGCAAGCTCAACTAAGAATATAACTACCATAAGAGGGTGGAGAAAGGAAGACATGCTATATGAAATTGATGAAATATTGTTCAAGGGATATTTAGTACATGCATCTGCAAAAAAACATGGAATTTCATCCTCAAACATACATTATTGGATTAATGGGCTCAGTAATACGAAGTGTAGAGGGTCTATTACTGTTATGACTGAAGAGGAGGAGGTTGAGGTGGTTGTGTGGTATAAGGAGATGACCCAAATGGGACATAGGTTAGATTTTATACAACTCAAATCCACAGTAGCTCAAATCTGTCAGGGGAGGCCAAACCCTTTCAAATATGGGTTTCCTGGAAAATCTTGGTGGAGTGGGTTTAAGAGAAGGGATTCAAACCTTGTCTTACAAAAAATGAAGGGTCTTGACAGAGACAAGGCTTTAAATTTACACTCTACCATTGTGTCTAAGTTATATGACACCCTTTCCCATGCATATGCAAAAAACTCTTATGCCCTAAACCATATCTAGAACTGCGACGAAATAGGCTTACAAGATGGAAGGAATTATGGCATGCAGGTAATTTCCAATAGAGGGAGCATAAATGTGCCAAGAAAATTTTCCTATGAGTAGGGATTGGATCATTATACTTTGTTGTGTCAATGCAACTGGTTCTTCAATCCCAGGTTTTTATTTATTCAAAGGAAAAACACAACTTAAAAACTATATACAAAATTGTGAACCAGGTGCATGCATGGTTGCACATCCCCATGCATGGATGATAAAGGAAGTCTTCCTGAATTGGATTTTCACTTCGTTGCATCTGTGCCAGGTGGTGTCTCACCTAAAAATAGACACCCAATAATCTTAAATGGCCATGGAATCCACATGGTTGTGCATAAAATTGAGGAGGCCAACCATTTGGGCAGTGGCCTATTAACACTTCCATCTCATACCACTCATAGATTGCAACCCCTTGATGTCAGCATGTTTGGGCCTTTTAAGAACTATTTCTGGGAAGATTGAGTTTCATGGATGGAAAAGAATCCAGGGATGGAGGTAAAATATTTGAATTAGATAAGCTTGCAATTAAAGCATTTAAAAGGGCTCTAACACCTTCTAATATCAAGGCTGGATTTAGGAGGACTGGAATTTGGCCACTAAATATTGATGCTCTTATTAATGATACTAGTTGCAGCCAGGCATTTTTTGTGGAAGGTCAGAAGCAAAGGACTTACATGGCCAGGTTGATGCCCAAGAATATGTGGATTGGAAGGAAGATGTTATTGTTGCTGAAGGTATGATATCCCTTTCTCAAGGGAACCTCTATGATGATGAACATGTATGTGAGACACAATTAAATAATGAACCAATTTTCAATGACATGGAGGCTGCCACACACATTAAAGCACCTACTAATTTTGCATGTGATATTCCAAATGAGGTAGTTGATCATGAAAATGACAATGTAAATGTGGTTTCAAATGAGAATGTAACAAGAATCAATAATTACCAATTGAGCATGCCAACCCAAGTAACCCCACCATCATGCTTGGTAGAGGCCATCATGAATAACAACCAACATAATGTGTCATCCACCAATGATGAAAGCATGGAAATGCATCCTCAACCAGCAGAGTTGATCACTGAACTTGTTAATTATTTTTTGGACAATGGACCACTGGAATAAAAGTCTATTCAGAATGAAGTACCAAATGAGGAAAACAATGGGGTTCAATCAGGTTCCCCTGAGGTTGAAAGGCAAGTTTCAAGCCATTAGGAGAATTTGGCAATGAACCAAACAATACTTGTTAAGTTCCTAAAGCTACCAGTAGAGAGAGTGAAGGCCTCATCAATGTATTCAACAACAGACTATCTTTGGTTAGAGTGGATTTCACAATTACTCACCTATGAATAATTTATGAACCTAATGTTCAAGTCTGAGCATAGAAAAATTGAGATTTAGGAATCTAAATAGAGAAAGGAGTTTGCCAAGGAAAAGAGATATTCAAGGATTGTAGCAGCAACAATGTGGGCAAAGGAAAGGCTTCAAAGACTAAAAATAAGGGAAGAGAAGGAACATCAAAAAAGGTTGGCAAAACAAGAGAGGGAGGCAGGAAAGGCTCAACAAGTGCTAGAAAAAGGGGTCACAGACAGGCAAGAGTATGGTGTAAGTCAATTGGAGGCAAGAAGGATGATATCCAACACTTTGGACCACACTGAAGATCATACACCATCATACCAAGACCTTATTAACATCCAAGTCCCCCACTATCAGCCAGGGGTTGTACCCACCCCCTATACACCTACCAGTGGATGGGTAAATCCTATTTAGTATAGGCCACCTCCAGTTAGTGTTGGTGTTAGTATCACAAGTAGAGAGTTTGGCTATGCAATCCATCCATGTTTACAAGGAGTAAACTAGACTCAAGCATATGGTAGAAGCTTGGCTCAAGAAAGCACTTCAACAAGTTTGTGAAATTCAAAAAATGGAGGCCATCAAGCATAGGGGTGGCATGAATTTTTTGTTTGTAACCAAATTGCAATGTGGATGAAGTTAACATCCCCTTTTGGTCTATTGCAATGTAAGTTCTAATGTGTATTTGGATAACTATCAAATTCATTGAAACCAAAAATAAGCAAAAACCAGAACTTTGTTCAAGAGATTAGAAGTCACCATATCTATTTTTTGGTATCTTTGAGAATGTCTTAAGAGTGAATAAAGTGCACAAATTCATTCTTCTTATGAACTAAGACTAATTAGAAGCAACATATGGTTCCTAAGATACAATTATCTTTGTGCCAATATATCATATCATACATTAAATGTGATATGATATCAAATGTCAAAAGCATCAACTTAACATGAAAATATTGAAAAAAATAGTTTTATTCAAAGTGGCTCAACAAAAGACCTAAAATCCAATCTTTTCTACGAACGTTGAGATTACCTAATGTACCCAAATCAATTCAGATATCTCTTTTATCGATCAAATTCAAATACCCATGATCTTGAGGGAAACATGGAAAATAAACATTCAAGTATAAAACAATGATCTTAGATGAAACATAACCATTCATAAAATTGAAAACATGCAAAAGCTAAAAAAATTATTCAAGAGATTTAGATCACCATATGTTTCATCTTTCAGTATAGTTTTGAATGTCTTACATGTGGACAAAAGTACACGAAATCATTCCTCTAGTCTTAGTCTCCAAAATAAATTCCATATAAAACTAAGACTAATAAAAGGTAGCACTCTAATCGAAGGTACCACTTAATGCCCAAAATGTTGTGATCCTTATGTCAATGTATCATATCATAGATAAAATGTGATGTAAATCAAACCTCTGAAATATCCAACTTAACATGAATAAACTGAATAAACTGTAAAAATTCAATGTGATTTAACAAAGGAATTCATATCCAATCCTTTCTCAGAACTTGAGATGGCTTTAAGTACTCCAAATAAATTCCAAGATCTCTTTTGTCACTTGAATTCTAATATCAATGATCCTACGGGAAATATCTAATGGAACATGAATATATTGAATAAGCTGTAAAAATGGAATGTGGTTTAACAAAGGACTTCATATCCAATCCTTTCTGAGAACTTGAGATGGCTTTAAGTACTCCAAGTCAGTTATGAGATCTCAATTGTCACTAGAGTTCTTATCTCAATGATCCTAGGGGCCAATGAAATTATCCTAGGGGAAATATCTAACTCAAGATGAATATATTGAATAAACTGTAAAAATTCAAAGTGGTTTAACAAAGGAATTCATATCCAATCCTTTCTGAGAACTTGAGATAGCTTTAAATACTCCAATTCAATTTTGACATCTATTTTGTCACTCAAATTCTAATCTTAATGATCCTAGGGGAAAATGCAGTGATACAAGGGGAGATATAGTGATAGAAAACATTATCCACCACTTAGAAACACCATGATTGGAATTATCCACCACACAGAAATACCATGGTTGATGGAGTCATATAAATTAGAATGAGTTACAACCCAATTTGGAGAAGCCACAGTTTCTACAACTCCACCATGATACACTGAAATTACAACTCTAGAAGCCACAAAAACCCCAAAAGAAACTACAATTATGAGAGTTGTAGTTGTAGAATACAATGTTGCAACTCAAGTATCCACATAATACCTTGGTGTTCCGACTAAATAAGAAATACTCAATGTGTAAAGAGAGATGAAGGTAGCCATGATAGCCACATAAATTCAAACTAAGTCAAATAAATTCCTAATCAAGCCAAAAAATCCAAGAGCTTCAACCCTCTGAGTTAACTCAGTGTTGGCTCAATCAAACTTCAACACTGTCCGATCATCGCAATACTCCTTTGAGCACTGTCCTCTCTCTCAGATTCTTTTTGAATTCCCCGCACACTTATTTTATGCAGAATTACTCTAATCCACACACAATTCATAATTCAATTACTCAATACACACCACACAAACTTAGAAATCACACTTCTATATTAATAAATAAATATTTACACAATGAGTTCGTTCTTGGCCTGATCTTCTATATCAAAGGCCTTTCCTTTCATAAAAGGCCTCCTATAACCCTTCCACACCATCCAAACACTCCATAGACCTTCTAGCCATCCTCAACCACCTCCCATCCACCTGTCACATCCACAAGAACATTTAAATTGCATGCTTGATTTTACCCAAAAAAACCAAAAAAGTGAAAACAGATTTAGTTTAGTTTCCTTGCTTACACATTAGTATGGTTTGATGCTCTTTACATCTATAACTTAGATAGCAACCTTAGGTTAGTGTTGATTTAGCAATTCTGTTTATCATCACTGTTTAAATGGTTAATTAGGATATGGTGTGATTTATCACTACATGTTGTTTTCTTCATTACTATAGTACAGTAGCTCTCTTAGAATAGATTTTCTTTTCTTCCATCAAAGAATCAAGCTTCTTTTGACTCCATAGAAGTCTGGCTTGGAACCCCTGGGGTCTCTTGCCAGATGAACAGTGAGAACAGGTAGGACCTTCACTTTTAATTGTGCATATAACACTGTCACATCCAAGTTTGTATGAACCTCGGGTTGATAAGTAAAGATGGTAGCCCAAGAGTTGCAGCATCCTTGCTGTAATACTGGCACTCATCACTTTTTGGTGCTGTTGCTGGGGAGTTGTCTGAGTAGAATTTGATTACTGCTTTCTTTTCTTCTATTTGTAGTCTTCAATTTTCTGTTGTTAGTTTATTTCTACAAAATTAATCTAGTAGCTTCCTTTCTTTCAGTTGTCATTAATTGCTTTCCTTTCCATTCTACAAGTATAATTTCAATTCAGCAAGTAACTTTTCTTTCTGTTAGTAGTTTTCATTCAATCAGCAATTTCATTTCTGCAAAGTACTTTCCAGCAAAAAAATCTTACAAAAACCAACCCAAAAACATTTCATTTCATGCCTCATAGGAATAGGGACAATTTAGGAAAATTCTTGCCAAATACCCCCACTGCATCCAACCGCCAACCTCCTCTCTTCTTCAGTGGCTGTGAATTGGAGGAACCTTTAGGTGAGAAACCTGACATATTTGAAGAACCTACAGGGGAAGAAGATGAAGAAGAACCCATTACTACTGAACCAATGGTTGAAAATTGAAATGACTAAGGGAATAGAGAGAGAGTTGAGGGTGCCTTCCCCATCAGGGAAACCAACGGGGACACTAAGATGAAGAATATAAGCCCCTCTACTCTAACTCATTTCCATGGCCTGACCATAGAGGACCCCGACACTTTCCTATTTTAGTTTTTCATTATATGCTGAACCTATGACTATACAGATGATGAGAAAAAGTTAAAACCGTTTCCATCTACCCTCAAGGATGCAACATTGCGTTGGTTCATGGGTTTACCTGGAGATAGCATCACAACTTGGGCTTAGATGCAACATGATTTTAACAACAAAGAAGAGATACTAAAGAAGATATTTTCAGGATGACCATGGACCAGGATGAATCCTTAGAAGATTACGAAGAAATATTCTAGCTCAGTTACAAAAGGGCCAGGTGCACACTTGACCCCGAGTCACTAACGCTGGTGCTGCTCAGAGGAGTAAGGGAAGATCTGCTGGACACCTTACATTTGTTAGCAGGAGGAGATATCTACTAATTACCCTATGAGGATATCAATAATGTCTTTAGAAACCATTCTAGGGTAGCCAGGAAAAAGGGTGGGAGTAGTCAACCTATGGCCAGTACATCATCTTCCATCTCATCCCTCAAGGGTGAAATTGGAAATATGTTGGAAGATTTCAAAAGTGAGATGTTGCAAACCCTTGACTTGCGATTGGACACCATGAACATCAAAAGGAAGCAAGAGGAAGCAGAGAGATCCTTGACCATATTTTTCCCTAGATGCACTAGGAGGCATCCTAGGAATGAATGTCCATTGAACTGCATTGAGATTTGTTCGGTATGTCAAGAAAACCACTCCACAAACAAGTACCCTTCTTTACCTGGACTCAAAGCTATATATCAAGGATCTAAAGGGGTCACTGAGTAGCTTTGCTACATCAACTAAAGGAGACCTCCTAGGCCTAGACCATATTACAACCCCAACCAAACCACAACTATACCTTCTTGGGGACCCCCTGCTCATCCTTCCTAGTCTACACCCCCTTCTTGGTCCTATGCATCTCAGTATCATTCCCAACTAGCCATCCAGTCATTTCAACCTTACGTTCTGCCACAACCTCAGTGGAATACCCCACTCCAGGGGTGGAGGCCCCAATACAACAATGCTCCATCTCTATTGCCTCCACCACCTACCCAACCACAACTCCTACACTCTGCTACACCCAAGCAACTCCAGATGCTTGCCCAGCCAAATATGAACCCGAAAAATAGGCAGGATCAATAAGTATACAATGGAGAGACATCATACCTAGATTATGCTATAGAAATCCAAGAGATCAACCTAAGATCTGGGAGAATTGTCCTGGATAACCAACCTCCCTCTCCACATAGGGAGATTGAGGAAGAAAGAGGGGAAAGAAACCTTAAAGTAAATCCACCCTTTCCTAAGAGACTAGCCCAACCACTCTAGCCTACCCTAGAAGAAACTAAACTTCTGGGAGAATTGAAAAATCTATGTGTAAAGATCCCCCTTCTCCAGGAAATAAAAGGTGTTCCCATTAACAATAAGTTGATTAAGGAGAAATTCTTCAAGAATCTAAGAAGAAGAAAAAGGTATGCTGCTACCATTAATGTCATTGGGCAGCTATCCAACTTAATGTTGGGGTAGATAATATGTCCAAAATATTTGGACCTTGGAAGCCCTGTAGTAGATGTGCACATCAATGGCACCATCGTCCCACACACTTTGATCTATCTTAGGGTTTCAATTAATGTGATGACCAAGGACACCATGCTCAAGCTCAACCTCCAAGGGTAATTGAGCAAGACCACAACAGTTCTGCAACTTGCAAACCAATCCACAGTCACCCCTGAGGGAATTGTGGAGGATGTGATGGTCTCCATTGAATCCTGGGAGTACCTTGCATATTTTCTAGTTCTCCAGCCTAAGGCTAAGCTTACTGCTACCCTCTCATCCTTGGGAGGCCATGGTTGGCCACAACCGATTCATACATTAGCTGCAGAGCTTGGAATATGACCATCAAGAATGGGCATATGTCCAAATAGTTAGTCCTATACCCTCCTACTCAACCTTCTCTAGAGCATGATTTACCTTTATGGTTGGAGGAGGAGGAAGAAGATGAGGTTTATTCCATCCAAGTTTGTTCTTTGGAAGCAACCATAGGACGAGGACAGCAAGATGAGGAGGACTTAATTGAACACCTGCTCCAAAGTCCAACTCCTAGTTCGTTACCATTAGAAGAATAAGTAAGGGAAACCTAGAACAAACATCCAATTGACTTACGCTTGGCCGGTTCCAACCCACTCTGTGTCAAAACCATAGAATTCGTCCTAGACAAAAATTTTAAAATTAATCCATCTCTTTCTTCTCTTAAAGAGGAAAATCTATGCAACATGTTGAGAGAAAACCTAGATGCCTTCTCTTGGAGTTACAAGGAAATGAAGGGAGTACACCCCTCAGTGTGTACTCACCACATATACATCAAGGAAGGTTGCAAGCCAATCTGACAACCACAAAGGAGGATGAATCCAGCTATTAAAGATATAGTCAAAGAAGAACTACAAAAATTGCTAGATGCAGGATTCATTTACCCTATCTCCGAAAGTGAGTGGGTCTCTCCTTTAGTCTTAGTTCCCAAGAAAAATGGTAAGTGGAGGATTTGTGTCGATTACAGTGAGTTGAACAAAGCCACAAAGAAGGTTCATTTTCCCCTACCCTTCATTGACCAAGTGCTAGATGGCCTGGTAGAGAAGAAGTTTTTTTCTTTCCTAGATGGATTCAATGGGTACAACCAAATCCAAATCTGCCTAGAAGACCAGTATAAGACCACATTCACCTATCCTAGGAGTACATTTTCCTATAGGGTCCTTCCTTTTGGCCTATGTAATGCTCCCTCCACTTTCGAGAGAGCAGTCTTGATTATTTTCGCCGAATTAGTACATGATGCGGTGGAAATTTATATGGATGATTTTACACCTTATGGTTGTGATTTTCGAGAAGGCTCAACTAACCTAGGAAAAGTATTGCACAAATGCATTGAAATGAACCTGTCTCTCAGTCTGGAAAAATGTGAATTATTAATGACTGAAGGGACCGTGCTATGTCATTCAATATCTCAGCAAGGACTGCAGGTGGACCTGAACAAAATAGCAATCATCCAAAGGGTCCCACCCTTTGCAAAAGCTGAGGGATGTCAGAGTTTCTTAGGGTTAGCTGGATACTACTGAAGGTTCATAAAGGACTTCAGTAAGTTGGCCTCTCCTTTATTTGGGTTTTCGACCAAAGATTTTGAGTTTATATGGTAAAAAAGGTTTCAAGAGGCCTTAGACATTTTAAAGGGTGAGTTAACCACTGCACCAGTTCTTCGAGGCCCAAACAGGGCCCTCCCTTTTCATATTCATGTTGATGCCTCATGCAAAGCCATAAGAGCGGCCTTAGGTTAGGTAGAGGAGAAATTTCCGTATGCCATCTATTTTATCAGTAAGAACCTGTCAAAGACTGAAAAGGAACTCCTGGTTATTGTGTATTCATTAAACAAATTTAGGCATTACATTACAGGCTACCAAAAATTTGTGCATATTGGCCACGCTGCAATAAAATATTTAATGAACAAACCAAATGTGAATGCTAGAATTATAAGATGGTTGCTTTTATTATGACAGTTTGATATAACTATTGTTGATAAGCATGGTAAGGAAAATGTTGTTGTAGACTTTCTATCTAGGATGAATCTACCTATAGGTGAAGAAGGAATGGTGGATAACCAGTTACCAGACGAGCATTTTTTATTTTTTTTTATTTCAGTTCTCTCCCCATGGTTTGCTGATATAGTAAACTATTTGGTTTCAGCACAGTTCCCACCAAAATTTCCCTCCAAAGAAAAGAGCAAGATAGTCAGAAAAACGCCCCCTTCACCTGGATTGGGGGCAATCTTTTCAAACTTGGCCCAGATCAAATCTTGACAAGGTGTGTAAGGGAAGAGGAAGTTTTTGATATCCTTCTGACCTGTCATGATGGGCCTTGTGGAGGTCACTTTGCAGAAAAGAGGACAACATTCAAAGTGTTACAAGCGGGCTATTATTGGTCCACTCTTCATCAGGATGTGAAAAAGTACATTAGTTAGTGTGGTCGGTGCCAGAGGATGGGAAAGCCTACTTCAATAGATGAAATTCCCTTACAACCTCAAGTGAATTTCGAGCCATTTGACAAGTGGGGCATGGACTTCATTGGGCCTATCAACCCTCCTTCAAAGAAAAAATAGTACATTATTGTGTGCACTGATTATTCGACTAAGTGGGTTTAAACTAAGGTGATTAAAGCAACAACAGAAGAGAAGTTGGCTGAGTTCCTAAGGGAGAATGTATTCTACAAATTTGGGTACCCTAGAGAGCTAGCCATAGACCAAGGTAGCAAGTTTACCTCCAACATGATTGAAGAACTACTCAGCCATCACAAAATCAAGCATAAGACCTCCACTCCTTATCATCCACAAGTTAGTGGGCAAGTGGAGGTGACCAATGGGGCATTGGAGAGCATGTTAACCATGGTAGTGAGCAGCAGCAGAAAGGATTGGGCAGAGAGACTAGTTGAGGCCACCTAGGCCTATAATACAACATGGAAGACCACCACTGGATTTACACTGTATCAGCTGGTCTATGGGAAAAAGGCTTTGATGTCCATTGAGTTTGAATATAACAAATTGAGGATGGCAGCCCAACTAGATTTGGATCTTAGTCATGCGCAAAAAGAAATATTGTTCCATTTGAATGGCTTGGATGAATTCGGAATGCAGGCCCTCCTACATACAAAGATAATTCAGCTTGGGAGGAAGATCTAGCATGATAGACATATTAAGGAGAATCAATTTCAAGAGGGAGATTGGGCATTGTTATATGATTCTAGGTATAAAGACTTCAAGGGAAAGCTAAGGACAAGATGGCTCAGACCTTATGTGGTGGAAAGATGCCATGATATTGGTTCAGTGAAAATCAAAACTATAGATGAAGAAGCCATTCCATTGCTTGCTAATGAACACCAATTGAAAATGTACAAGATGCCTTTATCAAAACAAGAGTTCATTGACAATATCAATAAGACAGTGATGATGGTGGAGCAAGTTCCAGCTCATCCCTCATCAGGTCACTAAAAAAGAGAAAAAAGAATAAGGATTTAGGTGAAAACCTCCATGAGGCACCCGATTCCCATCTTTGGGTTGAAAACCTCGTGAGGCGACCCAATGATGAAAAAAGAAATTGGAAAAAAAAAGAATAAGAAGATCCTTGGGTGAAAACCTTCATTGAGGCACCCACGACAAACATATAGGGTGAAAAACTCTCTGAGGTAGCCTAGGTGTTTTCCAAAAAAGAAGAAGAGAAACAATACATAATTGTTATTTGCAGGTGGGCGAGAAAGACAATCAAGGAGCAAAGAGAAGATCCGAAGGGAACCCTGCCTCACATATATTCATCTCCTCCACTCCTTAGCATGCATCCCTCCATCAATTCCATTCTTCTTTTAACTTCATTACTTCAATTTAGGCAAAGACTTTGTTTTCTAAAGTATCCCCTGTATTCCTACAGGATCCCCTCAAAATCTATAGGATGATCCTGTAGGAATTACAGTGGCTCGAAAAACCTACAGGAATCAATCTGAGGGTGAATGGTAGGTTGGTTAGGTCCCAAAAATTCATTATAGACATGATCTAACCCCTCACCTCATCCATTACCATCATCCCTGCACTCACCATTCAAAATAGAAAGAGATTAGTTTCTATCAGTTACGAAAAAAAAGCGAAAACAAAGGAGAGTAAGAGCATTACCTGAATGTCCCTTTCTCTAAACACACTCCTACTCCCTCTTTCCATTCATTGCAACATCCTCACAGCCCTAGCCAACAATGTGATTAAGAAATTCTAAGGGAGAAGCTATTATCACTCAGGTTGTCCCCAGGTTGGAGTAAGGGATACGGCCGAGGTAACCACAAACCAACTTTGGATTGCAGGTTCTAGCCCACCTGCAATCAGAGAGGGCTCTCTCTTTGGGATTTAGCTTTGTTGAAAATGATCTTAGGCTGGCTATTGAGTTCAGGGGTTTTTTGTTCTGATTTTGGTCGGAAAATTGATGCTTCAGGTAGAGAGGCAGAGCATAGTCTTAAAAGTTTCAAACCATTGGGCGTGGAGTGGAGGAGGAGGACTGCTGGTGTGTTTTCTTGGTCACCATAGGGAAATTGGAGCAAGATAGTTGCGCATGAAACAATGTTTCAGGTTTAAATGATGGAAAGAATGCTAAGTAAATGAGAGGCAGTTAAGAATCTCTCAATCAACTTAACAGATGGAGGTAACAGAGCTCTACTTAGGGGCAGTGAAGAATCCCTAGATAATTGGCAAAACACAGGTGAATCGGGGTAAATATGAGCCAGAAGGAATTCATATTCATGACCAATTCATTCAGAGGAAAACATAAAGAAACAGCAGAAATTGAGCATAGAGTGTATTTAAACAAATTCTAAGCTATTCTTTCTTTCTGCTATTTAGATAGTGGTGAACAACAAAACAGAGGTAAGATGCATTTATTGTTTCAGGTTGCAGCACAAGAATTCCATCTTCATATCTTCAAAACATTCATTTACAACAGGCAGTTTGCTCTCCAAGCTTTCAGCAGTCTTTTGTTATAGAAAAAACTCAGGTATACAATGCGAGTCTCTAATGGAAATTTTCAATTGACCAACTCTTGAAACAATGTAGAGAGCGGTATATATAGGGAAAAACTCTCTACAACTTCTTTTATTACAACTTGACCTAATCAGGTCCTAAAGAATAATTAATTGGACCTAATCCTATCAGAAATAAATGCGAGAAAATATCTCGGGCTGCGCTGAGGGCTGTCGTATCAAAACTGAGTAAATGATGTTGTCCTCGGTGGCTTGGTGCAGTGTTTTCTGAGATACATGTGTATGGGTTTCTTCTTCTTTAGTGTCTGCCTGCATTTAAGGCTTTAACTGTGATTTGAGGGCAAGGATGGGCTTATGCCTCTTGATTTGACTTTCTGGGGGCTCATCAATGTTCAGGTGCTTCGAGCCCCTAAAAAATCTTGGCTGATACTCTTTGGCTCTTCATCTCCATCTGATACTCTTTGACAAATGAATTGCGTCGCTTTTATCCTTTGCTATGGGTCTAATCACAAATTAATGGCTGTTGTTCGGCCTCGGTTTCCTTTAGAACTGTCTTCTGCTCCTTTCAGCAAGCTTCGCGAAGAAAAATGAGTCATTCGGTGCCTTTCGGGCTTGCTGGGGGCTGCGTAATGAAAAGATTCCCTAAAGATTCCCCATTCAAGCCTAATTTATCCAGCGATGCGCGGCACAAATCGCGCATCAAAAACTGCCCCAGAAACTGATTCCGGGGCTCCAGAGTGCGATTTTCGCCCTTCATGCTAAAATTTCTGATGATGTCAGCATGACGGGCTTCGTATGGCAGATGACATCAGCGATGACGTCAGCATGATGACATGGCAGGATGACATCAGCATGATGAAGTCATCATGTACGGAGGTGATGTGGCAGTATGGCAAGGGACACGATGGCAGGAGACGTGGCAGGGTGACTCGGCGGTACAGTGGCAGGAGGCCACGCAAGCGGATGATGCAGCAGGTGACGTGGGGCTTACATCATAGGGGGAGGGCGGTAAGTGGTTTCTGGGCGCACCGCCTTTGGACAGAGGTGGTTTCGGGGAAGGGGGCTCCGCCACAGCCCAGGAGGTGACGCGTGGCAGGAGTACGGTAGCAATACCACCCATCTCTCGGATGCTAACCTTCGGGCGCGTTGGGGGACAGGAAGGCACGCCCACCGTAGATTTGTGGGGCCGGCGATCTAACGGTTGGCGGCGAAGGTGAGGTGGTGGAAGGATAAGCGGCGGCGATTTCGTGGAATATTCGGATTTAAATAAAGCACGACGGGGGTTTAGACTTAGGTTTTGTGGGTTTGGGGGATTAATAACGAGCGGGTTAATATATTTACATTCGGGACTTTAGCATAAGGGTTAAAACATGGGTTTTTGAGGGTTTATGAGCGGGGTTTTAACGATTTATGCACAAAAACTTAGGATAAGGGCAGAAATGTGGGTTTTTGAGGGTTCTAGGGCTAGGGGAGAGGTTGTTAGCATGACCAGGTGTCATCTAACTCCTGCTATGACACGGATGGGTTAAAAACAGCCCCAGATGGACCATTTTTTCCCTGACTTTAGAAGAAATATGGCTATATTGCCAGGGAGTGGATATTTACATGGGTGAGTTTTATATACATAGTTTTAGTAAGGGGAAGGGGAAAATGATAGGGAGTTATATACTAGAGTTAGTAGTTAATGTGGAGATGATAAGCAGGCGCTAAGGTAAGGGACCTTAGGCTGTTTTTTGGGGAAAGTGACTCATAAATGAGAAACAAAGAATCCTTGAGTGAAGCAGATCTTCACCAAGGCAAATGACATGGAGAATGATGAAACTAAGAGGAATCAAGCAGATCTTGACCTCTTTGGGGAAATTAGTAAGTGACTTGGGGAATTAGAAGAAGGGGGAGTTATTGATGTCCAGCTTGAGATCCTCCAGATGAAAACTGCCTGATAATTGTGATCTGAAAAGATAAAACACTTTGTAACACAAAATTGATCATAAATCATCATTCTGCAACCTCACAGCTACCCACCCAGCCTACTCACCTAACATTTTTTCTTCTTTTGATTTGGGTGCACTTAGACTTGCAGACCCAACTTTACAATTTTTCTTTTGAATGTTTCCTATCTAAATCTACACTTATTTCTACTAGGGCCCATATTAAGTAGTTGGGTCCCTTTGATTCTCTACCTATCTACAAATCTGCCAAGATTAAACTGTTTGGACAGATACATTCTCTATATTCTAAAACAGGAAATTGAAACCTAGGGAGACCAAGATTAGACTGTTTGGACCTCCCTTTAAAAAATCTTCAAAACTGGAACAACTCATCAAAATTGGAAAACAGCAGTGCTATTTGGACTAAGCACAGTTCATGGTATCCTGTGGAAATATGGAACACTACAGCCTGCAAAGTATGACATATTTGGCATGTAAAAATGTCAATCATGAAAAATGAAACCCTGTTGCAACAGGAGGCTAATAGTGGTTCCACTTGGGGATGGCTTTTCCTTGTGAAAAGCCAAGAACAGCAGGTTAGACTGCCTTGATCTTCCATGGTTGCTGTAGAATGGTAACATTTGTTCTGGCTGCTAAAAATGAAAAACTTTGAACTATGAACAACCTCCTCCTCAACTGAATTACTGTGAACTGTGCAGCATCGCCTGCTTTCTTCTGCATGCTTGATAATTATGTACAATGCTGCTGGAGCACTGCCTTCTAAATCATGGGTCTAAACTGATGTATTTGCCTTGTTTTTTGCTTTGGGCAAGTATGCTGATATGAACTGAAAATACTCCTCTGTTTCGATACTTTTGACTGCACACAGTTCTTTTCTACCATGAATTGCTTGTAGCGTGATATTTCTCTTCTTCCTGTTTTGCTGAAATTGGTGTGGAGACAGAGTTTTTAGAACTGTACTACTTGCATCGGCTGTACCTTTACAATTTACTGCTGCTCCTTAAACAATTGGCCTGTTTATAAATAATAATAAAAAGTGTTGATATATACAAATAAGACTGTACAAAGATATATACAGGGCTGCATTGTTTTCTTTAAAAGGGATCATGGTAATGTTTCAGCATACGGCCATTGACAGGGCCTTCTTCAGCAATGACGTCCTCTATAGATCTGAGAAAATAAGTGTTATTTACCTGAACAGCAGAAATAACAAATGGACCTCTCCGTAAAATTTCAAACTTTGTATGTTTTCCCTTGTCTTCTCTTCTTGAGTCCCACCTTAGAACTTTGTCACCAATACTGAAATCCTCAGCCTTAGCTCTCTTGTCAAACATCTTTTTGAGCTTCTCTTGCAAAATTTGAGCTCTGTCATAAACTTGTTCTCTGGTTTGCTGAAGATGAATGGTCTGATTGATTCTTCTTTGAATGTCATTTGGTTCAGCCTGAATTTCTTGTAACAGCTTGATAGTAGGAATGCCCAGGGATGAAGGAAATCTGGCCTCCATGCCATATACTAGCTCATAAGGGCTCATCCCAATGGATCTTTTGCTCGAGAGTCTGTCTGCCCATAGGGCATTTACCAGCTTTTTGTGCCAGTTCTTCTTGTTTTCTTCCAGCACTTTCTTTATGATGTTGATGAGGCTTTTGTTAGATGATTCGGCCAAGCCATTGCCTTGAGGGTAATAGGTTGTAGAGTCGCCTAAGGTAATATGAAATCTGTGGCAGAAATTGATCATTTTTTTGGACTTAAAGGCAGCGGCATTTTCAGTGATGATTTTTTCAAGGCAGCCAAATCTAGAAAGGATATTGCACTCAAGGAATTGGATAATGATGGTGTCATTGGCTTGTCTGCAGGGAATGGCTTCAACCCACTTGGTGAAATAGTCAGTGGCTGTTAGGATCCGTTTGTGCTAGCCTGAGGAAGAGGGATGGATTTCTCCAATGAAGTCAATACCCCATTGTTGAAAAGGTTGTTCGGTTGAGATGGGTTTCAGGGGCAGCGGTAACAGCTTTCTCTTGCCCTCAAAAATTTGGCATTTGTGACATGACATGGCAAACTTCTTTACGTCTGCAAAAAGAGAGGGCCAATAGAAACCAGCCCTTAAAATTTTATCAGTGGTGGACTTCCAGTATAGATGTCCTCCATAGTCACCTGCATGGAATTCTTTCATGACATTGTTAGTTTCATTCATGGTTAAACAATTAAGCAATATACCTTCATGATTTCTCCAAAATAATGCACCATCTATAACACAAAACTTTAAAGCCTTCATTTTCAAAAAAAAATTCTTGGTCCTGGACAATCCTGGGGGAGCACATAGGTTTAACAATACAAAGCAATATCAGTGTACCAAGGGCATTGCAGAAATATTTCACTGATCTGTGGAGTCGCCAGCTCCAATTCATTGTCCAGTTGCTTAATGTCTAAGGCTTGAAAGTTTGTTTCGGACATCAGTTTAGCTAAACCTTGTCCCTTTATCAGCTTGGTTGGTTTTATTTCTATGTCATACTCAAGGATGCTTGCAATCCACTTGCCTCTTTTGCCTTCTAATCCTTCTTGTGTCAATATGTCTTTTACAGTAGCGTGTGGGACATAGGCAATCACATGTGAATATAAAATGTACACTCTGAAATCCTTGATGGCCTTAATAAGTGCGTAGGCCTACTTTTCCATGATTGGGTACTTCAAAAGGGCATCTCTTAAGGCTCGGCTGAAAAAAGCGATTGGCTTTTCAGCTCCTTGTTCATCCTTTTGCAAAAGGACAGCGGCTATTGTGTGATCAGATGAAAACGAAAATATGATAAAATCTTTCTCAAAATGCGGGCTGGTGAGTACCGGGGTTTGGGTTAATGCAGCTTTCATACTTTCAAATTCTTGCTTGGTTTCCAGGGACCATCTTACCTTGGCATCCTTCTTTAACATGTTGCTTAACAATCTTATCAGTTCAGCTAGATTTGGAATAAATCTTCTTAAGAAGTTAATCTTTCCAAGGAATGCTTGCAGCTCTTTTATGTTTCTTGGATATGGGATTTGGAGGATGGCTTGGATTCTTTCAGGGTCAATTTTGATCCCATCTTTTGATATGATATGGCCAAGTAACTTGCCTTCTTCAAGGCCAAAGAGAGACTTTTTGGGGTTCAAGGAAATGCCATATTTCCTACATGTCATGAATATTTGCCTGAGATGCTTGAGGTGCTCTTCATCAGATTTTGAGAATGGAGTTAAGTCATCAAGGTAAACAACTAGGAAATCGTGTATTTCTTTAGCGAATGCAATATCCATTGCTCGTTGAAAAGTTGCACCAGCGTTTTTAAGACCGAACGACATCTTTACATACTTGAATGTTCCCCAGGGTGTGGTAAAAGCTGTTTTGTCTTGGTCGTCTGGGTGAACAAGTATTTGGTTGAAACCTGAAAAACCATCTAGCAAAGAGATTCTAGATGACCCCACTACTCTCTGCAAGATGTGGTCCATTTTAGGCAAAGGGTAATGGTCTTTTAGGGAGACTTGGTTTAAATTTCTGAGATCTACATAAAGTCTGATTTCACCTGTCTTTTTTCTTGTAGGAACAAGATTGGATACCCATTCAGAAAATCTGATGGGTGCTATGATGCCTGCTTCAAACATCCTATTTACTTCCTTCTCAATCGGTGGAAGAAGCATAGGGTTAATTCTTCTAAGTTTCTGTTTGAAGGGTTTCTGGTTTGGTTTTAAGGGGATTGTGTGTTGGATCACCGAGGTGTCATAGGATTTCAAATCCTCATAGCTCCAAGCAAATACGTCTTGTAACTCTTTGAACAAGTCAATGTATTTGGGCTTTTGATCGGGTGGCAAATTTTTGGACAGTTTGATCATTTTTGGATTTTCTGCCGTCCCAATGTTGTGTTCCTCTATATCATTGTTTATGGGTTGAAATTTAGGCTTTTTGGGCACGTCATTGGCGTCAAACATGTCTTCCAATGGGGTTAGGATAGCAGGCAGAAAGTTATCCTTTAAGTCAATGATCTCTACCTCTGCTTTGGCAATGTCTTCCAAATGCATTTGTTTCAGTTTTTCTATGTTTTCTTTGTCAAAAACAGTCGGGTTCAGGATTTTCTTGGCTGTTGTAGCTGTTATAGCTTGCTGATCTTCATTTGTTTGTTGTTCCGGATCTGTCATAGTGTCCAAGTCAATGTTGATATTGGAAAACTCATGCTCAAGAGCGAGGAAATTATTAATCTGGGTATCATTTTCGAACACTTGCCAATCCTTAACGTTATTTGGGACAGCGGGCCTATGTTTTATTTCAGCTGTGAAGTGATGGTTTGGGTCAAAAGGAAGCTTGCATGTACTAGCAAAGGTGGCTAGGCTGTGTGCATGAATGTTATGTTCTCTTGAAATTTTGGCCAGCTTGAATTCAGTGAATGCATTGAGTATATTAATGGCAGCAGTCCTATAGGCTCTCATTCTGTTGTCATTGGTTACAAAATTACCTTTCATCTGTTGTATGATTAAATCAGAGTCTCCTAAAATAGACACTTTTGCAGCTCCTAGAGCTTTGAGCAGTT
This sequence comes from Pinus tabuliformis, assembly GCA_031772625.1. NCBI lineage: Eukaryota > Viridiplantae > Streptophyta > Pinopsida > Pinales > Pinaceae > Pinus > Pinus tabuliformis. Next base: position 509,648,652 of record CM062816.1, on the reverse strand, counting down.
TAAGGCCTAGCAGCAGAGCCTCATATTCTGCCATGTTATTTGTGCATTTAAAATTCAGTCTGTAGGCATGACCTTCTGCATGGTTGTTATATGTATTGTGAATCCAGATGCCTGCCCCTGCTCCTAACTTGTTAACAGAGCCATCAAACTCTAAATACCATGTGATTTCTTGCTCAAGGTTAGCACTAAGAGTTTGAGTCATTATAGGATTGGGCAGATTTAAAGTTTCTGTTTGGGGAAGTTTTTCTAACATGCTGGTTGTATTAACTGTTGTGACAGTTTCACTAGTGTGTGCAACTGATTCTTCATTGATGTGTGCTTGTTGTTCTAGAGCCAACGGCTCATTCTTGGTTGGAGAATTTGTGTCGTCATTAAACAAAATAAAGGAATCCATATCAGAATGGATTGAGTAAATGGGAAAATTTTCTGGCTTGCTCTCACTACTTACCACATATTTCATGAGAATTTCTCTATACAGTCTCTTTGGTTGCCCAAAGACCGAAATGGTGGCATAGGAAAGGTCTAATTGAAGGGATCCTTGAAGCTTTGCTCCCCATGATCTTGATAGGAGCATACCGTATTTTGGTGGAATGTTGGCAACCACTACATCCATGAGGATGGTCTTATTTGGATATTGAACTAAGGAGACACACAAGTCTTTGATGAGGCCTAAACATTTCACTTGACTTGAGTCAAATGAGTACAAGTCTTTGTAAGGTCTTGTAACGTCAAGGTTCATTTTTTCCATAACTGCTTTGGGCATTAGATTGTGCGATGCCCTTCAGTCAAACATAGCATTGTGCAAAACTTTGTCATGTATATGCAAACTGACATAAAAGGGTGGGACAGGTCCATGTGTTGACTTCCCATTGACTTCTGGGCCAAACAGCAGTTCAGGGGAATCATCCAAAACATTTACATTGTCCTTGTTTTCTGGAATTTGAAGTGACCTTTGAATTTGTTGCCTATATACATCGTGTTTGGCAAGTTCTAAGAGGGGAATGGATATTTTCAACTTAGCTATTTCTGCCTCTAAATTAAATGGATTTTCCAATGGAGTCTTGTTGTTGATAAAGGCAGTTTTTTCCTTTTCATTTAAATTATCTGCGATTTGCTCTTGTTTATCAACGTTATGAAGACCGATAGCTTGCGGCTTTTTAGTTTCAGGAAAAAAATTTGGAACACTGTTCGAGCTGTCTTTCGATGGAGAAGGTGGCAAAGGCTGATCTTTGGAAGGCTGTATTTCTGTTATGTCTTCTACAGTCAATTGATGCGGGTTTGGAACATTTGTATTAGCTGGTTCTGTTATGACAACCTTGCCTTTGGTCTTGTTGGGCTGTTTTCCATCCTTTGTTTTACTAGGTTCTGAAATGTCAATGGTCCTAGTTCTCAACTTATATTGTTTGTGTACTTCATACACAGCAGTATCGTAACCTTGTTTAAAATCAAAAGACTCACCAGACTTAGTTTGAAACTGATTGTAATCGAGTTCATTTTGGTCTTCTTGGGACAGGACAGTTTGGTGCTCACCCTTTAGATCCATCAGGTTCATGTGAGTGTCCTCTATGGGTTCACTAGAAGTAGATCCTTCAACATAGTTATCTTGAAAAGGGGGTCTTATGTCATGGTCTTGGTTAGACCTACCAGCATTTGTGTTCTGCGTTTTCCTAAAATTTGGATTCCTTATGGTATTGGACTGTTGTCCTTCTCATGATGCTTTTCTCTCAACATTTTCTACTCTTTCTCCTAGCCTTTGTAGGCCATTGATAATAGCATCAAGCTTTTGATCAAAGGCTGAGGGTTCTTCCTTAAAAGTGGTTCTTCTTTCCATTCTAGCTCTATTTCTTTTGGCAATTAAGTTAGCTTCTATGGTCACAACAACATTTTGTGCGTCTGCAAGGGTCTGAGGAGCTCTTTCTTTTAACTGGTATGCCATATCAGGGTCAAACCCATCCGGAAATTTGTACAAGGCCAGATCAGGGGGAGGCCTTAGGTTCTGAGGTATTGCGTTATATACATTATTGAATCTTGCACAATACTCCAAAACAGTCTCTTGAGGACCTCTTTTAATTGTATCATATTCTGCTAGTATGTGCAAGGGATCTTTCTTTTTCCCCCATCTGTTGGTAAAGGATTGGTACAACTCATCTGGGGTGGTTATGGAGTTAGCAGCAAGTGATCTGAACCAAGTTCTTACATCACCTGTGTAGTGTCCTACATAGGGTGCTAGACTAGGCTATATTTATTATCGACCAGGATGCGTAGACTTAGAGGCATGCGTCTACAGTATATAGACATAAAGGATTATTAGCTAAGTGGTTATGATGGTAGGTTACAGGACTTCTTTACGGAAGATTGAGGTGTGTTACCTATCACCCAAACACTTAGGTCACTCAGTTAATCTACCTAATTACAACACTGTCATTCAATTCATTTACCAAATTAAAACACTGTGCATCACTTTAAACCAAGATTTCAATCTCCTTACGGAGACACTATGCATAAAACCCCTGTTCAGCAAATACTCAGCATTCAACTAATATTCATGAAAGATAAAGACATACTGAAATCATAAGCATACTTTAAAATGATAACAGAGTTCATGACATTGCTTTAAAAGACAACAAAGGATCGAATCCCTTACAGGATACGATTCACGATCTCAGTGATGAACTGTTCAAGCACTATCATAAACATCACCCATACGCATTCTATTGAAATCAAAAACCAATTCTAATTGTTGTGCATATCATTTAATACCCTAAGTTGCGAATAAAAAGAAATGACAGTATACCAATTTAACGCAGGGCCCGTCCGCGTTTCAGAGGTATACTGGACTGTGATCAACCGATTATAGAATCAACAAAACAAGGAAAATCGTGACTGCAACTGTGTTCTTGGTATTAAGTTCAAAACTCTATTTTCAAAACGATACAATGATAACCCACCACTAACTACACAGAACTGTGTTTACATATGTTTTTACAACCTTTACATTTCGAAAACGAATGTACATTCATGATGCGGCTGTTGCTGTTTTATCATGTCGTGACTTTTAAAATGTTTCTATTCTGAACTGATTTCAAAAAGGAACAAAACTAAATCAGTTTAGAATGCTATGCTGTTGCTGCCTTTGTCGCCAACATGCTATACTTTGACCATCATTGATCGCGCATGTAGGAGGGTCGGTTCTGCTGTAGGATAGGTATTCGTCCATGCATGGACATTCTACTTTTCATCCCTACCCTTCGCTCTAGCCTAGTTGTCATGCCACATGTCAAACAATAAACCAATTACAGGATGTTGTAACTTCCTTTAGTCATTTTACCAAAAATTCCTAATTCTTCAACATAAAATTCCTAAATCAATTTTAATGCATTTTAATAACTATAGTACTATTAACTAATCAATTTCAAGGGATCTAAGAGATGTATGATGGAAAGAGGTAGGCAAATGATATGTTTTAGGAGGAAAAAGGAGGTCATGGGATGGTACCAACATCTCTCCCCGACTTAATGAATTAGCATGACCTCATGCTAACCCCGAAGTGCTTCCCTTGAATTCTGTCCCTGCCTGTACCTCTGCTGCCTTCAGCAATGTATCCACATTATTTTTCACCTGGGCATCTTTCTGACCATGGAGCTCCTGCTTTAATCTTTTGTATTTTTCTTTGAGGGTCTTCTTCTGGTTGTACCACTTAGTGGCCCATTTACAAATATCCGTTTGCTCAGCCTCAAGTTCATTGATTCGCTCCCTTAACTTTTCATTCTTCTGTTGAGTCTCTTTACTCTGCGCTCGGAGCATTTCATTTTCTTCCTTGATAACTTTTTCCAGCATATTAGCCTCCATGAGTTCTTCCTTTAATTTCTCAATTTGTTTCTCCAGTTTCTTCTGTTTCTTAATGGGAGGTGGTGAACCTTTTTCTTGCCTGTTATTGCTTTCAACCTCTATATCAGCTCCTGGTCCTGGTTGTGAGTGGGCACTACTCTCAATATCCATCGGTATAGGTGCATTGGATTCAAGCCGGTCTTCTTGTAACTGGGATTTTGATGCTCTCCTTGTTCTTCTTGAATAGGTGGTGAAAATTTTATCTTGCTCTGCTTTCTGAGCATCCTCTTTTCTCATTTTCCTAGTCCTTATGCTGCTCACAGGTGGAGGTACCTTGCTTGCTTTGGATATTGGGATTTCTTCATCAATATCCTTCATGAATCCTGAGTTTTCCTGCAGTTCTTCTTTGTCTTCTTCATCTTTAATTTGGTTACCAGCTAAGAACTCCTTCCACGTTTTCCCTCTTCTCTGCAATTCATGCTCAATAAGAATTTTAATTAACCCAAAGTGATATAAGCTCTTGTCCTCATTTCCCTTCTGCTTTTGGATGGTCTTCGACATCTTGGTTAGGCTTTGCAATAGGAAATATGGTAGACTGATAACACACTGCCTTTTCAAGTGTAGCAGCAGTTTAATATGGTATAGATAAACAATAATGTAACGGCCTTCACAAGTTACAAATTTTTGGAGGATATAGACCATCTCGTCCCAGGGATGCATCAACCAACTCCTTGGGACGCCTTTCTTCCAATTAACTGATGAGACTCTGGATCTAGACATAAATTGGGTCCATGACTTCTCTTTAAATTGCTTTGTCTTGAAGTACTTCTCCCCTTCTAGGCTGATCCCTATTGACTGGGCTATGGTGTCTTCCGAAACCCTGAATGAAAAATTACCTATCAGGGCTTTCTCTCCGTTGAATGTGAAAGCGAATTGTTTGGTAACCTCTTCATTACTTCCACGAAATTTCTCTAAAAAGGGCAGCCACTGTATCTCTTTGAGAATTGAAATGCAATCTTCGTGATACTGAGAACTGTCGAACATGCTCGGCTCGACCCTATTGGTCATTTTGGCAGAGGGTCATGCTCTAACTCTTCTCTGTTTATGTTTTGCAATTCCAACAAAGAAGTTTCAATTTGTTACCAGGTGGTGTCGCTCCCTTAATATCCCATATGATGCTCGGTTGGCTGTCTTGTGATTATGGTGGAAGTCGAACCTGAATGGCTATATTTCCCTCTTGTGGCGCTCACTGCTTTCAATCCTTACTGTGGAAGTCACGGGAGTCAAATGCCAGCATGAAACAACTGAGAATGATGGTGAAATAACCAACTACACTTACTTCATAGTGTATTCATCTTTTGGAACAGAGGAATGGTTGTACCACTTGTATGGATGCCATCATAGAAGCGCTGGAAGTGTATATGCAATATTGGGGTATGATTTCAGGGAGTCCTATGTATCATTTGGCTACGCCGGGTGGTGGAATCATAATTCGGCCGTGTGGGATACAATGAATAAGCCCGCTTAACATTTGTTTCTTTTTTTTTTTTTTTTTTTTAAATAACAATTCACCACGTGTCCTGCTTCTATTGGTACTTGGCCAAATGGAAAATGTTGGTATGGCTGTAAGATACGATTGACATAACAAGGTTGATATGAAAAGGGGTAACGCATTTAGAGGTATGAAATGGGTTGGAGTATGAAAGATGATAAGAATTAACAGTAAGATAAGGGATGATGGAAAATGTAGTGTCTTTGAAATTGATCATAACAGTCACAGTCATTAAATTCAACATTAAAAATTAATCTAAGAAATTAAATGTTAAGAATAAGGAACACATTACACTTTTGTTGTTTGTTGTTGCATTGGCATGTTGAGTAGGACTAGTCTCTTTTGACTATTCTTTGTTGTTCATAACAGGTCCCCTGAGATAGATTCGAATGCAACAGGTCCCTCTGAGATCTTGAAGATGTTCATGCAGCTCCTTTGAAATCCGGAGAAAGAATTATATGTATACAAGTTCTTTGATCTTTGGTATTTGATGGAGTCTTTGTGCCCAGCAACCTGTGGATCCTTGTAGAAACTTGATGAAGCTTTGTTGAAGTAATCCTGAAGTAACAGTCTCTTAACAGGTCCCTTTTATGTGTCTTAAACAGGTCCCATTACTGCTGGTGTTGGTAACATGGTCTTCTGGACAGAAAAGGTCCCCCTGCATAATGTTTATAACCAGGTCCCTCTGAGATAAAACAATGACAAAACAACTTCTTTATTGAAATCTGGAATGCTGAAACAAACTGCTTTGGAAATTTACAGTGAGGAGATGAGATAAGAAATCTTTAAGAATTTACAATGGAGAGATAAAAGAACAAAATGTTGATGCTTCTCTCCCCCACTAAAGTTTTGACTTGTCCTCAAGTCATTATTCAGTTGATAAATGAAACAGTGAACAAAAGAAAAGGAATTCTTACCCGCCAACGAATTGGTTTTCAAGTAAGAATTCGGGGTTAGAGTGTGCCAGAGTCTGGTTTTCACATCTAACCCAGTGTTATTATATTTTTTCTTTTTTGTATTTTATATTTTTTTTTTTAGATTTTGTTTTGTTTTTTTTTTTTTTTTTTTTATTTCTTTTTGAATTTCTAAATTGAAAGGAAATGAACTAAGGCAGGGATACTGCAGCTGAAGGCTGCAGTATCTCAACCTCTCTTTGTTGAGATACTGTTTGGAGAAAATTTTGCTTGCTGATGGGCTTAGTGTATAGTTTCAGGCGATGACCATTGACAGTAAAGGAATGACCTTCTCCATCAATAGTTTTGAGCTTGACTGAACCATTGTCGTAAGCCTGAATAATTTGGTATGGGCCCATCCAATGGGTGGTAAACTTGGCTTTATGATCTCTGAATTTAGAGTCAAAAAGTAAAGCCCAGTCACCTTCCTTGAACTGCTTCTTCTTGATATGTGCATCATGCCACTGCTTCCTTTGTTTTTGCATGAGGATTGTGGTTTCCTCTGCTTGCTGCCTCATTTCATCCAGCTAGTTCAACTGCTGAATTCTTTCTTGTTGTGCTTGGTCCAAGTCAATTTTCAAATCTGCAGCCAGTTTAAAAGTATGTATTTGAAACTCAATAGGAAGCATTACCTCTTTGCCATACACCAACTGATATGGTGTAAATCCTGTAGTATCCTTCCACATAATTCTGTAAGCCCAGAGTGCATCTTTGAGCTTCTCTTCCCAATTCTTCCTGTTCATTGCCACAGTTTTAGTAATGATCCCTTCCAAAATTTTGTTTGTGGATTCCACCTGCCCATTGGCCTGTGGATGGTAAGGTGTACTTCTTCTATGCTTGATTTGGTATTTGTCTGTGATGTCCTTCACTAACTTTGAGGTGAATTGAGTACCTTGATCAGTCACTATCTCCCTTGGTACTCCATACCTTACAAAAATCTCTTCAAAAAGGAAATTTACCACTGTTTGTTCGGTGGCTCTAGCTAGTGCTTTTGCTTCAGCCCACTTTGTGACGTAATCAGTACATACTAAGATGTACTTCTTACCATTGGAGGTTGGGTTAATGGGTCCTATAAAGTCTAGAGCCCATTTTTCAAATGGCTCTAGGTGAACTTGGGGCTGAAGGGGCATCTCGTCTGTAGCTGTTGGCCTGCCCATTCTTTGGCAGCTGTCACAACTCTTCACATACTTCTTGGCATCCTTGAAAATGGATGGCCAGTAGTATCCAAGAGTAAGAACTTTGAATGCTGTTCGCTTAGCTGCAAAATGCACACCACACGGTTCATCATGGCAAGATTTTAAAATATCAATTATCTCATCATTTCTTACACATCTTCTAATAATCATATCATAACCAGCGTAAAATAAATCGCCATTAAGCCATGAATATCTAGCACTTTGTTTGACTAGTCTCTTCTTTTCCTTTGCAGTAAAGTGTGGAGGTGTCCTTCCTGTAGACAAATAATTGGCCAAATCAGCATACCAAGGATTTACTATGGAAATTGCAAATAAATTTTCATCTGGAAAAGAATCTTCAACCGGAACAACCTCACCTGGATTTTGCAGTCTAGAAAGAAAATCTGCCACCTGATTCTCTTTACCTGGTCTATCTAACACTGTGATGTTAAATTCCTGTAACAATAATAACCATCTGGTAACTCTGCCACTAGTTATTGGTTTATTCATTAAATGTCTAATGGCAGAATGATCAGTATGTACAAAGACTTCATAACTAGTTATATAATGTCGAAATTTATTCACAGCATATATGATGGCAAGTGTTTCCTTTTCTATGACTGTGTAGTTTGACTTTGTAGGTGTTAGATTTTTGATAATGAAATAAATGGCATAATTACAAGATTCCTCTATTTGGCCTAATGAGGCACCCACTGCAGTGTGAGATGCATTTGTAAAGATATGAAATGGTAGGCTCCAATTAGGCCCTCTTAAGACTGGTGCGGTTGATAACTTCTTTTTGAGTACTTTGAATGCTTGTTGGCAGTTCTCATTCCAGTTGAAAAGTACATCTTTTGCTAGAAGTTTAAACAAAGGTAAAGCTATTTTACTAAAATGTTCAATAAACCTTCTGTAATAGCTTGCATACCCAAGGAAACTTCTTACCTCTCTTTGATTCTTTGGAATTGGCAAATCAACAATGATCTGGATCTTTGCTGGGTGAACTTTGATGCCTTGAAAAGAAATATAGTGGCCTAATACTATCCCTTTGTTTAACATCATAAAGCACTTTTCATTGCTCAGGGACAGATTAGCTTCAATACATCTTTTCAAAACTCTTTCAAGGTTTTCTAATGCATGTTCAAATGAATTGCCGTACACTGAAAAATCATCCATGTAAACTTCAACACAATCATGAACTAAATCAGCGAAAATAGCTAATACAGCTCTCTGAAATGTAGCTGGAGCATTGCAAAGTCCAAATGGCAGAACATTGTAAGCATAAGTGCCCCAAGGACAGGTGAATGTGGTTTTGTCCTGGTCTTCTGAGGCTATCCTGATCTGGTTGTAGCCGCTGAAACCATCAAGAAAAGAAAATGATGATTTCCCAACTAGGGTGTCTAACACTTGGTCAATAAATGGTAGTGGGAAATAATCTTTGAGCGTTGCTTTGTTCAGTTGTCTGTAATCAACACAAATGCGCCACTTACCATTTTTCTTGGGCACTATAACCAATGGAGATACCCACTGACTGTCAGAAATAGGATATATAAAATTAACTCTCAACAGTTTTTGCAATTCTTCTCTAACAATATCCTGGAGCATGGGATTCATTTTTCTTTGTGGTTGCCTCACTGGTTTGATAGTACTATTTGTATAAATATGGTGAGTGCATGTGTCAGGGTGAATCCCATGCATATCGGTGTAGTCCCAAGCAAATTCTTTTTGGTATTTTCTCAATAGTCGAATCAATTTCTCTTGCTGAGATGAGTCTAGGTGATTGCCTATGTTCAGAGTTTTACCTGGACTAATCTCTATGATCTAACTCTGTGTGTTGGTGATGGATTGAACTGGAAAAATATTGTGAAATGTGGTTTGCAAAGATTGAATGGTGCATGTTTCCCGAAAGTTTTGGGCTAAAAGTACATTTGCAGCATGATATTGGTCGTTTCTCAAATTTTCGGAAATATCAGGTTGAGAAAGGAACAATTCTACCAAATCATTATTATTTTGTTCTTGGAAATCATAGATTTGGTCAATGCTAAAAACAGATTGTACTTCTTCTTTATCATTGTATTTATCATCAAGCCACAAATTGTGTGTTACTGCTGGTGATTGTGCCGATGGATAAAGAGTGAGTTGTTTTCTTTCAGTCCCTCTTGAAATGATCATGTTGCCCGATCGACATCCTATGAATGCATCAACAGTCGCTAACCATGGTCTACCAAGGATGATAGGGTGCCCTCCTAAATTGGATTTGGGCTGAAGAACTAAGAAATCCACTGGATACTCCCAAGAGTCCAGTGAGACAATTATGTCCTCCAAAATCCCTTCAGGAATCACTTTAGACCTATCAACTAGTTCTAGAACAATCGTTGTATGTTGCAAATTTATGAGCTGGAGTGTTGTCATGGTTTCAAGAGTCATGACATTTATTGCGGCCCCAAGATCTATCAAAGTGTTTGGAATTTGTATGTTGTTAATGATGGTGGTCACTTTGGGAATGCCAGGATCAACATACTTTTCCATGGAGATGGTATTGGTCATAAGGCCAACTAAATGTCCTATAACATGAATGGTTTGAGGATCAATCCTTTTCCTATCAGGCTTCTTGAGGCACATGTCTTTGATGGCTTTAGTATATATGGGAATGTATTTTATAGCTTGCAGCAGTGGAATTTTTATGTAGACATTCTTGAGTTCATCTAAGACATCAAACTGTGGTATAGACATTGGAGGTTTTATTTGGACCAATCGGTCTGGAAAAGGTGGATGCAATGGTTGCATCTGCTTATCTTTGGTATCATCGTTTGGTTTTCTTTGATTTGTCGTTTCATTTTCATTTTCTGTGTTTTCTTGTTGCTTATCTGTTATTGGAGAATCTTTGTGGAGTACCCTACCAGACATCAAGTTGATATTTTGCAAGGGTAGTGTGGGATATGAGGTTCCCTCTTCTACATTGTAGGCTGGCCTCTCTGCTCTGTTATTTGGATTTGGGACAGTTTGAGCAGGAATTTGAGTAGGTCTGGGAGGTTGTGAGTTAGATGGAAATTGCAATTGTGGTGGATTTATTGGTGGAGGAGCAGGCAGTGCTTGTTGAGTAGGTTGAGGTTGATAAACAACTTGCTGAGGATACTGCTGATATGGTTGAGAATGTGATGAATACGGCTGATGGTATTGTTGATATGGTTGTGAATATGGTTGGTATGATTGAGGATATGTCTGATAGGATTGAGAGTATTGTTGAGATGGTCTCCATTGTTGTTGTGGGTAGTTTTGGTGCTGCCATGGCATGGGTACATTCCATGAATTCTGTGCATACATTTCATCATTTACAGGAAATTGCAAATTTTGATTTGGAAACATACCTTGAGGTGCTGGCCTTGGCTGCCATGGTCTCTTTGTGCCCATGTAATACACATTTTCCATCTCTGCATTAGCTGCCATATTACAGTTCTGCAAAACCTTAACTTTAGGACAATTAAATATATCATGATGTTCAGTACAGAAAGCACAAACTTGGATGTTTTCTAATGGGCGGTCTTTTAATGCATGTTTCTTCCGGCATTTTGGGCAGAAGATAGCCGTTATCTGATCTTCATCTTCTTGTTTCTTCTTAGCTTTTAGAGTGTCAATTTGGTTCCCTAGGGTGCTTAACAGATCTGTTTTAAACTCTTCTAACAGAGTCCCTATTTCAGCCCTTGTGACACTTGCTGAGGCAGATTTTGTGACTTTGGATGACAGGGTTCTTTTTCCCATTTTAGCTTTGCTCCTTGAATACTTTTCGCATAACTCAGCGATTTATTCAAAGGGTAAGGCAGAAATGTCACCTTTTCCCATCAAGTTAAGATCATCCATGTATTCCTCTCGGATGCCTTTCAAGAATATTGTGCGGATCAGATCAAGAGGCATAGTTCGGTGTTTGGATTTTTGTAAGTTGTAGACAAACCGTTCTAAGTATTCCTCTAAGGTTTCATCCTCTTGCTGGCTCATTCTAAAGATATCATCTTTGGAATCTTTGGATCTACAATAAGGTTGATATTTCCTTAGAAATATTCTTCTCATGCCATCCCAATCAACTATCGCATGCTCACCAAGCCTCATGAACCATCTTAAGGCTGATGCCTTTAATGTCACTGGGAAGAGTCTAAGCCTATGGGCATCATCTGTATAGCCATATGTTCGACATACAATGTCAAACTCGAACAAGAATGAGTCTGGATCTTCCGAAGCCATACCATAGAAGTTTGGTAGCACGGATGGAGGTATGTTTTTCATTTTGATCTCATCATCTTCTTGTGGTTCATGTATAGGAAACTTAAAAGTTGACTCTTCTTCGTCTCTATGTCCTTGATTTGGTACTGATCCAGCTCCTTCCTCAGCCATTCTAATAGGTCTCTCTGTGTCAGTGTCACTTGTTTTAAAGAGGAGATTAAAGAAAGATTGTTCGGTCACTGTGCTACTTTCTCCTTGTGTGGAAGATCTAGGAAAGTGCTTCTTCTGCGATTTATGTGTTAATAAAGTTTGCCTTTCGATGAGAGTAAGTCTTTGTCCTGACTTTTGTTTTTCCCCTAATGCTTGTATAGTGACTTCCTCAGCTGGTATTGTATTCCCTAAAGAGTCTGCTCCTGATGATGATGGGTTAGTTTTTGGATGGTGGGGGGTTTTTATGAATCTACCTTGATTGTCTCTAAATCTAGGCATAAATGAACATGATTTCTAAATCTATGTTTTTGCTCGTTTTTTTTTATTGAATTTTTTTCTTTTTAAATCCTTTAAGTATGCCTCCCCGGAAACGGCGCCAAAATGTAGTGTCCTATCTAGGGTGCTAGACTAGGCTATATTTATTATCGACCAGGATGCGTAGACTTAGAGGCATGCGTCTACAGTATATAGACATAAAGGATTATTAGCTAAGTGGTTATGATGGTAGGTTACAGGACTTCTTTACAGAAGATTGAGGTGTGTTACCTATCACCCAAACACTTAGGTCACTCAGTTAATCTACCTAATTACAACACTGTCATTCAATTCATTTACCAAATTAAAACACTGTGTATCACTTTAAACCAAGATTTCAATCTCCTTACGGAGACACTATGCATAAAACCCCTGTTCAGCAAATACTCAGCATTCAACTAATATTCATGAAAGATAAAGACATACTGAAATCATAAGCATACTTTAAAATGATAACAGAGTTCATGACATTGCTTTAAAAGACAACAAAGGATCGAATCCCTTACAGGATACAATTCACGATCTCAGTGATGAACTGTTCAAGCACTATCATAAACATCACCCATACGTATTCTATTGAAATCAAAAACCAATTCTAATTGTTGTGCATATCATTTAATACCCTAAGTTGCGAATAAAATGAAATGACAGTATACCAGTTTAACGCAGGGCCCGTCCGCGTTTCAGAGGTATACTCAACTGTGATTAACCAATTATAGAATCAACGCAACAAGGAAAATCGTGACTGCAACCGTGTTCTTGGTATTAAGTTCAAAACTCTGTTTTCAAAACGATACAATGATAACCCACCACTAACTACACAAAACTGTGTTTACATATGTTTTTACAACCTTTACATTTCGAAAACGAATGTACATTCATGATGCGGCTGTTGCCGCTTTTATCATGTCGTGACTTTTAAAATGTTTCTATTCTGAACTGATTTCAAAAAGGAACAAAACTAAATCAGTTTAGAATGCTATGTTGTTGCTGCCTTTGTCGCCAACATGCTATGCTTTGACCATCATTGATCGAGCATGTAGGAGGGTCGGTTCTGCTATAGGATAGGTATTCGTCCATGCCTGGACATTCTACTTTTCATCCCTACCCTTCGCTCTAGCCTAGCTGTCATGCCACATGTCAAACAATAAACCAATTACAGGATGTTGTAACTTCCTGTAGTCATTTTGCCAAAAATTCCTAATTCTTCAACATAAAATTCCTAAATCAATTTAAATGCATTTTAATAACTATAGTACTATTAACTAATCAATTTCAAGGGATCTAAGGGATGTATGATGGAAAGAGGTAGGCAAATGATATGTTTTAGGAGGAAAAAGGAGGTCATGGGATGGTACCAACAACCTGTTAAGCTCTGAACAAAAATTCTCATTCTCACGCTATCATCATCTATTTCGTAGCTTTCAAAATAGTCTTGCATCTTTTTGGTATGTTGAATGGCAGTAAAAGGGCCAGTACTATCAAAATATGTTATTTTAGATTGGTACTCTTGAGGTAAAGCCCCAGAATTAGCAGGTAATTGCAGGGGTGCATATCTATTAGCCATATTGGTAGGGATAAGTGGAAAAATGGGGATAAATGGAACGACTGGAGCAACGGGAATCACGGGAGTAACTGGAATGCTGGAAACAATAGTAGTGGTAGTATGTGCAGTGAATGAAGGTGTGGAAGGAGGAGTTCGAGGTGTAGATGATGAACTAGGGGAAACAGGGGCCGAACGAAACAAAACCTTGACAGGAGTCGGAATACAGCTAGGGTAAGCTATTTCAGGAGTTTTATCAGCGAAATTTTCCTGTCTTTCTTGCTTCCTAAGGATTTTCAAGATTATGTTAGGGTTTTCAAAAACAGCTGGAGGGTCGGGATCTAGATTTGACCTTGTATATCGTGGATTCTGCTTGGGAGCCAGCTTTCGAATTGTTTTTTGGGTTTTTTTTCTGGGAATATTTTTGTAATTAACAAGGGACAGATCATATTTTAGAATGGCTGTGTATATTTTAAAACTAGCATGAAGATTAACTGAAGCAGCTTTTATTTACTTCTGCTAATGTAAAACAGAAACAATTTCAAAGGCTTCCTGGCTGACATTCAGGCTTCATCTGTAGTTTTAAGAAATATACAGCAATTAGAAAATCGACCTTTTTACAGGGGATCTTTCCAACCTTCTTTGTGAAATTAACTGAGGATGTTCCCCAGTGGAGTCGCCATTATGTTATCACTCAGGTTGTCCCCAGGTTGGAGTAAGGGATACGGCCGAGGTAACCACAAACCAACTTTGGATTGCAGGTTCTAGCCCACCTGCAATCAGAGAGGGCTCTCTCTTTGGGATTTAGCTTTGTTGAAAATGATCTTAGGCTAGCTATTGAGTTCAGGGGTTTTTTGTTCTGATTTTGGTGGGAAAATTGATGCTTCAGGTAGAGAGGCAGAGCATAGTCTGAAAAGTTTCAAACCATTGGGCGTGGAGTCGAGGAGGAGGACTGCTGGTGTGTTTTCTTGGTCACCATAGGGAAAATGGAGCAAGATAGCTGCGCATGAAACAATGTTTCAGGTTTAAATGATGGAAAGAATGCTAAGTAAATGAGAGGCAGTTAAGAATCTCTCAATCAGCTTAACAGATGGAGGTAATAGAGCTCTACCTAGGGGCAGTGAAGAATCCCTAGATAATTGGCAAAACACAGGTGAATCGGGGTAAATATGAGCCAGAAGGAATTCATATTCATGACCAATTCATTCAGAGGAAAACATAAAGAAACAACAGAAATTGAGCATAGAGTGTATTTAAACAAATTCTAAGCTATTCTTTCTTTCTGCTATTTAGATAGTGGTGAACAACAAAATAGAGGTAAGATGCACTTATTGTTTCAGGCTGCAGCACAAGAATTCCATCTTCATATCTTCAAAACATTCATTTATAACAGGCAGTTTGCTCTCCAAGCTTTCAGCAATCTTTGGTTATAAAAAAAACTCAGGTATACAATGCGAGTCTCTAGTGAAAATTCTCAATTTACCAACTCTTGAAACAATGTAGAGAGCGGTATATATAGGGAAAAACTCTCTACAACTGCTTTTATTACAACTTGACCTAATCAGGTCCTAAAGAATAATTAATTTGACCTAATCCTATCAGAAATAAATGTGTGAAAATATCTCAGGCTGCGCTGAGGGCTGTCGTATCAAAACTGAGTAAATGATGTTGTCCTCGGTGGCTTGGTGCAGTGTTTTCTAAAATAAATGTGTATGGGTTTCTTCTTCTTTGGTGTCTGCCTACATTTAAAGCTTTAACTGTGATTTGAGGGCAAGGATGGGCTTACGCCTCTTGATTTGACTTTCTGGGGGCTCATCAATGTTCAGGTGCTTCGAGCCCCTAAAAAATCTTGGCTGATACTCTTTGGCTCTTCATCTCCATCTGATACTCTTTGACAAATGAATTGGGTCGCTTTTCTCCTTTGCTGTGGGTCTAATCACAAATTAATGGCCGTCGTTCGGCCTCTGTTTCCTTTAGAACTGTCTTCTGCTCCTTTCGGCAAGCTTTGCGAAGAAAAATGAGTCATTCGGCGCCTTTCAGGCTTGTTGGGGGCTGCGTAATGAAAAGATTCCCCATTCAGGCCTAATTTATCCAGTGATGCGCGATTTGCGCTCACAAATCGCGCATCAAAAACTGCCTCAGAAACTGATTCCGGGGCTCCGGAGTGCGATTTTCGCCCTTTGCCCTAAAATTGCTGATGACATCAACATGACGTCAGCATGAAAGACTTCGTACGGTGGATGACGTCAACATGATGACGTGGCAAGATGACGTCAACATGATGACGTCATCACATACAAAGGTGACGTGGCAGTACGGCAAGGGACACGGTGGCAGGAGACGTGGCAGGGTGACTCGGCGGTACAGTGGCAGGAGGCCACGCAGGCGGATGATGCGGCAGGTGACGTGGGGCTTACGTCACAGGGGGAGGGCGGTAAGTGGTTTTTGGGCGCACCGCCTTTGGACAGAGGTGGTTTCAGGGAAGGGGGCTCCGCCACAGCCCAGGAGGTGATGCGTGGCGGGAGTACGGCGGCAATACCACCCATCTCCTGGATGCTAACCTTCGGGCGCGTTGGGGGACAGGAAGGCCCGCCCACCGTAGATCTGTGGGGCGGGCGATCTAACGGTTGGCGGCGAAGGTGAGGTGGCGGAAGGATAAGGGGCGGGGATTCCGCGGAATATTCGGATTTAAATAAAGCACGGCGGGGGTTTAGACTTAGGTTTTGTGGGTTAATAACGAGCGGGTTAATATATTTACGTTCGGGACTTTAGCATAAGGGTTAAAACATGGGTTTTTGAGGGTTTATGAGCAGGGTTTTAACGATTTATGCACAAAAACTTAGGATAAGGGCGGAAATGTGGGTTTTTGAGGGTTCTAGGGCTAGGGGAGAGGTTGTTAGCATGACCAGGTGTCATCTAACTCCTTCTATGACACGGATGTATTAAAAATAGCTCCAGATGGACCATTTTTTCCCTGACTTTAGAAGAAATATGGCTATATTGCCAGGGAGGGGATATTTACATGGGTGAGTTTTATATACATAGTTTTAGTAAGGGGAAGGGGAAAATGATAGGGAGTTATATACTAGAGTTAGTAGTTAATGTGGAGATGATAAGCAGGCGCTAAGGTAAGGGACCTTAGGCTGTTTTTTGGGGAAAGTGACTCATAAATGAGAAACAAAGAATCCTTGAGTGAAGCAGATCTTCACCAAGACAAATGACATGGAGAATGATGAAACTAAGAGGAATCAAGCAGATCTTGACCTCTTTGGGGAAATTAGTAAGTGACTTGGGGAATTAGAAGAAGGGGGAGTTAGTGATGTCCAGCTTGAGATCCTCCAAATGAAAACTGCCTGATAATTGTGATCTGAAAAGATAAAACACTTTGTAACACAAAATTGATCATAAATCATCATTCTGCAACCTCACAGCTACCTACCCAGCCTACTCACCTAACATTTTTTCTTCTTTTGATTTGGGTTCACTTAGACTTGCAGACCCAGCTTTACAATTTTTCTTTTCCATGTTTCCTATCTAAATCTACACGTATTTCTGCCAGGGCCCAGATTAAGCAGTTGGGTCCCTTTGATTCTCTACATATCTACAAATCTGCCAAGATTAAACTGTTTGGACAGATACATTCTCTATATTCTAAAACAGGAAATTGAAACCTAGGGAGACCAAGATTAGACTGTTTGGACCTCCCTTTAAAAACTCTTCAAAACTGGAACAACTCATCAAAATTGGAAAACAACAGTGCTATTTGGACTAAGTACACTTCATGGTATCGTGTGGAAATATGGAACACTGCAGCTTGCAAAGTATGACATATTTAGCATGTAAAAATGTAAATCATGAAAAATGAAACCCTGTTGCAACAGGAGGCTAACAGAAGCAACTACAAGACATCCTTTAAGAAATCTTGTAGTAGCCTATCCCACAGAATATCAATCATCAGCTACAGGTCTTCACTAGGATGATCCAGGAGCTCCAAAGTAGCAGCAACATCGGATCTTCAGTCACAGACACCTGAAAAAGCCAAGAAACCATCAACAGATAGCAGATGAGGAAGAATAATGACCATGCAGCAAATAAACCACACAACACCTCTGATCTTTGACAACTGCAGCATGGCATCGAGACCACAGGTAAGTATCCTGCTCACTCCCTCATATGCAAAATTTTATCAAAAGTTGTAAGGGTTATGAGATAGTTGGTTTATAAGTGAAAAGGTGGCCAGTTAACTTGACCACCTTTGTTCATTCATCACATACAAAATCGAGTGTCCTCTCACACGTGGCTATAGTCAACTCATAGAAAGAGGAGGAGGAAGACAGGAAGTGGTTAACTATGGATCTACGAGGTGGGAGCTGATTACAAGGAGTGGGAATGATGAGGTGGTAGTGGGGACCAATGGTCCAAAAAAGGCAACGTACCTTTGCTACCAACACACCACCTCACCCCGAAAAGCCATAAAGGGAAACAAAACATTGATTTCATGCATTCATGCATTCCACCTCCTCGAAACTCCCTCACTGAAGTCGCTCCCATAAATCTGGCCACCCACTGGAAACAAGGATCCATCGTTCTGCAAGAGAATTTCTACAGGAGCAGGCACAGGAATTCCTACAAGAACAGTCTACATGAGCGGTCTACAGGATACACAGAGGTAGTCTACAAGATAAATAGAGAGGGGTTCAAGAGGGAATATCATGAGAATTGTCCACTGCCACCATTCTAAAGAGGTAGGATCTAAAAATCCATCCCCATTTACAAGCAAATGAACTAGAAATGCTCTAAAAGCTAGTGGATATAACAACTGTGGGAGGTGAATTACATACACAAGAAACTCCGTTTTCTCCTGAATTTAAAATTCTTGTGTCAAACCTCTATTTTCCTCCTCAAGCCTCACAAGAAAGATGACATGAGGGTTTAATAGGAGAGAACCCACAAACACTGTGGGGATACAACAACACCCCCAAGGGCTTGAAATCTTTATAAGACACCAATGGATGAGTTTTTTGGAAAAATTCACAGGGTATGATGATGATGTGGCTCAAGAATTTGCTCATTCCCTCACTCCACATAGCAGAATCCATGCTACTGTTATAGTTAGAGGGCTCAATATAGATCTCACCCCAGATCTCATCAATAGGGTCACCACACTTCCCCTAGGAATTCCATGGAGAAAAGAAGACAGTTAGGTGGCAAAAAGGAAATTCTTTTTAGAAGGTGAAGAACCCACAGAGGATAAGAGTGGAGTAAGGAGGGATAGTATTCCATACCCATGGAGTGAGGTAGGTTACAAACTCATCAAATATATCTCATGTGAGGGTAGATACAGTGTTTCTTATGGCCACCATTTTAGGATGCTTGAAGAATTAATATTTTGGGTAGAAACACCATTTCACCAAAGACCCAGCATATCCTATTTCTTGATGCAATCACTCATAGACTCCAGCAACAAAGTAAAGGAATGGAATTCCCAACAATTGGCTCACCATGGGTTGATTAGGATCCTCATTGAGGATTCCCTCCAAAACCTCGGGATGCCTATAACATGGTGAGTCTTAAGAGACTTACTAGCAGAGGATGACATCAAAACCCTCACCTATGATGTTAGTCCTTCTGCCAGTGAGGAGGAGGCAAGACAAGAAGAAGAAGATACATAGCTAGATGGGGATGAGATGGATGAAGAAGAAACTAATACGAAGGAACATGATGAAGTAGAAGAAGAAGGGGGAGAAGAGAAGGAGGATGATGCTGAAACAGAGGAGGAAACGAAGGAAGAAACTGATGGAGATGAGAAATAATAACAAGAGGAATAAGATAAGAAAAGCAGAGAGGAAGAAGGAATTGAAATAGAAGGGGAAAGACACAATGAGGAGTCACCTACAGTGTCTCCAAAGTCCCTTAAGAGTGAGGCAGCAGCTGCCCTCACTACTCTCAGCACCCCAGTCAAGAAAAAAGGGAAAAGAAGGAGGCAAATCCCTCTATATTTCAGAACAAGAAAGAGAACAAGAATCAAACAAGGGAAGTCACAAATATCAACAAAAATCCCTATTGATATTGAAGATTCACCTACACCAAAAGACAAAATGCCTTCCCCTAAGTCACCAATCCCCTATGTAAGGAGGCCTAGTACCATATCAACTTCCTTAAAGGGTAAGGCCATCCTATAGGATCCATAGAAAAAAATATAGGAAGCACAAAAAGTGGAAAGCAAGGTAGGGGAGAAGCAAGAAACAAAAGAGGAAGACCCTGAAACAAAGGAACCAAGTCCCCAACCTAACCTAGACTCCTACTACCGGTTTATTGAAGGAGGCAAGGTGATACCTCAAAAATTTTCCATCCCATTGTTTTTCAAACTTGAGAAGGAGAGGGCCAGAACCCACAAATGGATGCAAATCGCCAAGTCAAAATGAGTGGAAGACATTGAGCACATGGAAGAGAAGTTCAAGGAAATGGGAAAAGAGCAAAGTGGCTTAAGGGACAAAGAAGCAATAATGAGAGATCAACTTGAGAGGGAAAATGCATGGCTAAGAGGACAACTGCAGGAAAGGGAAAACCAACTAGCATGTATGGCCAACCTCTCCTTGGAGGTCATCTAGCGTAGGATGCCAACTAAATCCTATGCTCTTTACCTCAGAGAATAATGGTTGCAATTTCAGATTAAAACACTAGCACAAAGGGGCACCATGCAATTTTAGGACTATAGGAAGTTTATCGATCTTTGTGATCAAAGTACACTAGAGGATAGGGCCAAAATGGCTGAGTTTTACTTGCACAACATGGCCCTCACTGACATGAATGTTTGGGATCCTAATGTTGAGCTAGGAGATCTACAATTAATGGATTTGGCATCATGGATGAACCATGAGGATTCAAGGGCTGAAGAGATGAAAATAATATTGGCCAGAGAGAAAAATGAACCTCTTTTCATCAGAGTTGAACAATCAAATCCCATGTCCCTAATCAACACCCATAATCTAATTGCAAATTATCCTCAGCTGGAACCAAGATATCTTGCTACCCAAGAGAAAGCAATTTCACATTTCGAGGATATATTTAGGCTACTAGGAGACGATAGTATACATGCCTGCTTAAGGAGATGGAACACACTGCGACATAGCTTGAAGATTAGAGAATATCACTCACCTCAAAGGTTGAGAGAGGCACTCAACATGACACCTATGTATAAGCAATCAATGCAAAGGTTGAAGGTCAATTCGATAGGCCTAAAACTCAGTCCATGACTACTCCTAGGGATGCTAGAAGGGAGAAAAGAAGAAGAGGAAAAGAGGTAGAGGGAAGAAGTAGAAAGGAAAGCAGGCTTCTATGAACAAGAAGAAGAGACCACAGTAGAGGCATGGGATGTCAGAGAGGCTACCAAAGCCATGAAGGACATGGACATTTACTAAGTTGCTCAGAGGATGAGCAACACTTTCAGTAGGGGGTGATGATGATCCTCATCATTGGGTAATTATATGGGCCTTAATTCACCTCCTAGCTTAGTTAAACCAACTATTCTCACAACTTATTACATACTTTTGATTATATTTGTTTATGAGATGAGTTAGAGTTGGATATTTTTCTTTGTGGTCTAATGTGCGTTTAATGCAGGATTAAGGGATAAAAGCAAGGAATTTTGGAAAAGACCTTGGTCAAAACTTGAATGGGACAAGGGAGAGGAATTATAGGAGGTAAATCCTCCTCATTTACTACCCCCACATTCAAATATTCCTCTATCATCTCAGAGTGAAAATATCCAAATCATGAGGACTAGAAGGCAGCCAAGCAAGTGAAAGTCAAAGCACCAGTTTATCTCGAGTTTGGGAGTTGAGCCTCCCTAATTTTAAGGAAGTCATTGGAGACTTCAGATGTATAAGTAGAGAGGCCTAGGACCTTAATAGGATTGGGTTTTTTTTTATTGTAAAACTCTACTCTATTTTTGAGCTACAAGACTTGTGGTAGTTTTTGATGTAATCCATGGTTTTGATAATAAGAATGAGTTTTGTTTTGAGCCAGCACTGATTTAACTCAGAGGGCTAAAGCTCTTGGGTTAGGGCCCAACCATAGCAGCCAAGGCTCCTCTTTATTGTACATGTATGCTAACATATATTCATGGTTTAATTGTTCATTTTATTAAGTAGCTGCATTTCCATTACAGTAGTGTAGAGTAGATTGGTTGTGTTTTAGTTTGCTTCCATTTGTGCCTTCTTTCAATTAGCAGGTTAGCAAGGAGAAAAAGATCACCATAAGGTTGTCAGCAGGTGTCTAAGCCTCACCTCCTCCCTCTGGGACCATGACTTGAGGAAGAGACCCTTCAACAACCCCAAAAACATATATTTCTAGTTCTTGCATGAGCTTTGGAGTTTGTTGTCTTAATTCAGTACTTGGTTCATTTCATTGTCATATTTTTCCATCACTCTCTGTCTGTAATAAGATCTCACTCATATTCTCATTTCCTTCAGCACTTTCTTCATGCATAATATGGGCAACTAATTCATGCTTTTCTAGTTTATGAGAATGTATCTTGTTGCATAGTTCTTGGAAGACACACACGTTTTAATCATTCTATGTACTTCAGGAGGAGGTCTAGACTTCATCACTAGCATCCATCTTTCACCTCATCCACCTCAACCATCTCTTGGTCCACCCTCACCCTTACTATTTTTTTTGTCCTTTTTCATTGAAATTCCCATAGAAACATTGAAATGCTTAAGAGAAAGCTAATAAATCACATCTTAATCAAATTATAGCTGTGGATTTCCCTACTATCCGATCCACAACAAACCTGACCAATAACTATCAACTGCGTGTCGCATAGCTGATGTATTCATTTCAACGTTTGACTTTAGGCACTAATCCAGGTGGATGTTAGTGGTCACCCACATATCCCACTTGGACCCCCACAACTGTCTCTTTCAGTTTTTTAGTTTCTGTAATTATAGCACAATTTACTATTTTTAGCAGTTTTTTGGGTCTTGAACTTCCAGAGCCGTTTTGAGGCCCTAAATGATGTTTTTTGGGAAATCTGGGAGCAACATAGGTCCATGGACCAATTTTTCTCTTCCCAAAGTTGTAGTGCTTGGATATATCTTTCTAACGAGCTATTGTACGCATCAAACGAAGATTGGGTGCAAAAGTTACGGCCCTAGGAAGTTGATGTACCAACATACCCAAAACAGGGCCCACAATTTGGCGTTTCATCTTCTAGTGTTAGGTTTTGGGATGTTAAGGGTTTTCCATTATTTCTCAACAATACATAGACCTTCGAGCCTCATTGTAACACAGTTCAAAGGCATGTAGCCACCACATCTCTTCTCAGAGATAAGCTACCATCACCCTAGCTGGTTTATTTCCATTTCTATTTGTAAGCATATTTTAGTATTTTACATTAATGAAATGAAGTATTATTTCCACTGAATCTCTGTATTTATGGTTATCTCTGTAATTTGTTGCGTTCCTGTTCAAATCTAGATCAGTGGTATCAGAACGATCTGCTTTTTCTCTGTTTTTCTTTCCATGTCCCCAATGAGGTCAGGATATAAGGAGTTAGGGCTTGAACTGGTGGAACCTTTGCAAGACCAACCACAGAATTCCTGACGGCCTCCCATGGCGGATGAAAAGAAAAACGAGGAGGAGATCCTATCAAAATCTTGCTCGAAGAAGCCCTCGAGGGGAAAAGGAATGTGATGATGGACAACTTTGTGCAGATCCTTTAGTGGCTACCCAGAGGCGACGCATCGGCTTCCAGTAGCTACTCTAGAAATGCCACACCCTTTAAGGTACAAGTTAACTTTGGAATCCCCATCTTCGAGGGTCAAATAGACGTAGATGTTGTAGATAAATGGATAAATCTAGTAGAAGGGTATTTTTCAGTTCATGAATTTTCGAGTCGGGAAAATATTATTTTTACTCTTCTCAAAGCAGCCCCCCACGTCAAGGACTGGTGAGAAACCTACTGCGAGTAGAAGGATGAAAGCACAGGCTCACTATTTTCAGCCACACCCACTTGGGATTGATTCCGGGATGCCATCAAGGGGCAGTACTACCATGTCAAAAGCTATGAGGAAAAATACATAAAGTGGACCACGTTGTGGCAGGGAAGGGACCAAGATGTGTCAAAGTTCACAAACATTTTTCATACCCTTCGCAGACATTTGGGTATCAAGGATTTTGAGCTATATTTGGTACTCAAATACTGCGGCTGCCTACATAGGTACATCCAGGAAGAGATGGAGTTCCTGAACCTCTCCTCACTCAGCACGGTGTACCGATACATTATCCAAATCGAGCAAAAGTTCAAACAGAAGAAGCAAGACTTTGGATCTGCAAATCCAATGACCAAAGGACAAAGCCAAGGCGGGGTTACCCAAGACAACCCGTCGAAGCTGCAAGAAAAGAACAATACCACGAAGTCAAAGAAGGACACAGGAAAGTGGTGTGAGTTCCACAAGAGCCCCACTCACAACACAAGTGAGTGTCGAACCAAGAAGTCACAGGTGGCCAAGTTGAAGGCTTCAGAATCAGATGCATGTTTCGACCCTGAGTCAGAACCTGACAAGGGGAATGGCAAAGGGAAGCAGATCATTGATGCGAAGCCTAGTGCCACTGTTGCCACCACCAAGATCTAGAAGAATGAGCCCAAAGATCCAGAGGAGGGGGAGTGTCTTTTCCACTCATAGATGTGGGTGAAGGGTTTGCTGCTGCAATTCATTGTTGACAGTGGGAGCCAAAAGAACCTCATTTCAATAGAGGTCATGAAGCGGTTGGGCCTACCACCTACACTACACTCACAGTCGTACAGTATTAGGTGGCTTCACCAAGGTCGAGATCTCCGAGTTTGCCAGTAGTGCCGCCTTCCTTATAGCATAAAACCCTTCATAGATGAGGTATTTTGTGATGTACTATTAGGCCAGCCATACTTGTGGAGGTGACATGCTGTGTATGAGTCAAGGCCTCATGTTGTCATTATTTCTTTGTGTAATTCGTTATACAAGATACTGGAGGTAGCCCCACCTACAACCACCTCTTTGATCACTACCAAGAAAGGCAACAAACTCATCTCCTAGACTAGGAAATTCATTTTCTGTCTGGTTCGCCCCCAAAGTAAGGGGAAGATCGTCACCACATCCATAACCCCCGTGAAGGGTTCCTCCACGCAGTAGCAATAGCAAAGGGATACTGTCATGATAGAAAATAGGAACAACTTCTCCTCACCCACGGGGGTACCACACAAGCTTCAGGTGGGCAACAAAGTCTGGTTGCATCTGCAGAAAGAACGCTTTACAAGAGCCCATTAGAAGCTCCGACCACGCCAACATGATCCTTACACCATTACCAAGGCTATGGGAAATAATTCTTTGGAGGACAACATTCCTCCATTCCTTCACCTACACCATGTGTTCAATGTGTACCACCCTTGACCATTCTTCCCACCATTACTAGACACATCCGAGATAGCAGAACAGCTCACTAGGGACCAAGTTCAGCAGATGGAGGAACTCAATGCAATGGGGACCATTGCTTCCTAAGGGGGGAGGAATGATCCAGGTGGATGTTTGTGGCCACCCACCTATCCCATTTGGATCCCCACAACTGTCTCTTTCAATTTTTCAGTTTCTGTAATTGTAGCACGATTTACTATTTTTAGCAGTTTTTGAGGTCCTGAACTTCTAGAGCTGTTTTGAGGCCCTAAACGACATTTTTTGGGAAATCTAGGAGCAAGATGGGTACATGGACGGATTTTTCTCTTCCCAAAGTTGTAGTGCTTGGATAGATCTTTCTAACAAGCTATCGTACGCATCAAATGAAGATCTGGTGCCAAAGTTATGACCCCAAGAAGTTGATGTACCAACGTACCCAAAACAGGGCCCACAATTTGGCATTTCATCTTCTAGGGTTAGGTTTTGGGATGTTAAGCGTTTTCCATTGTTTCTCAACAATAAATAGGCCTTTGAGCCTCATTGTAACATTGTTCAGAGGCATGTAGCTGCCACATCTCTTCTCAGAAATAAGCTACCATCTCCCTAGCTGGTTTATTTCCATTTCTGTTTGTAAGCATATTTCAATGTTTTACAGTAATGAAATGAAGTATTATTTTCACTGCATCTCTGTATTTATGGTTATCTTTGTAATTTGTTGTGTTCCTATTTAAATTCGGATCAGGCACTCCAAATATCCACTGTTGATCTGTCTCGCTTGATCCAATGACTATCATGTCACCTGCTCACTAACTAGCTTGGATGATCTCCACCGTCGATCTGTCTTGCTTGATCCAATGACTATCATGTCACGTTCTCGCCAACTAGCTTGGTCGATCTCCACCGTTGATCAATCCCACATGATCCAATGGCTATCGCGCAATCTCGCATGAATTCTTGCACGACCGATATCCGATCAAGAGCACGCGAGAAAAGTTGTTTTCCCGTGCTACGTGTCACCCACTTAGGCTAATCGCGTGAAATTTAGGAATACCTCTTATAGCTCTTAGGGCACGCGAGAACTTCTTACCACCTATGAAGACCACTCAATCATTCTACACATTTTCCACCCTTCTGTGGACACGTGACTTGATGTGATCCATCCATTTATTAACTTAATCTCCTACAATAAGATCTCCGCTGCTCATCTTTCATTAATCCTGTTCGTTGATCCAACTGATCCAATGGTTCCTGTGCACTGCTGCTTCATTACTTCTTCCTTTCACTGATTTCGATCTTCAATTTCTCTTCCGCTTGACTCCTTCCTGAACTTTGTTCTGCGTATTATTTAAACGCTGCCACTCCTGAGATTTGATTTGGTTATTCAATCAGACTCCAACACTATCCGATCGTCGCAGTACTCCTCTAAGCATTGTCCTCTCTCTTGGATTTTTTTTGAATTCCATACACACTTATGTTATGCAGAATTACTCTAATCCACACATAGTTCGTAATTCAATTACTTAATACACACCACACAAACTCAGAAATCACACTTTTGTATTAACAAATAAATATTTACACAATGAGTTCGTTCTCGGCCTGATCTTCTATATTAGTGGCCTTTCCTTTCACAAAAGGCCTCCTAGGACCCTTCCACACCATCCAAACACTCCATAGACCTTTTAGCCATCCTCAACCACCTCCCATCCACCTGTCACATCCATAAGAACAATTAAATTGCATGCTTGATTTTACCAAAAAAACCAAAAAAGTGAAAACAGATTTAGTTTAGTTTCCTTGCTTACACATTAGTATGGTTTGATGCTCTTTACTTCTGTAACTTAGATAGCAGCATTAAGTTAGTGTTGATTTAACTATTTTGCTTAGTATAGCTGTTTAAATGGTTAATTAGGATATGGTGTGATTTAGCATTACATGTTGTTTTCTTCATTACTATAGTAGAATAGCTCTCTTAGAATAGATTTTCTCTTCTTCCATCAAAGAATCAAGCTTCTTTTGACTCCATAGAAGTCTAGCTTGGAACCCCTTGGGTCTCTCACCAGATGAACAGTGACAAAAGGTAGGACCTTCACTTTTACTTATGCATATAGCACTGTCACCTCCAAGTTTGTACGAATCTCGTGTTGATAAGTAAAGCTGGCAGCCCAGGAGTTGCAACATCCTTGCTGCAATACTAGCACTCATCACACAGATACTCCACATACGGCATAAAAAACCAAATATTAACACAAAAAAGACGGATGGTGTGAATACTAAGAAAATAGATGTGTTGAAAAACATAGTTGCAGGTATGGATGGCAGGATGAAGAATCCTACTAGGGAACGACGACGGTAAGCTCCAAATGTTTGTTGCAGAGAGTCAAGCACGGTGTCTAGTGTTGGGTCTAGGTCAAAGACAGTCGAGCAAGCGAGATACTGTGAACAAAATTCCGTATGAAACCCAACCACATTGTTGGCTTGGGGGGGCCTGACCCAGGTTCAGTGTCAATTAGCCAAACAAATGCCTACACTACTGGACCTTTCAGCATCAGCCCATGGAGTACAGACCAAAGTCCCACCCAAAGTAATATTGGGGGATGCTGGAACCAAGTTTCCACACCCTGAGATGGTTGTGATGTCATTTTATTCCCTCTATCTTTGCCTTCGCGCAAATGGCTTCGCTCTAGGGATTGCAAGACAAACCCTCTATTCCAGCCTTCAATACCTTCGCGAAAGTATACAATCGACCTGCGCACAGCCCTAACCTGTGGCTCAGGTACTTTCACGCTACTATGGCAGCATGCTGTGCAGATTCCCCAATTATCCTAAGTGATTAGCTTATCTCGTCAAATACTTAAAGTTAACACTGCGTAAGTAGATATTCGTAATTCCGTTCGATTATTCAATGTAATTGCAGTCATCCGCGCATCATATAATCATAATAAAGGAAATTCATACATAAAATATCCAAATGCATCAACAAAAGAAAGACACATCAATTGCAGAATAAATCCTTTTATTAATATCCTCCAAGTGTTTACAGACTCTGTCCACCCTGCACACATAGTTGCAAGGATCTACGCACTCAAATGCGGACTTCTACCCTAGGCCTCTGTGCACTTAGCTACAGAGCCTCTACCTATTCTACGACCCAAGGCATAGGCTTCTTTAGAGCTATCACTCTATTACATGATCTGCCATTCTATTCTTTCCTAAACTACTTAGAGCTTAGCTCTTTTTATACAATCCCATGGTCTGTGCACCATGGGTAGATCTCTTACAACCGAATTTAATTTACAAAACTAAGGGTGGACTATCCTTTTTGACACATACACCTTCATGCTCTGTGACCACAAAATGCAGAGTCTTTACAATTATATTAGAAAAATTGACTTAATACGGGCTTTTAGCCCCAAAACTGACCTTGGGGGATCCCGCTCCCAATAGGCCCCCAACACAAACATCATCACTCACCCTCGAGTCACTCAATAGGCACGAAGATATTTGCGCGAAGACTGTCCAGCTCAACCCAGATGACAGCAACTTCAGTCGTGCACTATGCTGCTTCCTACTTCGCATCTTCAACTGTGTTCTCAGTTACTACTCCTGCGCTATCAACTTGAAGCTATTGTTGCGTCGCTTGCAGAGTCACAAGCTTGCCTTCAATGTTTCCTATGACTACGTAATCTTCCCCCAACTAGGATTTTAGTCATGCCTTTAGCACTACTTCCTTGTGCAATGATGCATCCACTTGTTCCTTCAGCTGCTTGGCTTCCTGCAACTTAGCTAACCTCTGTGTCAGCGCGATGGTTTGCGTTGTGCCCTTAACTTCATCATAGCGCTATTGGAGTTCACACGCTTCCATCTATAGCTTCTAGATGTTTGGGTCCTCCTGCAAGCTAGTAAGGACCTCAAACAATTGCTCGAATAACTATGTGTCGTCTGCTACTACACTCTCCATCATCGTGACTGCTTCAGTGACAGCAGTTGCCCACTGTCACTGTACCTCTGGCAGCGTTGAAGGATGGACCCTCAACTAAAGCTATGTAATCTATAGGTTTAGATCAAACTGAACCCGTACCATCACTGTCTGACTTTCACGCACCCCTCTAGCCAATTTGCGGATACGGACCTCCACTGGCTCCTCCTCCAGAATGGCCAACTTTGGGACCATTCTGCATGCCTCCTCCATGACCTGTACGACCTTCTTGCTCTGGTTGGTCACCTCAGTGATATAGCTCCAAATCTCACCCTTGATATTTGTGATGCTGCATTGATGGCCTAGGGCAACCCCTCTTTCCAGACTTGGTCCAAATACTTAAAAAACAATGTTTTACTCCTTGTACATGACATTTCCCTGAGCTAAACACGTGTGTATGTGGGTCTGTGTTTACCCAACAAACGTATATGTCTTAAAACACTTAAAAAAATTAAATCTCCTTAATTTCAGGCGGAGATCACAAGTTTTACCTGTTGATTACCTATTAGTGCCTGTGGCCCCAACTGTTCCCAACGAATTCCCAACTAAAAAACTACTTTGGGAGAAGTATAAAAAGGCTTCAATGGGAAGGCCTTAAGGAGGAGAGAAGAGAGAGAATTACTCTGCTGAGATTATCCCTGATCAAGTTTGAAGATCCTTGTGCTTCCAGCACTTCCCCCAACACAGGAAACCCTTGTTTCCTTGAGTTTTGATGTCATTTCACTAGTTGAGATATCCTTTTGTGAGTCATGGAAGGAGCCTTTTGAAGACTTGGGATTGGACGGACCCAGAGGATGGTTTCGCTTGGAGCCAGCAAGAGGAAGATTTAGGTGATATCATTCCTTGCATTGTTTTAGTTATCTGCAATAAAAGAAACATTTGTCTTGTTCCTAAAATCAATCTTCTTCATGTATATGATGTTATTGTTATGGTTTACATATGAATAATTGTTTCAATGTATAATTAACCATCTTTCAATAAGTTATGAAGTTGATTTCTATATGATACTTTGTCCATACATTGTTGTGCCTCTTTGAATTGGTTGTTTTGTAGGTTCAAGGATTGAGAGGAATTCCAAGAGGATTTGGACCCTGGCTGGATCTACTTGAATGAAGGACCCCCAGGTGCACCTCTCTTCGTGTAGTTCGTTGATTTAAGTATCATGTCTACAACCTTCTCTCGTTCTCCAGACTCTCCTGGAAGGGAGCTCCAACCCCCTTTGCTCTTGTACTAGTTAAGATACTAGTACGTAGGTGCCGGCCTAGAATCTTCTCTCCTCCGGGTACCACGTTTCATAAATTTTCAGACTGGATACTCCTAAAGCACAACACTATAATATGAAGGCCATGTTTCATCAAATTTTCATACTGGACCCATAACTATCATTGAAGCTCAAAACAATCACTACTAGCATCATCAATCTCTGAATCACTGAAACACTGAAACCCTGTCAATCAACCCAGTCACAGAACTCTGCAAAATCAATCAGAACCAATTGTATCATCAAAATCATGCATCAGAGTGCATACGCTACTTGGAAGTGCTAAACCTATGTGTATACGCAACTTCATCAAGGTGAACCAGCGTATATGTCATTAATTACTTAATCATAACTTCACAACACTTCCTGACTTCAGACATAACCAGATCATTACATATACAAGGATAATATATGTGTTAGTACCTAGATCTAGTCCATCAGATCACATAAATATGAGCGATTATGATCCTGATCCAATATTGGTTCTCATCCATCAATACTGAAGCTAAACGAAATCAACCAAACAGAGTATACAGAATACTGGCACCTTTAAACTGTCATCAACAACCAGAACCACCTGTAACTTCAAACATCATTGCTCAAATGGTATACACTACTACAATGAATCAAACTCGCGTACATACGCACTTACATCAAAGCCAACCCGCGTACAGATCTATAAATATTCAATCATGACTTGCAGCGATTTCAAAATTAAGTTATACCCAGTTCATGTTACATGTGTCAGTATACAGATCTAGAATAAACATAATCAATCATATATAGATAGTTCATTTCAAACCATTTGATCCTGATCTATCCTTAGATCTTGTTCTCCATCAACCGATGAGATCCTTCCTTAGGTCAGATCAAGTAATGCATCATCAACCCATAACCTGCATACTGGATCTCATACTTCTTCAGATATTCAAGACTTTTTCGATACTTTTGCCTAATGATCTTCTTCTCCTTTTATAGTGTTAGGCCTTGCTCAATACCACGGTCCAAAACCATAATAAATCAATACCATCGACCCAATACTTGGGATCAACACTTATGGGTGCAATACCACGGACCAAAACCATAGGTCTAAATACCACGGACCCAAAAATAAGCTTTCCGACATGTACGTGCTTTTCCGTGCATGAAACTGTGTGTATACCCTACTTGGTATATAGCGGACCTGCGTATACACGGCTTGGTATATAGTGAACCTGCGTATACCTCTGTGTATACCCTACTTGGTATATAGCGAACCTGCGTATACGCGACTTGGTATATAGTGAACCTGCGTGTATACCTTACTTGGTATATAGTGAACCTGCGTATATACTCTTCTTTCTTCATTCTTTGTAGTCTGATCATCAATTCTTTGCTACTGACCTGCTGCACTATAATCTGTCATCTTGTTGTGGAGCACTTGGAAGGTATGCTTTTTGACAAGCAATCTAGTGGTTTTTCAATAATATTTCTAACCTTTTCTGCATTATGAGTCTAAAGAATATAAGGGTTTTGATAAATTGTGTGAAAATGGACAAACGAAGCTCAATCACTAATAATTGATGTTTTCTATGCAGAAGGACGCGGAAACAAGGAATCATCGAGTAAAAATAAGAAGTGAAGGGAAAGTAACTGCTGTCCCGTCGACAGGGAACTGGATGCGGACAAGATCAAGTAAAATTAGAGCCGAATAGTCCAGGAAAAGAACGCAGGATACCGAGACGGAGAACGCAAGAAAGGAAAGAGAAGAACTGAACGATTAGCGAATCCCTCAGGATCTTCGATCCTGAGGAATCGCTACTTTAGCTTATCTTTTGTCTCTAGATATCTCCGTCATTTCTGTTATATAAAGGTACCACACCATCGAGTGTGGGGGACGACTGTTGTTGTAATTACAAGCTTCAGAACAACTTTGATCATTAAGTTTTGTTAAGACCTGATTTTGTATACTTTTGTTAATGCAATCAATATAAAGGACTTGGTGTTCACTTCGTTTCTGCATCTGAAGTAACTTTAAGTAGTGTACCATTGGTAGCCAAGGGCCCAGCTCCGACGGTCACTTGCTGTTGTATCATACGGTGATTTGTGTGGTTTGCTTATTTCTCTTGTTTCAGTAATCCGATATATCTTTTATATGATAGACTATGCTTCCTAATTAAT
The DNA here is from genome assembly GCA_031772625.1 of Pinus tabuliformis. Taxonomy (NCBI): domain Eukaryota; kingdom Viridiplantae; phylum Streptophyta; class Pinopsida; order Pinales; family Pinaceae; genus Pinus; species Pinus tabuliformis. The sequence goes on along the minus strand of CM062816.1, from coordinate 509,616,029 downwards.
ATCTGAATCTGAATAAGTTCTTTAACCCACGTCTCTGTATTACACAAAGTGAATCTATTCGAATTGCATCCATTTCTATAGCAAGATATTGGTATGAATGTTATCATCATTGGATTCATATAAAATAAGTATTTGCGAGGCTTGAAGATAATATCACTTTGTTCAGAAACATAGTCACATCATACATTACTCTCAGATTGATACAGTAGTCTAGAACGTGTACATACATCGGAGTTTGCTGTTCCATTTGAGTTTGTTGTTCCAATTTATATGATTGACGTTCCCTGTTTATGATAGTTTGCTGTTCCATTTAATTACTGCTGTTCCATTTGATTACTGCTGTTCCATTTTAGAATTGTTGTTCCATTTTACTTTCGCTAATCTGCCTTTATTGCTTTTGCGTGATAGCAGGCCTAAGGCTGTCGTGAGCCCAGCAAGACGCTGCCTAGCTCCCAGACCTATAAGTCCATGCTTTGGTTTTCTTTCTTTATCAGTTTCTAAAGGGAAGGGTTATTGTTTCCGTACCCTTGACTGATCAACTGCTTTGTGTGATTTTATCTTTTGAGTTGGTTTAGTTACAGCTTAGTGTTTGTTTCCTTTCAAATCATTAGAATGCTATACTACCGAGCATTACTTGGACAAAACAGCCTCGGATTGAGTTACTCCTTGAAAGAACAAAACGATCCCGGATTGACTTAATAATGTGGAATAATTGGTGGTGTGAGAGACCCTAGTTATCGCTCTACATTTTGGCGCCGTTGCCGGGGAAGGGGTAATAGCCATTTGTCCTTTATAGAGTAGTGCGCAAATCTGCTAGGAGGGAGTTGGATTTTAAAAACGGAAGGTAAGAACTTGCATACGAAGCATGTAAAAGCCCTGCTCCACCGTCCGCTTTCCTAGCAGAATTGATTGGTTAAATAGGATTTAGCAGTTTAATTGGAGTGCATGACTAAGAAGAAAAAGTTAGAGAAAGATCAAAAGCCTCCATCCAAAGCCAAGGGGCCAGTGACCCTTGGACGAACGACCTTCATAAACGAAATCTATAAGAAAGCCGACTCTCAGCCATCAGTAGGTTATAAGAAATTCAATTCTAAACAGCCTACTAGTTCCCTTCAGGCCTCAGGATCACCATCTGAAGCCTTTGCTGAAGTGCACAGTCAAACAGAGGAGCAGGATTTTCAAGAAATTGAAAATTTGACTCCTGGACCATTGCACGAAGGGACCCAAAGTAACCTTTGTGAAGGAGAAGGAGAAACAGGGGAAATCGAGGAACCTAGATCTCCTATTGAATTAAACCAGCCTTTAAATAGCCCGGACAAGGGAAGCGCTGTAAAAATCCTTGTTGAAGGAATTCATTCACCGCAGACAGTTGGGGTCATTATCATCCCTGATCAAGGGAGTGGTGTCAATACAATCCCTGTTAAGACTACCCCTCCTCAACCAAGGAACACTCTCTTGGAAATTCCTGAAGATTACTGGCATATATTCGATCCCATGGCGCAGAATCAGCCAAACACCCAGACCTCCACATTGCAATATCCGATAGTAGATTCTGCAGCAAATGCGCCCATGAAAGCCATCCCTCTCCAGCATATTCCCACATTTCATGGCCTTACATCAGAAGATCCGGACGCATTCTTGTTCGAATTTGATGTATTATGTAGAGGATACGATTACACCACCGATCCCCAGAAACTGAAATTGTTCCCCTCTACATTAAAAGGGGCTGCGTTAAGATGGTTTATGGGCTTAGGTGGTGGGGTTATTAACAATTGGGATCAAATGAAAGAAGCCTTTTTAAAGAAATATCAAGATTACTGTAGGTCGAGAGAACTAAAAGATGAAATCTTTCAAATGTCAGCCAGACCAAACGAAACCCTAGAAGAATATGTGGAATGTTTCCAATATAACTTGCAAAGATCCCCTTATGCATCGCTACCTCTGCCTGATAACGTGTTGAAAACTGCATTAATTAGAGGTATGAAAGAACAATGGATCGAAATGTTAAACATTATGGGAAAAGGAGACATTTATCAGGAAAATTTTGCTGATATCATTGATCTGTGTATCAGGAGCTCAAGAGGCAGCATGAGGATAAAACCAGCGGAATATGATCGCTTCCCCAGAGATAACAGAACATCAACAGAGGGAGTAACACGGGTGGAACTTGGAAATTTGCTAGAAAATTTTAAAACTGATATCCTGGGAACATTAACTACACAACTTGACATTGTGCAGGCTAAACAAAAGCAAGCCGAGGCGGAGCAGAATCTAGCAGTTTTTTGCCCACGATGCAGGAAGAAACACAGCCACAAGGAATGCCCGCTGGATACAGTCCAAATATGTGCTATCTGTACCAAGGACCACCTGACCGAAAGCTGCCCTTCACTTCCTGGTTTGAAGGCAGTATACAAAGAAGCAGAAGAGGAGCCAGAACCAGTATATTTTATTAACCAGCGTCGTCAATGGCAGCCTAGGCAATCAGGTATGTTTTCAGACCCCTCCTCTTCTTTTCAACCCCCGCAGTTCAATACTCAGCAACAGAATATGTGGAAAAACCAGTCTCAACCCCCGTTTTCAAATTGGTCACCTCAAATGTTTCCTACTCCGAATCCTTGGATGTCCTGACATGAAGGGGATTGATCCTCAATTATGCACCCATCACATCTATATAGAGAAAGATGCAAGACCTGTCCATCAGCCACAAAGAAGACTCAACCCTCACCTAAAAGAGATAGTAAAAGACGAACTTCAGAAGCTCTTAGATGTTAACTTTATTTACCCTATCTCTGACAGTAAATGGGTCTCTCCCCTTGTGGTGGTACCCAAGAAAAATGGAAAATGGAGGATTTGCATGGATTACAGGGAGTTAAACAAGGCTACACAGAAGGATCACTTTCCCCTCCCATTTATAGACCAAGTATTGGACACGTTAGCAGGGAAGAAATTTTTCTCCTTCCTGGACGGCTTCAGTGGATATAACCAAATCCAAATTGTCCCTAAAGACCAGGATAAAACTACCTTTACGTGCCCCTGGGGAACGTTTGCCTATCGAGTATTACCCTTCGGCCTATGTAACGCCCCTGCTACATTTCAAAGGGCTATTCTCAGTATTTTTGTAGATCTAATAAACGATGGACTTGAGGTGTATATGGACGACTTCACACCGTATGGGGATGAATTTGATCCAGCTCTGGATACCCTGGAAAAAGTTCTACAACGTTGCATTGCTACCAGACTCTGCCTGAGCCACGAAAAGTGCTACATGATGATGACGGAAGGGCTCATTCTAGGGCACTACATTTCAGCAGCTGGCATCCAGGTAGACCCTGCTAAAATTTAGATTCTTTTGCTCATCCCTACCCCCACTACTCAAACAGAGGTACGTAGTTTCCTTGGATTTTCTGGATATTACAGACGATTTATAGAACATTATTCACGAATTGCAGCACCTCTATATGCCTTAACTGGTAATGTTGATTTCTTGTGGACAGAGAAATGTGACCAGGCTTTTAAAGAATTGAAAAAGTTGCTATCAATAGCTCCAGTCCTTCGAGGACCAAACTGGAATTTGCCATTCCAGATCTCATCTGATGCCTCGGATACAGCAATCGGTGCAGTCCTAGGACAAGAAGAGGATAAGAAGCCATACGCTATTTACTATATTAGCAAAAATTTATCCTCTGCCGAACTCAATTATACTGTTACTGAAAAGGAATTCTTGGCTGTAATTCATGCTGTTAATAAATTTAGGCATTATATTACAGGTTATCCTGTTGTGTTATATACAGATCATTCTGCTATCAAATATCTAGCAAACAAACCTGTCACGAATGCTAGAGTAACTCGATGGTTGATCCTGTTGCAGGAGTTCGACATCACAATTAAGGATCGACCCGGTAAGGAGAACCCTGTAGCCGACTTCCTCTCAAGAATACCCAAATCAATCGAAACAGCAGCAGTAGAAGATCAATTCCCTGATGAACATCTGTTTGCCATTGCCATTCGAGCACCCTGGTATGCTGATGTCGCCAATTACCTTGCAGTGGGTAAGTTACCAAAACACCTAACCCCTCAGGAACGAAAGAAAATTGTTCAAAAAAGCACTCGATTTTCGTGGATTGGAGACCATTTATTCCATATAGGGGCAGACATGCAAATCAGGAGGTGTATTCGAGAGGATGAGATCCTAGACATCTTAAAAGCTTGTCATAATGGACCATGCGGGGGGCACTTTGCCGACAAAAGAACAACACATAAAGTACTACAGGCAGGATACTATTGGCCTACAATTTTTAAGGACGCGAAAAAGTTTGTACAAGCCTGTGACAGCTGCCAGCGAGCAGGAAAACCTGGTCAAGCTGATGAAATGCCTCTGAGACCACAAGTGGTTATTGAGCCATTTGAACGATGGGCTCTCGATTTCGTCGGGCCCATTAATCCACCATCAAACCAGAGGACATACATCCTGGTAGCAACAGACTATGTTACTAAATGGGTTGAGGCTGAATCATTAGCTAGGGCTACAGAAGATTCGGTAATACAATTTTTGTTCCATTTGTTTGTACGTTATGGACTTCTGAGAGAAGTAATTACAGATGGTGGACCACAATTTGTTGGAAATAAACTAGCTGCAACACTTAACAACTATCATATCCAACATAAGATCACTACTCCCTACCATCCGCAGGCAAATGGGCAAGTAGAAAACAGTAACAAGATAATTGAATCAATCTTAACAAAGACTATCGCATCACACAGGCATGATTGGGCTGCTCGGCTACCTGAAGCATTGTGGGCTTATAGAACCACATGGAGAAGTACGACAGGCTATTCACCGTATCAATTGGTGTTTGGGAAACAACCAATCTTTCCTATCGAATTTGAGATCCAAACACTACGAACTGCACAAGAGGTCGGCTTAGATCTGAATGAGGCACAGATCAATCAACTACGACAAATCAACGAATTGGATGAGATTAGGCTCTCTGCATTACAAAACACAGCATTAATCCAACAGCAGCGAGCTAAGTGGCATGATGCACTTATAAAGAATAAAGTCTTCCATAAAGGAGACTGGGCTCTGTTATACGATTCTCGGTTCCAGGATTTCCCGGGGAAACTCCAGACTCGCTGGCTAGGACCATATGAGATCCAGAAGGTGCACGACAATGGGACCCTCACTCTGATCACAATTGACGGTTCTGGACATACGTTCAAAGTAAATGGCCACCGAGTTCGTCTCTATCGAAGACCTCTTACTCGAGAATCCTTTTGTCAACAGCTACAACAAGATACTGATTTGGAGATCTTAGGAGAGGAAGCGAAATCTTCCTCACCTATAACTTAAGCAACTCGTTTTTCATAATTTGTACATAACATCCTGTACATATGTTCTTTTCATCTTTGTTTGTAGTATTTTTGTTACCTTATTTTGCACAGCACTTTTTGATTTTGCTGTTCCTTTTCAAAAGGAACAGCACTGGTTTGATTTTGCTGTTCCTTTTCAAAAGGAACAACACTCGTGTGATTCTGCTGTTCCTTTTCAAAAGGGACAGCACTTTTGGTGTTTTGCTGTTCCTTTGCGAAAAGGATCAGCACTTGGTGTTTTGCTGTTCCTTTGCGAAAAGGAACAACACTTTTTGCTTTGCTGTTCCTTTACGAAAAGGAACAACACTTTTTTGCTTTGTTGTTCCTTTGCGAAAAGGAACAGCACTTTTGCTTTGCTGTTCCTTTGCGAAAAGGAACAACACGTGTGGATTTTTGTTGTTCCTTTGCGAAAAGGAACCGCACTTTTGTGTTTTGGAATTTTTTTGCTGTTCCTTTGCGAAAAGGAACAACACTTTTGTGTTTTGGAATTTTTTTTTTGTTCCTTTGCGAAAAGGAACAGCACTTTTGTGTTTTGGAATTTTTGCTGTTCCTTTGCGAAAAGGAACAGCACTTTTTTTCTTTGCTGTTCCTTTGCGAAAAGGAACAACACTTTTTTGTTTTGCTGTTCCTTTGCGAAAAGGAACAGCAAGTGTGGATTTTTGCTGTTCCTTTGCGAAAAGGAATAGCACGTGTGGATTTTTGCTGTTCCTTTGCGAAAAGGAACAACACTCTTTGTGCTTTGTTGTTCCTTTGCGAAAAGGAACAGCACTCGCATATTTCTTTTTCCAAGATACAGAATTTGGCTATTTCTGCTATTTCTTTTCCACAAGATAACTCATTTACATGCTTCTCTAAGAGAGGACACCATCAGAACCTTTCTGCTCCTATTGGGACGTTTTGCGATTATGCTCTCCTAAATCCTTTAGATATAGCAATGACATTATGCAATGAACATAAAGCATGATATACCGAAACCAGCATATCATAAATCGCTACTATTTTAACAGTCAATATATATAAGAAAACAAGAGGAGGGACATTAACTTTCGTCTTCACTGTCATTATCTTATTCCCGAACCGTGGTTTGGTAATTTTTATCATGTCGATCTCCCTAAAAACTTTCTTGATCATTACTGAGGAATATGAGCAAACGATTTATATCTGTCTGTTGGGATTGTAAGACTTCTTCCACCATTCCCCGCTCTTAAGGAGTGCAGAACCACCCTTATGTGTAATTGAACAAAGAAAAAGAGAAGTGTGCTGCAAAAGAAGAATAAAAGAAAAAATAAAAACAAGGTATGAAATCGTCAAATGCAGGATAGGGGGTCTCATTCAGAGCCAACCTACCATGATCATAAGGATGGAAGCGAAGTGGCATTCCCATTACGGCCACCACACCAGGGATATGGTCCAAAGGTAAAATAACAAGCAAACCTTGGAACAGGAGGTCTCATCACGAGCCGGCCTGACCACGTTTCGTGCCTACCTTGTGAATGGCATTATGGTTATCTGGTCACCAAGCCAGCATAATGGTCTGCATTTTGAAAAAGCACTCTTCAGTAGATACACAAAGGATAATGGTTCCGGAGGGTGAGATAAACAACTTTGCCAAGGTTATGAACACCTGTTGGCAGCAGAGCTCTGTTAATGGCATTGGAGTCGTAATATTTACACCAACAGGTATGATATTAAGTCTGTTTGTCTTTTATATCCTTTGCATGTATCATATGTCACACCCTGATATAATTATCGCATGAACATTATCACCAATCATGGCAACGGAATTGACAATGACTACTGGAGACTTGGTACAGTTGATAGACGTCCAACCCCTCGGTTCCTCATTATATCACACTGGCTTATCTAAAAAGCGATCCACTTTTCTGCCTCGGTTTCGGTACTCCATTGTCCTTTTACAACATGGCATAATTCTACCTGCTGTACTTTATGATTTGACTCCCGACTGGCTGCTGCTCCTCTCTTTGACGGCTGGGGGCAGCCTATCAGATCGCGGGGGGGAGGTAACCTCATTACTCCAATGGTTATGTGGCTGCACACCATTCGGGCAAAATAATGACACGATTTAACGGTATGATGATCTCATTCTACGGACTGCCATCCATGATCTTTCTCTTTGCTGCATGCTCTGCGAAGATCCTTCCTAAAATTAGCATCGAGTATCCTCTCTGCCTGGTAAATACTGCAAATAGTTGTTGTTTCATTCCTGAGTCTATTTCTGGAGTAAGCTATGGGCGGGAGGACAATCCGAAGTGAACCGCACAAGCTGACCGCGTCCGCTGCTGCCCGCGAAATTCTGGAAAATGCAGGATGGTTGAATTACTTCAACCGCCTGCAAGAATCGAATGAGGCTGTAGCGTTGGAATTCCTGCAAAATTTGCAGGAAAACCACTCTATAGTCGGAGGAAAGCGGATAGGAGTTACGGAGGACATTATCGCAGAAACCTCAGGATTACCAGCTGTTGGACCCAGATGGGAGCTGAAGAAGGAAAGACTGCAGAAAAGTAATGGAAATTTTCCAAAGCGAAGGCCAAAGTCTAACAGTCAAAGGGAAAGGAGTTCTGCCGACAACACTGGGGGAACCCTGGACCGAGCTGGCAAAGATAGTGCAGAGCTATATCACCTGCAAAGGGAGAAAAGATGTGGTAAGGGCTCGTCACTTAAAACTTCTAGCTGTTTTAAAGGGAAAATGTTCTGTAAATCTCCCTGCCCTTTTAAATTCGTTATTACATGATGCGGCCCGAAGCCTGAAGAAGGCTCAGCACACAGATATGGTTGTTAGCCACCACGGACTGATTCGTCTAATAATAAGCCACAGTCTTACCCAACAGCAAAGCACCTGGGAGGAATTGGTCAAAACAGTTAAAGAGGGACTGGCTGTACCACCCCCAAAATCTGAACGAACCTCCAGCACACCGGAACGTTCAGAAAAACATAAGAAGCCAGCAGCAGAAAAGCATGTTGTTTCAAAACGAAAGCAGTCCTCCAGCACGACGGAACAATCAGAGAAACGTAAGAAGTCGGCGACAGAAAAGCATGCTGTTTCGAAACGGAAGCAACCCTCCGATACGCCGGAACGACCAGAGGAACCTAGAGAACCTGTTGGCACTCCCAACCTGCCTGAAAGACCTAGGAAGTCAGCTCGATTGGTTCGAATACAGGGAAGGTTGGAAAATATTCAGAAAACTGTGGCCCAACCAATTGAAATCGAGGACGAACCTCCGGAAGTGGAAGGTGAATTACCCGAAGGAAATGCTGAGCAATCAGAGGCTGGAACTAACTAGCCAGAAGGAGGAATTGAAGAAGGACACGACCAATCTGAAGGAGAAGAGACCACCAAGCGAGACAATCAAGAAGAAGAAAACGCACAATCTATGGGTAGCCCGTTGCAAGACCCTCCAGTAGAAGAGGAATTGGCAGCAGTTCTGGCCAATATGAGAGGATACGGCCAAGCCTCCAGTACAGGAGGCATCCTTGATGGCCCAGCAGAAGAAGAATTACCCGCGGGAAGGCACGCAGAAGAGGCAGGGGAAGAAAACCTGCCTGGCTATGGTAATGAAGCAGAAGACATCAATCCGGGACAATCTGTCCCCAGGACGCCGGAAGATGTTCCAGGAGAGGAAGAAGAAGTAAGATTGAAGGCCAAACCCTCTGCCGAGGCAAGGGAAATTGAAAAATTGAGAAAGAAGCACCAGAGGATGCTGGGCACGATAGCCAGACTCCGGCAACAAATTAGAATGTTGAAAGCCAGTCTGAGAATACAAAAAAACTGCAAAGAAAAGGAAGAGGACCACGGCAGCAAGAACCTCGAGGGTTAGAGTTCGTTTTGATGGACGAAACCCCATCAGGAGACCTACTGTCGAGGAACAGTCTGCTGTTCCAAATGATAATGAGGAACAAGGTGTTGTTCCAATAGAAACTGATGTTCCATCTGGCCCGGAGGAACGAATGGACATTCCAATGGAATAGCAAGAGGCTCCGGTGGTAGGAAGACCACAGCAACCCTTTGTTCGCATTAAAAAGGAAACGGATAGCAAAGAGGTTCAAACAGAAGCACCTCCCTCGGGTGTAATTCGGGTCCGAAATTCCAAACAACGTAATAAGAAGGTCCAGGTTAAACTTCCAGCTTCTACGGCTGTGTGGAAGAAAGACCCAAAAACCAGAACCTTGCATAAAATGATGAAGGAAGCCCAGCAGGAGGCCGAGCAGTTGCGAGAACAGACGGTCCCCAAGGAAAGATATGAAGAGCTCCAACAGCAACTTCGAAACATCAGTCAGTCTGAGAGCCAGGCCTTTGAAGGATGGCAGAAGGAGCAGGAAAAGGTTGCTAAGGTAACTCGTCGACTAGATAGTGTTGTTAAGCAGATGGACACCCTGTATTCCTTGTATACTGATGTTTTGACTTGTAGAGCCCCTGCTAAAAATTATGCTTTGTTTTTGCTTGAACGATATTTGAGATTAAAAATAAAAGCTGTTAGGGCGGGAGCACCTATCCATATCAACACTGTTAATGATTTTATAGACTGCTGCAAGCACTATGGAGTTAAAGTTCAAAGGTTGTTATGTGAATTTTACCTGCACAATCTTGTCTTAGACCAGGAAACTGATTTGAATCCTGGCCCTTTCGTTGGCGATATACAATTCCAAGCCTTTATCTCATTTGGGGTGAATCAGTTAAAATGGCTTAAAGCTTACAACATCTTCCAGAGGCAAGAAAATAGTTTAGACCTATGGGTACGAGCTGAACCTAGGGACCCAGCGGCATTATGGAGAGAGCATAGGAGTATGATGAGGATCCCAGGTGTCATGAAGATATTAGGTCCCATGCATGGAGACTTGATCCGAAATGGTCTGGAGTATTTCCTGACTATTAAAGACCATGCCCTCCATGCTGCAAAGTTTCGCTACCGAACCTCTAACCCAAACATCCAGCTCAGGGAACCCTTTAACTTTGAGAATTTTGAATTGGCTGCCAGTCGATTGAGTCTCTATGGGGAACGGATTCTGCGAGCAGGACCATTCTGGTTGGGGTATCGGTTTTGCAGCCCAATTATTTGGCATCCTGCACCTGGATATCAGGCCCTATATGAGATGCCTGCAGATCAGTTAGATCAGTTCTTTGACCATCTAGTTGCTAATCATGGTTGTCGACCTCTTCGTGAGATCCCTTCTCCGGCCTACTCTCTCACAGCCTTGCATGTCAATTATAACGTTTTCATGAGGACATGAAATAGGGTAAGCAGGGGGGTGTGTGGAGCACTTGGAAGGTATGCTTTTTGACAAGCAATCTAGTGGTTTTTCAATAATATTTCTAACCTTTTCTGCATTATGAGTCTAAAGAATATAAGGGTTTTGATAAATTGTGTGAAAATGGACAAACGAAGCTCAATCACTAATAATTGATGTTTTCTATGCAGAAGGACGCGGAAACAGGGAATCATCGAGTAAAAACAAGAAGCGAAGGGAAAGTAACTGTTGTCCCGTCGACAGGGAACCGGATGCAGACAAGATCAAGTAAAATTAGAGCCGAATAGTCTAGGAAAAGAACGCAGGATACCGAGACGGAGAACGCAAGAAAGGAAAGAGAAGAACTGAACGATTAGCGAATCCCTCAGGATCTTTGATCCTGAGGAATCGCTGCTTTAGCTTATCTTTTGTATCTAGATATCTCCGTCATTTCTGTTATATAAAGGTACCACGCCATCGAGCGTGGGGGACGACTGTTGTTGTAATTACAAGCTTCAGAACAACTTTGATCATTAAGTTTTGTTAAGACCTGATTTTGTATACTTTTGTTAATGCAATCAATATAAAGGACTTGGTGTTCACTTCGTTTCTGCATCTGAAGTAACTTTAAGCAGTGTACCATTGGTAGCCAAGGGCCCAGCTCCGACGGTCACTTGCTGTTGTATCATACGGTGATTTGTGTGGTTTGATTATTTCTCTTGTTTCAGTAATCCGATATATCTTTTATATGATAGACTATGCTTCCTAATTAATATCTGAATCTGAATAAGTTCTTTAACCCATGTCTCTGTATTACACAAAGTGAATCTATTCGAATTGCATCCATTTCTATAGCAAGATATTGGTATGAATGTTATCATCATTGGATTCATATAAAATAAGTATTTGCGAGGCTTGAAGATAATATCACTTTGTTCAGAAACATAGTCACATCATACATTACTCTCGGATTGATACAGTAGTCTAGAACGTGTACATACATCGGAGTTTGCTGTTCCATTTGAGTTTGCTGTTCCAATTTATATGATTGACGTTTCCTGTTTATGATAGTTTGTTGTTCCATTTAATTACTGCTGTTCCATTTGATTACTGTTGTTCCATTTTAGAATTGCTATTCCATTTTACTTTCGCTAATCTGCCTTTATTGCTTTTGCGTGATAGCAGGCCTAAGGCTGTCGTGAGCCCAGCAAGACGCTGCCTAGCTCCTAGACCTATAAGTCCATGCTTTGGTTTTCTTTCTTTATCAGTTTCTAAAGGGAAGGGTTATTGTTTCCGTACCCTTGACTGATCAACTGCTTTGTGTGATTTTATCTTTTGAGTTGGTTTAGTTACAGCTTAGTGTTTGTTTTCTTTCAAATCATTAGAACGCTATACTACCGAGCATTACTTGGACAAAACAGCCTCGGATTGAGTTACTCCTTGAAAGAACAAAATGATCCCGGATTGACTTAATAATGTGGAATAATTGGTGGTGTGAGAGACCCTAGTTATCGCTCTACACTTGTGATTTGCCATCAAGGACAACACTTGTCTCATAATGCCAACAGAGGTGCACCAATATTTCTCCAAGATGTAAAAGGGCTAGGAATCCCCTCAAGAGGGATTCCATGATTGGTAGACTCCATTAACTCAATCTAAGATCAACGAAGGAACAGGGATGTTATTCCAAATTAAATAAATTTTAAAGATGCTTTGACACAACTTTGCTTTTTCAATTTTTAAGAGTCGAGAAAAAGCTAAAGATGACTCTAGTCCCCTTCGATTTTTAATGAGCCTGAAGTGAAAAGTGGTTAGATGGACCTTTTCTTTTAAGGAGTCAAAAAGGAATGAAAATGACTACTCTAGAAATCTACACAGAGGGATTACCAAGCCAATCAAGAAACTGCAAAATACACCTTGGATAAATTAAAGAGAAATTACCAAGGACTTATGTACGGCAATCGATCTTCCCGAATGCTGTTTTTAGTGCATTGCGATTGATAAGGCGGTAGACACGGCTTCCTATGGATAAAGGATATAAGCCAATTGTGGTCTCCCAATATATACTCGACGGTACGGGAGCACAAGTTCGTGCTAGCACTTGTCGTATCAAAGAGGAGGAATCACCCAACCTTCAATGAAAATGATAGTTACTAGATTTTACGACGCCAAAGCACGTCTCTAGCCTAGACCTCTAGATGTGTTGCGTTAGGTTCCAAAGCATTGTTAAGTTCATTGAAATTTATTTTAGAGTTGATCTTGCTTAGAAGTTTGTCTTTCAAGGTTCACTGCATGATGTAGATGTAAAATTCCTAAATATGCAATCTAAAATGATAAACAATCGTTGTTTATTTTTAGCAATGAAAATCCTAGCTACTAAGGAAAGAAGGTTATGATTCTTTCAAACAGAGAGCAAAGAGCACACACTAAATGCACTTTTCCTAAATCATTTTCCACACACAATCTAAATGCAAATGCAAATGCATGTATTTGTTTTTTGTTCCCTTTAATGTGAGTAATGCAAAAAAAGGAAAACTAAGTATAGATCTGAAATATTTTCCTCAAAGCGACACTTCGACAATTTATCTTCAAAATGAAAGGAAGACTAAACGACACTTTTTGATTTCGAATAGAAGATGCTTTCGACACTTCAAAATATCAACAAATCAAATCAAATACATGACAAAAAGTTTAATCGACTATCCAAGGAAGGAAGACTCAACGACACTTCTCTTTTTGATACAAAACAACAGTTACGACACTTTTTTGCACCAAAACGACAGTTTGATTTAAGCAACTTTTCAACAAAGGATTGAAAATGATGGACAAATACATAAAAACATTTGCTAATCCTAATCAATGGAGGCTGAACTATGTAAATCAAGGAGGCTTCAACAATGAGATATTGTTCATAAGCAGCAAAACAATTGAACAAAGCTGAAAACAAGGACAAAAAACCCAAATTTCAAGGAGAGAAATAAGACTACTCAATCATAGCACCTGTGCTTCATAGAAACAGGGATGCATATCACCTTCTACACTCAGGAAGTGTGATGCATACTGGCTTTCAGTGATAGACAATGCGATGGGCCAGGGAGTGCAACTGAGGTGGGTTTTGGCTCAAATTTGTAGCTAAATTCAGTGAGTTAGGCTGAGCTATTATAGACAGCAAAGAACAAAGTACAGGGGTATGATCTTGGGAGGTTATTGAGCTAGCAACAGGGCATCTAGAATTTTTGTAGGTCAGATGTTCAAATCATAAACTAAACTAGAGATAGACTGAAGCAACATTCATCTACTTTGCAATTGAAGAGCAAGAGCAGTTCGAAGGCTATCTGGCTAACTTCAGGCTTCGTCTATAGTTTATAAAACAAAAAATCAACAACAAACAAACAAACTATTATATCCCCAGTGGAGTCGCAATTTTTTTTTTCGGGAAAGCTAGTGTCTTTTCGATCTGCTAGTCCCACTAGGATTGGTAGCTATCCTAGAAACAAACAATCAAAGAAATTTGTGATTTCCTTTATGTATGATAGATAAGAGAGGAACAAAGGGACCAACCTGGATCTTTCGCTTGACTCCTTGCTTGATCTCTCTCTCCCTTGATAGAGCTTGCACCTCTTCTCCCACTTATCCCACTCAATGAATACCTGTGGAGACAAAGTGACAAAATACCATCAAAGCATATCGATCTATTATATCATAAACAATGCAGAATCAAAAATACATTGATCATACAATGGCATTCACAAATAACAACATTCACAAATACATGATGTATGGAGGAAAACTCAAAGAATTTTATTAATAGTAGAAGGGCGAATTACAACCTAGTTGTTTGATCCAGCATCATCCTCCCAGCATCAAAGGCCTCTTCACCTCATGAAAAGCAAGATCACCCAACAATACAATGTCTTTTCTCAAAGATAAACTATCAGCACTTCCTTACAAATTACAAAATTCCAGCCTCTAGATCTCTCAAATGAGGGATCCATTTATAGATGTCTGTAAGGGTGTGAGTCATCTCTGGGTTTTTGATTAGTGTCATTCCACTTGTTTTTCTTGGTTCCACTTGGAGATTTCTTGGATCTCTTACTCATCCCTAGGCAAATTCAGAGAGGCAAGTGTCATAGGAGAAGTTTCTGGAAGATTCCATGAGCATCCACTTAGCAAACAGTCTCTGACATTTGTCCATTCTCGCTCATCACACCCCACAGAAGGCCTCTTCAGTATGCATCGCACCTGGCTAGTGTAGGAGTTAGTATGCATCGCACCTTGACAATGGAGCAATCAGTATGGTCCAGTTTTGGCCATTTCTGAGTGGTTTTTCAGGTGGAACTTTTGGGGAATGATGTAATTAGTTGACCATGATACTTTAGGGTATGAAACAACACTTTTTAGGGGTTAAATATCCTTTGGTTTATCGACATATAAGATTGGGGTTGCAGTGCCCAAATATGCCTATAACACATCCCACAAATGATTCCGCATCACATCAAGCAGGAATCATGAAAACAAGTAAGAAACAAGATCCCACATCAAACATCAAACAGGGATCTGTGCAGCACAATGCATAGCAAAAGAAGTACATGAACGCACTGCATATACCTCACATCTAGGGGCCATATGAAGAAGAGGATGTCAAACTACTGAAATTGTTCGTACCATCGATCTCACGACGTCGAATCTCATGAAAATGGTTGCCCACACATGAATACTAACACTTTCACTCCACTTAGAAAAGTGGCCAAAAAAAGAAATGAGAAAATGGAAAAGCTAAACACACCATCAGATTTGTGGCGTCAAATAGTGCAAAATCAACTGTCAAATTTTTGAATTTGGAGAAAATGAAAATTTGGGGCTCAAGGAATCTTTTAGATTCCCCCTAGATTCCTTAAACATTCCCTTCTCCGGGTCCTCTGCAAATATTCTGCTCAGATCAAGAAACTGACTGTGCCATCGGGTTCATGTCGCTAAGAGGTGTAAGATCGACATAAAATTTGTCCAATTTGGACACTGCAAAAATTTCACCCTCCTGGAAATTTTGCTCAATCATGGTTCCACTTGCAATAAATTAATTTAAAAAACTCTGCCTCGTTTTCCATGCCCGCTCTTAATTTCTCCATGCTGCCTCAACGCACTGGTGAAATGATGGTTTATATAAGTTTGGAGGGCGGATAAAGCAAAGAACACGTTTGGCACATTGGTTAAGATTTCCAAATTTGGTGGAGGAGGTTGGGGGCTCAAACCCTGCCTCCTCCATGTTTAACTTTCTTTTGTTTTAATAAAATCTGCATGAATGTTTTTTTTTTTTTTGGGGGGGGGGGGGGGGGGGGGGAGGGTTAGGTCCACATTGGTCATCCCACCCCGTACCCTCTGCAAATGTAACTCTAATATGTTGGTGCACATTTGTTTGGGGGTGCGTTGATTATGTTTGGAGGAGCATTGGTGTGGGTGCCTGAGTGGTGGACCGACCTTTCCGGCCAGGCGAGT
The DNA here is from genome assembly GCA_031772625.1 of Pinus tabuliformis. Classification (NCBI taxonomy): domain Eukaryota; kingdom Viridiplantae; phylum Streptophyta; class Pinopsida; order Pinales; family Pinaceae; genus Pinus; species Pinus tabuliformis. The sequence goes on along the minus strand of CM062816.1, from coordinate 509,599,922 downwards.
TCGAACCCCGCTGTCCACGGCTTACACATGTCATAATGTTTATGGGTTTGAGGGTGTGGGCCAGGTCCACCGGAGGTGGCCCGCCCACCCCATATATATATGGTGTAATGCGTATGGTGGTTGGAGTGTTGGAGAACTCGGCGGGTGATGGCAATTGAGCCACTTTTAAATTAATTTGTTATGGTAAGGTTGTGGGGGCCGAAGTGGGTCACAACCTGTCAACCCTATAAAATGTATTTTATTTGGGGTCTGACGATGGTGGCGGGGGTCGTGGCCCACTACCATTATATATATATATATATATATACATATTAACAACAAAAAGGTCCATGGTCTTTTTTGAAAAATCGAAATTTGAGCGAAGGAGACAAATTAATCAGGCCACAAATTCACCTAGAATCTGGCCCAGGTTGGTCGGAATCCGGTGCCCAGATTTTGTCGAAATTGCAGCGTCCCTATGTCTACCCAGTCACCAAAGTCAACCTGAACTTTTACTGCCTCTAACTTTCACATACGAGCTCGGTTTGACGCACTGTTCACACCACCACGATTAGGACAATGAGATCTACGCTCTAGTCCTAGTTCAAAATAATTCTGATCACTTTGATTTTTGAGCTTCTATAAGCCCTCTTTTTCCTGTGTGTGTCCTTGGAGCCACCTGGATGAGACAGCTTGGGAGTTTGAATATGAATGATAATGAAGATATTGCAACCTACTTCACTCTTGTAGGTGAGATTGTGAATACTATTAGAGGACTTGGTGAATAATTTAAAAAATAAATAATTATATGCAAGGTACAAATATCTCTCACCTTAAGATTTGATGTGAAGGTCTCAACTATTGAAGAATTAAACAATCCAAAAAATATAAATATTGATGAGCTACATGGGATTCTCTTTACATATGAAATAAGGAAAAAAATGAAAGTCAATTCTAAAGGAAGCATCTTTCAAATTTTCAAAGAAGACAAAAGAAATTAAATTTGGTGATTGTTCTAGCAATGAATGAGATGTAGAAGAAGTGTGGTTTATGAGAAAGTTGAAAAGAGTATCAAGCAAATACAAATGTAAGTTACCATTCAAATGTTTTAATTCTATTAGAATAAGGAATTTTGTCACTAATTTTCCATATGCAAAATGTGATGATAGTGATGATGAAGAAGAACATGAAAATAAAAGCAAGTCTCATATACACAAAACATGAAGTATTTTAAAAAGAAAGGTTTTTATTCCAGATAATATAATAACTCCTCATAATAGAATGATGAATACACATCTAATATTGACAAAGAAAAACTTATTTTCATAGCCATTAATGCAAATACTAATGATAAATAAGATGAAGACAATCAAGAAGAGAAATCATATTTAGAGGAAAAGGTTATTTATGGGGAAGTAAATCATGAAGTAAAGCTCGTTATTTCCTTAGAAGAAATAGATAGACTCTGAGACAAGATCAAAAAAGAAAGTAGAAGGAGCTATTGCAAAAATATGAGAAGAAAAAGGATCATGATCTTGATGAAACAAAAATTTCCATCCCAAATACACAACTAGAAGAGGAAACGAGGATAGAAGAAGAGTGAGAAGCTAGTTGAAAGAAAAGAAAGAAGATTGTGAAAATCTAGACACAAAAGTTATTTCCTTGAGAAAGGAACTAGAGAATGAAAATGTTCAATATGCTATAAATTTCCTATATGTTGAAGGTATAGAACACAATATGATATGTTTAATCCAAATTTATGATCAAGGATATGATCTCATATTTCACTTTAAAGGATGTGAAATAAGGAAACCAAGCTCAGGAAGATTGGTGGCAAAAGAAATTAGGACCTCAATGAAGTTAAAGAAGAACATTGTTGTATGGGAGTTGATGAGCCCTAGTATTACAACAAAAATGTTGCAACTCCCAAATATACCAACTTAAATGATCAACCTGAGGTTCATGCAAACTTAAGAGGTGTTGACACTATATGTGCAGCATGTAATGTGTCATTTCATTGATCTGATGCAATGAAGTGAATATCATGAAATTAAAGCCTAAACTAATTGCAAAAATGGAAATGTTACTCTATTTGCAAGAAATGGAAATGTTTCTTGCTCAAATGTAAATGCTAACCCTAATTTCATAAATGTAAATTCTATACTACTTGTAGAAATGTAAACATTAAGCTACTTGCAGAATGTAAATGTTGCATTGAAAGGAAACCTAGTCTATGGAATGGAAATAACAGTGCTTGAAATAGAAACCCTAGCTTAAGAATAAATAAAGAAAACTAATCTAACTTGCATGAAGGAAAGAGCATGTAATAAATCACTGCATTCCAAAGAGGTTAGATCCATTGATAGAGTTCATTAGATACTTCATGTGGCAATCAAGAAAATCATTATTGTGCTATCCAATTCATAAATATGTCCACTAACCCTAATTGTTGAGATGTGTTGCAGGGGTAAAAAGGAAAGTCCTAAGTGGTATTTAGTCTTCCTCAATCATGGTTTCAGAGCCTAGGAGACATTATTCAAGGAAAAGAGGAAAAAATCAAGCTTCATGAGCAAATATGTCCAAGTTTACATGCTGCTATAGGATGTTACAAGATTGCCATGTTTTGCTACAGGATTGCCCAATTTTGCTACAAGATTAGATCCATGAGCATTCTGAGGGTGGAAAAGGTGATATGAAAGCAGGAGAGGATGATGGAGGGTATATTAAGGCTTTAAGAGGAATTTTCCAAGATTTGTACCCTTCAAGGCCCCATCTTGCACAAGTATCAATGCACACAGTGGCCTTCAACAACCCATAAATGTACTCTTGGTGGAAAATGATTTGGAGGAGTTGCTGAGGTAGAAAGGAAGGATATAGTGGTATGATAAGGAGTGTAAATGACAATTTTATCCCTAAAAATCAACAATAGTACTTGCACACCACAAAAATACTATGATTTTTATACTTGAAAAGGCAAGAATTCCTAATCTTCCAACTAGTTTGTCCTTTGAATTATCTCATCGAATGACCAAGAAAATAGAATAAAAATGATATGGGGTAATTTTTTTTATTAATTAGGATTTTTTTAGGACTCAATCCAAGTTGAATCATTCAAAAATACCCTTGTTAACATGTGCTAAAAATTAACATAAAATTACTACTAAGAAAACCAGGAATTCCAAAATTATGAGCCAATGTACCAATCTAAGCATTCCAATGATAAAAAGGGCCTTGAAAATCTATGAGAATAATAAATCACTTGTAACTATATAAATTAAATAAATAAATAAATATTACTTCAATCATTGATTAATCTAACCTACATCAAATGGAGCATGAATAATAGACTTAGCAATGCAAACTAGGAACTAAGCAGAGAAATGTTGAAAATGAAGAGAAATAAAAGAAATGGTACACAACAGGGCTCTGAGGCTCTTGGGATGTCCAAGCCCAAGGAGACTTAGAGTCCCATGAAGAAAACCAAGCTTTAGAAGCTGAAAATGAAGTTGTATTTCATGATTGAGAACAAATCAAATACATCATTGTTGGAGGTGGAAGTAGAATTGTTGAATATCAAGTGTTCTTCATAAAAATGATGAAAAATTCTAACCCCTAGAGGCTAATTCGAATTGGTACTTATAAAAAATGGTGGGGAAGCATCTTCCTTGAAAGGAGACAAATTTTCCTTTAAAATCCCTCAAAAAGTGGATATGGTTCCCAACAATAGGAATCTTTGTTGAATGACAGGGCACACATTCTTAAATTTTCTTAATCATTGGGTCTACAAAATATGTTCAATAATTTCATAATATCTTGTTCGTTTATTATCCAATATTCGTCCATCCTGTAGAAGGGAGAAAGTCCATATATTATCTCATCTTCCAATTCTTTAGAAATTGCCCAATATTCTCACATATTCTACAAAAAAAAATAAAAATTACTAGGCACATAATAAGCAAGAATAAATCAAATTCCTAAGGAAAAATTAATACTATGAATTAACTCTAAAATGGGAAAGTAAGAGGGTAAAAGACATATTTTAAGTGTCTATAAATAATCAAATGGGTCTAATATAGTATATAATTCTAAGGCCCATCAGGAGTGATGTATCTCCTATATCATTAGTAAAGGAAAGCACAATCCTTGTGGGAGTAGCCCTTTTCCATTGATGTAAAAGGGGGAGAAGTTTCAATCAAAGGGAGAAGTTTACAAAAGATTTTTCAGCGAAGATCACATGAAACATCATTTTTCGACGCATTTCGAACCAACCAGTGTGGTTCATCGTCAGGACAAGTTGAAGAAACAGATCCAGCTTAGCAAGTTAAATAGACAGAACAGAGCCTCCAACGGCTAAAAAGACCAACAACTACTTTGGACTAGGTACCAGGATCAAAGCCCCTTTTTTAATAATTTAAGGAAAAAGTTACCCTAGGGGGACCAATCCCTTAAAATAATATTATGATAATAGTTAGTTAAAAATATTAATAAAAAATAATATGTAAAAATTAATTCATGATAATAGTTAGTTAAAATAAATAATTAAAAATTATATTTAAGGGATAAAATTACCCTAGGGGGACCAATCCCTAAAATAAATTAAATAAAAATAATTTTATGATAATAGTTAGTAAAAATTATTAATAAATAATTTTATGATGATAGTTAGTTAGATAATAGAAATGTTATGTTAAATTAGTAATTAAAATAATTCATGATAATAGTTAGTTAAAATAAATAATTAAAAATTATATTTAAGGAAAAAAAAAAATTACCCTAGGGGGAGCAATCCCTTAACATAAAATAAATAAAAATAATTTAATGATAATAGTTAGTTAAAAATTATTAATAAATAACTAAAGTTTTATGTTAAATAAATAATTAAAAATAGTAAGTTAAATTAGTATTAGAGGAATTAAAAACAAGACTATAAAGATAAATAAAAGAAAGAGAAGGTATGTATATATATATATATATATATATATATATATATATATATATATATATATATATATATATATATATATATATATATATAGATATATATATATATATATATATATATATATATATATATATATATATATATATATATATTATTGTTTCCAAGGTTGGTTTTGCGAATTTTGTTTCGATTTACATTTTATGCCACCAGAGAATCTTTAGGGGATGCATATCAATATCCTACCCTTGGATATTTTTGTGATTCTCTAATTAGAGAGCGGGACAGTCTCTTGCATATTGGAATACATCTACCAAGGATTTATTTGCCCAATAAAAAAATAAACCAAGAATCCAAATAAGTAACATCCTCATAATAATAAGAGAAATAAGTGTCCCAAACCCTCTCAGCTAGATTTTATTCCTAATGGTGAAAATAGACCAAAATCAAAAGTAAGAAGACTAGCAAACATTACAATTATTGTGGGAAATATGATCATTTGGAGTCTGAATGTTTTAAAAAGATGGATGCCTTGGAAGAAACAATGAGGAAGCACAACATCAATCTTGATTATTCTTCTTCTAACACTTCTTTTCATGGGCATTCACTTTAAACTTCTCTCTCTTTCAATGCAAATTATTCATCTTATTCTGATGAGTCGCTTATTGATTCTGGAACATATTATCCTATAACTAAAGATAAATCCATTTTTCTCCTCTTAGTCATTGTAACACCAAACAAATATTTGTTGGAGATGAAAGATCTCTTAGTGTTGTGGAGTCTGAAATAGTTCAAGTAGATAATGGCCATTTCAATAATATATTATGTGTTCCAAGTCTTTCTTTCAATCTCCTATAAATATATCAGATCACTCATTCAAGTAAAGGAAAAATAGTATAATTTTCACCTCACTAAGTTGTAATAGGGGATTTAAACTAGCATTTGCACCAGATGTTGCAAAGGAAACGCCGTAAGGCATAAATTGAAGAACACAAATACAACAAAAGAATAATTTGATAAAGAATAAGAATATATTGAACGCTCAAATCAATGCCCCATTAACTGGAACCACTTAGTAGACATATCTATCAACATTAGGATTATACACAATGATCAAGAAATTTCCCATATACAAACAACACCTTCCACAACAACCTTTTGTCACATCCACATTTTAAAAAATTCCTTGGAAAGTGATTGGAATCTCCCATATTGCCTTCTTCATTATGCAGATGAATCTTCCATATTGCTATTTTCATCATGAATATTGTTAGTTCATTGTTGTAAAGTGTTAGTGTGTTAAATTCAATACTATAAGTTCGACAAGTGAGAAACATTCCTCAATTAGCATAATATGCATTTTTCTCTCAACCATGCATCAAAATGAATTGTTAAAGAACAAGATATCATTTTAGTTTTGTATTCTAAGAATATACTAAAGCTTTAGGAAGCTTGATAAAAGAGTTGTATACAATAAAGGATTATTGAAGAATTTGAAAAGGATGAATAAAGAATTTGAGAAGGAACAATTGTGTACATTAAGAGATCAACTAAAGAATTAAAATTTGAACATTAGATGAAATGAGTATTTAAATTAGAACTTCTCATAAAAAATTCTTAACTTGTGAGGTAGGATATCAAATTTCAACCCTACCTAGAATGACCTTGTTTAATAATAAAATACCATTTTAGTTTTCCAACCCAGGAACATATTAAGGTTCTTAGGAAGCTTATAAAACAATTATGTACTTTAAGAGATCCTTGAAGAATTTGGGAAGGACAAAAAGAGCAAGTTGTTCCACATAAATGTCAGTTACTTTATGTATAGAGTTTCCAACATGATAGGAAACATGTATGTACAGAGTTTCTCTTTTGTGGTTTCTTCAATTATTTCAAGGATTAGCTCTCAAAATAACTAAACTATTGTAACAAATTTACTTCAAAAGAATTGAATAAGAAACACAATAATTCACAAAAATACAATCATAACACACATAAACACATTGAATTGTTTATTCCATCTAGTTCAATGTGAATTTAGACATGGAGGTTTTCAACTAAAGATAAATATACTATTCCATTGAGACTTCAAGCCAACAACAACTTAACTCCACATTCTATTCTAGGAGAAAATCTTGTTGGAGAGAATCTCTCATATCCAACTAAGATTCAACAACCTCCACAATAATAGACAAGGCATATATGTGTAGATAATGAGGAATACTCATTAGGCACACCAACAACGACTATTGAAAAATAATAAACCAGCTAGCGAGCACTAGAGTCATATTTTCTAAGAAAACGAAGATTGTCATTCAATATTTCATAATTTAAGCTGCCGTGATTTTGCTTGTGACAAACATGAAGCACCGAAGCTCCTATTTTGAAGTATACGACTCATAAAGTTTGTTTCAAATATCACTTTAAGACTAGGATGCCTCTAGAATAAAAAAATATAATATTGAACAATTTGTAAGGGTCCAAAGAACAATTTGGAGATAGCTAGTGAAATTTTAGAAAATTCCAATATGGTGATGATGATAAAAATAATGAAAAAAAGAACATCCATTAACACTTATATGATCTATCCTAACTTAAAAAACAAAAATAAAAAAAGCAATTGAGATTTTTTAATACATTGTATCCTACCATAAACATCATATATTAAATGCTATAAAAGCATTTTTGGAAGTGAATATAAACAAAGTAGACAGACAAGTTTGTCAATAAATACTACCATGGGACAAAAGCTCATTTATGAGGTTATTATAGTACTCAACGCCTTTTGGGTTGATGGGTCCTTCGCCATCTGCATCAATATATGTGAAATAGTTATTTCCTACCATTGTCCATTGAGTGTTTACTAAATTCTCAGGATTAAACATGTGGTCAGATCTCAAACAGAAATATACCAGGAATAAGCCTAGGCCATGAGATTGAAAATCTAAAGGCATCTACTCCCATCGCAGACATTAGATCAATATCCTCCTTCAAAACCCACATGAAATTTTGCATCAAGTTGATACCCAAATCATCTAGGAGTTTAACTATTGATACATTAGTATGAAAACAACAATAATGGGGTTGGACATGCACATAAAGCTTGAGGATGGCTTACAAGTAGCCACTGCATATAGGTTGTCCTAGTGACATTTATTGTTCTTATATTTGCAGATAATAATAGCTTGTAACGATGGTATTGATCAACAGCTACATCTCCCTTACCTCAATCCACAGTAATCCCTGACAATACAGTTAAAACAAACAACAGCTCACTTCCAGCCTTGGCCTTGAAAGTCCCAAAGTAAAGTAAGGAATTGGGTAGAATGCAAATGAAGGGATGAATGAAGATATGTGATGAAACATACCTTCCCTGTGAGTGAAAGTGTCAAAGATGCTTGGCTTCCGGCCATCTTCTGCTGCAGCTCCTTCATACTGCAGAAAACCAATTGTTATTTTGCAAAGAAACACGCTGGACAGTATTCCATATGGGCACAAACTGGAATTGACTAACAGAGACCAATTAACATTTCACATTTGTAGCTTTGCTAACTGTTTATGTTCTATAAATACTGATAAAATGATAACCTTACAGAAAAAGAAGACATCACTTTGTAGGGTGTGTTATTTGTATTTACACAATTGATTTTTTTTATTCAATCAGCTATGCTATTCTCTATGCTTTTGCTGGGTTCCTTCATCACCGCCATCATTGGGAAATTCATTTCCCTCTTGAAGTATGAAACAAGTAGCAATTCCCAATTGATCTCACACTACCACCACAAAGAATCTAGCAATCCTCATATACAAATCGAACCAGCCATCCTATCAAGCAATCCATGTAGTTCTCAATCTATAGCTTTGATAACCAAAAACTCAAATCTTTTATATCTAATATACACAAAAATTTTCACATTAATATGTCTAGATCTCATTCTAAGATCTTTACAGATCTGATACAGAGGTAAACCAGATTTTTCATACCATGACAAGCAATATTAGCAAGTCTTGGAGACTTTCTTATGTAATGTCTCCTCCTTATTTGATATTGTTGCTTTAGTATGGTTTGATATAGAAACTTAATTGCAGATATGGGTCTCCTGATCTCTTGCAAACATTCTGATCTGATGATTGTTATAGCTATGCATCCCATGAATACTATGGAGATTTTAACTGCAAACCTTTTGATTGAATATAGGAATATTATCATACAAGTTTCTGCTCTTATGCAGAAATTGGAAGTATAAGCCTTCTCATCTTTAGGAAGGCTTTTGTATGAACAACTTGTCTACTCCTCTATAAACAATAATATACCATAGTGAAATGCTACAATGGTCTGATGAATAAAGGCCTGAAGCCATAGACAGTTTCTTTGCACCTGATACACTGATTGTATATACCTATTGCTATACACAGAATATAGTAAGCTGCTACCGTTCGTTCCATGCACAAATTATGACAATTTTCATGTATACCATAGAAACTATTATACAGATCAGTTGTAGAAAGAACAATCTATTTTGAGTGAGTATCCAGAAAATTTTGACGTATACCAATCTTAGTCCTGTTGAAAAGAATTCAAAATCTCTGTGATGAGCAGTTGCTTAGGTGGTCCAATGCATGTTCTGAATGTAGGGAAGTCTGAAATTCTGTTGACTATCATTCAATGCGCTTAGGAACTTCTGCTTTTGGAAAGTTTGATTGCGCTGCATTGACTTAAGCAAGGCTGAAACATTATTGTTGACGTTGTAGCTGTAGTTGTTCAAATTGCTTCATATGTTCTCATAACAGTGAGGTCAAATAGTCTTCACATAATCTCTGTAGCATTAGGACTGACATGGTTTGATCAATAGATAAATACCTCTAAAGGCATCCCTGCCAAATTCAAGGGCACAGTCTGCCAAGCATTTTCTGTTGCTCTCTCGTCCTTGCACTATTGTCAATGCTTCTGGAATAGAAGAAATAATTCAAAATTCATCCTCAAATTTTGAAAAAACCATTATTAATCAAATGCACCTAAAAGACCATAACAAAATACCATTATTAATCAAATGCTCCTAAGAGACCATAACAAAATCCATGTAGCTAATGGTTGAATTTACTTTTGCACCATTTCGAACAGTGATATTGGCAGGCCCTGTTTCTCTCGATTGCTGTGCAATGAGGGATCTAACTTTGCTGCCACCTAACCATGGATGTAGAGAATCTAATCAAGATAAATGCTCAGATTCTTCATTTTACTACCCAATACCCACTACTCACAAATCTACCACCGAATTTTCCAGACTGAGGAATAATTGAAATTCTCGGCTTAAAGAAAGGCAAATGCTGCATGGTTAACCTCTTTCTCAATGATTACTGGCGCTCCATATTCGTAAGCCGCCTGCTATCAGATAAAAAAGAAAAAAGAAAAACACTGAACATAAATTTACAGGAATGGAGGATGTATTTCACTTCACATCGTTGCATGAAATTTTTAAAATCAAATCAATTCCCCATTTATTGAGCCAATCTTATTTGTAACCAATAATCAGAGGGATAGACACAAAGAATTTTCAAATAAATATACTCTGCGTTACCTGTGTCGCCTCATCATTCAATTGCTGGAACCCTGCACTCACCGTACATTCCTTCAACCTGTTTAAACCCTCTTCCATATATATATATATATATATATATACGAAAGCTAATATGGATCTACGATTCTATACTATTTTAACTTGCAGAGTTGTAACCTGTAGAATTGAGATAAAAACGAACGTCAACAATTCATATAGAGCAACCAACCTGGAGCTGAGGGGTTTGCCATGGCAGAATTAGCACTACCAATTTTGTTGATCCTTTGTTAATATGGAATCAATAGAATTTTCATCAGAGTAGACTACTTTGATCCAAAACACCCAAAAGAACATAATAAACCCTGAACACGTCAAATATAAATGAGCAGCTCAATTCCTAAGAAGAATAATGATACGCTGTACTATGACTCCTCAGATACTAGGAGAATAACTCCTGATACCCAAAAGATTGCAATATCAAATGATCATAGACAATTGTGCATGTCAATGATCATAATAATATCATATATTTACACCAAATATATACTAATTCTCAGCCATTACTAGTGTAGTTCCAGTTCCAGGACTCCTTAAATTCACTGGAGGGCCATAACAATTACCTCCCTTCTAGGAATGCTTCATTCCGAAAGCATAAGATCCAAATTACTCAAAAATTTCTACCAAATTTTATCATAATCTTATCAAAATTCCCCTTATTTTCTACTCTAAATTTCCAACCTAGGTTTTAAAGACTACCCAATTTTGGATTATAAAAAAGAATGCAGTTACAAACCCTACCTTCTGCAGTGTTACGGGGACAGACGAGTAAGCAGCGAAAAGGAGATGGATAAAAAGCAGAGGCCTGAAACATGCCACAGTCACAGCACAGCGCAGTATTGAACAGAGGATGTAAATCGTAAACACTTGCTGCCAACATCACCGTGTAAGAAGATTGTATATTTCTTTGCTACCAAATTCTATAATTCATTCCTTTCTCGATTAATATAGTCTTCGAATTTTTTTATCCGGACAGGGCTTCTCCAGTATAATCCCGTGCTTAATATATGGTGTGGATTCATGTAGTTTGTTGTTCACTTTAAACTATTCATGCACAATGCTTTTTGAGGCTGTAGAAGAATTATTTGCGCAGATATTATCAGTTATGGGAGCTTTTAGTGGCACACATAAATGCCACAGCATTTTTCCAGGAAAACACACCATTTTGCCTACAGTTAGGATTCAATACGGGGCAATGCGTTGATTTCTAAAATATGCTAAAACCATTGGAGAAAACTTTCTTCTCACTAGTTAAATAGTTTTGGTATCAAAGCATTTGCATCCTGAAAATGCAAAGCCAGAAGCAGAGATCCATGACCCATAGTTAAATAGTTTTGGTATCAAAGAATTTGCATCTTGGAAATGCAAAGCCTAAAGCAGAGATCCATAACCCATATGACATAGGACAGGTGTTAAAACATATAGTTTCGGAATCAAAGCACTTGCATCCTGGGAGTGCCAAGCTCAGAACAGAGATCCATGACCCACGGATCAGAGATTAAGACATGATTTTGGTATCAAAGCATTTGCATCATGGAAATGTGAAGACGGGAACCGAGATCTATTAGCCACAGGTCGGATGACCATGTGAAAATAACTGTGAAGGAGGGGCCAAAATTAACTCACCAGTGTTTATTAGAGTTTCTCTGGCAACGTTGGACGAGGAGACAAGAGGGAGTAAAGGCAGAAACCAGAAAAATATTCAGTCACAGCAAGACACAGATTTGAACATAGGATATACATTGTAAACTCCTGCCGCCAACATTATGGTGCAAAAAGACAATTTCTTTGTAAATCATTCTTCTCCGATTAGTAGTTAATAGTCCTGGAGTATTTAACTACCCCAGGGTTTTCTCCACTTATAATCCTGTGCTTAATTATAGACTGGATTTGTTTATTTTGCTGTTACGTTTTTACTGTTCATGCATGGGTTTTGTTACTGTTTTAGAAGAGTTTTTGGCTCAGATATTGCTGGATGCAGTGGCTTGTAATGGCACAGCCACAGATAAATGTCACAGTATTTCCCCAAGAGAGCACACCGTTTTGCCCACAATTATTCTATTATAAATGGAAATACCATTCAGATTGGGGCACTGTCTTCATTTTTAAAATATATTTAAACCATTTTGAGACAATTTTCTTCACCTTGGTTAAAACAGATAATTTTGGCATCGAAGCATTTATACCTTTGAAGTGCAAAGCTCGGATCAGAGATCCATAACCCACATGTCAGAGAGCCATGTGAAAATAACTGGAAAGAACTTAGAAGTAAGAAACCTTAACTCTGCCATATTAATCGGAGTTTCTCAGATGACAATGGGTGCAGAGAGGAGGAAACCACGACAAGGAGATAGAGAAAAGGCGGAAGCCAGAAAGATGCAGCACTGAACAGAGGACGTACATTGTATACCCTTGCCACATAGAGAAAATGCAGAAGCCAGAAGGATGCTTCAGTCACAACAAGATGCGACACTAAACAGAGGATGTACATTGTATACCCTTGCCACATAAAGAAAAGGCAGGAGCCAGAGGGATGCTTCAGTCACGGTAAGACACAGCACTGAACAGAGGATGTACATTGTAAACCCTTGCCACCAAAATTAAGGTGCAAGAAGACTGTCTATTTCTTTGGAACTAAACTCTGAAATCATTCTTCTCTCCATTTTTATTGTCCCAGAGTTTGTAATCATTAAGTATTTTCTCCACTTATAATCTTATACTTATTTTATATTGTGGTTGATTTGCTTTCCTATTACGTTATCACTGTTCATGGAGAGTTTCTGTTATTTTTTTAACAAAGTTTTTCGCTCAGATAATGTTGGTTGTAACAGCTTTAATGGTACATCACAGCATTCCTTTTAAGAAAATACACCATTTGCCTACATTGATTCTATAATAAATATGGAAATAGCATTCAGTTTGGGCAATGTCCCGATTTCTATAATCTGTTAAAAACCATTAGATATTTGTTACCCTTACTAACTAAAAATTGTTATTACTGTACAGGGAGAAAAAATTGAAGCCCTTGCCAGTATGGTTAAGAATCAAGGTCTCATTTACACTGGCAGAAGTAAAGGCGTCGAAGCGTTGGTGACCTGAAAATAGAAATTTCCAAAGCTGTGGGACTGATGTTATGGAACTTGTCAACCACATTTATAAGAACAAGTTCAATTGAAAGATCAACTGAAACATATGTAATGAATTGCAGCAGATACTGGAACTATTGTTGTATCATCATAGCATTAGTGACTTTGGTGTATTTTCAAAATCTAATATGAAAATAAATCATGTTTCTTGAGTAAGAATGTTTTCCAGAACTTTAGTAGATGATAACGCTATTCTTGGGGGATTTTAGACCTTGAAATGATGATGAATCCGAGGATGTTGTGGTGTGTCAAACGATGTGGGATTCCGAACCAGAGTAAGAAGCTTGTCTGTATATACATCAATTTCTAATTTAATTTATCATTAAAAGAAATAAAACATGTAAACCGAAAACCTTTAGCGATTGAAATAAAACAGTAACCATTGATTACATATACGGAATTTTGGAATACCCATGGTAACCCTTTTTCCCCTTTTTTGTTCTTTTTCTTTTATACATAAATCAAGCATGATGGTCCCATAGCAAAAAATTCATGGTATCCTTTTCTACCTCCAACGCATTCTTGGAGGGGAAGTATCATCTTTATACAGTAATCTACATCAAAATGTATAAAGATACAACCAAACGCTGTACAATTAACTGGCGAGTCCTGGCCATAGAGCAAACTAATGAACTCTAATGGCATTAACTTACAACTACCATTTAGGTCCATGCTGGATCTGCGAGTGCCTTGCGCCCTCTCTGAGAGCAGAAGCTCTATACAAAAGAAAATAAAAAATTGATAGTATAATTCAAGAAAAAAAGGCTGATCTCTGTACAGATATAACCCTGCCCCAGAAAAGCTGGTCCCTGTACATTTACAACAACCTCCCAAAATAGCAGACCTCTTATTACAAAACCTTTGAAATGTTGGCTGCAATTCACAGGCTCACCTTTCCACTATTTAGTCCAGCCCAGATATAGTGCGATACATTTTTTCAGGGCAGCAGATATTGCGGGAAGAACGAATGATTTTGGCCAACATTTGCCCCCTCCTTTTAAGGACCTTGGGTGATGCCAGAACTGATGCCGCTACAGCAGCAAATATCAGTCCTTTTATGGCCCCCCGTTTTGGCAGAAGCCTCACCATTTTTTCTTGGGGTCTGCTAATGCCGCTGACAGGCCCTGCCTTGAGCACACAAAAATATCCAACTTGCTTATACTCCATTACCCCGATTCGTAGTCTTCAACGGAATTCTAATGAAGCACCAAAAGAGAAGTAGTTCATGATACAAATGAGTGCGGAAACCTTCTTATAAGCTGAATCTGATATTATCAATGAAGCATCTGAACTATCTATATCAATGATGTATTGAGAAATTAACCCAATGTCTTAAGAAACCCAGATTAATTCAGACAACGTATAGTTAACCAAGTTACATTTATAGAAGACAAATAAATTCTGATTCATAAATTGACAAGTTTAGACCATAAATACCTCTGTAATACCCTCGGGCTGCCCAACTCTAGGAATGGAAACAGTTGCCAAGAACAAGAATTGAAATCGCCTTAAAATCGTATGAAAACAGAACAAAATTGTTTCGCTTAGCAAATAACAGTGCTTGAATATAAAACTTTTTACAGATGATTTGCAACGTAATTGTCCGAATTATATAATTTGAATGATCTGGACGAGCCTGGAAAACTGCGGGCCAAGTTTTTGTCAAACTCAAGTCATGTCATTTTTTTCCATGCGCACAGGGTTGCTATTGATATAACAGCACAAGGCTACGCATGCAGGGAAGAAAGACATGAAGAGTCTCTGCGAAGAGTCTCATCGCCAGTAGAAGAGTCTCATCTCCAGCAGGCAGTCTCTGCGAAGAGACTCATCGCCAGCAGAAGAGTCTCATTGCCAGCAGGCCAGTCCTGGCCTTTCATGGCCCATTACCATGGGAAAAAAACCATTTTTCTATGAAAACAACAGATTAAACGAATGGCAGAAAATACTCCAATCATCTAACACACATAATTAATGGCTTAGGATCGCACACGTCACATTTTAGGGATGTCTTTCTCAGAGGGAATGCCTTACGGCGTAAATATCCTAAGAATGTCTTTGTTACTAGAATAATTGATGATATTGCTAGGTATTGCAAGTTTGACAATTTTGGGTTGCCATATTTTCTCTTAGTTTTTATTGCTCACAATAATGACTTGAAAAAAATCAGCATGAGTGATTTTGTCATATAAACCATCACTCATCACAACAACTATGTTATAAAGAAAAGGTGACTAATCTTCCTCTTGTTTCTTACAAACATGGTGTTTTTGTTTCTTGTGTTCTCTGCAAACACCATTAAGAAATTTTTGGAAAGTGTTCCTCTTGACACACATTGTTAGTATCAAATTTCTTGGAAGGTGTACCAAAAACAGTTCACTTAAATCATTGGTGACAAGTGACCCTAACAAAAATTTGTGGTTTCTTACGCTTCAAATATGCAATCATAAAACAAGAAAAACCTACAAAAAAAAGATATATGCAATCCAAAATAGCAAACAACATTATATATCCAATGTAATAACCAAATATGGAAATACCTTTGAATGATAATAATATTTATTGATAACACCTAGTGAAGGAGATCTACAAAAAGGGTCTGAAAATCCCCCTCTGTGGGACAAGTTCTTTGATGTCCTTAATGCTTCAGTAATCAATTCTCTCTCTCAAAATGTGAAAAATCCAAAACAGTGTGTAGAACTCAAGTGCGAGCTCAAATGCAAGAAGACGATAGTGGTGACGATGATAATGATCATTGTGAAGAATGAATGGAAAACCCTCTTATTTATAACAAAGTATTGGGTTGCTCTTGACAATGGAAAATAATAAAATAATATTTGACCAAATCAAGATCTAACCATTAGGAATACTTTATTATATTTTTTGGAGAGGGAAAAGATATTCAAAATGGTCAAATATCTTTATTTAGAAATAATTAACAAATAAAATGATTTATTAATTGTTTCACAAGGATTGAGAATGGTGTAAAATCGAAATAATTATTATAGTGATTTAACAATTATTCCAATAATAGAATTAAGGAATAATAAATAACTAGTGATTTATTTAATTATTCCTAGGTGATTTAGTCAAATGTGACAAGGACTAATTATCAAATAATGATTTAATAATTATTCCTAGAGAAAATTAAATAAATAATGATTTATTCAATTTATTCTCATGCGTTTTTTAGTTTTAATCAGAAATAACTTAATACAAATGGTTTACTAAATTATTACCCATGGTGAAAGTGACTTTACTATGGTAAAATTAATCCTACATGGTGTATTTAGATCTGCTTAGTTAAAAATGGCTAGGTGGTCATTTTTTGGAGATAACAGGGTCCCCCCCAATGTATGAGTGTGAGGAGAAAATCGTATAACTGAAATAAGTTGTAGAATACACTTCCACGAGACACCAATTAGAGAGAGAGAGAGATACAATTGAAGCAATGCAAGGAAGGAAAAAAATGGAAGGCGCAAGACCTACTAAACTAATATAAGTCTCCTTTTATGTTGGAGTACATGATCTCAAATGGGGTGGGGGAGGCATACCCATACCCACTGAGATAAATGAGTACAAAGAATAATGGTGAGCCCAACAATGTGGGAATGAGCTACAAAGTACATGATACGTGATATGTTGGCATCAATGATCCAAAAAATAATACAATGAATCTCATATACATAATGCGCCTAGAAATACATAGGCTATGACTGAATACAATAACATTTGAGTACATGAGACATAAATCCCCTCAACCTGACATGGTGAGGGGGGATCACAACCAAAGAAGCCATGTTGAATAGGAGAGGGCTATAAAGATATGAATAGATCATTTGAAGGAGACGTGCATGTTATAGGTGCTACAAGAGGTAGAAGTTGAACCCACTGAGATCTGTAGAGCTACATCCAGGAATGTGGGGGGATACTTGAAGGGCCACCCCCTCATGCTATCTAGAGCATATCACACACACCCAAGAATCACTGGTATCATTATCTGGATCACCGGACTATCAAGTGTATGATTCTCAATCATGTGATAATGAGTTGGCATCGAGCACGTGAGAAATAACCAAGTCAAAGGGCAATGATGATTCCCTTTGCTTGATTTGTGATACTAAAAAAAGATGAAGGTTGGAACCAAGGTACAATTCCCTCCAAACCACACTTATGGAATAAATGTGCTGGAGTCAAGATAAGAGGGCTTGCCAAAGTTCAGGCAATGAGGAATCCTCAACATAGGCACGAGGCATCATAGTAGAGTGACTCATGAACTAACACCAGGGATGACGATGGAAGGAAACAAGATTTGTGGTGGGATAATGACTTCCCTTGTCAGAGCATAATATGCATGGTTGACCTAGAAATGATTGCCTTGATTCCACAGGGGATTGTCAATTACTCAAATGGGGGAATTTCAAATATGGAGCAGTATAGCTACAGGCCAAATATGAACATGATGGGATGAATGCAACACAAATATTTATGGAATATTATAATTGGACTCAATGGATCTCAAAACAGAGTCCATAGATATAAGGGTGACTCATCTCGGATGCTTTGAACAAGGGTAACTCGATGATGATGCGACATAGGGGAGGCTCGGAGGGGACCATAAAAACATGAATAAATTATGGTTACTCATGACTCAAATCGACATGTGATTCAACCAATGTGCAGGGAAAGCGGTACCAGAGTATAGGTCACTCAAATAAGAAATTTAATTTTAATAGGTGGTAAAGTGAGACCTCATGGAAAAAATGGCTTCTCAGTGAAGTGACACATTACTAAAAACAAAGGGAGACACAATATAGAACTTGATGAGAGCTTTCCAACAGTTTTAACTTCTTGTCAAACCGAGCTACAGTTTGGTCATAGTGGACAACGGAAAAACTAGGGTTTTTCCTATAAAAGGGCTTCTTCCCCCAAATCTAATTCATTTCTATAGTGAGTTGTTGGAGAATTTTGAGAGGAGGAGAAGGCCTAAAACTTGTGGAGATCATAGCAGACAAACCGACCATCAAAATCAGGATCTGCAAGTTGGAGGTAGGTGGCCTAACCTTATTCATCAATTTTGGTGGATTGGATTTTCAAATTAGGGTTTCAGCTCATAAGGGGGAAACCCCTGCTCTTCCTCATGGTTCAAGCACACTTTTTGGGCCCTAATCTACATTCTAGAATGCAGAAACAAGGGGAATAAATGCGTCCAATGTATTTTTGAGGGAAAAAACTATGTTCTGTACTGAGAGGAAAAGCAAGATGGGGGGTCTCTATTGGGCTAAAGCTTTGAATGCTTGATGTGTTCCTTCGACTCTGAACTGACAAAACATAATGGTATGTTGCAGGTATGGCAGAGCTAAAGGTGTCATGGCGAGAAAGAGATTTGGAAACTCTTTGTGTTGATATTTAGGGGAACCAAGCAGTCAGAGGGGTTTTGGCACGGTATGGGGTGCTGAAGTTCTTGGAGAACCCATTGATGAGGGTTGGTGAGCCTTTGTTTTCAGGGATTGTGAGCTACTGGGATCTAGATTAGGAGGGCACAGGATCAAGATCACGATCTAGGACATATATTTTCTGACAGGTTTTCCCTCCCTAGGGGTGGTGTGGGAGATACATATGGTGTTGCCTCGTGGTAGGCATATAGGAGAGTTTTTAGATCTTCATTGTATACCAGGTGTTTGAGCAAAGGGAACAACCATCCAGAACAGTGACTTGGAGAGGCTTGAGACACTAGCTACAGCCACAACAGTGTTGCAAATCTTGGGTAGTCATGCCTTTCATCACATTACTATGGGGCAGACGATGCTTGTGGAGAGTGCATTAGCAGGGACCTACTATGGGTGGGCCCAGATGATGTTGTCATCATTGAAACGACATTTGACACTATGTAGGTGATGAACCAATGATAACTATTCATTTGGGACAGTTTTATGCTCATTCTTCTTTGAGAAGATCTTGACCATCCGACCACATGTACAGATTCATGATGGGGGCCTACAAGAGCCCAGGATTTGTCGTTGGGGGAAGCTATTTTGACAAGATGGAGGAGGGGGATTCAGACGGGTGTTCTAACTTGAGTTTTTTTTACATTGGTGTTACACATCATTTTGTCACATTAGGCAAATGACCATCGGTTTAGATCTTTCACTATCCATAAATGTGTTCCAAAGCATCCCCTTGCAAGGTTAAAACCCAAACTATCCCAAAGAGAATGAAATTCTTGGATCTCATGTCGCAAAATCCTATTTTTAGCTTCCTACACAGTTCTCTAGTCAAATTTTGTGCATGAGTAGAAAGGTCCATTAGAAACTATGCATAAGTGTGCTATGTCTTACATTGTGTGCTGCGCACATGACTTAACACATGTAAAAATAAAAAGTAAAGTCTAGAAGCATTTTTAATCAAATATTTCCCAACTAACAAGCTTCGAATGGATGCCTATTCAACCTTGATCCCTCCCATCATTGAGCTACCTTCCTCTCTTTTTGGAACCCCTATCCCACCATTAGTGAATCTCATCCCTTGGGAAATGGATCCCAAATTTCCCCCTCTTGGCCTATAAAGCTAACACAAGCCTAAGGATTGAAGAGGACTGTTGGAAGTAGGCTTGTGCTGCAAAAATAAGGTTGGGGGGCTATTCATTCAAGGAGAGGGTTGGATATTGTGAGAAGAGACTTGTAACATCAAGGCTTTTAGGTTTGAAGTTTATTCTCCATTTTATTAATATTAAAGAAACTACTATTCCCAATTATGTCTTCTTTGATATGATTTGTGCTATTCCTTGATCATCCACATAGGTTATGATTGCATATTGATCAATTTATGATATATGATTGAGTAATCAATTCATTTATCTTTTATGCTAAAATTGTATGTATTGATATTATGGTAGTCCAAGGTCCCTTGGATTTCAATTTTCTCCTTGGGTGAGATTGTCTATGCCATGAAAGTGGTTGTATCGACACTCTTTCGTGTGATGCATTTTCCTCACAATGGAAACATTGTGACTATTGACTAGTTTTCATTTGTTAATCTTAATTTGACTACCAACCATCAGACATCCCTGATGTTCCTTATCTGCAAGTGGTATCCACCCCTCCACGGGTTAATTTTGTGGCAACCACTCCCATGTCTCCAGTTAATGATGCAAGCGAGCCCCTGACTCTTTTCTTGACTTCCTATGACTTAGATCTAGTAATTAACATAGGGAACCTTATGGGGGAATTTGAAATGGATTTTCTTACCGCTTTTGATTCTCTTCACTTGTATTCCTTCCAGAGAGTTATTCTTCCTTTTGACAAAGATATATTGGAAGCCATGGTCGTAAAAGTCCCTTAGCATGTGTTTCTTCCAAATGGAAGCCATGATGCAAATACCCATCAATATAGTTCTTTTACTGTGTCAACCTTGTTAAAAAATGAAACAGGTCCCCATGAGGATAGTTCTTTTACTTTTTCAACCTCATTAAAAATTGAAATAGTTCCTTATGAGGATAGTTATTTTACTATGTCAACCTCATTAAGAAAATGAAACAGGGCCTTATGAGCATAGTTCCTTTTCTTGTGTCAAACTGGTTAAAAAATGAAACAAGGTTCCATGAGCATAATTATTTTCCTGTGTCGATCTCGTTAAAAAATGAAACAAATCCTCCCCTAATTGAGTCGAGTCTTTCACCTGATCTCGTAAATGAACCTTCATTTCATCCACCTATTAGTAACCAGTAGTCTACTTAGGCAAGTGAAATGAAGTTCGGGGGCCATGTGCCTATGTCAGTATGTAGGGGACATGAAAACTTATCTCAAGAACAGTTTCCTCTCTGTTTCAAGATTGTGTAAAAAAGAAACCGCTCTCAAGCATAGTTTTTCTCTATTTCAAGCTTGTATAAAAATGAAAAATATTTTGATTACATTTCAGTTATTATTTTCAAGACTTGTTAAACTCATGAAAATCTTGATCTTCTTTTGATAAATTTTCATGCTCATAAAATGTACATGAAAATGTCAAGCTCTTTCCATCTTTTCTTTCTCTTTAATTAAATTGAAAGTCTATGAGATGAGTACATTTTTATCACTTTTTCAAACTTGTTAAAACTTATGAAAATTGAAACCATGGAGTCTTCTTTAAGCCCTTTTCAGACTCCTTAACTATGAAAATTTCGCCAAGTATTTGACTATTCGAACTCGTAAAAGTAAATGAATGGTCATCTATTCAGTATAAGTTTACCCCTTTTACAGACTGAACTAGACTATTTACAAAAAAAGGTATACCTTAACTAATCATGGTTAATAGAGTTCTCTCCTACATTATTTCACCCTTTTTTGGGCTTGAGGGACTCGATTTACAAAAAATCACACTATGGAATTTACTTATTTTTTCTCCTAACTCCATAAAACTGAAAAACACCGAGCTTTAGTTTCTCTGGGCTTGTTAAAATTTTATGTTGAAAGAACTGAATGAGTTCTTTTTTTGTGTCTTTTCCAACTCTTTAGACATGAAAATAACATCAAGTTACCCCTTCACTGGATTCGTAAAAATTAAATAGTGTAGGACTCATTAAGCATGACGAAACCAAACCATTCCTTCCTAGGGCTTGCTAAAAATACTTCGAAGGACTCATCTGAAGGATGAGATTAACAGACAAGCATATGTTATCATCCTCAAGCTTGTAATAAATAAAGAGGTACTTGCCAGTAATGGTGGGGGAAAAGTGGGAAAGAAACTTTGTTTTTCTATTATAAAAGGTAGTATTCCTCTTTTGAACATGACACTCCATCACTTTTTGTGTCTAGCTTGGGAAATCCATTTTCCTCTCAGCTGACCATACCTAATTGAAGTCTTCAGTTGGTTTGGGTATTATTTTTGGATTCAAATGTTGCCAAGTCATAATGTCGTGTCACAAATATGTTCAAGAGAAGTCCAACCTCAGTCAGATTAATTTTCCATTCATAGCTTTCAATGGCGACGACCATTTCTATGTCAGTGATGGATTACTCCAAAATACCTGTTCTTCGAAAATTGACATAAGTTTTGTGTTGTAGGCCCTCCTGCAATGGTTTGCTTCCAATCAACTTCAGCTCATTATCTAGCAAGTTGATCTAGAAAATTTCAGTACCTTAGAGCCTGCATGCCTTAATGGTAGGTTTCCCACCTTCGATGATAGGTTCTCATCACTGACCTTCAATCGAATGATTCAATGTGTTCCACATCAGCACATCTATTCGCACTTCATATATTGTACTGGAAGTAACTTGAGATCCATTGTCATTATTGGTTGTTTCTCTTGCTGATCCAGGTGGATCTCTAAAAAGTACCAGTGACATGGTAAGAAGGCTCAAAACTCAAAGTGGTAGAAACTCTATCAACATGGCATTGGATCGAAGTGCTCATCATCATGATTCCAATGTTGCAAATGACAATCAAATATGAGTTCCTATGAAGAAGTTAGAGCAAGTAAAAGATCAAGTTTAACTTAGACAGGTGGCAGGAGGAAGTGACGTGGAAAAACTCTCAGTGAATGGGGAAGCACCAAGTGGCAGGCCTACATTGGTCCCACATATCGTTGATCACAAAAGGCATAGGTATGCAGGTTGAGGAATTGACCCCCAGCACTATCAGGTTGTGAGTGTGATATCGCAATCGCGGATCGGACGCAAATCAACAGTTTCAAATCAGCCCCAAGCAAGAAAAGTTGCAATGCAATAATCACATATCGCAATCATAGAGGGAATGACATTATAGAATCGACCCTGGCATAGTCAGGTTTTGATGCGATATATTGCAAATGCAGTTCGCAAAAAGGGAGCAATCATATGGAGTACCAACCTTGGTTCCCGCCGATTGCGATTTGTGATGAGGCTTCAAACCCAATATATTATGAACAATTTTTAATAAACTCGTCGGGTCCGTTGTTATCACAGGGTTCCTGTTGTAAAGGCTTAGGTCTGTGCACTGATGGTTCCTGCCAATTGCGATTTGTGATGAGGCTAACTACGTCGATGCATTATTCCACCATTTGAGGTTTAATCCGAAAATAGTATGTGGAATGTTTTTCTATGTTTGACAAGTTTGTTACCGTGTACTATTCAAGGGCCCGAGAATCTCTACCTAAAACAAACCCACCATCTAATACTTTTCATCTGTTGGGAACTACCTAAGATTTGAGGGGTTAACCACCAAGTATATATATTGGATGGTCCACACAGGAGAGGGGAGGAGACTAGCTAATATTTCAGAACATTGTACACAGCAGTAACCTAACCTGGCAACAGGGGTCGAACCTCGCCTTCAGCAGTAGGGAAGTTCTGAGAGGGTGAAAAAAGCCCAATGATCTGAATTGGGTGTTTGGATAGGCATTCTTTCATGATTTTTCACCAAGATTTATGTGGTACTATCTGTTTCTGAAGCTGGGCTCTCCATTCTTCATCCATCTTCCAGCTTGGAGGTATAAGGATTGTAATTAAATTTTTCTTGTACTTTTATCTCTTTTTAATCCACTTAATGAAAGAAGGCCTCCCCACTATTGAGCAGGGCCCGGAGACGTAGTCCAAATGGACGAACTTCATAATCAAATATTTGTGTCATGGTTTCTTAATTATCATGTTATTTTCACATTGTTTTATGTGATTTTAAGTTCCATGGTTAATAAGCTTTGTTTCATGTAATTCTGATGCATCTATAAGTAAAATATATTGGATCAAGTTTGGTATCAGAGTAGGTCTTTGTTGATGCGAATTACATGAGTATATGCTAACCTAGAACAAGCTGCAAAAAGGCGAAGGAACGCTTAAGTCCTTTGATCTCAAAGTAGGATGTGCACAATGAAGAAGAAACATGGAAAATGAAGAAGCTCGTTGGGAAGAGGAACAAAATTTCTATAAGGTATTCTACAATATGGCATAGAAAGTGGACAAGCTGTTTTCAAAGTATGAGAAGGCACTTGGGCATGAGAAGCAAGATGTCAATGACAATAGAACAGCAAATCATGAAGGTGGTGGAGAGGAGCATCCTCCCTCTCCTTCTTCAAGTGATAGTTCTCATCACTCATTAGGGGAGTTTCGAGGTCTAAAATGGGTTGCCTAAGGAAATTGTAAAATAATAGTGGAAATAATAAAATAATATTAGATTACGTCATCAAATTTTGGAAGGCAAACAGAAAAACTATTTTTTTCAACTTCTATTTTCAACTTATCTCCCTATGGTTTTACTGAAATTTTAAGCGGAAACACTTGTTGGATGTAGAATTTGACTCCTCATCCAAGGAGTACCCATGTTGAATACTTTTAATGGACCCTACTACATGAAAAATGATAAATACATGAAAAACACGATTGCAATAACGTTTTTTCATGTATTTATCATTTTTCGTGTAGTAGGGTCCATCGAAAGTATGCAACATGTATACTCCTTGGATGAAGAATTAAATTTTTCATCCAACAAGTACTCCTGCTCAAAATTCGAGTAAAACCTCAAGGAGATAAGTTGAAAATACGAGTTTAAAAAGTAGTTTTATTATTTTATTATATTTTAATCTTTTACTTTTTTACTCCAAAAATGGTGAATCATTCCCCCACGGTTGACATCATCATCTTAAATCCTATTGGTTCTTATAAAGTTTAATTTTGTTATAAACTTTTCTTAGGAGGCCCATTTTAGACCTCAAAATTCCCCTAATGCTAATCGCAATTCCAAACATACATCTAAGAAACCATTCTTCAAGCTAGATGTAAAGTTTGACCTACCCATGTACAATGGAGAGTGTAGTGCGGAAAAACTTAATAATTGTATAAGGAAGATAGAGGTCTACTACTGGATTCAAAAGATCGAAGAAGATGAGGAAAAGGTCCAACTAACATCTCTTCGGCTGAGTGGCACTACTCTCATTTGGTGGGAGAGCAAGTTGCAGAAGGGCAGCAAAAAGTCGGGTAACCTTCTTTCCTCTTGGTCGAGTTTTATTTCTGCATTGAAAGACCAATTTTACCTTTTGGGTTATAAAAAAAAGGCACTAATGGAATGGAAATATCTAAGGCAAGGTAAAGGCCAAAATGTGCAAAGCTTCACTGAAGAATTTCAGAAACAATAATTGAATTTGGGCATCTCATTAGATTCACCCGAGACTGTAACTAAGTATGTTGGTGTGCTACATAGTTACATAAGACACTCATTGTTATTGTTCAAGCCTACTAAAATTGATGCGACCACCGTAAAGGCAATTCATCTTGAAAGTTGAGGCAATAATGACAGAGATGATCAAGCCAAGAAAATACCATTCAACCCGCAACATGGAAATTTCCAAAAGAAAGGCAAGGGGAAGGATAAGAAGACCATCGCAACCAAGAAAGAGGATGTAATAACACCATCTTGCATGCATTGCAAGAGAGAATTTCATAACAAGGACCACTATTCGAAGCTACATTCGAAGTTGAGACCAAATAGATTCAGCGGAAAGTGCAAGCAGAAGACAATGGCAATAATGTAGCAGGACCTTGGATCAAATTTCGTCGATGGCACATTGATCACAGCCATGGGCACAAAAGGTACTCCTTTTGCTAGTAATAATTTTGATTCAATGGCAAGTACTAGTTATCTGAATGAGTCTGTAAGTAATGAGTGAAAGAGAATTGAATTATTCCACATTAGAGTTATTATAAAACATACAAAGGTGGAAACTATGTTCGATTCAGGTTCCCAAGAAAACTTAATCTCAGAGCCTCATCTGAGTCCATACCCACTTGTTTGGGTAAGAGATAAAGCAAACTTAGAAGTAACCAACCAGTGTAGCGCCAGATTTGTTATTGCTTCCAAATTAGTTGATGAGGTAGAGTTAGATGTTGTTCCTTTTTGATATCTTTGGAATTATCTTGGGAAGTTCGTATCTATATGACAGAAAGGAATTTTTCTTTTAGCACGAAAATAAATACCACCTCACGAAGGATGGGGTAGAATATATAGTCAGAGCTCATCATACGAAAGTTAATACTAGCCTTTTAAGTGCAAGACATATTAAATGGTTGGTTAATTCTAGCAAATGGTGCATGCTCATGGTAGTGAGAGTAAAAGAGGCCGAGATGGCTGACGCTTTCAAAGATTGTGATCCTGATCATAAGAAAGAAATGTTTGAAATTATTTTTCACTATGATGGATTGTTTGGAGAATCGAGAAGATTTCCCCCAAAATGGGAAATCCAACATGAGATCCATTTACAACAGGATACTCCTTTACCGAATATTAGCATGTACAGGATGGATTCTATTGAGATTAGGGAGATTAAGAAACAAGTGCAGGAATTACTAAATTAAGGGGTCATCAGACCGAGTTCTTCTCCTTGCGTCTCACCGATCATGTTGGTGCCAAACAAAGACGACACATGGAGAATGTGCATAGACTACAGGGCACTAAACAAAATCATGGTGAAGAATCGATATCCTCCCCCTCGCATTGATGAATTATTAGATTAGTTGAAAAATGTTGTCTATTTTACAAAACTGGATTTGCATAGTGGATATCACCAGGTTAGTGTAGCAGAATAAGACATTTGGAAGACTGCATTCAAAACCAAACAGGGTTTTTTTGAATGGATGGTGATGCCATTCAGACTATGCAATTCTCCAACCACATTAATAAGGGTAATGAATGATCTGTTTAGGCCTTTTCTTGATAATTTTGTGCTTGTATATCTGGATGATATTCTTGTTTATAGTAGGACATGGGATAAACATGTGTGTCTTGTGAAGAAAGTGCTCGATGTTCTGAAAAAAGAAAAATTGTATGCGAAACTGTTAAAGTGTGAGTTTGGGAATACCTCTCTAGTTTATTTAGGTCACATAGTCGGTAATGGGCAATTGAAAATAGATCCCTCTAAAGTAGATGTGATTATGAAGTGGCCTAAGCCCACAGATGTTACAAAGGCCCAAAGATTTTTGGGCACGGTACATTATTAGAGAAGGTTCATTACGAACTTCTCTATTATCGCAGCCCCCTTACACACATTGAAAAGTGTGAAACAGACCTTTTAGTGGGGAGGAAAACAACAGAAATCCTTCGACACGCTAAAAGAGAAGATCAACATAGCAATAGTGCTATCCTTACTAGACCTTCAGTAGCCTTTTTAGATTGAAACAAATGCCAATGGATATTCCATGGCCATTCTATTGATGCAGGAAAGGAAGCATGTATGTTACCATTCAGGTACTTTCTCCCAGGTTGTTAGGAATTATCCCACGTATGACATGGATTTGTACACCTTGGTTTAGAGTGTAAAGAAGTAGAAACACTACTTGATCAGTAAGGAGACCATCATCCATATGGATCATCAGCCCTTACAACACCTTCAATCATAGACCAAGCTTCAACAAGCCCGTTATTTCAGATGGATGGCATTCCTCCAAGAGTTTCATCTAGTAATAAAATACAAGAAGGGCACTAGAAACAAAGTAGCAGATATGCTTTCTCACCCTCCTATTTATGCATCTGTAGTTTTACAAAATGATTCTTTATCATTAGAAGCTTATGCTAAAAAATAGGCTAATGATGATGATTTTAAAGAGATTTATGCAAGGCTGACTCATGGATCGTAGGTGGACAATTATTATTTGCAGGGAAAACTATTGTATCACCTTGGCAAACTGTGCATACCCATTGATGAAAGGGTGCATGTAATCTGAGAGGCTCATACATCTCGTGTCTGGTCATTTTTGGATTGAAAAAACTTTATGTCATTTACAGAGGTTTTGTTTTTGGCCTCATATGAAAAACATTGTCTCTCTTTGTAAAGGGTTGTGTGTTGTGTTCTATTTCAAATCCCTCTAATAGAAAACTTGGGCTCTACACACCACTCCCTATTCTAAGTCGAACATGGGAAAGTGTGTCCATGGATTTTGTAGGTGGTTTTCTTATGTCTAGGAAAGGTCACAACTATTTGTATGTCGTCATGGATCATTTTAATAAAATGTGTATATTAATGCCTTGTAAAGCAGGTAACTACTGAGCAAACTACATATGTTTTATTTTAGCATGTTTGGGTCCATTTTGGGTTGCCCACATCTATTGTGTCAGATTGAGACTCTCGCTTTCTTGGAGAGTTCGAGACCAGCTTGTGGAGAATGATGGACACTAAGCTGAAAAGAAGTACAGAATTTCATCCGTAGAATGATGGGAAGATAGAGGTTGTCAACCGCACCATGGTACACTTGTCACAAGGCTGTTGTGGAAAACATCCCAAGTTGTGGGATGGATAGCTTCCTTATGTGCAACATGCATACAATCGAGCAGCACATTCATCGACATAGAGCTCATTGTTCAAGACATGTTTTGGTTATCGACCAAGGGATCCCTTAGACATGGTCTTTGTGAAAGATGAGGATGGAAATGGACGAGATGATAGGGACAAAGCACATAATTTTATTTAGAGGATATAGGTGATTCATTAGGCAGTACAAGAGCAGTTGGAGAAGAGTCAGGCTCGGTATAAAGCTAGACATGATAAGCACTGAGTTGACCATCAATTTCAAGCTGGGGACAAGGTATGGCTCGACATCAACAAGGATAGAATGAAGGGAGAAGGGAAGAAATTTAGACCCATTCAATATGGTCCCTTCACCATATTGGGAAAGATTGGAGACAATGCTTTTCATCTTGACTTTCCTGCTTATATGCAAATGTACTTAGTAGTGAATGTTGAAAACATAAATCTTTATGAACCTCCATTGATTATGGATACCAAAGAGGTTGCACAGATTCCTAAAGTGGAGGATTTTTCACTAGAGTATCTAGACAAGTTGCCCAAAGATATCATTCTCGAGAGGAAAACTAGCAATTCATGATAGGGAGATGTGGAGTACATTCAAGTTGGCTTCAAAGGAATGCATCCGAGTAAATCTCGGTGGATGGAGAAAGAAAAAGTGAGGGAGCAATTTCCTCACTTGAAAAATAGACTGAAAAGGATTTTAGCAGTCCAAAATATCTTAGTGGGGAGGATTGATACAAGTGGATCTCCAAAAAGTACCTGTGGCATGGTAAGAAGGATCAAAAATCAAAGTGGCAGAAACTCTATAAATGTAGCATCAGATCGAATTTCTCCTCATCCTAAATCCAACGATGTGAATGACACTCAAATCTGATTTCATATGAAGAAGTTAGAGCAAGTCAAAGATCAAGTTTGACTTGGACAGGTGGTAGGAGGAAGTTACGTGGAAAAACTCTCAGCGAATGGGGAAGCACCAAGTGGTAGGCCTCCATTGGTCCTGCATATCTCTGATTTCAGAAGGAAGAGATCTGCGAGTTGAGGAATTGATGTAGGAGCAATCATCTCAACAATATCATTATATTTTAGTAAGACATAGGGATCTTGTGTTTCCAAGGAAGTTGGTTTCCCTAAGTGTGAATTAATGTAATTATTTAGGCTTTTGAGTGATTTTAATGAGAATAGGATTTAATTGAATATTGTGAGACATATTTTTAAATATTCTTGAATGTAAGAGAATATGAGAAATTTAGGATAGTTGAGAGATTGAGGGATTTGAGAATTGATTGTACATCTCATATTAGGAGTTAGTTCATGATTTTGGGGATTAGAGAGGATCCTTAGGGATGAGGAAGAGATTGTAGGATTTTGTTGAGGAGTTTATGGATCTAAAACAGGAATTGGTTTTAGAATCCCTTTGTATGAATGTAAGCCTAAAAGGAAAAATTAGGGAGATAGGTTGGATAGGTTAGCTGGTTAGAGTGTGACTGTGAGCCTACAAGCATATTGTAAAGAAAATGCCAATGAAATTAGAAGATCAGACCTGAGAGAGAAATTGTGTAAATTTTTGTTTATATATATATATATATATATATATATATATATATATATATATATATAGATTAATTCCAAAACTATGTAAGTGTGTGTTTCGAGTATGGCATGATGAATTATGAATGAATCGGAATTTTGTATAACATATGTATGTAGGAAGAGTTCGGCAGAATACACAGAGAGAAGAATGATTCGAAGAATTATAATGGATCTTTGAAACCATTTGAAGGATCAACGTAATACTCTGGAATGACAGTGATCAAAGGAGCATGCGGAATTAAGCTCAGGAGGGAGTCGCACAGCGGAACAGTGGAAGGATGAAGAACCATGAAGTAACCCGAGCCGCAGAGAACCATTGAAGAAATATCATAAAACCCAAGTAAAAAGGAAGAGCGAAGAAGTGAAGCATTAATGCTCAGGGGCCATTGGATCTGGAAGATCAACGGATAGGATCAAGTCACTGAGAACAGAGCCATTACTATCGCATCGCAACATCACAGGAGTAAATGAACCAACTTTAAGTGATTGCTATTTGTGATAAGTGATAGCATCGTTGATTGTTGGATCGAGTGATTGGATCAATGGTGGAGGATTGTTGTGGAATCTCGCATCACAATAGTCCAATGGGAGGAATTAACCTTGGGCCATAAGTAATGCGATATGCGATTGCGATTTCTTATGTGATCGGATTTGATCGCATTGCAAATATTCCATGGTAATGTATCGGCCTTAACCAATGCGACATGCAATGTGGAGTGAGCCCATAAATAATGTGGTATGCGATGTTAAATGGGCCGAAAGGATTTGCGATGTGTGATAGAAGAATGGACCCGAGAAAGTGATGAATGCGGTTTATATTATATTGAAGTCTGGAGGGTTATCGCATATTGGATGCGAAGGAGGAATGTATTAGTGTGACCCGTAGAGAATTGCAATTGTGATAAAGGGAAGTCTCAGGTAATGTGTGAAGGCCGAGGAAACACGACAAAAGGTATGGTTTACGTATGTTGCGATTATTTCTATTGTATGAGATTTATAATAGAAATAAAAGCAATATAAGGGTTTATGGATAAAGACCGTGTATGACCAAAGCTAAGTGTGGGGTTTTAGTTATATGTGCATCAATAAGGTTAAGAAGGTTTAATGTACGGGCATAAAGACTTGTGAAAGGTTTACAAAGATATATAAAGAGCGACGATATAAAGGATTAATCAAGACTTAATGAGGTAGAGTGTAGAGACCTGATGAAGGATGTGAACAAAGAGTTAGACTCTGTTAACTTATGAAATCATTCCACATAAGACTTAAGTAAGGGGCATTAAACCATTATGCATTAAGAATTGAAGATTTAACTCAGCAGAGAGTTAAAATTCCTAGGGTAAAACAGATATGTGCATTTTACATGCACACTGTGGGTATACGTGGATTTTCCTACGTCAAAGTGGTATCAGAGCAGAATTATGATTGAAATGTTTGGTATTAAGGCAGCGCAAAGAAATTTTGTGTGAACATTTCTTGAAAAGAGTTTAGAACAAAGTTATATTCTAAAGGTGTATATACAGGCGAATGGTGATGAAAGTAGGCAAGAGTGATCAAATTTTAATTTGACAAATAGTAAGCACACAAAGGTAAGGTGTAGCAGAATATTAGAACTTGCAGATGCAAGGAGACAGTCTACAATCCATTTGAAGTGCAGGTGAACGCTGGAACAAGATCACGCAAAGATCTTGAATGTGAGATGACATGTTTTGTTTTGATTTGATTTGAAGATTGGAAAATGTATGGTTTTTATATTAACATAATGGTGACAACATAAGGAGGTGAGAAGGTTGCAACAATCTAGAGCGAGGAGTGCTTGAATTGCTTCTAGAGGAAAGAACTAGAGAAATGTTAATAGACTGAGCTCAGAGGAGAGGAGCTTAGTAAGGCATAGATAGCAAGAAGGAGACTTGTTACTACAGAGATATTGTTGCAGATCACAAAGGAAATTCCACAAAAGGATGTGGGTAGAACTGTTGGGTAATGAAGGAAGCTGGTAAGACTTTGTAAGTGAAAGAAGAGGTGGTCAGAACCAAGTATTTCATGGTGATTGAAATACAAGAAGGAAATTGTGTTCTTGAGAGGTACAGATGAGTTGAAGCCTAGAAGGAGTAGAGAGAAGAGTGCTCAAAGGAGGTTCTAGAGATAGAGAACCATAGAGCTTGCCAAAAGACTGAGTATAGAGGAAAGCTTGGTGAGGTAAGTGGCAGCAGCGAGGACTTGTTGTTGTAGAGGCTTTAATGCAGCTCATAGTGAATGAGTGAGTGAGGAACTCATAGCGATGGAGGAGAAATGACTACTGATAGTCATAGCATAGGTTTTGAGGAAGACCATAGCAGAAAAAAGATGAAGAAGGAGGATGCCAAGGCAAATGGCAAGAGGATGAGTCAAGAGGAAGTTGACAAAGAGATTGCTGAGATGAAAGAACACCTCGATGTATTGATGATGATACTAGAGGAAAGTTAGTCGCTGCTGCCACTTACCTCACCAAGCTTTCCTCTATACTCGGTCTTTTGGCAAGCTCTATGGTTCTCTATCTCTAGAACCTCCTTTGAGCACTCTTCTCTCTACTCCTTCTAGGCTTCAACTCATCTGTACTGTTATAGACATTTTTGTGCCTTGCAGCACCAAGCATGAAATGTCCATAAACCAAGGACTCCTAAGTCCCTAAAAGTGTTGTTCTAACCCCAAAAGGAACAAGGTCAACAAATTACAGCTTCTCCCAGAAGTTCTCCACCAGAAACTGCTCAAAATAAGTCAAAACAGGACATTTCAACTGCTCCATTGGCTAGCTGCGTTGCATAGCACCTAAATACACTAGCTAGGTGCGTTGCAACGCACCTAAATGCACTATGAGGGTGCGTTGAGCGGGAAATGACAAATGGCAGTGCCATTCCGCGAGGTGGAAAGACAATGGAAGCTTCCAGAATCTTCTCCTATGACACTTGCCTCACTGAATTCGACCAAGGATGAGTAAGAGGCTCTCAGTCTCCAAGTGGAAGCAAGAACTGACAGAGAGAAGACACTAATCAAATCACAAGCTGACTCATCCTCCTTGCATACATCTATATATGGATCCCTCATCCCAGAGATCCAGAGGCTGGAATTTTGTACATTGCAAGGAATTGATGTTGG
This sequence comes from Pinus tabuliformis, assembly GCA_031772625.1. Classification (NCBI taxonomy): domain Eukaryota; kingdom Viridiplantae; phylum Streptophyta; class Pinopsida; order Pinales; family Pinaceae; genus Pinus; species Pinus tabuliformis. The sequence goes on along the minus strand of CM062816.1, from coordinate 509,566,277 downwards.
TTTTGAGATAGATATCAGAGTATTGGGTGATTTATGCTTTGTTGGAGGTGAAGAGGGGCTTCTTTGCTGGGAGGTTGATGTTGGGTCAGCAATCATCGGTTGTAACTCCTCCTGGATCTTCTTGTATATCAATAAAAACTATTTGAGTTTTTCCTACATGCTTGTGTATCATTGATGCTTGTTACATTTGTATGGTTAGCTTAAATCTGATCCTAAGCTGTTTATGAATATAGATCCATGTCTTTGTATAGTTTTCTTCTTCTGTGATCTTACAGGAACTTGGTGAAGCTGGGAAAGTAAGGGAGCAGGTAGCTGGAAGCTATCAAAGAAGAGAGGGATTGGATCAAAGGATTACCGCAAGACACAGGTCAGTTCTTTCTATCCCCCTCTATCTTTAATTCATAAAGGAAATACAAAAGTAGTTTTCTCTGTTTGTTTCTAAGGCAGCTGTCACACCTTAGTGGGATAGAGCAGTTCTAAATGGACACTTTTCCCGGTAACAAAATGGCGACTCCGCTCGCGACGATTGTCTAATTAGTTTGTTTGTGTATCTTTTTGTTGTTTGTTTCATAAACTTACAAGTAGCATTTGAACTGCATTTGCCATAACAAATGCAAAGTAGACATCTGCTACTTCAATCCATTCACTGGATCTATTTATGATTTGAATAGCTGATTCACAAATGATCTGATTTCCCTTTGTGATAGCTCTTAGACCCTCCTTAGATCTACCCCCTGATTGTGCATTACTGATTGCTTTTACTCAGCCAAAAACCAAAGACTAAACTGCAAACCGTGACCCAGAACCCGGATAGAATTCTCGTTTCTGCCCCAGCGCAGGTACTGTGAAGAGATCCTTCATTTCAACGCACTTCCCAAAAGGGCAACCTACGCTGCAATCCAGTTTCTCTATGTTACAGGTGCGCTGATCAGACTAGCCCTGTGCAGCTGAGGTTCTTGTGCTTCATTCTTTCTAGTTTTGTCTCTGATTTTTGCAGCCTGTGATTAGTATATGTGTCCGTTTAAAAAACCCTTTTCCTTGCTGTAATTCCGCCTCCTTTGTACAAAAGAACTGTAGATGTTTTTGTGTGTTTGTTGAGTCATTTACAGTTTTCCATTGTAAAAGTAGAATAGTCGTACTATCGTCCTTTGATTTAGATCTGTCGCAAGTGTCGATTTCGATCATAGGAGAAAGTTTGATTGATGTTGATGGTCGATTATACTTTTACTTTTGCCTTTGGTCTGAATTTGTGACTTTCTAGTGTCAAAAACGAGTATTTATTTCAAAATCGTAAAGCGTCGTAATCGTCTTTATCTTTTGATTTCGAAAAGAAGCTTGTTTGTGTTTGTCGCTTGAAAGAAAATTCAGATTTGTACATCAATTTTATTTTTAGCATCAATACTAAGAAAGTCAAAAACAAATACATGCACATGTGCATTTGCATATTGACAGTCTGTTTGGCTTGATTTAGGAAAGTGCATTTACAGTGTGCTCTTTGCTCTTTGTGAAAAGATTGTGTCTTTCTTTTCCCCTAGTAGCTAGGATTTTCATTGCAGAAAAGAGATAAAAAGTGTGTTTATCATCTTTAGATTGCATTTTAGGAATTACATCTACATCTCGTGGTGAACCCAAAAGGAAAACTTCATAAGAAAGATCAACTTAAAATAAATTCAATGAATCTAACAACGCTTTGGAACTTAACGCACAACATTTAGAGGTCTAGGCTAGAGACGTATTCCGGCGTCGTAAAGCCTGGTAACTATTGTCCTCACTGATGGTTGGGTGATTCCTCCACTTTGAGACGATAAGTTCCAGTACGGACTTGTGCTCCCACGTACCGTCGAGTATATTTTGGGAGACCCCTATAGGCTTAAATCCTTTATCCATAGGAAGTCGTGTTTGCTGCCCTATCGATCGCAATGCACAGAACAGAACATTCGGGAAGATTGACTGCCGTACCGTAAAAATTATTCTGCAGTTTTGCGATTGGTTTGGTACTCCCTCTACCTAGATCTCCAAAGCAGTCCCTTTCGTTCCTTTTCAGACTCTTTAACGAAAAAGGTCCATCTGAGCACTTGTCACTTCAGGCTCATTAAAAATCGAAGGAGACTAGAGTCATCTTTTGTTTTTTCTCGACTCTTAAAAACTGAAAAAACAAGTTGTGTCAAAGCGTCTAAAAATTTGTTTTAAATGGAATATTCATTACCCCTTTCGTACGTTGATCTTGGGTTGAGAAAATGGAGTCTACCAACCAAGGAATTCCCCTTGGAGGAAATCCTAGTCCCTTCTCCTCTTGGGGAGATGTTGGTGCACCCCATATGGCCACATTGTCGCTTCCAGGACTGACAATTGGTTTGCCTGTATGGCTCTTCTCAACCTCTGTCGTTCAGAACAAATCTATTTCTGAACAATCGAATCAGCAATTAGACGAGTCTAGAGTTGCCCACCAACCTTCTACTTCCTCTAATTCTTCTTCTCCTCCTTCCCCTTCAATTGATGGGGCTGGTAAAGCCAAAAATCAAGTTCCTAAGGAGAAGAAGGAAAAGAAGAAGAAATAGAAGAAGAAGAAGGAGCCAAAGGTGAATGGGGGAAAACGAGTGTCGTCTAATGAAAATCCACACACTGCACCGACCAGGCCTAAATCGACATGTGTCATTTGCAAAGGAGACCACTTTCACAGAGATTGTCCTTGCATCCCTCGGATATTAAGGGACTGGTCTCCTAGATTGCACAACCCGGTGTCGTCAACCTCTGATGGTCATGTTGAAAACACACCGTCGACTAGTGAAAGTGAAGTCCCAGGACAAAAAGGAAAATATAGATTTCCTTGTAAACTATGTGAAGGCGATCATGCCGTTCACCGTTGTCCCTTCTTAGATGAAGCCAAAAGAGTTTTGGATGATCGTCCGGTTTCACCGTTACGACTTCCTCCTGGATATAAAAAACTCTTGTCGAGTCTGTCACTAGTTGAAAATCTGGCTGGCCCGCTCAGGTGGTCGGCTGAAGCGCCTATCCTTGAAGATAAACCATCTGGATCCATACCAGACGAAAGTCAAAAGGTTGAGGCGGCAGTTGACCCGGTCTTGCCTTCAGAGGTTTCATCTTCAGATAATACAATCACTGAAGAGAACAAGGATGACACCGTCCAAATTCTCTTCATAAGCACAGACTCCAACGAACATGGGGGAAATATACCCGTTCCTTTACAGCAGGAAGGAAGTTCGTCAGAGTCGTACCCGACTGTCTATTCGGTCCCACCTCCAAGCAACCTAGTTGTCTCCTTCGACTGGAATCAACTAGGCAGACCCCATTTACCGGCAAGCATACCATTCTGAATTATCGTCCAAATATATAGAATGGTTATGGCTGGTACCATCATAGATGAGGGGGCTTCTGTGAGTATCCTTTCCTCGACTGCTTGGAAAGCGCGTGGTTCGCCATCGCTTTTGCCTGAGATGAGAAATCTGACAGGCTTTGATAAAGGAACCAGTCGAACTTTAGGGATCCTTCCCGATGTGCCCATAACATTGAGAGGAAAAACCGTTCACCTGAACGTAATGGTAGTTCAAGGACCCCTAGATTACAATCTACTCCTTGGACGAGACTATATTTATTGCATGGGAGCCATTGTCTCCTCACTCTTTAGAGTAATGTGTTTTCCGCATGAAGGAAGAGTGGTCAAGCTCGTGGACCAGCTTTCATTCCCCGGATCATACAGAGAAAATAGTCACACACCATCCCTGAATGGTCTTCTCACGCAAGAAATGTCTCAATCTCCAGTCCGTCCTCCCGATGAGCGGGAGTAATTCGGAGGGATATGACTGAAACCCAGGGGGCATGCATCCTGGTCTGCTTCGGCAGGAAAACTTCGGGTATAGGGTAGGTTTCCGCGGGAGAATATGACTAGTCTGTACCCCGTCCGTGATTGGAAGAGGGGTTATTCTAGAACAAGATTCTCTTGTCAAAGTTATGTGAGTTGGTGGGCATCGTCGCTCACCATTGTTTGTTTCAATAGACATCGCCGAAGAAGTGTTTTGTTTGCAGTGTGAATAGAACAATCTTTGGGTAACCTGTAAGAGGTAGGCCTCTCTCGGTAAAACAAATGTTTTGGCGGATAGAAGTAGAGGTAACCTTGAAACTCTATTTTATACCTGGGGGCATGCAAACCTTTTGGAGTGCAAGCAAAGAGAGATTATTTATCTTTTTTTTAGATTAGTCATTACCTAACTTGCATAAAGAAAGGATGTGGGGAAAAACTCTAAAAGTTGTCGTTTTTATATGAGACATTCTTATCATATGACTGGATTAATCGAGAAATGTTACCGCGAGGTTCAAGCTCGTTAAAAAATAAACTCGGACCGAGCAAATGTTTCCACCCGCGTTTAAACTCGTTAAAAAATGAACTATTCCCCGGTAAATAACCACCGTGAATGTAGTACTTCAGCCATTAAAGCCTTGGTCGTGTTTGCACCGTCACCTCCACTTTTACATTGGCCGATCATTCACCTCCATTTGATTGTTTACCCATTTTGAGGAACAGCTGCGAAGAGTGATTTCACTAGCCATCCTTGTGACATTGTCGTGATTGGAAAATTCCAAACCTTACCTGGAATCAGCTGCTACCCATTTTATCACTCGCTCCTCAAAAGACGAGTCTCCTTTAAGCTCTTTTCAACTGACTTGTAAAATATGAAAAGATTGTCGAGCCATTGGCCTCTCCAGCTCGTTAAAGGGATAGGAAGTGCTATCCCTCCTCTAGATTTTAATCTTTTTGGACCTGAGGGATTATTACACAAAAAGATCGAGCGCTTGTTTTGTTCGGCTCGTTAAAACTATCGAAAATTCATCCCTTCTGTATTGTTTTATACTTTTTCAGACTTAAGGGATTAGATGACGAAAAAGGAATTTTGGAGTTACCTTTATGTACCTTTTCAGACTCTCTAAAAGTGAAAAGGACCGAGTTATCTTTGTCGTTAAACTCGTTAAAAATATTAATAATGACAAACTTGTCTTTAGACGAGAACAAGTTTCACTATCGCTAGGCTCGTTAAAACATAGTGATGGGTTTGCCCGAAGGGCAAATTATAGAACAAGCATATGTTATCCTCCTCAAGCTTGACAAACATAAAGAGGTACTGGTCAGCAATGACTGGGGAAAAATTGGGAAGAAAACTCAAAGAATCTTTATTGGTAGCAAATCGCTCTTGAACATGATACCCACTCCGTGTCCGAGTCGGGTTGGGTTGTTTCATTCATCGGTCACATCACCATGGTCATGCCATACCATCCACATTTGGGGTTAATGCTACCAATCCGTCACATAAGTGTCACCGACATGTTCAAGAGAAGTCATCCAGAGAAGTCACCTGTGTCCCACCCACTACCATACATTATACTCCATTCTTTCATGACTGCCATCCTGAACCGTATATCATCAGATTGTTTTCACCTCCATCAAAATCATTTGCTCCATTCTGTGTCATTGATGTGGGATTCATTAAGGCCCTCCTTTGACGGATCACTTCTTGTCGACATCAGCTCATTATCCAAGAATTTGATCTAGGAACACCCCATTCAGTACTTTGAAGCTTGCATGCCTTAATGGCAAGTTTCTCACTTCCGGCGACAGGTTTACATCAATGGCCTTCGACCGAAAGATTTTGCGTGGTGTTCGACGCCAATTCCTTTATTCACACCACGTGAATTGTACTGTAGTACCTTAAGGGTCATTATCATTATCGGTGATTCCTCTTGCGCTTGTTAACAGTTTACATCATTGACTGGTAATCAAGCGATGTCTTTCCATGTTCGACTTCAGAACATTTCTCACATGGATCGACTTGTACTTCGAGTGAAGATTGGATGAGATTGAAGACCCCGGATCTAGTTTCATCCATCTGGGCTGCGATATATATTTATGAAAATAAAGACATTAAATGTACATCATTGCAGCACAGATAATCATCCTACCAAAAAGATGATGGCTCTATCAGAATCATCAGTCTACACTCAGACGATTGTCTGTCCTATGTACATGAAAATGAATTTATAAAGTTGAGCATGGGAATGCCCGCCTCAGCTAGATCATGAAAAACAGTATGAAGATAATGTATTGTATTGTATCTTATTACAGGTCTCCTCCCAGCATTGAAAGAACTTCGGATCCTCATAATAAAGCATTTCACCCGATTAACGACCTCATACTTTAGGGGGAAACTGTTATAGACATTTTTGTGCCTTGCAGCACCAAGCATGAAATGTCCATAAACCAAGGACTCCTAAGTCCCTAAAAGTGTTGTTCTAACCCCAAAAGGAACAAGGTCAACAAATTACAGCTTCTCCCAGAAGTTCTCCACTAGAAACTACTCAGAATAAGTCAAAACAGGATCATTTCAGCTGCTCCACTGGCTAGCTGCGTTGCATAGCACCTAAATACACTAGCTAGGTGCGTTGCAATGCACCTAAATGCACTATGAGGGTGCGTTGAGCGGGAAATGACAAATGGTAGTGCCATTCCGCGAGGTGGAAAGACAATGGAAGCTTCCATAATCTTCTCCTATGACACTTGCCTCACTGAATTCGACCAAGGATGAGTAAGAGGCTCTCAGTCTCCAAGTGGAAGCAAGAACTGACAGAGAGAAGACACTAATCAAATCACAAGCTGACTCATCCTCCTTGCATACATCTATATATGGATCCCTCATCCCAGAGATCCAGAGGCTGGAATTTTGTACATTACAAGGAATTGTTGTTGGTTTTGAGATAGATATCAGAGTATTGGGTGATTTATGCTTTGTTGGAGGTGAAGAGGGGCTTCTTTGCTGGGGGGTTGATGCTGGGTCAGGAATCATCAGTTGTAACTCCTCCTGGATCTTATTGTATATCAATAAAAACTATTTGAGTTTTTCCTACATGCTTGTGTATCATTGATGCTTGTTACATTTGTATGGTTAGCTTAAATCTGATCCTAAGCTGTTTATTAATATAGATCCATGTCTTTGTATAGTTTTCTTCTTCTGTGATCTTACAGGAACTTGGTGAAGCTGGGAAAGTAAGGAGCAGGTAGCTGGAAGCTATCAAAGAAGAGAGGGATTGGATCAAAGGATTAGCGCAAGACATAGGTCGGTTCTTTCTAACCCCCTCTATCTTTAATTCATAAAGGAAATACAAAAGTAGTTTTCTCTGTTTGTTTCTAAGGCAGCTGTCACACCTTAGTGGGATAGAGCAGTTCTAAATAGACACTTTTCCCGATAACATGTACCTCTCAATAACACAATTTTCTTCTTGTATTTCAATCACCATGAAATACTTGGTTTTGACCACCTCTTCTATCACTTACAAAGTCTTACCAGCTTCCTTCACTACCCAACAATTCTACTCACATCCTTTTGTGGAATTGCCTTTGGGATCTGCAACAATATCTCTGTAGTAACAAGTCTCCTTCTTGCTATCTATGCCTTACTAAGCTCCTCTCCTCTGAGCTAGGTTGGGTCTTAAAGAAGAAGCTAGTAAAGTGGCATAAGTTATAGAGGAAGCTACAACAGAGGCAAGTAAGGTGGCTGATGGGAAAACTCATAGAAGCTGAGCTAGAAATGGAAGTGTTTATTTGTGAACCAGAGCAGGGTGAAGTTCTGGGTGAAGAAGAAGGAGTTATTGATGATTTTATGAATTCTTGTACACATGCAGACCAGCAGGAGAATGCAAAACCTTATATTGTTAAATCTAATAATTTTAATGTGATTACAGGTTTTGCAGAGGATGAGAAATATTTTGAAGCTGTCAAAAGTATGGAAGAGTATCTTTCAGAAGGTAAAAACTTTGAATTAAATAATGATGAATAATGTCTCGTGAATGAGGAAAGTAGTGAATTATTGCAACAGAAAGAACTTAGTAATGCATTGATGTTTGAAGCTGTGACAACACAGGAATAATTTCTTGTGGAAGGAGATGAAATTCAGTCTAAAGAACTGATATGTGAAGCAACAGTTGAAATTGTTGAACCTTGTAATTTTCAGATTGATAATTTGTGTATAAATGCAGGAAACATAAGTAATGATGAAGTACTTATGAAGTGTCACAGAGAAATTGAATTGCTGGAGTATTTGCTGGGAAACTTAGAGTATGACAGTGCGATTGCAGAGGAAGGAGTTCATTACAGTGAACAAAATCAAAAAGACATCATTAGAGAAGATGATGTGGAGGAGAGACTAGCTGACAGTCTCATGAATTCTGTTGAGAATTCAAAACAACATACTAATGTGATGACAAAGGAGGAAGAATTAGAGCAGCAAGCTGAATTGTTGCCAAAGGAAGAAAAGGCGTAGAAGCCTTATGATTTTTATTTTAACAATTGTTTTATGAGTGTAGGTTTAGTTGCAGATGCTGGAGGAAATTTGGCACAGGTGAGCAGCCAAATAAAAATGAAAGAAGGAGGATTTGTGGAAGTATTAAATCCATGGAACAAAGATGTTCAATTGTTGAAGAGAATGCTGGATAGTCAGGATTTCATGCAGAAAGGAATAACCATGAAAGAGGGTAAGGATGAAAGGGAGGCAGCAAGAATAAGCGAAGAACAAGTAAGAATTCGACAACTTCAAGAAGGAAAACAGTAGATTGGAGTTAGTAGACAGCATAAACAATGATCTGGAACAAATATAAAGAGGAAGAAGTAAGTGGCAGAATATGGACCAGTCCAAGGATGTGCTGGAAACGAAGATTGAAGAATTATGGCAGCTAATGATGAAATAGTTCATATGGAGGAGATTGATAGTAGCTGAAAGGATGATCAGTCATAGTATGAATCTGATTGATGAGGAGAGGAAGATGGAATAAAAGACAGAAGAAATATAGCAGCAACAAAGGTGCAAGGCATTTGGGTAGTTACAAACTAAAGTTTGGACCCTGGAGGTTTTCTATTAAACTTATCAACACACATGATTTGGAGATCATGACTATTTTCTACTTTGGGAGTCTAATGCAGGAGCAATCAGCTCAACAATATCATTGTACAGTAATACCCATATTCTGTCAATGTTTCAAATCCCAACAGGGATCCATCATCAGGACTACTTTTTAATGTTGATAGTAGAAGAGATAAATTGTCTTCTACTTTCAACATTCAAAAATAGTCTTGATGATGGATCCCTGTTGGGATTTGAAACATTTACAGAATATGGGTATTACTGTGGATTCTCCAGTTACTAACTCAGAAAATATAAACCACATATGTCTAAAATCCAATATCATTGTATTTTAGTAAGACATATGGGTCTTGTGTTTCTAAGGAAGTTGGTTTCCCCAAGTGTGAATTAATGTAATTATTTAGGTTTTTGAGTGATTTTAATGAGAATAGGATTTAATTGAATATTGTGAGACATATTTGTAAATATTATCGAATGCAAGAGAATATGAGAGATTTAGGATAGTTGAGAGATTGAGGGATTTGAGAATTGATTGTAAATCTCAGATTAGGAGTTAGTTCATGATTTTTGGGATTAGAGAGGATCCTTAGGGATGAGGAAGAGATTGTAGGATTTTGTTGAGGAGTTTATGGATCTAAAACAGGAATTGGTTTTAGAATCCCTTTGTATAAATGTAAGCCTAAAAGGAAAAATCAGGGATATAGGTTGGATAGGTTAGCTAGTTAGAGTGTGATGGTGAGCCTACGGGCATATTGTAAAGCAAAGGCCACTGAAATTAGAAGATCAAGCCTGAGAGAGAAATTGTGTAAATGTTTGTTTATATATATACAGAGATTAAATCCAAAACTGTGTAAGTGTGTGTTTCAAGTATGGCATGATGAATTATGAATGAATCAGAATTCTGTATAACATATGTATGTAGGAAGAGTTTGATAGAATACACAGAGAGAATAATGATTCAAAGAATTGTAATGGATCTTTGAAACCATTCGAAGGATCAATGTAATACTTTGGAATGACAATGATCAAAGGAGCATGCAGAATTAAGCTCAGGAGGGAGTCGCACAGCGGAACAATGGAAGGATGAAGAACCATGAAGTAACCCGTGCTGCAAAGAACCATTGAAGAAATATCATAAAACCCAAGTAAAAAGGAAGATCGAAGAAGTGAAGCATTAATGTTCACGGGCTGTTGGATCTAGAAGATCAACGGACAAGATAAAGTCGCTGAGAACAGAGCCATTAATATTGCATCACAACATCGCAGGAGTAAATGAACCAGATTTAAGTGATTGCGATTTGCGATAAACGAGAGCGTCATTGACCGTTGGATCGAGTGATTGGATCAATGGTGGATGATTGCTGTGGAATCCAGCATCGCAATAATCCAATGGGAGGAATTAACCTTGGGCCATAAATAATGCGATATGTGATTGCTATGTCCGATGCAATCAGAGGTTTGATCGCATCGCAAATATTCCATGGTAATGCATTGGCCTTAACCAATGTGACATGCGATGTGGTGCGAGCCGATAAATAATGTGGTATGCAATGTTAAATGGGCTGAAAGGATTTGCGATGTGTGATAGAAGCATGGGCCTAAGAAAGTGATGAATGTGGTTTATATTATATTGAAGTCTGGAGGGTTATCACATATTGGATGCGAAGGAGGAATGTATTAGTGTGACCCATGGAGAATTGTGATTGCAATAAAGGGAAGTCTCAGGTAATGTGCAAAGGCTGAGGAAATGCAATAAAAGGTATGGTTTACGTATGTTGTGAATATTTCTATTGTATGAGATTTATAATAGAAATAAAAGCGATAAAAGGGTTTATGGGTTAAGACCATGTATGACCAAAGCTAAGTGTGGGGGTTTAGTTATATGTGCGGCAATAAGGTTAAGAAGGTTTAATGTGCAGGCATAAAGACATGTGAAAGGTTTACGAAGATGTATAAAGAGCATCGATAGAAAGGATTAATCAAGACTTAATGAGGTAGAGTGTAGAGACCCGATGAAGGATGTGAACAAAGAGTTAGACTCTGTTAACTTACGAAATCATTCCGCATAAGACTTAAGTAAGGGGCCTTAAACCATTATGCATTAAGAATTGAAGATTTAACTCGGCAGAGAGTTAAAATTCCTAGGGTAAAATAGATATGTGCATTTGACATGCATATTATGGGTATACACAAGTTTTCCTATGGTAGGAATCACCCCCAGCACTATCGGGTTGCAATTGCGATATCGTAATCACAGATTGGAGGCAAATCAATAGTTTCAAATTAGTCCCAGACAAGAAAATTTGTGATGCGATACTTACATATCGCAATCATAGAGGGAATGGAATTACATAATCAGCCCCGGTAGAGTCAGGTTGTAATGCGATATATCACAATTGCAGTTCACAAAAGGGGAACAATCATATGGAGTACCAACCCCAGTTCCCGTTGATTGCAATTTGCGATGAGACTTCAGACCTGATATATTATGAACTATGTTTAATAAGCTCGTCGGGTCTTTTGTTATCACAAGGCACCTATTGTAAAGGCTTAGGTCTGTACCCTCATGGTTTATGTTGATTCCGATTTGTGATGAGGCTAACTGCGCTAATGGATTATTTTGTCATCTGAGGTTTAATGCAAAAACAATATTTGGACTATTTTTCTATGTTTGGTAGGGTTGTTACCGTGTACTATTCAGGGGCTTGAGAATTCGTGCCTAAAACAAACCCACCATTTAATACTTGTCATCTGTTGGGAACTGCCCAGGAATTGAGGGGTTAGCCACCAAGTATATATATTGGACGGTCCACACAGCAAAGGGGATGAGACTGGTATATAGTTCATAACATTATACGCAGTAGTAACTCGACCTAGAAAAAGGGGCCAGAACCTCAGCTTGAGTAGCAGGGAGGTTTGAGAGGGTGCAGAAAGCCTGATTATCCGAATTGGGTGTTTGGATAGGCATTTTTGTACGATTTTTTGCCAGGATTTTGGTGGTATTGTCTTTTTCTGAAGTTGGGCTCTCCATTCTTTGTCCATCTTCGATCTTGGAGGTAGAAGGATTGTAATTTAATGTTTCTTGTACTTTTATCTATTTTTATGCCACTTAATGAAAGAAGGCCTCCCCACTATTGATCAGGTCCTAGAGATGTAGTCCAAATTGGATGAACTCTGTAATCAAATCTTTGTGTCATGGTTTCTTTCTTATCATGTTATTTCCACATTGTTTTATGTTCTTTTATGTTCCATGGTTAATAAGATCTATTTCATGTAATTCAGATGCATCTATGAGTAAAAGGCGTTGGATCACTTGCAATTGTTAAAGGTTCAAATCATGGACCACTAATCAAGTGGTTTCTACCATGTTCAACTACGAGACATTTACTTGCATGGTTAGATTCATACTACAGATTGAGCTATGGAGATCAAGACACTATATCTATTTTCATACATCTAGGCTGCATGGAGTTATTAAATATCCATGATTGTAAACATAAATCCATTGATGGTTTCAGCCATACTATGTCATTTATTTACATGGATCTTCCAATGTATTTTTATATTGGTTCTTTGAGATACTTATGCTATGAGTATGGAATGCCTAACTCAAAAATGATTATATATTGCATTGTAACATTTAATTGATTGTTTTAGGTCTTTGACTGCAATCTCTAACCCAAATCTTGGCATGATAAAGCGCTTCAATCATCAAACATCTCTTCTGACTTTTCACTTTCGGGGGAAATTTGTTACGCGTCATTTTCTCACATTCGGAAAATGACCATTAGTTTGGATCTTTCGCTATCCATAAATCTGTTCCAAAGCATCCCCTTGCAAGGCTAGAACCCAAACTATCCCAAAGAGAATGAAATTCCTCAATCCCATGGCTCAAAATCCTATTTTTAGCTTCCTTCACAGTTCTCTATTGCGCATACGTAGAAAGGTCCATTAGAAATTGTGCATAAGTGTGCTATGTCTTACACTGTGGCATGCACACATGAATTAACACATGTAAAAATAAAAAGTAAAATTATAGAAGCATTGTTAGTCAAATCTTTCCCAACTAACAAGATTTGAATGGATGCATTTTCAACCCTGATCCCTCCCATCATTGAGCTACCTCTTTCTCTTTGTGGAACCCCTATCCCACCATTAGTAGATCTCATCCCTTGGGAAATGGATCCCAAACTTCCCCCTCTTGGCCTATAAAGCTAACACAAGCTTGAGGATTGAAGAGGATTGTTGGAAATAGGCTTATGCTACAAAAATAAGGCTGGGAGGCTATTCATTCAAGGAGAGGGTTAGAGATTGTGAGAAGAGAATTGTAACATCAAGGATTTGATGTTGTAAGTTGATTCTCCATTTTATTAATATTAAATAAATTTTTCTTTACAATTTATGTCTTATTTGATATCATTTGTGGGATTCCTTGATCACCCACATAGGTTATGATTGCATATTGATCAATTTATGATATATGATTGAGTTAATTAGTTCATTTATCTTTTATGATATATACTAGATGCTTTGATCTTGTGTATGTTTATGTCTATGCAGATTTCCTTTAGGACATCATGGAGAAGCTTTTGGAAGCACTAGAAATATCTATAAAGCATCAAGGAGAATCAAATGGTCAAAAGCTCTGAAAAGGACTTCATCATGAATTTCAATTAAATGGTAAGTGACCTCTCTCATATTGTTTTTTTCAGTCAATCATAATCTAGGGAAAGGTAGAAATTATTTATTATTTGTTACTATAGTTCTCTAAGGTCTAGGGAGATCTCCCTTATCCGCAAGAGGGATTGGTCCACCTAAAAATTGGGACCATATACCACTGTCCATAGATGACTATCTATATAGTGGAATGAACTATCAGCGAGATCCTAACTTAACACTTCTGCTAGGACAAGCGTGGGGTCTAGATGGTAAGTCAAAGCTGTTATATATTTGATGCATTTAAAGTTTAATAAATATGTGTATATGGTACTAATTTCTACACATTGTGGTATGCAGATATAGCATCGATGAGGCCAACATGATATACAAGACAAGCTGCAGTGCCTAAGGCTATAAATTAAGGTGGTTCAACATCACAGCAAATATGAGGTAATGATGCTCTAGTGGAGGATCTCGATCATAAGTTTGATGTGCTATGACCGGGGTGATAGAGCATGGGTAGAATGAGATAGAAGATCGGTATACAGATGAGTGCACTGGTCATTCCTCAGAGAGGCGAGGTATCATGAGGCACACTTCTATGTCTAGTCAGGTAGTGCGAGACTTACAGGTTGGGGATGGAGCCATTGGCTCGGGAGCCTCCAGATGATAGTGATTAGGCATAGGGATATGTGGGTCCCCACTATAATTTTGTTATAACTTGTGAATGAGAATGTCAGATTTATTTAGATGAGTGGACTCCAAACACTATATGTTGGATATTATGATACATAATATGGTTATGCATATTTTTGTGACGATTGTGGTTCACCATTTGTTTATGTTATGGATGTATTCTTGTATATGCATGTGATAAATGCCAATCTAGAATGTTATTTTCAATGGTATCTACATAGTGATTTTGGGCTCTAGGAACATGATTGAATGTAATGGATTCAAATTCATGTGCCAAAATCTTAACTCGTAGATATTTTCTAAATAGGACAAGATTACACACATGATAAACGTCATTCAATTGCATGAAAAGTAGCAAGAAATCAAGACAAACATGAAGGTGAAGGATGCAATGATCAAGGGAATCGACTAAAAAACCTATGACAACATCATATTCAACCTAGTTATTGGTGGTAGAACCAATGCAAATGCCATTGGAGTGGACTAACGAATGCAAGGGGGTAAAAATGGCCCAAGCTACCAAGGCTAGATACCTAGAGAAGTGACTCGCACCATCAGCATAACTGATATGAGGTCTGGATGAGGGATCAATATGAAAGACGCAAGAAGAAAATGAATGAGATGTTAGGGGATGCAAGCTACCTAAATACAATAAAAATAAAAATATACACGCATTTCAATGGGAAATTCTATCGGTAAAATTTCTTGAGGTAGAGTGCATTGCGAGGGTTAGGAAGGAATTCTCCTTCTGGACCCTCTAAAAGGTATGCCCATTTTCCCAAACACTTACGAATGATGTAAGGTCGTTTCCATAACGGTTAAAACTTCCCATGCCCCAGGACATCATGGGCTTGGTCATAGAAGAGAACAAGGTCGCCTTCATGGAAGGTACGAGGGTGGACTTTGTGGTCATATTGAGCTTTGGTGTGTTTTTTGGCCACTTCAATAGTTTGCAATGCAACACGGGGGTCTTCATTGGAATGCTAGGATGATAAATCATTTTTCTAGAGGTTAAGTTTCGGGGAGGAGTTCGATGGAAAGGTGGAGGGAGGGGATTATGCACTCAATTGGTAAGACTGCCTCCTCTCCGAAAACGAGGTGGAAAGGAGTGAACCCAGTGATAGTTTTGACAGAAGTACTATATGCCCACAAAGCAGGGAAGAGCATAAGATGCAAGTTAGTCTTGTGTTTGTTCACCATCTGCTGAAGCATAGTTTTGAGGATTTTGTTCACAAATTCAACTTGGCCATTGCCTTGGGGGTAGTAAGATGATCAATATTGGTGTTCAAATCCCAAAAAAGAGGATAGTTCACGTTGGATCTCATCTTCAAAGTGTTGGCCATGGTCAGAGACAAATTGTTTTAGAACCCCAAATTGAGCAATAACATGGTTAAACAAAAAGAGGGTTGCAATAGTCGCAGTGTTATTGAATGTTGGCATGGCTTCAACCCATTTGGTGAAATAATCGATGGCCACAATAATATACTTATGGTTATTAGCAGATGGGGGTTGACACTCCATAAATTCAATAGCTAATTTATAGAAAGGACTAGATACAATGATAGGATGGAGGAGAGAAGATGGAGCTCATGCCTTAGGGGCATGTAATTGGAAATTGGGATAGTGTTTTACTGCCTCAATGCAATCGCTAAAGAGAGAAGGAAAAAAATAATCGGTGCACATGATTTTATAGGCAGTGGTCATTCCGAAGAGGTGACCACCACAAGCATCACCATGGCAGGCATCGAGCACTTGCTTAGCTTCATCATGGGTGAGACAATGACGGAGGATAGTGTCGACACCACGACGATAAAGATCATCACCAATGAGGAGGTAGTGTGGGGCTTGATGTCAAATACACCGTCGATCGTCATGAGTGAGATGTGGGGTGAATTTATGGGTTCACAAATAGGTAAGCATGCTGACATACCAAGGATCATCTAAGCTAATAGTGAACAAGTGTTCATCTGGAAGATCATCATTTTCCGGTGGATCAGGTGTACCAATGGGAAAATTAGAACTAAATTCAACAAGGGCTAAACCTTTCTTACTCTTGGGTGTGAAAAAATTAAGATCAAATTCTTGAAGGATGACGATCCAATGGGAATACTTCTCATTAATGATCTGTCGACTCAACAGGAAGGCCATTGGTTTAGAATTGGTCACAACTTTAGTGGTACACATAAGGATATAATGACGAAGTTTTTAAATAGAGAACACAACATCCAATGCCCACTTTTCTTCATGTGAATAGGACACTTGGGGACCATTAAGGTTCTTACTGAAAAAATAGATGACATGCTCATTTCCGGAACCATTTTCTTGGATTTGGAACCTAGCAACTGAATAAGCATACATATAGATATACAAGATGAAATCCCTCTCAAATTCAGGTTAGTTGATCAAGGGAGTGAAGTGAGAGCATGTTTGAGGGCATAGAAATACTATTGAGCTTGGTCATCCCAAAAAAGTGGAATGTTAGATCAAATAAGTCTAAGAAATCCATGGGAAGTGGTGGCATAGTCAGGGACAAACCTAAGAAGAAATTTGGCTTTGCCTTGGAGGCTTTGCAACTAGTGAAAGGTATCAGGAGGAGGAAGTTCGAGAATGGCTTGAACTTTAAGAGGGTCAAGAGTGATACCATCTTTGGACACAATGAAGCCCAAAAGTCGGCTAGAAAGAATGCAAAAGACACACTTAAGGAGGTTGAGGTAAATGTTATACTTCTGACATCGAAGGAAAATGGTATGCAAATCATGAAATGTGTTGCGATCGAAGCTTGGAATGAGCAGTGAGATCATCTAGATATGCAAGGATAATAGGATCCAGGTTGTGGAAATAGTAAGACATGGCATGCTGAAAAGTGGCCCCAACATTTTTTAAACCAAAAGGCATGACCTAATAAGTGAAATTTTCCCACAAACTAGTGAAGGCAATTTTAAGATGATTGGCATAATGAATACATATCTGGTTATACATGGAGAATCAATCCATAAAGGAAAGAACCTCATGCCATGCACACTTGTCAATGATTTTGTCTATGAACGGTGTGGGAAAGTTGTCTTTGGGACAAGCTTTGTTCAGATCGTGAAAGTTCGTGAAAACACAAATGGTGCCTTGTTTCTTTACAACGGTAATAGGATTTGACACCCATGTGGTGTATTCAATAGGATAGATGAAACCATCCCACTTGAGATTATCAATTTCAGCTTTGATAGCTTCACATTTGGAAGGATGGATAGGCCTTTGCTTATGGTAGACAGGGGTGGCATCAAGCCAAGTGTCAATGTGATCTTCAACAATGGGGAGATCAAGTCTGAGAATTTCAGAATAAGACCAAGCAAAAACATCATGAAATTATTTGAATAACTTAGTGTAACAATCAATTTCTATAGGGGTCCATTGTGCCCCCAAAATGATATTTTCTTTGATCCCTGGTTTATTTGAAATGTTGATTTTGATGGTAGGGGAAATTTTAACCATATTTCCTTCTGCAAAAGCATCTGGTGCGGGAATGGGATTTTTAAACCAATTGAATTCACCATGGATGAAGTCTTTAGACTCCACACCATATTGGTCACGGGTTTTCTGTGGAAGGAAGTACGCACAATGGTGAATATCATCCCAAGGATAATCAAGGGTGGTCATGGATTCCATGATATCTTCATCAAAATGGAAGATGGGGGGATTGGAAGAAGAGAGACCACATTATGAAGAGGTGCTACCTAAGGCATCTTCATGAGAGACAAGTTTCACATATGCATCATCAAGGTTGGGAGATAGGTGACTAGTAGATGTGAAATCTATTGATGTTGAGACTGAAATGTTTGTTGAAGAAAGTTCAATAGAATCACAATAGGTGATGTCTAGGGAGTCCCAATATATCGATCCCATGGATGACAACAAGTAGAGAATAGGAGTAGTACTATCTATCATCTCGACATAAGGGGGAGGGATCACAATGGGTGGTTGAGAGATCTCCTACTCTGACATAGGAGTGGGACCAGAACCCGTAGGTAGAGAAGAGGTGGAATCACTATGAGTGGCCTCTAATTTTCAAAGCACTTGAAGTGCATCAAAAAATTCTTTGATATGGGAACAATGGTGAGAATAATGCCCATAATTAGCACACAAAGCATAGGGGTAATTTGTGCGTAATGATCTATTCTTATTAGGTGACTCGGGTAAGGCGACATGGACCTCAATAATGTTAGATATAGGGAATATATGAGAGACCACATTATTTATATGAGGTTCAGGACAATTATTGGTGGCATGACCAACAACATCACACAAAGCACATGGAGGAGTAGGCTTTGGCGGCTTAGGAGGAGCTGGAGTTGGTTGGGGTGCCTTTCTTTATTTTCCTAGGCTTTTCCCCCCTCACCATATGTTTTCAAAATAGGGGTAGGTTCTTGTTGAGGTTGCTCAGAAACTGAAAAAAAGGAAGGGATAGGAACAACATGTTGAACTAGGGTCAAAGAAATGTAAGGTTTGAGTTGATAAGGGGGAGTGTTTGTGGGAGGATCAATGTACAAGACTGGGATCCCCAAGGTAATGTTACAAAAACTCAATGTAGCCATGATAGGAGTAGAATAAAATCTTGCAGGTGGAAATAAGAATGGTATCTGACTGGAAGAGTAATGTCCTGGGTGAACGACTCTAACATGATTAAGACCCAGGGGAATGGTTCCATGAAAAAAAGGACTAGGAGAGATACCAACGAAAGGAAAATGACCTTGAGGAGTAATACCTGAAGGCTGGGTTTAGTTGGGAACAACATATTGCAAAAATTTTGGCTGTTGTGAAGGCATACCAGACTGCTTTTGGGTGGCCTGTTATGCTTGGAGCATGCAAACACTAGATGAGCGAAGCTCAGAAGGAGTAGGAGTTGGACCATAATAAGTAGCAAGCAAGGTGGAATCTTTGTAGACTCCAGGAGAGACATTGGTTAGGGATGATATAGTCTTATTTCTAGTCATTGATGAGATAGTGGATTGTAGTGAAGTCTGAGACTTAGGATCGTAGTACGTCAGTTGATCGATAGTGACAATCTTTCCATTATAAGGGAAGCACATATAACAGAAAACCGCAGATGCAACAACTAACATAGCATAGGTGTAACTATGACCCAAGAGGATGTTATAGTCTAGTGGGGCATCAATGACCTTGATTTCAATAGAGACTGTCTTGCTGGCAATAGTGATAAGAAAGTTGTGATATAAGCCAAGGGGCTGAGAGGGATGATTTTCCCAACCACAAAGAGTTATGGTGGAAGGAGACAGGTCAATTGAACCAAGTTTCTTTCAAACACTAGTAGCCATCACAAAGGTTGTGGCACCTTCGTCCATGATACAACACTAAACAATGGATTTTCTTATGGAGACTGGGATTTGAAATGCAATGGATGAAGGAAGGATGGGATGTTCCTATTTTTCAATGTCAAAGACAATCATACAATCGTCAAAAGGATCCACAACATCCAAAGTAAAGAGTAGAGTTGTCTGTGGGGATGGGCATGTCTAGAGGATTTCCAGCATTGACATGGTAGTAGGAGACTGCACCAAATCATCTACTATGTTATAGGTATGGGCGACTTTAGGAGAAGCAATGTTTCGATGTAATGGACCTTTGGGGATTTTGGGGATAACCTCTACCATAGGCGGAGGGATATGTAAGGTACCATTTGATGACGATAGAGGCTCAATGGAAGCTTGCGGTTGGGACTAAGTCATTGACTTAGTAGGTGTCTTGTCATATTGGCGTGATTGATTCTGAAGGTTGACTTGTTCAATATTGGCTTCATTGGAATTCATCATAAGAATATGATAATCGTTGTGACTAAATGGTGGAGGTAGGGGAGTTGCATGACCTTGTGTAGGTTCAGTAGTGAGATATCATTGATGAGGAAAGGGATTGGTAAACACAGTCAGTTTAGATGAAGTAGGAGGAGGAGGAGGAGGAGTTGTGGGTTGTGGTCCTCTAGAAGCAACCACTTGAGATTCCCATACTCGATGCATATGTTGTAAAAGGGGACACTCATGAGTATAATGGCCATATACACCACAATAGGCACAAGGTTTTTTCATACAAAGAGCCTTGTTTTGCTTGGGTTGTCCGCCCTGTTGTTGGGTTGTGGGATTAGGCTGGTTTCCCTAAGGTGCATTAGGTGGTTAACCTTGGTTACCTTGATTACCTTGAGATTGTTGGTTCTGGTTACCTTTCAAATTTCATTTTATTGGGGTTGGGGGGATTGGTTGCTCTTTGCTGAGCATACACTTGACCTTGTTGAGGAGGATGTTGTTGTGGAAGAGGTGGAGGAGGCATGGGGGTTTGGGGTGCTAGTGCTGATGGTGATGCAGCACTCGGTAGTGCATATGGATTGTAAGGAGATGGGGAAATATTAGGATAGACAGGTGGAGTAAAATATGGCCCTGGCATCTACTAATGCAGATGGGGATATGCATATGACATGTTGGAACTTGTATAAGTGTTTTCATGTGGAAGAATGGGGGGGATAGGTGTAAGAGTGGCTGGTCCCCCCCAGGGTTGACCATAACTCATCGGAGGTGGAGCATATGGTTGAATTTGAGGGTGTGAAATGGATCCAGTGATAGCATCAGTGGCATCATACTCCCCCAATGCATTAGAAATGTTAGGCCGAGGTAGATCAAGAATGAAAATATAAACATAACCTGATTAGGCGTAGATCAGGTCAAATTTAAAAGCTACTTGGACCGCATATTCCTCATATTGAGGGAAGTGAAAAGAGACATCTTTAGATATGGGAGGGAAAAGTGATCTAAGGAACCAATCCATATAGACACGGTCTTCGAATTCAGGAGCTTTACATATGCTCCTCCTTCTATGCCATTCCTGAACGTGGTCAGATAGGTGAGTGGCAGATGTTTGACAAAAAGAATTCAATAGTTCGGTACCAATGTCATAACAGAGAGGTAATTGGAAATAGACTAGAAATACTTTGCCAAGAGTTGTGAAAGTGGAATTAGTGGCTCTGGGTTGATCGAAATACCACTTAGCAGCAGCTTGAGTAAGAATGCATTGGAAAAGGTGAAGACGGATGGAGTCTTCAGTGATAGAATTGGATGAACACCATATATGGAATGAGAGAACATAATTTGTGGGATCTTCTCCAGGATTACCTTTGAACTTGGGGATGTCAGAAGGAAGCCTCGTAGGCATAGATGGCCAGTTGGGGTCATGGAGAAGAGGATCGTTGATGAGCTGGCTGAAATCAAGGAGACTCAAACTAGCCATAAAAGGAAAAAATGGAGTAGGAGTGACCAGACCGATGAAGGTTTCGTTTGTGGGGTTACCTTGTTAGTACCTAGGTTACCACCTTGGTTTCCTCCACCCATGTTATTTCCTGACATGGTGACAGTACGGGGTTGAGAAGACTCAGAATCAAGGGAAGAACTAAAAGAATAAGTAGAACTAGAGTCAGAATGAGCACTTGATGGAGGACTGGGAGGATGGACTCTAACTCGATGGGGAGGAATAATATGTCCTAATGGAAACCGAGCGTGAAAGCCTCGAATTCTCTGCGACAAATGCCTAGGGGGCACAATGATGTCAATACAATGATGACCTTAAGGACTAAAAATAGCAAAAAATAACAAGAAAATACCTATTGTAGTGTTGTCAAGTGTAAACTAACTACAGTAATGGTGTTATTATAATACAAGCAAGCACATCATATCAAATAAAAATACCTCTACTCTATAGGTGGTGTAAATCCTCAAACAATCCTAAATCTACTATTTCACATGACCTTCTAAAGAACTTCTTACTTGACAAATTATGATCCCCACAAGCAGAGTTTTCCAGAGAAACGTAGGGTAGAGAACCAATTGCTTCCCATAGCCAGTCAGATATGGTGTTTTCTAAGATTGGTCACTATGGTTACCTTCCTCCGACGGGGGTGGTTGAGTCTTAAGCTTCTTAGTGATCAGCCACCATATGGGATTCCCTACCACAGGTTGGGTATCCCTGAGGATAAACACTCGCATGATGACCTAGCCTAACCCCCTGTGAATCGGGTTTTTGACGCACTTTGGATTTGGACTGTGGGATGGTGAAGGATTTTATAATCCCTAATATGTCAAATTCTATGTCTCAATGTGAGCGATCAATGTGTTATTGGAATCCTATCCCACTGATCCTACACCCAAACTACATAGATTTTTTGGCCTTGGTTGCCTAGTAGGATTAATCTATGTATTTTAAATTATTAAGGTGCAGTGTTTCAAGTCTTAGCTTGGAGATGTTAACCAAGATCACATTTGCTTAGGGTGTGAGTGTGTCAAAATGATTTGTCGAGTGGATGAGTTAATTTAGCATGTCTTATGATGCCATATGCTACTAAAATTAAAGTGCTAAAATACTATAAATAATGTTGAAAAGGAAAAAAAAAAAAACAACCAATCAAGCACATGAAACCCCACCCAAAAAGGTTATCAAGAAGCTAAGTAAGAGAAGAAAAACAAGCTACTCAAAGACATATAAATTATCGAAAAGACCTAATGTCAAAGGGATTGAGATCTAAATGCACCAATCTATTGTAAATGTTGAAGACACAATAAAAATCAGAGGTGAAAAATGTTGTAAAGGATACATATGAACCTCCAAAACCTAGGATGCTCATGGGGATCCTAAAGGGGAAAGGAAAAATCCAAACTCTAAAGGGAGAAAATTTCAAAGAAACCTATCGACAAGTGCTATAAAATAGTGGTTCTGACTCTGAAAATTAGTGGATGAAAAATGTTGAAACGCTAGACTCCTCACCCAACCAATCTCTTCCTAAAAACGGGGAGGTGTACTCTAAACCCTAGGGGGCTTTTTACTTCGTCAAAGAGAAAAAATAAGAGAATTTAGGCCTAGGGGAGACTAAAATTGAGAAAATAAACTGTTCCCTGTCTACACACAACACTCTTAGTAAGTCTGAAAGTTTTTTTGAAAAATTCTCAGAAAAAAAATTCAAAACGCATGAACTGATCTGGAAACAGTGGAAATCATAAATAACTAGCCAAAAAGTGCACTCTAGAATGCATATTTGGGGATGAAAAGTGTGTTTTTCTCCTGGGAATCTTGGTTAGCAGATCTCACAAAGATTTTGTCATCTCCTACTCGACTAGTACCTGTGACTTGTCGAAAGAACCAAAAAACCACCAAAATCCGAAAATTGGACAAAAAAAGAAAGAAAACTATAAACAAGAACTGAGAGGCTATAAATAGCTATAGAAAACCTTGAACTTTATTAAAACTTCAATCACCTAGGAACAAGATTACTACACCAGTGGAGTCGCCATTTATTAGTATGAAATTCTTTGAAGGTGTACAAAAAACACTTCACTTTAGTCACTGGAGAAAAATGACCCTAACAACAATTTGTGGTTGTTTATGTTTCAGATCTGCGATAATAAAATGAGAAAAACCTGCAACAAAAAGATATATGTGATCCAAAACAATACATATCTCATAACAATATATATCCAATGTAATAGCCCAATATAGAAATACTTTTGAATGAATAATAATCTTTATTGATAATGCCTGGTGAAGGAGATCTACAAAAAGGGTCTAAAAATCCCCCTCCTTGAGACGAGTTCTTTGATGTCCTTGATGCTTAAGTAATCGATTCTCTCTCTCAATATGTGAAAAACCCAAAACAGTGTGTAGAACTCAAGTGGGAGCTCAAATGAAAGAAGACGATAGTGGTGACAATGATCATGATCATGGTGGAGAATGAATGGAAAACCCTCTTATTTATAACAAAGCATTGGGTTGATCTCGACAATGGAAAATAATAAAATAATATCGACCAAATCAATATCTAAACATTAGGAATACTTTATTATATTTTTTGGAGAAGGAAAAGATATTTAAAATGGTCAAATATCTTTATTTACAAATAATTAACACATAAAATGATCTATTAATTATTTCGTGAGGATTAAGAATGGTGTGAAATTGAAATAATTACTAAATAGTGATTTAACAATTATTCCAATAATATAATTAAGGAATAATAAATAAATAGTGATTTATTTAATTTTTCCTATATTTAGTCAAATGTGACAAAGAATAATTATCAAATAATGATTTAATAATTATTCCTAGAGAAAATTAAATAAATAATGATTTATTCAATTATTCTCATGGGGTTTTTAAATTTTAATTGGAAATAATTTAATAAAAATGGTTTACTAAATTATTTCTCATGGTGAAAGTGATTTTTACTATGGTAAAATTAATCCTACACGGTGTATTTCGATCTGCCTAGTTAAAAATGGCTAGGCGATCATTTTTTGGTGATAACACACCTATCCATTTTAGCTTGTTCACAATGATTTGTGTGGACTTGTTTCTTCCCCTTCTTTCTTTGGGTACAAGTACTTATTAAATTTCATGAATGAACTCTACAAATGAACTTGGGTTTACTTTTTAAAACTTAAGAGTGAATATTTTGACTTGTTCTTTCCTTATAAGGTCCTTGTTAAAAAAACTAGATATCAACTACAAAGGTTAGGAATAGATAATGGAGATCAATACATCAACAACAAATTCTCAACTTATTGCACTACACAGAATATTCAAATGCAACATACATTCTCGGCTTTGGAAGTGCTGCAATCATGCCCAGCACAACGTAAATTACTTTTGTCGGCTATAGGAGCTGTTGATCTTCAGGACCTGAACCTAATAATTTTTGATCTAGAAAATAGTACACCACGTTTGCCTCATCAAATGGCTTTCCAGATTCCAGTGATAGTCAAAAACAGGCCTATTCATCAGACTGTAATTGATGAGGGAGCCTCAACGTGTATTATGTCGATACAGTGTTGGATATCGCTTGGTTCTCCTTCGCTAAATCAATCCCCGACAATTCTAAAGGCCTTTGATGGCCGTGGGTTTCATCCTTTTGGCATTATACAGCCTATAGGGGTTGAAGGAAAAACCGTTACTCTAGATGTGGAGGTGGTTGATGCCCCTCTAGATTACAACCTTCTCTTGGGTCGAAGTTGGTCTTACGCTATGACAGCGGCTGTTTCATCAGTCTTTCGAGTAATAAAGTTTCCACACAATGGAAAGATCATAACAATAGACCAGCTAGCTTACTTTTCATCCGACCCAGCCTCTTCGGAGAGTATTTAGCATGTTGGTAAAATGACTATCCCATATAAGGATGTTGGAGTAGGATTAGTTAAAGATGCCGGTTTACTGGGAACTTTTCCTTTTCCTCCAATCAACGCATCATCTTCATTTGCAACCATTCATATGATTACATCAGACACCATTATGTATGATGATCCTTGGATCATCCCTTCTGAATCTGAGATAGACTCGTTTGGTAATGCCATGCCTTTGAGTCCATATGAAATTGCCTATGAAGCTGTACAGTCTTTTGCCGACCCATGTTCAACCAAAAATGACTTAATGAATGTGGTCCATGAGGAATCACTTTTCACATCAACCTTGGATTTAACTACGTTTTCTGAACTTGTTCACTCTGATGAGCAAATTCGTGAAATCCTATGTGTAGATGATTTACCATGGGAAGGTCTCCATCACAGATCTTCGTTTTTACTTGAGGATGATCGTTTTGAAAATGATTTCTCATCAATTTTTTACAACTGAATATGTCAAGGAACCTCAGAATCCAATGAAACATCCCGATTCAGAGTTAAATTTGGGAAACATCTCTCAAACTATTCCTATTGACATTTCGGTTAAGCCAGGAATTTTTGAGAACATTCATATAGGTGCCTCGTGTATAGATGACGAAATTCAATTATATAAGGCCCTATTTCAAGAATTCCGCGACGTGTTTGCCTGGTCCTATGAGGAAATGCCAGGAATTGATCCCGCGATTGTTGTTCATGAAATAAAGACTTACCCAGACGCTAAACCCGTCCGACAACGTTTGCGTCAGATTCGCCCACGAAAAGTTGCTGCAATTAAAGCAGAAGTTGAAAAACTATTGAAAGCAGGTTTCATTTATCCGATCCCATTAACGGATTGGGTATCGAATACTGTTCCGGTTAACAAAAAGCAGGGAACAATAAGAATATGCATCGACTATAGGGACATTAATCGAGCCTGTCCAAAAGACAATTACCCAACTCCCTATATCGATCAAATCATTGATGATTGTGCTGGCAGCGAAATATTCTCCTTTATGGACGGTTTTTCTCGATACAACCAAATCAACATTCTACCTGCCGATCAACCAAAAACGGCTTTCATTTGTCCATGGGGGACATTTTCTTATTGCAAATTACCTTTTGGGCTTAAGAATGCGGAGCAACTTTTCAAAGGGCGATGTCTTATGCGTTTCATGACATCAAGCACATTGTGCAACCCTATCTCGATGACTTGCCTACTCATTCATTACATCGAGCTGATCACCTCGTCCATTTACGAGCAATCTTTATGAGGTGTAGGCATTATCGTATTCAGTTGAACCCACACAAATGTGTCTTCTGTATAGAAACGGGTTGATTGTTGGGGTTTGTAGTTTCGAAAGACGGCATTCGCGTTGATCCCTCAAAGGTCAAAGCGATCATCAAATTGCCTCCTCCTTCGAGTCTTCGCCAACTCCAAAGTTTGCAGGGGAAAGCAAACTTTTTACGACGATTCATTCCTAACTACGCCGAGGTTACAAAGGGTTTTACCCTATTGTTGAAGCAAAACACTCAATTCTATTGGGATGAGATAGCTCAGAAATCTTTTGATGCACTCAAACACGCGTTAACCCATGCACCGTTGTTGCATCCTCCCAACTACAACCAGGATTACTTCTTGTATCTCGCTGCCTCTCATTCCACCATTTGAATGGTCTTAGTTCAGGAAGATGAATCAGGAACTGAACATGTGATATATTACCTTAGTCGAACTTTAAATCCAACTGAGCTAAAATACTCACATGTGGAGAAATTGGCATTGGCAGCCGTTCAAGCTGTCCAACGTTTTTGTCACTACATTCTACTATGTAAAACTACGGTAATTTTGGATTGCAACCCTATGATCTACATTTTGACCAAGCAATTGCTAGGGGGCAAGTACTCTAAATGGATCGTTATCCTGCAAGAGTTTGACTTGGAATTTGAAAAATCTAAGTCTAAGAAGTTTCTGCGGAGTTAATGTGTGACTTCCCGCGTGTTGACATGGAAACTGTGGCGGAGGAGCCCATTGCGGACGAATCCTTGTTTCTAATCAGAACTTTAGATCCGTGGTATGGGGATATCATCGTTTATCTCCAGACCCAATCCTTTTGGCCAGAAATTTCAAGGTCAGAACGTCGAAAAATTCGATTCCAGTCCCAACAATTTAGGATTATTGGAGATACTCTTTATCGCCGTGGGGCAGATTCTGTTTTTCGACGTTGTTTAACTCACAAGGAAGCTGAAAGGGTTCTAAATGACTGTCACTCTGGAGCGTGTGGCGGTCATATGTCTGGGTTTGCCACAACCCAAAAGATATTGCGCGCTAGCTACTTCTGGCCGTCTTTATTTAAAGATTGTATTACGGCGGTCCGAAAATGCCACAACTGCCAGATTTTTGATCGTAAGATGCGCGCTCCACCTACTCCTCTCCACCCTATAATTTCCATTGGTCCTTTTGCCAAATGGGGTATCGATTTTATTACATGTAACCCTCACTCGGCCGGGGGGCATGCGTATATCATCCTTGCGGTAGATTATTTTACTAAGTGGGCCAAGGCGATGCCTACATTCGAGGCAGATGGAAAGACAGCTGCAATTTTCGTGTTCAATCATATAATTGCTAGGTTTGGTGTCTGACAAGCGATAATCACTGATCATGGGCATCATTTTCGAAACGTTATGATGACCGAACTTACAGGCCAGCTTGGTTTACGTCATGATAGTTCAACCCCTTATTATCCACAAGCAAATGGTCTGGTTGAGTCCATCAAAAAAGTTTTAGTTATCATGATCCGATGAATCATTGGGATTCATCGGCTGAATTGGCACAACATGCTATTTTCAGCGCTTTGGGCATACCGAACTTCAGTAAAAACATCAACAGGGTTCACTCCTTTCCAACTAGTCTATGGTTTGGAAGCCGTGTTACCCATTGAATGTGAAATCCCGTCACTGCAAATGGCCATCAAGTTACTTCCAGCCACTTCCGAAGAGGAAAAGCGTTTGTTATACTTGGCTCAATTAGATGAGAATCGACGTGATGCTGCATTGGCGATCGAGACTCACGCAAAACGGATGAAAGCTCAGTATGATCGAAATGTGACCCCTCAAAATTTTTCGGAAGGAGATCTAGTCTTAGTTTATGATCAAGCTAATGATAAATTAGGCGCTGGAAAATTCGTTCCTATGTGGCATGGTCCCTATATTTTCAAGCGAAAGCTAGCCAAAGGGGCCTATGAATTCGTAGACTTTGATGGGGACTCTTTGGGTAAACCCAGAAATGGCCTTTACTTGAAGAGGTATTATGTTTAAAAGAATGGGTATGGAGATTTATTTAGGATAGTTTTTCTTTCTAGCTGGTGTGTTTTAGTTTAAACAGTGTGCTTAGCTTAGAGAGTGTTTTTTCGTCATTATTCCTGCTTATCTTGGTTTTACTCTTGATATTGCAGATGTCGATGCCTCTCCAAACATACATTGGTTTCGCTGATGGTGCTTGTTGTAATACACGGAACATCTCTTCCGCAGCTTGGGTTATCTATTCACCCTCTGACGAGTTAGTATCTATGCATGGGGTAAGCCTCGGTCAAACAACGAACAACATTGCCGAGTATAGTGCAGTGATTGAGTTATTATTTGAATCTATTTCATTTGGGATTCGGAGTTTGATAGTGAGGTTAGATTCTAAACTCGTTGTATTACAACTTAATAGAGTGTATGCCATTAGAAATCCAGTGTTATTAAGATTATTTTTGAGAGTGCGTTTCTTGGAACGTGAATTTGATTACATTGAATATCAGCATATTTCGAGATCTTTAAATACATTAGCAAATGCAATTGCTTCTTTAATCTTAAATAGACATTTGCAATAATCATACATGTAAATTTAAAACCATTCCATAACATGATTTACAAGATAAGCCGGTAATAGTGATATATATATATATATATATATATATATATATATATATATATATATATATATATATAGATATATATATATATAGATATATATATATATATATATATATATATATATATATATATATATATATATATATAGGAGTGTGTCAAAAAATACATCGTCCTCGATCATAGGTTGAAAAACACCTTATGATCGGCAAAAATGATAAGTACAAAAAACAAAAATGTCACATGTGCCCATAATAGGCGATCATCCTATCACTGGTGATGATCTCTATAAGAAACCACTGCACGGGCCACCTTGCAAAGGAACCTCCTAAAAGGTCCCAGGACTCTAATCACATAGCGCTGAAGTCGACAAGGAATGTCGTCTATAGTGGTCTCAGGAATATCTCTTGTCAAGCGCTCGAGATGACCCTCCAACTCGGCCAAAACCTCTATTGATTCATCCTGTGGGGCTGGCGCGGGTGTAACTGGTTGTTTCCTTTCGAAAGGCCGGAGAACGGCTGGTTGCTGTGGACCCACATATTCATTTTAAAATTTTTACTATCAGTTTTGAGATGATGGAAAAATAAAAGAAATTAAAGTAGGAAAAAAGTTGAAAAAGATTTTACCTGACTCGTCCCACTGCTCTCCTGGTGGAAGAACCATGTCTGGGTCACCACGAAAATCTATCCCAGCGTAAGGGAAGTCCTGAACAGAAAAGACCTAGTTTTCCAGCCATTGGAAATACTCAAGTTTGAATCGAGCAACCTCTGTCCTCTCGTCCGGGTGACGGATCATGACTGCGACCCATCGCATCAGTTTGGGCTCTCGAGGAAGCCCAGCTCCAACAGTAAGGTGCTGTGAGATCAGCATAGGAACCCTCTCCAGGCCAAAACTCACGACTAAAGCCCCATAACCAAAGGTCTTTAGTCGTCCGTTCTTGGCCCTAGTCAGTTGGCCTTTCAAATTGGCCAACACGGCATCGCACCAGTTGAAGATGGTGCCTCGAAAGCAATCAACTGCCATACGCATCTGGGATCCGGTGGCAATATGTAATGCGCCAGCTCCGCAAAGTCTGGTGACAGTGAATGCAATCACCATGAGCTCAAGACGGGATATCGTTTTTATGTCTATCCCTTTGTCTCTAGCCTGGCTGTTGCAGTACTCTAGCTGGAGGCTATCGACAGACTGGCCACCTGGCCTAGTCCCGTGCAGAGTCAAGTCTTCGCCTCTCTTAGGCAAACAAGTCAAGAAATATATGTCCGCCAGCTCGATTTCGAGCTGGTGGCCGCCGATGAAAAAGCACTGGTCTTGTATGCTCCATCTGTCAACCAGCCACTGTAAGAAATCCACCTGAGCCCTCATGCCAAGAATGGCCCAGAATTTGTACAATCCGCACGCCCTCAAAGCATCAAGTGAAGGCTGATGATTCCATGCGGCGACATCCACGTCCTCATGCTCTCGTTCACGCCAATCTAGGATGATGTACTCTCTGCATCAAGTATAAAGACAAATTAAAATGCTAGAAAATATTTTGTGTGGTCCATTTTTTAGAATCTTTGGGTTCAAAACCCTTACGGCGGGGTACGCACCCTCCGGGTTAGACACAGTGCGTGGGAACACACTTTGTCTACATGGAAGGTGCAGACCCCAAGCTTTTTCCCAATGGAGAAAAAGTCGGGGTCCGCAGGCCCGCAATGGTAAACCTGCGGGCCCCCGCGCGTGGGTTTTGCGCCTAAAAACCCTCCCAAAAAATGAAATAAAGGACTAAAACAAAAAATTAAATGGTTAAAAATGAAGAGTGGGATGATGTGGATTACCTGGAGAAGACGGCGTTCGATTCCGACGGTTGGATTTTCCGCAATCTTCACGGGAAGTTTTCTGAGCAAAAGCACTATTTTCTCACCCAAACTCAAACGGTAAAAATGAATTGACAAAGGCCCTTTTTATAAGTTTTTTGAGTAAATAAATTGCAAATTTGTTTATGTTTCACTTTAAAAAGGTATTTTGCGACATTTTTATCCATTTCAAACAGGTATGAGTAATGTTTGTGTTTTTGTGCAGAATAAAGGATTATTCAAGCGAAATCTATCATTTTCAACGAAAAACATGTAGAGTCATCTTTAAGCTCTTTTCTGACTCCTAAAACATGAAAAGATTGCTGAGTGTTTCTTTTAAACTCGTTAAAACGGAATTAAAACATGGTCCACTTACAGCTCTTTTCCGACCGTAAAAAAATGAAAAGATTGCCGGATTTTTGTCGTTTCAAATTCAATATCAATCATAAAACGACGTGTCATTGATCGCTTTTTTACTTTTTCGGGTCAAGGGCACTAATGATGAAAAGTACTCCTTGGTCATAAAAGATCAAGCGGTTCTCTCAAGTATTATTTTATACTTTTAGGGCTTGGGAGACACAAATTTTCGAAAAAGGTAAACCCTGGAGTCTTCTTATGTTTTTTCAGACTCTCTAAAATTGAAAAACGCCGAGTTTCTCCTATACTGGACTCGTTAAAATTTTACAGTAAAGGACTTGTTCAATTACAAAAAGGAACGAACCACTCCTTCTTAGGGTTCGAATTTAAACTAAGTTGGACTCATCCGAAGGATGAGCTTATAATCAAGCAAATGGTATCCTCCTCAAGCTTGTCAAAAATAAAGAGGTACTTGCCAGAAATGGTGGGGGAAAAGAGAGAAAAATGATCCTATTTGTCATACTTTGTAACCACTCTTGAACACGACACTTTTATTCACCTGGGTTGGGAAATCCTTTGCCTAACAGTTGATCAAACCACATTGAAAGTCTTCAGCCGGTTTCTGGGTATTAACTTTGGGTCAATTGTCACCAAGCCATCTGTCGTGTCGTTATGTGTTCAAGAGGTCACTGCCAATCATCCATTCATTTGCAAAATATCTGTCATCCATCTTGACCATCCCTGAGTCAGTCCTTGCAACTAAATTTCTTCAACTTGATCCATGATTTCGTGTTGTGGGCTTGCTTATGACGGATCTCTTTCTATTGACATCAGCTCATTATCTAGAAAGATGATCTAGGAATCGTCAATACCTTGAAGTCTGCATGCCTCAATGGCAGGTTTCTCGCCTTTGACGACAGTTTACATCATTTACTTTCGATCAAAGGATTCCGTGACATGTTCGAAATCAACACATTTATTCGCATCTCATGGATTGTACTGGGTACTTTGAGAGCCATTGACATCACTGATGGTTTCTCTCGCACTTGTTAACAGTTTACATCATTGACTAGTAATCAAGTGGTTTCTACCATGTTCGACATCAACACATTCATTCACATGGATAGAATCGTACTGTTTTGGGAAGTAGAAATGAAGACCCTGGATCTAGTTTCCACAATCCAGGCTGCGAGGAATTTTGTATTCATTATATAATGGACTATTCATAAATAGATGGCTGCGTCGATACTGTGTGCACACGATTCTATACTTGTGATGTTTTACAAGATCATTCTTGTATCAGAGCAGTAGTTAGTTTTTCTAGTCAGTTTTGATCTGAGCATGGGAATGCCTACCTCAGCGGTGATATGATCTCATATATATATCTTGCATTGAATGTTTTTACAGGTTCCAACCGGGTTCTCCACAAGATGATCCTCGAAATGATAAAGTACTTCACTCTTCCTAAATGATAAGAAATCCTCATCTACTATAGACTTCGCACTTTAGGGGGCAATCTGTTACACAAAAATATCATCACCGTGATTATTTGCAGTCAGTATGAGTCTATCATCACTTGTACTGTCCTCCTAAGCAAGTCTCAGACCTCAGCTCTTCAAATCAAGCTTTGGAAATGAGAGAAAGACATTAAAAATCAATGTAACTCTGGTTCCGTACTTTCTCTCATGGTCACCTGCGGTCCCGCATCTTCTGTGTACAAAAGTTGTGGACCTGCCCGCTCTATCCCTAAAGGTGTAGGTGCGGACCCCAGTGAAAGTCAAAAGGCGCAAGTTTTATCTTAAAAAACTCACTTTGGGTTAATTCTAGAGGTTTATAGAAGGAATTTTGACGTGGATTGTTCGCTCTAAGGTGGTTCATGCATACCAAAAGAGAAGGAGCTAATCCCTTGATGAGAGGAGCTATCCCTTTGAAGGAGGGCTTTATCCCTTTGAAGGAGGACCTAGTAACCTCCCTCCATTGCACTATAAATACAGGGATTGGGCTGGTTGCTGGGGAGGTTAGAAGATGAACATTTTTGAGGGTAAATTCTAGTGAAATCAAGACTTCCTAGTTGAGCTTAAGAGGAGAGATCACACATCTTTTTGGCTTCATTGGGGAGTGAGTGAAACTTGTCAAAGTAGAGGAGACTTCTTGCTGGACCCTGGGAGGAGCTTGTACAGCATCAAGGCAAAGGTTGTAAAGTTCTTCTTCTTTTGAATTAATACAATCAAACTCATTTTTCTCAACAAGTATCTTAAGTTATTTGTTTCATGGACTCCTTGACTTTCATGTTAAATATGTTTTATGCAATTGGCTTTTCAGGTGCTATTTAATTTGTTTGCCTTGTTTGTGTTTGCAGATTCGCGAAAAGGAGCTCATTTGGATCAAAGAAGTGAGGGCATCCACAAGCTTGTGTTGGACCTAAGGTAGGCCCTAAAAACACTTGTTTGTTATTGTTTGTCAAAGCATATTTAGAGAAAGATAGTGTCTGGTTGGTTTGCTTGTCATTAGGTCTTCTTTAGATTCTAGGAAGGTCTATCTTGTCCGCAAGATCGACTTATTCCGTGTGACAGTCCTGACCTTTCCTTTGCTGTTGGCCTTATTGCTCGGTTTATGCAAAACCCACATGAAAGTCATTGGAAAGTAGCTAAAAGAATACTTCGTTATGTTCGAGGTACAGTTCAGTTTGTGATTCATTATAGTGTAGAAGCATCTCCTCTATTGGTTGGTTTCACTGATTCTGATTGGACTAGTGACCCTAATGATTGGAAGTGTACTGCAAGATATGTGTTCACTCTTGGTTCAAGATATATTACATGGGCTTGCAAGAAACAAAGTTCCATTTCTCTTTCTTCAATAGAAGCAGAGTATCGTGGTGTCGTAGAAGCTAGTAAGGAAGCCTTGTGGCTTTGTCAGTTCCTGTCAGAGTTTGGATTTCAGTAGCAGCATCCGACTACACTTTGGTGTGATAATCAAAGTTCCATTCAACTATGCAAAGATCCAGTCCAACATCAGCACAAAAGACACATTGAACTACACATGCACTTCATTAGAAAGCTCATTCACAACCATGTTCTTGAAGTGCAATATTGTTCAACAGACGATCATGTTGCAGACATCTTTACAAAGGCTCTCATAGAGGCGAAGTTTACTAAACTTTGATTTATGGTTGGAGTTCAGGAAAATGTCACTAAGGGGGGATAGGATCTAATGCCTCCTTCCTTCTCCTATTGTGTCATGTTTGTACATCCTTCAATCCTATCCCAAGTTGTTCTTAAGGGGGGATGTTAGGATATTCCGACACATAGGAAATAGTTAAGTATAACTTGGTCTAGTGTAGAGTTAGGTAAAGTGTGTTTCTTTATTATGTACTTTTGTAACTTACAATCCGACGGTCACGATATGTAGCGATCCAACAGTTCATTCTCTCCTTAGTATTACCGACACTTGATTTGTGGCTTAACACCCGATTGGTCCATGATCTCTATTTAAAGAGCATGGAGGGTCATTTGTAGGGTAACTGTTCATGAGAGAAGCTTATGTAAATTTTCATTCTTTTATTAATAAATTTCCTGAAGTGGCCGCATTGGCTCAAGCCATGGATTGTTTCCCTCTTTGAGGGTTTTAACCATGTCAACAGTACTAGTGTATTGATCTGTGATTTGTTTGTGAGCGATGTCCTTTGGTGTTTTGTCTGAGGAACTTACCCTGTAAATTCCTACAATTTCCTACAAGATGTCCTGTAGCTGCTTCTCCCTCGGAATTTTTAATCATTTCTACTGTTGGGACTTGAGGATGATTAACATGGAGAGAGAGGAGGCCTAGGGGTGTGTGAATAATGAGAAGTAACCTTTAGGTGTTGTTCCCCCTTACTCTCTGTCTCATTTTTTCTCTATGTTTTTTCCTTGAAGATTGTAAATTTTTTGAAAACTGATTTTTCTTAATGATGAATGCAAGGGTGATCAAGGTGGAGAGAGGTATGGTAATGAAGTGGTGATGTAGGAATTTTATTTTTTGATATGTGTAAGTCATTACCTTGCCCTAGGGTTACCTCCTTTAGGATTCCCAAGCCACTGTAATTCCTACAGGATCATCCTGTAGGTTTTTAGGGGATCTTGTACGATCATAGGGAATCCTATAGAAAACACAGTACCCTTGCAAACTAAGTCAAATAAGTGAAAAAATGAAATAAATGGTGGAATTATGAATGGAGAATAAAAATATGAGTGGAATAGGACCCTTTGATTCTCCTTTTCTCTCTGATCATCTCCCTGCTGACTTGCAAACAATTTTTCATTATTTTTCTTTCGAAAACAACTAGTCTTCCTCCAAGAGATTTTTATCCTAGCTGCTTGCCCTGGGCACCTCAAGAGAGGTTTTCACCCAAAGATATTTTTGTTTTTCTTTCCTTTTTTTTTTTTGTTTTGACACCATTGGGCCGCCCCAGGAGGTTTTCAACCCAATAGTGGAACTCAGGTGCCTCATGGAGGTTTTCACCTGAGTCTCCTTATTTTTTTCTCTTTTTTTTTCTTTTTTCTCGGTGACTTGATGAGCCAGGAGCTGACGCTTGCTCCACCACCATCACTATTTTATTGATACCATCAATGAACTCTTTCTTTGACAATGGCCTTTTGTAAACTTTCAACATGTTCCCATTAACAAGTAAAGGAATGGCTTCTGCATCTATGGTTTTGATTTGCATTGAACCATTATCATGACATCTCTTTATAACATAAGGCCTTAACCATCTTTTCCTTACATTGCCCTTAAAGTATTTATACCTTGAATCAAATAACAAAGCCCAATCACCTTCTTGAAATGGCTTATCCTTGATGTTCTTGTCATGCCAGATCTTCCTCTGAATTTGAGTTACCTTTGTGTGTAGGACGGTATGCATTCTGAACTCATCTAAACCATTCAACTGGAGAAATCTCTCTTTTTGTGCACTACTGAGATATAGATATAGTTGGGCTGCCATCCTCAATGTATTATACTCAAACTCAATGGACATCAGGGCCTTTTTCCCATAGACAAGCTCATAGGGTGTGAATCCAGTGGTGGTCTTCCAGGTGGTATTATAGGCCCAGGTGGCCTCAACTAGTCTATCTGCCTAATCTTTCCTACTGCTGCTAACCACTTTGGTTAGGATGCCCTCCAGTGCTTTGTTGGTCACCTCCACTTGCCCATTAGCATGTGGGTGATAGGGAGTGGAGGTTCTATTCTTGATCTTGTGTTGGCTTAGCAAGTCTTCAATCATGTTGGAGGTAAACTAGTTGCCTTGATCAGTGACCAGTTCTCTAGGATACCCAAACTTGTAAAATACATTCTCCCTTAATAACTTAGCCACCTTCTCCTCTATTGCTGCCTTGATTGTCTTGGTTTCAGCTCACTTAGTCAGATAGTTAGTGCATACAATGATATACTGCTTTTTCTTAGAATGAGGGTCAATAGGTCTAATGAAGTCCATGCCCCACTTGTCAAATGGCTCGAAAGTCACTTGAGGTTGCAAAGGCATTTCATCTCTTGGAGTAGGATTTCCCATCTTTTTGCACCGATCACATTGACTAGTATATCTTTTCACATCCTAATGAAGAGTGGGCCAATAATAACCAGCTTGTAACACTTTAAATGATGTCCTCTTTGCTGCAAAGTGACCTCCACAAGGCCCATCATGACAGGCCAGAAGGATGTCAAAGACTTCCTCCTCCTTGACACACCTCAGAATTCGATCCAGGCCTAGCTTTAAGAGGTTTCCCCCAATCCAAGTGAAGGGGGCACTCTTCCTCACAATCTTGCTTTTCTCTTTGGAGGACAAATTCGATGGGAACTATGTAGATACCAAATAGTTTGCTATGTCAACAAACCATGGAGAGAGAAATGAAATTGTGAATAAGTGCTCATCTGGTAAATGATCATTGACCATTCCCTCCACACCTGCAGGCAAAGTTAATCTGGAAAAAAAATCTGCTACAACATTTTCCTTGCGAGGCTTATCAACAATAGTTAGATCAAACTACTATAATAAAAGAAACCATCTAATAATCCAGGCATTCATATCAGGTTTATTCATTAAATATTTGATTGCAGCATGGTTAAAATGTACAAATGTTTGATAGCTTGTAATATAATGCATAAATTTGTTCAATGAATGCACAACAACCAAGAGCTCCTTTTCAGTCACTATGTAGTTCGGCTTGGCCTTTGACAGATTCTTACTGATAAAGTAAATGACATAAGGAAATTTTTCATTTATCTGGCGAAGGGCTGCTCCTATGGCTTTGTGTGAGGCATAAACATGTATATGAAAATGAAGGGCCCAATTTGGGCCTCGGAGAATCGGTGCAATGGTTAACTTGTCCTTTAGGGTGTTGAGAGCCTCTTAACAGCCTTTTGACCATGAAAAATCATATTCTTTGGCCAACAACCCAAATAAAGTAGAAGCTAACTTGTTGAAGTATTTTATAAACCTTCGGTAGTATCCACCTAAATCTAGGAAACTTCTGGCATCTCTCTACTTTTGAGGAGGTGGGACCCTTTGGATGATAGCTATTTTGTTTGGATCCACGTGTAGTCCTTGTTGAGATATTGAATGACCTAGCATAGTCTATGCAGTCGTCAAGAATTCAGATTTTTTGGGACTGAGAGATAGGTTCATCTCAATGCATTTGTGCAACACCTTACTTAAGTTGGATAGAGCCTCCTGGAAATCATATCCATAAGGTGTAAAATCATCCATATAAATCTCTACCACATCATGAAATAATTCGGAAAATATACTCAGGACTGCTCCCCAGAAAGTGGTAGGAGCATTGCATAGGTGAAAGTACCCCAAGGACAAGTGAAGGTGGGTTTATCCTAGTCTTCTGGGCTGAACCAGATTTGATTGTACGCGTTGAATCCATCTAAGAAAGAGAAAAAAATTCCTTGCCTGGCCATCTAGCGCTTGGTCGATGAAAGGTAGAGGGAAATGGTCCTTCTTTGTGGCTTTATTTAACTCCCTGTAATCAACACAAATCCTCCACTTACCATTTTAATTCGGAACCTGTTGGCTATGTGGGGCCTAACCCAGGTTTAGTAATGAGTTTAGCCAAGAAAATCTCGGTACTACTGGCCCTTTCGGCAACAGTCCGCGGAGCGCAGACTGAGGTCTCACCCGAAGTAGTATGGGAGGGTGCTAGAACCAGGTTTACGTAGCCTAGGGATGTCTTGATGAGGGTTCTGGAGGTTTGTGATCCTAATCTGCATGCTGTGCTGCTCCGCGTAGCTTTCTATTCTTCGAAACCCGTGTGCACTTTTGTGAATACATTATTATTTTGATTCGATCCTTACTGTACTATTATATTAGTTCTTAACTTAGTTTTTGTGGGCCCAATATTTCTTATTACCTATTCAACTTTAAAATTAGCATGCATACTCGAAAACAATATAAATGCATAAATATAGCTAGAACATAGAAATACAGATCTGCAAACAAACGCACAATACTCGGAATCAATCTCATCTTCATTAATACTCAAGTTCGGTTACAAACCCGACTCCGCCCTGCGCACTCAGCTACAGGGGTCCGCCACTCAGCTGCGGAGTCTACTAGGCCTCTACACACTCAGCTGCAGAGCCTCTACCTACTACTACGACCCAATACACTTCAGATTCACTTCTATCTTCTAACCATGCCTTCGCATCTATCTATTACTTTCTTGCTAAAAACTATCTTTACACTTAGAGCCTCGCTCTATTTATACAATCCCATCATCTGCAGACCATGGGTAGGCTGACACACTTTACATTAAATTATGAGGAAGAGCACCCCCTTCACTTGTACAATCTTGCTTTTCTCTTGTAGCCCATAGCGAGGTGTACCTCGCGGCTTCGAGCAGGTCACCCTCAATAGTGGGAAAGTGGCTATCCACTGGCAGC
Organism: Pinus tabuliformis; assembly: GCA_031772625.1. Lineage (NCBI taxonomy): Eukaryota > Viridiplantae > Streptophyta > Pinopsida > Pinales > Pinaceae > Pinus > Pinus tabuliformis. The sequence continues at coordinate 509,526,797 of CM062816.1, read as the reverse complement.
TCCCCTGCAACCAACAAGATGGATAGGAGCAACCACGCATAGTGGAAGGTCTTACCCTGCTCCTGGGCCTCCTTATAGTTCGTCAAGAACTTGTCACAATGGAACTGTGCCCAGTTGAACTGGACCCCCTCTGCGCATTTGCTCTGCCAACGCAATCACAGATGTTGATACTTCATTGGCACGAAATTTCCTCATGAGCTTGCTGGCCAGCAGCTAGGTGGCTATGTGCACCCCTTGGTCTTTAATACTTGCTATTGCGTACTCTTGATTTCTCCTTTCTAGTTTAAACTTGGCCTTCATAGCTTCTGCGAGGGCCAAATCACTGCTTTTTCCTGCTATGGCCGCGGGGTCGTTTCCTTTGACTAGTAGTCGAGAAATTCAGTGAATTAGATCAACCGTGATGGGAATCGTCTCCTCCAACTAGAGATACCCATCATGCACCAGGCACAGCAGCTGCCTGATGACAAAAATGGTGATGGGCACACGGTGGTAGTGGGGTATGTATCGTAGATGGAGTAACCAAGCCTTCTCCACACCGCGCAATCATTTCTGCTTTATTAACTTCTCCGCGGCCAATTGTGGGAACTTATCGCTATCCGCGAGGTCCTAATCTTTGAACTTCATAGTAGGTACTCATCCCAACGATGGACCTTCAAACCTTATTTCATCGGGGAGGAGCAGGGTCTAGAGCGCACTCTTCGTGGCCTCCAAGTCCTTTAGTACCTTGGCTTTCCCCTTCCATAGGGGGATGTAAGGAGGTAACTTTGTCACTGAATGCTTTTGGGACACATCCTCCACCTCATCATCTTGCACCTCAATTTGGGCGATTAGGGCCTCAAAGTCTTCCCCCTCCTCCTCTGTTTCGATGGTGACGGCTTTTCCCTACTCTGCCATTGACAATTTGCGAAACCATGGGTTTCTTGGAGATACACGGACTGGCCCCATCATTTGCTTATCTTTCTGTGGCCGCAGTGTGTGCAGTGATTTTGGAACTTCTAGCATAGCTACCACCTCTCCAGGCTCCTCATGGGCGATATGGGGCTCCGCAGTAACTTCGGAAAATCGCACTCTTGTTCTAGCAGTCATCATTGTGTCTACACTTGAGGATGGTAAGATTTAGTGGCGCTCAATGCTTTGTACTTGCTCAATTCTCAAACAACCAAGTGTTGCCTTGGAGCTAGCGCTCGGGGTTTTATAGCATCTTTTGAATTTGAATTCTACCCTTCCCCCCACTTCTGCATAATTAATGCCTTATTGGTGGCAGATCGTCCCAAATCTAGCTCTTAATTCGTGTCTTAATTGCCCATCGTCCACTCCCCGTTGCCTTAAATTGGATATCTTGTCATGAATAGTGACGCCAACAGTCATTTCCCAGCCTACCCGCGTGGCAGTGCAGCCCCTTGTGCGCGGCTATGACCCTTGTGACATACTGACCCTGTGTGCAACCTCTATCTTGCACAACTCCCATACATACTCCTTTATAATCCCGCACTCTTTTTCAACTACTTGGAGTGCTGAGACTATGCTCTCCACGGATAGTCAAGTGGTTGCAACACCTATGCGAGGCTTCAATTTACCTTCCAGCCCAGTCCACGGGCACCCCCCAATTGCCCTCACATCCATCAATGCGTCGCATTCTTCCTTGTATGGTGTGCTCCCCTGTTTACTTTGTCTAGTAAGGTGTGGTCGCAGCCATGGTAGTAGGGCCACAAATTCTTCTAATGCAGTAGTATGGTTGGTTATACCTTGTCCCATCATGCTTAGTTTATCGGCGTAGCATGCTTGCGTGACTTCAGTTTCTAGTTTGTTGATTTCTTTATCCAATATCATGCTTTTATTTCTTAACCATACCCGATCTTCTTCAAGTTCACGAAGTTTCCAGTTCCCTGACCGAATGGCTTCCTGTAACCACATAATTCCTTTACCTAGGTCCTCGTGTACTATCCCAACTGTGGGAGCTGTTGTATGGGGATTCTTCTCTGCTCTTATGGTCTCGTCTCTTCTCGTCAGTGTTGGAGTCATTTCTGCGCTCAGGTTTTTGCTCATGGCCTCATAGGCCCATCGAATGGCTGGTACATGCAAATCCCAATCAGTTTGTCTCACCTGGTGAACTCTGTCCATGATTCTGCATAACTTTTTGAATGCTTCTATGTGGAACCTCTGTGGGGTGCATTGCTTTTCCTACTGCTCCATCTGGTTCCGATTTTTGATCCTTAGTCCGAGGTGTACTTGTGTGGACTGCATGGCACACGTCTGCACCCATCGACACAGGTGGGTGCGCAAGCTACTTTGTCCTGGCTGCCCAGCTCTCATTCAACACTGGGGGCTTCCAAACTACAAGCGCATCTACATTCTACATTCATGCCAGTTTATAATGGTCGCCTGATGTGTACTCCACCATCGTGAGGGTGTTGCACGCAGTGCCTATTCCAACACACCGTACCGCTGCTATTCTGGTACTGCACTTTCAAATTTGTCAAGGAATTCATCCACTGGTGTCACTCCATCATATGTTGGTAGTTCCCTTACCTCTGTCGTCATGCAGCATAGTGATCTAATCATCATGTTGCAATTCAGCTTTGTCACTTCGTGCAACCGGTTCTGCCAGTGTTCTACTTCTTCGTCTAAATCCGAAGTATAGAAGCTATCGCGCTCCCACAAGATTCTCCCATCTGCAGTCAGGTTCACTCAATCCTGGTCTCACACCGTTATCTGGTAAATACAATCCAGCTCATTGTCACTTTCATCGTTGTGCACTGGTTCAGTGTAGCATGCTCCTTCAGCTAGGTCTAGCGGGACTACTATCCGTAGGGACTTTTTCTCAAATATCATCTTCCGCTTCTTCAGGTTGATGACTCCATTCATATCGATGGCCCAGTCTATTACTAATAATGCGGGATAGGGATTGTTGTCATCAACAATCTCTATTACCTCAAAGTCTGTCTGTGTGCTCACGCCTTCAATATCAATTGTTACCCCTTGCAGCCTCCCCATGGGAAAAATCTTCTATTTCTTTACCATTCGTAATTGAATAGGGGGCCACTACAATGCGGGCCTGCCCATGTGTTCCCATGTTTGCTTCGGTAAAACATTTGCATCCGAGCCCAGGTCTAGGATTACCTAATCCATTTCATACTCGCCAATATACACCGTCAATCTCATTTCCCCTCTGGTACACAATGCATGCTTTCCTAGTTTCCAGAATATGCGTGGTTCCCCTAAACCCGCGCACCTAGTGATCAGATCCTATAGTCCCTTAACTACCTTATTATCGCGCAATAATTTCATGCATGTCTCCAAAAAGGTAGTGAGTGTTAGAGCCTAGATTTACCTCAAGCTGAAAAGGTAAGCTTCTAGGTCCACATCAAACCACGCTTAGCCTCGTAGCTAGCCCTACGAGGACAAGATAGGGATCTCTCTAGGTCAATCTCAGCAGAAGATAATGAATAGGATCTAAGATGACTGAAATATCTTCTAATTTTAGGCTAGGTATGAAGTGCAAGGATTTGATTTTATTTTTGGGGGTTTTTTGTTGGAAAAAGGGAAAGGCAAATTTGGGTCCGGGGATGAGGCCAAATTTTTGCAGAGTTCTGGTTGGGGAAAGGTAGGTAGTAGTTTTGATGCTTTAAATTAAATGAATGGATGGAAAATACCGCTGAGGAGCTGAAGAGGGCAAGAGGCTGCAAGAATCCTCTTCAAACTGAAGAAAACATTCAACATTAAACAAAACTAAAAGGCAGAGCACATCAAGCTAATTGTCACTCAATTTGTTTAATTTCAGAAGCAAAGAGAAGGGAAATGGCATACATAAAACATCAATGAAATTACAATTACATGAAGAAACACACCATCAAAACATAGAGCCACAAGGATCCCAACAAGTGCTGCAAAACCCTGGTCTTTCCTTTGCCAAAAATGTTGAAAATGAAAGTACAATGAAGTGCCAAGCAATCCCAAGTGTCCAACCCTGAAAATGACTGAGAAATTACATGATATAGACAAGCCTAACTCCTTCCCATGCCTCTAGGGGTCGAGCTCATCATTCTAGGAGCTGTTTCAACCATATCTAAACAAGGAACTGAAAAATAGGCAATGAAACAACTTGCCTCTATATGTTAGGAAACTGATTCATTCAGTTGTTTTTCACTTTTTAGTGAATGAATCTACTTAAACAAGTAAATATGTGCAAAATTACATCATGGTCATGAAATTATATCAAGTTAGATCAAGAGTAACATCAAAAAGTGAAACTAGTCAAAACTGGCCGAAATTCTGAGCTGGAGAGTGAAAAATAGGCCAAAATTCTCTATGCATCGCGCCCAAAATCTCTATGCATAGCGCAACTATGGAGCTAATTTTGAGGCCCTTCCTGAAGTCCAAATTGAGCTCATGATAGCACGTTGGAAATCAATGCCTGTCTACTTTCTAACCCAAGTGGAATTTCTAGATTTGGCATCCATCTGTCCCTCTAAATGTCCAATATCCCAAGACTGCTTCCTGTGTGTCAAAATAGGGGCAGTGAGGTCATTTTTTGAGTGTTTTTTTGACCTTTTGAGGGATCAAAACCTGCCCAAATTTCTTGACCATAGGTAGGAAAACATAATTTATCATGAAAAATCTAGAAATGCAAAGTTTTTTGGATTTGGAGCCCTATAGTGAAAGCAAGCACCACGTGGCACGGCACATAGGGAGGAAAACCCTGTTTTTAGTGCAAAAAATTTTCAAAATGCAAAAATTGCTCCAAATTTCTTGAAATTTGGGTTGGACCTTCTTCATAAAGACCTATGATGGGCCAAGGATGCCTCGACTAATATCTGGAGTCGATCATGCTCTTTTTGCCTCTTTTGCCTTTTTGATGCCTTCCTTAGTTTTGCCTTTAAATTTTTTATTCGTGCTTTGCAAACCTTGTTCCGCGCCATGTAGTGGAAAGCCATGTGTCTCAGCAATGCTTTTTTCCTATCAACCTTGTCCAGCAGTCTCTCTAAGTGGATGTTGACTTTCTCAAGCCAAGACTTCTGATTATCATTAATCTCTTGCTCCAATGAAGTGAATTCAATCCTCCTCCTTTGGGCAACTTGATGATTCTCCCTGACGTTTTGTAATTCCATAATCACCTGCTGATCTTCAAGCTGCTTACTCCTTTGCTCCAAGTATTTTATAATCCACCTAGCCCTCTCCAAGTTGAAAGACAAGGCTTTGATCTCTGTCTGCTGCTCCTGGATGATATCTCTAAGGTTGGCACTTTGCGGGCCCATGTCTGTATCGTCATCTTGAATAAGAATGAAGTCAATCTCTCATTCACCTGAAGGCTCCTCATCCTACATTGGCCTCTTGCCTTTTTCCTATACCTGTGGTGCTGATGTCGAAAGCGAGGCCCCTTCCACCCCAAGTGGAGATAACACTTGCTTTGCTGCTGCAAATAACTGTCTAGCGCCCTTCTGATAAGTAATGAATACTGGCATAGTAGCAGTATGTGTCTCATGACCTTCATGCTGATAAGAAGGTCCACCTATCTCATGTCCAGCCTCTGAATATCCCTGTGAAGCTCGGAAAAACTCACGAGAGATAAAATCATCCCAAGTGATGCCCTGTAATCCAAGCTGATGAACCACCACAATCTTGATGAGAGAAAAATGATAAACATTGTTAAGTTGCTACTGAGGGGTCTTGTGCTGCACAAGGGTGGTCATCCTCTCTATGTTTCGGCATATGAAATAAGGAATGTTCATCATCCATACCCGAGTGAAATGCATCAGCAACCTGATGTGATAAGCATACAAGAAGGAGAACCGGCCCTCATAGCTGAAATACTTCATGATCAGTTTCATTAAAGGCACATATTCATCTTTGAGGTATCGAAATGGAAACACTCTCTTGAGCTATCTCAAAAAGTCGGGCTTGATGTACGGTTCATAGTGCTGCCGGTCAATTTTCTACCTCTTGTTCCATGGTTCTCCAATGTTTGGTATGCTAGTTGCTAATGAAATGGAATCTGGTGTTAGTGTGAAAGTACCACCCGCTAGAGTGGCTTGGTCACCATGTAAATGCAGTACAAACAGACGAGCCAAATCATGATGAAATTGAACATTAGCAACCTTCTCACAAAACTCATAACATGACTGATGCTGGAAACAAGAGATGGCAAGAGGGCAGGCTTCCAACTCGATAAGGTTGGTTGGTTCTTCTCTGATATGTCTACCACCTCTATGAGGCCTCCGAGGTGCATGTCCTTCTGCAGGTGAGTCATTTTGGGTCTCCACTTCATAATCAGATGAAGGATTAGATGCCATGACTACTGGTGGAAAAAATGTCCTGAAGAGATGGGTGTTGATGTGTCAAACTATGTTGGACTGTCTTTAATAATTGTGCAACCTCTGCTACCAAGGGAAAACAATGAAACAAGGGACTATTAGGAGAGGGAAAAATAGTGGGAATTTTTGGGACTGTTGGGATAAATTTAGATAGGGAAAATATGGGATGTTTGGGAGGTTTTGTATAAGGTTAGGGTTTGGGATTTTATAATAGGAAATTTGGGAAAGGGAACTTGGGATAGGGGATTAGTGAGTTTAGGGGGTAGGGGAACTTAGGGAACCATGTAAATAGGGAAACATGGGGTAAGGGAATGATGGAAGGAAAATGAACTTGGTAGCAAAAAAGTTGATCAAACCCTAGGCAGCAATTTTTGTTTGAGGAATTTGTAATGATAGGGTTTGATCATTTGTTAAAACATTCACCACATCAACCATCATAACATCAGCACCAAACTTGGATAAACAGAAGAAGTTAAGCTCAAGGTGAACTTGTGTGATTTTGGCCATTGGAGGTCATTTTGGTGATTTTCGGGCTTCCTGGCTATATGCGCAGTGCAGCACACCCAATGCGCCACGCCTCCCCAGTGCACCGCACCTGTGTAAAATAACACTGTGTATTCACGCCCAGTGCGCCGCACCTCACCAGTGCACCGCGCCTCCTGCTTAGTGCGCCGTGCCGACCGATTTTCGCCCAAATTCACCTAATTTCTCACTTTCTCGTCAAATTTTCTCTATCTTGCTTCTCTTTTGCAAATGAGCTTATCAAAGGAAGGAATAGCTTATAGACTAAGAGCTTTTGAGATTTTAGCTCATGAAACCCACTTTTATAATGTTTTGTATTTGACTTCATTTTACAAACTCTGTTTTTGGAAAATTTTCACTGCTTTTTCACTTTGTGATGAATTTAATGATCTGAGCTTGCTTGTTTTTGCAGGTGTTGGAGCTTCTAGGTTAAGGAAAGAAAGCAGGGTGAAGATTAATGAATTTATAATGAGGAAACCAAAAACTTTCATGATTTTGTACAATAAATGCTAAATACTCTGTTTTTTCCTCAAAATAGAGTTTTGAGGAAAAACACATTTGTGAACACTTGGCGATGAAATTTATTGATGTTGAAACATCCTCATGGCCTGCTGGCAATTATTGAACACTCTGACAGATTTTTTGACGAAACCCTAATAAAACCCTAGACCTAAGTGACCATGAAACCCTAAAGACAACTTTTGCAAATTTAAATATAAAAAGATTGTATATGTTTTTTTTTTTAAATGAACACACATGAGCCAGCAGGTAAATAACATGAGGGGAATGTGTGACAAGGCCCTTCCGTCAGATTATGGCATGCCCCTAACGAAATGCAAATGAATGAACTGTATGAGACACATAAACAATGAAATGCAATAAGAGAAATGATCTCTGACGGAGGGATGTAAAGACTGACTCTAACATTGGCTCCAATGGGGATGGTAGCTCTTGGGAGGTGCCAAGAACAGTAGATCTCTGGGAGAGATAGACAGTGCCTTCATCCATTGGGCTATGGAGTCCATTATTTTGACAAATTAACACAAGACTCTTGACTTATTTATTGACTGAAACTTGACTGAAACCGACTCAATTATGAAACCGAAATGACTGAAAAACTGACTCAACAAACTGAACCCAAAACTGAAATCTTTCTTCAGAATTATAGCCTTCACTTCAGGCCCCAGACTGAAGAAAAGATCACAGCACACACTTGCAATGAAACTGAAATAAAATGGTATTTACAGTGACAATGTAAACAATAGAAACAACTCAGAAATGATACCGCTTGAGTAGCTGACCATTGATCAGCCCTCCTAGACAATCTTCCCCGTTCATCTCCTTCAGAAGAAAGGCATTCTGACCCTGATACGCTGCAATCTTAAATGGACCTTTCCAGAGGTTTTCAAACTTACCGTGCTTGCCCTTTTCCTCATTCCTTGCATCCCATTTCAGCACCATGTCATCCAACTGAAATTTGTCCACCTTTGCTTTTCTTTCATAAATTTTCTTAATTCTCTCCTGCAACTTGAACATGTTTTGAAAAACTTCTTCTCATGTCTGCTGCAAATGGATCATTTGATTTAGTCTTCTCTGCATAGGATCGTCTTCACTACCAGCCTCCTGAAGAAGTTTGACTACCGGAGCTGCGAGAGAGGTAGGAAAAAATGTATCAACTCCATAAACTAGCTCAAAGGGGGACATACCAATGGATTTCTTCTGAATCACTTGATCTACCCAAAGTGCATTGACCAACTTCTTATGCCAACTCTTCTTGTTTATTTCTAGCAAATTTTTAATGATATTGACCAAAGATTTGTTGGAAGACTCCGCCAATCCATTGCCTTGTGGATGATAAGCAGTTGAGTGTCCCAAAATGATTTTATACTTGTTACAAAACTCAATCATCTTTTTTGATTTCAAAGTTGTTGCATTATCAGTGATTAACTTATTCAAGTAACCAAAACGAGACAAAATGTTATTCTCAAGGAATGAAATTATTACCGCATTCGTAGCTTGTCTGGTGGGAATTTCTTCGATCCATTTCTTGAAATAATATGTCGCCGTGAGGATACATCTATGCTGACTTGAAGAAGCAGGACGAATTTCACCAATGAAATCCAACCCCCACTGCTAAAAAGGGGCACTCACCTCAATGGGCTTAAGCGACAAAGGCTGTAATTTCTACCTTCCTTCAAAAATCTGACAGTTATGACAGCTCTTGATAATGTTATACACATCAACAAACAATGTCAGCCAATAGTATCCCACTCTCAGAATTTTACTTGCCGTTGTCTTCCAAAAAAGGTGACCGCCACAATCTCATTTATGGAAATCCTCCATGACCTGCTTCGCTTCTGCTTCCACCAAACAATTCAACAAAACACCACCGGTATCTTTCCAATAAAGTGCAGAATTCAAAACACAAAACTTAGCAGCCTTTAACTTGAGAGTTCTAGCTTTGTTTCTAGCCATACCAGGTGGTGGTGACAAATTCTGAAGCACATATATGATATCTGAATACCACGGAGAAAGAACAAATATTTCAGATACCTGAATTGACGAACCTTCCTCATTCTCATCGGACATAGCAGCAATCAGATTTATGTCTAAGACATGCAAATTTGATTCAGCCATTAACTTTGCCAATCCCTGTCCTTTAACAAGCTTTGTGGGCTTTATCTCCACATCATACTCCAGCAAAGCTGCAATCCACTTGCCTCGTCTTCCTTCTGGATCTGTTTGTACCAAAATATCTTTGACAGCAACGTTAGGAACATAAGCCAAAATATGAGAATGCAGAATATATACCTGAAAATCTTTCAATGCTTTTACAAGTGCAAGGGCTTGCTTTTCAATGATGTTGTACTTCAAGGCTACATCTCTTATAGTTGAGCTAAAGAAAGCAATTGGTCTTCCGTGCTCACATTTTTTCTTCATTAATACAACTGCCATAGTATGCTCCGAAGCAAATGAAAACAGTATAAAATCCTAAGTGTAATCCGGACTGATTATAATTGGAGCTGAAGAGAGACCCAATTTTACTAGATTGAAATATTTTATAGCCTCTTCGGTCCACTTCACTTGGATGTCCTTCTTAAGCATGTTTTTAATCTCTCTTAGGTGTTCAGCAAGATTAGGCACAAAGCGGCGTAAAAAATTCATCTTACCATTAAAAGATTGAATCTCCTTCTTGTTTCGGGGAAGGTCAATTTTTTGAATCGCCTCTACACATGCTGGATCAATACGAATGCCATCTTTTGAGATAATGTGTCCAAGTAGTTTGCCTTCATCCATGGAAAACAGGCTCTTCTTCGGATTCAGCGACACACCATATTTTCTACACTTTTGAAAGACAATTTTCAAATGATACATGTGTTCTTTATCTAAATTGGAAAACACCATCAAATCGTCAAGGTACACAACCAAAAAGACATCCTTCTCATTTGCGAAAGCCATATCGATTGCCCGCTGAAATGTGGCACCTGCGTTCTTCAAACCGAAAGGCATTTTAGCATAATGAAAAGTCCCCCATGGAGTGGTGATGTTGTTTTGTCTCGGTCGTCTTCATGGACCAAAATTTGGTTATATGTAGAATAACCATCAAGTAGTGACATACGAGATGCTCCAACGACTTGCTCAAGCATGTGATCCATTTTTGGCAACGGATAATTATCCTTCAATGAAACTTTATTGAGATTCATAAAATCAATGCACAAACGAATCTCACCTGTCTTCTTTTGTACGGGCACCAAATTAGAGATCCAATCAGAAAATCTGATGGGAACGATGATTCTTGATTTGTACAATCTGTTTACCTCCTTCTCAATTGATGGCAGCAATTTTGGATTTAGCCTTCTCAACTTCTGTCTGAAAGGTTTCTGATTAGTCTTAATAGGAATCGTGTGTTGAATTATATTGGTATCATATGTCTTCAAGTCAGAATAGTCCCAAGAAAACACATCAGCAAAGGATGACAACAAACTGATATATTTGGCCTTTACCTTCTGTGGCAATGCCTTGGACAGCTTTACCATCTTTGGATTTTCAGCTGTTCCAATATTCACCTCTTCAACTCCCTTCTCTGTTGGTTGCAATGTTGGTTTGCGAGCTACGTCATCGTGATCAAAGAGTTCTTCTAAAGGTATTAAGCCTTTAGGAATAATATTATCCTTAAGCTGCAACACTTCCATTTGATTGATTTGCACATCATCTTTACCATCATCATGTTCTACATCAATTGAGGTATCTTTAAACTTACCCTTGTTTTGCAAAAAATCATCAATCTCCTCTTCATCTTGGAAAACTTGCCAATATCTCTGATTATCCGGGACAGTTGGACGATGTTTCACATGTATTTAAAATTTATTACTTGATTTCATAGGAATCTTCAGATTACTTGCTACCTTAGCAAGTGCATCTGCAATGCTATTTTGAATACGAGGCACACACGTCAAGGTATAATCTGAAAACAACTTCAAGATATCTAGAACAACGTTCCGGTATGCCCGCATCCGAGGATGCTTTGCTTGATATTCGCCTTTGACTTGCTTAATCACCAATTCGGAGTCGCCATATACAACAATCCTCTTAGCATTCAGCTTTCTTAGAATTTTTAGGCCAGCAATCAAAGCTTCGTACTCAGCCTCATTGTTTGAAAAATCAAAAGCTAGCTTGTAAGAACATACTCGCACATTACTAGGCGCTTTTTTCGGAGCAGACAAAGGACTGCATACCCAAATACCAATTCCAGCACCATCATTTCCCACTGCTCCATCGAAATCCATGGTCCACAGACCATCTTCCTCTTCTTCTAAGTGTTGAAACTCTGTTAGCTCTGTTTTTTCTGCTTGCTATCCATTATCTTTATCTGATTGCTGAATGGAATTTTTCTGTTCTTGTCTTTCTTTCTTCAAACCTTCTCTGAAATTCTCTGATATTTCTGAAATATCATTTGCTACAACTAACTGACTATCGATATCATTGAAACTATCTGAATACAAAACAAAAGACTCTAAATCTGTATGTACATAGTTAATCAGATGATTAATCGGTTTCTCCTTGCTTGTAATCATGTATTTCATTTTTTGTTCCCGATACAGTTTTCTCATTTGGCCAAACACAGGAATCGTTGCATAGGAGAAATCTAGTTGTAACGTCCCTTGCAATTTTGCTCCCCAGGACCTGGAAAGAAGCATACCAAATCTGGGAGGAATGTCTACCACAACGACATCCATCAAAACATTATTTGTTGGAATCTGATCCAAACTTACAACCAAGTCTTTAATGAGCCCAATACATCTCACCCTACCAGAATCAAATGAATAAAGGTCATGGTATTTCCTAGTGATGTCCAAACCCAACTTCTCCATGATAGCCTTTGGCATAAGATTGTGGGAAGCGCCAGAGTCAAACATAGCATTATGCAACACATACTCATGCAATCTCACACTGATATAAAAAGGTGGCACATCGCTGTCTAGAGACTCACCTTTTAATGCTGGTCCAAAAATCAGTTCACGTTGATCATCTTCCACACACACCATATCAAACATTGGGTCAAAATTCAAAATTTTAGAGACTTGACCTCTATAACTATTGTTCCTCATTAGTTTAGTCAAGGGAATGGATACCTTCAATTTATAAATTTCATTTTCTAAACTAAAAGCAGAAGTCTTTTCTACCTCTTTGGCTCGAACATCTTTTCTTTCAGCTTTATCTTTTGATACAATTGGCTGATTTACTCTTTCATTTGCTAGTGGAGACTTGCTAGTAGTAGGATTAGCAATTTCTTTTCCTTTCTTTGGTACAACAGGTGGCTCATTCTTAGATGTTGGAACTTCCTTTCTCTTCTGGATTGGATTGATGGGGACATTTATATTTCTAAGTGAATACTGACGTTGCTGGGCGGACAAAGCATTCATATAACCTCTCTGGTACTCATCTGACTCTTCTTCAAGAGTTGTGCCATTCGCTAAGTTAAAATCTGCATCCTTCTGTACAGCTGAATTTTCTGCATACTCATCATCTTCAGTGATAAAGGTGGGCATATCATCAGGAGTAAAGAAGTGATTTTCTTCTCCTATTACATTGTCTTCATCATCAGATTCGGGACCAACAAAATTTTGCTGAAGAGGTGTCTTTACTTGCTGTTGTTGTGATGCTGGTTCTTGTGCTCACTGCTCACATTGTTTGATCCCTAATTTTGGCTGCTGCTGGCCACGGAAATTAGGATTCTGAATCTGTAGTTCAGGCTTATCAAGTGTTAACCTTTCAATCATCTTTTCTACCTTGCAAAGCACTTGGTATGAGGTAGAAGCTTCTTATTTTATTGAGACTTTCTTCTCGGATTTCAATCTAGCTCTCTTGTCATTCAAATTTGCCTCAACACTAACAACAATTTTCTACATTTCTTCTAAGGTAGTTGGATCTCTCTCTCTTAATTGATAAGCCATGTCCGGATTGAAACCATCCGGGAACTTAAGCAAAGCCGACTTTCTAGATGGCCTTAAATCATCAGGAATTGCATTATAAAGCACATTGAATCTAATATAGTAGTCTTGCATGGACTCACCAACATTCCGTTTGATCTTGGTATATTCAGAAGTGATTTGAAGAGGATCTTTCTTTACTTCCCAGCGATCCAAGAACTGTCTTTGAAGCTCTTCTAATGTGGGAATACTTCTAGCTGCCAAAGCTCTGAACCATTTTCTAAACTCACAGCCGAAAGTTTACATGAACAATCTCATGGTCACGTTTTCTACATCAATCTCATGAAGATCGAAGAAATCCGTCATTCTGTCCACATGTTGCTGAGCTGTGTTACCATGAGGAGTGCCATAAAACAAAGGAATTCTACTCTGATAATCTGCGGGCATGTCATCCAAAACTTGAGGCAGCACGAGAGGTGCAAAACGAGCAGCCATTGCTCTTAGTGGATTTGCAATCGGTCTTGGTGATGTTGGAGGAGTAGATGTATGAGGGGTATGAGGAGGTGTATGCGGAGGTGATACAATCTTGGGTATTTTAGGAGTAGAAGGAGTAGATGGAGGCGATACGACTGCAGATTTTTGATCAGAAATGGTAGGCTGTGGGGGAAGGGTAGGAATGAAAGGGGTTTCAGTGGGAATTCTTGAACTAGACGCAATTGCGGATGACCCAAGGGTTGCAGAAGCAGTCTCTAAGAAATCAGCAATATTAGAAGCCGTAATTGAAGTCTGGAGCTGGTTCAAAATATAATCATCAATGGATTTATTAGCCCTTTCAGTTTCAAGATTTCAAACAAATTCAGGATTCAATACAATGGAAGTGACAGCGCTTTCGGATTTGGTTTCAAACAAAGACAACTAAAACTGCTCATCAAATTCTTGATCCTCAAGATACTCAAAATCAATAGGACACGACTGAGCTTTGAACATGGGAATGATAGAGCTTCCTTGGCGAACAATTCTTGGAATAATATTGGGATTTTCGTAGATAAGAGGAGGATTAGGATCCGGATTTTCTCTGGTATGTCTTCTGGAAGCCAATGTGTTATTATTTCAAGAAATCAAAGGGACATAAACAACTTGTTCAACCTATCAAATTCTAAACTTATCATCCAAAGCTTATAATTCTGAAATATACTAAGGTGATCTATAAGTTAGATACTCTGTTTATAAGACTAGACCAGAGATTGGCTGAAGTAGCGTTTATCTACTTGCGCTAATGCAAAGCAAAAGCGTTTCGAAGGCTACCTAGCTAATCTCTAGGCTCCGTCTGTAGTTTATAAAATGAAGAATACCAACAAATAAAATATTAAGGTCCCCAGTATGGTCACCACTATGTTAGGCCTAGATTTACCTCAAGCTAAAAAGGTAAGCTTCTAGGTCCACATCAAACCACGCTTATCCTCGTAGCTAGCCCTACGAGGACAGGAGAGGGCTCTCTCTGGGTCAATCTTAGCAAAAGATAATCAATAGGATCTGAGATGACTAAAATATCTTCTAATTTTAGGCTAGGTATGAAGAGCAAGGATGTGATTTGATTTTTGGGGGTTTTTTGCTGGAAAAAGGGAAAGGCAAATTTGGGTCCGAGGATGAGGCCAATTTTTTGCAGAGTTCTGGTTGGGGCCAGGTAGGTAGTAGTTTTGATGCTTTAAATTAAATGAATGGATGGAAAAGACTGCTGAGGAGCTGAAGAGGGCAAGAGGCTGCAAGAATCTTCTTCAAACTGAAGAAAACATTGAACATTAAACAAAACTAAAAGGAAGAGCACAACAAGCTAATTGTCACTCAATTTGTTTAATTTCAGAAGCAAAGAGAAGGGAAATGGCATACATAAAACATCAATGAACTTAAATTTACATGAAGAAACACACCATCAAAACATAGAGCCACAAGGATCCCAACAAGTGCTACAGAACCTTAGTCTTTCCTTTGCCAAAAATGCTGAAAATGAAAGTACAATGAAGTGCCAAGAAATCCCAAGTGTCCAACCCTAAAAATGACTGAGAAATTACATGATATAGACAAGCCTAACTCCTTCCCATGCCTCTAGGGTTTGAGCTCATCATTCTAGGAGCTGTTTCACCCATATCTAAACAAGTAAATGAAAAATAGGCAATGAAACAACTTGCCTCTATATGTTAGGAAACTGATTCATTCAGTTGTTTTCACGTTTTAGTGAATGAATCTACTAAAACAAGTAAATATGTGCCAAAATTACATCATGGTCATGCAATTATATCACGTTAGATCAAGAGTAACATCAAAAAGTGAAACTAGTCAAAATTGGCCGAAATTCTGAGCTGGAGAGTGAAAAATAGGCCAAAATTCTCTATGCGTCGCGCCCAAAATCTCTATACATATCGCAACTTTGGAGCTGATTTTGAGGCCCCTCCCGAAGTCCAAATTGAGCTCACGATAGCTCGTTGGAAAGCCCTACCTGTCTACCTTCCAACCCAAGTGGAATTTTTGGATTTGGTATCAATTTTCCACTCCAAATGTCCAATCTCCCAAGATTGCTTCCTGTATGTCAAAATAGGGGCAGTGAGGTCATTTCTTGAGTGCTTTTTGACCTTTTGAGGGCTGAAAACCTACCCAAATTTCTTGGCCATAGGTAGGAAAACATAATTTATCATGAAAAATCTAGAAATGCAAAGTTTTTTGGATTTGGAGCCCTCTAGCGAAAGCGAGCGCCACGTGGCGCGACGCATAGGGAGGAAAACCCTGTTTTTAGTGCAAAAAAATTTCAAAATGCAAAAATTGCTCCAAATTTCTTGAAATTTGGGCTGGACCTTCTTCATCAAGAGCTATGATGGGCCAAGGATGCCTTGGCCAATATCTGGAGTCGATCATGCTCTTTTTTCCTCTTTTTCCTTTTTGATGCCTTCCTTAGTTTTGCCTTTAAATTTCTTATTCGTGCCTTGCAAACCTTGTTCCGCGCCATGTAGTGGAAAGCCATGTGTCTCAGCAATGCTTTGTCCCTATCAACTTTGTCTAGCAGTATCTCTAAGTGTATGTTGACTCTCTCTAGCCAAGACTCCCGATCATCATTAATCTCTTACTCCAATGAAGTGAATTCAATCCTCCTCCTTTGGGCAGCTTGATGATTCTCCCTGATGTTTTGTAATTCCATAATCACCTGCTGATCTTCAAGTTGCTTATTCCTTTGCTCCAAGTATTTTATAATCCACTTAGCCCTCTCCAATTTGAGGGACAAGGCTTTGATCTCTGTTTGTTGCTCCTGGATGATATCTCTAAGGTTGGCGCTTTGCGGGCCCATGTCTGTATCGTCATCCTGAATAAGAATGAAGTTGGTCTCTCGTTCACCTGAAGACCCCTCATCCTACATTGACCTCTTGCCTTTGTCCTGTACCTATGGTGCTGATGTCAGAAGTGAGGCCCCTTCCACCCTAGGTGGAGATAACACTCGCTTTGCTGCTGCAAATAACTGTCTAGCGCCCTTCTAATAAGTAATGAATACTGGCATAGTAGAAGAATGTGTCTCATGACCTTCATGCTGATAAGAAGGTCCACCTATCTCATGTACAGCCTCTGAAGATCCCTGTGAAGCTTTGAAAAACTCACGAGAGATAAAATCATCCCAAGTGATGCCCTGTAATCTAAGCTGATGAACCACCACAATCTTGATGAGAGAAAAATGATAAACACTGTTAAGCTGCTGCTGAGGGGTCTTGTGCTGCACAAGTGTGGTCATCCTTTCTATGTTTTGGCATATGAAAAAAGGAATTTTTATCATCCATACCTAAGTGAAATGCATCAGCAGCCTGATGTGATAAGCATACAAGCGGGAGAACCGGCCCTCACAGCTGAAATAGTTCATGATCAGTTTAATTAAAGGCACATATTCATCTTTGAGGTACCGAAATGGAAACACTCTCTTGAGCTGTCTCAAAAAGCCAGGCTTGATGTATGGTTCATAGTGCTGCCAGTCAATTTTCTGCCTCTTGTTCCATGGTTCTCCAATGTTTGGTATGTTGGTTGCTAATGAAATGGAATCTGGTGTTAGTGTGAAAGTAACACCCACTAGAGTGGCTTGGTCACCATGTAAATGCAGTACAAACAGACGAGCCAACTCATGATGAAATTGAAAATTAGCAACCTTCTCACAAAACTCATAACATGGCTGATGCTGGAAACAAGAGATGGCAAGAGGGCAGGCCTGCAACTCAGTAAGGCTAGTTGGTTCTTCTCTGATATGTTTGCCACCTCTATGAGGCCTCCGAGGTGCATGTCCTTCTGTAGGTGAGTCACTTTGGGTCTCCACTTCATAATTAGATGAAGGATTAGGTGCCATGACTACTGGTGGAAAAAATGTCCTAAAGAGATGGGTGTTGATGTGTCAAACTGTGTTGGACTGTCTTTAATAATTGTGCAACCTCTGCTACCAAGGGAAAACAATGAAACAAGGGACTATTAGGAGAGGGAAAAGTAGTGGGAATTTTTGGGACCGTTGGGATAAATTTAGATAGGGAAAATATGGGATGTTTGGGAGGTTTTGTATAAGGTTAGGGTTTGGGATTTTATAATAGGAAATTTGGGAAAGGGAACTTGGGATAGGGGATTAGTGAGTTTAGGGGGTAGGGGAACTTAGGGAACCATGTAAACAGGGGAAAATGGGGTAAGGGAATGATGGAAGGAAAATGAACTTGGTAGAAAAAAGGTTGATCAAACCCTAGGCAGCAATTTTTGTCTGAGGAATTTGTAATGATAGGGTTTGATCATTTGTTAAAACATTCACCACATCAACCATCATAACATTAGCACCAAACTTGGATAAACAACAAAAGTAAAGCTCAACCTACTTGGAACAAGGTAAACTCGTGTGATTTTGGCGATTAGAGGTCGTTCTGGTGATTTTCGGGCTTCCTAGCTGTTTGCGCCGCACAACACACCCAATGCACCGCGCCTCCCCAGTGAGCCACACCTGTGTAAAATAACACTGCATATTCATGCCCAGTGTGCCATGCCACACCAGTGTGCTGCGCCTCCTGCTCAGTGCACCACGCCGGCCGATTTTTGCCCAAATTCAACCAATTTCTCACTTGCTCGTCAAATTTGCTCTATCTTGCTTCTCTTTTGCAAATGAGCTTATCAAAGGAAGGAAGAGCTTATAGACCAAGAGCTTTCGAGATTTTAGCTCATGAAACCCACTTTTATAATGTTTTTTATTTGACTTCATTTTACAAACTCTGTTTTTGGACATTTTTCACTGCTTTTTCACTTTGTGATGAATTTAATGATCTGAGATTGCTTGTTTTTGCAGGTGTTGGAGCTTCTAGGCTAAGGAAAGAAACTAGGGTGTAGATGAATGAATTTACAATGAGGAAAACAAAAACTTTCATGATTTTGTACAATAGATGCTAAATACTCTGTTTCTTCCTCAAAATAGAGTTTTGAGGAAAAACACATTTGTGAACACTTGGCGATGAAATTTATTGATGTTGAAACATCCTCATGGCTTGCTGGCAATTATTGAACACTCTAACACATTTTTTGACGAAACCCTAATAAAACCCTAGAGCTAAGTGACCATGAAACCCTAAAGACAACTTTTGCAAATTTCAATATAAAAAGTCTGTACATGTTTTTTTTTTTTTAAATGAACACACATGAGCCAGCAGGTAGATAACATGAGGGGAATGTGTGACAAGGCCCTTCCATCAGATTATGGCATGCCCCTAACAGAATTCAGATGAATGAACTGTATGAGACACCTAAACATTGAAATGCAATAAGAGAAATGATCTCTGTCGGAGGGATGTAAAGACCGACTCTAACAGTGAGCATGGAAGAATCCATTCCTGTCTCTGGTTGATCCTTACTACCTGAAGTGGAGGCCTTCACGAAGCCCTTCTTAGCTTCCATGAACATCTCCTTGGTGCGTTCTAAGTCAAACTTAGGTTCCTTTGTAGGAGCCTTGCGAACCCACCTATCTTCCTCGGGCTGCTTCCCATTGTCCTCCCCTATGGTCGCACCGCTTCTGAACATCATGTTCGCTTTTGGGTCTTCTTCGTGCGGTTTAGACCTCATCATTTTGATATTCTGAGTTGGAGGAGGCTGGAATACACCTTTCTCGCACACCTATGTGATCAACGTAGGACAACCTACTGCTTCATGATCGAACTAAGCACAGTATGAATAGGATATTCTCGTTGGGTTGGTGCAATCACGGGCGTAGTGCCTTGGTGCTCCGCAATTATAGCAAATTAACTGTCCGCGGCCCTTCCTGGTCCCATTCCTCTTCATCCTCGACCTCATCCCTGAAATCCAGTGTGCACCATCCCCGCAGCTGGGTTGAGGGCTCGCGTTTCTATATGCATCCTATAGGCTAGGTTCTGATCCATCATTAACTCGTAGCTACGACAAGTGTTCTCGTCGTGGCCTACCGACCTACAGAAATTACAAAATAGTTGTTGTGGAGTTTGTGTATACTTCTGCAACAAATGACAATTATCCATCATGTGTTTTCCTCCTATCTGATAGATTGTGCACCATAATGCGGGTGTCACACTCAGCCCTACCTGTTCCTCTGGCCTCAATAGCATTTGTCCCCCTCCTGCCAAATAGTTCACGAATACTAGATAGTGATCCTTGTCATGGCCCTAGCCTTTGCATTTTATGCACCATACTTCCTCACGCGCCTCTGGCTGCAATGCCCTGTCTTGCTTCAAGCTCTGCATTTCCAGGGAGAGATTCTATAGTTTCTTGTGGATTTGTTGAACTCCCAACCTAGGATCTTGTATCAGGGTCTCATGCAACCTCATCGCCATTTCCAATGCTTCAACCTGGGTTGAAAGCTTCTGTTGTGACAACGTCGTCCTTAGGTGCAGTGTCAGAGATGCCACAACCATGCACGGTGTTGCGCATCTATTAGCGTCATATTAGCCTCATGGATCATACTCTTTAGCCGGTGATCAAGATCCCAGGGAGTCTCACGTGGAAGCATCACGATCTCTTTAAACCTAATGATCGACTGTGTCTCTAATTTCGGCTGGCTAATTTCTTTGTTCAACGCATTCTAGATCTCTGCTATCCCTGCATTTGGGTGGTCATTAGAGTGCTTGATATACCATGTCAATGCACGATCCTACAGCGCGCTCACCAATGTAGCCTTCTTAATGTTGTCATCCGTAACCCCTTGCGCTTCCCACACTGCTCATACCACGTACCAAAACTAGTTTGGATCCTCATTCCCTACTCCTCTAAATATGGGTAGCCTGATCATGCTCGCCATGCCAAACTGCAAGTTTGGTGGAGGTGGAGTGCGTGGAGATGGAGGTGAAGGAGATGAAGCAGGTGGTGGCATTGGTGGAGGTGGTAACTATGGAATGCGTTGCCTTATCAAACTGACTGCACTTCTCAGAGAGACTTGAGCGAGCTCTTACTCACTCTCTCGTAAAGGTGAAATTAAGGAACTATTTCCTAATTCCCCACTACCTTTGTAGATCTTTCTGCTCTGCGTCATTCCAACATTAATGTATTCGCATAACCTGTTTTTCACATAACAACATCTTAATCCAGGTATTCAAAGGTTTAATGTACCTACCTCGCGGTCCCTTGAGAAAACGTCATTCTGCTTCGTTGTAGCTCACGGTCATGTCTATCGCAAACTTAGTGATAAATCCCCCTATTATCCAGTCGAGCCAATGGTCTATAGCTCGCGTGTTCTTGTCTTCTGATGCCTCTAGTCTGCACACTAATTCCGAAGTCCACACTATTGGTTGGTCAAGCTTACACCTTCCCTGGCTATTGGCTAACCTCGTGATCCACTCATATAGTTCAGAAGGAAAGGATGCAAAGAAGATCTCGTGGATTTCCGTATACATGTAGCAATCCAGCCACCTCTTCTCAGATACCTACGGGGTTCTATTTTCCTATGTCGTGAACACATGAATATTCTTTTCCAACCACTCTTCCGTTTCCTTCTTTGTTGGGTTTTAGTGGCACGACATCAGACATCCCTTAGGCAGATCCCGGTCCTGGCAACGAAACCATTTGTTGGATACGTGGGACCTGACCCAGGTTCAGCAGCAAGTTTAGCCAAGCAAATCTTGGTACTACTGGCCCTTTTGGAAACAGTCTGCGGAGTGTGAACTGAGGTCTCACCCGAAGTAGTATGGGAGGGTGTTGCAACTAGGTTTCCACACCCTAGGGATGTCTTCATGAGGGTTCTGGAGGTTCGCGATCCTAATCTACACGCTGTGCTGCTCCACGGAGCTTTCTATTCTTCGCAATTCATGCACACCTTTGTGAATACAGTATTATTTTGATCTGATCCTTACTGTGCTATTATATTGGTGCTTAACTTAGTTTGTGCGGGCCCAATATTTATTATTACTTATTCAACCTTTAGATTAGTGTGCGTACTTGAAAACAATATAAATGCATAAAGATAACCAGAACATAGAAATACAGATCTGCAAACAGATGCACAATATTTTGAATCAATCTTATCTTTATTAATACTCAAGTTCTATTACAGACCCCCCTCAGCCTTGTGCACTCAGCTTCAGAGGTCCGCGCACTCAGCTGCAGACTCTACTAGGCCTCTGTGCACTCAGCTGCAGAACCTCTACCTACTACTACTACCCAATACACTTCAGATTCACTTCTATCTTCTAACCATGCCTTCGTATCTATCTATTACTTGTCAAAACTAAGACTAACTCTACACTTAGAGCTTCGCTCTATTTATACAGTCCCATGGTCCGCAGACCATGGGTAGGCCAACACACTTTACATTAAATTACATTATTTTAGGGCAGACAACCCTAGACTCTTGCACTCTGCGCCCGCATTTTGTGGGGTCTTTACATTACATTTGACCAAAAATCGGGCTTTAAGCCCCAAAAACATGCTATGGGGGATCCATTGCCCAATAGAACCAAAACCAAAGGAGAGACCCACTCACTTTCTGAGATAGGGTAAATGAATCCTGCATCAAGCAACGTTTGCAATTATTCTTTGACTCTATCTTTAAGAGCTGGATTCATCCTCCTTTTAGGTTGTCGAACTGGCTTGCAACCCTCTTTGATATAAATGTGGTGAGTATAGACCGAGGGGTGCACTCCCTTCATTTCTTTGTAACTCCAAGCAAAGGCATCCAGGGGTTCCTCTAGCAAGTTTCACAACTTTTCTTCTTGCTGAACAGAAAGATATGGATTGATTTTCAAAACTCTCTAGAGGCCGAACTCTATGGTTTTGAGACAAATAGGGTTGGAATCAGCTAAGCATAGATCAATATGATGGTTTTTTTGGTTTCCTTTACTACTTCTTCTAAGGACAATGTACTGGGAGTTGGACTTTAGAGTATGTGTTCAATCAAATCATCTTCATCTTGTTGTCCCCCTCCCATGGTTGTTTCTAAAGTATAGAGTTGGGAAGAATAAACTTCATCTTCCTCCTCCTCTTCTAGCCACAAAGGTAAATCATGTTCTAGAGATGACTGAGAAGGAGGGTATAGGACTAACTTCTTAGACATATGCCCACTTTTTTATGGTCATATTTCCAACCCTATAGCTAATGTAGGCATCGGCAATGGCTAACTAGGGCCTCCTCAGGATGAGAGGGTAACTAGTAAGCTTAGGCTTAGGCTAGAGAACTAGGAAATCTGGAGGGTACTCCCAAGAGTCAATGGAGACAATCACATCCTCCGTAATACCCTCGGGGGTCACTGTGGAGCGGTCTGCAAGTTACAGAACTGTTGTGGTTTTTCTCAATGAACCTTGGAGGTTGAGCTTAATCATGGTGTCCTTGGTCATCACATTAATGGCATCCCCAAGATCAATCAAAGTGTGTGGGACAATGGTGCCATTGATATGCACATCTACTACATGGCTTCCAGGGTCCAAATACTTTGGACAGATTACCTGCCCCAACATTAAGTCGGACAACTGTCCAATGACATTAATGGTAGGGGAATCTCTTCTTCGCCTCCCTGGATGCTTGAAGCACTTCCCCCTAATCAACTTGTTGTACATAGGTACATCTTCAATAGCTTGGACAAGGCGAATTTTGACACATAGGCTTTTCAATTCTCCCAGAAGTTCAGTCCCTTCTAGGGTAGGCTAGAGTGGTTAGGTTAATCTCTCAGGAAAGGGTGGTGGATTTACTTTAGGCATGCTTTCCTCTCTTTCCTCCTCAACCTCCCTAGGTGGAGGTAGAGGTTGGTTGTCCGGGAGTACTCTCCTAGATCTCAGGTTGATTTCCTGAATTTCCACAACATAAGCTAGATAGGATGTCTCTCCACTGTATACTTGTTGTGCCTAACTGTTGTTTGGGTTCGTATTTGGCTGGGCGAGAATTTGGGGTTTTTTAGGTGGAGAAAAGTGTAACAACTATGGTTGAGCAGGTCGTGAAGGCAATAAAGTTGTAGCATTGTTGTATGGGGGCCTCCACCCCTGCGGTGGTGCACTCCATTGAGGTTGTGATGGAGCATATGGTTGAAATGATTCTCTGGCTGAATAGGAATGATACTAAGGTGCAAAGGACCAAGGAGGAGGTGTAGACCAGGAAGGATGAGGATGGGTCCCCCAAGAAGGTATGGATGTGGTCTGCTTGCGGTTGTAATATGCATGGGATGACCCTTGCATGCCCTGCTGGTATGGCCTAGGCCCATGAGGTATCCTTTGGTTTATGTAGTAGAGCTGTTTAGTTACCCCTTCAGCTCCTTGATATACATCTTTTAATCCAGGGACAGAAGGGCACTTGTCTGTGGAGTGGTTTTCTTCACAGACTGAGTATATTTCAATAGAATTCAATGGACATTTGTTCCTAAGGTGCCTCCTAGTGCACCTAGGACAGAAAATGGCTAAGGCTCTCTTTTCTTCCTCTTGTTTTCTCTTAATGTGAATAATGTCCATCTGTAGGGAAAATGTTTGCAGCATCTCACTCTTTAAATCCTCCATCATGTTTCCAATTTCACCCTTCATGGATGAATTGGAAGAGGATGGGCTGACCATAGGTTGACTACCACTACCCTTTTTCCTAGATTCCCTAGAATGTTTTCTAAAGACAGTCTTGATATCCTCATAGAGGTAATTGGTAGATAACCCCTCCTACTAATAAGTTCAGGGTATCCAGAAGATCTTCCCTTACTCCTCTAAGCAAGACCAACTTTAGTGACTCGAGGTCAAGTGTGCACCTAGCCCTTTTGTAGCTAAGCTAGAATCTTTCTTCATAATATTCTAGGGATTCATCATTGCCTAAGGTCATCCTAAAAATTTCTTCTTTAGTGTCTTTAGACCTACGGTAGTCTCGATACTTATTGCTGAAGGCTTGTTGCATATGAGCCTAAGTTTTGATGCTATCTCTAGGTAAACCCATGAACCAGCACAAAGATGCATCCTTGAGAGTGGATGGAAATAGTTTCAACTTCTGCTCATCATTGGTGTAGTCATATGCTCGGCATATGACAACAAACTCAAATAAGAAAGTTTCTGGATCTTCTAAGGTCAGGCCATGGAAATGAGGAAGGGAAGAGGGGCTTATATTTTTCATCTTAGTATCCCCATTGGTTTCCCTAATGGGGAAGGCACCCTCAACTCTTTCCCTATTTCCTATGTCATTTATGTTTTCAGGCATTGGTTCAGTAGGAATGGGTTCTTCTTCTTCTTCTTCCCCTGTAGGTTCTTCAAATATTTATGGTTTCTCACCTCAGGGTTCCTCTAGTTCATAGCCACCGAAGAAAAGGGAAGTTTGGTTGTTTGAAGCAATGGGGGTATTTGACAAAAAATTCCCTAAGTTATCCCTATTCCTACGAGGCATGAAAAAAATGTTTTTGTTGTGTTTTGTGTTTTCTTCAAACATTGAAAGTAATTGTAGAAGTGAAATTGCGGATTGAATGAAATCTACTGACTGAATGAAGAATTAACTGCTTGATTGAAATATTACTTGTAGAATGGAAAGGAAAGCAAAGAATGAAAAATGGAAAAGGAAGCAAACTAAATTACTTTTGCATAAATGAAACTACTAGCAGAATATTAGAAACAAGAAATTGAAGAAAGAAAGAAGTAATCACATATTACTCAGACACCTCCCCAGCAACGGTGCCAAAAAGTGATGAGCATCAGTATTGCAGCAAGAATGTTGCAACTCCTGGGGCTACCAGCTTTACTTTATCAACCCGCGGTTCATAAAAACTTGGAGGTGACAGTGTTGTATACAAAAGTAAAAGTGATGGTTCTGCATTTTGTCATTTTTCAGCTGGCGAGAGACCACCAGGGTTTTCAAGCTAGACTTCCATGGATTCGAAAGAATCTTGATTACTAATGAAAGAAAGATAAATCTACTCTAGGAGAAAGCTTGTCTACTGCAATAAGGAAAAGGACTGAAATCCAATGCTAAAAACACACCATTTCCTAACTAGATGCTGAGAAACTATGCTTTACAAGAATGCCAAGCTAACATGTATGAAATGCTACTGTCCTAAGCATGAAATTTTAAAGCATCAAACATCACTACTGTGCATGTAAAGGACTGAAATATATCTGTTTTTTTCTTTTTATTCTTTTTTTGGAAAAACAAGTGTGAAAGCCAATCTCTTTTGGTGATGTGGTAGGTGGCTTAGGGATGTTGGTGGATGGTTGGAAGGTTTGGGAGACCCTTAGGTGACCTTGTGTGTCTTCCTAGAGGTTTTCTCTCAATTTGGCCTCAAAACAGGCCACTACATGAAAACATACAGGATATCCTAAAAACCTACAGGATTCCCTGTATTTCTACAGGATATAGCCGAGAGAAAAACAATGGGTGCTAGAGGTGATGGAAGGCTTAGGGAATGTCGTTGGTGGATAGAATGGAGTGAGAAAATGCCTAGGATCATTCAGAACACAAAACCAAGGTTGGGAGATGGTTGTATTTGCTCAACATGCTTGGAGAAGTTTCCATGTAAAATGATGAAATTGGTGAAGGTCTTAGTGAAAGCAAGGAATGATTATGGATGGATGAAGTTGGAAGGAGGTTGCTTGCTATGAAATCTTTATCTACTTTTGAAATACCTAAATTACATCAAACAATGATATTTTCCCAAAAATCATGTAAACAAGAATAATTTCAATGAGCTAGAAAAACGGAGTTTAATGAGCTAGTTGTCTACTTCATGCATGAGGAAAATTTGCAGAATAAGATGAAGTCATTGATGAGATCTACTGTAATACTAAAAATGGAAGAAATGGTAATTAAATCCTACACTTGCAAACTGATCAAATGCTAGTTCAAGTGCAATAAACTCTAAATTCTATGAGAAAGTAGAAATCTGCCTTTTGGGGGCTGCATAGGGGTCCTTTGTAGGTTTCAACCCATACAGAAATTACCTTCATACGAATTCTAAAACACAGAAAATAAACAATACGAGAGCATAACACATAAAACACATATACACAAAGATTTCCCCTGGAACCCAAAACCAGGACTACTAGCTTGATTTTTCATTATGTTCCTTTCAATGTTATAATACATATTTATACATGTCGAAGCATCCAATAACATGGACTGAAAACCATCGCATCCAAAAACATGTGTGAAAATCATGCACAAAACCATAGGTGGGTCCGCCCATCCTAACATAGGGTCCAAAACCAAAATTTTCTAGGGCGCTGCCCCAGACCCCATAAAGTGGGGTTACGGGTACACCTAAAACCCCCTGTGACCCCCCGCGCGCTACACAATCGATGGAACGAAGGGGGGCTCCGCCCCCTGTTTCTAGGAAAACTAGTGTCTTTTCGATCTACTAACCCTTTAGGATTGGGAGCTATCCTAGCAAACAAACAATCAAGGAAATTTGGGATTTCCTCTATGTATGACAGATAAGAGAGAAGCAAAGGAACCAACCTAGATCTTCCGTTTGACTCCTTGCTTGATTTCTCTCTCCCTTGAAAGAGCTTGCAACTCTTCTCCTACTTATCCTACTCAGTGAATACCTGTAGAGACAAAGTAACAAAAAAACATCAAAGCATCTTGATCTATTATATCATAAGCATTGCAGAATCAGAAATACAATGAACATACAACAACATTCACAAATAACATTATTCACAAATATACAATTGTATGGAGGAAAATTCAAAGAAATTTATTAAAATAGAAGGGAGAATTACAACCCAGCGGTCTAATCCAGCATCATCCTCCTAGCATCAAAGCCCTCTTCACCTCATGAAAAGCAAGATCACCCAACGATACAATGCTCTTTCTCAGATACAAACTATCAACACTTCCTTACAAATTACCAAATTCTAGCCTCTAGATCTCTCAGATGAGAGATCCATTTATAGATGTGTGCAAGGGTGTGAGTCATCTCTGGGTTTTTTATCAGTGTCATTCCACTTGTTGTTTTTGTTTCCACTTGGAGATTTCTTGGATCTCTTACTCATCCCTTGGCGAATTCAGAGAAACAAGTGTCATATGATAAGTTTCTAGAATATTCCATGAGCATCCACTTAGCAAAATTTCTCGACATTTGTCCATTCTCGCTCATCGCACCCCACAGAGGGCCTCATCAATGTGCATCACACTTGGCTAGTGTAGAAGTCAGTATGCATCGCACCCTAATAGTGGAGCTCTCAGTATGGTCCAGTTTAGGCCAGTTCTGGATGGTTTTTCAGGTGGAACTTTTGGGAAATGATGTAATCAATTGACCATGATCTTTTAGGGTATGAAACAACACTTTTAGGGATTAAAGAGCCCTAGATTATCGACATATAATATTGGGGTTGAGTGCCCAAATATCTCTATAATAGCTGCCCCTAAAGCATGAAGTCGTAAATCTTTGATGTCGGGTGAAATGCTTTAACATGAGGATCTGAGGTTTTCGGAACTGGAAGGTGACCTGTATAAGATACAATACAATACATCATCATCATCATATAATTTTCATGATCTAGCTGAGGCAGGCATTCCCATGCTCAGCATTATAAATTTATTTCATGTACATAGAACAGATAATTGTCTACAGTTGCAGACTGGTGATTCTTCATATATAGGGTCATCGTCCCTGGCTTGGATGACCATATATGTAGCTTCTGTGTACATTTGATGTCTTTATATTCCTGAATATATCGCAGCCCGGATGGATGAAACTAGATACGGGGTCTTCAAAATCATTCAACATTCGCTCGATGTACTATTCGATCCATGTGAAAAGATGTTTTGAAGCCGAACATGGAAAGACATTGCCTGATTACCAGCCAATAATGTTAGTTGTTAACAAACGCGAGAGGAATCACCAATAATGATAATAACCCTCAAGGTACTATAGTACAATTCACATGGTGTGAATATATGATCTGATGTTGAACACCATGCAAATTCTTTCGGTCGAAGCCCATTGATGTCATCCTATCGTCGGAATTGAGAAACTTGCCATTAAGGCATGTAAGCTTCAAAGTAATGAAAGGGTTGTTTCTAAGTCAACTTCTTGGATAATGAGTTGATGTCGACAAGAAGTGACTCGTCGTATGAGGGCCTTAATGTATCCCACATCTACAACAGAAAACGAAGCAAATGATTTTCTGGCGGTGAAAATGATCGACGACACAAGGTTCAGGAATGGTGGTCATGAAAAATGGAGGTTGAAGGTATTGCAGTGGATGAGACGTTAACTGGATGGTGAATTCTCAACTAAGTGACTTCTCTTGAACATATCGGCGACATTGAGATGGATTGGTAGCGTTAACCCCAAAAATGGATGGTGTGAAAGACCAATGGTGAAATGACTGGCGAACGGAATAACCCAACCTGACTCAATCATGGCGATGGAGTGAAAGTGTCATGTTCAAGAGCGACCTGCTACCATAAAATTCTTCAAGTTTTCTTCCATTTTTCCCCAGTCATTGCTGACCAATACCTCTTTATTTTTGTCAAGCTTGAGGAGTATAACATGTGCTTGTTCTATGATTTTCCCTTCGGGCAAACTTGTCGCTATGTTTTAGCGAGTCTAGCGACAGTGAAACTAGTTCTTGCCTGGGTGGACAAGTTTGTCACTATTTTTTTAACAAGTTTAACAACAAAGACAACTCGGTCCTTTTCATGTTTAGAGAGTTTGAAAAGGGACGAAAAGAAAACTCCAGTAGTTATTTTTTCGTAGCATAATCCCTTAGGTCCGAAAAAGATTAAAATAATACAAAAGGGATGACTTTTCGATCACTTTAGCAAGCTGAAAAAGACAAGCGCTCAAAATTTTTCATGATATAATCCCTCAGGTCCAGAAAAGATTAAAAACTACATGAGTTATGGCACTTTCAATTACTTTAGCGAGCTGGAAAGGCCAATAGCTTGACAATATTTTCATATTTAATGAGTCTGAAAAGGGTTTAAAGAGGAGTAATTTTTTAGGAACGAGTGGTATCTAGGGTAGCAACTAGTTCCAGGTAATCTTTGAACTTCTCAAAACATGGTGATGTGAAGAGAGTGGCTAATAGGACCACTCATCGTAGCTATTCCTCAAAAGGGTAAACAATCAATTAGAAGCGTATGATCGACCAAAAGAATGGAGGTGATGGCAGGAACACAACCAAGGCTCAAAAGGCTGATGTAATGGTAAGCACAAAGGTTATTTATTGAAGGTAGGTTCATTTTTTAAAGAGCTTGAACTCTGGGGGAACATATGCTCTGTTTGGGAGTGGGTTCATTTTTTATCGAGCTTGAACCTTGCAGAAGCTATGCTCAGTGTTAGAGGCGGGTTCATTTTTTACAAGCTTGAACCTTGCTGAAACTATGCTCAGGGGTAGGTTTATTTTTTAACGAGCTTGAACCATGCGATAACATATGCTGAGTGGGTTTATCTTTTTATGCGAACTAGAAACAACAAAACTAAAAGCTAGAAAAACTAAAAAAGCTAAGGAACTGTTGAGGTTAGGTAGGATGGTTTCATCATCGGTTTAGACAAAACACTTCCTTTGCTTCGTCTGCAGAATAGATGAAGGTGAATGGTGTGTCAGACCAATCACCTGACTTTAGGAGTTAAAAAAAACTAAAAAGGTAAAAAGCTAAGAAGTTAAAAAAGAAACTAGGAAATGAAATTGGTTGTTTTTAGCTTGCATAAAAAGGTTTGCATGCCCCTAGCATGATGAAAAGGAGAGTCTCCAGTAGCCATATGGAAACTTACCATGGTTATGCAAGATGGTTTTGTCCGTGGAACAGAAAAAATACTTCCTGCACTTCGTCCACACAATAGACAAAGGTGAAAGGTATCCCAGACCAATCACATAACCTACAAGGAGACCTATTTTTTAGCTGGTCTCATTCGCTAAATAGACAAGGGTGCATGCCCCCTAAGCTTCGTTTCATTCACCAGACTACTCACGGTAATTAGGTTGATGGAACGAAGGTTGAAGAGACATCGTGGATATAAAAGGACCATTTAGGGATAATGGTTGACTTGGAGCTATGCTTGAACCGGGAAATGAAAGCTAGTTAATGGTGACAATTTTGCCTTCAAGCGGGAAACACATCTTTCAAAAGTGTGTTGAAACAACAACTTCCATGTTGTAAACATAGTCATGTCCAAGGAGTAGATTGTAATCAAACGGTCCTGGGACTACCATCACATTCAGGTGAACGATTTTCCATCCCAAAGGTATAGGTAACTTAGGAAGGATCCCTAACGGTTGGTTGGTTCCTTTGTTAAATCCTGACAAATTCTGTGTAACAAGCATAAGCGATGGCGAACCAAGCACTTTCCAAACAGTTGAGAAAAGGATACTCACTGACGCACCCTCATCTATGATAGTGCCTGACACAATCATTTTGTAAACTTGTACTATGATTCGGAAAGGTACATAAGAAGGAAGGTGAGATCTTGCTAGTCGATTCCAATCAAAGGAAGCGATTAGTCTGCTTGGAGGGGGTACCAAATAAATGGGTGAAATAACCCCTTGAGTAGTGGGAACTAGGGGATTCTCTTCCTATTGTGAAGGAACAAGCGGATTGCCCCCAAGTTCATTGGACTCTGAAATAACAAAGAGAATTTGAACAATATCATTCTCACTCTCTTGAGGATGGTTATGATCTTCTGAAGTTAAAACAAGGTCAACTACCATCTCGACCTGTTGACTTTGGTCCGATATGGACTCAGAGGATTCGCTTTCAACGATAGGTGTTTCGACCAATGGTTCAATTCAATCAGTCAAATTTTCCACTAGTAAAGGACTAGGGGAGACTTTCCTGTATCTAGGTGGAAGTCACTGTGGTGAAGCAGAATGCTTATGCAAGAATCTTCTGGCCTCACCCAAAAAAGGACAACGGGGAAGTGTATGGTTCTCTTCACATAACTCACATGGAACTTTGACTTTTCCTCTCTATCTATGGACTTCACTATCACTAGTTGATGGTGTATTATCAACATGATCAGCAGAGGTTGATGACACAGGTTGGTGTGAACGGGGGGACCATTCTCTCAAGATCCGAGGAATGCATGGACAATCTTGATGAAAATGGTCTCCTCTATAGATTATGCATGGATATCTAGGTTTATGAGCTTTAATGTGCAAATTTTCATGAGCTGATGCATCAAAATCTATGGTCCGTTGGTTGCCTCCTTGTTGTATTTGCTTCTTCTTCTTCTCCTTACCTTTCTTCTTCTTCTTAGCCACTTGGTTATTAGCATCACTACTTTCACCAAGCGAAGAGAAAGAATGGGAGGGAGAAACAAATGAAGAAGAAGGGAGGGGTCAACCTTAGCATCAACTAGATGCTAATTCGATTGTTGAGGAATCACTTTATTTTGAACCACAGAGGTTGAGAATAGCCATATTGGGAGGCCAATAGTAAGTCCTGGAAGGGACAAAGTGGCCATATGAGGAGCACCAATATTTCCCCAAGATGTAAAAGGGCTAGGATTCCCCTCAAAAGGGATTCCATGATTGGTGGACTCCATTATCTCAACCTAAGATCAACAATGGAAACAGGGATGTTATTCCGAAATTAATAAATTTTAATGACGCTTTGACACAACTTTGCTTTTTCAATTTTTAAGAGTCGAGAAAAAGCTAAATATGACTCTAGTCCCCTTCAATTTTTAATGAGCCTAAAGTGAAAGTGCTCAGATGGACCTTTTCTTTTAAATAGTCAAAAAGGAATGAAAGTGACTACTCTGGAGATCTAGATAGAGGGATTACCAAACTAATCGAAAAACTGCAATATACACCTTGGTCATAAATTAAAGAGAAATTACCAAGGACTTATGTATGGCAGTCAATCTTACCGAATGCTGTGTTCAGTGCATTGCGATCAATAGGGCGGTAGACACGGCTTCCGATGGATAAAGGATAAGCCTATTATGGTCTCCCAAGATATACGTGATGGTACGGGGAGCACAAGTCTGTGCTAGCACTTGTCGTATCAAAGAGGAGGAATCACCCAACCTTCGATGAAAATGATAGTTACTAGATTTTACGACATCGAAACACGTCTCTAGCCTAGACCTCTAGATTTGTTGCGTTAGGTTCCAAAGCATTGTTAAGTTCATTGAAATTTATTTTAGAGTTGATCTTGTTTAAAATTTTGCCTTTCAATGGTTCACCATGTGATGTAGATTTAAAATTCCTAAATATGTAGTCTACAATGATAAACAATCGTTGTTTATTTTGATCAATGAAAATCCTAGCTACTAAGGAAAGAAGATTACAATTCTTTCAAACAAAGAGCAAAGAGCACACACTAAATGCACTTTTCCTAAATCATTTTTCGCACACAGTCTAAATGCAAATGCAAATGCATGTATTTATTTTTCGTTCTCTTTAATGTGAAAATGCCAAAAAAGAAAACTAAATGTAGTAAAGATCTGAAATATTTTTACTCAAAGTGACATTTTGACAATTTCTTTTTCAAAATAGAAAGGAAGACTAAACGACACTTTTCGATTTCGAATAGAAAATGCTTTTGACACTTCAAATATCAACAAATCAAATAAAATACATGACAAAAAGTTCAATCGACTATCCAAGGAAGGAAGACTCAACGACACTTCTCTTTTTGACACAAAATGATAGTTACGACACTTTTTGCACCAAAACGACAGTTCAATTTAAGCAACTTTTCGACAAAGGATCGTAAATGATGGACAAATACATAAAAACATTTACTAGTCCTAATCAATGGAGTCTAATCTATCTAATGCAAGGATGCTTCAGTAATGAGGTACTGTTCATAAGTAGCAAAACAACTAAACAGAGCTGAAAAGAAGGACAAAAACCCAAAATTTCAAGAAGGGAAATAGGCTCAGTCAGTCATCGCACCTGGGCTTCATAGAAACAAGGATGCATCACACTTTTCAGACTCGGGAGGAGTGATGCATACTGGCAGATAGTGACAAATAGTGTGATGGGCTAGGGAGGACAACTAAGATGGGTTCTGGCTCAAATTAGTAGCTGATTTTAGTGAGTTAAGCTGAGCTATGATAGACAGTAAAAAGAAAAGTACAGAGGTATGATCTTGGGAGGTTACTAAGCTACCACAAGGGCATCTAGAATGTTTTTAAGCTAGATGTTCGGTTCATAAACTAAACCAGAGATTGACTGAAGCAACATTCATCTACTATGCAATTGCAGAACAAGAGTAGTTTGAAGGCTATCTGGCTAACTTTAGGCTCCATCTATAGTTTATAAAACAAACAATAATAACCAACAGACATCTATTCGCTCCCCAGTGGAGTCACCATTTTGTTTTTGGGAAAACTAGTGTCTTTTCGATTTGCTAGCCCTCTAAGATTGGCAGCTATCCTAGCAAACAAACAATCAAAGCAATTTGGGATTTCCTCTATGTATGACAGATAAGAGAGAAGCAAAGGAACCAACCTGGATCTTCCGCTTGACTCCTTGCTTGATTTCTCTCTCCCTTGATAGAGCTTGCAACTCTTCTCCTACTTATCCTACTCAGTGAATACCTATAGAGACAAAGTAACAAAACGCCATCAAAGCATATTGATCTATTATATCATAAGCATTTCAGAATCAGAAATACAATGAACATACAACAACATTCACAAATAACGATATTCACAAATACACAATTGTATGGAGGAAAACTCATAGAACTTTATTAAAATAGAAGGGAGAATTACAACCCAGCAGTTTGATCCAGCATCATCCTCCCAACGTCAAAGCCCTCTTCACCTCATGAAAAGCAAGATCACCCAACAATACAATTCTATTTCTCAGATACAAACTCTCAACACTTCCTTAAAAATTACCAAATTCTAACCTCTAGATCTCTCAAATGAGGGATCCATTTATAGATGTTTGCAAGGGTGTGAGTCATCTCTGGGTTTTTGATTAGTGTCATTCCACTTGTTGTTTTTGGTTCCACTTGGAGATTTCTTGGATCTCTTACTCATCCCTGGGAAAATTCAGAGAAACAAGTGTCATATGAGAAGTTTCTAAAAGATTCCATGAGCATCCACTTAGAAAACTGTCTCGGACATTTGTCCATTCTTGCTCATCGCACCCCATAGAAGGTCTCATCAATATGCATCACACCTAGCTAGTGTAGAAGTTAGTATGCATCGCACCTTGATAGTGGAGCTCTTAGTATGGTCCAATTCAGGCCAGTTTTGGATGGTTTTTTAGGTGGAACTTTTGGGGAATGATGTAATCAATTGACCATGATATTTTAGGGTATGAAACAACACTTTGTGGGATTAAAGAGCCCTACTTTATTGACATATAATATTGGGGTTGAAGTGCCCAAATATTTCTATAACACCTCCCCTCTAATCCTTGGGTTAACTACGTGGGCTAGTCATGGAAAGAATATAACACAACCCAACATTCTGCCACTTGTTGTTTTGTTTCCACAGGGGGCCACAAGAGAGCTTAGTCATCTTTCCAGCCCTGAAATGCCCATTGTATCTCTACACCAAGAGAACTTCTCAAAGCTCACAAATTTTTTCAATGCATCTATAGTATTCTTCAAAGTGTCCACCTTTACCAGCAACACCTTTTTGTCTTCTATCATATCCCTCACAAAGTGATATTGAACATCAATGTGCTTTGTCTTTGAATGATATGCAGGGTTCTTTGCCAAGAAAATTGCACTTTGGCTGTCACAGTTGGTGGGCTCCAGTATTGTAGCAATAATGCTACAACTCCTGGAGCTTCCTTCTCTAATTCTATCAACCCGGTAGTTCGTAACAAACTTGGAAGCGACGGTGCTGTATGCACAAGTACTAGCTCTTGTCGCAGCTGTCACTTGGTCAGCTGGCACAAGTCCGCTAGGGCTCAAGCCAACTTCTATATGTTCTCAGAAGAAGCTTTTTAAGTGATGAACGAAAGCTATCTCAAAGGAAACTAACCTACTTTGCAAGAATGAACTAAAAGCCAACAAAACATGGAAACCCTAGTAAACCCTAATTTGACCAGCTTAATCCTTACGATGCAATGGTGGGAATGCAATCTTCTAAAAATGATGCCATTACTTCTAGTGAGATGAGATGCATGGGTCTAAACTACTTTCATCTGAAGAGAACATGTTTTTGTATTTTTGCTCAAGTGGTTGGAATTATTATGCCTGTGCTTCTCACTGGGTCTTGACTGTGCAGGGGTAGATCAAGGGGAGGAAGGCTTGGAAAAGGTCAGGAGGACTCTGAGAGGTTCCAGGGGATCCCTAACATCATTCCACAGAAGTTCACAAAGTTCAGATGCCCGGAAACCGTGTTTGCAAGCTTCTACAGGATGTCTGCAGGGGATCCTACAGGAAGCTCGGGATTTCTACAGGAAGTCTGCTAACTTCTACAGGATGTTCTGCAATCGGAGTTTTGGGTGATGGAGGAGTGAATGAGCTGTATGGGTGGATAGGGAGGATGAGAGGGGAGCTTGTGATGGCTTATGGACAGAGAGATGAGATGGAGAGGGGGTGTGTAAAGCTGGTTGGTCGATAGGAGGGTAGAGGCAATGGAAGGCCGAAAAGATAAAACAGCGTGGATAATAGAAGAGTGGGGAGGCAAATGATCGAACTGGGAGATGAGTAGATGGCCTAGGCACGGCTGAGAAGGATAAGGAAATGATAGAGTGGTGCTGCGCAGTGTAAATGAAACAAATCACCTCTGTCTTGAGTATAACCGAAATGTCATCAACCTACTCTAACTGTTTTATTAGGAACCAAAGAACAACAATGTAGTTTAAGGGAAAATCGTGCATGGTGCTGAAACAAAGAGTTATTCCACAAGATCTAAATGCATGGACACTTCTTCAACTAAAAATATTACGTTAAAGCTTGCATGAACATGTAAAACTGTGTTTTTGGTGGGTGGCACGGGCTGCACTTCCGGTCCCCAAACAAAGGTGAAAGTGAGGGTGCATTCAACCCTTTTTTGGAGCTCTGATCACTCTAATCTCCTTACTCTAATCTAAGCTACTGAAAGCAACTTTGTTCATAACGCTAACCTATGTAATTGTACCAAGAAATCCGAATCAGCAAACTGTGTTTCCAAGGGCATGTAAAGGACAAGAAATATAATGCTGAAAGAAAGACAAGTAACAATACAAAGAAAGGAGGCCTATTGCTCTCAGGTTGGGCCCAAACCTGAGAGCTATAGCTCCTCTAAGAACTCAGAATTGAACTCAAATCTGTCTACCTTTTATTAAAAGATCATAGTCAAAAGTCTAACAACATGCCAAAAATGGCTTACAAAAAGAAAAACAGAGCTATAGCTCGTAATTCAGAATTTGAAACAAAGGTTCAAAAATCCCCATCGAAGGCTACAGCCTCAATATTTATACATTATGAGGGCCAAGCTGGCCTCCTAAATTATTGGGGCTTGGCTGGCCAACTACAAGTAAACTGCTGTTCCCTTAGAATCCGTTGGCTGCCTTCTAGCTCGGTGGTGATAGCTGTTGGAGCTCGGAGCTGCGGTGGAGATCACGAGGAAGGTCATTCAAGGCTGTGGACAACCTTCCTACAAAACCGCAATGCCACCTTGGCTGTCTCCTTGCCTTCATCTGCGTGGTTTTGCTCCATTTAATGTCAAAAAACCTGAAATAAACATGTATTAGCCACATAGGCATAATGACTGCCCTCCTTCCTACAAATAACATGAATATACTAAGAAATGATGCATAAGTGACGAAAAATGAAGGGTTGAGCAAGGGGAAGTAGGCCAAATGAGCCCAAAATGTTACCAAAATTGGGGCTCATCATCACCCCCCAGCTGAAATATTTGCTCATCCTTGAGCAACTAGTCCAACTCCTCATCCTTCATTGCCTTTACTGCCACCCTTACATCCCAAGCCTCTGTAGTAGTGTCCTCCTTGCTGATATGGAAACCAACTTTTCTGTTCACCTCTTCCCACTGTTCATTATCATCCTTCTTTGTGCTGTCTTCCATTAATCCTAGCAGTAGTGGTGGGCTCAGTTTGAGGCCAATCCAGCTGGCCTGGAGGTTTTGCATGGATTTCTTATAGAGGGCCACCCGTACTAGAGCTTCCCTCATCCGAGTTGGGGTATGGTACTCTCTGATTTTCAGACTGTGGGCCAATGTATTCCATCGGCGCGTGCAAGCTTGGACAACGTTGTCTCCTAACAGTCTCTCCATGTCCTCAAAATGCACTATGGCTTGGGCCTGCTGATCCATATATCTCAATGAAGCTTGAGGGTCAGTGGAGAAGTGTTGATGTGCCGAGATTAGTGCAACTGGATCCCCTGGTTCTCCTCGAATTAGCAATGGCTCATTCAGCTCCCGGTTCATGATCGCTTTGGCTTCTGCTGCTCTTTTGTCCTCATGGTTCAACCATGAGGCGAATGCCATTAATTGCATATCTCCTAAGGCCGTATTGGGATCCCATGAAATTACATTAGGCAGGGCCAATTTATGGAGGTAGAACTCCGCCAATTTGGCCTTATCCTCTGATGAACTAGTACTGCATACTTCGGTGAATTGCTGCGGGTCTTGGAGCTGAGAGATACCTCTTTGTGCCAAGGTATTGATTTGAAATTGCAGCCATTGGTCTTTCAGGTATGGGCCATAGGATTTGGCTGGCTGTCTGCATTGTATAGCATCCATGGCCCAACTGGCCATGCAGGCCAATTGTGCCTCTTTCTGCTGCAGCTGTTGTCTGAGAGCTTGCACTTCAATTTGTGCTTGCTGTTCTGCTTCCTGTAGATGTGTGGTTGGCTCCCCAAGACTGGTGTGCAGTTCCTTTTTTCCCTGCTGTTCTGTTGTGGTGTCATTGGAGGGTGTACCTGTTCCTGTCCTCAGCTCCTGTAGCTGCAATCTAAGCTTTTCGTTTTCTTCCTGTAGGAACACTCTTTGGCAATTTGCCACGTGTTTAGCGATGGCTAATTCACTTCTGGCCTCCTTGAGTTGCTCTTGCAAGGGATCTATGTCCGCCACACCCTTTGACTTGGCTATTTTCATCCACGTGTGTGTACGTACTCTCTCTTCCTCCAATGCAAAGAATAGTGGCACAGTGAATTTCTGAGGTATAATTTTTCCAGCCTCTAAGAAGTTGTAATATGAACTTAGACTTGGCTGAGGGCTAGGCTCTGGAATATGTTCTTTCTCCACTTCTTTTGGTGGCTCTACTTCGCCCTCCCTTGGTGGTGATGAGGGTGCTTCTCCTTCCATTCTCTATGTTTCTTTAAGCCTGGCTAAGGTTTCCTGTAGAGCATCCTCAGCATCCTGTAGCCGAGCTTTTGTAGTCAATTGGTCTAACCTTTCTTTCCAAGTAGTTTTCTTCAGGCTCCCCCTCTCATAGGTGACTGATATCCTTGAGGGGGACCTCTCCTTGGGCGAAGTAGGGGCATCATCTATAGTGATTGGGCTGCTGGACGGAGGCTGTGGCTTGCCCGTCTTTATTCTCACACTTCTCCTAGCTTTAAAATATAGAGGGGTCTCCCTCTTTCTCTTCTCCTTTGGCTTAGGAGGTGTGCTAAGGGCGGCCAGCACAGCTGCTGCCTCCCTTGCAAGAATGTCAGCTTTCTTCTCCTTGGGTTTCGCTTTTTCAGGGCTTCCTGTAGAAGACCCTTTTTTAGTTAATTTCGGGCTTCCTGTAGAAGGCCCTTTTTCAGCTGATTTCGGGCTTCCTGTAGAAGCCGGTTTCGGTTTTCCTGTAGAGACAGGTGGCACCACTTTAGATTGCTTTGCTGAGGGTGTTTTACTTTTTGACTTGGTTGCGGCTGCTAACGAGGTGCCTTTGCTGATGTGGACCTGCTCAGCCTTGTCCACTCTGCTTTGTAATCTTTTCTTTCTTGTCGTCAAAATGGGTGTGTCATCCTTCTCTTTGGCACCCTTTTTCTCTTGTTTCTTCTCTTGATTTTTCTTCTGCTCCATGGTCGTGGTCTTCTGGCCTTTTTCTTTCTTCCCTATGGGCACTGACTATTTCTCCTCACTGCTAGATGAACCGAGCTCTTCAGTCAACATCTTTATTTCACCATCCTTGGTCAAATTTCTGAAGGCTTCCCATGAGAGAGGAACCTTGTATGTGTGGAGCGCATCCTCTATGAGGAGTTTAATGAGTCCATGGTGTGCTACCTGGTCTGGTGTGCCTTCCTTCAGCTTGGTGGCACATTCAATCATAGACTGTAGTAGAAAGTAGGGGATACTCAGTTTGTTTTCTACAGGTAGGTCCATCTGGTGCCTTAATTCCGTGAGTAACCAAAATTGGTACCCATATACAATGCTAAAACGACCTTCGCAGGTGATGTACCTCATAATCTGAAGGCTAACTTCACTCCACAGTGGCAGTAAGCTGGTTCTACGAACCCCATTTTTATCTTCTGAGAATTCCTCCTCTGGTGGAAAGAATTCTTTCTTAGCCTTCTGGCCCAGTTTCCTTTCTTCTTTATCCCATGGTAACCCCATTGGGAGCTCAGTAACTCGGCTGATGAATTGTGGGGTGAGTCTGAGACTCAAACCCCTGAAGTTAACGGTGGCCAATGTTTTGGATTTCGCCTTCAGAGCATGCATAAACTCCTCTGCCACCTCATCGTCATAGCCCTGCAACTTGTGGCAGAACGACATCCATTGCGCTTGCATGAATAGCTCCACCACCTCAGGATTCTCTCTTAACTTTGTTGAATCGGTTGGTTCCCTTCTGATGAACCCACCCGACATGGTGAAAAACTGCTGCATTAGCTGGAGGTGGCGAATGCGGAAGAAAATTGGCCTACTGGGACAGAGCGTAGAATTACGCCTCTGTCATGCATACAATTCACGAAACTTATCTCCCGAGGACCTTAACACAGCTTAATTATACTGACATCCTGTAGGACGACAATTCATGCAACGGCAGACAATACTTGCAAAAAAAAATTACGACCAGACTGTAGACGTCGATTCTGCCACCCTCAAAACCAATTGCATGGAAGGTTCAGGCTTACCTTTTTAATCCGCCACCTTTTGACGTGAGGAACCCAGTTTCCTATAGAAACAACTTTCCTGTAGAAGCAGCGCATGAATTCTGGAGGATACTGTAGTGGGTTTGTGCTCTTGGTGCTGCTTAACAGGCATTCGAATGGCCGAAGACTTGGAGTGTCGAGCTTCAGAGGAATCCGGATGCTCACTCGACTTTCAAACGGCGAATGATAAATGCATGGGGTGGCAATCTGGCCGATTAGATTTGAATCCAGCGGAATCCGTGGCACGGGGGTGAGCTGTCCCTGCTGGACCGTTGGACGACGTCACAACATCATTCTTCTGCAAGTTCCCTTACTGCCGCATCATTCCCCGCAGATCCGCCACCGTCATTTCTATTACAACTCATTTCTCCCCGACTGGATGGCTCTCACGTGTGCACTGCCCGTTCCTTTTGCCACGACCACCGTTTACCATCCGACTAGACCATCTGACTGGTCGACGTGGCCAGTCGGTTGGCCATACAACCGCTCAACCCATTCACTTCACACTTGCAAACATTTTCAAAGTAAAATTCATGCGATTCGACGGAAGAAAGGGTCGAGGCACTTACCTGTGCGGCCGCGACACGATTTCTCAGGCTCTTGGACGACGATGACTCGATTTGTTTGCTGCTGCTTGATTGCACAGGCCCGGAGGTTCACAGGCCGCTGACGATGAATCTTATGATTCGGCTGCATGTGCCTGCGTTTTCATTGCATGTTGCAGGCGCTTGAATGGTGTGCACTCTAGCTGGCTTAACTGCTACGGGACTCCTGCAGGATGTCCTTTAGCAGTTTTTCCTCCTCGGGTGCATGCTGCACAATGAAGACAATGGCCTCACGAACACGCTCACAAGGCTCTTGGATAGCTGGGATGGATATGGTATGGCATCTCAGTGTTTTTTTCCATTTAAAAATTGCTTACTCTTGATAACTCAATGATCTGCTTTGATGGTGCAGGTATCTTCATTGCATGTCGACAGGGGTGGTAGAAAGAGGTGACAGCAGTGTGTGAGGGAGAAGATGGTAGCTTGCATGCGTCTATACCGGACCTTGGTCGTTAGATCTCCTCATACAATCAGTTCTGGGCCGTCCAAAACTTCTACAGGAAGTTTCCTGTAGAAATACAGAACTTCTTGTAGAAAGTCTGTACTTCCTGTAGAAAGTCTGTAACTTCCTGTAGAAGACTAAGCTGTGATGAAATCGTGCCCATACCTTGGAGAAGATGAGTATTCTTGGAGGAGGTGCTGGTGAGGTCTCCTGGCAGCATGATAAGGATCCTTGACTTTGAGTTGAGAGACCTCCTCTCCTTCATAGAACACCTGCAACCTGCATGCATTTCCACATTATAAACTTGTTGTCCCTGTCTTTTTTGCTTATTGTTTTTTTTTTTTTTCTTTTTTTTGAAAGATAGCAGGGGCGCCTCAATGAGGTTTTCACCCTTGCCATCTGCCTTAAGCGCCTCAGAGAGGTTTTCACTCAAGGATCTTTTTTCAAATCTCTTTTTTTTTTTGAAAGACAATAGGGGCGCCTCAATGAGGTTTTCACCCCTACCACCTGCCTTGGGAGCCTCAGAAATGTTTTCACCCAAGGATCTTTATTATTATTATTATTATTATTATTTTTTAGATCTTTCAAGGTATGCCTAAAGTAGAGGCAGAACCCTTCTCTATGACCATCACTGACTTCTCCACAATTTTGATGAATTCTTGTCTTGAGAGAGGTTTCCTGTAGATCTTCAGTCGATGCCCATTGACAAGCATGGGGATGGCTTCCTCATCAATGGTACGAATAAGAACAGATCCATTGTCATGACATTTTTCCACTGCATATGGTCCCAGCCATCTGGTTCTCAGCTTCCCCTTGAAATCTTTGTGCCTGGAGTCATACAGCAGTGCCCAATATCCTGGCTGGAATTGCTTGTCATTGAGGTGTTGGTCATGCCACACATTTCTCTGAAGTTGAACCACTTCTGAGTGAAGGAGGGCTTGCATTCGGTGCTCATCCAGTCCATTCAGCTGCAATAACCTTTCTTGTTGTGCATGGCTGAGATCTAGGTCCAGCTGAACTGCCATCCTCAAAGTGTTGTATTCAAATTCAATGGACAGCAAAGCTTTCTTCCCATAGACCAGCTCATAAGGTGTGAAGCCGGTTGTGGTCTTCCAGGTGGTGTTGTAAGCCCATGTGGCCTCAACCAGGTGATCTGCCCAATCTTTCCTACTGCTGCTCACCACCTTAGTCAAAATTCCTTCCAATGCTCTGTTGGTGACTTCCACTTGCCCATTTGCCTGTGGATGATAGGGGGTGGAAGTCATATGCTTGATTTTGTGATGAGCTAGTAGGTCTTCAATTTAGTTGGATGTGAACTGGCTTCCTTGATCGGTGACTAGCTCTCTTGGGTAGCCAAATTTGTAGAAGATGTTCTCTCTTAAGAACTCAGCCACCTTCTCTTCTGTTGCTCCTTTGATTGCCTTAGTTTCTACCCACTTTGTCAGGTAGTCAGTGCACACAATGATGTAAGACCTTTGCCTCGAAGGAGGGTTGATTGGACCCACAAAGTCCATACCCCACTTCTCAAATGGCTCAAGAGTCACTTGAGGTTGGAGAGGCATCTCATCCCTTTGAGTCGGTTTCCCCATTCTTTGGCATCGGTCACATTGGTTGATATATCTTCTGACATCTTGATGAAGTGTGGGCCAATAGTAGCCTGCCTGCAGGATTTTGAAGGCAGTCCTCTTTGCTGCAAAATGTCCTCCACAAGGCCCATCATGACAGGTGAGGAGGATATCAAAGACTTCCTCCTCCCTTACACAACGCCTTAAGATCTGATCGGGGCCAAGCTTGAACAGGTTGCCCCCGATCCAAGTAAATGAGGCACTTTTTCTGATGATTCTGCTCTTCTCTCTTGAGGATAGGTGCAGAGGGAACTGTGTTGAAACAAGGTAGTTCGCTATATCAGCAAACCATGGAGAGAGTACTGAAATAACAAACAGATGTTCATCGGGCATCTGGTCATCCACTGTTCCATCCTCATCTGCAGATAAATCCAATCTAGATAAAAAGTCAGCAACAACATTTTCTTTACCTAGTTTGTCAACAATGGTCAAATCAAACTGCTGCAACAAGAGTAACCATCTAATAATACGAGCATTCACATCTGGTTTATTCATTAAATATCTAATTGCAGCATTGGTTGAAGGGAAAGTACCCCTAGGGTCCTTTGGGTTAAGAATCTACCAGACTGAAAATTGCTTATTCAAAGAAACACACACACAGCCATTATCTTCACTTTAAGCAAATTCTAATGTTTAGGGTATGTACCTAAGGTCCTACGTTCGAGAAGGCCTTTAGGGTCCAAACCCTTCTTGGAGTTCCCTTCTTCTTCTTTGACCTGTAAAACAAACAAATCAAGGAACACAACAGTACATGGACAAATACTTATATGAAAACCATCTTCATGCTATAAAGTTAGTTATAAAAATCTTTAAGTAACTACTTGCATAAGAATTCAAGACAAGAATCTCATAAGCATAAAGAAATATTGTTTCAGGAACCAAGACGTGTTTCTTTATATAAAGGAAAGTAAAGTACATATAACAGAAAGATTTCACCTGAAACACCTTCAGCAGGCTCCAAGCAAAGCTTCCTCCCGGATTCGTTCCAGCCTCAAGCCTCCAACAAGAGCTCCTTCCAAGTCTTACTCAATGGTGATATAAAGGATGGATGATCACCAATACACATGGAAACAAGGGTTTCCTATGCAAAATGGGGGAAGTGCAGAAGGCACCAAGGACTTCAGACCTGGTCTATGGGGAAAATCTCAGCATAATAATCTTGCTCTTCTTTTCTCTCCCTTAGGCCTTCCCTTTGATGTCTTTTTATACCATCTCCAAAGTAGTTTTTTATTTAGGAGTTGGTTGGGAACAGTTGGGCCACGGGAACTAACAGGTGATC
Source organism: Pinus tabuliformis (assembly GCA_031772625.1). Classification (NCBI taxonomy): domain Eukaryota; kingdom Viridiplantae; phylum Streptophyta; class Pinopsida; order Pinales; family Pinaceae; genus Pinus; species Pinus tabuliformis. Next base: position 509,482,183 of record CM062816.1, on the reverse strand, counting down.
AGCAGGTAAAACCCGCGATCTCCGCCCGAAAATGAGGAATTATTTATTTTTTTAAGTGTTTTAATACATACACGCGGGTTGGGTATACACAGACCCGCGTGTACACGCGTTTAACTCAGGGCAATGTCGCGTATAGGGAATAAAACACTGTTTTTAAATTTTAGGACCAGGTCTGGAAGGAGGGGTTGCCCTAGGCCATGAGTGCAACATCACAAACCATAAGAGTGAGATTTGGAGCTATAACAGATGCCCCCTAATATATGAGGTCAGAAGGGGAACATGATGGCCGAAATATATTATGTAAGAACATGGAAAGGAAGTCTTGTCGAGAAACCGAGGAGGACTTCACCAGAATTCAGCCTGCCAAGCCACCAAAAGGAGATCAGAAAGAAACATTGTCTAAGGTGGGCATACCCATGCTCAGAAAAAGTAAAGCATGTCCGCATATCAAGTACAAGCGGATCCACCAAGTATACAAGTATAAATGACTGGAAGATACATAATGGATCATCTGACCATAAGGAGCAAGTACATGTCTGAATATCACATATAAGACTGTCAGTGATGCTGAAAGATGTAACGGATCACTGATATCAAAGGCTGATCCCAAAAGGTACCAACTGAACATGATGGAATAGGATGGTACTACACTGCAAACTCAGGTGCCAGCATATATAATGTCGCCATGACTGACTGCAACATATAAGGTGGAGTGGTATCAACTAGCAGCAACAGGAGCAACTATCAAGTGAACCAATGAATGCTGATACAACCTGAGGTCTTCACCGACCGCCGTGGTACATTTCTACACCATGGGAATAAATGATTTGAAGTCGACCATGTGAGAAATCGTTTGATTACCGGTCATTGATGTATACCGTTAACAAACGCGAGACTACTCACCGATAATGATAATGAGTGTCAAGGTACCCAGTACAATCTAACAAGTGTGAATAGATGAGCTGAAGTCGAACACCTGTAAGAATCTATCGATCGGGAGACAATGATGGTTTCCCACTATCGATAGCGAGGAATCTGCCACTAATGACTGCAAACCCCAAGGTATTGCCAAATGGACTCTAGATCTTTGCCCCAGAGCAATGAGCCGGAGTCGATAGAGAAAGATCCGCTAGAAGGAAGGCATTAAGGCATCCTCCATCAATCTAGCATGAGTGTAACCCATAGGCCAATAATGTGGAAGGAATCGGACGAAAAAGATGTAGTAACCCAACCGAAGTATGTTTTCGGCGTACACAAGATGTGGCTAGCGCACGGCAGAAACCTTCTGAACCAACCAATAATGAAACCTGACACAGAGGCGAGGTATCCACCAATAGGGTCAAATGGAAACCAAGGTACTGCACGAATCCCAATGTGTGATAATGTATGCTGATGTCGAACACAAGGGAAACCACTCAGTCAAAGACCCATGATACTGATCGATGCTGAGCACAAGGTGACCTATCAATAATGAAAATAGGGCCAGGGTGCGGCTCTAGGCCTGTCCTCAGAGCAAGGTATCGTCGTCGATAAGGACAAGACCCGCCAGCAAGAAGTCAATGGGGACCTTCTCAAACCGGCACGAGTAAAGGACCAATATAGCTGATGTGATGATAGACATGATACTGACAACCAGGGATGGCCGACTGAAAAATGAGTCAAGAGATACCGCAGAAAGGCCGACTCAGGCTAACTTCCCTTGAACAAAAGCACGACTCAATGTGACTATGTGGCAGCATATGATGACTGTGTATAAGTTCGCCATGCAGGAGGCACGAACGAACCCTCCATATGATTGGAAGAGATAACCAATCGGGGGAGAACTGACTCAATAACAAGGTTATGGCATACCTAAGTCAAACTAAATCCCACCCATGCGGAGGAGACTTTGTTTTAAGTGCTTTGTTCAAGGGCGACTCGAATGACTCTAGCTGCCAACAATAAATGGAAATATGTCCCTGTTCCCGCTCTTTTTGGAATATTTAATTTTTTTGTCTTTTTCTGTTAAGCCGGAAAAAGAATAAAAGAATGCTATGGTACAGTGGAAAGAACGAGTGTCGGTGAAACAGATGATCTAGTTCCTGGGAAAGGAACGTTCCTATGCTCAATGCAGGGAGGTGAAAACTGGTCAGTGACACTCAGAGGTATGTTCCTTCCACAGATCAGGGTATGTCAAGCTGCAGAAGTCAAAAGTATGCAAGGTTGATTTTGCAGATGTCATGGTCAAAATTTGGCTTAAACACGAGTCCAAGTGAAGCCGGCTCTAGGCCAAAAGGTGCAAATGGTCAACATGCAATGCAGTAGTACAACTCAACACAAAGGAGCCTCTAGGGTATAAGGCCAGAACAAAGCGGAGAAGCTAAGAGGAATGAGTCTTCAACGCATAAGTCATGGTGGGACTAAAGAGGACTCCCGAGCCTAGGGATGAAAAATCAGCATGAGTGCCAAGCGAAAAAAAGGTACTAACTAGGGCACCCATGATAAAGTAGGCTCTACCACACAAGTCATGATACTTCTAAGCAATGAGAGGGTTCCACACCATAACTTGGTGGGGTCGATCCTAAGGCAAAATGGGAAAGGAAACTGATAAATGCACAATGCAGGTGGAAAAACCTAACCTATATGCCAGTTTCGAGAACCAATACCTGTCAGAACGGACCAACCATAAACTTCCAAAGGAGAAATCTTCCAAGTTATGTAAACATAAATAGGAACACTAGACACGAAGTTAATACATCCCGCATATAAACTTCATATAAGATCTTGTGTTATAGAATACAAAACTTGAAAATGAGTACCTCATATATACAATATGGTAGAGGGAACCACGCAGCCTGGCGGCTTATGCATAATAGTTCTGCTGGACAAACCCCTTGCAGGGATCGGACCAAGGACTCCTTTGGTAGTCATAACTCATGGCTTCAAAGAGTTCCTCCTGTGAAGGCAAAACAAGTTCTAAGAAATCATGAGAACTACAAGGATCAAAAGAGGGAATTAAAGGGTCCCATGTCCCTATAGGATGAATCTCTCGGTCAACTGCCAGGACCAAGTCCCAAGAAAGAGAATAATAAGTCAAAGGATCCTTCTCAGAAGAAATTGAACATTGAGGACTCAATGCCACATAATTAACCCGTGGCAGGGTAGAGTCTACTTGAACACTTGGAACAAACCAAGGGGCATTCTGCAGTAAAGTCGAATTAGGGTGGTGATTATCAGATGCAAGCTGATCAATAGTGACAATATTCCCGTTATGAGGAAAGCACATTACTCGAAAGAGTGAAGACACCACAGCATTCATAGCATAGACATAATCACGCCCAAGTAGCATATTAAAGTCTAAAGGGCTATCAACCACCATCATATCGATTAAGACAGTCTTCCCACCTAAAGTGATAGGCACTTGAGGAAGAACACCCATAGATTCACCAGGCCTTCTATCATAGGCTAACAACTGACTCTGAGCTGTCAACAACTTTGGGGAACCCAAACCTTTCCAAGTCAAAGAGGATATAATACTTGCAGAGGATCCTTCATCCACCATACATCGATAGACATTTGTGGAATTAACCCTGACCTTTATTTGAAAAGGTGTAGCGGAAGGAAGATGAGGCTCAACAAGGCTATCCCAATCAAAGGAAACACTCTTAGCACTTGGAGGGGGAACATTCGAAGTAACCAGAATTCCCCCTATACTAGAAGACTCTGTACTAGAGTCAAACAAACTCTTTTGTTAGGCACTTCACCCCCCAAAAGAGGAGTGTAATCAGCCAGCGATTGCACTGGCTTTAGCACATTATCAACCAATGGTTGATGGGATTGATGAGAAACCATATCAGGTCTAGGAGTCGAAGTACTTTCAGACTCGGACCATATCTTTTGAACCTCTGGAATACCAGGGCATAAATGAGTAAGATGGTCTCCCTTGCATATCTTACAAGGGAACTTAGGTTTAAAACTTCTACGTCCAGGTTTCTTATCAACCTCCATTCCGCCAACATGACTAGCAGTGGTTTGCGGAGAGTTCTGAACATGACTTGCAGAGGTCGGTGACTCTTTGCTAGTATGACTTGTAGTGACTAGACTCATGCCCCCAGCATGACTTGCAGCGGCTGAAGACTCATCTTCAACATGACTCGCAGAGGTTGATGATGAAGTGCTAGTGTGACATGCAGTGACTAGACTCATGCCCCCAGCATGACTTGCAGCGGCTGAAGACTCATCTTCAACATGACTCGCAGAGGTTGATGATGAAGTGTTAGTGTGACTCGCAGTGACTAGACTTGTGCCCCCAGCATGACTTGCAGTGGCTGAAGACTCATCTCCAACATGACTCACAGAGGTTGAAGACGCATCTCCAACATGACTCACAGAGGTTGAAGACGAAAGGATAGACTTATTCTTCTTCTTTGACTTCCTCTTTCTCCTCTTTTTAGATTTCTTGTTACAAGAAGGAGGAGAAGAAGGAATCCCAGATTTCTCTTTGAAATAAGATGAACAATTAGCACCCATGTGATGCCCTTGAAATAAAGCAATCAACTGAGAGGCTTCAAGAGCATTTGGAATATTTGGAGTGGACCACAGCCAAACAGGTAGTCCAACATTCAACCCAGGAATATTCAAAGTGGCCATCAAGGGAGTACCAACGTTTCCAAAGAAAGGAAAAGCACAAGGATCCCCTTTCGGGAGGGCACCTTGGTTGGTTTCCACAGGAATATTGGCCATATCTAACTGATCCAAAGACCCTTTCCCTTGCGGGAATATAGAAATAACTCTTCAAAGAATATGGGTAAGCAACCAAAACCTTTGCCCTTGAGGAGGCAACTCCACAACTTCTGAAAGAACGACCAAAAGCCTTTCAAGATCGGTAGAGTGGTAAGCCAGTCACTCAGACCACAAAGTCCAAAGGTGACTAGACAAAAATACCTAAAGCCAATGATATACAAGGAGCAAAGAGCACTCACTATAAAGTCCCTAAAGATACAACCAGTCAAACAACTTCCAAGTATTTCCGCTCCGGGTGGTGAGGACCGGACACCAAAATACAAGAAAGTGGAGTCAGGGGCCTTCCGAAGATAGTCTGGGATAATGACGGCCCAGCCCTATTAGCGAAGGTAAAAGAGGAAGTTACGCTGACCTCCTAACAACAGCCTGCGCCGGTGCAAGCCCCCAAGCTTCGCAAGGGTGCCCTCCAGTAGTACTGTAAAGAGTGATGCAACGTCAACCTCAGGTGCCACGGGATTCCCCTCCGCAGCCACCTGTGTAGATCCCTAGGAGAGGCAACTATGGACACCAACTCGTCGTAGAATCCAGGCGGAACAGTCGTGAGGTAAGTTCGGACAAGTAGGAGAGGGGGTATCTCTCTTCCCTATCTTCACAGACCCTCGTGCTTAACTCCCAGATCCGGAGCTTTCCTGGTCTTCCTAACGCTATTGGATTTTCTATCATTCTTCAGACTCCTACGTTTGAGGTTTATATGGCCTTGGAGAGTTAACTCTCCACTCGCCTAATCTAAGGCCCTAAAATCCTAAACTTGATGGTGTAACTGACTAAAACAAAAAGTTCTTGTGAATTTTAGTTAGCACTTGATTTTATTAGGCTGTTCTTTAAGTCACAAGGTCACGAAAGTTCAACTTGTGGTGTTTTTATGGACGCAAAAGAAATTAATAAAACTTAGCTACATGCACATGCACTTTTTGTTTTCGATGAAGAGCAATTTCTATGAGGTTCAGAGGTACTTCTAATATAAACAAATTTTTCTTTTCTTTTCAGACTCCACACTCACAAAAACTAACAAAACTATATATGCCTAAAAAGAGATGCAAATCTATCCTAATGCAAGAACTATATGTGGATGCAAGATTTAAGGACTACTCTAAGAACAAAGAAGGAAAGTTGCTGCTTTACCAAATTGTGTCTTGCCACTAAAATGCCTAGATAGAAGATGATGTGTTACCAATCATTTCATCCAAACAATAAAAACAAGTTCTAAGATAAAAAACAAAGCACTTTCACTTCACAAAAAAGGAAATCAAATGAAAAGCAAGTTTAAGAAAGCGAAACTCAAAACTTTCAAAAGATTTTCTTTCAATCAAACCAAAAAGTCTTTTTCAAAGGAAAGCTCTCAAAAATACTGACACCAATGATTGATAAATAGGCAACTAAACACTTTTGTGAATTGACACCTTTTAAATGATGAAAACTCAACAAAAATAAATGTGTTTGAAATCGCTTTTTTGACAATCAAAAGCAGCAATGAAAGTCCAAAAGATCAAAAGACAAGTTTCAAGAAAATGGTAACAAACAACTTTCCCGAAACGAAGGAGCAAATGGTCACAAAAATGGTTTCGTTAAGCAAACAAAAGGGTCATCAAAACGAAAGTGAACACAAAGCTTGAAATTCAATCTTCCAACTCTGCCAAAACAGAGCAGTCAAGATTCTTAACCAGAAATCTTGAGTGTCAAAAATCAATGACGCTTGCAATCAACGAAAACAAGACTAATGCTCCTTATAACTAGAGAGAGTTCAGAACAAGATGCCCCTTGTTAAACAAAGGACTGTTACTGGAAAATGACTACTTGAAACTGACCCAAACCACCAGACAAACATTCAGCAAAAAGAAAATTTATAAATCTTGAAAATTATATAGTATACGCGCCTGCAGTGATGTGCAGAGTGCGTGTACACGCTACTGTAACTGAGGAAACCTATGTATACGCGGGTTCATTTAGTACAACTTGCGTATATACGCTTCTGTAATCCAGCAAAACAGCGTATATGAAGACTTTCAAGAAAAAAAAAAACCACAGACTGAAAAAACTGGAAAAGCTTAGAGTTCAAGAACAGATCAGACAGTCAGAACCAGCAAACAGAGAGGCTGAGCCTTGATTGGCTTGAAGACTACCCAAACTAGGAACAACAAGAATGTTGTTCCCCAGCGGAGTCGCCAATTCTGGTTGAAGGGAAAGTACCCCTAGGGTCCTTTGGGTTAAGACTCTACCAGACTGAAAATTGCTTATTCAAAGAAACACACACACAGCCATTATCTTCACTTTAAGCAAATTCTAATGTTTAGGGTACGTACCTAAGGTCCTACGTTCGAGAAGGCCTTTAGGGTCCAAACCCTTCTTGGAGTTCCCTTCTTCTTCTTTGACCTGTAAAACAAACAAATCAAGGAACACAACAGTACATGGACAAATACTTATATGAAAACCATCTTCATGCTATAAAGTTAGTTATAAAAATCTTTAAGTAACTACTTGCATAAGAATTCAAGACAAGAATCTCATAAGCATAAAGAAAGATTGTTTCGGGAACCAAGACGTGTTTCTTTATATAAAGGCAAGTAAAGTACATATAACGGAAATATTTCACCTGAAACACCTTCAGCAGGCTCCAAGCAAAGCTTCCTCCCGGATTCGTTCCAGCCTCAAGCCTCCAACAAGAGATCCTTCCAAGTCTTACTCAATGGTGATATAAAGGATGGATGATCACCAATACACATGGAAACAAGGGTTTCCTATGCAAAATGGGGGAAGTGCAGAAGGCACCAAGGACTTCAGACCTGGTCTATGGGGAAAATCTCAGCATAATAATCTTGCTCTTCTTTTCTCTCCCTTAGGCCTTCCCTTTGATGTCTTTTTATACCATCTCCAAAGTAGTTTTTTAGTTAGGAGTTGGTTGGGAACAGTTGGGCCACAGGCACTAACAGGTGATCAGCAGGTAAAAACCGCGATCTTCGCCCAAAAATGAGGAATTATTTATTTTTTTAAGTGTTTTAATACATACACGCGGGTTGGGTATACACAGACCCGCGTGTACACGCGTTTAACTCAGGGCAATGTCGCGTATAGGGTATAAAACACTGTTTTTAAATTTTAGGACCAGGTCTGGAAGGAGGGGTTGCCCTAGGCCATGAGTGCAACATCATAAACCATAAGAGTGAGATTTGGAGCTATAACAAGCATGATCCGTATGTACAAATGTTTGATAGCCAGTGATATAATGTCGGAACTTGTTCAGTGCATGGACCACAGCCAAGTATTCTTTCTCGGTTACAGTGTAATTCAGTTCAGCTTTGGATAATTTTTTGCTAACAAAGTAAATGGCATATGGAAGTTTTTGTTCAACTTGTCCCAAGGCTGCCCCTATGGCTTTGTTCGATGCATCAGTGTGGATGTGGAAAGGTAGGGCCCAGTTTGGACCTCTCAAGATTGGGGCAGACACCAACTTGTCCTTTAATTCGTTCAAAGCCCTCTGACAATCGTCAGTCCATTTAAACTCCACATCTTTTGCCAACAAGCCAAACAATGGCGAGGCTAGCTTGCTGAAGTCTTTAATGAATCTCCTGTAATACCCTACTAATCCTAAGAAACTCCGAACATCCCTTACCTTTTGGGGAGGTGGAACCTTCTTGATGAGAGCAATTTTGTTAGGATCCACTTGTAACCCTTGGCAAGAAATGGTATGGCCTAGCACGGTCCCTTAAGTCATCAAGAATTCACATTTTTTAGGACTAAGGGACAGGTTCATCTCAATGCATTTGGTTAGGAATTTTCCCAGATTGGACAATGCTTCCTGGAAGTTGGACCCATAAGGAGTGAAGTCATCCATATAGATTTCCACCGCATCATGGACCAGCTCCGAGAAGATGCTCAAGACAGCTCTTTGGAAGGTAGCGGGAGCATTGCATAGCCCAAAGGGAAGAACTTGGTAGGCAAAGGTACCCCAAGGACAAGTGAAGGTGGTCTTATCTTGGTCTTCCGGGCTGATTTGGATTTGGTTGTACCCGCTAAACCCATCTAGGAAAGAGAAGAACTTCTTTCCTGCCAGTCCATCCAACACTTGATCTATGAATGGTAGAGGGAAATGGTCTTTCTTGGTAGCTTTGTTCAGTTCTCGGTAGTCCACACAGATTCTCCACTTCCCATTTTTCTTGGGAACCAACACCAGAGGGGACACCCATTCGCTATCTGAGATGGGGTAAATGAATCCGACATCCAATAGTTTTTGCAATTCTTCCTTGACAATGTCCTTAAGGGCTGGATTCATTCTCCTCTGGGGTTGCCTAACCAGTTTACAATCCTCTTTGATGTAGATGTGATGGGCACAGACCGAAGGATGGACTCCTTTCATCTCCTTATAGCTCCAAGCAAAAGCATCTAGATGACTGGCCAACGGGCTACATAGCTCCTTTTCCTGAGAAGGAGATAGGGAGGAGCTGATCTTTAACGTCCTCTCAGGGCCGAACTCCACATTCTTGACTCTGGGAGTGACAAGGTTGGTTGCACAAAGGTCCACTAAGGTGCTGGCTTGGGCATCCTCCACCAATTTCTCTAAGGATAGTGCACTGGGAGGTGGATTCTGGATCAAGGTCTCAATCAAGTCATCCTCGGTTGGGGGGTCTCTTCTAGTGGTGTCTAGGGTGCACAAAGGTGCTGAGTACACCTCATCCTCTTCTCCTTCCTCCAACCAAAGTGGTAAGTCATGCTCTAATGAGGGTTGGGCAGGAGGGTATAGGACTAGCTGCTTGGACATAGGACCATTTTTAATGGTCATGTTTCCTGCACGGCAACTTATGTAAGCATCTGCAGTGGCTAACCAAGGCCTTCCCAAAATGAGAGGGTATCCAGTAAGCTTTGCCTTTGGTTGCAGAACCAAGAAATCTGCAGGGTACTCCCAAGAGTCGACAGAGACCAAGATATCCTCCACAATCCCTTCGGGAGTCACGGTGGAGCGATCTGCTAGTTGCAGGACTGTCAAGGTCTTCCTCAGGGAACCCTGAAGATTGAGTTTGAGCATGGTATCCCTGGTCATCACATTAATGGCAGCCCCCAGATCAATCAAGGTGTGAGGTATGATGGTGCCATTGATGTGGACATCTACTACAGGACTCCCAGGATCTAGGTACTTTGGGCAGATGACTTGTCCTAACATAAGGTCAGACAGTTGTCCTAAGACATTGATGGTTGAAGCATCTCTCTTTCGCCTGCCTGGGTGTTTGAAACACTTTTCCTTAACCAGTTTGTTGTATATTGGCACATCCTTGATGGCTTGGAGAAGTGGTATTTTCACACACAACTGTTTGAGCTCTCCCAGAAGCTCATCCTCCTCTGGGTTGGGTTGTGTGGTGGCTGTTAATCTCTCAGGAAAGGGTGGAATAGCCTTTGGTTCACTTTCCTATTTGTCTTCCTCGTCCTCTAGGGGAGGAGGTTGGCGATCCAGAAGAGTCTTTCCAGATCAAAGATTGATCTCCTGGATCTCCACAGCATAGGTAGGGCATGATGTTTCCCCAGTGTATACCTGCTGGGCCTGTCTGTTGTTTGGGTTCGGGTTCGGTTGAGTAGGCATTTGAGGTTGCCTTGGAGGAGAAGGAGGTAATGGTTGAGGTTGAACTGTTGGTGGAGGCAAAATGGCGGGAGGAGTGTTGTACTGGGGCCTCGACCCCGACTGAGGTGCATTCCACTGAGGCTGTGGCTGGGCATGTGAGTGATATGAATGAGTAGTGGGTTGAGTAGGGTACTGAGGTGGATAAGACCATGGAGGAGGCACAGACCAGGAAGGATGAGCAGGGGGACCCCAGGAAGGCATAGGAGTAGATTGGTTGGGGCTGTAATAAGCTTGGGGTGCCCCTTGCATCCCCTGCTGGTAAGGTCTAGGTCCTTGTGGCCTCCTTTGGTTGAGGAAATAGAGAGGTTCAGTGGGGGCTTCTGTCCCTTGGTACATGGCTTTAAGCCCAGGTAAGGTTGGACATTGATTTGTGGGATGGTCCTCCTCACAAACGAAACATACTTCAACCGAATGCAATGGGCATTCGTTCTTAGGGTGTCTCCTTGTACATCTAGGGCATAAGATAGCCAAGGCCCTCTCAGCTTCTTCCTTCTTCTGCTGGATCCTGAATGTATCTAGTTGCATGGCAATGGTCTGTCTCACCTCACTCTTGAGATCTTCTAATTGATTTGCAAACTCATGTTTGGAGAAAGGAATACCAGCTGAGAGGAGGTTTCCTCTACCTCGTTTCCGGGCTGCCCTAGAGTGGTTCCTAAACACAGTCTTTATGTCCTCATAAGGCAGTTGGTAAATATCTCCTCCAGCTAACATGTGAAGGGTATCTAAGAGGTCTTCAGGGACTCCTCGGAGCAGGACCAACTTGAGGGATTCAGGGTCAAGTGTGCACCTGGCCCGTTTATAGCTAAGTTGGAACCTTTCCTCATAATCCTCTAAGGACTCATCATTTCCCATGGTCATCCGAAAGATTTCTCCCTTGGTTTCCTTGGACCTACAGTAGTCCCGGTACTTGGTATTGAAAGCTTGTTGCATCTGAGCCCAAGTGGTGATACTATTCCCAGGTAAGCCCATGAACCAGCGTAATGCTGCATCCTTAAGAGTTGAAGGGAAGAGTTTCAGCTTCTGCTCATCTTCAGTATAGTCATAGGTTCGACAAAGGACAACAAACTCAAATAGGAAGGTATCAGGATCTTCAGTAGTCAGTCCATGGAAGTGAGGTAAAGCGGAGGGGCTAATGTTCTTCATTTTCATGTCTCCATTGGTTTCTCGGATGGGGAAGGCACCTTCTATTCTCTCATCTTCTCCTCTATTGTCAGCCATAGCTTCAGATGGGATGGTTTCTAATTCTTCTTCTGCTATAGGATCTTCGTATATCTCAGGAGGTTCACCTATAGGTTCTTTTGGATCACTGTCACCGAAGAAGAGAGAAGGGTGACTCAGTGATGTGGTGGGGGTGTTGGGTAAGAATTTGCCTATTTTATCTTGATTCCTACGAGGCATGAAATGGAAAGAATTTTTTGATTGCTTTTGTTTTTTTTCTCTGGTACCTGCAAGAACTGAAACATATTGATTTACAACTAACTATCTTGCTGAAATGAAAATGCAGAATTGAAATGAAAGCAGGAAAGAACTAATCTACTTTGCTCAAATGGAATTGCAGGAATGGAAATGATAGTCTACGCTTGCAGAATTGAAATGCTAATCTATGCTTGCAAAATTGAAATTGCGGAATTGAAATGCTAATCTATGAAAGCAGGAAATGTCTATGCTACTTTTGCAGAATGGAAATGAAATAAACTACTTGGCAGAAGGCGAGAGTAGGAAAATAGAAGAAAAGCAACAATTACTAATACTCTGACGCTTCCCCGGCAACGACGCCAAAAAGGATGGTGGGCTCCAGTATTGTAGCAATAATGCTACAACTCCTGGAGCTTCCTTCTCTAATTTTATCAACCCGGTAGTTCGTAACAAACTTGGAAGCGACGGTGCTGTATGCACAAGTACTAGCTCTTGTCGCAGCTGTCACTTGGTCAGCTGGCATAAGTCTGCTAGGGCTCAAGCCAACTTCTATATGTTCTCAGAAGAAGCTTTTTAAGTGATGAACGAAAGCTATCTCAAAGGAAACTAACCTACTTTGCAAGAATGAACTAAAAGACAACAAAACATGGAAACCCTAGTAAACCCTAATTTGACCAGCTTAATCCTTACGATGCACTGGTGGGAATGTAATCTTCTAGAAATGATGCCATTACTTCTAGTGAGATGAGATGCATGGGTCTAAACTACTTTCATTTGAAGAGAACATGTTTTTGTATTTTTGCTCAAGTGGTTGGAATTATTATGCCTGTGCTTCTCACTGGGTCTTGACTGTGTAGGGGTAGATCAAGGGGAGGAAGGCTTGGAAAAGGTCAGGAGGAATCTGAGATGTTCCAGGGGATCCCTAACATCATTCCACAGAAGTTCACAAAGTTCAGATGCCCGGCAACCGTGTTTGCAAGCTTCTACAGGATGTCTACAGGGGATCCTACATGAAGCTCAGGATTTCTACAGGAAGTCTGCTAACTTCTACAGGATGTTCTGCAATCAGAGTTTTGGGTGATGGAGGAGTGAATGAGCTGTATGGGTGGATAGGGAGGATGAGAGGGGAGCTTGTGATGGCTTATGGACAGAGAGATGAGATGGAGAGGGGGTGTGTAAAGTTGGTTGGTCGATAGGAGGGTAGAGGCAATGGAAGGCCGAAAAGATAAAACAGCGTGGATAATAGAAGAGTGGGGAGGCAAATGATCGAACTGGGAGATGAGTAGATGGCCTAGGCATGGCTGAGGAGGATAAGGAAATGATAGAGTGGTGTTGCACAGTGTAAATGAAACAAATCACCTCTGTCTTGAGTATAACCGAAATGTCATCAACCTACTCTAACTGTTTTATTAGGAACCAAAGAACAACAATGTAGTTTAAGGGAAAATCGTGCATGGTGCTAAAACAAAGAGTTATTCCACAAGATCTAAATGCATGGACACTTCTTCAACTGAAAATATTACGTTAAAGCTTACATGAACATGTAAAACTGTGTTTTTGGTGGGTGGCACGGGCTGCACTTCCAGTCCCCAAACAGAGGTGAAAGTGAGGGTGAATTCAACCCTTTTTTGGACCTCTGATCACTCTAATATCCTTACTCTAATCTAAGCTACTGAAAGCAACTTTGTTCATAACGCTAACCTATGTAACTGTACCAAGAAATCCGAATCAGCAAACTGTGTTTCCAAGTGCATGTAAAGGTCAAGAAATATAATGCTGAAAGAAAGACAAGTAACAATACAAAGAAAGGAGGCCTATTTCTCTCAAGTTGGGCCCAAACCTGAGAGCTATAGCTCCTCTAAGAACTCAGAATTGAACTCAAATCTGCCTGCCTTTTATTAAAAGATCATAGTCAAAAGTCTAACAACATGCCAAAAATGGCTTACAAAAAGCAAAACAGAGCTATAGCTCGTAATTCAGAATCTAAAACAAAGGTTCAAAAATCCCCATCGAAGGCTATAGCCTCAATATTTATACATTATGAGGGCCAAGCTGGCCTCCTAAATTAGTGGGGCTTGGCTGGCCAACTACAAGTAAACTGTTGTTCCCTTAGAATCCGTTGGTTGCCTTCTAGGTCGGTGGTGATAGCTGTTGGAGCTCGGAGCTGGGGTGGAGATCACGAGGAAGGTCATTCAAGGTTGTGGACAACCTTCCTACAAAACCGCAATGCCACCTTGGCTGTCTCCTTGCCTTCATCTGCGTGGTTTTGCTCCATTTAATGTCAAAAAACCTGAAATAAACATGTATTAGCCACACAGGAATAATGACTGCCCTCCTTCCTACAAATAACATGAATATACTAAGAAATGATGCATAAGTGACGAAAAATGAAGGGTTGAGCAAGGGGAAGTAGGCCAAATGAGCCCAAAATGTTACCAAAATTGGGGCTCATCAACAGTCTATCCTTATAGCTCCATGTACTAACCCCATACTTGAACACAATCTCTGCAACCAAACTGCTTCCTTGCTTGCATGAGTGGTTGCCATGTATTCTGCCTCTTTAGTTGATAGTGCCACTACATATTGCTTCTTACTCATCCAACTGACTGCACCACCAAATAGGTTAAACACATACCCACTTGTACATCTTCTTTTATCTAGATCTCCAGCCCAATCTGAATCAACAAAGCCATGGATATCCAACACTCTATCCAATCCTGGTCTTCCTTGGTAGCACAAACCATAATCAATAGTGCCACGCAAACACCTGAAAACCTGCTTTGCTACTGTCCAGTGCTCCTTCCCTGGTTTTGACATAAACCTGCTCAATACTCCCACTCCATGTGTAATGTCTGGTCTAGTATAGACCATTGCATACATCAAGCTACCAACTACACTTGCATATGGAACACGAGACATGTCCTCTTCCTTTTCTTGTGTCTTGGGACACTATTCAGCAGATAACCTCACACCTACAGGAATAGGAACCTTCACAGGTTTACTATCCTGCACATTAAACCTCTACAATATTGTTTTGACATACTTCCTCTGGTTTAACTAGAGCTTCCTCTTTTCCCAGTCTCTTTTAATTTCCATGCCCAAAATGTAGTTTGCAGCACCAAGATCTTTCATGTCAAATTTGGAGGACAATTGGGTCTTCAAATCCTGGATAATTTCTTTGTCATTTCCAACCAGCAACATATCATCCACATACAAGACCAGATAAATAACATGGTCACCAATTAATTTAAAATACACACAGTGATCTGCTTTGCTTCTAGTGAAGCCAAGTCCCCGTATAAATGTATCAAATTTCTGATACCACATCCTTGGTGACTATTTTAACCCATACAGAGACTTCTTTAACTTGCATACTGGTTCTTTCTTACCCTTCACCACAAAACCTTCAGGTTGCTTCATGTAGATCTCCTCTTCTAGATCCTCATGAAGAAATGTTGTCTTCACATCCATCTGTTCTACCTCAAAATCAAAAGTAGTAGCAATAGATAAAATTAATCTAATAGAAGTTACCTTTGCAACAGGAGAAAAAATATCACCAAAATCAATTCCTAGCACCTAGGAATAACCTTTTGCTACCAACCAAGCTTTTCATTTCTCCACCTTTCCTTCTACATTTGTCTTCTTCTTAAACACCCATTTGATACCAATGGGTTTCCTTCTAGTCGGTAACTGCACCAGATCCCAAGCCTCATTTTTATGCAAAGATGCCATTTCATCAACCATGGCCTCTTTCCAGAGTTTGCCATCCTCTAAATCTATTGCTTCCTTCACAGTTCTAGAATCATCGTCAGTAATAGATAAAGTAAAATTTGAACAGAAATCAGATGGACTATACCTTTCTAGCTGCCTTCTTTCTCGAACTGATCTTCTCACACCCGAAGTTTGTGGCTCTTCATCTTCTGATTCCTCCTCTACTGTAGAGTTTGATTCTTCCTCCTTAAGCTCAAACTCTATCTTCTCAGGTTCCTTTGGTTGGACTTCATCTTTAATAACATCTTTTACCTTTCTGAACACCACATCTCAGCTATACACAACCTTCCATGTGACTGGGTTCCAAAGCTTATAACCCTTTAAACCATCCTTATACCCAATAAAGATGCACTTTTCAGATTTACTATCCAACTTGGTTTGTTTCTCCTTTGGAACATGTACATATGCATCACATCCAAATACCCTTAGATGTGAAAGAAAGGGTTTCTTACTAGTCCATACCTCTTGTGGAGTCTTATCCTCCACCGCCTCTGCCCAGAATTCCTGTCCTAACCTGGCACCACTGAGCATGCTTCTTTCCCTTTCCATCAACATCTTATTCATTCTTTCTGCAACTCCATTTTGCTAAGGTGTATATGGAGTAGTCTTCTATCGTGATATACCACACTTCTTACAGAATTCTTCAAATTCCTTGCTACAAAACTCTCCACCATTATCTGTCCTCAACACCTTTATCTTCTTCTATGTCTGATTTTCCACGAGAGCCTTACATTCTTTAAACCTGTCAAAGGCTTCAGATTTCTTCTTAAGGAAATATATCCATGTATTTGTTGAGAATTCATCTATAAATGATACATAGTACATAGACTTACCCAGCGATGGAACCTTCACAGGTCCAAACACATCACTGTGCACAAGTTCTAATATCTGTTTCGCCCTCTTACTACCACAGGGGAAACTCACCCGATTCTGCTTCCCATATACACAATTTTTACAGAAATAAAAATCTAGAGAGCTATTACTCATACCTTCTACCATACCTTTACCATGAAGTATTTGAAGGCCCTTCTCTCCAATATGTCCAAGCCTTTGATGCCACAACATGGTCTTCTCTCTAGAGACCACTAGATTTTCTGCTCCAATTTCAGGAACCACAGAACTGTTGCACCCATCAATAATAGTGCTACCTTGTAGCTTGTATAGAGTTCCAATTTGAACTCCCCACATCAATACCAGTGCTCCCCAAACCATTTTGCAAATATCCTTCTTGAACACTATTTTTACACCTGCATCATCCAACTTGCTTACAGAAATCAGATTTCTAGCCAATGCAGGAATATGCAAAACACCTGGAAGTGTTCTAACCCTTCCACCTTGAAACTTCAACTTTACTTTTCCACGACCAATGATTCTAGCCTTCCTATCATCCCCTAAGAAGACATCACCACCATCGTATTTCTCATACTCACAGAACCACTCTCTATGGGGAGTGAAGTGAAAGGATGCACCTGATTCAATCAACCATGCCTCATGATCTACATGTGTACTTGAAGAAGCCAAGTACACATCCCCACCTTCATCTGAGGTGGTTTTCACCTCTATAGAAGGAGCATCATCAGATCCCTTTCCTTTATCAAGAGCTTTAGATTTACAGTCCCTTTTGTAGTGCCCTTCCTTTCCGCATTTCCAGCACACCACCTTTACAGGTTTTCCTAGAGATTTAGATCTCCCTCTAGATTTAGATCTCCCACTCGATGACTTATTTTTGTTTCTGTTCTGGGACCGTCCTCATACAGACAAGGCATCACCATTCTGGCTCTCCATATTTTTTCGTCTCATCTCCTCCGTCAGCAAGGATGAGACTATTTCATCAAACTGCAAGGTAGTTGCATTGCTACCTATTGAAATAACCAGACTATCCCATGAATTTGGTAGAGAACACAACAAACTGATGCACTTATCTTCATCTGAAATTTTAATATCAACAGATGCTAGCTGACTTACCAAAGTATTAAATGCATTCAGATGCTCTGTCATTGAGTCTCCATCTTTCATCCTCAAGTTATACAAATTTTTTCGTAGGAACAGTTTATTCACCAGAGACTTAGATTGGTACAAAGTCCCTAACTTGTCCCATAAAGCCTTCGCCATAGCTTCCCTGATACATTCAGCAATACTGAATCTGAGACACACAATCGTATTGTGCTCTTTTCCTTCTAATCCAACTTCTTCCATTCTTCATCAGACACTCCCATTGGTTTGGTACTCAGATCTACTGTGATCCACTGATCTTTATCCACCAACAGATCCTCCATCTTGAGTTTCCACAACTCGAAAATCTGACCATTAAATTTCTCGATCTCTATCTTTCCACTGCTCACCATCTTCTTTCACCACCAGAATCGATCTCGCAGGTCTCCCACTGAATAGGGTCTACTAAAGGCTTGAGAGAAACCCCTCAGCAACAAAGGTGTCCCCTTGAAGCCAAAACTACTTTGATAAAAAATGTAGGTTTTAACCCTGTACAAAAATTACCTGCATACGAATTCTAAAACATAGAAAATAAACAATGCGAGAGCATAACACATAAAATATATATACACAGAGATTTCCCATGGATCCAAAAACTGGGACTACCGGCTTGATTTTTCATTATGCTCCTTTCAATGTTATAGTACATATTTATACATGCTGAAGCATCCAATACCATGGACCAAAAACCATCGCGTCCAAAAACATGTGCGAAAATCATGCACAAAACCATAGGTGGGTCCGCCCATCCTAACAGAGGGTCCAAAACCAAAATTTTCCAGGGTGCTGCCCCAGACCCCATAAAGTGGGGTTACGGGTACACCTCAAACCCCCTGTGACCCCCCCCCCACTACACAATCGGCGCAACAAAGGGGGGCTCCGCCCCCCCTCTAACCCCCCGATTAACTACGTGGACTAGTCGTGGAAAGAGTATAATACAACCCAACATCCTTTACTCAAATCATGATCCCTAAAGGAAGAATTGAGGCCAAGACACCTATTGATAGCTTTTGTGTGTTCCTTTTATCCCTTCTAAGCTACTGCTGAAGTAAAGTACAAATGGAAGCAAACTAATAAACAAAGTAATCAAATCTACACTACTTGCGATGAAATACTTCTAAGGACAATTTAACCATGAATCTATGAAACTAATCTAAGCATACAGATACAATAAGAGGAACCTTAGCTACTAGGGTTGGGCCCTAACCCAAGAGCTTCAGCCCTCTGAGTTAACTCAGTATAGGATCATGAAAAAGCTCGTTCTCATTAGCAAAATAGAAAATTACATAGCAATGTCTTCCACAAGTCTGGAGCTCCAAAATAACTAGTGTTTTTACAAAAAAAAATTGAATCCTAATGAGGCTATAGGCCTCTTTATTTATACAACTGAAGTCTCCAACGACTTCCTTAAATCTAGGGAGGCTCGGCTCCCAAACTCGAGATGAACTAACTCTTTGACTATCACTTGCTCGGCTGCCTTTTGATCTTCATGACTTGGCTGCTTGTACTCCGAGCTAGTGTGATTTATGGAGGAATATTTGAATGAGGGAGGAATAAATAAGGAGGATTTACCTCCTACAATCTCTCTTCCTTGTCCCATTCGAGTTTTAGCCTTTAATGTTGCCAAAATTCCCTAATTTTCTCTCACAAACCTGCATTTAATGCACATTAGTCCACTAGGCATAATATCTCACTTTGACTCATCTCATTAAACAAAATATAATCAAAACATGTAATAAGTTGTGAGAAGAGTTGATTTGACTAATTTAGGAGGTGAATGAAGGTCCATATAGTTACCCAATGATGAAGCTCATCAGGTTGAAGCAACCAATTATGCAAATTACATACTAAATTGGACTCCCATAAAGGCTTTAAAATATATCACACCAAAAGAAGCATGGTCTAAAATTAAGATAGATGTAAACCACTTCCATGTATTTGGTAATATAGCATGGGCTCACATTCTTGATGAGAGAAGGAAAATTTTATGACCTAAAAATGAAAATGTATTTTTGTTGGATATTTTGAAGATGTAAAAAGTTATATATTTCTTCAACCTCATTCCAATTAAATAGTCATTGGAAGATATGTTAAATTTGATTAAAATATTTTAGCCTATGGGCCTATTTTAATGGTTGTTCCCTCCTCATCCTACAAGCCATATTTGTTGGCTATTCCACCTTTCATTCCTATTATGGTTTATTTTTTGGATGATGATGGTGAGGTTGGAAATTTACCTTTTCCTACTTACCTTCATCCAAATGATTCCATTGAACATGAACATGAACATGAACCAACACCATGACTTCCTAGATGGGTATATTCAACAAAAGAATCAATTAATGATCTTGTCGATGATACTATAGATTAATGCCGTAACCATTCATAGTTCTAGCAAGCCTCCTCTCTTTTGGATCAAGTTTCAAAGACTTATTATCTAAATATATGAAGGGAACTAAATGAAATATAGATTTAAAATCAAAACATAGAGATAGAGTGAAATTGAAATTCAATGAATAAATAGATATGTTGAAATTGTTTACATGCAGAATGAGAGAAAACTAGCTTGAACGATGGTAGATTTTTTCTTAGAAGAGATGTGATGACTACTCACCTTCCTAAACTGTGTTAAAATGAGGCTTAGAGACCTTTTTATCATGAAGAAAAAATTAGAAACCAAAAAACATCCAAAACCATAACCCTAGAGATGAAGCGCCAAAGGCTTATGGGCCTCGAGAGGGTAAGTTAGAATGTCAACTTCCCAAGGTCATAACTTTGGCATACAATATTTGTTTGGTGCACATGATAGCCCATTGGAAGGTCTATCCGAGGAGAAAAACTTCCTACTTACAATTATTTCTATTATTTTAGATAGATTCTATGATTTCCATCGGCTCATTTCCCAAAAAAATGTCGTTTAGGGCCTGAAAATAGATCCAGAAGTTCAAGATCTATAAACTGGAAAAATAGGAAATTATGCTGCAAAATAGGAAACTATGTTATGAGCTAGGTGGAATAGGTGGGTGGCCACCAATATCCACCTAGATCAACTTATGATCCAAAAAAAATTGTGAAATCTTTGTGCCATCCAGATTGGGAAACAACAATTAATGAAGAATATCGTTCATTGATGGAAAACAATACTTGGGAGCTTGTCCCTCTTCCAAAAGGAAAACAACTTATCAAATGTAAATGGGTATATAAAACTAAGTACACATCAAATGTAAGTGTTGAAATACATAAGGCTAGATTTGTAGCTAAAGGATTCTCTGAAGTTGAAAGTATCGGCTACAACGAAACCTATACCCCTATCACCAAAATGAATTCCATCCACCTTCTCGCATGGGGTACTACGACAAGAATTCTATATGGAACAATCTCCTAACAATATTTAGAGTGGCTTCAGATTTTTTTTTCACATTAAGAAATATCGATGTGGTCTTAAGCAAGCTCCTTGAGATTGGCATGTAAAAATCGATATCTTTTTTCTTGATGTTGGCTTTTTAAGATTCCTTTATGACTCAAATGTGCACACAAAAAATGTAGAAATCCGTATCAAAATCCTTTTTCATTATGTTAATGACCTTATCCTCACTAGGAGTTAACCTAGAATTTTAGCCCATGTGAAATCAAGCCTTAAGAAGAAGTTTGAAATGACATTCTTAGGCTATTTGCATTATTTCCTTGGCCTCAAAGTATTGCAAACCAAGAAAGTAATTTCTCTTTCCCAATCTAAGTATGCATGTGACCTTCTTTGTTTCTTTCACATGGAATATTGTAAATCATCCCCTTTTCCATTTTAATTTGGATTAAAACTTGTTTCCACTTGCATTACACCTAAAGTTGATGACACTTTGTATTTTCATTTAG
Source organism: Pinus tabuliformis (assembly GCA_031772625.1). Classification (NCBI taxonomy): domain Eukaryota; kingdom Viridiplantae; phylum Streptophyta; class Pinopsida; order Pinales; family Pinaceae; genus Pinus; species Pinus tabuliformis. The sequence continues at coordinate 509,460,747 of CM062816.1, read as the reverse complement.
TTGGTAGCCTCTTGTATTTAACTCATATTTGTCCTAGTATTTCCTTTGTTGTTGGTATTATTTCATAGCATATGCAAACACCCCATGAAAGTCATTTTAAAGTAGAAAAAATGATAGGTCAGTATATATGAGGCAAAATTTAGTTTGGGATACATTATAGTTAAAGGGGAACTAATTTCATGGTAGGTTTCATTGATTCGGATTGGGCTAGCGACCTTGATGATTGGAAGTTTAATGTAGGATATGTTTTTAGTCTTGGTTCCAAACCCATCACTTGGTCTTGTAAGAAGAAATAGGTTATTTCTCTTTCTTCAGTAGAAGTAAAGTCCTAAGAAGTGTTTAATGCAATTCAAGAAGTCGTATGGCTTCCATAGATCCTTTCAAATTTTGGATTCCACCAATAGCATCCAACCACCCTCCAATGTAACAATTTGAGTGCCATCAAGCTCACTAAAGATCTCGTTCAACATTAGTATAGAAAACACATTGAGCTACAAATTCACTTCATGAGAAGGATAATTCATGATAGATTTATTGAAGTGCTCTTTTCCCCAACGGATGATCAAGTTGCAAAAAAATTCATAAAGTCTCTGAAGTTTCCAAAACCTCTATCTATATTAGAATTTTAGGAAGCTATCATTAAGGGGGGATAGGCTCTAATGCCTCCTTCCTTCTCCTATTATTTCACTTTGTAAATCCTTCAATTCTATCCCAAGTTATTCTTAAGGGGGGTGTTACGATATTTATACACTTTATTTTGTATGTATTAGATGCATTGTAATCTAATTGTCACAATATGTTATAGACATCAAAGTGATTTGACTACTCATATTCTCCTTTATACTAATGGTTATTAACGTGTGTCTTAACACCTAATTGTTCCATGATATCTATTTAAATAACATGGAGGCTCATTTCCAATGATTGATTGTGAGAAACTCTCTTATGTATAAAGTTTCTTTTACATTAATAAAATTTCCTCAGATGGCCATGTTGGCTAGGGTCATGGAATTTTTCCCTGTTATAGTGTTTTAACCATGTAAAAATGTTGGTGTTATGATATTTGATTTGGTTGTGTGAGTCTTTATTTAAGGGTTTCATCATATATGGAATACCATATTTTTCTAAACACCATTGACTTAGAATGGTTCTAGATATTGATATTGTAACAACTTTGGGTTGATTTTCCATGTAAATAAATTAAACCAAGGTCATGGGACACATATTCCAAGATGAATGGAGGAAAAAAACATTATAGTGGGCACTTGTGGTTTATTATTGGTTGCGGAAATTGGCATTGGCACTGGCACTGGTAGAAGGAAAAGGGAAATTAATTCAAGAAATAAAGGAAAACAAGAGAAAAGGAAGATGAAGAGATAAGAATATGCATGCAAGGGAAACTGAAGAAAAAGAAAAGGAAAAGAAGAGAAAAAGGAGAGAGAACATTCTAAAACTCTTTTGGAAATTTTAGCATTCATTTGGATAAGAAAAGAGAGGGAGCACTTGGACACAAGGAAGACACAAGAAATCAAGGAAAAGTAAGGGAGCAAAGAGGAAATGTGGACAGTAGTGAGAAAGGGCAGAAATCAAGCAAGTAAAGAGCAGCTAAAATGAGGATTTTAGAGGTAATAGGTTGCATGTTTGATTATCTTGCTGGGATGTGAATACATGGTATATTCATTGGTTTATTGGTCATGTTTGTTTTCATTTGCATGGTATTTTTCTGTATTAACAGTGGTTTCAACCTCTCCTTGCCATTTCCTAGATAGCCATGATGTAGTGAATCCCATGTTTTGGTTAAGCTTTGGATGGCTAGTAGATTTCAGATCCTAGTAGGTAGTCTCAGGAAAATTCCCAAGGGTCGAGGGTGGATATGGGCATTCTCTAGGAAATCTTGATAGATGAGTGGAGATAGGAAAATTCCTTTCGGTATTGTGAACAAATTCGAAGGCATCCAAGATGGTTTGGTTTTGGTGATTTTTGGATTGGTTTAGGTGAAATAACTATGGTTGAGGATTGAGGTGGCTTAACCTTTGAAAGCCCTTAATGGTTCAGTTTTGATTTATCCCATGTGATCTCACATTCATGCTTGGAATACGGAACATGGCTGATTGGATGGAAGAGAAATTTGGTTCAGACCAATCCATGGTTGGGTGGTAAGTGGAAGTCCCTGACTTGGTCGGGACTATGCATTTGTTAATATGTGTTATTCCTTATTGATGATCAATGAGCATAAGTATGATTTATTTTTGATTATATGACTAGTTTTTCATGGCTTCATTTTGGTTAAATGTTGGTTACATGCATGGTATATTTATTATTATATGATGTGCTCTTGATCTAGATCTAATTCATGGTTTGATGGCTCATGGTTGATTTATATGAATACATGTGCTAATTTGTGTTTTAGTGTAACTAGTATGAGAGGGAAACAAGCCTTCTTGACGAATACTTGATGAACTAATGAAAATAGTGAACAAACTATGCATTCATGACCTGCGAGTACCATAGCCACAAAGTGTTTGTATAAATAAATAATTTGGACCACCAAATTCCTGTGGGTGTAACTTTGGCATATGATATTCATTTGATTGTCATATTACGTCATTTGAAATATCTACATGAGGAAGCCAAAAGATAATCTATGGAGAAAGTTCTTACACTTTCCCGATCTCTCATATTTCCATGAAAATGTCATTTAGGCCCTCAAAAATACCTCGAAATTTTAGGACCCAAAAAACTACCAAAAATAGAAAGTGGTGTTAAATTTAAGGGAATGAAACTAAAATGAAATATTGTTCGGTCAATTTAGATTGATAATAGTGTGTTCATGTGTCTTTGGATGGTTTCAGTAAGTTTGAAAATGACCCCATTTCCATAATTGAATCTTAGAGGTTGGGTCATGCATAGTAACTCGCAGCTCATGTTTACCCTGTTGAGCTTGTAAAAGTGGGTAAATGTTAGGTGGGGTGTTATAGAGTGGTATCAGATCATGTTCAGAGCATTAGACCTCAGGGAAAATAAAAATTGTTATGCATGCATGCTAGTTATCTATACGTTTACAATGCATGCATGTTATCTATTTATTGTTATTGTTATGATATCCATGTATGAGTGGATATGCTTGTGATGTTGTGTCATGCTAATATGGATTGATCTATGCAGATGCAATAGCCTCACCCACAATAAGTTGAGGTAATGCTTTTGATTATGCCTTTTACTTTATCTAATAGTGATATGTTACACGAAATAGAAGGTCAAGAGATGAAGAGTAGAATAGTTGAGTACAGTTCATATGACTCCCCATACATGCCAGAAGAGACATTAGTGGGATGGGGGAAGCTAACTAAACAACAAGGAGAGGGAGACTCTCCTGATCTAGAAAATACATTGAGAAGTTTGAAGGCAGAAATCATAAGTTTCAAGGCAGATAATGAGAGGTTGATTGAAGCATGGGAAAGGCTTGTGAAATCTCAAGAAAAGAAACATGAGATTAATGCAGTCATCCTCCAAAGCCTTTCATATTTACATAAACAAGGATACCTGGGGATCGGTCATGGAGATAGAAAGGAAGAAAAGACCAATGGCGCAAATAGAAGCAGGTCTCAGGAAAGGCACATAGTGGATAGGGATGATACAGTGAAGAGTGGAAGACCCTTGGATACACCTGAGAGGAGGACTACTACTCATGGATTTTATTATAGCTCTTCTTCCAGGAGACATCATTTCCATCACTGCTAGCATCATTATAGGAGGAGTGAGAAGGGATATTTTCCAAAAGAATTCAGGAAATCCAAGCCTCTTATTTTTCATGGTGATATGACCAAGTCAGAAGATGCAAAAGCATGGCTACTTGGAATGAGTAAATTATTCATACTTCATGATTACTCTAAGAATATGAAAGCCAAGATAGCCACCTTAAGTCTCAAAGGAAAAGTGGATATCTGGTGGGAAGATGTCAAGCATGTCAGAGGTATTAGGGAAGAGGAGTTGATTTGGGAAGAATTTGAAAGACTCTTCAAGAAGACATTAGATAAACTTTGAGGTCTAAAAGGGGAATAATAGTGGAAATAATAAAATAATATTAGATTACATCATCAAATTTTAGAGGGAAAAAATTAAAAACTACTTTTTCAACTCGTATTTTCAACTTATCTCCCTACAATTTTACTCAAATTTCATGTAGGAGCACTTGTTGGATGAGGATTTTAATTACTCATCCAAGGATAACCCATGTTGCATACTTTCAATGGACCCTGCTACATGAAAAATGAGTAATACATGAAACAACATGACTACAATCATGTTTTTTTATATATTTCTCATTTTTCTTATAGTAGGGTCCATTGAAAGTATGCAACATGGATACTCCTTGGATGACAAATTAAATTTTGCATCCAATGATGCTCCTACTCGAAATTTGAGTAAAACTATAGGGAGGTAAGTTGAAAATATGAGTTGAAAAAGTAGTTTTTTTTCCTATTTTTTCCTATTTTTACTTTTTTGCTCCAAAAATGGTGAATCATCCCCCATGGTTGACATCATCATCTTGAGTCCTATTGGTTCTTATAAATTTGATTTTGGTTGTAAATTTTTGTTTTGAGGCCCATTTTAGACTTCAAAATTTCTCTAATGAAGTACCTTTCTGAGAGATATTATGATGGAAAGGCCAAGGAATTTTATGAGCTCATGATGGGTTTCATGACAAATGAAGAATATACAACTAGATTCCCAGATATGTTGAGATATGTGCCCTATCTCAAGGATGAGAAAACAAAGATCCAAAGGTTCATCAATGGATTTCCATTTTCATTCAAAGACCAGATTGAGTTTGATAAGCCTCAATCTTTGGAGGAAGCCATCAGAACGTTGAAGCATTGTTATGAGCAGTCAAAGTGTAAGCCTGAGTTCAAGTGTGACTAGAAGGGTAATGAGAAGACTAAAGGAAAATGGCTCAAGAAGCAAGGAATGTCTCAAGATGCAGATGATAAGGAAAATGTCTCACCTCATAAGAAGTTCAATGTAGCTGGGAGAGGACATGGGTCTCAGCCTGAGGAGCAGCAAAATAAAGGTGATGGTAGAAAACCTTTGAGGTGTTGGACCTTTGGTGGAGACCATCGTGGGAGAGACTATCCATTACATTAGGGAAGTGGGCCTCATATCTACACTCCTCAGGAGATGAAGACAATTGGGGATGTAGGTCAGAGCATTCCCCAGATCTATGCAGCACTAGATAACAAGTAGGAAGATCATCATGCATCCATTATTGAGATGTAAAGTAAGCTTTGTGATCAAGTTTTTTCTATTTTGATTGATTCTGGATCGAATTATAGCTATATTAGTCTTGACCTGGTGGATCAGTGTCGATTAAATAAGGAAGTGCATGCATAATATTGGCTGGTGTAGTTGGCTAAAGGGACCAAGAGAAGAGTTCATCACTAGGTAAGATCTTGTGCATTTGAGCTTAATGGCATACCTACATTAGCACATCTAAATGTGGTTCTTATGGGTTTATATACCATGCTTTTGGGAATGGATTGGTTGTTCATTGACAGGACCGAGATGGGTTGATATGACAAGGCCATTGAGTGCTTGAATGATGACAGACAAAATAGAGTCTTATAGGGAAAGAAGAAACCTACATCCATAAGGATGGTTACATCCATGCAAGCTAGGCATGGACACAATAAAGGATATTTCTTGTTTGTAGTACATGTTTCTAGTGGCAAAGGGAAGGAGGATGAGGATGATGAATTTCTAAGGATGTATCATGTCTTGTAGAAGTTCAGGATGTGCTTCCTACAAAGATTCCATACCTACCTCCTCATAGAGAGGTGGATTTCACTATTGAGTTGATGTCAAGAGATGCACCATCATCTAAGGCACCATACAGGATGAGTAGTCCCAATTTGGTAGAAATGAAGTTGCATTTTAAAGAGATGATTGATGAGGAATACATAAGTCTAAGTGTGTCTCCTTGGGGTGCACCATTGTTGTTTATGAGAAAGAAGGACAATACTCTCAAATTGTGCATTGATTACAGGAAATGAAACAAGGTGACTATCAAGAACGGGTATCCATTGCCTTAGATTAATGATTTTTTTTTATCAACTGAAGGGAGCAGTAGTATTTTCAAATCTTGATATGAGATTAGGATATCATCAAGTGTAAAACAAAGAATAACACATCTACAAGACTGCATTTCATACAAGGTATGGGCACTATGAGTCTGTGATGGATCCTTTTGGTCATACCAATGCTCTAGTCACCTTCATGTGTTTGATGAATAGTGTGTTTCACCCTTATCTAGATAAGTTTGTGATAGTATTTTTGGATGATATATTGGTATATTCAAAGAATGAGGAGCATGTAAAGCATCTGGCAGTAGTTTTGAGATTGATGAAAAGCATCAATTGTATTCCATGTCCAACAAGTGTAGCTTCTTTCAAACTCAAATTCATTACTTGGGACATGTTGTGTCTAACGAGGGGATAGCATTGCATCTAGAAAATATTAAGGCTATCATGGAGTGGCAAGCTCTGAATAATGTGAATGAGGTTAGATCATTCATGGGACTAGATAGTTACTACAGGAGGTTATTTAGGAACTTCTCTAATATTGGATATCTTATCACATATTTGTAGAGGACATGGAAAACGTTTGAGTAGACTAAGGATTTTGCAACTACCTTTGTTCAGTTGAAGTGGTTGCTTACCAATGCTCTAGTTCTGAAGATTGAAAATCCCGATAAGGAGTTTTTGGTTTGTACATATGCTTGCAAGGAAGTATTTGGTGGTGTCCTAATGTAGGAAGGGAAGGTGGTTTTCTATGACATCGAGGAAGCTAAATGAAAATGAGAAGAACTATATGACTCATGATCGTGAGATGGTAGTTATCATTCATGCATTGAAGCTGTGGAGACATTATCTCCTTGGCAGGAGGTTCATCTTGATGACTGATCATAGTGGACTGAGGTACTTGTTTGACCAACCCAATCTAAATGCAAGGCAAGCAAGATGGTTGGCTACTCTTAGTGAGTTTTATTTTTATATTAGGTACATTAAAGACTTGGAGAATCAGGTTGTGAATTCCCTCAGTAGGAGAGTACATATGAATCGTATTTCAGTTGTGAGCTCTTATGGGACAAACTTGCAGGAGCGGATCGTACTCGCAAGGCAGCATGATGAGAAGTACCGACAATTGAAGAAAATAGTACAACAATAGAGTGAAGGTGATAGGGATGAGGAGTATCATCTCATAGTATATGTCTTCGTCAGATTCAAGAGAAAGATTTATGTGCTAGATAGGAGCATGTTGAAGAATCTTATCTTGAGAGAGTTTCAAATCAAGTCATATTCAGGCCACCAAAGATACCAGAAGACTTTAACAACTATCATTAAGTTCCACTATTGGATGAATTTGAAGAAAGAGGTGGTTGAGTTTGTTACAAGGTGCTTGGACTGTCAGTAGATGAAAGTTGAGTACAAGCATCCAACTAGTATATTGTAGCCTATTCTAATTCTGAATGGAAATGGGAGGTCATTGACATGGACTTCAATATAGGATTTCCTAGGACATCGAGGCAACATGATTCCATCATGGTTGTGGTTGACAAGTGAGGCGAGGTAGATCACTTCATTGTGGTAAATTATACTAATTCAATGAATGGATTGGCTCATATCTTCATTAAGGAGATAGTGAGGTTGCATGGAGTTCCCAAGAAGATCATATCAGACAAAGATTCCAAGTTCACTTCCAAGTTTTGGAAGGAGTTGTTTTCAAGCTTGGGGATAAAGTTAGCTTTTAGTACAACTTATCATCCATAGCAAATGGAGAGATAGAGAGGGTTAAAATGATCTTTAAGGATATGTTGAGGATGTATGTCCTGCATCAACAGAGGAAATGGGAGGAGTATCTTCCACTAGTGGAGTTTTCATATAAAAATGGGTATCAAGAATCCTTTAAGATGAGTCCAATTGAGGCTCTCTAAGGGCGGAGTTGTAATACTCCTATCAACTAGAGTGATCCAGTGAACAGGGTGTTGATTGGACCAGATGTGTTAGAAGAGATGGAGTAGGACATGAAGGTTATTAAAATGAATATAAAGGCAACACAGGACAGGTAAAATAGTTATGTGGATCAACATAGAGAATTCAAGGAGTGTTAGGTTAGGGAACATGTGTAGTTGCACATCAAGCCTAAGAAGAGCTCATTGAGGATTGATTCATGTGCCAATTTGGCATCTTGGTATTGCTGCCTTTTTGAGATTCTTGAGAGGATTGGAACAATGGCACACATACTTGCACTGCCTTCGTCAATGAAAGTCCATGATGTTTTCCATGTTTCATTGCTTAAGATATATATACAGGATGTTGATCATCTAATTGATTGGTCTGTATTGTAGGTGGAACCATAGGGAGAGTTCCAACTAGAGCCACAATTCATATTGTAGCGGAAATAGCTCATTCTCCAGAACTAAGAAATAGAGAAAGTTAAAGTGTAGTGGAAGCACTTTAGGCCCGATGAAGGTACATAGGAGATGGTTGATTAGACGCGGGAATTATATCCTTATTTATTTGTTGGTTGAAGCAAATGAGTTTTTGGTGTATATATACGTGTGTGTGTGTCATTGTAAATACCACATTGATTTTTATTATAAATCTCCAATAAGCGGTATGTTTGTCATGTTTTCATCAGTTGTCATTGTGAATACTGCAGCGAGTTGTGTTCAAAAAGCTCCAATAAGTAGTATCTTTTGTCAGTCATAAGTGTCATAGAACATTGATGATGGTGCTCCCCCAAGAGGGAAGGGATTGTAACAGCATTGGGTTGATTCTCCATGTAAATAAATTAAACAAAGGTCATGGGACAAGTATTCCAAGCTAAATGGAGGGGAAGACATTATAGTGGGCATCAATTGTGGTTTATTATTGGCTATGGAAATGATCTAAATTTAAATGAGAACACAAAAAATTATAGATATAACCATAAATATAGAGATGCAACAGAAATAACACTTCATTTAATTAATATCAAATACTGAAATATGCTTACAAACAAAATGGAAATAAGACTAGCTTGGGCGATGGTAGCTTATCTCTGAGAAGAGATGTGGTAGATACATGCCTCTGAACTATGTTACATTGAGGCTTAAGGGCTTATTTATTATTGAAAAACATGAGAAAACCCTAACCCTAGGAGATGTAACGACAGGATTTTGTGGGCCCCGTTGGGGTTGGTTGGGCAGCCAAATTCCCAGGATTATAACTTGGTCATATTATCTCTGTTTGACACACATGATACCATGTTGGAAATCTCTCTCTGAGTACTACAGGTATTTTCCCAATGGCCTTGTAGTGAAACCTCAAAAAAACACCATTTATGGGGTCAAAACTTCTCTAGAAGTTCAGGACCCGAAAAATGTTAAAATAATAAATGTTGAAATAAACAAGGATACAAAAGAAACTGATTGGATATCTAGGTGGGATACGCAGGTGGCCACCAATATCCACCTACATCATTCATGCCCCCTCAGGAAGCAATGGTCCACATTGTGTGAAAATCCTCCATGAGGTGAGGAAACTTCTGTTGAACTTGGTCCCTAGTGAGGCACTTGCCTTGGTGCAAGAGTTGACTAGCTTTGACAACCCAATATAGTTGGATCTTTTGTTGGCGAGTGTTCTCGAACTATGTGACCATAATTCAATTAGTTTTGGCATGTTCCATGTAGTCTGGGTTTAAATCTATTGGTGTGAGTTGTTCTGCAATGTATGATGTGTCTAGCAATGGTGGGAAGTATGGTCGAAGGCAATCCACATTGAACGTTGGGTGCAGGCCAAGGAATGAGGGAATGTTGAGCTCAAAAAAATTATCTCCCACAACCTTGGTAATGGTGTAAGAACCATATCGGAGTGGTTTGAGCTTCCGATGGGCTCCAGTAAGGCATTTTTTTGCAAATTCAACTAGACTGTGTTGCCCACCTGAAACTTGTGTGGCACCCGATGTTGATCATGTCGCTACTAGTACTTGCCATTTGACTTCTCAAGGATGTCATGAACCTGTTGGCATATGTGTTGGATGCATTCAATAAATATGTTTCTTTATCAACCTCAAATAGTACATGTGTGTATTTTGTTTGCGTAGTCAATGGGTTTGCAGGGGACCTCAACAAAACATTGTTTAGGGGGTCAAATTGCTCTGGAAGTTCAAGACTCGAAAAACTGCTAAAATAGTAAATTCTGAAATAAACAAGGAAACAAAGAAACTAACTGGAGATCTAGGTGGTATAGGTGGATGGCCACCAATATCCACCTAGATCAGGAAATTGGAATTAGCATTGTCATTGGAAAAAGGAAAATGGAAATAAATAAAAATTAATTCAAGAAATAAAGGAATATAAGATAAAAGGAAGATGAAGAGACAATAATATGCATGCAATGGAAATTGAAGAAAAAGGAAAGGAAAAGAAAAGAAAATGGAGAGAGAAAATTCTATCATTCAATTGGACAAGAAGAGAGAGGGAGCACTTGGAAACATGGACGAAACAAGAAAGCAAGGAAATTCAAGGTAGTGCAAGAGGAAATTGGGACAACAGTGAGCAAGGGAAAAAATCAAGCAAAGAAAGAGTAGCTAGCAAGAGGATTTTGGAGGTAACAAGTTGCATGTTTAATTATCTTGATGGGATGTGAATGCATGGTTTATGAACTGGATTATTGGTTATGTTTGTTTTCATTTGCATGGGATTAGCTTGGATTGACAGTGGTTTCATCCTTGTCTTGTCATTTCCTAGATATCCATGATGTAGTGGATTCCCTATTTTGGGTAAGCTTGGGATGGATGGTAGCTTTTAGATCCTAGTGAGGTTGTCTCAGGAAAATTCGCAAGGGTCAAGGATGGATATGGGCATTCTCCTAGAACTCTTGACATACAGGTGGAGACAATAAAATTCCTCTAGGTATGGTGAAGAAAGTCGGAGGCATCCAAGCTTGTTTGGTTTTAGTGATTTCTAGGCTAGTTTAGGGGAAACATTGTGGTTGAGGGTTGAGGGTTGAGGTGGTTTAGCCTCTTAAAACCCTGGTTAGCTATTTTTTGGTTTATCCCATGTCATCCCACATTCATGCTTGGAATATGGCATGCGGGTGATTGGCTGAAAGATAGATTTAATTCAACTTAATCTATAGTCGGGTGGTAAGTGGAAGTCCCTAACTTGGTTGGTACTATGCATATGTTAATATGTGGTATTCCTTATTGATTATCAAGGAGCATAAGCATTGATTTATAATTGATTATATGACCGGTTTTTCATGGCTTCATTCTAGTTTAGTGTTGGTTACATGCATGGTATATTTCTTATTATATGATCTATAATCAATATCGATCTAATTCATGGCTTGATGGCTCACGGTTGATTTATATGAATGCATGTGCTAATCGTTGTTTTAGTGGAGCTAGTATGAGAGGGAAGCAAGCCTTCTTAATGAATATTTGATGAACTAATGAAAACAGTGAACAAACTATGCATTTATTTGAAACACTTTCAGTACCTTTGATTTCTACTGAAAGTGTTTCAAATATTCAAGATATGGATCACAGAAGCCTGAATTTGAATAAACTATGCATTCATGACCTACAGGGACCATAGTCACAAAGTGTTTGTATAAATGAATAATGTGGACAGACAACTTCCTGAGGTCGTAACTTTGGCATACAATCTTCGTTTGACTATCATAATACCTCATTTTGAAGATCTCCATGAGGACACGAAAACAAAATCTACAATATATATTTTTCGCACTTGTTTTCTCTCTAATATTTCCCTAAAAATGTCGTTTAGGCCCTCAAAATGGCCTCAAAAGTTTAGGACCTGAAAAACTGCCAAAATAGAAAGTGGTGTTAAATTTAAGGAAACAAAAATGAAAGGAAATAGTATTGGGTCAAGTTAGGCTGATAATAGTGTGATCATGTGTCTTTGGATGGTTTTAGTAAGTTGGAAAATGACCCCATTTCCATAACTAAATCTTGGAGGTTGGGTCATGCATAGTAACTCGCATCTCATGTTTATCATGTTGAGCTTGTAAAAGAAGGTAAATGTGGGCTGGGGTGTTATAGAGTGGTATCAGAGCATGTTCACAGCACTGGACCTTAGGGTAAATGCAAATTGTTATGAATGCATGTCAGTTGTCTATAGGTTTACCATGCATTCATGTTAGTTATTTATTGTTATTGTTATGATATCCATGTATGATTTGATATTCTTATGATGTTGTATCGTGCTAATATTGATTGATCTATGAAGATGCAATAGCCTCACCAACATTAAGTTGAGGTAATGCTTTTGATTATGCCTTTTACTTTATCTAACAGTGATATGTTGTAGGAAATAGAAGGCCAAGAGATGAAGAGAAAATAGTTGAGTATAGTTCATATGACTCCCCATACAGGCCAGAAGAGATATTAGTGGGATGGGAGAAGTCATTTGAACAACAAGGAGAGGGAGTCTCTCCTAATCTACTAGATACATTAGAAATTTGAAGGAATAAATTGTAATTTGCAATGAAAATAATTAGAGGTTGATTGAATCACAAAAGAGGCTTACAATAGCTGAAGAAAAAAAAACTGAGGTTAATGCAGTCATCCTCTAAAGCCTTTCATATTTTCAAAAGCAAGGAAAGTTGGTAATCATTCATGGAGATAGACAAGAAGAAAAGACTAATGGTGTAGACATAAGCAGGTCTAAGAAAAGGCACAGGCTAGACAACAATGATACAATGAAGAGTGACAGGCCCTTGGATACACCTAAGAGGAGGCCTAGTACTCAAGGATTTTGTTCTAGCTCTACTTCCGAGAGACATCATCACCACCACCACCAGCATCATTATAGGAGGAGTGAGAAGGGATATTTTCTAGAAGAATTCAAGAAATACAAGCCTCCTACTTTTGATGGTGATATGACCAAGTCAGAAGATGTGAAAGAATGGCTGCTTGGAATGAGGAAATTCTTTAGACTTCATGATTACTCTAAGAATATGAAATACAAGATAGCCACCTTCAGTCTCAAGGGAAAAGTGGATATATGGTAAGAAGATGTAAAACATGTCAGAGGTATCATGGAAGAGCAGCTGATTTGGGAGGAATTTGGAAGTCTCTTCACGAAGAATTACTTGTTTGAGAGATAATATGATTGAACGACCAAGAAATTTTATGAGATCGGGATGGGTTCCATGAAAAATGAAGAATATACAACCAAATTTCTAGATTTGTTGATATATGTGCCCTATTTCAAGGATGAGAAAAAAAAGATCCAAATTTTCATTAGCAGATTGCCATTATCATTCAAAGATCAGATTGAGTTTGATGAGCCTCAGTATTTGGAGGAAGCCATCATAAATCTGAAGTATTGTTATGAGAACTCAAAACGTAAGCCTAAGTTCAAGCGTGACTAGAAGGGTAATTATAGACTAAAGGAAAATGGATCAAGAAGTGAAGAATATCTCTGGATGCAGGTGACAAGGAAAATGTGGCACCTCATATGAAATTTAATGCAACTAAGAGAGGACATGGGTCTCAGCCTGAGGAGTAGCAGAATAAAGGTGATGGCAGAAAACCTTTCAGGCATTGGACCTATGGTGTATACCGTCACAGGAGGGATTGTCCATTGCATTATGGTGGCAGGCCTTATATCTACAATGCTCAGGAGGTGGAGACAGTTTGGGATGTAGGTCAGATCATTCCCCAGATCTATGCAGCAGTGGATAATAGGAAGGAAGATCATCATGCATCCATTATCGAGATGGAAGGTAATATTTGTAATCAAGTTGTTTCTATTTTCATTGATCCATGATTAAATTATAGTTATATTAGTCCTAGCCTGGTGGATCAATGTCAGTTAAATAAGGAAGTGCATGTAGAATCTTGGTTGGTGCAATTGGCTACAGGGACCAATATAAGAGTTCATCACTAGGTGAGGTCTTATGCATTTGAGCCTAATGACATGGTTTCATATAACATGCTTTTGGGCATGGATGGGATTTTCATTCATAGGACTAAGGTGGATTGCTATTGTAGCAGCCCTGGTAAAAAATTCATGTAAAAAAAATATAAGACCAAGGTAATGGGACATGTATTCCAAGATGAATGGTGGAAAAAACATCCTAGTGGGTTTTCATTTCGTTTATTATGGCTAAGGAAATTAACAAAGGTATTGGAAAATGAAAAGTGGCGTTAATTGGCATTTTATTTATGAAAATAATGTAAATTAGGAGAAAAGGAAGGTGAAAGGTCATAGGTTGCATGTGAGGAGGAAAATGAAGAAAATAGATGCCTCAATGATAAAAAGGCTTCTAAGCATCAATTCATGGCTTTTTTCAATGTAACCTTTTATCAATTTTAGCTTGAATCTCTCTGTCATACTCTTAGACACTTAGTTTTTCTTGGAGCATTCTTGGAGGAGTGTGACATACTTTGGATTTGGAGCAAGAAGGAAAAAGAAGAGTAGGAAATTGCAAGAGGACATTGGGATCAACAACTACATTGGATTTTTCTTGCAGGTATCAAGTTTCATGTATGATTTCCTTGCTAGTTTTTGCATGTATGGCACATGCCTGTGGTTTCTTGGTTATGATATGTCATTTGCATGGAGGATTGCCTGGATGGCGGTGGATTTTCCTAGCCTTTTTATTTCCTATATAGCCATGGTGTTGTGGGTGTCTTATTTTTGTTTTCTAGTTGGTTCTCATGTTCCTTATGGTTGTGGGTTGAGTTACTAGTTCCCAGAATCCTTGGTTGGAAAAATGCTTTGGAAGCCTTGTAACAGTTTGGGTTGAGTTACTAGTCTTGGAAGCCTTGGTTGGAAAAAATATCTATAAGCCCTTGGTAGGTTAAGTTACTAGTCTTTGAAGCCCTAGTTGGACAAACGCTTTGTAAGCCCAACAACATCTGTGGGTTGAGCTACTAGTCCTGGAAGCCCTGGTTCGAAAAAATTATTTGGAGCCCTGGACAGCTTGTGTAGAGACCAATCTGGTGATGGTTAGTGATGTATTACCATGAGGCGGAATCACTAGTTGAGGGTTGAGGTGGTTTGGTCTATGGAAACCTTGGTTTGGTTTTGTTATATTTGTTCCATGAGATCCCACATCTGTGCTTGGAATATGGCATGTGTGTGATTGGATGAAAAATGATTTGGTTCAACCAATTTATGGTCAAGTGGTACGTGGAAGTCCCAAAACTGGTTACATTTTTCATATGTTAATAAGAGCTTCTTTCCTCTTGTATTCGATGGTTAAATATACTTGTTCATATGTAGTTTTTATGGCTATTATATATTTTTTATTTTTGTTGAATATATGATGGTTATGATGATGTTTTATGACAGTCTTGATCTATGGCTCTCATCATGTTTGATTAGAAAATGAATGAGCAATGAATATATGAACTAATAGATTATAATTCTTCTAATATAATAAGGCATCAATACTTACTTACGAATCTCAGATAAGTATGAGACCCCTATGCTCAGTTATGTTGTTATGACCTGTAGATTACATATGTGTGATATGTTTGATGAAAAGCATGTCATGGCAAGTAGGGGTCTAGTCAAGTAATTAATCAAATATTTGCATTAGTACCCTTGTTTCTATGTCATTTATCATTTTTGGAAGTTCCATGATGTGATGGGAAGTGGCTTGAGTCCTGGCCCTAAAAAAGTGGCATAGAATCTGGGGTCGCTAGCATAGTACTGCCTAAAAAAGGCCACAATCGCATGGATTACTTGCTGTGGGAGAAACTAGAGGGTCCAAGTCGCATGCATTCCTTATCATGGGAGCGACTCAGGCTCTAGGGCAATGAAAAAGAAATTTTCCTCGAGGGTTGGTCACCTATAAGGGTTGGTTGGCTCCTGAATGTTTTGTAGCATGTGTGGAAGGTCATATTGGTCTTATCACGTCATTTCCACTTCCTTAACTACACTTGGGAAGGTGAATCGTATGATAGTAACTCTTTGTCACATGTTTACCCCAGTGGAACACTTAGCTTGGGTAAATGTGGGAGGAGGGTGTTATAGCTATGATAAGGCCATTCAGTGCCTAGATGCTAAAGGAGAAAAGAGAGTCGTGTATGGAAATAAGAAACCTGCATCAGTGAGGATAGTTATAGCCATGCAAGCTAAGTGCAAGCGTAGGAAAGGATGTTTATTGTTTGAAGTACATGTTTCCAGTGACAAATGGAAGGAGGATGAGGATGATGAAGTCCCAAGGAGGTATATTGTCTTGCAGCGGTTTCAGGATGCGTTTCTTGTAGAGATTCCAAAGTTGCCTCCTCATAGAGAGGTGAATTTCTCTATTCAGTTGTTGCTAGTAGTAACACCACCATCTAAGGAACCGTACAAGATGATTACTCCTGAGTTGGTAGAATTGAAGTTGGAGCTTAAAGAGATGCTTGATATGGGAAACATAAGGTCAGGTGTGTCTCCTTGGGGTGCACCAGCGTTGTTTCTGAGGAAGAAGGATGGTACTCTCAAACTATGTATTTATTATAGGAATCTAAACAAGGTGACTATCAAGAACACGTATCCATTGCCTCGAATTGATGATTTGTTTGATCAACTAAAGGGAGCAACAATATTTTCGAATATTTATCTGAGATCAGGATATCATTAGGTGCACATCAAAGAATAAGACATCTACAATATTGTTATGTAACCATATCAAAAAAATAAGAAGAAAGAGATCAAAAACATCAAAATAAGCCTCTTCATGGAGGCAACCTCCTTTTACATCACATAAATGAACAATTCTAGGATAATACCAAAGACAAGACCTCCTTGGTATATATATGAGTCTAAGGGGAAACATATAATTAGAGCCTACATAACAATAATATTGTGAGTACACAACAATAACAATAGTGGGATTTTATGGTGCATAACAATAACAATATGGGGGATACATTGGTACAACAATAAAAATAGGGTAATACACTAACAATAACAATAAAGGGGATACACTAGTATTATAGGGACCTAACATGCCCCTCTCCTTCAAAAAAAGTGTTTTCCTCAATGCTTGAGTAGTTCTAGATGCTTCTATATAAAATTATCATCCTCCCATGTGGAATCTTCAATGGGTAAGTTCTTACACTTAATGAGATACTCTGAAATTGATAGATTTCATAGTTGTCAGGTTCTTCTTTCCATGACTACTTTAGGCTCCAATATTATTTTTCCTTCTTCATCAAGTTCTAGAAATATTGTTTGAACTTCGAGCTTGTCACTGATAAACTTCTTTAAGCATGAAACATGGAAAACTAGGTGTACTTAGGAAGATGTAGGAAAATCCAATTTTTATTCTAGAGTACCAATATTTTTGCAACACCTTGAAAGGACCACAGTACATGGGTGATAATTTATTATCCTTCTTAGCTTGCTTGAGGGGAATTAGTTTGTATGGTTGTAGCCGTAAAAATACCTAGTCACCTAGATCAAAACTTCTTTCACTGCAATGTTGATCGACCTATTTTTTCATTCGATTTTTCACCAAAGTGAGGTTATCCTTTAAGAGTTGGAGAACTTGTTGTTGATGCTCGATGTGATCTTCCACTACTTGAACCTTAGAATTTTGTATTAAAGGTGTTATGATGGACGATGGAAGATATCCATAAAGCTCCATAAATGGGGTCATTTTTGCTACAGTATGGAAGGAAGTGTTATACCATCGTTCAGATAGAGGTAACCACTTGACCCATTGTGTTTGTTTATTAGATACAAAGAAACAAATATATCCTTCCAAACATTTGTTCACTATCTCAGTATTACCATCAGATTGAGGATGATAAGATGAGCTATGAGCTAATTAAAAATGTGATCCAAAAAATTATAGTGAAAATGTGATCTCTATCACTTACAATAATCTTTGGGTTTCCATGTAGCTTTTGAATTGTTTCCATAAATGTAGTAGCAACTGTACTGGATTTAAAAGGATGAGATAACACACAAAAGTGTACATACTTGGTAAGTCTATCAACTACCACCATGATGACACTCTTTCTTTCATACTTGAGTAAAACTATGATAAAATACATTTAGACCTCCTCCCAATGCTGACTTGGAATGGATAAACTTTGGTGACAGACCTGGGGTCTAAATTGTCTCAACTTTATTTTGTTGGAAAACTAAACAGTCTGCCACAAAATTTTGAATATTATATTTAAGGCGATCCCCAACAAAATCCTTCTTGACCTTGTGGTAATTTTTAAAAAATCTTGAGTGTCCTCCTAAGGGGGAGGTGTGCAATTCCAAAATAATATTTTGTTTGAGTTGGGAATTATTATAGAGATATAAGCGAGCTTTGTACCATAATGAATCATTTTTCTAGATAAATGTATCATATGTATTGGGATCTTGCTACAACTTATCAATGAGTGTCCACACCTCTTCTTCATTTTTCCATTCATGGCTTGATTCAATTATCCTATTAGTTTGGATAATAGAAATAACACATAGAAATGGTTCCACATCCTCATTATTTCTTGAGAGTTCATCTACAACAACATTTTTCTTCCCTTTTTTGTAGATGATTTCAAATTAATAACCAACATCTTGGTGACCCATTTTTGTTACTCTTATGAAGATAATATTTGTTCCAAAAAGTATTTAAGACTATCATTATATGTTTTTACCTTGAAGTGTCTTCCCATTAGGTAAGGTCACCATTTCTTTAGTGCATGTAGTATATCCAACACCTCCTTATAATAAATAAGCTTGTGTAAATGATTTCCCTTAATTAGATGACTTTAAAAAGAAATGGGTCTTCCGTATTGCATTAAAACAACACCAATTCCATTTCCTGAGGTATCACATTCCATAATAAAGGTTTTTGTGAAGTGTGGTGTAGCTAAGACCGGTGCTTGGCACATTGCCTCTTTAAGATGTTCAAAGGCATTAGTTGCTTTTGGAGTCTAATAAAATGAATCTTTCTTTAGTAATGTTGTTATAGGTGCTACTATTCTCCCATAATTCTTAACAAACTTGTGATAATACCATGTCAACCAGAGAAATCCTCGAAGATTCTTTAGGGTTCTGGGGATTTTCCATTCCTTAATGGATTTAATTTTGTTAGGATCTACCTTAACACCCTCATGAAAGACAATATGACCCAAATAGTCCACCTCCTGTACTCCAAAGAAACATTTGGAGGTTTTTTCATATAATTGTTTCTCCACCAATATTTTGAGCACCCTGTCAACATGTTGAACATGATCCTTCTAAGACTTGTTGTAGATTAGTATATCATCAAAAAATCTAACACAAATTTTCTAAGGGTTTGAAAATGGAATTCATCAAACCTTGAAATGTGGAAGGTGCATTAGTAAGGCCAAAATGCATGACCAAAAATTCATAATGACCTTCATGATTTATGAATGTTGTTTTTGAAATGTCTTCATTCTTCATTCTAATTTGATGATATCCTAATTGAAGATCCAGCTTGGTGAAGTAAATTTCTCCATGTAATTAATATAAAAATTCATCAATGACAAATGGGAAATTTATCTTTAATAGTGAGCTTGTTGATATCCCTATAATCTGGATGCATAATCCATGATCCATCCTTCTCGTGCACCAATACTATTGGAGTAGAGAAATACTTTGACTAGGTTGAATTATACTGATCTCTAACATTTATGCAACCATACGTTCAATTTCACTATTTTGGGCATAGGGATATCTATAAGGCCTGATGTTTGGAGGAACACTTCCTGGAATCAAGTGAATAACATGATCATAATCGAAAATAGGTGGGAGGCCTTTGGGAGTCTCAAATAACTTGGAATGATTGTCCAAGACTTTTTGGAGATCTGGAGAAATAAATGGTTTTGATGTTTGAACCTCCAGTGAGCATAATTGTGCAAGTATGCCCCATTGTTATTTCTTAAAAATATTTGTCATGCCATTAGAGCTGATTATCTTCCCTAATTTCCCTACAATACTTCTTAATTCAATTTCCTTTCCTTCCCAAAAAAAATTCAAGAAAAGTTATTGAAAATTAAAAGCTATCATCCCCAACAATTGTAACCATTGGAATCCTAGTACAACTTTAGAACCACTCATTGGAATAGAAAGCATTGGACTATTCAATACATATTCCTCCATGGTTAGCTTGATATTATGGCACTTTATATAGCAATTGAAGAAGAAGGATGGTAATCTCAATTTGTGCATTGATTACAGGAAATTAAACAAGGTGACTATCAAGAACATGTTTCCATTTCCTCAGATTGATGATTTGTTCGATTAGCTTAAGGGAGCAGCAATATTTTCAAAGATTTGTTTGAGATAAAGATATCATTAGGTGCACATCAAAGAATAATACATCTACAATATTGCATTATGTACAAGGTATGGGCACTATGAGATCATGGTGGTTCCTTTTGGTATTACCAATGCTATAGCTACCTTCATGTGTTTGATGAATAATGTCTTGCACCCTTATTTGGATAAGCTTTTTATAGTATTTGTTGATGATATATTGGTATATTCAAATAATGAGGAGCATGCAGAGAACCTAGTAGTAGTTTTGAGATTGTTGGGAGAGGATCAATTGTATGCCAATATCAACCAGTGTAGCTTCTTTCAGACTCAGATTCATTACCTGTGACATGTTGTTTCCAAGGAGGGGATAACAGGGGATCCAGAAAAGATCAACTCTATCTTGGAGTGTCCATCTCTGAAGCATGTGGATGAGGTCAAATCATTCATGGGACTAGTAGGTTACTACAATAGGTTCATCAAGAACTTCTCTTATATTGGTTGTCCTATGCCATCTTTGCAAAGGAACTGGAAGAAGTTTAAATGGACTAAGGAGTGTGTAGCTAGTTTTGATCAATTGAAGCAATTTCTTACTAGTGATATAGTTTTGACGATTACAGATTGTGATAAGGAGTTTTTGGTTTATATAGATGCTTGCAAGGAAGGACTTGGTGGAGTCCTGATGTAGGAAGGGCAAGTGGTTTTCTATGAATTAAGGAAGCTGAATGAACATGAGTAGAACTATGTGACTCATGATCTTGAGTTGGAACATATTATTCATGCATTGAAGATGTGGAGACATTATCTTGTTGGCGGGAGTTTCATCTTGTTGAGTGATCACAGTGGATTGACGTACTTGTTTGACCAACCAAATCTGAATGAAAGGCAAGAAATATGGTTGGTTACTTTTAGTGAGTTTGATTTTGAGGTTAGATACATTAAAATCTAGGAGAACCGAGTTGTGGATGCCCTTAGTAGGAGAGTGTAGGTGAATCATATTTTAGTTGTGAGCTTATGGGACATACTTGCAAGAGAATATCTTACACATAAAGTTGCATGATTAGAAGTACCATCAATTGAAGCAGGGAATACAATAGCAGAGTGAAGGTGATAGGGATGATGAGTATCATCTCACAACATATGGCTTGGTTAGATTCAAGAGAGGAATTTATGTGCCAAATAGCAACAAGTTGAAGAATCTTATCTTGAGAGATTTTCACATCAAGTTGTATTCAGACCACCTAGGATACTAGAAGACTTTAATAGCTATCAAGAAGTTCTACCATTTTCCAAATTTGAAGAAAGATGTGGTTGATTTTGTTGCAAGGTGCCTAGACTATCAACAAGTGAAAGTTGAGTGTAGGCATTCAACTAGTTTTTCGCAGTCTATTTTTATTCTAGAATGGAAATGGGAGGTCATTTCCATGGAATTCATTACAAGATTGCCTAGGACATTGAGGAAGCATGATTCCATCATGGTTGTGGTTGACAGGTTAAGCAAGGTAACTCACTTCACTTCGGTAAAGTATACTAATTCAGCTAGTGAAGTGGCTCAAATCTTCATTAAGGAGATAATGAGGTTGCATGGAGTTCCCAAGAAGATCATATCACAGAGAGATGCCAATTTCACTTCCAAGCTTTGGAAGGAGTTGTTTGCAAGCTTGGGGACAAAGTTAGCTTTCATTAAAACATATCATTCACAAACAAATGGAAAAAAAAAGAGGGTTAATAGGATCCTTGAGGATATGCTGAGGATATATGTCATGCAATAGCAGAGGAAGTAGGAGGAGTATCTTCCACTGCTGGAGTTTGCATATAACAATGAGTATCAGGAATCCTTGAAGATAAGTCCATTTGAGGCTCTCTAGGAGTGGAGTTTTGATACTCCTATCAGCTAAAGTGATCAAGTGAACAGGGTGTTGATTGGACAAGATATGTTAGAAGAGATGGAGAAGGATATCTAGGTTATTAAAAGGAATTTAAAGGAAGCACATGATAGGTAGAAGAGTTATGTAGATTAGCATAGATAATTCAAGGAGTTTCAGGTTGGGGAGCATGTGTACTTTGAAATCAAGCCCAAGAAAATATCCTCAAGGATTGGGTCGTGTTCCAAGTTGACACCTCCATATTGCGAGACTTTTGAGATCCTTGATAGGATTGGACCAATGGCATACATACTTGCATTACCTCCATAACTGAAATTCCATGATGTTTTCCATGTTTCATTACGTAACATATATGTACATGATGTTGATCATGTGATTGATTGGTTTGTACTCTAGATGGAACCAAAGGGAGAGTTCCAGAGCCACAATGCATATTGTAGTGGAAGCGTCTCATGCTCTAGAACTGAGCAATAGAGCAAGTTAAAGTGCAGTGGAAGCACTTTGGGCCTAATGAAGCCACATGGGAGATGGATCATCAAATGTGAGAATTATATCCTTCTTTACTTATTGGTTAAAGAAAATAAGTTTTGGGTATATATGTGTGTGTGTGTGTGTGTGTGTGTGTGTGTGTGTGTGTGTGTGAGAGAGAGAGAGAGAGAGAGTGTAAATACCGCATCGAGCTATGTTATAAAGCTCCAATAAGTTGTATGTTTTTCATGTTTTCAACAATTTCCATTGTAGATATTGCAACAAGTTGAGTTTATAAAGCTCCAATAAGAAGTATGCTTTGTTGGTCATAAGTGTCATAGGAAGGTGTTCCCCCAAGGGGAGGGGTTTTTAACTGCTCTGAGTTGATTTTCCATGTAAATAAATTAAACCAAGGTTGTGGTACACATATTGCAAGCTGAATGGAGGGGAAACAAATTATATTGGGCATCACTTGTGGTTTATTATTGGTTATGGAAATTGGCATTGACATTAGCATTGGAGAAAGGAAAATGGAAATAAATGGAAATTGATTCAATAAATAAAATAAAATAAGAGAAAAGGAATATGAAGAGACAAGAATACGCATGCAAGGGAAATTGAAGGAAAAGGAAAGGAAAAGAAAAGAAAAAGGAGAGAGAACATTCTAAAACACTCTGGGACATTCTAGCATTCACTTAGAACATAAGAGAGAGGGAGAACTTGGACACAAGGAAGACATGAGAAAGCAAGGAAAATCAAGGGAGAGCAAGAGTAAATTGGGACAATAGTGAGAAAGCGAAAAAACAAGCAAAGAAATAGCAACTAGCAAGAGAATTTTGGAGGTAACAAGCTGCATGTTTTATTATCTTGCTGGGATGTGAATGCATGGTTTATGCATTGGTTTATTGGTCATGTTTGTTGTCATTGGCTTGGAATTTTCCTATATTGACAGTGGTTTCAACCTTGCCTTGCCATTTCCTGGATAACCATGATGTAATGTATTTTGTATTTTGGCTAGCCTTCAAATGGTTGGCAGATTTCAGATCCTGGTCAGGTGGTCACAAGAAAATTCATAAGGGTCGGGGGTGGAGATGGGAATTCTCCTAGAACTCTTGACATATGGGGTGAGCCAAGAAAATTCCTCTAGGTATGGGGAAGAAATTCGGAGGCATCCAAGCTTGTTCAGTTTTGGTGATTTCTGGACTGGTTTAGGTGAAATCACTATGGTTAAGGGTTGAGGTGGTTTAGCCTCTAAAAGCCCTAGTTGATTCTGTTTTTTTTTATCCCATGTGATCCCACATTCATGCTTAGAATATTGTATGGGGGTGATTGGATGAAAGAGAGATTTGGTTCAACCCAATCTATGGTTGGGTGGTACGTGGAAGTCCCTGACTTGGTTGGTATTATGCATATGTTAATATGTTTTATATCTTATTGATGATGAATAAGCATAAGTGTTCATTTACCGTTGATTATATGACTGGTTTGCATGGATTCATTTTGGTTATGTTATTTACATGAATGGAATTTTCTTATTATATGATGTGCTCTTGATCCAGATCTAATTCATGGTTTGATGGCTCATGGTTGATTTATATGAATGCATGTGCTAATATATGTTTTAGTGCAGCCAGTATGAGAGGGAAGTAAGCCTTCTTGATTAATATCTGATGAACTAATGAAAAAGGTGAACAAAATATTCATTCATGACCTACATGTACCATAGTCACAAAGTGTTTGTATAAATGAATAAGTTGGACTGCCAACTTCCCAGGGTTGTAACTTTGGTATATGATCTATGCTTGACTATCATAAAACCTTGTTTTGAATATTTCCACGAGGATGCCAAAACGAAATCTATGAAATAGATTATTGCACTTTTCTGGTCTCTCATATTTCCATGAAAATGTCATTTAGGCCCTCAAAACAACCTCAAAATATTAAGACCCAAAACAACTACCAAAAATAGAAAGTGGTGTTAAATTTAAGGAAATGAAATTGAAAGGAAATAGTTTTGGGTCAAGTTAGGTTGATAATAGTGTGATTATGTGTCTCTATATGGTTTTAGTAAGATGGCAAATAACCCCATTTCCGTAAATAAATCTAGGAGGTTGGGTCATGCATAGTAACCCATAGCTCATGTTTACCCTAGTGAGTTTGTAAAAGCGTGTAAATGTGGGGTGGGGTGTTACAGGTAGTTTCATTACAATGTTTCTAATCGAAAACTTTTGGTGTGTTTTTTAGGCATTACCATTGTGTTTTTGTTGGTTGACATAAGCCACCAAAATATTTAATTTTTGTGGCCTACCAAACACATAAATTATGGATACATATTTGTAATCATGGCCAAGAAACAACCAAAATGGAGTTTGTGTGTGAAAGTTGTATCCCCGTGAGGTTGAAATATCAACTAGCCTCCTCGAGGCCCACATTTATTTTTCCATGTCATTTCCTACGGTTAGGGTTTCAGATAGTTGGCATTTTTTCATCTTAGGCATCATAATATATGTTAAAAGGTAGTTGTGGACTATTGTAATAAATATTGATTATAGTTGACATACCTCTCTTTACAGATGAACTATGACCATTTTAGTTAGTTAGTATTGCATTGTATTTTACAATGTTTTTCCTATTTCATTTTTTAATAGAATATGGGTTTAAATTTACTATTGTTCTCTTTCCAATATCTCAATGCATGTTTATATTTATATTTTTTTCTTCATGTTTTTCTCTATATAATCCATATCAATGAGGATCCAAAGTAATTAGTTGACTATAATTTTAGGATCTTGTTTGTGGATAAAGAGAGACAAAGATCCCATTAAAACCTATAGGAAATTGATTCTATAAGGATACTGTGTGTAGATAGAAAGAAATAAAGGGCGAATAACAAGTTTCTTACTCCTAATTAGGCTCAAAAATCATTCCCTAAGTGTCCCTAGAAGTAATTTAAGCAAACTAGAAGTGATTTAGAAGATAAAGAGTAAGTCTTATAACTCAATTATTAACATAAATAGGCTAGTATAGCCTTGAGGAAATGTGCTTTTCGAGTTAGAATCAACTCAAAATGAATTAATTCTCATTTTCTTATGATTTCGTCCTAATTTTTGAGATGGTTTGGAGTTGGAAGAAAAAATTTCTCAGTGATATTATACTTATTATAGTAGTGTATTTTTCTTGTGAAATACCTTATTATTTCTTTTGAGGATAAAAAATGCTAGCCCCAAGCTTTGAATTTCGAATTCTAAATATACTTGGGTGCCATTTTTTTCTAAGCCAATGGATTGGATAAACCATTCAAATAATCCACTTCAACCAATTCACTATCATGAAAGTAAAGAATCTTTATAATTGAGTTGAGGTTAACCCATGTACTATTCATATCCTTTAATGAGACTTGGACCTAATTCTTTAATCCAAAAGTAATCATTGTAAAGAAATATGTTCCCAAATTACTCATGAGTTGGAGTTTGGGGATGGAGATGGAGGAGGTTACTTAGAGATTTAGGATTTAGAGAAGATAGGGTTGGAAAACGATGTTGTTAATAACTCACCAAATACCAACGAAGTTGATCCAATCTTCTCTAATATTGAATTTCATAAAGTTTTTGTAGGAGCTATACTAAATGGTTAAGATATAGGTCCAAAAACCTAAGGTAAAACCAAGTTGATAGAAGTTTCTAAGAGGTGAAAGGATACATTCAATGGGTTAGAGCTAAATTAAACATTGCATTTTGGTACCTTCCTTGAATGGATAACCTATGAGGCCAAAGATGATGTGAAGTTATTAATAGACATTGATCTTGCACAATCAATAGTAGGTGGGTTCAATGAAAACATTGGAAGGCCCATAGGCCCTTTATTTTTGGAGGGTTTGCTTATAATAAATTCTTATGTGAGGCTATTACAATTTTTAAGATTACACCTTCAATTAGTTTAATATCAAACATTGAGTAGAAGTGGAAACTAGTGCCTTATGCCTCTTCAAGTGAAAATCCTTCAATAGGAGTTGGTGAGAGAGTTGCATTGAATGAAGGAAAAAAATTGATGTTGGATGTTGAGAGATAATAATGTATTTTGGTTGGAGCTTAGGTTTTGATAGTGAAACAGAAAGTATGTAATAATATAAGGGTTATAGAAGGCAAGCAATGGAAAACATGCATTAATATTTCAAAGGAGAAACTAAACTAGTGTTGGGGGTTAATGGGATCATGATCCAAGTGGTTGAGATGACTACTAAAATGTTGAGAATAAATTTTCATGGAAGATTTGTCTTTGAGAAAAAATTTATGAGTGGATTGATTAGATGTATATGTCAACTTTAGGGTATAATTTGAAGTATCATAAGTTGGTGAAAAATATATTGGGCATTTCACTTTCAAGTTAAATAATTTGCAAGGAATATTATGGATGAGATGATTTTAGGGTTAACAAATCTATCTAGAAAAATATGAATTCCTAGGTTCATCCATAAGGTTGAAAGGAAAACCATTCTTGTAGTTTGAAAAATTGTTTAAGGGATTATTTCACTTGTAGTAACAAGCTACTTTAGACCCAGCATGGCTACCCAAAACCTGCCCAAATGGAGGATGTTGCAGTCAAAGCACAAAAACAAGAAGATCCTAAGGGATGCATGCCTATACTAGAAATCACAAAGAGATTAAAGATACCATACCTCTTATTGAGAAGCATTTTCCAGTTGATGTAGCCATCTTGAGGGAAAACTCCAGAGATATACGCTCTTATCCCTACTCCTAAATACCTACACACAACAAAAATTCACAAAACCCTATTCCCTATAAGAATTGTTAGCACAACATATAATCCATATTCACACTTAACATGTAAATACAAGAAAATAACATGAGAAAATGAATAGTGGGGAAAATGTTATTTTTGTTTGTATTATACCAATAATAGTTTGTACATAATCATGCACTTTTGTGGTCCTTGTCTACAATCCTCCTTCGCAACACTCACCATCTTCTATACCTATAATGATGGCTTATTTTGGAGAAAATTATGGGTGAACACTCTATTAGCACTTTGAAATATGTTGTTTGTTCTTGCTCTTGTGATCAATGGGAAGATTCGTTTTATAGATTTTCTTAGGTAGTGATCACATTGAATGTAGACATATTTTTGGCCATGTCTAGTCCTTTGATCCTTATCCTTTCTGAGTGATCAACTTTGACCTGATTCAACCTTATCCATGCAATTTCTCATTGTCTTTCTCCATCACAGTGTAACTAGGGCATTGTTGGCTTTCTCTTTCTTGAAGCCAATGTACATAGAGCATTGCTTGGCCTAGTGTTGCTTGGATATAACTTCATAGTAGCATTGAAAGCACTAATTCATGGTATTTGTAGCTTTCCACAAATCAATTTTGGCGTCTTAACTTTGAATATGATGTTCCCTTCTAGCAAACCCAAGAAGGTGTATTTTTGAGCTATAAAATATGCCCCGTAATGTATGAGGTTAAACAAGAAGTCAATGGACAAAATATATTGTAATAGAACTAGTGAGTGACATGGAGGGAGGGACCACATACAAAATACCTATGGAGGCTATGAAAACTATAATAAGATATATATAAAGTACATCTTGGAGTTAGGCATACCCATACTTGAAGTATTGAAAGAATAGAGCATGGTCTCCCACATAATATAATGTGGACTCGTGTCATCAAGGACTCATCATGATACAATATAGATCTCTGGAAAAGTATTTATCATTAGGGCTAGACATGAATCCAAGTTCCCCCAATGATGTCCCTCAAAGTACATAATACTTCTCCAATGCAACTCAGGGGAGGCAATGGTTATGAGTAAGGTAGCCCCATGCCCCAAGGTATTTGAATCATTCTGATGGTACGACTATACTACATGCAAATGAATGAGATAATGTCAAGAATTTAGGGAGACCATTTGATTACCAAGCATTAAGGGATATCGTTAACAGACATGATTGGAGCCACCATTGATGAAAATGGTTCCCAAAATACGTAATTGTTGAAGTAAAAGATTGTCTTCTTTTTTACAACCCTTTTTTCTTTCCTTTTCATCATTTTCATGATAAGTTATGCGGAAGCGTCATAAAAATATATCAATCATTCATGGTTTATAATCTAATGTTTCTTTATAAAATTTTATCAAAACATTCCTATATCTACCGAATTGTAGTCATTCTGCATCTAATTGAATATTTTGTAGCTACACCCATGGTTAGACAAGTTCAAGTACATTGGATAAGGAATAAAGAACATAGGTAGATGGTAAATGGTTGACACATGGACATCCACCTATCATAGCAATCTGTCAAGTCACCTAGTTCAAGAGATCTGATAGGAAAACTAAAAGTCAACTATGTTTTGAACAGTCCAACTATGTACATGATTTGAAGGTGGTTCATAGTGATATCAAGCGAGCGTGCAATTGGATGAGAAGAATCTAGATATGACATAAAAAATTAGAATCTTCTCATGATTTTGTATTTTAGTAGCAAATCATGAGAATAAAGACTCCAAATTTGATTCCATTTCTTAGTTGTCAAGCTAGAAATTTTCCTCCTGGTTTATGACTCTTAAGATAGTTAATTAATAGATGCCTATAAAAGGCCTTGAGGGGAATGGATACACTTATTCTTGTTAATTTTGCAATCATTTTGTTGTTGAAGACTTTGACATTTAATATAAACACTCTGTTCTTTGGTGACCAATGCGTGGTTGAGTAGTTTGACATTCAATTTCGTGCTTGCACTCAAGAGGAGGGCCACCTAGAGAGTTGTAAGACTATATTATTTTAAGTTTATGTTCATTTCAATTCATTATTCAAATAGCCCTTTCTTCACTAAAATTCATTGACTCTTTTCATTAATATTTTTTCCAATGATTGCTAGTTTAATTTTCAAGTATTTGGAACAGGTCGAGTGCTCATAAAAGGACAAATATATTTATTATTCATAATATATTTGATTAAGTTGTTTTCATTCTGATTTCATGAGAATTGGACAGAGTAATCTTGAACCATAACTATGCACATTAGTAATCCCTCTGGTTTATATTTTAGATTATCATTTTGAAGTGGTTGAATTTATATTTATTCTTCTATTGAGTAGAAGTTCAATTTGCAAGAACACTTAGAATAATCTTTAATTCTTTTTTCAATAGATTAAAATCTCAATTCAATTCAAATAGAGTAATTTTTTGTTCTTGTTGCAATAGATTAAATTTCAATTTAGTTTTATAAATAGAATTTTCAATTTTTTTTTTTTGTTGATAAGTGGGTGAATCCTGAAAATCACTCTTACCCTGTGGCTGAGAGGCCACGACTCAGGGGCATCTAAGCCGTCAAAATCACCCGGGGATCGCACCCGGCCTGAGCCGCACCAGCGGAAACCATGCTGGATTTTTTGGTATCAGCGAGACTAGAACCGGTGACCTTTGCTTACGGAGCGCCTTAACAACGCGCTCCTTCACCAACTGTTCTAAATCTCTTTGATAAATAGAATTTTCAATTGATTCCACTTTGAAGTTTGATTTGCTTTGGAAAGAGTAATTTTGAAGGAAATAACATATGCGTAGAAATGATTTAATTTAATCTAGTCCCATTCATAATTAGTTCAATATCATATTTCAAAAATAAAAAATAGAACTCCTAGCATATATTGTGCACATGCACTTCATAAGTACACAAACCTTGGTTGACAATTAATGAAGTAATTTAACCATCAATTAAATTGCCCAAGATTTTGGCATTGTTGTCGAGGAAGTGTATATAGGACTTTATTTTTGGTTTTCATATCATTTTAGATGCATTCAATCTTGTAGATTCTTAATAAAAGCATGTTAAAAAACATATAGAATGCATGAATAGGGAACAGGATTCTATGGGTATATTTATAAATAGAAGTAGAGGACAAATTTCTATACCAACATCACCACCCATCCCTGCTAGACCATGTAGTGCCACACCATCCAATGACACTCGCATTCCATTCATAGTGGGTAGACATAAAATTCCTGAGGTACATAGATCTGAAATCCAACCTAGGGACTCACCAAATTCTTCCACTAAAAATGTAGTTAAAGAACCTACATCCCCAATTAAAGGAGTTATATTTCTCTCTTTAATAGGAAAAAAAATCTTAGGAAAAGAGTTAAAAGTGCCTAGTGACAAAAATGAAGAGATTTATTTTGAAATGCCATTAGTAGAAGAACCAATGGAAGAGCTAGGAAATCCTATTGTTGAACCTTATATTAGCTCTAGGGAATCTACAATGGCAAGATAAGGGGAAGGATAAGTACACAATGTAGATGGTGAACTTAGGATTGGAGGTGGAAGAGGAAGAGGAGGAAATAGAGGAAGTGGTGGAGGATGAGGTGGTAGAGGAGGTAGGGGAGAACCAGATCCTTATGGATTCCCTATCTTTGATGAAGATACCATAACCACAATGAAAAATATCTCACCTTCCATTCTTCCTAATTTTCATGGCTCAAGAATTGAGGATCCAAAGACATTTATTTTTTAGTTTTAAGTATTATGTAGATCCTATGACTATTTACTTAATTCTCAAAAATTGAAATTATTTCCAGCTACTTTAAAGTATGTATCCCTTAAATGGTTTATGGGACTAGGGACACATAGTATTAGAACATGGGAAGAAATGAAAAGAGAATTCCTAGAAAAATATAAAGGCTATTGTATGCCCCTTAACCTTAGGGATGAATTATTTAAGGTGATGCAAAAAGGGGATGAAAGACTTGAAGATTTAGTGGAAAATTTTTCCTATAAAGTTAAAAGGCCTAGGATGCATGATTTAAATGAAGAAAATTTGAAATCTCTTTTGCTAAAATCTATAAGAGATGAGTGGATTGAACTCCTCAGCTTAATGGGAAAAGGATATGTTTCTCAAGTTTCATTTGAAGAAATCTGTGATTTGTAACATATTTCAAGAGAAAAATCTAGATCTGGTAACAATCCAAGAGATCCGGCCATGTCAAGAGCTAGTAAATCTGCAACTGGAACAATGACTAGAGCAGAATTAGGAAATTCTCTTAATAACTTCAAAACAAATATCATTAGGGATTTTAGTGAACAACTAGACACTCTCAAAATACAAAACAAGCAAAAATATGAGAATGTTGCATTATCTATCTTTTGTCCTAGGTGTAGGAAAAATCGTGCTCTGAGAAAATGTCATATTGATAGTGTAGAAATTTGTGTCATATGTGTTTAAAATCATGATACAAGGGAATTTCCTTCAATACCTGGACTTAAAGTTTTCTTTTAGGATGAATTTGGGACGAGCAAAGTTAAATCAATTTGTTTTATTGCTAAAATACCATGGCAATCCCACTAGCCAAGTATGACACAAGGTCTTAACACTCAATACCAATCATATGTAGAACCACAGAATAACTGGACTACACCTATGTCTTTGCAACCTTGGCCACCCCAAAATCCATAATGGGCACAAGGTTGGCATAATTATTATGGTAGAAATCCTCAATATCCTCAATTCCAACAACCTTACTCCCCTTATTCACCTCAATACTATGCTCCCAAACCAACCTCATCAACCCCAATTCCAAGACCAACCACTAAATCAACCACTTTCATTACCATCCACTCTATTTCCTCAAAAGTCCAATCAACTACCTAATCAACCACTTTTGAACCCAAATAATAAAAATCAACAACTTATCTACAATGTGGAAGGTCAAACTTTTCAAGCTTGTATGATAGCCCCATTAGGTCTAAATGTTGTCCAACTTAGATCTAGTAAGGTATTGCAAAATAAGTCACCACCAGTTGTCATCCAAAAATATAAAGAGGATGATTTTCTTGAAAAGGAAACATTTCTTGATAAAGAAAAGACTCCTCCAAAGGAAGATGTTCCTACATATTTAGATGATAACCAAATAAATCTAGCTCCTACAGTTCCTCTATTAGAATAACCTTATGTTTCCCTACAAGATCCACCTTTTCTGGAGAGGCTCAAAATTGGTAAGGGAATAGAAAGGAAATTTTTTTACCAGAATATGATATGCTAAATGAACTAAAAAAAAATTGCATCAAAAATCCCTTGCTCCAAGCTATAAATAATATACCAATATTTTAATTTAGTTATGCATTAGAAAACTAGGAAGAAAAAGAAAATATGTCAAGGAAATTCAATTGGTAGGAAAAATTGTTGATATTATGATGGAGAAACCAATAGTTCAAAAATATCTGGATCCATGTAGCCCTATTGAAAAAATTCACATCTATGGTATTGAAATTCCAAAGAACTTGATTCATTTAGGAGCAACCATCAATATCATGAGAAAACAAATTATGGATCAATTGAATCTTCCCAATCTTCAATATAACCTGACATTACTATAATTAGCAAATATATCTTTTATCAAATCAGATGGTATATTAGAAGATGTATCTGTCTCTTTGGATTCATGGGAGTATCCTATTGATTTTATGATTTTAACTCCTAAGAATAATCTACGAGGCCATCCATTGATCCTTGGTAGAACTTGGATAGCTACAATTGATGCATTCATAAGTTGTATCATTTGGTGATATGTATATCTCTTATGGTAGTTCTACTAATTAATTCACATTATATCCACCTACAAAAACAATAACTGAAGTAGAAAGTGAAGTTTCGATAGATGATGATAATGAAGACTTTGATGATATTAAAACAATATTTACTCTTTCACAAATAGATGAGGAAGATCAATTAATAAATTTAAAGAATAATAATGATGCTTTACAATCAACCTTCACGCAACCCTAATCAGGGTTGAGATTCTTTCACGCTGCTAGGGCAGCAAACTGTGCTATTTCCCAAACTAGGCTAAGTAGCTTACTTATCTTATTGACAAATCTTAATTATATTCGTGTAAAAAAATGTTCTTACTTACGTCCACTTAACTAATATAGTCATACACATTCGCGCATCATGTAAGCATTAGAAGTGAAATTCATACCCAATATAACAGATGCATAAACAAGAAATAAAGACACAGAAATGATATAAACTTCTCGTTATTAATACTTCTGGATGATTACAGACTCGACTCGCCCTATGCACTCAACTATAGGGATCCGCGCACTTAGTTGCGGACTACTAGGCCTCTGCGCACTCAGTTGCAGAGCCTCTTCCTACGCTATGACTCAAAACTTATACTTACACTCCAGAACTATCTCGCATACATCTGCATTATCCTATCTTAGATGCCTTTGACTACTTAGAGCTTCACTCTATTTATACAATTCCATGGTCCATGGACCATAGTTAGATCTTCTAAAATAGACATTACATTATGAAAATAAGGGCAGACAACCCTATGACTCTTTAAAAACTATGCGCTCCGCGCCCACAAAATGCAGATTCTTTACATTGTAATTACAAAGTTGGACCAAAATCTGGGCTCTTAGGCCCCAAACTGCCCTTGGGGGATCCTGTACCCAATAGGCCCCCAACACAAACGTCATTACTCGCCCTCGAGTCACTCTACAGGTGCAGAGATCTTAGTGTAAAAACCTCCCAACTCTGATTGGATCTCTGTAATTTTGGCAGTGCATTGAGCGGCTTCCTGCTAGACTTCCTCTACACGTTGTTTGGTGATTGCTATTGTTGAATTGCTGCCCTGAATCCTCTCCTGAGTTTCTTGTATTTGCATGAGCTTTGCTTCAATGGAGGCTATAATTGTATAAGCCTCATCAATCCATGGTTGTAGGCATGCTTTCAAAACTGCCTCTTTATGCCGAGCGGCATCCACCTACTCCTTGAGCGCCTTTTCCTGTTGCATCCTTGCAAGCCTCTGTGTAAGGGCAACCATCTGCATGGTCCCTTTTACCTCATCGTATCTCTGTTGCAGCTCACGTGCCTCTGTCTCTAGGCACTCTATGTTCGAGTCCTCCTGTAGGGTGGTTAGGACCTCGAACGACTGTTCAAACAACTTCATGCAATTTTTCATTGCACTGTCAACCATCGCCATTACTATTGTGACCATGGTGGTACGCTATTATCTAACCTACGGTGGAGTTGAAGGTTGAGCCTTCAATTGTAGTTCTACTATCTGCAGGTTCAACTCTAGCTGAACCCTGGCCATTTCTACTCTTGCGTTGCACACCCCGGTGGCTAACATTCGGACGCGCGCCTCCACTGGTTCCTCTGCTTGGAAGGCCATCTCTGGGACCATCTGGTAGGCTTCCTCCACAACTTGCACTATCTATTTGTTTTGCTCCACTTCCTCATTGTTCTACAAGCTCAACTACTCAATGTTGATGCACTGCTCGCTCATTACCTGTAGAGCGCGACTCTCCCTGGCCTGAAGTTTTGCAGTGACTCCATCCTGCAAAAGATAGAGCGCCTCCCAAGGGAGTGCATCCATGTTTAACCCAATCCCTTTCAAACTGATGACCATAATCCTGTCAGCCTCATTCTCTACGATGAGTGCTCCATCTAGTAGCACAATTGTGTCAGTCATCTTGGCGTGCAACATTTCCTCAGCAGCTGAAGTGCCGACTGCAAGGCTAGTGGACAATGTGCTAGCTTGTGGAGTGCACACCAGAAACTCCTATATTTGTGTCTAGAGAGCCCCCAATACCAACTGGTGTTGTTCCTCAAACTACTGGAGGGCCTCCGCGGTGACATCCCTCACCATTTCACTGATATCATGCAAGTCCCCTTCAGTAAGGGTGATAGGGTCGAAAGATGTTTTCGAGGCCTTTGATTTCTTTCATGGCCCTACCTGCTCTCATGGTTTCAGATGCTTGAGCTAGGTGGATGTTGTCTGCGAGTCCGTGCCACCTTGTTCTGTGTCTATCTCCAGTTCGGGCAAAGGTGAACTTTGTCCTTCATGATCTTCTTATGCTATTTTTTGTTGCTTTTTCGCTAACTTTGCAACGTCATGCACTGCCTGGGCCTTAGCCACTACTTCTTCTTGCTTGTGCTTTTCCACCAGCTATGCCATCTGCAGTTTTGTCTCTTCCTTCTTCTGATGCATGACAAACATCTCTGCTTCCACCGCTGAGTCAGCCAAAGCACGCCACTCCAACTGCCAAGACTCAAGGACTGTGAAAATTACATCATTAGTCACCAAGTATGGTAACTCATGCCATGTCTTCATAGGGTCCTTCCGCACCCTGATGAAGACATGGTGGAAGTTGGCTTTGAACTCCGCAAAGCTCTGCAAATTATTGTAAACTATGGGCGATAACCAAGGCTTGCAATTGATCCCCTTCCAGATGTTCATCTCCATAAGCACCCAAAATATCTTGCTCTCCCTTATCCTCTGTGTGTCCCTGGTCACCCACAGTGAAGCGTACTTCGTTGCCTCTAGAAGGTCCTGCATGATCGACGAGAACTGGCTATCTTCAGGAAACTCCCATGCCACCAGTACTATCGACAACAAGAGCCATGCGTAATGAAATTTTTTTCCCTGCTCCTATGCCTCATGACAATTCACAAGGAAATCACTGCATAGATAGTTTACCTAGTTGAATTGGACCCCTTCTACGTATTGTGCTACTAGTGCAACCACTGGCACGTGCACCTCATCCACTCGACACTTTCGCATCACCTTTCCTGCCAATATCTATGTCGCAACTTTTACTGTAGGGTTGTTGATGCTGGATATGGCATACCCTCGCTTCTTCTTCTCCAACTTAAACTTCTTTTTCATTGCCTCCACGAGGGCCAAATCACTACCTTTTCCCTCTGAAATATTTACTGGGTCCTCCCCTACGTAAGATAGTCGTGTAATCCGATGAACTAGATGGTTTGTGATGGGGATGGGCTCCTCCAGCCATAAGCACCCATCATGCACCAAGCAGAACAACTACCTAATGACAAAAACGATCACTGGGGTGCAATGGTAATGTGGCACCAGAGCAGGTTTAGCAAACCTACTTTCTCCACATCTCTGAGCCATTTCCACAGCTCTAATTGTATTTTTCCAGTAGTCGCTTTGATGCTCTGGCGCATTAGCTTCACAGTTGCTAAATGTGCGAACTTCTTGTGGTTAGCTAGGTCCCAATCTTCAAATTTCAACATAGGGACCTGCCGAAAGTGCGGTCTCACAAAATAATATCATCTGGGAGCAACGGGGTTTGTAGGGAGCTCTTGCTCTCATCTATATCCTTTGGAACCTTGGCTTTACCCTTTCGTGTAGGAACATATTCCAGTAGCCTGGTGATAGGGTCCGCACCTTGGGTTTTGACTTCCATCTCTACATCCTCCTCCTCCACCAGGATTTCTTCAAACTCTTCCTCCTCATCGGCCTCCAGATTAATGGCCTTCCCCTTTTCCTCCAATGTGAGCTTTGTCCTCAGTGGATTTATGGGTGAGATGCACACCGGTATCATGGCCTATTTATCCTTCTTGGGTCTTAGCATGCATGGTGATTTAGGGACCTCAGCGATTATTCTCATGCTCTCTAGGGCTTCTACTTCTTTAATTTCCTACGTGGCTTCCTCAGCTATCACTACACCTATGTCCATGGCTTCTTCAGGTGTTGACATAGTGTTATTCCACAATTCTCTAAGTGTCTCTACTAATTGCTCAAACAATGAATTCACTTTCAAAATATCGAATAAATCTCGGTTCATGAATACCTGAGTGTGCAACAACTCAGTTCTCAAATTGCCAAGTGTTGTTTGCTAGACAACCACTTATAATTTATAGCACCTTTTGAATTTGAATTCAACCGTTCCCCCCACAATCGGTCCATTAATGCTAGATTGGCAGCAGATTTTCAAGAATCTAGCCCATAAAGTTTGCCTTAAATGCTTGTCGCCCGCTCCATATGGCCTTAAACCAAGCATCACATTGTGAATAGTGACTATAATGGCCACTTTCTAGCAGACCTACGTGCCAGCACAACTATCTTCGCACTGTCGTGGACCCTGTGACACTTCGCTACTACACGCAGTCCTAGCATCGTGCAGTTCTTGGGTAGAGTAGTTTATAGACCCATGACTCCTTTTAGCTACCTGGAGCACTAAGACAGTGCCACTTTCATATAGTCACATCGCCGGATCACCAGTGTATGGCTTCAAGTGATTGCCATTCCCCTTTCCTGGGAAAGGTTCTTCATTTATCTTGACCAACTGTATCGCACCTCCGTCGGCAATCTCCTTAATAATATACGGCCCTAACCAGTGCATCCTGAACTTTCCTGGGAATTTATTAAAATTACTATCATACAACAACACTAGATCATTTACCTTGAATGTGTGCATCTTGATGTGTCAG
Source organism: Pinus tabuliformis (assembly GCA_031772625.1). NCBI lineage: Eukaryota > Viridiplantae > Streptophyta > Pinopsida > Pinales > Pinaceae > Pinus > Pinus tabuliformis. Next base: position 509,422,833 of record CM062816.1, on the reverse strand, counting down.
TCGTGCCATGCCTTTTCGCGCTGCTTCTGTACCTGCTGGTGAAATCCAGCCAAAAAACTCTCTTCTTTGAGATCATCCAGTTGCACGAGCCTCTCCTCCAGGGCTCCGTGATCCGTCATACCTATGAACATTGCTATGTGCAGACTAGGCACAATGTATTATATAGGCATTACAACTTACACTCCATAAACAAGCCTAAAAGGTGTCTGTCCCATCCGTTTCTTACATGTCGTTTGATAAGTCCATAACACTGCAGGTATGCATAGGTCCCAATCACTTCACTGCACATTTCTTACCTTGGTCAGAGTGATTTCTAGTACTTTGTTGAACGCTTCTACTCTCCCGTTACCCTGTGGGTGATACGGTGTTCTCTTCTGGTGATACACCTGAAACTCTTCTGTCACCGCACTGATCGTCTCATTTAGGAAGTGTGTACCACGATCGCTCATCAAGATCTTCGAACACCCAAATAACGTTAGTACATGTTCAAATAGAAACTTCGTGGCAGTCACACCCATGCAATCCTTCACCGACTGCACTTCTGCCCAATGAATCAGATACTCCATCACAATGATAATGTACCTCGCGCCTGTATTTCCTTGAGGTTTGATGGGTCCTACAAAATCTATTGCCCATTTTTCGAAAGGTTGCAACATCATTTGTGGATTCAAAGGCATTTCATCCCTCCACGATGGCCTACCTGTTCTCTGACATAAGTCGCACGCCTTGCAATATGCTTTTGAATCCTGATGAAGGGTTGGCCACCACAACCCTGTGTGTAGAATCTTCTATGCGGTTTCTCTTCTTGCATAATGTCTTCCCAACATTAAGAGCCATATGCAAGTTCGCCCCCCCAACACATGCTTATTGACCAAGTATTTTAGCATGGAGTGCATACGCCTCTGCGCAGGTTGGGGCTTTTCTCCATAGACCTATGTCCACTTGGCCAAATGCAAGCGCACGTCATCCTATCCATCATACTTGTCTGTCAGTCACGTCTTAGGCTTCCCAAATTGTGTCTACATCATTCTCCTACATTCACGCCAATCATCAAATCTTCCTTTGTGTGTACCCCACCATCTCACGAGCATAGCACGCAGTACCTAGTCCAAGGCTTGGAAGCATTGCTTTTCTAGCACCTCCCTTTCAAATGCATCCAAGAAGGTATCTACCTCATTTAGACCATCATAAGTAGGCAGATCTCTTACTTCTGTCGACACGCAACACAGTGACCTGGTCATCATATTGTAATTCAGTGTAGTTACTTCGTGTAACCGATTCTACCAGTGTTCTACTTCCTCACCAGAATCCGAAGTGCAGGAGCTCTCGTGCTCCCATGTAATCCATCCATCCATGGTGGGATTTACTCAATAGTGGTCTCGCGTTGTTATCTTATAAATACAGCCCAGATCATCATCACTCTCATAGTCACAGACCGACTCCGTATAGCATGATCCTTCAGCAAGGTCAAGGGGTATAATTACGCACAGTGACTTCTTTTTAAAGATCATTTTTCACTTCTTCAGATTAATTACCCCATTCATATTAGTGGCCCAGTCAATTCCCAGGAGCGCGGGGTAGGGATTGTTGTCATCAACAATCTCTATTACTTCAAAATCTGCCAGCGTGCTCTCTCCCTCAATATCCATAGTTATTCCCTGCAATCACCCCATGGGTATGATTTTCTGTTGATTCACCATTCTCAGCTAAATTGGAGGTTGTTGCAGCATGAGTCTCCCCATTCGCTCTCATGTTTGTTTGGTAGAACATTCACATCTGATCCCAAATCCAGGATGACTTGATCCATTTCATATTCTCCGATCTGCGCAGTGAGTCTCATTTCTCATCCCATTCTTGTCTTATGTTTTCCAATCTTGTAGACTACATGTGGTTCACCAGGTGCGGTCCCAGCACATCTATTGATAACTTCCTGTAGCCCTTTCACAGCCTTACTATCGCGCAGTAACTTCATACAAGTTTCCAAGAAAGTTGTCAACATGGATGGGTCCATTTCCGGCTCTGGTTTATCTTTGCTTCCTGAACTGGAGGCATCAACGAAGCTCTTCTTAGCTTCCATGAAGGTTTCTCGAGCCCACTCCAAATCAAACTTAGCTTCTTTCGCCAGGGCTTTGTGAACATAGGTATTGTCTTCTGATTGTTTCCCCTTGTTATCTCTCATCACGATTCCACTTCGGAGCACAATATTTACGTTTGACTCTTCCTTGCGTAGCTCAAACCTCATCATTTACAGGTTCTGAGTCAAGGGAGGGGGTAGTACTCCTTTGTCACGGATCCTAGCTATCAGTGTAAGACAATATTCTATCTCATGATCAAATAGCATGTAATACTTGCATGACGGGTGTGTTGGATTAGTGCAATCATGGGCATAGTGTCCTGGCCCTCCGCAATTATAGAAAATAAATTTTCCGCGACCTCTACCAGGTCCTCCTCCATGCCCCTGAAATCTTGTCCATGCCATTCTTGCATTCTGGTCAAGGGGCCACATTTTCGGCCTAAACCCTGTCGGTGGGAGTTCTATCCATCATCAATTCATAGCTTCTTCAAGTACACTCGTCATGTTCCACCGACCTACAAAAGTTGTAGAACAACTGTTGCGAAGTTTTCGTATACTTTTGTAACAAGTGGCAGTTATCTGTGACATGTTTTCCTACTATTTGATAGATAGTGCACCACAAAGCAAATGCCGCACTAGGTCTTGCTTGAACTTTTAGCCTTAAAGGAATCAATCCTCCTCTTGCAAGGTAATTCATAAAAACTAGGTAGTGGTATTTGTCATGACCCTGACTCTTGCATTTTACGCACCACACTTCTTTGCACACTTTTGGTCGAACCGTCCTGTCCTGTTTCAAACTCTACATCTCAAGGCACAAATTCTTCGGCTACACATGGATCCGTTGAACTCCTAAGTTAGGATGCTACATTGGGGTCTCATGTAGCCTCATAGCGATCTCTAAGGCCTCTGCCTGATTTGTTATCTTCTACTATGATAAGACACTCCTTAAATGTGGTAGTAGCGAAGCTACAAAGCACTCACGATTCTATCCATTTGTCAAATTCATATTGGCTTCACGAATCATACATTTCAGCCTCTGATCTAGTTCCTAAGGAGTCTCGCCTAGTAGCATCATGATCTCTTTAAATCCCACGATCAACTATGCTTCAGATTTAGGCCTGCTAAATTCTCTATTTAGTGTTGTTTGGATATCCGCGACTCTCACATTTGGGTTATCATTGAAGTACTTAATATACCAGGTCAGTGCGCGATCCTACAAGGCACTAACCAGTGTCGATTTCTTTATATGGTCATCTATAACACCTTGCACTTCCCATATAGTCCTTACAATGAACCAGAATTGGTCTGGATCTTCATTTCCCAAACCTTTGAACACAGGCAATTTCACTGTGTTTGCCATACTGAATCACGGTGGTGGTGGAATTGGTATGGGCAAAGATGGAGGTGATGGCGGTGAAGCCAGTGGTGGTGTGGGTGGAGGTGGTATTTGCAAAATTCTTTGTCTTATCAGGTGAATAGCACTTCATAGAGAGACCTTCGCGAGCTCTTCCTCATCCCTTCGTAGAGGTGAAATAAAGGGGCTATTCTCTGGACCCTTATTTCCTTCGTTCCTGTAAAAGTTTCCACTTCACGTAGCTCTGAACATCAAGGTAACTACATAACCCACTTTTCGCACAACATCATTTTAATCCAAGTATTCAAAGACTTTACGTACTTACCTCGTGGTCCTTTGAGAAAGCATCGCTCTACCTCGCTATAGCTGACTGAGGTGTCGACCGTGAACTCAGTAACAAATCCTCCTATAATATGATCGAGCCAATGATCAATAGTGCGCGTGATCTTATCCCCCGATGCTTCCAATCTCTGCACTAGCTCTGGGGTCCACACAATAGGACCGTCAAGCTTCCACCTTCCTTGGCTATTTTCTAGCTTCACGATCCACTCATATAGCTCAGTAGGGAAGGACACGAAAAATACTTCATGGATATTTGTATACAGATAGTTGTCTAGCCACTTTTATTTTGACAGTCGCAGGTTTTTGTTCTCCTGCGCAGCGAACTTGTGAATTCTTCTGTCCAACCAGCCTTCAATTTCTTTCTTAGTTGGATTCCAGTGATACGACATCACACATCTCTATGCAGATTCTGGTCCCAGCAATGGGACCATTTGTTGGCTTATGGGGGCCTAACCCAGGTTCAGAGATAGTTAGCCAAACAAATCCCTACACTACTAGCCCTTTTGGCATCAGCCTGCGGAGTGTGGACTGAAGTCTTACCCGAAGTAGTATGGGGGGATGTTGGAACCAAGTTTCCACATCCTTGAGATGGATGTGATGTTTGTTTCTTCCAACTAGACCTGCCTTCACGCAAGTCACTTCGCACCCTATTCTTACCTTCAGCACCTTCGCAATCCGTTACAATTGACCTTTTCCCAGCCCTAATCAAAGGCTAAGATGCTTTCGCACTACTAGGGCAGCGAACTATGCTATTTCACAAACTAGGCTAAGTAACTTACTTATCTTATTGACATATCTTAGTTATCTTCGTGTAAACAAATTTTCTTACTTGCGTCCACTTAACTAATACATTCATACACATTCGCACATCATATAAGCATTAGAAGTGAAATTCATACCCAATATAACATATGCATAAACAGGAAATAAAGGTGCATAAATGATAGAATATTCTCTTTATTAATACTTCTAGATGATTACAGACTTGTTGGGTACCGGATCCCCCCACAGCAGGGTTTTGGGGCTTAAAGCCCGAGTTTTGGTCAATGTGATGTAAAGACTCCATGAAATGCAGGTGCGGAGTGTGAAAGTTTCGAATGAGTCATAGGGTTGTCCACCCTAAAATAATTTAATTTAATGTAAATCTATGTTGGCCTACCCATGGCCTATGGGGCCTGACCTAGGTTCAGAAGTGATTTAGCCAAGAAAATCCCGGTACCACCGGCCCTTTCAGCAACAATCCGCAGAGCACAGACTGAGGTCTCACCCGAAGTAGTATGGGAGGGTGTTGGAACCAGGTTTCCGCACCCTAGGGATGTCTGATATGTGGCAATAAGGACACGATTCAACCTTCACGCTTACTAGGTTACGCGCACCAACAAGCTTCTTGCATCCTATGGTATTTCCTTCGTGCAGCTCTAGCTACAGTGCGACCAGTGTTAAATACCCAAGTCTTCCTTAATTAGGTTCTGTTCACTTAATTACTTAGAAGGTTTTCATACATAAGCATTCATACAAGTGTACGCATATAAATAAACAGATGCCATTAACACATAACATCAAAATATATATCTATGAAATAGATGCACAATATGCCGAATCAACTTAGCTTTATTAATAATCCTCTTCAAGTTCAGTTCAATACAGAATCGACTCCGCCTTGCGCACTCAGCTACAGGGGTCTGCGCACTCAGCTGCGGACTCTACTAGGCCTCTGTGCACTCAGCTATAGAGCCTCTACCTACTACTACGACCCAATACACTTTAGATCCACTTTTATCCTCTAACCATGCCTTCACATCTATCTATTACTTGATTTTCCCAAAAACTATCTTTACACTTAGAGCCTCACTCTATTTATACAATCTCATGGTATGCGGATGATGGGTAGGCCGACACAACTTTACATTAAATTACATTATTTTAAGGCAGACAACCCTATGACTCATCCCAAACTTTAGCGCTCTATGCCTACATTTTATGGATCCTTTAGATCACATTGACCAAAACTCGGGCTTTAAGCCCCAAAACCTTGTTGTAGGGGGATCCACCGGCCAACAGGCCCCCAACACAACCATCGTGACTTGTCCTGAGTCATTATGTGGTGATCTTGGCACGAAGCCCTTCCAACTATGTCTGGGTTGTGCGAAGGTCCGAAGCGCACTGCTCTGTCGTCTGCTAGATCTACTTTACTCGCTCGAATAAATGCTTGCTGTCAAAGGCAAATCCCTGTTGTAAAGCTTGCATCACTTTCATTTGCGCGAGCTTTCCTTCAATGTCGGCAGTGATGATAAAGGCCTCATCAATCCAAGGTTGGACGTGTGCTTTTATTACTGCCTCCTTTTGCTGCGCGGCATCCACTTATTCATTCAACGCCTTCTCCTACTGTAGCTTCGCTAACCGCTGAGTCAGGATCACTGTCTGTGCCATCCCGCGCACATTTTCATATTGCATTTGAAGCTCCCACGCCTCTGTTTCTAGGCGCTGTATGGTGGGGTCCTCCTATAAGGCAGTGAGGACCCCGAAGGATTCTTCCAACAGAGTTGTACAGGTCTGCACTGCCTATCCTATTTCCTCCAACCCCTTTTGGATAGTGTCAACGTGTTGTTCCCAAACTTCCGGGGGCATGGACAACTGTGCCTTTAATTGTAGTTCAACAATTTGTAGGTTGAGGTCCAGCTAGATCCCCGTTGCTTCCGCCTTTGCCTCGCGGAATCCACTGGCCAATTTGTGGATCTGCACTCTTATTAGTAGGTCTATTGCAATTTCTAGCTCTAGGGCGCGGCGACATGCTTCATCTTCGATCTGCTCCAGCTATTGATTTTGTGCCAACACTTCATCGTGTTGTAGGCTAAGCTACTCGATGTTAATTTTTTGTTCACTGAGCATTTTCACTACGCATCCTTCCCTAGCACGAAGTTCTGTTGTCGCTTCGTCCTGCAGTTGGTATAATATATCTCGTGGAAGGGCAGCCAAGTTTAGGCCAAGTCCCTTGATCTGTCCCACCGCGGCTCTGTCCTCCATGCTGTCTACTATCAATGCTCCTTCCGGCAGCATGACAGTGTTAGCCATTTTGGCCTACAATAGCTGCTCTATTGCCGATGTACCCGCGGCACTGTAGGTGACTACCATTCCTTCTTGTGGGGGCCGCACTTGAAGTCCTTGCAGTTGTGCCCTGAGGGCCCCCAACACATTCTGTTGCTCCGTCATTACTTCCTGGAGCACTTCCCTAGTGACCTCATGAACTATGTTTCTGATGTCATATAGGTCACCCTCTGTTAATGTAATAGGTTCCCCATCCAGCTTGGAAGCTTTGGTCTTCTTCCGTGGCCTTGTTCGTTCCATATCACGTGGCCATTTCAGATGTGTAGATATCGTGCTTGGGTCCATGCCTTTGGACCTATCCCCTATCCTATGGTCAGGTCCGGGCCTCTTTCCTCCTACATCGTGGTGGCCCCAGCTGTTGCTGCTTTTTTTACGGCCTTGGTCTGCTCTGCGGCGGCCTTCGCTACCTCACGGGAAGCCCTTACCTCCTCGGCAAAATACTCGTTCCACTTCTGTTGTGCCAGCAACTTGGAAGCATCCTTCTGTCTTTGTATCACTGTCTCATCGCGTGCTGCCAGATCCGGGGCGTGCCACTCGGGTGGCCATGAGTCAAGCACCACGAAAACAACATCATCAATTGTGATGAACGGGAGTTTGGTCCAATTCTGCTCCAGATCCTTCCGTGCCTTAATATACACATTGTTCATATCTGCCTTAAAGTCTACAAAGCTCCACAGATTGTTGTACACCGTGGAGGATAGGCGTGGCCTTTTGTTGATCCACATCCGAAAACTTGCCTCCATGAGTATCCAGAAGACCTTGGTCTCGCAGATTTGTGTGGCGTCCTTTGTCACCTAGAGCGATGCGTATTTTGCTGACTCTGGCAAGTCTTGGTCAAGAGGAGGAAACTGACTATCCTCATGCAATTCCCCTGTAACCAACAAGATGGATAAGAGCAACCATGCATAGTGGAAGGTCTTACCCTACTCCTGGGCCTCCTTGCAGTTCGTCAGAAACTCCTCACAGAGGAATTGTGCCCAGTTGAACTGTACCCTGTCTACACATTGTTTGGCGAGCGTGATGACCATTGCTGCTAACTTGTTCCCACGACATTTTCTCATCACTTTTCTTGCCAGTAGTTGGGTGGATATGCACACCCCTTTGTCTTGAATGCTAGTAATGACGTAGCCCCTCTGCTTTTTCTCCAACTTGTATTTCTTCTTCATGGCCTCTGTAAGTGCCAAGTCTCCGCTTTTGCCAACTATTTCCGTGGGGTCCCTTCCCATATAGGGAAGCCAAGAAATCCTATGAATAAGCTCCGCTGTGATGGGAATAGGCTCCTCCAGCCACAAGTACCCATCATGCACTAGGCAAAGCAGTTGCCTGATGACAAATATCATGATTGGTGCCCGGTGAAAGTGTGGAATCCATAGTAAGTGGAGTAGCCCAACCTCCTCCACCCTGCGCAACCATTTCCATGGCTGTAGCGTTGTAAATGACCCCTCCTTGCTTTGTTTCATGAGTTGGCTAGTCTCCAAATGTGGGAACTTTTCACTGTCTGCAAGGTCCCAATCTTCAAATTTCATCATGGGCACACAACCCAAGTCTGAATGCTCAAACATAATTCCATCTGGGAGGAGTGGGGTTTCGAGTGCGCTCTTAACAACATCCAAATCCTTGGGTACTTTTGATTTCCCTCTCCGTGGGGGGACATATTTGGGTAGTTTTTCTGCAGCGTGCACTGGCTGAATGTCTTCCTCCATTTCTTCATCTGGTTCAATCTCTTCTATGAAGGTCTAAAGATCCTCCTCCTCATCATCTATCTCAAGATTAACCTTCTTGCCCTTGTCTTCCATAGACAGTTTACCAAACCACAGATTTCGCGGAGACATGCGGACTGGTCCTGTTTCCTATGCATCCTTTTTGGGCCTCGGCGTCCGAGGCGATTTAGGAATTTCTGGTGCATCCCCCACTGGCGACCTAGGGCTCTGTATGGCTCCCTCAACTATCGACATCACTCTGTTCAGGAAGTTTTGCGTCTCTTTCGAAAATGTCTCAAACACTGAACTTGCTCTCAATGCCTCTAAATTCGTAAGGTCCATACCCAATTGATAGCGCACCAACTGAATTCTCAAGACACCAAGGTTTGTTTGGTGGGTAACCGCCTGTGATTTATAGGCCATTTTGAATTCAAATTCGACCGTTCCCCCCCCCCATTCGGCTCATTAATGCGATATTGGCAGCAGATCATCCCAAATCTAGTTCTGACTTTGTGTATTAATTGCCCGCCACCCACTCCTCATTGTCTTAACTTGGACATCTTGTCATGAACAGTGACACCAACGGTCACTTCCCATCCTACCTGTGCGGTAGTGCAGCCCCCCATGCAAGGGCGCGGCCCCTGTGACATACTAATCCTGCACGTAACCTTCTTATCGTGCCACACCCATACAGACTCTTTTATAGTCCTGCACTCTCTTTCAACTACTTGGAGCACTAAGACTGTGCTCTCTACAGATAGTCAGGTGGTCGCACCACCTGTGCGAGGCTTCAATGCACCTTCCAACCTAGTCCATGGGCACTCCTCAATTTCCCTCATGACAGTCAATGCCACGCGTTCTTCCTTATGTGGTGTGCTCCCTTGGTTACTTTGTCTGGTAATGTGCGGTCACAACCATGGTAGCAAAGCCACAAATTATGAGCGGAAATATTCTAATATAGTAGCATTTCAGCCCATATCTTGTCCTATCGTTCCTAATTTATTGACGCGGCATGCTTGCGTGAATTCGGTTGCCAGTTCTTTGATTTATGCATCCATTAACACACTTTTCTTCCTCAGTCATACCTGATCTTTAAGTTCACGAAACTTAAGGTTCCCCCATCAAATGGCTTCCTGAATCTGCATATGTTTGACCTCGCACGACTGCATAATTCCTTTGTCCTGGTCCCTACGTATTGTTTGAACTATGTGAGGATTACTTCCTCCCAAAACTATGGCCTCAACTATGCCTGTAATCTTCGAGATTGTCTCCACATTCAGATTCTTGTACATGGCCCTAGAGGCCCATCGGACCACTGGTACATGCAGGTCCCAATCAGTTCGTCTAGCCTGGTGAACCTTGCTTAGGATCCTGCATACCTTCTTGAATGCTTCTACGCGGAACATTTGTGGTGCACATCGCTTTTCCTGCTGCTGCGTCTGGTTCTGATTTTCGATCCTTAGTTTGGGGTGTGCTTGTGTGGACTGCACAGCACACGTCTGCACCCATCGACACAGGTGAGCGTGCAAGCTGCTCTGTCCTGGCTGCCCGACTCTTGGTCAAAGCTGGGGTCTTCTAAACTGCAGGCACATCATCCTTCTACATCTGCACCAGTCCTCAAACTTGCCTTGACGTATACTCCACCATCGTGTGGGTGTTGCGCATAGTGCCCATTTGAGTGCATCGAACTGTTGTTGTTCGAGTACTGCACTTTCAAATTTGTCCAGAAATTCATCCACAGCTGTCACTCCATCATACGTTGGTAGTTCCCTTGCCTCTGTTGTCACACAGTGTAGTTATCTAATCATCATGTTGCAATTCAACATTGTCACTTCGTGCAACCAATTCTTCCATCATTCTACTTCCTTGTCTGAATCCGATGTGCACGAGCTGTTGCACTCCCATGAGATTCTCCCATCGGGGTCCTCACTGCCTTATAGAAGGACCCCACCATATAGTGCCTGGAAACATAGGTGCGGGAGCTTCAAATGCAATATGACAATGTGCACAAGACAACGTAGACAGTGATTTTGACTCAGTGGCTAGCAAAGCTACAACAGGCGAAGGCGTTGAAGGAACAAGTGGATGCCACACACTAAAAGGAGGCAATACTTAAAGCACACATCTAGCCTTGGATTGATGAGGCCTTCATACTTCATTGCTGACATTAAAGGAAAGCTCATGCAAATGAAAGTGATGCAAGCTTTACGGCAGGGATTTGCCTCTGACAACGAGCATTCAATTGAGCAAGTAAAGCAGATCTAGCAGATGGCAGAGCAGTGCACTGCGGACCTTCATGTACGCTTGACATAGTTGAAAGGGCTTCGTGCTAAGATCGCTACACAGTGACTTGGGACAAGTCACGATGATTGTGTTGGGGGCCTGTTGGGCAACGGATCCCCCCACAGTAGGGTTTTGGGGCTTAAAGCCTGAGTTTTGGTCAAAGTGATGTAAAGACTCCGCGAAATGCGGGCGCGGAGCATGAAAGTTTAGGATGAGTCATAGGGTTGTCTGCCCTAAAATAATGTAATTTAATGTAAAATTATTTTAGGGCGAACAACCCTATGACTCATCCTAAACTTTCGCACTCTGTGCCTACATTTCACGGAGTCTTTACATCACATTGACCGAAGCGCGGGCCTTAAGCCCGTCTGCGCACTTAGTTGCAGAGCCTCTACGTACGCTATGACTCAAAAGTTAGACTTACACTTCAGAACTATCTTGCATACATCTGCATTATCTTATCTTAGATGCCTTTGACTACTTAGAGCTTCACTCTATTTATACAATTCCATGGTCTATGGACCATGGGTAGATCTTCTACAACTGACATTACGTTACCAAAATAAGGGTGGACAACCCTATGACTCTTTAACAACTACGTGCTCCGCGCCCACAAAATGCGGAGTCTTTACATTGTAATGACAAAGTTGGACCAAAATTTGGGCTCTTAGCCCCAAAACTTCCCTTGGGGGATCCCACGCCCAACTGAATAATTTCTTACAAAGTCCTTCTTTTGTGGAGTAATGAAGAAGGTATGTTTTATTGATTATTTTTTCATCTTTTCTTTAAAAACTCATAATCCCTTTGCATCATGAACTAGGTAAATAAGAAGAAATTATGACAAAATCGATGAGATTTGTATGTAATGTAGAATAACTAATAATCGCCATTTTCTTATGAAAAAAAAGGGAAAAATGAAAGATTTCCATCCCAAGGAAAAAGATAGAGCAGAGTTAATTGTTGTCCCTGTAGCAGGAAACCATATGCAAACAAGGCGACCCAAACTGAAGCATATCATCCAAGGAAAGGAAAAGGAGATATCGAATCAACACAAGATAACAAAGGGATAACTGGAATTAACAGTTTTGCGAGTCCCTCAGGATCCTCTGATCCTAAGGGATCGCAATCTTAACTATTTTTGCATCATTGATATCTCCGCTTATCTGTTATAAAATGGGGCAGCACTGCTAGCTCGAGGGATGGTTGTTGTTACTCTTATGTAATTTATCATTGTATTTAAAACTTTGATCATCGACTCTCATTGAGAAGTGATCCACTGTAACTTTGCTTGAATGATTTAATATAAATCTGGTTGTTGTTCCATCTTTTATCCTGAAATAATCTCAAGCAGTGTATCCCTGGAGGCTGAGGGCCCGGCCCTGGTGGAAGACTTTCTCCTGTATCATTATCTTTAGTTCATGCATGGTTTTCATTATCAGCTTTGTTCAGTAATCTGATGTGTTTTGTTATTTTATATCACAGCTCTATTATATTTATAGTATTTCTCTCTGTAACAAGAATATCATATTGTTTATTCTGACTTTATAACGTATTGTTTTTCCTTTAAATCATTGATGTAACATTACTGTTCTTTGCAAAATGCTATTGTTGTTCAATTACATAGTAACCAGGCTATAATATTCTTAAGTTGGTATTACTGTATTCATTTATGGTTTATACATAATTACGATTGTTGTTCAATTGACATTGTTGTTCCATTACGAATTGTGGTCGTTATCCATTATAACTGAGATTAATACTTGTGGTATCAGAGTCAGATTACTGTTTCTCTCAATATCAAGGTGTGCTATGTGTGTTATTTATTTCGGTTTACTGTACATTCACAATTGGCTTTAAGCGCTGCTCTATATTTCATTGCTAATTGGTTGTCGTTCTATTTCCATTTACTGTCTGAATTATTCTTAGAGTAAGGATTGCTCTCTGATTTCTGTAGGATACGATTGTTGCACTTATTCCTATAGATTAAAGTGTTGCTATTTATAAGAATCAGTTGTTGTTACATTTTCTAGTTGTTGTTCCATTTCTTAGTTGTTGTTCCATTTCCTAGTTGTTGTTCCATTTCCTGTTGTTTGCATTGCCATTGCGTTGAATGATCTAAAACTGTAGTGAGCATTGACATTCATTGTCTAGTTCCCAGGTTGACGAACTGTTCCTTGATTGTCTTCAGTTACATCAGTTTACAGAGGGATGATTTATTGTTACTGTACCCTTGATTGATAATTTACTTAGTCTTCTGAATGCATGATTGAAGTTTTAAAGTGCTTTGCTGTAAGTAGATTTTCTTTTAAGCATCCGTTTAATCTTGTATTTTCTTAAGCACTATACTACTAGCATTACTCTGACAAATGACCGCCTCAAACTGAGTACACTCTTTGAGATAACAAATCGGTCCTGGATTGATAAGTTAATGTGAGGTAATTAGAGGTGAAAAAGACCCTTTTTATGACTCGACATTTTGGCGCCGTTGCCGGGGAAGAGTGCATCCATTTGTTTCTTTTCCAGAGTAGTGTAAAGAATTGTTAGGAAAGAACTGGGTTTTAAAAATGAAAGGTAAGAACCTGTGTGTGGAGTATGTAATATCCCTGCTCCCCTCCCAACTTTCCTACAGATTTGTTCCTATTTCGTTGGGTAGAACTTAGCAGTTGATTTGAGTGCATGACTAAGCAGAAAAAGCCTGAAAAGAATCCCAAACCTCTACCCAAGCCCGATAAAGCTAAGGGGCCGATGACCCTTGGCCGATCGACCTTTATAGACGAAATCCTTAAAATAGCAGAATCTCAGCCTTTAGTAGGACCTAGAAAAGTTGCTTCTAGATAGCCTACTAGTTCCCTTCAGGCCTCAAGATCACCATCTGTAGCCTTTGCTGAGGTGCACAGTCAAACCAAAAAGCAAGATTTTCAAGAAATTGAAAATTCTAGCCCAAAATCATTGCAAGAAGGGAACCTTAGCAATCTTTGTGAAGGAAGAGGAGAAATAGGATAAACTAAAGAACCAAAATCTCTTCTTGGCGTAATACAGCCATTAAGTAGCCCAGATAAGGGAAGTTCTACAAAAATAATTTATAACGAAGTTGAAGAAATTCAAGAACCTGAACCCTCCCAGACATTAGACACTCTCATCATCCCAGATAAAGGAAGTGTTGTTAAGGCCATTCCCGTTAGAGCCATTCCCCCTTGACAACCTAGGAATACCCTCCTAGACATCCTAGAAGGTTATTGGCATATATTTGACCAAATGACCAAGAACCAGCCAAACATCCAAACCTCTACACTGCAATACCCCATTGTGGATGCTGCAGCTAATGCACCTATGAAAGCAATTCCTCTCCAGCATATCCCTACATTCCATGGCCTTACATAAGAAGATCCAGATGCATTTTTATTCGAATTTGACGTGTTGTGTAGAGGATATGACTATACCACCGATCCCCAAAAATTGAAATTATTTCCCTCTACATTAAAAGGGGCTTCTCTAAGATGGTTTATGGGATTAGGTGGTGGTGTTATAAATAACTAGGACCAAATGAAAGAGTCTTTTCTAAAAAAATATCAGGACTATTGCAGGTCTAGAGAGTTAAAGGATGAAATATTTTAGATGGTAGCTAGACCAAATGAAACATTAGAAGAATATGTGGAGCATTTCCAGTACAATCTTCAAAGATCTCCTTATGCATCATTACCCTTACCTGATAATGTACTAAAAACAGCATTAACTAGGGGAATGAAGGAACAATGGATTGAAACACTAAACATTATGGGGAAAGGAGATATTTATCATGAAAATTTTGCTGACATTATTGATTTATGTATCAGGAGCTCGAGAGGCAGCACAAGACTAAAACCAGCAGAACATGATCGGTTTACAAGAGATAATAGAACCTTGGCATAAGCAGTAACTCGTGCAGAAATTGGAAATTTATTAGAAAATTTTAAAACTGACATATTGGGGACACTGACAACACAAATTGATATTATGCAAGCCAAACAAAAGAAAGCAAAAGCAGAATAGAATTTGGCAATTTTCTGTCCCACATGCAGAAAGAAACATAGCCATAAGGAGTGTCCATTAGATGCAATCCAAGTTTGCGCCATTTGTACAAAAGACCACTCCACAGAGAGATGCTCCTCACTTCTTGGATTGAAAGCAGTATACAAGGAAGCAGAAGAAGAACCAGAACCAGTGTATGTACTCAATCAGTGCCGTCAATGGCAACCACGACAATCAGGTATGTTTTCAGACCCAGCTTCTTCTTTTCAGCCTCCACAATATCATGCTCAACAATATAATGCAATGTGGAAAAATCAACCTCCCTTCCCAAATTGGTCACAACAATCATTTCCTTCAACATATCCATGGCCAAATCAAGCAAGCCAACCCAGTTGGCCAAATTATCCCTATACCCCACCATATTGGCAAAATAATGCATATCCAGCACAATGGACCCCTCCTACGTCACAGAGTCAAGCCTAGTATACAAACTGGCAAAGACCGATGAATCAGCCAATAGGAACCATCCCGCTCCCTCAACCTACACTGCCAGCATTACAACAAAACCCCTAGTCTAATTTAAGACCACAACTCCCAGCCTAACCCAACCCTAATCTGAATAATATACCTGTCCAATCTATTCAAATAGTGGAAGCACCAGAGATAGGAACCGATCTAAGGGAGTGTAATGATCTTCAACTAAGATCTGGGCATCTCATTGAAACAGAGGGAGATAAAACAACTCAAGTTGAAAATCAATTACCTATGGAACAACCGTCACAAGAAGAGGAAGTGACCAGACAACAAATTCATAATCCAGCAACCACATCCTCTCCTCCATTCCTAGAATGCCTAATTATACCTCGACCTATACAATACTTTGATTTTGACATTCTACGAGAACTACAAAACTTGTACATAAAAATCCCACTCCTCCAAGCCATTCAAGACATTCCAATATATGCAAAGACTATCAAAGAGTTATGTATAAAGAAACCAAGGAGGAAAATAACAAGCAACCCAAAAGTCCAAGTAGTTGGCACTCTATCCAATTTATTATCAGGGAAAGAAACACCCGTTAAATACGAAGACCCAGGAAATCCAATAGTAACCATACAAATCAATGGACAAACCTTCTCAAATGCCTTAGTTGATCTAGGAGCTACAATTAATATCTTAACAACCACCACTTGCCAAAAACTAGGCATTACATCAGAAGAACCGACCTCCACTTTATCAGAATTAGCTAACCGATCTGTGGTTCGGCCAGAAGGCACACTACATGATGTCATGGTATTCATTGAATCCTGGGAGTATCCGACCAATTTTCTGATAATAAACCCAAAAAACCAACTTGATGGACATCCATTGATTTTAGGTAGACCTTGGCTTGCAACTGCCGATGCTTATATTGGCTGCCGACAAGGCAGTATGACCATAGATAGGGGGGAAAATATCAAGAATCTAGCTTTATATCCCCCAGCATAGCCAAGTGTCACAACAGGTTTCCCTATAGGATGTCTACAGGAGGTACTAGTTCTTATAGGATCCCCTATTTTATTACAAAAAGCAAGACAAAATATTATAAAGTGGTCTAGAAGGTGGAATGGAATTTGAGAAAGGTGGATAACGGAATAATAAGGCATGGAGGTGATGGAAACTATCCAAAACTCAAGCAAGGGCTTCAAGATGGGTAGATTTCCTCAATGGAAATGAAAATTTTTGCTTTGGCGACATGGGTGGATGAGGCGAGATGAGATCTCCCTGCAATGTAGAAGATCCTTCAACAACACACATTATTGTTTGCATCTATCCACAAATTCATCTATACATGGGAAAAATTTATTAAATAACAGAAAATTACTTAGCCTAAAAATCAGAAATTCGAGAACTAGTGAGATAGTAAAGCTATCAAATGTCTAACCTAATCAAGTGAAAACAATGGGGTAAATTTTGTTATAAAATAGAATGTTTTTGTGATCTAATGTAAGTGGGACCAACTTGATTGAAGCTCATTAGCATTCTCTAAAAAATAGCAGAAATTTATTGTTCTTTGCTAAAAAGGAGTTCCAGATATCTAGATTTGGGAATAAGAAGACTAATCCAAGTAGCTCAATGATTACTATGACCTTCCAAATCTTTTCAAAGGATGAAATGATGTTTTTTTATCATGAAAAAGAGCTTACATCAACCATTTAACTCAATCCTACAACAAGAAATCATTAATACTAAATGCAAAATGGAAAGAAATAAGAACAAGAGGTGCATGTGAATAAGAAATGAAAAGAAGAAAAGAAAATGATACAAAAGGTCTCTAAGGCTACTGGGATGGCAAAGCCAAAAGGAAAATCAGATACCTATGGAGGAGAACAAGATTTCGAAACTGAACATGACACCAATCTTCATTATTTTCATTAATACAATTACAACCCTACAAGAAAATACAATGGAGCTGCAAAAATACGAGTTTTCTCCACAAGAAGAGTAACAAAAATCTCTCCCTAGAGGAAAATTTGACTTGGTACTTATAAAATGATTAGGAATCATTCCCCATGAAAGGAGGAATCTTTCCACAACAAAATACCTTGATTAGTGGATCTGGTTCGCAATACTAGGAATCTGCATTAAATGGTAGGGAACGCATTCCTAGATTTTCTCAATCATTGGATTTCCACAATCTGTGCCATAATTCCATAATATATTGTTGATTTATTATCTAATATTGATCCTCCTGTAGTAGGGAGAAAGTCCCTAAATTTTCTCCTCCTCCAAATCTTCATAATTTGCCCAATATTCTCATAATATTCCACAAAAATAAATAATATTAGGCACAAATATGCAATTATTCATAAACCTTCCTAATGAAAATATTAAAGTTAAAAATACATTATCTAATGCAAAAAGAGAGGTTTAATGTGTTGAAGTATAGTCAGATGGGTCTTAATTTATGTTTAATTCAAAGGCATGGGCCTTAATTTATGTCTAATTTAGAGGCCCATCGCTTGCAAACAACCCCTTCGAAAATTTGGAAATGAACTTAGCATCCCTGTCCAAAACAATATTTTTCAAAACACCATGCAATCTCATGATGTCCCTAATGAAGAACTATTCCACCTCACTAGTTCAATAAGTAGTCTTTACTCGAATGAGGTGAGCTACCTTGCTCAGCCTGTCTACCACAACCATGATAGAATGATTCCGCCTCGACGTCCTCAGAAGACATGTAATGAAGTCCATGGAAATGACCTCCCATTTCCATTCTGGAATTAAAATAGGCTGAAGAAATCCACGTGGATTCTTACACTTTGCTTTCACCTTCAAACATTCCAAACATCTAGCCACAAACTATGCCACTTCCTTCTTTAGATTCAGCTAGTAGTGGAACTTCTTCACTGTTGCCAATGTCTTCTAATATCCTAGGTGACTTGAATATGGATTGACATGAAACTCCCTCAAGATAATATTCTTGAGCCCACTTTCATCCGAAACATAGATCATATCCCTGAATCTGACTAAGCCATTTTTTGTGAGATGATAGTCCAAATCCTGATCACCTATACCCTACTGCTGTAACCTATGCCTAAGCTCCCTATACCTCTCATCCTACTGTCCTTCTTGTCATATCCTATCATGTAAGTTTGTCCCATACGATCTCATTGCTGCAACATGGTTCATCTGCACTCTCCTGCTGAGAGCATCTTCAACACTATTTTCCTTATCCTTGATGTATCTGATCTCAAAGTCAAACTCACTAAGGGTGCCCAGCCATCTAGCTTTCCTAGCATTCTGATTCAGTTGGTCAAATAGGTACCTCCACCACCTCCCACATTTACCGACTTTCATCAGTTTTCTTGGGGTAAACATGCACTGAGTGTCACTATGATAAAACTAAACCTCCTAAATGACCTCAAGGAAATGGAGTCGACAACTTAAGACCTTACTAAATTCCCTTAAGTGGTATCAGAACTCTAGGAGCAACCCAACCCCTCCAGGTGTCCAACCATTGAGATGAATCTCTTTTTCACTGAATTGAGCCCTAGTCGCTCCCTTTCCAAGGCATGTAAGTGACTATAGCCTTCCAATCACACTGAGAAGCACGCCTCCATGAAAATGTGGACATTTCCAGTAAGTTCTATGCCAGCGATCCCGGATACTAAGCCACTTTTTAGGGTCAGGACTTAGGTCTCTACCCATAACTCAGTGAAACTTCTAGAGATGACAAATGAAATAGAAACAAAGCTTATAAGCCAAAACTTGGACCAAGAATTGACTTGACCTCTCCCAACCAAGATTGAACTTCTATCAATCACATGGTGAACTCGCAACCTACAGGTCATGAATCCAAATCTGAACATAATGATATGAAAACTTATCTGAGGATAAACAAGAAGGAATAATTCCTTCTCACAATAAATATCATAACACCAATTAGTTCTTACATTTATTACCCAGACAATCATTAATATAAATATGTTAAGATCCATCCTTAGATATATTAATTAACCATGCTTATAACCAACATATAACTAAATAAATAACAATGAGAGCACAACCATTAAATCCATGAAATAAAAAGCACATTTACTCATCAAAATCAAGAGGAACTTAGCTCTTATTAACCATATGAAAAATCTAACTAAGTCAGGTACTTCCACATAACACTCGACCATAGATTGGGCTGAACCAAATATTTCTTTCAGCTAATCACCCCCATGCCATATTACAAGCATGAATTTGGGATCTCATGGGATAAAAACATCCATGAACAACCAAAGGCATTCCTAGTTAAACGACCTCCACCCTCACCATACCGTGATCTCACCAAAACCGATCCCAAGATCACAAAACCATACCGAGCTTGGATGACTTAGAATTCCTTCACCATCTCTTGAGGAATTTTCTTATCTCCAACCATATATTGTGGGATTCCTAGAGAAAACCATCTCTACCCCCAACCCTTGGGGATTTTTTTGATACCACCTCACCTGGGTCCAAAACCTTTCGGAAATTCATATCTCAACCAAGAAAGAATCTTATCGCACCATGGCTATTTGGAAATGACAAGGCAAGGCTGAAACCATTGTAAAAACCCAGAAAAATCCATGCCATTGATAACACAAAAACCAAAATACACACACGCATATTCCATGCATGCCAAAACCATCTAGGAAACCATACATGCAATTTGTTACCTGCAAGTATTCCTACTGAAGCTGCTTAATCCAACCTTCTTTGCTTGGTCCTTACTTCCCTTTTATTTCCTTGTCCTCCCTTTGCCTTCCTTGTCCTTCCTTTCTTTCTTGATCTCCTTCTCTTCTTCGTGCTCTTCTCCTCTCTGAGTCTAACTCTAAAACTGAATTGACAAAAAGCTACAAACTGATGCTTTGATATCCTTTTATTATTAATTCCTCTAACTTCTTAATTTTCCTTCAATTTCCACCTCACATGCAACATGTGACATTTCACCTCCCTTTTCTCCTAATTTCCTTTATTTTCATAGATAAAATGCAATTACTGCCACTTTGCCTTTCCAAAACCTTTTCCATTTCCTTTTCCAATTTCCCTTAGCCATAAAAACAACAAGTGATGCCCACTAGGATATTTTTTCTCAACATTTAGCTTGGAATAAGGGTCCCTTGACCTTGGTCTTATTTTTCCTTTATTAACTTTTATTACATGAAATTTTGACACGAGGTTGTTACAATTAAACTTTCCCTTTTGTGTTAATGATGGCCATAACCTTTAGATCCAATTTTATAGGATCGTTAACTTTTTAGGCGATTTTGGAGGGATTTGATGTGACAACTTGGGATATGATGGCAGTATGAGGTTGTAACGGGTATGATTAGAGAGGTATAGTGGTAGGAGGGTTATAAGGTCTAGTAGAATTTGCCTAATTTTTATATGTATCATGATCATTCAATGAGTTTAAAAACTTAATTCTCTTAAATTAAGAATAATATAACATCCTACTTACATGCCTTAGCACATACCTCTTTCAATATTAATGCATTTTCTTACGCTGCAAGTTCTGGAAGCTTATTTCTCTATAAATTGATCTGGGTTGCAGAACTGGAAGTTAGATGCAAAATTTAAAACTCACTGCAGAATGTCATTGATTCAGTAGTTGTTTATTTTTTTCCAAAAGTTTCTTGCTGGATGGAATCAAATATTTTATTTCTATTGCTTCTTGATGGAATTTGAAGAAAATTAGTTCTCAAAAGTGCTTCTTTAGTCCTGTGAATTTATTATAAAAAGAGAGGTAACAAGAAGATGGGAAAAAGACAAGGAATGTGAAAATCTAAACCGCCAAGAATTCTTGGTTTTCAGTTAATATTTTTTGTATATAGATGCCAACAATGTTGTTTTCATATTCATACTTATTATTTTTATTATTTTTTTTCTCTCTCTTTTTTGTTTTATATTATTTTGAGAAAAGAAAATTACAATTGGGTTGGAAGATGAGGAGAAGAATCTCCTTTCCCAACCAACTTGAAATAAGAATTATCTTGCAAATATTTGACAAATTCTTCTCTTGTTAATGGTTTATGATATATTCTTAATCTATGACCATTAACAAGGAAGGTGATTTTTTCTTCGTCAATGGTTTTGATTTTAGCCTCTCCATTATCAAAGACAATATCTATCTCATAAGGACCAAGCCAATGATTCTAAAATTTTCCTTGAAAATCTTTGAATTTAGAGTAAAAAAGAAGAGCCCAATCACCTAGCTTGAACCTTTAAGCTTTAATGAATTTGTCATGCCATATTGATCTTTGCTACTGGACTATGTTGGTTCTTTGGATAACATCTTGTCGAATCTCATCTAGCTCATTCAACTGTGTTAATGTTTATTTTTGAGCTTCAGATATATCGAGGCCCAATTTTGTTGCTTTCCTAGAGGTTTACACTTGGAACTCAATTGGAAGTAAAACTTGCTTCCCATAGAAAATATCATATGGATTATGTCTAGTTTTATTTCTCCATGTGGTATGATATGCCCACAGTGCCTCTAAAAGCCTTTTTGCCCAATCTCTTCTATGCAAATGCATAGTCTTGGTTAGAATTGCTTCAAGTACCTTATTGGTGGATTCCACTTGCACATTGGCTTGTGGATGGTATGGAGTAGACTTCCGATGTTTGATCTTGTATTACTCCATTATTTTTTGCACGAACTTGGATGTAAATTAAGTACCTTGATCTGTCACAATTTCTCTTGGGCCATCAAAATGAGTAAAAATATCCTCAAAAAGAAATGTAACTACAACATTTTCAGCTGCAAATGAAAGTTGTTTAGCTTCTACCCATTTTGTAACATAACTTGTGCAAACAAGTATATACCTTTTCTATTTAGATGGAGGATTATTTTGACTAACAAAATCTAGAGCCTATCTTTAAAAATGTTGTACAAGTACCTGTAGTTGTAGAGGCATCTCATCTGATGGAATAGAATTTCCCATTGTTTGGAAGCTATCACATCTCTTGACATATTCTTTGGCATCCTTGAAAATAGAAGGGATATAATATCCCAAAAGGAGGACTTTGTAAGAAATTATTCTGTTGGGCGTGGGATCCCTTAAGGGTAGTTTTGGGGCTAAGAGCCCAAATTTTGGTCCAACTTTGTAATTACAATGTAAAGACTCTGCATTTTGTGGGCGCGGAGCACGTAGTTGTTAAAGAGTCATAGGGTTGTCCGCCGTTATTTTGATAATGTAATGTCAGTTGTAGAAGATCTACCCATGGTCTGCAGACCATGGAATTGTATAAATAGAGTGAAGCTCTAAGTAGTCAAAGGCATCTAAGATAAGATAATGCAGATGTATGTGTGATAGTTCTAAAGTGTAAGTCTAACTTTTGAGTCATAGCGTACGTAGAGGCTTTGCAGCTAAGTGCGCAAAGGCCTAGTGTCGAGCCGTAAAAAGGGTCTTTTTCACCTCTAATTACCTCACATTAACTTATCAATCCAGAAACGATTTGTTATCTCAAAGAGTGTACTCAGTTTGAGGTGGTCATTTGTCAGAGTAATGCTAGTAGTATATTGCTCAAGAAAATACAAGAGTAAACATATACTTAAAAGAAAATCTACTTACAACAAAACATTTTAAAATTTCAATCATGCATTCAGAAGACTAAGTAATTTATTAGTCAAGGGTACAGTAACAATAACCCATCCCTCTGTAAATTGATGTAACTAAAGACAATCAAGGAATAGATCATTAACCTGGGAACTAGACAACAAATGTCAATGCTCACTACAGTTTCAGATCATTCAATGCAATGGCAATGCAAACAACAGGAAATGGAACAACAACTAGGAAATGGAACAACAACTAGAAAATGTAACAACAACTAATTCTTATAAACAACAACACTTTAATCTACAGGAATAGGTGCAGCAATTGTATCCTACAGAAATCAGAGAGCAATCCTTACTCTAAGAACAAATCAGACAGCAAATGGAAATAGAACGGCAACCAATTAGCAATGAAATATAGAGTAGTGCTTAAAACCAATTGTGAATGTACAGTAAACCGAAATAAATAACACACACATCACACCTTGATATTGAGAGAAATAGTAATCTAACTCTAATACCACAAGTATTAATCTTAGTTATAACGGATAACGATCGCAATTCATAATGGAACAACAATGTTAATTGAACAACAATCGTAATTAAGTATAAACCATAGATGAATACAATAATACCAACTTAAGAATATTACAGCCTGGTTACTCTATAATTGAACAACAATAGCATTCTGTAAAGAACAGTAATGTTACATCAATGATTTAAAGGAACAACAATGCGTTATAAAGTCAGAATAAACAATACGATATTCCTGTTACAAAGAGCAATACTATAAATATAACAGAGCTGTGATATAAAATAACAAAACACATCAGATTACTGAACAAAGCTGATAATGAAAACCACACACGAACTAAAGATAATGATACAGGAGCAAGTGTTCCACCAGGGCCAGGCCCTTAGCCTCCAGGGATACACCACTTGAGATTATTCCAGGATCAAAGATGGAACAACAACCAGATTTATATTAAAGCATTCAAACAAAGTTACAGTGGATCACTTCTCAACGAGAGTCGATGATCAAAGTTTTAAATAGAATGAGAAATTACATAAGAGTAACAAAAATTGTCCCCAAGGCTAGCAGTGCTGCCCCTTTTTATAACAGATGGAGTGGAGATATCAATGATGCAAAAATAGTTAAGATTGCGATCCCTGAGGATCAGAGGATCTTGAGAGATTCGCCAAACTGTTAATTCCAGTTATCCCTTTATTCTCTTGCGCCGATTCGATATCTCCTTTTCCTTTCCTTGGCTGATATGCTTCAGTTTGGGTCACCTTATCTGCATATGGTTTCCTGCCACAGGGAAAACAGTTAACTCTACTCTGTCTTTTTCCTTGGGATGGCAATCTTTCATTTTTCCCTTTTTCTGCATAAGAAAATGGCGATTATTAGTTATTCTGCGTTACATACAAATCTCATCGATTTTGTCATAATTTCTTCTTATTTACCTAGTTCATGATGCAAAGGGATTATGAGTTTTTAAAGAAAAGATGACAAAATAATCAATAAAACATACCTTCTTCATTACTCCACACACCCCCCTGCTTACTCTTTTTCATGCCCTCATGAAAACATTGTAGTTGACATGTAAGGCAGTGAGAGAGTAAGTTGGAGACGGGATCTCATGTGGTGGTCTACAGCCATGATGCCTAACTAGGTGTTCAAAAAGATGGCCTGTCTGGCCCTCAGGCATCTCATACAGGGCTTGGTACCCAGGTGCAGGGTGCCAAATAATCAGACTCCTGAACCTATATCCTAACCAAGATGGCCCTGCCCTCAAGATAAGTTCACCATAGAGGCTCAAGCAATCAGTGGCTAACTTAAAGTTTTCATAATTAAATGGTTCCTTGAGTTGGATATTCGGATTAGAGGTCTGGTATCGAAATTTAGCAGCTGCAATGGCATGGTCCTTAATGGTAAAGAATTATTCTATCCCTTGCCGATCGATTGTCGTATGAATGGGTCATAATGCTTCAATCACGCCTGAAGTCCTCATGAGACTCCTGTGTTTATTCCATAACTATAATGGATCTCTAGGCTCAGCTCTTACACATAAGTCTAATCCATTTTCTTGTCTTTGGAAGGCATTATAGGCTTTAAGCCATTTGATTTGATTAACCCAAAATGAAACAAATGCCTGCAGTTGGATATCCCCAACGAAAGGGCCAGGGTTCTGCTTTGTCTCTTGATCTAACACAAGGTTATGCAGATAGAATTCACACAATAATCTTTGAACCTTTACTCCATAGTGCTTACAAAAATTTATGAAATCATCAATAGTATTAATTTGTATAGGGGCTCCTACTTTGACAGCCTTAATTTTCAATTGCAAATATCATTCCATTAAAAGCAAGGCATAATTCTTAGCAGGGGCTCTACATGCTAGGATGTCAGTGTACAAAGAGCATAAGGTATCCATCTGCTTAATAACTACATCTAACCTATGAGTTACCTTTGCAACTTTCTCTTCTTCCTTCTGCCATCCTTCAAAAGCTTGGCTTTCAGATAGATTGACATTCCTTAGCTGTTGTTGTAATTCTTCATACTTTTCTCGAGAAACTGTTTGTTCTGTGAGTTTTTCTACTGCTTGCTGAGCTTGCATCAAACCCTCTTATAGGGTTACTGTCCTCGGATCACTATCCCACATAGTAGTGGCAAGTGGAAGATTTACTTGAATCTTCTTATTGCGTCGCCTCGTGTTTATAGTCTACATTCCTTCAGAGGACTGTGCCTCTATCTGAACTTCTTTGTCACAGGCCGATATATCATCTGTTTGCACTTCAACATGAGAAACATTTGAATGCTGTTCCTTTTGCTTTTGAACAACAGTCTACACTTCAATAGTGTTTTGAATGAAAGACTGTTCTGCAACAGTGTTTTGAACAACAGACTGTTCTTTGTCAGGGTTTTGAATAGCAGGCAGGACATGGGTCCTTTGAACCTTTTTCTTGGGGGGTCTCACCAGAGTGGTTGCATGTCTTACCCCTGAAGTCCTTTTTGATCTCTTTCTCATTTTCAAAACCCTGATTTGTTGTTGAAGTCGTGCTATCACATTCAACAATCTTTGTTGTTCTTTTCATAGTCTTCTAATTTCTTCTGTTTCCTTAGAAAGAACAGTTGTTTGTTTAGTCAGGCTTGGGCTGTCACCTTGGCCAATTCCCTGGTTTTCTTCTTGGGGTGCTCCTTCGCTGTTTTTTTCAGGTTTCTCTGGAGTAAAAACCCTAGCTGATTCTGTTATTTCCTGAGTGACTTCTTTTTCCACCCCTTCTTCTTCTTGGAATTCTTTCGGTGTAGTCTGGCTGGGAACAGATTGTTCCTCCTCTATATCACTTTTCTCTCCTGTCATACCTTCATCATGAACAGGATGATTCTCTTCTTCGACTTCCTTGTCGCGTAATTCTTTCTGTCATTCTTGTCTTGAGCAGAATGCTCTTTTGGTTCCTCTTCAATATGGAGGCCTAACAGGCTGAGAGGTTGGGCATATTCACCCATATTGGCCAGAATTTTGGCCAATTCATCCTCTTGCAATGGATTTTGCAATGGGCTATCCTTGCATTGCTCTGTTTCTACCTCCTCCTGCCTAGGCTGCTCGGCCTCTTCCTTGATTTCTACTCCCTCGTTTCTTTCCAATCCTTTCTCATTCTCTTCTCCTTCCAATTGCGAGGGTTGCTCATCCCCTGAATCGTCTATCTCCACTGGTTGGCTAGTATCCCCTTGGGAATTTTCCAGCCTCCCTCTAATCCGTGCCAATCTGACTGATTTCCTCCGTTTCAATGGTCTATCTGGTGTACTGGTTGCATGCTTACGTTTTGGGGCCGGCATAGTCAGTCCCCCTTCTATCATGGCAATTAGCTCTTCCCAACTGCTTTGTTGCTGAGCAAGACTGTGGCTAACTATTAGCTGTATCAGCCCATGGTGACTTACTACCGATTCTACATGTTGTGATTTCCTCATACTTTGGGCGACATCATGAAGTAATGAATTTAAAAATGCAGGTAAGTTCACAGAGCATTTCTCTTTTAATACAGCTAAGAGTTTAAGGTGTCGTGGTCTTACCATGTCTTTCCTGCCTTCACAGGTGATGTAGCTCTGGATGATCTTCACTAATTCTGCCCACGGCTCGCCCAATGTTGCTGGTAGGACTCCCTTTCCTCTGACTTTTAGGCTCTGGCCTTCATCTTGGAAGATCTTCATGATCTTACGCAATCTCTCCTTCTTTAGAGTCCACACAGGTCCAGTGGTTGGCAGTCCTGAGACCTCTACAATTATGTCAACGGTGACTGCTATGTGTCTCCCTCTTACTATGGAGTGATATTCTTGCAAGTTATGCAAGAATTCTATTGCTACGATCTCATTGGATTCCTGTAAACGATTAAGATAAACTAGCCATCCTGCCCTTGCCAGGATTTCCTGTGCAGCATCAGAAACTATCAATACCTGTGGTTCTCCCTGAATTGATCTTCCTCCCATGCTTTAGCTCACTGTAAAAATGTAGAGACGACAATGGAAAAGCAGGCTGTTCAAACTGTTAGAAATACAGAGGAAATAACAAAACAACAGGGTTCATTCAAATCCTGGGTAACTTACTAATTGCTACAGAGCATAATACGGAAATGGCTTAAAAACGACAAGTCATGCGGATTGAAAACAATATACCGTTGAGCCTTGCTATTCCCAAGTAAAAGTTTTCCGAATAATAGTCTGACATGTATGCCAGCAAATTATGAGGTCAGCCTCCCCCCTACAATGTGATAGGCCATCCTCGGCCGTCAAATGAGGGAGCGGCGTTGTTATAGACATTTTTGTGCCTCGCATCATGGAGCATGGAATGTCAATAATTACAGGGATCCTCAGTCCCTAAACATGTTGTTCTTACCCCTAAAAGAACAAGGTCATCAAACAACAGCACTTCCAATCAGTTCTCCACCTGAAAACACTTCAAAACAGGCTTATTTTGGATCATGTCAGCTACTTAACTGAGCTTCTGCGCTGTAATGCAACTGTCCCACTCTGTACCTGCGCTGGAAGTCAAGAGTAATGAAGGCTACCTGCGCTGGGCGAGATTGGCCAAGTGGCACAGTCATCCTGCAAGGTGTCAACTGCCCAGGAAGCTTCCAAACTGACACTTGGTTCATAAGATTCGCCCTATGATGAGTAAGAGGTACTTGATCACCATGTGTAACCAAGGATCTCCAAGTGGACTCAAGAACTGAAGATTAACTGAAGAGGGAGAGGACACAAGGCAGCTTCATGTCAGTCTCAAGCTGACTCATCCTCTCTTCTTCTATCCTATATATAGAGCTCTTCTATGAGGTCTAAGGAGGCTGGAATTTTGTGTAAAGCAAGGAGGTGCTGTTGGATTACAGTTAGAGCTATTGGGTGATTGTTTCACTAGAGGTGAAGAGGAGAGTTCTTGCTGCTGGGGAGGTGCTGCTGGATTGGAGCCATCATTGGTTGTAACCTTCTCAGAACCCTGTTACTTCTATCAATAAAGTTTTGCATGTTCTCCTATATACTTGTATTGCATTGATGTATTGTATTTACATGTATATTTGATTCACTCTAATCCATGCATCAGTTATGAGTACTTGTATCTTGTAGTTTCCTCTCTCGTTTTGTGCAGGGCTTGTGTGTAGCTGGACCGGCAAAGAGAGCAAGGAGCTGGGAACAAGAGACAAAGAGAGAGGATCAAGATCGACTAAGCGAAGGATACCAGGTTGGTTGATCATTTCTTCCCCCTCTCTGTACTTTCATAAAGGAAAACATCAAAGCTTTACTTTCAGTTGTTGCTAAAGACTGTCACCTTTAGAGTAGGGATAGGGTCATCCGCATCGGATACTTTTCCCCACAACAAACTGGCGACTCCGCTGGGGAGCCTAGTATCTTGTTGGTGTTTGTAGTATTTTGCTATTCATTTCTTGAAGAAAAGAGTACCGAATCGAAAAGCTTTTGACTATATCAAAAGCGAAGTAGAGGGACTGCTACTCTTGCTCATTTGCTGAGCAAATTCAAGATTTGAAGAGCTTATCTACA
The DNA here is from genome assembly GCA_031772625.1 of Pinus tabuliformis. Taxonomy (NCBI): domain Eukaryota; kingdom Viridiplantae; phylum Streptophyta; class Pinopsida; order Pinales; family Pinaceae; genus Pinus; species Pinus tabuliformis. The sequence continues at coordinate 509,393,841 of CM062816.1, read as the reverse complement.
AAAGACTCTTTACTCTTTGTGATAGATCTTCATCCTCTTGATCATACCTTAGCCTGTACTTGACCTATAGCTTTTTATTTCATCAAAAACAATGCATTTTTGAGCTTTTTATGACCCGGAAAACTTTGTAGACGAAACTCTCGTGAGTCAGTGCAGGCTGTACACAGGCAGCCTGCATTACAGCGCAGGTACTCCCTTCGGGAACTGCGCTGAGAGTGGAATTGGCAGACTAGAACCTGCGCTGGTCCAGTTAGCCCTTGTCTTGCTCAGTCTTCCTATTGTGTCTTGGCCCTGTTTGCACTTGTTTTTGGCTGATTGCTTGCTGGTTATTGTACTTGCTGTAAGCCACTTCTCCTTGACATTATTCCGCCTCAGTTGTGTGATGAAACTGTGAATGTTCTTTCAGTATTTCTTGTTGCAGTTACAGTTTCCCATTGTGAAAAGCGAACCAGTATAGCTGTGACCTCTTAGATCCTGAACTGTAAAAGTGTCTTTGTGATCTTAAGAGCTAGTTTTATTACTGTTCATAGCTGTTTGAGTTTGTTCGATTTGCATTTCATGGTTTGAATCTATACATTTCCTGTGTTTTTAAACAAGTCTATCATAAGGTGTCTTTTTGATTGTGGACAAGCTTGTTTATTTCTACTTGAAATTAGATTCAAAATCATACAACAGTTTCCTTTTTGTCTAGCATCAACATTAAGGATAACGAAAAGAAATACATGCATTGTGCATTTTGCATTTGACTGTATGCTTGACGATTTAGGAAGATGTGCATTTTAGTGTGTGTTCTTTGATCTGTGGAAAAAGTTGTGTCCTTCTTTTCCCTCAAGTAGATTAAGGTTTTCAAAGTTGAAAGATTGAAAAGATTTGCTTCTCATTCTTAGATTGCATATAGGAAGTTGTATATATACATCTCGTGGCGAACCTGAAAGGCAAACTGTTAAGAAAGATCAACATTAAAATAAACTCAATTTACATAACAACGCTTTGGAATTTAACGCAAACATCTAGAGGTCTAGGTAGAGACGTGTTCCGGCGTCGTTAAACATAGTGACTGTCGATCTCTACGAAGGTGGGTGATTCCTCCTGAGAGTCGGTGGCACTAACACGGACTTGAGCTCCCGCGTACCGTCGCGTATATTGGGAGACCCCTATAGGTTTTTATCCTTTATCCTTAGGAAACCGTGTCGGCCGCCCTACTGATCGCGATGCAGTGAACAAAGCATTCACGAAGATCGACCACCCGTACCGTAAAACGTATTCTGTGGTTTCGAGAAAGGTTTGGCACACCCTCTGCCTAGATCTCCAGAGCAGTTTCTTTTGGCCTTTTTCAAACTCTATAACTGAAAAAGTCCAACCGAGCATTTGTCACTTCGGGCTCGTTAATACATCGAAGGCGACTAGAGTCATCTTTAGCTTTTTCTCGACTCTTAAAACATGAAAAAGCAAGTTTGTGTCTAAAAGCGTCGTTAATAAAATTTATTTTAAAGCGGAACATAATCACCTGTTATTCCCACGTTGATCTTTCAGTTGAAAAGTATGGAGCCCACCAACCAAGGAAGTAACCTTCGCGGAAGTCCAAATCCCTTCTCCTCTTGGGGAGATGTTGGTGCGCCTCATATGGCTACATTGTCGCTTCCAGGATTGACAATCGGCCTCCCTGTATGGCTCTTTTCAACTAATGTAGTCCAGATCGCCACTAAGCCTGAGCATTCGAATCAACAGTCAGAACAATCTAGAACTACCCACTAGCCTTCCACTTCTTACGATACTTCCTCTGATCCTTCGTCTTCGCAAGGTAAAGTTGGCAAAAGTCAGCCTCCCAAGGAGAAGAAGGAAAAGAAGAAGAGAGAAAAGAAGCAGAAGGAGCCTCCGGCGAAGGCGACTGGGGGCAAGCAGAAGAAAGCTGACAAAAAACCACACACTGCACCGACCGGGCCTAAATCGCCATGTGTCATTTGCAAAGGGATCCATTTCCATCGTGATTGTCCTTGTATTCCCCGGATACTAAGGGACTGGTCCCCAAGGTTGCACAATCCGGTAGCATCAACCTCTGGTTGTCATGTTGATTGCATTCCGTCAACTAGCGAGAGTGAAGGACGAAGAAGGGGACCAAGATCACCCTGTCTATTGTGTGAAGGTCATCATGCCATCCACAAATGTCCATTCTTAGATGAGGCCAAGAGAGTTTTGGAAGATCGCCCGGTGTCACCGGTGCGACTTCCACCTGGATATCAAAAACTCGCACCTAATCCCTCGATAGTTGAAAATCCGGTTGAACCACTCAAGTGGTCAGCTGAAGTGTCGGTCATTGAGAATGAACCTACTGAATCTAGACTAGACGAAAGTCTAAAGGTCGATACGGCAGTTGGCCCGGTTCTTCCTTCAGAGGTTCTATCGTCCAATGACCCCGTCATTGAAGACCCGTCTTCAAATGACACCGTCGCCGAAGAGTCGTCTTCATGCGACACCCTCACTGATGAGAACAAGGATGACACCATCCAGGTTCTTTTCATCAGCACCGACTCCGATGAGCATCAGGGCAATGCGCCCATTCCTTTATCGCAGGAAGGAACATCATCAGAGTCATATCCGGCCGTATATTCGGTCCCACCGCCAAGCAACCTGGTTGTATCCTTTGATTGGAATCAACTAGGCAGACCCCGGTTACCAGCCAGTGTACCATTCAGAATCATTGTCCAGATCTATAGAATGATTATGGCTGGTACTATCATTGATGAAGGGGCGTCTGTGAGTATCCTTTCCTCTGTTGCTTGGAAAGCACTGGGTTCCCCGGCGCTTTTACCTGAGTTGAGAAATCTCTCAGGTTTTGATAAAGGAACCAGTCGACCATTAGGGATCCTCCCCGATGTACCTGTTACATTGAAGGGGAAGACCGTCAGGATGAACGTGTTGGTAGTTCAAGGACCCTTGGATTATAACCTACTCCTTGGACGCGACTATATTTATTGCATGGGAGCGATAGTCTCCTCACTCTTTAGAGTAATGTGTTTTCCACATGAAGGAAGGGTGGTCAAGCTCGTAGACCAACTTTCATTTCCGGGATCTCGCATCGCAAATAGTCAAATACCAATCCTAAATGGTCTGTTCACTCAAGATTCGCCTCCGCCCCCGGTCCTCCTTCCCGATGAGCGCGAGTGATTCGGAAAGAAAGACTAGGACCCAGGGGGCATGCACCCTGGTCTGCTTCGGGCAGAAGAAACTCCGGGTATAAGACAGAATTTCTGCAGGAGAACATGACTAGTCCGTACCCCGTCCGTAGGAAGTGGGGTTGTTCTGGAAAAATGATCTTTTGTTAAAGTTATGTGTTTGGGAATCATTCACCTTTGTCTAAAAAAGTGGGCAATGCCCGAGTAGGAATTCCCTTATTACAACAAGTAGTCACCATCTTTAAATTCAAGCCTCGCCCATTGAAACATGTGTTTTGAAGGATAAGCAGGGGCAGTCTATTAAGAAGGAGACCGTATTGTTGTGACAGAGGGTAACCATCTTAGGACAACCCAATGATAGGCACCGCCGAAGAAAGAGATTGATCTGCGGCAGCAAATCGAACCGTCTTTGGAATAATAAGAAAGAGGCAAGCCTCCCTCAATAATACCAATGTTTTATCTTTGAGTAGTGTTCTTCTATTGTCATAAATAGCTGTTTGTTAAAAGTGGGCCGACGGGAAGCCTGAGTACTGCGTAAGACCCCTTAAAATAACGAGAAGACAAGTATCGTTAGCATTAGATTAGCAAGATGACAAATAAATGTGAACACCCAAAGAAAAGCAGAAGTAGGGGAGAGGAGGGGCAGCCTCGAAATTCTATCCTATACCTGGGGGCATGCAAACTTTCTGGAGTGCAAGCTAGGGGCGGTTATTTATCTGGTTTTAAGATTAGCCGTTTCCAAACTTGCATGAAAGAAAGCCTGTGGGGCAAAAGTAAAATTTGCCAAAAGTGAGCACAGCTGTGGTAAGGCATAAGCTCTATAAAAATTGGTCCTTCCGAGAGGCGTTCTTCATATGACTGGTATATCGAGCAGTTTTAGCATATAGTTCATGCTCGTTAAAAAATAAACGCAAATCCGAGCAGTTTTAGGACTGAATTTATGCTCGTTAAAAAATAGAAAAGTGTGAGCAAAAGTTTCCCTCAGAGTTCAAGCTCATGGAAAAAATGAACCGGTAAATAACCTTTTGAGATCATAAATTCATCAGCCATAAGAACCTTGATCGTGTTTTCATCCATCACCTCCACTGTTCATTTGGCCGATCATTCACTTCCATTTGTGTGTTTACCTCTTTTGAGAAACAGCTGCGAAGAGTGATTTCACCTAGCCATCCTTGTGACACTGCCGTGATTGGAAAATTCCAACCTGTACCTGGAATCGGTAGCTATCCCTGTTTATCACTCGTTCCTCAAAAGACGAGTCTTCTTTCAGCTCTTTTCACTAACTCGTAAAATATGAAAAGTTTGCCGAGTTTTGGCCTTCCAGCTCGTTAAATGACCGGAACGCTATCCCTCCTCTAAATTTTAATCTTTTTGGACCTGAGGGATTATTGCACAAAAGGATCGAGCGCTTGTCTTGTTCGGCTCGTTAAAAGTACCGAACAGCCATCCCTTCTGTATTGTTTTATACTTTTTCGGACTTAAGGGATTTGCTGACGAAAAAGGAATCATGGAGTTAACTTTCTGTACCTTTTCAGACTCTCTAAAAATGAAAAGGACCGAGTTTTCTTTGTCGTTAGACTCGTTAAAATGATTAAATAGCGACAAACTTGTCTTTAGACGAGAACGAGTTTCCTTATCGCTAGGCTCGTTAAATCATAGCGATGGGCTTGCCCGAAGGGCAGGTTATAGAACAAGCATATGTTATCCTCCTCAAGCTTGACAAAAATAAAGAGGTACTGGTCAGAAATGACTGGGGAAAAATTGGGAGAACATTCAAAGTTTAATGGTAGCAAGTCACTCTTGAACATGACACTTTTCCTCCGTATCACATCGGGTTGGGTTGTTTCATTCACCGGTCTCATCACCATGGTCCTCGCCAAACCATCCACATTTGGGGTAATGCTACCGATCCATCGCATCAGTGTCGTTATATGTTCAAGAGGGGTCATTCTGAAAGTGTCAACTATGTCCCATCCACTGCCATACATTATCCTTCATCCATTCATGACCGCCACCCTGAATCATATGTCACAGTTTGTTTTCACCTCCACTAAAGTCATTAGCTCCGTTCCGTGTCATTGATGTGGGATTCATTAAGGCCCTCCTTTGACGGATCGCTTCTTGTCGACTTCAGCTCATTATCCAAGAAGTTGATCTAGGAACACCCCCATCAGTACTTTGAAGCTTGCATGCCTCAATGGCAAGTTTCTCACTTCCGGCGACAGGTATACATCGATGACCTTCGACCAGAAGATTTTGCGTGGCGTTCGACGCCAAGTCCTTAATTCACGCCACGTGAATTGTACTGCAGTACCTTGAGGGTCATCGTCATTATTGGTGATTCCTCTCGCGCTTGTTAACGGTTTTCATTATTGACCGGTAATCAAGCGATGTCTTTCCATGTTCGACTTCAGCGCAATTCTCACATGGATCGACTTGTACTTAGAGTGAAGATCGAACGAGTTTGAAGACCCCGGATCTAGTTTCATCCATCCGGGCTGCGATATATATTCAGGAAATATAAAAGCATTTGCCATGTACATCATTGCAGCAGATGATCATCCTACTCAAAGGATGATAATTTCAGCAGAAAATTATCAGTCTATCTTCAGACGATCGTCTGTCATATGTACCAAAATGTATTTATAAAAAGCTGAGCATGGGAATGCCCGCCTCAGCTAGATCATGAGAATAATGACGAATGAAAAATAATGTATTGTATTGTATTGTATTACAGGGCACTCTCCTCAGCACTGGAACGAACTTCGGATCCTCTAGATAAAGCATTTCACCCGATAAACGGCCTCATACTTTAGGGGGCAACTGTTATAGACATTTTTGTGCCTCGCATCATGGAGCATGGAATGTCAATAATTACAGGGATCCTCAGTCCCTAAACATGTTGTTCTTACCCCTAAAAGAACAAGGTCATCAAACAACAACACTTCCAATCAGTTCTCCACCTGAAAACACTTCAAAACAGGCTTATTTTGGATCATGTCAGCTGCTTAACTGAGCTTCTGCGCTGTAATGCAACTGTCCCACTCTGTACCTGCGCTGGAAGTCAAGAGCAATGAAGGCTACCTGCGCTGGGCGAGATTGGCCAAGTGGCACAGTCATCCTGCAAGGTGTCAACTGCCCAGGAAGCTTCCAAACTGACACTTGGTTCATAAGATTCGCCCTATGATGAGTAAGAGGTACTTGATCACCATGTGTAACCAAGGATCTCCAAGTGGACTCAAGAACTGAAGATTAACTGAAGAGGGAGAGGACACAAGGCAGCTTCATGTCAGTCTCAAGCTGACTCATCCTCTCTTCTTCTATCCTATATATAGAGCTCTTCTATGAGGTCTAAGGAGGCTGGAATTTTGTGTAAAGCAAGGAGGTGCTGTTGGATTACAGTTGGAGCTATTGGGTGATTGTTTTACTAGAGGTGAAGAGGAGAGTTCTTGCTGCTGGGGAGGTGCTGCTGGATTGGAGCCATCATTGGTTGTAACCTTCTCAGAACCCTGTTACTTCTATCAATAAAGTTTTGCATGTTCTCCTATATACTTGTATTGCATTGATGTATTGTATTTACATGTATATTTGATTCACTCTAATCCATGCATCAGTTATGAGTACTTGTATCTTGTAGTTTCCTCTCTCGTTTTGTGCAGGGCTTGTGTGTAGCTGGACCGGCAAAGAGAGCAAGGAGCTGGGAACAAGAGACAAAGAGAGAGGATCAAGATCGACTAAGCGAAGGATACCAGGTTGGTTGATCATTTCTTCCCCCTCTCTGTACTTTCATAAAGGAAAACATCAAAGCTTTACTTTCAGTTGTTGCTAAAGACTGTCACCTTTAGAGTAGGGATAGGGTCATCCGCATCGGATACTTTTCCCCACAACAGGCGTGCCGATTTGCCATAGTACAGAGTCATAAAGGAACAACGTATGTCGAAATGCCATGTTTTACAAAAGGAGAAGATTGCTGAAATCGAGGTATATAGTAGGATCACTTAACAAATAAGAGAATGCTATGATATGATGCGAGGCTGGGAGGATAGGATAGCTGACGTGCACAAAAAGTTTGATGCGGTCATTATCAACTTTTTCCGTCATGATTGGCTATAATAGATTTTCATGTGTTTAATGGTTCAGGGAAATAATATACATAATATTGTGTGACATATTACAAAGGTATAAGACAAAAAAAGGGTGTTAATGATTACTATTGGTGTATAAGGAATGTGACTTCAATACCATTAACAGAGCTCTGCTATCGACAGGTGTCCATAACCTTGACAGAGTTGTTTGTTTCACCCATGGAACCATGATCCTTTGTGTATGCTTAGGAAGTGTTGTACAATGTCAAAATGGAGGCCATTATGCTGGCTTGGTAACCAGTTAAACCATAATTCCATTCACCAAGAAGGAGTGAAAGGTGCGCAGGCCGGCTCGTAATGAGACCTCCTGTTCCGAAGACTCTTTATTTTTTCCGTTGTGCCTCTTGGATCATATCCCTAGTGTGGTAGCCATAGTGGGAATGCCACTTCACTTTATTCCTTATGATCATGGTAGGCTGGCTCTTGATGAGACCCCCTATCCTGCATTTGACAACCCATAAGTTATATAATCATTTCTTTCTCTTTTTTTTTTTTTTCTTTTTTCTTTTTATAAAGTACTTTCCTATGAATACACAAAGGGTGGTTCAACACTCCTTAAGAGTAGGAATGGTGGAAGAAGTCTTAACATCTCAATAGAAAAATATACCCTTTGTTCTTATTCCTTAATAATGATGAAAGAATATTATGGGAATTTTTAAAAAAGAACCACCATGATAAAGATAAGAAATCATATCAATATTAGTAGGATAATGACAGCAAAAGTGATGGATAGTTGTGTCCTTTCCTCTTTCCTCTTATCAATTCAAAGCAATTTCCTCTAAAAATAGTGATTTTCATATGATTTAATGATTTCGGTATGCTCTAGTTTTGTATCCATTGCATAAGTGTATAGCTGTGCTCTAGAAAGACTCGAAATTATCATATATTGAGAAGAACGATAGCTATCCTTTAATTGGAACAGCAAGGAGAACAAGCATCAATAAAAGGAATACGAGAATGTTGTTATTTCAAGAAGGAAGAGAAAAAAGTACAAGTGTTGTTCCTTTGGAAAAGGAACAACAGAAAATGCCATTGCCGTTCCTTTGGAGAAGGAACAAAAAAAAACGCAAGTGCTGTTCCTTTGGAAAAGGAACAACAAAAGAAAAAAGTGTCGTTCCTTTGGAAAAGGAACAACAAAAACCAAAAGTGTTGTTCCTTTAGAAAAGGAACAACAAAAACCAAAAGTGTTGTTCCTTTGGAAAATGAACAACAAAAAAATGCAAATGTTGTTCCTTTGGAAAAGGAACAACAAAAACCAAAAGTGTTGTTCCTTTGGAAAAGGAATAGCAAAAACCAAAAGTGTTGTTCCTTTGGAAAAGGAACAGCAAAGTGAAAAAGGAACAGCTAATACAAAAAGTGTTGTTCCTTCAGAAGAGGAACAACAAAACGAAAGTGTTGTTCCTTTGGAAAAGGAACAGCAGAAAAACAAAAGTGCACACAAATGCTATCCCTTTGGAAAAGGACCAGCAAAAACAACAGTGTTGTCCCTTTTGAAAAAGGAACAACAGAAATACAAGCTGAAAGAAAGGAATCAACAAGATAGTGAAGGTGTTGTTCCTTCTAAAAGGAACAACAAAAACAATAGAATTGTTGATTCTTCGAAAAGGAACAGAAAAGTGCAAAAAATATGTACAGAGAATAATTTATGCTAACAAAGAAAAAGAATTATGTACAAAATGTAAAAACAGTTAAATCACTTTAATGAACCAGAGGTGAGGAAGATTTCTCTTCCTCCACCAAAATTTGCATGTCAGAATCTTCGCAGAGTTGCTGGTAGAAGGATTCCCGAGTAAGTGGTTTGCGGTATAGTCGAACTCGATGGCTGTTTGCCTTGAAGGTATGTCCAGATCCGTCAATAGTGACTAGAGTAAGGGTGCCATTATCATGTACCTTCTGGATTTCATATGGCCCCAGCCAGCGAGTCTGAAGCTTCCCGAGAAAATCTTGAAACCTGGAATCGTATAAGAGCACCCAATCTCCCTTGCGGAAGACTTTATTTTTAATGAGAGCATCATGCCATTTAGCTCACTGCTGTTGGATCAATGCAGTGTGTTGGAGGGAAGAGAGCCTAATTTCATCTAGCTCATTGATCTGCTGTAATCTATTAATCTGTGCCTCGTTTAGATCTAGGCCGATTTCTTGTGTTGTTCGTAGTGTTTGGATTTTGAATTCTATGGGAAAAATGGGTTGCTTTCCAAACACCAATTGGTATGGTGAATAGCCAGTAGTGCTTCTCCATGTTGTTCTGTAGGCCCACAAGGCTTCTGGTAGTCTTGCAGCCCAATCGCGTCTATGTGATGCAATGGTTTTTGTTAAGATTGCTTCTATTATTTTATTGCTACTTTCTACTTGACCGTTTTCCTGTGGGTGGTATGGAGTAGTAATTTTATGCTGGATATGATAGTTTTTTAGTGTTGCGGCAATATTGTTACCAAAAAATTGTGGTCCACCATCTGTAGTTATCTCTCTTGAAAGCCCATATCGCACAAATATATGGAACAGGAACTGTATGATAGAATCCTATGTACCTCTCGGCAATGCCTCTACTTCAACCCATTTGGTGACATATTTTGTTGCCACCGGAATATATGTTGTCTGGTTCGAGGATGGGTTAATTGGACCAAAAAAATCGAGTGCCCATCTCTTGAATGGTTCAATAACCAGCTGTGGATTCAGGGGCATTTCATCAGACTGACTAGGGCCTCCTGCTCTTTGGCAACTATCACAAGCTTGAACGAACTTCTTTGCATCTTGAAGATCGTAGGACAATAATACCCTGTTTGGAGCACCTTATGTCTAGTTCTCCGATCGGCAAAGTGTCCGCCACATGGTCTGTCCTGACAAGCTTTCAAAATGTCAAAAATTTCATCCTCCCGGACACATCTCCTAATGTGCATATATGCTCCTGTATGGAATAGGTAGCCCCCAATCCAGGAAAATCGAGCACTTCACTGGACAATCTGTTTTCGTTCATTGGGGGCAGATGTTTTGGTAATTTTCCTACTGCTAAGTAATTTCAACATCAACATACCAGGGTTTTTTAACAGTGACAGCGGACAAATGCTCATCTGGAAATTGATCTTCAACTGCTGCTACATCCACCGGTTTGGGCATCCATGAGAGAAAGTTAGCTACAGGATTTTCTTTTCCAGGGTGGTCTTTGATTGTGATATCAAATTTCTGCAATAAAATCATCCATCTAGTTATTCTACCATTTGTGATCGGTTTTTTTGCTAAATACTTTATGGCAGAGTGATCTGTATACAAAATAATAGGATATCCAGTAATGTAATGCCTAAACTTATTGAAAGCATGTATTACATCTAGAAATTCCTTTTCAGTAACGGTATAATTCAATTCAGCAGGGGATAAATTCTTACTAATATAATAAATTTCATATAGTTTTTTATCTTCTTCCTGCCCAAGGACTACTCCAATAGCTATATCTAAGGCATCTAATGAAATTTGAAATGGCAGGTCCCAATTTGGTCCTCTAAGGATTGGGGCTGTTGACACAAGCCTCTTCAGATCCTGGAAAGCACGGTCACATTTTTCTGTCCACAGAAATTCAACATTACCTGTCAATGCATATAGAGGTGCAACAATATGCGAGAAATGTTCTATAAATCTTCTATAGTAACCAAAAAATCCAAGAAAACTGCATACCTCTGTTTGAGTGGTGGGAGTGGGAATTAGTAAAATTATTTGAATTTTGACTGGGTCTTCCTGTATGCCAGCTGTTGAGATATAATGGCCTAGAATAAGTCCTTTAGTCATCATCATATAACATTTTTCATGGCTCAAACAGAGCCTAGTGGCCATGCAGCGCTGGAGAACTTTTTCCAGTGTGTCCAATGCTGGATCAAAATCGTTGACGTATGGTGTAAAATCATCCATGTATACTTCGAGTCCTTCATTTATTAAATCTGAAAAGATGCTGAGGATAGCCCTTTGAAATGTGGCAGGAGCATTGCATAAGCCAAAAGGTAAGACTCTATAGGCAAATGTTCCCCAAGGACAAGTAAAAGTGGTTTTGTCTTGGTCTTTAGGGGAAATCTGAATCTGATTGTATCCACTGAAGCCATCTAAGAAAGAAAAGGATTTCTTTCCTACCAGAGTGTCTAATACTTGGTCAATGAATAGAAGGGGAAAGTGGTCTTTTTGTGTTGCTTTAATTAGTTCTCTATAATCTACACAAATTCTCCACTTCCCATTCTTCTCTGGTACCACGACAAGTGGAGAGACCCATTTTCCATCAGAGATGGGATAGATGAAGTTCATGTTTAAAAGTTTTTGAAGTTCAGCTTTTATAATGTCTTTTAGGTGAGGATTAAGTCTCCTTTGTGGTTGGCGAATAGGTCTCACATCTTTTTCTATGTAAATGTGGTGTGTACATAACTGAGGATCAATTCCTTTCATATCAGGATAGTCCCATGCAAATTCTTCTTTGTATTTCTTCAATAGTGGGATGAGCTTCTCTTCTTGTTCGGGATTCAGGTTGGAATTAATGTTTAAAGTCTTTCCTGGGTCAATTTCTACAATTTTACTATTTGAGACAGAGGTAGTAGGTATTGTTTGATCATGCGTATCTTTAAGAGGATCTTCTTCTAATTCATTATCAAATGCTGCTTCTATCATGTGACATTGTATGCGGGATCTGTTTTCAGTTTGGATAATAAAATTGTTAATGACATCATCTTTTGTTTGGTCTTTGAAATCGAGGGCCTCCTCTATGGTTAATCGAGATCTAATATTTTCGGTAAGGTATGATACAGGATGCTTGTTAGTTTTTATTATTGCTTGTTTTGAGCCCAAATTGAGAAAATTCATCACTAGAAGCCAGGATTAGGCCCCTACTTTCCCTCCAAGCCATTTGAACCATTGTACTCCTTTTCCTCCACACCTATCTCCCCTACCAAAGAACCAAGAAAGATTAGCATTTACATTTTTCAAGCAAAAAGATAAAAAGGAAAAAGTTATTTTATGTTTATTTGTACAAAGAGGTAGCACTCTCTAGATTAGATTCCATGCTTAGTTAGTTTAAATCATCACATGTGATAAATAGGGTTAAGTTAGGTTTCTTTTACATTTAGTTCATGATCTTTATGCAATTAGAATATGTTTCTTTCCTTGTATTTTATTTCTTGCAATAGGTTAGGGTTTCCATTTTAGTTCATTTTCTGAAATTAGTTTAGGGTTTGATTTCAGTACATGCACTCCATTACATCATGACAAAAAAGGACATACTGTATGTTGCACATATAGTGTCGATACCTCTTAAGTTTGTATGAATTCCGAGTTGATAATTAAAGTCGATAGCCTTGGGAGTTGCAACATTCTTGTTGCAATACCAAGGCTTATCACTTTTTGGCGTCATTGTCGAGGAGGCGTCAAATTATGCATTGTTTTCTTCCCTAGTTGATTCATTTATTTTTACTTTTTGCAAAAACAAAAAATAATTGCATTAGACATATTTCATTTCAAAAATACAAAAGTGCATTGCATTAGTGTTTTCATTCAATCATAAAAGCAGAAAAAAGAATCTCCAACACCAAACCACCCCCCCATTTGATCATGTGGTGCAGTAAGAGCCACATCACCATTCACTTTTGTAGGTAGAAGAATAAGATGGAAAATAATGTAGAAGAAATGGATGGATATGATGACAATAAGGAAGATCCTCTCGGATTTCTCATTCAAGGTATTGATGGTAATGTGCACATGAAGAACATCCCTCCATCTTTTCTTCCAAAATTTCATGGTCTAAGGTCAAAGGCTCCGGAATCCGTTCTCTTTGAGTTTGAAATTATTTGTAGATCTTATGGTTATTTATTAAAAACTCAAAAATTGAGATTGTTTCCGACAACATTGAAGGATAGAGCTCTTAAATGGTTGATGAGTTTAGGGGCTAATTCAATAAGATCATGGAGTAAGATGCAAAAGATATTTCTAGAAAAATATAAAGATCATGATCTTAAAGAAGAAATCTTTAGAATGAATAAAAAATAAAATGAGATTCTAGAGGATCTAATAGAGAGGTTCATGTATAATGTTAAGAGTGAAAAACTACATCATTTAGGATACAACACACTAAAAACCCTTTTACTTAGAACAATTATGGATGAATGGATTGATCTCCTTGATCTCATCAGTAGAGGTGATGTATACCAATTATCATTTGAAGAAATTTTTGAAACATGCAAACACATATCAAGAGGAAGGGCAAGAGTAACTAAATCAACATCAAGATTGATAAGTCAAGATAAACTTGGAAATTTGCTTGATAACTTTAAAACAAAAATTCTTAACAATTTCAGTGAACAAGTAGAAATGTTAAAAATTCAAAATGAGAAAAAATAAGATGTTGATATTTTTGTCATCCATGTAGAACCACATGATGTTAAATATTTCCCCTCATTACCAAGGTTGAAGGAAGTTTACTAAGAGGACAATGGAACAAGTCAGTTGCTAATGTAGCTATGTTATGTAGCTCCAAGAGAACCATGGTAGCCTATTGAACCTAATATGATGCAACTAATTCACAATTTCAATCTTATGCACATCCATCTCATTGTAATTGGAACACATCTTTTCCTTCAGAACGTTGGCCATCTCAACCCCAAAACCAATCTTGGCAACAAGGTTGGCAAGGAACGTATGGGAGCCATCCACAATATCCTAAATATTTTCTTCAATATCCTCCATACCCAACTCCATGTTATCCCTACCATTGACCTCCACCACAACAACATCCATCTCAAATATCCACTCCCACTCAACTACCTGTACCACTGTTGGGCCGTTAATATGTCATTATTATTATTACTTTTTAAGACCTATTTCATCTATTTCTACTCTTCTTTATCATGTCATTTATCATAATTTATCATATAATTCCATTTTATAATTATTTATGCTCTTATGGATAATTATTATTTCTTCTCCTTTATTTTTAATAAATTTATTATTATGCATGTTTTTATCAATGATGGTTTATTAATAAATTTGTTCACCATTTTAGCCTCCAAGATATTTTCCAAATTGAATATTTGATTTCCAACTCATCATTAAATGTGCCAACTCAGAAATTCATTGGAATAAGAAGTGACAATTTTTCGTTGGACGTTTTGGGCAAATGGAAAAGAATCTAGAAAATCTGAAACATGGATTTTGTCCAAAACGGACCAAATTTGTTTTGTAATGAGCCATTTTTCCAAATTTGGTATGTACTAAGAGAAATGGAAGGTTCTCTGAAGATAGTTTTCTCAGATTCGTTGTTGTGGTTGTTTTCCAAATTATCTCAGCTGCAATACCAAAATCAACCTGTTCCTGTTGAATGCTGATGGGAAGATATTCCAGATATGATCTTGTTTATCAATTTGTTGTGAGAAATCCAATTTTGTAATGAGAATCATATTGTAATCATCTCTATTGTAATTTCTCTCTACTCTCTCTGTATTTAAATGAAAAAAAAGATCAGAGAAGAGGATTCATTCATGATTCATGATGGGATAGATTATGAGAGATTAAGTTAGATATTATTAGAGATAGGATAGGATAGAATAGGAGGAAAGGGGGATTGTTTCATTACCATTGTAATTCTCAAGGCTTTTTCTATTGTAATGATTTCATAGTTTGATGATTAATAAATAAAAGAGTTGTTGTTCTATTATTTGATACTGGAGTAATTTTGGCAGTGCTTCACCGGCGGCTAAGGGCCCGACCCTAGTGGATCCACTTGCTACCTGTACCATTATTTTATAGTTCCAGTCATGTGATGGTTTGATTTACTTTTCATTGCTTTTGAGTTGCATTCCTTTCTAACTTCCTGTTCTTGTACATTTTCCTGAAATCGTTTCGTGAATGAAATCACAATTGGATCACGTTGCTATTTTCTTCACCATAACAAAGATTGTTATTCATTACAACTTAAATTTTTATGCTATTCATTTTGGTTATAAAGCTTTGTTTCTCACTTCAGATTCTATCGTACATTACAGGTTGCTGCTTATTTAGTATTGTTGTTCATTTAGCTTTGCGGTTCATTTCCATTTAGCGTTGTTGTTCATCTTCAATAATTTAGTATTACTATTCCTTTCCATTAATATTTCGTTTCTGTAAGGTGAGCTTTGATGTTCAGTTTTTGAATAGACTTAGTCACTGTTCTTTTCTGCAAGGATTTGATTTCATATTTTAACTGATATTGCAGCAAGTGTGTTTTAGTAAACATTTCCCATTGAATTTCCATTTCTAGTTATTTGCTTTAGTGTGGATTGAAAGATCAACAGCTGTAAAGAACATTGACTATCGTTGTCTAAGTTCTCAGATTGTGGATCATGTTTATGTTTGATTTCATTTATATCAGTTGACAGAGGAAAGAGTTATCACTACTGCATCCTTGACTGATAAATTGTTGTAGTTTTCTGAGTGAATAATTTAAGTTTCAGAGTGTTAAGTTTCTTTTAATTGTAAGTAAATTTTATTTCAAGCATCCATTTACTCTTCTATTTAAAGCATTGTACTACAAATTTAGAAACATTACTCTTGAGTAAAAAGTCACCTCAGACTGAGTACACTCTTGAAATAAAAAATCGTACCTAGATTGATAATTAATGTGAAGATAAATAGGAGTTAAAAAGACACATTTTATCGCTCAACATTTTAGCATTGTTGCCGGGGAGAGTGAAGCCATTTCTAAAGAGTAGTGTGCATTTGGTGGGTGCCTGTTATGAAAGAATTGGGTATTAAAAACGGAAGGTAAGAACCTGCGTACAGAGCATGTAATAGCCCTACTCCTCCGCCCACTTTCCAGCAGAATTGTTAAAGAACTTAGGGTAGAAATAAATGTTTGAATTTCTGTGTGAATGACTAAAAATAAATAGAAATTTTGAAAAACAAATCTCATGATTTCACTCAAGTGGTGATGTAAGCACCACCCATTTCACTAACTGATTGACAAGAACATTTGAAGAAAGAGCCTCGAAGAAACACATGAAGAACATCTCCTATTATGGTAAGAAATGGCTCACATTTCTACTTTTGAATTCCCTATCAAAGATCTAGGAAGAGTGACACAAATGCACATAATTTCCCCATCTTCTTTATCAAATTTTCATGGTTTGACAAATGAAGATCCAGAGACATTCTTATTTGAGTTCGAAATACTTTGTAGAGGATATGATTATTATACTAACGATCAAAGGTTGAAAGTGTTTCATCTTACTCTAAAAGGAGTAGCTCTCCAATGGTTCATGAGCCTAGGTGGGAACTACGTCCAAACATGGGAGGACATGAAGAACATATTCTTGAAGAAGTACCAAGACTATTGCAAGGATGATGAAAATATTTTCAATATGATACAAGAGGAAGATGAAAGCTTGGAGGACTATGTGGAGCGATTTCATTACAACCTTCAAAAATCAAAGCATAAGTATTTGGGAAAAGAGATCTTAAAAACACTCCTTCTTAAAAGAATCAAAGATGAAATTTTAGAACTCTTAAATCTGATAGGAAAAGGTGATGTTTTTCAATTATTATATGATGATGTTTGTGAATTGTGCATAAGGTGTTCAAGAGGAATTTCCAAGGAAGGTAAGAATTCTAGAGATGTTTGTTCTTTCTTTTCCAAATTTGCTACAAGAACAGGAGACATAAGAGCTGAAATAAATGTTTCATTTCAAAATTTTAAATTTGATTTTATTAGCTCTCTAAGTTCAAAATTGAATGTTTTGCAGGCTCAGAAAAATCAAGAAATTGAAGAAGTGGTTTTCCCTCATTGCCAAAAGGAGAATCTCATAGATACTCACTCTTCCTTATCTAGGATGGAAGTATCATATCAAAGAGATGAGGAAGCTGCAACAAGGTCAAAACCATGGAAATCATGGCCTACAGGTATGGTTCAAAACATTTCTTCTCCATTCCCTTACTTGCATAATCCATTATGGAATACTCATGTTTTAGGGCAGCCATGTCAATCTCAATATAACCTCCACCAATCTTGTTTACAAGTTTGGCATGATTCATCTTATAATTGCATGACTACTCTTCCTCATCTTATAGTACAAACACATCCTCCATATTCTCCACCAGCTCTTCCACAACATCTTGTATTCCTATCAAAATCATCCACTCAACCAAATCAACTACATCATCAAATTGCTCCATTCCGTACACAATTTCCTACTCAACTCATTCCACACCCTCACCATAATAAACCAGTAAAACATGCTTACAGTGTTGAATTGAAAAATTTACCCATCCTTCCCACCCATTCTATCTCACATGCACCATTGGAGAAAACTTACAATAAGATTCAAAATGTTTCAAATTCAAAAATTGTAGAAGTTATGGAAGAAAATGAGCTTTCTTCTAGTTTGCATCAACAAGCCATTTTAAAATCTCAAGAATTTAATGAAATGATGGCTATGGGAAATCAAGAAAGTAAAGGATATATTGAAGATTGGTTTCACTCCATCACTTGTTTGCAGCATCACTCCATACTTCAACAATTTTTGACACCATATTTTCAAAGGAAGTTGACTTCTCATACCCTAATATTCATTAATATGCATTTTTCAAATTTGGGTATGTACATACATGAAGCCTTATTTCAAAAATGGCTCCAATGGAATTACTCCTATATGTAATCATATTCATTTTTCAAATCAGAATAAGTTAGTGAAAAAATAAAATAAATAAGGAAATAAAATAAACACATTTTTTAATGTAAGAATAGTGTTTTTGTTGCAACACCCTGTGAAAATCAACATTGGTGATAAATGTTTTAATCCATTTGTGTATGTAGATAAATTATAATGGAAATAATAGTTCTACAAACATTCATATTCATTTTTATCACCAATTTGGAAAAAATGCTTGAATATCATATTTTTTGGCTTGTGGGCTTAATGAAATTTCTGAAAACACAATCGAGACAGTCATGTTTTGAGGGACCAAAAGAGAATATTTTTAAAACTTGTTTGTATATTAATTATCCCTTGATTTATACTTTCAAACACAATTTGAATCACTCAATTTGAATTTGAAATGAAAATGTTAGAACCAAAACATTGACAATGTGTCTAGTAGGCAGGTCAGGAACAGAGTTGGGACAGTCTGTTTTTGAAGACCTAAATGACTGAATTTTTAAACTATATTTCTATGGTATATTTGCCTATGAATATAGTTTACAAGAAAATTTTAATCACTCATTTTCGATATCGTATGAAGAATTTATGACAAAAATACTGACTGTATATCGTAAATCAGCACTCTTAAAACTCTGTCTTTCCAGCTATTCCTTAGAGTATTTGACCTATCAATTATTATTGTCTTCAAAAAATATTTCCATTTGAGATAAATAATTGAATCTACTTTCATTTCCAATTTTAATCATTCAAATCCAACATCAAACGAAAAATCTATGCTTAAAATATCCATTGTTGTTCGAAGTGGGGTAATCGAAAATGACTCTATTATGCAAGTTGTTCTAACTAAAATTGACATATCATATCATTAAATTTTTAAAAATCATTTTTATTGGAGATATACCTTTGAATTAGATCTCATCTGGCTTTGGAATCACTCAATTTGGACAAAAAACAAAGAAGTTGTGATTAAAACACCGCTAGTTAGTATGGTCGACCACTGCTCTCCCGCAGGTGACAAATAAATTTTACTTTGTTATTTTCTCCGTGGATTTGTTATACAGAGTAACTAATTGTTTTTTTTTTGCATAATTCTTAGATTAGGGGAGCCTGATCACCTCTCTTTCTCCATGATTTAATGGTTTATTACAGGTAAACACTCGTTTTTTGCGGGAACTAAAAGAATAAAGAAGGTCAATTTATGGACGAGCGATTCTTGAAAGAAATTTTAATGAAACAAGGAAATTTCATCCAATTTATTACCCAATGGATTCATGACAAAATACATGAACAATTGATTTACATTTGAAGATTCATGTCATGTCACTACTACCAAAACATTTTTCAAAGAGATCATTTTTTTCCTTGCCTTAAGAAATAACATCATAGCTGTTGTAACTTAATTTATTTATTTACATACTGTTTTTAAATAAAATGTTGTTTCTTTTATGATTTCTCTTATATTTTTGTGTTTCAAGTGTTGCTTCCTTCAAATTGTAACCCATCCTTAGCATCAATGCAATGAACAACTAATTCATTTTTTGCGTGCCTGCATTTTATGATTATGCATTTTTGTTGTTCCTTTCCGAAGAAACAACACTTTCACATTTTTGCTGTCCCTTTCCAAAGGAACAACACTTCCACATTTTTGTTGTTACTTTATGAAGGAACAACACTTCCACATTTTTGTTGTCAATTTCCGAAGGAACAACCCTTCCAAATTTTTGTTGTTCCTTTCCGAAGGAACAACCCTTCCACATTTTTGTTGTTCCTTTCGAAGGAACAACACTTCTGCATTTTTACTGTTCCTTTCCGAAAGAACAACACTTCCGCATTTTTGTTGTTCCTTTCCAAAGGAACAAAATTTTCGCATTTTTGTTGTTCCTTTTAAAGGAATAGCACTTTCGCATTTCTGTTGTTCCTTTCAAAGAAACAATGTTTTCACATTTTTGTTGTTTCTTTCAAAGGAACACTTTTTTTGGGGTATTTTTCGCTATTCCTTTTAAAGAACAACACTTTTTCGCATGCATTATTTTTGCTATTCCTTAAAAGGATCAACACTTTTTTTGGTGTATTTTTTTGCTGTTCCCTATAGGGAACAACACTTTTTCGAGTGTTTCTGTTGTTCCTTCAAGGGAGCAACACTTTGAGAGTATTTTCAAGAACAACCCTTCCTTCCTCTTGTAGAATTATTCCTAGTTCATCTCAACCACATTTTACTGATTCCCTTTCATGGCATGAAGTACACTACTTTTATGAGGACAAGAATTATGGATTCTATTGAAGCAAGTAATATTACTCACATTATGATCTTTAATAAGACAACTCCTTGATGATAGATTCTTTTCAAAAGAGACACAATTATTTATATATTATTTTACTACATTGTTTTCTATTGAACATGATACTGATTGATCATATTAATACCATGCTGGTTCCACCTTTCGTGGTTATAATCTTCTCTATTTGTAATAAATGAAATTATGGGTATATTTTTTTTCTATTGACATGTTCAACTTCTTCCACCATCCCTACTCTTAAGGAGTACTGGGTCTCCCTTTTTTTATCATAAAAATGTGTAATAACAACAAAATTTTGTTTGAAAATGGAGGATACGGGGTCTCATTACGAGCCAGCCTACCATGTTCATAAGGCTGTAACAAAGTGACATTCCCATTATGGCCACCACACCAGGGTTAGGATCCATTCGATAGCCAAAATATCCTTGGAACAGGAGGTCTCATCACGAGCTGGCCTGAGCACTTTTGCTACATACTAGTGAATGGCAGTGTGGTTATCTAGTTACCACGCCAACACATTGATCTCTTCTATAAAACAACACTGGAACTCTCCATTTATAAATTGAGGATCCTGGCTCATACGGGTTAAAAGGCAACCCTGTCGAGGCTATGGATGCTTTCTGGCAGCAAAAGCTCTGCTTATGGTATTGAAATTATATCTTATCGTTAATTATTACTATAATACCCTTTTCTTATTTTCTCTTTTTATCAGAGAAGTTATTTCCTTAATTTTTCCCTGTTTTGAACCTTTACACATGAGAAATTGTTTTCCAATCAATCGCATCATTTTTCAGCTAGAATACCGTCAGCAAAGCATCTTTTTAGCATATTGTTGTCCTTTTTCTTTTTCACATCACTTATCATCAATCCAAAGCGTTCTATCTCTTATTCATAACTATCTTTACACACTCTGCTCTCCTTATAACCATAACTCTCACCGTTCTATCATTGATATGTGTACTCTATTTCATTTACTGTTGTATTGTTCATTCCCTTGCCTTGTCGTTAGCATAAGACCTTTCATAGGGTTTATGGCCATGGAATCCCTTTTCCAATTGGAGGGGGGAATGTATGCGTTATGGGATAGCATGCGATCTGATTACTGCACTCTGCCATAACTTATTGATTTGACAAAATATTAGTATTGCATGTATACAAAAGTTTTTCTTATTGAAATTTTTGTATGTATCTTATCTATTTCTATTCAAAACTAACATTGTGGATTCAAAAACATTGTATGTAAAACAGTGATTTGTTTACAGGAAAACAACAAGTATGGGGGGGGGGAACTCTATTTGCAACATGACCACACTATTGCAACTAACAGAAGAGACTTGAGCAACTCGCAAACGCAAACATTTGTTCAGACATGATGTGCTTGCCTGGATTCCACCTTTTGCATCACTTTCAGCACCAACTTTGCCTACATCAGCTTCAAAAATGTCAGTCCATACATGTCATTCTACAATTTTTTTAGAAGTCAAACTTGAGTTAAAATAACAAAATTTTCTAATTTATTACAAATTTAGAAGAATTTCATGAAAATCCATTGAGTATTATTTATCATCATTCATTCACATCTTTACCATTTTTTAGTGGCATATCATCTTTCAATTTGGGGGAGTGTTGCTTTCATTCATTTCTTTCTTATGACCATGTCATTAATATTCTTTATCATCCATTGATATTCTTATTCATTCTCAACACCTCCCTTATTCTATGTTGCTTTACACCAAGCATAGAATTCAATAGTTGGTAGCAACCATCTCAATTTGTTTTCTAGCTGTTGGCATTATGTTTCTGGTATGGCTATATGTTACAGATGTTGTACTTGATGGCAACACCCGTGGCAAGGCTCTCAATATGTTGAAAATTAAGAAGTACGCAGGAGATCAGTTCAGAAGGTGCGTACCCACAGGTACACCGTGAAGGGACCGCGACCAGACATGCAGGTCAGTCGTTCAGGAGGTGCGTACCCCCAGTGCACTCATTTCAAGGCAGAGAAAAGCACACGTGGGGTTTCTTATGTTTAACCCTTGGTATTTAGCCGACAGTATTTGTGTTATTATGGTTTTGGCTCGTGGTATTGATCCATGATTCTAGGAGGAGCTTGCCTATATAAAGCAAAGGAGATCACTTGGCTAAGTATCTTTTGCAATTGAATATCTTAAGATCTGAAATATTGGGTTATGGTCTTAAAAGCTTGATCTATATGTAAGGGAAGTTGAAAGCGAATCTGTGAAGGGTGATCTCTCGAGCGCATGATCAGATCTGGGCAACTGTGCCACTCTGGTGGACTGCCAATTCGGCCCTAATCAGAAGTACGCAGAGCAGAAACAGGAGATCTGCGTGGGTACGCAGAGCAGAAACAGGAGATCTGCGTGGGTACGCAGAGCAGAAACAGGAGATCTGCGTGGGTACGCAGAGCAGAAGAAGGAGAACTGCGTGGGTACGCAGAGCGACGAAGGTTCAGGTGCGTACGCACAGTAAAAGTACGCGGCGCGATAGTGTCTCTGGGTGCGTACCTGCAGTAACAGTACGTGGCGCGATAGTGTCTCTGGGTGCGTACCTGCAGTAACAGTACGCAGCGCGGTTGAAGAAACAGTGCGTGGACACGCAGTGCAGCAGAAGGGTCTCTGCGGGTATACGCAGGGGAGCAGAAGGTGAAGTGCGTACGCACGCAGACCAGAGAAAGAAGAACTGCGTATCTGGCTTAAGACATTTTGTTTGGCTGTATTTTTCTGTTGATAAGGTGTTCTGGGTTTGGTTCTATTATTGTTAATCTGGTTACTACAGTTGTCTGGGTGAATTTCTTATACTTGATGATCATTTGATGTTTATGGATCCAGTTTGAAAATTTATGAAAAGTGGTCCTTGTAAGAAAAGAAGTAGGGGGTTGTAGCTCCCTTCCAGGAGAGACTGGAAAACGAGAGAGAGTTGTAGCTCTCTGCAGGTTGCAGCCTGCGTACTGGTAAAGGACTGCACCAGTACAAATCCATTGTAAAAGGAGTTTCTAATTTGAAAGAAGATAGAGACATATTGCAGCAGGTGGTTTTCACCAACATTGGGTTTCCACCTTACACCTTGTGTTCTTTGGTGTGACTATCTGTTTTCTTTGTTCATGCTCATTATTTTATGGTACTGACATGAAAAAATAATTCAAAGAACAAATAAGGAATATTTATTAAAAGAGTTTTATAATACTGATTCACCCCCCCCCCCTCTCAGTATTATTTCAACAATTGGTATCAGAGTAGGTCCTTCGGAGAAGCTTGATCGCTTGAAGGAAGATCGTTCATCATGAGCAACTACGAGAGGGAAGCATCAATCAGGCCACCAATTTTTGATGGGACAAACTTCAATTATTGGAAGGTAAGAGTTACTGCTTATCTTCAATCTCTTGGTACAGAAGTTTGGGACATCATAGATACAGGCTACGCTTTTCCTTCAGCTACACCTACAGATACGGCCGAAAAGAAGAAATATGAAACAAATGCTAAAGCAGTCAATACATTGCTGGGATGCCTATCTCAAACAGAATTCGTAAAGGTTATGCAATATAAATCCGCAAAAGAAATATGGGACAAGATTGTCTTGAGCTACGAAGGAGATGAACAGGTAAAGCATGCTAAACTTCAAACTCTCAGGATTCAGTATGAGAATCTCAGGATGTATAATGATGAAAGTGTGGCTAACTATTTTCTTCGGGTAGATGAGATTGTTAATTGCATGAAAAATTTGGGTGAAGAAATAAAAGAGGCTATTGTGGTTGAAAAGGTTCTAAGATCATTGTCCCCCAAGTTTGAATCTAAGGTGTCTGCAATAGAAGAAAAGGAAAATCTACGAATTCTTACTATGTCTCAGCTTCACAGAATTCTAACTGCTTATGAAATGAGAAAGGGAGGTCCTTCAGACAGAAGAGAAGCTTCTTTCAAGGCTTCAGGCAAAGGAGATTATTATGAAGCAAGCCACGACCCAGAAGAAGAAGAAGAAGAATCAAATTTTGTCAGAAATCTTCAAAGGGGTTTTGGAAGGTTCAGAGGTAAGTTACCTTTTAAATGCTTTGCTTGTGGAAGAGTAGGTCATTATGCTGCAAAATGTCCTTATAAGGATAAAGGAAAGGAACCTGCTAGATGGAACAAGAAACAGAGTGCAAATAAGAAAAGCTACTACACTCATGAAGATAGTGATGGTCTATCAAACAGTGATGAAGATGAACGAGGTAATGAATATAAATTGTTAATGGCATTTGAAGATGATGATTATATGGATGCTATAGATGTGGATAACCTTTATGAAGAAATTACTAGACTCAAGAGATGTATAGAAGAAAAGAATATGATCATTGATACTCTACAATTTCAAATTGATGAAAAGGAAAAACATTTTGAAAAATTAGAAGGTGAAATTGTTGGTCTTAGAAAAGAGATTGAGAAAACAAAAGCTATTAATCTTAAGTTTGTCAAAGGATCTGAAACTTTGGATGAGATTATCAATGTACAACGGTCTCCACTAAACAAGACAAGTCTGGGCTATAATGGAGAAACTTCTCAAGCATCCACCTCAAAAAGTTATCTTGATGCAGCAAGAAGAAATGAGCAAAAGCATAATGGAGACCATCAGGTAAAGCAGGGACGAATTGCAAACAGAGACTATCAGGGACAATCCGCCTTAAGGGTGAACAAAAGCTACAACCAGCCACAGGTAAAATCTTCTCAATTTGGTTCAAGAATGGATGACAATAGAAATTACAATCATTTGGCTGGTAGATTTGATAACCGCAGAAGTTTCTTCAATGGACAATGTTTTTCTTGCCATAACTTTGGTCACAAAGTAGCTCAATGTGTTGCATATAAAACGATCATGACGAGAGAAGCTCAAAAACAAAGAAGTATGACCGGGACTACAAAAAGGACCTATAACAATTTTTCGGTTCTTGAAAATGAAGTTGAATGTTCTATTTGCAATAACTTTGGTCATGAAGATTCTGAATGCAGGAGCAGGTTTCAGCAGAAAAAGGAACAAGCCTCAAGCACCAAAACATGGAAAATAAAGGAACCACAAACAGAAAGATGTGGGATAGCATTTTATGCAGAGGGATAGGAAAATCTATGGTACATTGATAGTGGATGTTCGAAGCATATGACAGGTGATAAAGAAAAACTTGAGTCATATTCTGCTTTAGAAAAGGGAAAGAAAGTTTCTTTTGGAAATGATACTCCTGCAACTATAAAAGGAAAAGGCATTGCTCAGTTAAAAGAAAAGGTCAAGGCTGGAAATGTTTTGTATGTTGATGGATTGAAACATAATCTTCTAAGTGTCAGCCAGATGTGTGATCAAAGAACCGAGGTGATATTCAGATCAAATGGATGTCTTGTTCGTGATCTTGATACAGGTAAAACAGTGATCAAAGGTAAAAGAACTCCAAATAATCTGTACATATTTGAAGAAGGACAACAACAATGCTATCTGAGCAAGGAAGATGAGCACTGGTTATGGCATCGAAGGTTGGGGCATCTAAGCTTTTCACAAATGAGGAAAGCATGCAAATATCAGGCAGTTCGTGATCTTCCAGATATCAAAATTCCTGACAACACCATATGCAAATCATGTCAGTTTGGAAAACAAACCAGAACTAACTTTCCAGAGAAGGAAGGATCAGCTAGCATGCCCCTTGAGCTAGTACATACAGATACATGCGGTCCATTCAGGAAAAGAACACCTCGAGGAGAAGAATACTTGATATTATTCATTGACGATTTCTCCAGGTTTGTCTGGTTAGGACTTATGAAGCACAAAGATGAAGCATTCGAAAAATTCAAATCCTTCAAAGCCTTGGTTGAAAATGAATCAGGTCACAAAATTAAGTGCCTCAGATCCGACAGAGGTGGGGAGTTTACCTCAAATGAATTTTTCGATTTCTGTGAAGAACATGGGATAAGAAGAGAATTCTCTACAGCTATAACTCCTCAGCAAAATGGAGTTGTGGAAAGAATGAGCAGAACAGTCCAACAAATGGATCGTGCTATGCTTGATGAGTCAGGAACTCCCGCAACTTTCTGGGGTGAAGCTGCACATGCTGCGGTTGTTATTCTCAACAAGACAAATGTCCGAGTGAACAGCACTCAAACTCCTCATGAGCTCTGGAGTGGTAAGACTCCTTCGGTAAAGCACTTCAAAATCATTGGGAGCAAATGCTATATCAAGAATACTGACGAGCAGCTTGGCAAACTTGAACCTAGAGCAGATGAAGGCATTCTTCTTGGTTACTCTCCACATAGCAAAGCATACAAATGCTACAATAAAAGACTTGGCATAATTGTTGACACTATTGATGTAGTGGTTGATGAGAAGGGATACATTCCTAGGCAAGTACATCATGAAGACATCGAAGAAGATGAAGGCTACCCTCAACGACAGAATGATGAAGAAGAAGAACCTCAATAAGAATCTCAAGAAGAACCAGAGGAGCAGACAAGAATAGAAGAAAAGAATCCATCCAGATATGTTCAAAAGAATCATCCAGAATCTCAGATTATGGGGCAGAAAGAAGCAGGTGTACAAACAAGAAGAACAGTTGCAGAAGCTTCAAGCTATTTGGCATTACTCTCCTCCACTGAACCTCAAAATGTGAAAGAGGCATGCAAAGATGAATGTTGGGTGAAAGCAATGGATGAAGAACTTGAGCAGAACGAAAAGAACAACACTTGGGAGCTGGTTCCTAGACCAAAGGATAAGAATGTTATTGGAACCAAATGGGTCTTCAAAAATAAATTGAATGAAAATGGAGAAGTAATTAGAAACAAGGCCAGACTTGTTTGTAAAGGGTATGCGCAGCAAGAAGGAATAGACTTTGAAGAAACCTTTGCTCCTGTTGCAAGACTTGAGGCCATCCGAATGTTCCTTGCTCTCTAAAGTTTTCAAAACTTCAAAGTATTTCAAATGGACGTGAAATCAGCCTTTCTGAATGGAGACTTGGAAGAAGAAGTATACATTGAGCAACCAGATGGGTTCATTCTTGGAAATGATCCAAATCTTGTATGCAGATTGAAAAAGGCTCTCTATGGTCTCAAACAAGCTCCAAGGGCTTGGTACTATCGTTTGGACAAATATCTTCATCAACAAGGTTTTTCAAAAGGATCAGCAGATAGCAATCTTTATATAAAAGTTGAAAATGACAAATTGCTAATACTTGTTGTGTATGTAGATGACATTATTTTTGGCAGCAATGAAGAAGCTATGAGTCAAAGTTTTGCCTTGGTCATGCAGAAAGAATTTGAAATGTCCTTGCTGGGAGAACTAACATATTTTCTTGGTTTGCAAATCCAACAAAAAGAAGGAGGAATCTTTTTATCTCAAACCAAGTATCTCAAACAAATTTTGAAGAAATATGGCATGGAAGATGCAAAACCAGTATGTACACCCATGGTTACAGGATGTAGCCTCAGTGCAAATGATGAATCTGCAGCCGTACATCAACCAACCTATAGATCTATGATTGGAAGTTTACTTTATTTGACAGGTACCCGACCGGACATCATGCATGCAGTTGGAATAGTTGGAAGATTTCAGGCAAATCCGAAGGAGACTCATCTTCAGGCAGTGAAGAGAATTTTCAAATATCTTCAAGGGACTCAAAATTATGGCTTATGGTATCCTAGAGATACAGATCTCACACTTCATGCTTATACAGATGCAGATTGGGCCGGAAGCGTGGATGACAGGAAAAGCACAAGTGGTGGTGCGTTCTTTATGGGATCTAGACTGGTATCCTGGTTCAGCAAGAAACGGAGTTCGATTGCCTTGTCTATAGCTAAAGCGGAATATGTTGCTGCTGCATCTTGTTGCACTCAAATTCTTTGGATGATGCAGACTTTGCAGGATTTTCAAATCACTTGTACACCACCTATCCCCATCTTATGTGATAACACAAGTGCAATCAGCATCTCAAATAATCATGTCATGCATTCAAAAACCAAGCACATACCAATCAAGTATCATTTTCTTCAGGAACAAGTGCTTGAACAGAAGGTCAAGTTGGAGTATGTTCCTTCTAAGGAACAAGTTGCTGATATACTCACCAAACCATTGCCCAGGGACACTTTTGAATACCTCAGGCAAAAGCTGGGGGTTGTTGATGCATCATCTTATTGTTGAAACTCTTCTGTTTGATGGTTGTACGCATGGTTCATCTAGGGTATATGCGTACATGTGCTGGGTGCCTGATTGGTTGAAGATTGATGGCACAGGTTCAGGGGGAGCATATAATGCATTGTTGGCATTATGGAGGATGTACAGAAGGAGATCATGGAAGTAGTTGCAATATGTCTCTATCTCTTTATGGTTCTTCGTTGCAGATCTGGTTCATATTCAGGGGGAGCATGTTCTTAGGGGGGGCATAACCCTTTGCCCTTGATGTCAAAGGGGGAGAATGAAGCAGTTTTTGAGGTTGCCATCAAGTCCAAAGGGGGATATTGTTGGCATTATGTTTCTGGTATGGCTATATGTTACAAATGTTGTACTTGATGGCAACACCCATGGCAAGGCTCTCAATATGTTGAAAATTAAGAAGTACACAGGAGATCAGTTCAGAAGGTGCGTACCCGCAGGTACACCGTGAAGGGACCGCGGCCAGACACGCAGGTCAGCCGTTCAGGAGGTGCGTACCCCCAGTGCACTCATTTCAAGGCAGAGAAAAGCACACGTGGGGTTTCTTATGTTTAACCCTTGGTATTTAGCCGACGGTATTTGTGTTATTATGGTTTTGGCTCGTGGTATTGATCCATGATTCTAGGAGGAGCTTGCCTATATAAAGCAAAGGAGATCACTTGGCTAAGCATCTTTTGCAATTGAATATCTTAAGATCTGAAATATTGGGTTATGGTCTTAAAAGCTTGATCTATATGTAACGGAAGTTGAAAGAGAATCTGTGAAGGGTGATCTCTCGAGCGCATGATCAGATCTGGGCAACTGTGCCACTCTGGTGGATTGCCAATTCGGCCCTAATCAGAAGTATGCAGAGCAGAAACAGGAGATCGGCGTGGGTACGCAGAGCAGAAACAGGAGATCTGCGTGGATACGCAGAGCAAAAACAGGAGATTTGCGTGGGTACGCAGAGCAGAAGAAGGAGAACTGCGTGGGTACGCAGAGCTACGAAGGTTCAGGTGCGTACGCACAGTAAAAGTACGCGGCGCGATAGTGTCTCTGGGTGTGTACCTGCAGTAAAAGTACGCGGTTCGATAGTGTCTCTGGGTGCGTACTTGCAGTAACAGTACGCATCACGGTTGAAGAAACAGTGCGTGGACACGCAGTGCAGCAGAAGGGTCTCTGCGGGTATACGTAGGGGAGCATAAGGTGAAGTGCGTACGCACGCAGACCAGAGAAAGAAGAACTGCATATCTGGCTTAAGACATTCTGTTTGGCTGTATTTTTCTGTTGATAAGGTGTTCTGGGTTTGGTTCTATTATTGTTAATCTGGTTACTACAGTTGTCTGGGTGAATTTCTTATACTTGATGATCATTTGATGCTTATGGATCCAGTTCGAAAATTTATGAAAAGTGGTCCTTGTAAGAAAAGAAGTAGGGGGTTGTAGCTCCCTTCCAAGAGAGACTGGAAAATGAGAGAGAGTTGTAGCTCTCTGCAGGTTGCAGCCTGCGTACTGGTAAAGGACTGCACCAGTACAAATCCATTGTAAAAGGAGTTTCTAATTTGAAAGAAGATAGAGACATATTGCAGCAGGTGGTTTTCACCCACATTGGGTTTCCACCTTACACCTTGTGTTCTTTGGTGTGACTATCTGTTTTCTTTGTTCATGCTCATTATTTTATGGTACTGACATGCAAAAATAATTCAAAGAACAAATAAGGAAGATTTATTAAAAGAGTTTGATAATACTGATTCACCCCCCCCCCCCTCTCAGTATTATTTCAACACTAGCATTGCATGAGGGCATGCTAATTCTTTAGTTTGGGGAACGAATTGCTACGCATGATAGATGTTTTGTACTTTCATTCTCATTTAAGGCATACAATTTCATTTTTATATAGTGCAGAAATTGATTTCCATATATTTTTAAAACTATGAAATCAATTCTTGTGATTCCTGGAAAACACAGACGTACCATTAAAATACACAAACCCAGATAATTTCAAGTTAAATTAGTTCACAAAATTTTGGAAATCATGCACTATCAGCTACAGCCATTTTGTTTATATCTCATGAACTGTGCATCAAAACGATTTGATTTTTGGATCATAAAAGCATTAATATAGTAGAGATCTACTTGCAAAATTTCAACAAAATCTAGTTTGTAACTTTTGAGAAAATGGTTTGTTGTTACTTATATCATATTTTGCTACAACTTCATATACACATAAGTTGAACGTCAATATAAAAATTGATTACGCCTTCATCAAAATTGCTGAAATTGAATATTCATTATTTGAGGAAGAATTCATTTGTTCCATCCATTTCATGAGTTGGGATGACCAATTTTTTTTTATTGCTTGGTTAACACAAAGATTTTGGGTTGCATGAGGACATGCAATATATTTAGTTTTGAGTTGCATGAGGACATGCACTATATTCAGTTTGGGGGTGTGTTAGGCCGTTAATATGTCATTATTATTATTACTTTTTAACACCTATTTCATCTATTTCTACTCTTCTTTATCATGTCATTTATCATAATTTATCATATAATTCCATTTTATAATTATTTATGCTCTTATGGATAAATATTATTTCTTCTCCTTTATTTTTAATAAATTGATTATTATGCATGTTTTTACCAATGATGGTTTATTATAAAATTTTTCACCATTTTAGCCTCCAAGATATTTTCCAGATTGAAGATTTGATTTCCAGCTCATCATTAAATGTGCCAACTCATAAATTCGTTGGAATAAGAAGTGATGATTTTTCATTGGACGTTTTGGGCAAATGGAGAAGAATATAGAAAATCCGAAACATGGGTTTTGTCCAAAATGGACCAAGTTAGTTTTTCCATGAGTTGTTTTTCCAAATTCAGTCTGTACTAAGAGAAACGGAAGGTTCTCTGAAGACATTTTTCTCATATTCACTATTGTGGTTGTTTTCCAAATTATCTCAGCTGCAATACCAAAATTGACCTGTTCCTGTTGAATGTTGATGGGGAGTTATTCCAAATATGATCTTGTTTATCAATTTTTTGTGAGAAATCCAATTTTGTAATGAGAATCATATTGTAATCATCTCTGTTGTAACTGCTCTCTGCTCTCTCTATATTTAAAGGAAAACAGAGATCAGAGAAGGGGATTCATTCATGATTCATGTGTTGGCATTATGATACATATGTTGTACTTGATGGCAACCCACTCATCTCAGATGATAAATTATAGTGCAGAAAAGTTCACGCACTTTTATGCAGAGAAAAGTTTATTTCATGTAGAGAAAAGTTCACGTACTTTTATGTAGAGAAAAGTTTATTTCATGTAGAGAAAAGTTCATGAACTTTTATGCAGAGAAAAGTTTATTTCATGGAGAGAAAAGTTCACGCACTTTTATGCAGAGAAAAGTTTATTTCATGTAGAGAAAAAGTTCATGCACTTTTATGCAGAGAAAAGTTTATTTCATGGAGAGAAAAGTTCAAGCACTTTTATGCAGAGAAAAGTTTATTTCATGTAGAGAAAACGTTCACGTACTTTCATGCAGAGAAAAGTTCCTTTCATGAAGAGAAAATTTCACGCACTTTCATGGTTGGCTCATGGTATTAGTCCGACAGTTTTTGATCCTATGGTTTTGGCCCGTGGTATTGCATCCAAAAGTGTTGATCTCACGCACTTTCATGGTTGGTTCATGGTATTAGTCCTATAGTTTTTGATCCTATGGTTTTGGCTCGTGGTATTGCATCCAAAAGTATTGATCTCACGCTCTTTCATGGTTGGTTCATGGTATTAGTCCAACAGTTTTTTGATCCTATGGTTTTGGACTGTGGTATTGTGGAAGGCCTAAGACTATAAAAGAGGAAGGAGATCATTTGGCAAAGTATTATCGAATGAATTGAATATCTAATAAGTGCTAGATCTGAAATATTTGTGATTGGGTTATGGTGCAGATCTGGATCTGAATGAAGGAGGAACCTTAGCGCATAAAGAAGGATAAGTTCTTTTGATGGGATAATCTTTATGCTTGAATAATAGTATCTTTGCATGATTTTGATCTGTTATATGAGGCACATGCTTGATCTATAAATCTGACAATCTGGGTTAATTAGTGTCTGAATATTTGAAAGAAGGAATTATCCTTTATAGATCTGCACGCAGGTTTCAGGTTGTTGAAGTAGCGTATATCTTTAAATTATGATCTAGCTGCCTCTGTCTATTGCTGCAGTATTCTGGGTTCAGAATTTGGTGTGTGGTTACTGTTACTGTGTTCTGGGTACAGCTGTCAGAGAAGTGTTTACTTGATTCAGTGCTAATTGGGAAAAGGAGATTGTTTGATGCAGATATACTTGATGATTGATTGATTTTCATGGATCCAGTCTGAAAATTTATGAAACGTGGTCCCTGGAAGAAAGAGAAGGTTGTAGCCTTCAGTAGGCCAGCACCTATGTACTAGTATCTTGGCTAGTACAAGAGCTAAGGGGGTTGTAGCTCCCTTCCCGGAGAAGCTGGAGAACGAGAGAGGGTTGTAGCTCTCTGCAGGTTGTAGCCTACGTACTGGTAATGGACTGCACCAATACAAAATCATTGTAAAAGGAGTTTCTAATTGAAAGAAGATAGAGAGATATTGCAGCAGGTGGTTTTCACCCACATTGGGTTTCCACCTTATATTTAGTGTTCTTTTGTGTGACTATTTGCTTTTCTTGTTCCTGCTCTTTATTTTATGATACTGACATACAAAGTAATGATCAATATTTGAAGAATTATTCAAAGTATAAATAAGGAAGATAGATTGATAAGAATTTGATAATACTGATTCACCCCCCCCTCTCAGTATTATTTCCAACAATTGGTATCAGAGCAGGTCCTTCTGAATAAGCTTGATCGCTTGAAGGAAGATCTAACATCATGAGCAACTACGAGAGGGAAGCATCAATCAGGCCACCGATTTTTGATGGAACAAACTTCGTATATTGGAAGGTAAGAGTTACTGCCTATCTTCAATCTTTGGGTACAGAAGTATGGGACATTATAGAAACAGGGTATACTTTTCCATCAGCTACTCCTACAGATTCAGCTGAGAAGAAGAAATATGAAACAAATGCAAAGGCGGTTAATACTCTTCTAGGATGTCTATCTCAATCTGAATTTGTGAAGGTTATGCAATATAAATCCGCAAAAGAAATATGGGACAAGATTGTTTTGAGCTACGAAGGAGATGAACAGGTAAAACGTGCAAAACTTCAAACCCTCAGGATTCAGTATGAGAATCTCAGAATGTATAATGATGAAAGTGTGGCTAACTATTTCCTTCGGGTAGACGAGATTGTTAATTGTATGAAAAACTTGGGTGAAGAAATAAAAGAGGCTGTTGTGGTTGAAAAAGTCCTAAGATCATTGTCCCCCAAGTTTGAATCTAAAGTGTCTGCAATAGAAGAAAAGGAAAATCTACGAACTCTTACTATGTCTCAGCTACACGGAATTCTAACTGCTTATGAAATGAGAAAAGGAGGTCCATCAGACAGGAGAGAAGCTGCTTTTAAGGCTTCAGGCAAAGGAGACTACTATGAATCAAGTCACGTGCCAGAAGAAGAAGAAGAATCAAATTTTTTCAGAAATCTTCAACGGGGTACTGGAAGGTTCAGAGGTAAGCTACCTTTTAAATGTTTTGCTTGTGGAAGAGTAGGTCATTATGCTGCCAAATGTCCTCATAAGGATAAGATTGACAAAGGAAAGGAACTTACCAGATGGAACAAGAAACAGAATGCAAATAAGAAAAGCTACTACACTCATGAAGACAGTGATGGTCTATCAAATAGTGATGAAGATGAACGAGGTAATGACTATAAACTTTTAATGGCATTTGAAGATGATGATTACATGGATGCTATAGATGTGGATAGTTTTTATGAAGAGATTTCTAGACTTAAGACATGTATAGAAGAAAAGAATATGATCATTGATACTCTACAATTTCAAATTGATGAAAAAGAAAAATATCTTGAAAAGTTAGAAGGTGAAATTGTTGGCCTTAGAAAAGAAATTGAGAAAACAAAGGCTCTTAATATTAAGTTTGTCAAAGGATCTAAAACTCTGGATGAGATCAACAATGTACAGTGTTCTCCGCTAAACAGGACAGGTCTGGGATATAATGGAGAAACATCTCAAGCATCCACCTCAAAGAGTTATCTTGATGCAGCAAGAAGGAATGAGCAAAAGCACAATGGAGATCACCAGGTAAAGCAGGGATGAATTACATCAAGAACGAACAAAGACTATCAGGTAAACCAAGGGCAATCTGTCTTAAGGATGAACAAAAGCTACAACCAGCAACAGGTAAAATCTTCCCAATTTGCTTCAAGAATGGATGACAATAGAAATTACAATCATTTGGCCAGTAGATTTGATAATCGCAGAAGTTTCTTCAATGGGCAATGTTTCTCTTGCCATAACTTTCGTCAGAAAGCAGCTCAATGTGTTGCATATAAAACAATCATGACTAGAGAAGCTCAAAAACAAAGAAGTATGACTGGGATTACAAAAAGGACCTATAACAACTTTTCGGCTCTTGAAAATGAAGTTGAATGTTCTATTTGCAATAACTTTGGTCATGAAGATTCTGAATGCAGGAGCAGGTTTCAGCAGACAAAGGAACAAGCCTCAAGCACCAGAACATGGAGAATAAAGGAACCACAAACATAAAGATGTGGGATAGCCTTTTATGCAGAGGGACAGGAAAATCTATGGTACATCGACAGTGGATGTTCGAAGCATATGATAGGTGATAAAGAAAAACTTGAATCATATTCTGCTTTAGAAAAGGGAAAGAAAGTTTCTTTTGGAAATGATACTCCAGCAGCTATAAAAGGAAAAGGCACAACTCAGTTAAAAGAAGGTCAAAGCTGGAAATGTTTTGTATGTTGATGGCTTGAAGCATAACCTTCTGAGTGTCAGTCAGATGTGCGATCAAGGAACCAAGGTAATATTTCGATCAAATGGATGTAGCGTTCGTGATCTTGATACAGGGAAAACAATGATCAAAGGTAGAAGAACTCAAAATAATCTATACATATTTGAAGAAGGACAACAACAATGCTATTTGAGCAAGGATGATGAACATTGGTTATGGCACCGGAGGTTGGGGCATCTAAGCTTTTCACAAATAAGGAAGGCATGCAAATATCAGGTAGTTCGTGGTCTTCCAGATATCAAAATTCCAGACAAAACTATATGCAAATCATGTCAGTTTGGTAAGCAAACCAGAACCAACTTCCCGAAGAAGGAAGGATCAGCCAACAGGCCTCTTGAACTACTCCATACAGATGTATGTGGTCCTTTCAGGACGAGGTCACCTCGAGGAGAAGAATACTTGATATTATTCATTGACGATTTCTCTAGGTTTGTTTGGTTAGGACTTTTGAAGCACAAAGACGAAACATTCAAAAAATTCAAATCCTTCAAAGCCTTGGTTGAAAATGAATCAGGTTACAAAATTAAGTGCCTCGGGTCTGACAGAGGTGGGGAGTTTACCTCAAATGAATTTTTCGATTTCTGTGAAGAACATGGGATAAGAAGGGAATACTCTACAGCTAGAACTCCTAAGCAAAATGGAGTGGTGGAAAGGATGAACAGAACAGTCCAACAAATGGCCCGTGTTATGCTTGATGAGTCCGGAACTCCCGCAACTTTCTGGGGTGAAGCTGCATATGCTGCGGTTGTTATTCTCAATAAAACAAATGTCCGAGTGAACAGCACTCAAACTCCTCATGAACTCTGGTATGGTGAGACTCCTTCGGTAAAACACTTCAAAATCTTTGGGAGCGAATGCTATATTAAGAATACTGATGAGCAACTTGGCAAACTTGAACCTAGAGCAGATGAAGGCATTCTTCTTGGTTATTCTCCACACAGCAAAGCATATAAGTGCTACAATAAAATACTTGGAAGAATTGTTGACAACATTGATGTAGTGGTTGATGAAAAAGGATACATTCCTAGGCAAGTAAATCATGAAAATGTCGAAGAAGATGAAGACTACCCTCAAAGATAGAATGATGAAGAAGAAGAACCTCAAGAAGCACCAGAGGAACAGATAAGGGTAGAAGAGAAGACTCCATCCAGGTACGTTCAGAAGAATCATCCAGAATCTCAGATTTTGGGGAAAAAAGAAGCAGGTGTACAAACAAGAAGAACAATTGCAGAAGCTTCAAGCTATTTGGCATTACTCTTATCCACTGAACCACAAAATGTAAAAGAGGCATGCAAAGATGAATGTTGGGTCAAAGCAATGGATGAAGAACTTGAGCAGATCGAAAAGAACAACACTTGGGAGTTGGTTCCTAGACCAAAGGATAAGAATGTTATAGGGACAAAATGGGTCTTCAAAAATAAGTTGAATGAAAATGGGGAAGTAATTAGAAACAAGGCCAGACTTGTTTGTAAAGGGTATTCGCAGCAAGAAGGAATAGATTTTGAAGAAACTTTTGCTTTTGTTGCAAGACTTGAGGCCATCCGAATGTTCCTTGCTCTCTCAAGCTTTCAAAAGTTCAAAGTATTTCAAATGGACGTGAAATAAGCCTTTCTGAATGGAGACTTAGAAGAAGAAGTATACATTGAGTAGCCAGATGGTTTCAATCTTGGAAATGATCCAAATCTTGTATGCAGATTGAAAAAGGCTCTCTATGGTCTTAAACAAGCTCCAAGGGCTCGGTACTATCGTTTGGACAAATATCTTCATCAACAAGGTTTTTCAAAAGGATCAGCAGATAGCAATCTTTATATAAAAATTGAAAATGACAAATTGCTGATACTTGTTGTGTATGTAGATGACATTATCTTTGGCAGCAATGAAGAATCTATGAGTCAAAGCTTTGCCTTGGTGATGCAGAAAGAATTCGAAATGTCCTTGCTTGGAGAATTGACATATTTTCTTGGCCTGCAAATCCAACAAAAGGAAGGACGGATCTTCTTGTCTCAAACCAAGTGTCTCAAGCAGATTTTGAAGAAATATGGCATGGAAGATGCAAAACCAATATGTACACCCATGGTCACAGGATGTAGCCTCAGTGCAAATGATGTATCAACAGCAGTACATCAACCAACCTACAAATCTATGATTGGAAGTCTACTTTATTTGACAGGTACCCGACCAGACATCATCCATGCAGTGGGAATAGTTGGAAGATTTCAGGCAAATCCAAAGGAAACTCATCTTCAGGCAGTAAAGAGAATCTTCAAATATCTTCAAGGGACTCAAAATTATGGCTTATGGTATCCTAGAGATACAGATCTCACACTTCATGCTTATACTGATGCAGATTGGGCCGGAAGCATGGATGACAGGAAGAGCACAAGTGGTGGTGCATTCTTTATGGGTTCTGTTAACACCCAGGTTGTTCCCTATGACTCCCAAGGGAATACGGCCGGGGTAACCACTAACCAATCTTTGGATCACTGTTTCTAGCCAAACTGTGATCAGAGAGGGCTCTCTCTTTATGATTTGTAACTGTTTGTTATAGGGTTTTAGGCTAGCTATTATGCACTGTTTTTTTTTTGTTTATGTTTGGTTGATGAAATTCCTTTTGGGTTCTAGTGAAGTAGTTTTCTGAGAGGTTGAGTACCATTGGGCAATGGAGTCTGTGGCTATAAGTGTTTGAAACTTTGAGATGAAAGATGGGACTTACAGGGCCATTTGAGTGTTTAATAGAACAGATTTTTGATTAAAAGACTGGAAACAGGTAACACAAACAGTGAAAGCATTTAAGAATTTTCACTAGTTATCTATATGTTCCCAACAGATAGCTTTAAGAAGAGAAAACAGAGGTCTTAGGGGCAAAGTTGAATCCCTGAGAATGACTGTTACAATAAAAACACAGTTTTGAATTGCAGCAATTGAGAATTACAATTCTGTTACTGTGTATATGAGGAAAACATATAT
Source organism: Pinus tabuliformis (assembly GCA_031772625.1). Classification (NCBI taxonomy): domain Eukaryota; kingdom Viridiplantae; phylum Streptophyta; class Pinopsida; order Pinales; family Pinaceae; genus Pinus; species Pinus tabuliformis. The sequence goes on along the minus strand of CM062816.1, from coordinate 509,355,498 downwards.
AATAGCTCAGTTTGAGTCCAGGGTAAACATGGTTAAATCCTGGTACTATCCTTTCACCTTGCTATCAAGTGTAAAACATTAGAACAACAAAGAGAACAAAAGACTCAAAACACACATGACAAAGAGATTTGAGAATACTTGCTGTTTTATGCAACACCCTGGAATCCTGCAACATTCATCTTTCACCACAATACATCAAAGAACACCGAGCCTTGGAAATTCCATTCTTCCTTTGTATTAACTCTCTGAAAATGTTACAACGAGCTAGAGCTCTTCAAAAGAAAATTACAACCATCAAACAACCCCTTTCACTGCTGTGAAGGGTGAATATATACTTGCGGTCATTTACAAAATATCTGAGTCCTGAGTTATCTCAGATTTTACTTCCTTACCAACTATTTAAGATATTATGGGCACAATTTAATGCAGCATTGATTACAGAGTACAGGCATTTTAATGCTCTGTCAGAAGATATTTTAGCCTTTGGAGTCAGCTAAGTCGGTCGAGATTTTCTGAGTAAATGCTGGAAAATCTGTCTTTAATGCTTTGTACGCTGTGTCTTGGACTTGTCACCTGTGATTGTGACTGTTGCTTGTGTTGAGCTCAATGGTCCTGCTGAGTTGGCTCAGCCTCTGCCTCTTTCTTGTAGATATTTTTCCTCAAAACTGTGCCTGCGCATGATGCTTTTTTGCCTGTAGGAACAGAGCTACTGATTCTGGCCTGACAGAACTGTTTGTGTCAAATTTCTCCAGGCATCCTGAGTGGGCAGTTGGTGTGCTAGGATTGCACCCAGAGTTTCATCTGCTTCTGTAAATTTGAAAAAGTTAGGTGGTGTGTCAAACAGATGGTCCACTTCATTCATTAGGAAAAACAGGTTTTCCACTCTGTCATACATACTTTGCCCTGTGGCTGGCCCTGGCTCTGCTGAAGTGCTGGGTGGTTGTGCAATTTCTGCCACTGCATGGGCATCAATCCTCTTGTTATAATTGTCCAGGGTGAGCAGTCTTCCTACACTGCTTAAGATGCTGGGGAGGCCTCTGTTCTGCAGAGTCACGAATTTTTCCAGGAATCTATTGATCTCAGTTTGCATATCCTGGGTCCTCCTCTCCAATGTTCCAACCAAGTTCCTTAATGTAACGACTCTCTTTGCTACAGCAATTGCTTCTGTCCTGTTAGTGATTCCCATGACAGCTAATTGAGAGCTAGTCTTATAGTTCAGAGTGTTGATTATCCTTGTAGCAGCTTCTGGCATGTGTCCAAGGCTCGCCCTGGCTCTCTGTATTTCTTTATTTGCTTTAGTGATGAGCACCATTTGCTCATCCATGGTCTCAATATATTGCCACTGTTTGGCAATGGACCTTCCAATGTTGCTCCATAATACTGCTTTCATTTCAGCTGTCACCCTTTCTAGTGCAAGCTCCTTCTCTAGTTCAGCAATCCTCTTTTTAAGAGCTTTCACCTCTCTGTCTTTGGTTGCCTCATTCTGTTTGCTCCTGTCAAACCTTTCATTTACCTTAGTCAAGGTTTTCTTAAGCTCATCCAGCTCTTTCATTTGAGATTCCATGGCTTGGATCTCAGCTTGCAGCTTTTGCATGTCTAAGCTAGCAGCCTGTTCTGATTTTGTAGTTGTTGCTGCTGTGGATGGTGCCGTGGTTTCTGTTTGCTGAAGAGGAGGAGTAATCTTGGGAGGGGTTTCCTCAAGGTTTATTATGATAGGAGGAGGCTGGGAGGGTTGGCCCTCTTCTCTTTGCTTCAGTGTCTCCTGTAGTGCTGCCTTTGCAGCTTCAGTCTGTCCTAGCTGGTCCTGAGTCCTGACCAGCTCTTTATATAAGGACACCAACAGATCTGTAGCATCCTTCTCTTGCCTTTGCTCGGCAACTTCATCGGTCTGTGGATGGAGGGTGGCCGGGAGTTTGATCTTTTTTCTTAGGGCTGCCATGTCTGCATCCCTTATCTTCAGGAGCTCTTGAATGCCTTTGACATCTTTAGGGTCATGCCCTATCTCTATGATTACCTCTTCCAAGGACTTGATCCTATTGTCCTTGGCTTGTGATGAAGCTCTTTCTAACTCCAGCTGAGAAGCTGTGTTGTCTAGACTGCTCTTTAATTTATAATTTTCTAATGTCTCATCTGCCAAGGAGGCATACACCATTTCACCAGTCTGCTTATGCAGTTCAATCTTGTCCATGGGGTGTATGTCTTTGGCAAGAACCTCCATGTTGGTTCTCAGATAGTCCGAGGTGGACTGAGGCTGCAAAGCTGTAGGCATGAAGTGGCTCATTATCATTTTGCCTTCGCTCACATCGAAAGCAGACATGAGTCTCTGCTGGTTGCTAGGAGCTAGGTTCAACAAGTGATCATATAGCTGCACTTTTATTGGATCACTCCTCCTTTTTATGTCAATGAATTGTTGTTTTATACTTGACTGTCCTTTTCTTGTTTCACTGGAGGAGCTGACCTCTCCTCCCATTGTCATGTCATGTCCTCGCTGGGATGAGCTGGCCGAAAGTTCTCCACTGGGTGGGCCCATACCCATGGCTTGCCTTACTGCAATGTCCTCCTCTTGGGAGTCATTCAGTCTTTGTCTCTGTGAGCAATTTTGAGCTAAATGAAGGTCATATGGAGGGCGAAATGGTCTAAATACCTGTAATTCGACGAGCAGAGGTTGAAACACAGGTACACAGGTGCTTTTTGAGGAGGTCGCCCGGGCAAATCAACAGGTTGGCGAAAATTTGAGCTCAAACGGTCAAGCAGAGCGCACAGTAGAAACACAGTGTAAATGGTAAAAACACGGAAAAAATGGTAAATATGGGTCATTTTACCATTTGGCGCTTTTTCTTCTGCTGACGTCAGCATGACGTCATTGGTGGGTCATGGTGAGGTGACGTCAGCTGACGTCATCATCGGGCGACGTGGCAGTGGACGACTGGTCAACGGTTTAGGCGAGGTGGCAGCCCAGTCAGCAGTGAGGTGGGCCAATACATAAGCGGGTACGGGCAAGCAACGACGTGGCGGTGAAGTAGCGGCGGGTAGGTGGCGGTTAACGTGCAGCGGTCACGGTTAAGGCCTTAACCGTTGCAGTCTCCCGGGGCGGTTAAGGTACGGCGCGGCGGATGTCAGAGCGGGCTCCGAGATGGTTTAACGCCCGACGCGTGGAGGAGGCGTGACAAGGCGCAACGTCACTTCCCCGGAAGTTAACGTGCGGCCACGGGAGGCGCTCCGATATTGTTGTAGGCCGTCGGATCTGATGGGCTTGATCCGACGGCTGGCGGAGGGATAACATGCGCTCTCGATATTTGCGGGCGGAAAATTAAAATTTGTGGGTTTTTTCAAAGGTTTAGATTAAACCACCATGAGGTAGGATTGGGAAACGTGCCAGAGGCGGGCATTTGACCTTTGCAGAGGTTTTATGGGCAAAATGAGTTTGGAAAGTGGGTTTTAGCAATGCAGAGGTGATTTGAAGGCAAATTGTCTTGCAGCAAAGGGGAAATGGGTGGAATAGGTTCACCAACGTGGCCAGATGCCATTTGGTCCCTTTTTTGAAAAATACATGGCTATTATGCCTAGGGGAGGGAATATACATAAGATTTGGGGTTTTATACACCTTAGTGTTAATACTATTAGGGGTGGGGTAAGATAAGGGATGTTATATAGTAGAATTAGGAGTTAATATGAATGAAGGAGGGGAATTTAGAAAGGGGGTGTTAGTGGTGGAGTAGAGAGGGAAAGAGAAGAAGTTAGTGATGCTCTTTGCTGTAGTTTCCATGGAATTCACCACTTTGCTTGCTGATAGATCAATTGCCTTGGCAAGAGACCTATTGATACTTGTGTAATGGTGATCATATTCTTTCTGCAACCACAACTGCCTACCCAACTATTTTGCCTAGCATTTTTTGTTTCTTCTTGGAGGGGCACTTGTACTTGCAACCCTCAATTGCCTTTTCTTTTCTTTGGCTTTTTTCCTCTTTCTTCTCTATCTGCTTCTACCCTTATGTCTTCCAAGGTCCCAGATTAAACTTTTGGAAACCTTTGCTTCTCTACCTAAACTACTTGTCTGCCAAGATTAAGCTGTTTGGACAGACCCTTTTCTCTATTCTACAACTCAAAATTGAAACATGGCATGATCCAGATTAGACTGTTGAATCATCCACAAAATTGAAACAAGGTCCCCAATACTAGAAACACTTTACCCAGCTCTTGCTTTCTAAGAAATATGGGATCTTTGGGATACCAAAGCAGAGCATATTTGGCTTTTCTCTTGCCAATCATGAAATATGAAACCTATTACTATAGGTATCCAACAGGTTCCAGATTAGTATCTTGGTTCAGCAAGAAACAGAGTTCGATTGCCTTGTCTAGAGCTGAAGCAGAATATGTTGTTGCTGCATCTTGCTGCACTCAACTCCTTTGGATGATGCAGACCTTGCAGGATTTTCAAATCACTTGTACACCACCCATCTCCATCTTATGTGATAATACAAGTGCAATCATCATTTCAAAGAACCCAGTCATGCATTCAAAAACCAAGCACATACCAATCAAGTATCACTTTCTCCGGGAACAAGTGCTTGAACAAAAGGTCAAGTTGGAGTATGTTCCTTCTAAGGAACAGCTTGCTGATATACTCACCAAACCATTGCCTAGGGAGACCTTTGAATACCTCAGGCAAAAGCTGGGGGTTGTTGATGCATCATCTTGTTGTTGAATCTCTTCTGATTGTTGGTTGTACGCAAGGTTCATTTGAAGTATATGCGTACATGTGCTGGGTTACGGATTGGTCAAAGATCAAATGGCACAGGTTCAGGGGGAGCATATCATGCATTGTTTGCATTATGGAGGAAGTACAGAAGGAGATCATGGATGCTGGTATGAATATTGCTGCAATATGTCTCTATCTCTTTCATGGTCATTTATGGTGTTTGATGGATTATGGTTCTTCTTTGCAGATCTGGCTTATAGTCAGGGGGAGCATGTTCTTAGGGGGAGCATAACCCTTTTCCCTTGATGACAAAGGGGGAGAGTGATTGGTTGTTGTTGCCATCAAGTCCAAAGGGGGAGATTGTTGGCATTATGATACATATGTTGTACTTGATGGCAACCCACTCATCTCAGATGATAAATTATAGTGCAGAAAAGTTCACTCACTTTTATGCAGAGAAAAGTTTATTTCATGTAGAGAAAAGTTCACGCACTTTTATGTAGAGAAAAGTTCACGAACTTTTATGTAGAGAAAAGTTTATTTCATGGAGAGAAAAGTTCACGCAGTTTTATGCAGAGAAAAGTTTATTTCATGTAGAGAAAAAGTTCACGCACTTTTATGCAGAGAAAAGTTTATTTCATGGAGAGAAAAGTTCACGCACTTTTATGCAGAGAAAAGTTTATTTCATGTAGAGAAAAAGTTCACCCATTTTCATGCAAAGAAAACTTCCTTTCATGAAGAGAAAATTTCACGCACTTTCATGGTTGGCTCATGGTATTAGTCCGACAGTTTTTGATCCTATGGTTTTGGTCCGTGGTATTGCATCCAAAAGTGTTGATCTCACGCACTTTCATGGTTGGTTCATGGTATTAGTCCTATAGTTTTTGATCCTATGGTTTTGGCTCGTGGTATTGCATCCAAAAGTATTGATCTCACGCTCTTTCATGGTTGGTTCATGGTATTAGTCCAACAGTTTTTTGATCCTATGGTTTTGGACCGTGGTATTGTGGAAGGCCTAAGACTATAAAAGAGGAAGGATATCATTTGGCAAAGTATTATCGAATGAATTGAATATCTAATAAGTGCTAGATCTGAAATATTTGTGATTGGGTTATGGTGTAGATCTAGATTTGAATGAAGGAGGAACCTTAGCGCATAAAGAAGGATAAGTTCTTTTGATGGGTCATAATCTTTATGCTTGAATAATAGTATCTTTGCATGATTTTGATCTGTTATATGAGGCGCATGCTTGATCTATAAATCTGACAATCTGGGTTAATTAATGTCTGAATATTTGAAAGAAGGAATTATCCTTTATAGATCTGCACGCAGGTTTCAGGTTGTTGAAGTAGCGTATATCTTTAAATTATGATCTAGCTGCCTCTGTCTATTGCTGCAGTATTCTAGGTTCAGAATTTGGTGTGTGGTTACTGTTACTGTGTTCTGGGTACAGCTGTCAGAGAAGTGTTTACTTGATTCAGTGCTAATTGGGAAAAGGAGATTGTTTGATGCAGATATACTTGATGATTGATTGATGTTCATGGATCCAGTCTGAAAATTTGTGAAACGTGGTCCCTGGAAGAAAGAGAAGGTTGTAGCCTTCAGTAGGCCAGCACCTACGTACTAGTATCTTGGCTAGTACAAGAGCTAAGGGGGTTGTAGCTCCCTTCCAGGAGAAGCTGGAGAACGAGAGAGGGTTGTAGCTCTCTGCAGGTTGTAGCCTGTGTACTGGTAAAGGACTGCACTAGTACAAAATCATTGTAAAAGGAGTTTCTAATTGAAAGAAGATAGAGACATATTGCAGTAGGTGGTTTTCACCCACATTGGGTTTCCACCTTATATCTGGTGTTCTTTTGTGTGAATATTTGCTTTTCTTGTTCCTGCTCATTATTTTATGATACTGACATACAAATTAATGATCAATATTTGAAGAATTATTCAAAGTATAAATAAGGAAGATAGATTGATAAGAATTTGATAATACTGATTCACCCCCCCCCCCCTCTCAGTATTATTTCCAACATCATGATGGGATAGATTATGAGAGATTAAGTTAGGGATTATTAGAGATAGGATAGAATAAGATAAGAGGAAAGGGGGACTGTTGCATTACCATTGTAATTGTCAACGCTTTTGTTGTTGTAATGATTTCACAGTTTGATGATTAATAAATAAAAGAGATGTTGTTCCATTATTTGATACTGGAGTAAGTTCGGGGGTGCTTCAACGGTGGCTAAGGGCCCAGCCCTGGTGGATCCACTTACTACCTATACCATTATTTTATAGTTCCAGTCATGTGATGGTTTGATTTACTTTTCATTGCTTTTGAGTTGCATTGCTTTCTAACTTCCTATTCTTGTACATTTTCCTGAAATTGTTTCGTGCATGAAATCGCAATTCGATCGCATTGTTATTTTCTTCCACCATAACAAAGATTATTATTCATTACAACTTAAAGTGTTATGCTGTTCATTTTGGTTATAAAGCTTCGTTGTTCACTTCAGATTCTGTTGTGCATTACAGATTGCTGCTTATTTAGTATTGATGTTTATTTAGCTTTGCGGTTCATTTCCATTTAGCGTTGTTGTTCATCTTCAATAATTTAGTATTACTGTTCCTTTCCATTAATATTTAATTTCTGTAAAATGAGTTTTGTTGTTCAATTCATTTCTGCTAAAGTTAAGCTTTGTTGTTCAGTTTTTCAATAGACTTAGTCACTGTTCTTTTCTGCAAAGATTTGATTTCATCTTTTAATCGATATTGCAGCAAGTGTGTTTTAGTAAGCATTTCCAATTGAATTTCCATTTCTAGTTATTTGCTTTAGTGTGGATTGAAAGATCAATAATTACAAAGAACATTGACTATAGCTATCTAAGTTCTCAGATTGTGGATCATGTTTATGTTTGATTTCATTTATATCAGTTGACAGAGGAAAGAGTTATCAATACTACATCCTTAACTAATAAATTGTTGTAGTTTTCTGAGTGAATGATTTAAGTTTCAAAGTATTAAGTTTCTTTTAACTGTAAGTAGATTTTATTTCAAGCATCCGTTTACTCTTGTATTTAAAGCATTGTACTACAAATTTAGAAACATTACTCTTGAGTAAAAAGCCACCTCAGACTGAGTACACTCTTGAAATAAAAAATCGTACCTGGATTGATAATTAATGTGAAGATAAATATGAGTTAAAAAGACACTTTTTATTGCTCAATAACCACCATTTCCAAACCCACACATTGAAGTAGCTTGGCCCACTTACAATGTTGAGGTAATACACTTCCAAACATCTTCTTTTAAGCTAAATGGTATTTAACATAGCTCAGGAAGAGTATTGAAAAAAAGATATTCTCTTGATATCATTGAAGGACTACATCAAGAAGAAGAAGATCAAATGATAATATCAAAGGATCACGGGTTGCATTTGATGAAGAGAAAACAGCAAAATCAGAGATCGAGAAATCTCCCTCATAGTTACCATAAAATACTCCATGTATTCAAGAGAATAATCAGTGAAAAGGGGAAGATTTGAATTTCATGGAAGAAGAAGACATCCAAGATGATCTGAATCAACAAGAAAACCAAGAGAATCAAAGTTATATTGAGGTTTGGTTCCAGAAAATCAACAAGGTGTAGTAATACTCTCTTCTTCAATCGTGATTGATATCATCAAAGTCAAATCATTTGATCACTCAAATTCAGGTACATGTCAAAGCATACATTTCAAGCCTAAACATCAGTTTTTCTGTCACCTTGATGTGCACATGGCTCCATTGGAAGTATTCTTATACTTGAAATTGATTTTATTTTTCAAGTAGGGTAGGGTAGAAAAAAAAAAAAAAAAATCTCAAGTGAAAACCTCCTTTTGAGGCACTTGATATTGGCTCATTGATTGAAAACCTCCATGAGGTGGTAAATGGGTTGGGAAAAAAGAAAAAAGAGAAAAAATAAAAGATCCTAGGTGAAAACCTCCTTTGATGCGCCTAGGAAAACCTACTAGTTTAAAACCTCATTTAGGCGGCTAGTAGGCCTAGAAAAAAAGAAAAAAAAACTTTTATCCATGTATCTCTCTGATGAATGCATATACTCTCCAATATCTGCAAGCAACAAAACAAGTTGGTATCAAAAGAAAAAATTGGTCAAGCCTAGTCAAAAGAAGTCAAATTTTGACTTTCTCCTCCTTTGCTCAAATTCTCCAACAAGGCCAAGGCCATGCCAATATGTCAACCCGATCTATTTCCACCATCCACCCATCATTCTCAAGCTTTTCCCATTCAATTTTCTTGTTGTCCAAAAAACTACAGGAATGCTCTGTTTTACTACAGGAAACAAAAATACATAGAGAATAAATTTATTTTTTCCATAACTTGAAAACCATGCATCCATTTTCCAAGTTGTTTCATTGGGAGATGCATATGGATGATGGTAACATGCTCAAGAAATTTCAGCAAATTTCAGTTCACGGTTTCCAAGAAATCGATCTCCATCACCTACAACCATTTTTGAATTTTCTCGATATCCGTGCATCCATTTAAAAAGTTGTTTCATGGGGAGATGCATATGGATGATGGTAACATGCCCAAGAAATTTTAGAAAATCACAGTGCATGGTTTCCAAAAACATCAGCCTCCATTACCTTCACCAATTTTTAGTTTTTCTAGATATTTGTGCATCCATTGGCCAATATTTTTTTATGGGGAGGTGCATAATGATGATGGCAACATGCTCAGCAAATTTTAGGTCAATCCATTCTATCATTTGGGAGATATGGACAAAGGAAGTCTGCTACAAGAGATTGTCCTAAATTACTATGGGATCTCTACAAGGAATTTTGAATTACTACGGGATCTCTACAGGAATGCCGAGAAGAAGCTACAAGAGGAAATATGATGGAGAAATGGGTCAAAAGGTTATGTATTCTTTAGGGAAGGTTGATATAGGTCCCCCAACACGTGCACATCAATAATAAGACAAGCCATCAACAAAATGAGATCAACAAAAAAGAAAAAGGAAGTCAAGAAGATGTACCTAAGTGTTACAGGGAAAAGTGTCTATATAGAACTGCTCTATCCCACTAAGGTGTGACAGCTGCCTTAGAAACAAACAAAGAAAAGCTACTTTCGTTTTTCCTTTATGAATTATAAATAGAGAGGAACAGAAAGACCAACCTCTGTCTTGCGCTAATCTTCTGATTTGATTCCTCTCTTCTTTGATAGTCTTTAGCTACCCGCTCCCTTGCATGCCCAGCTTCACAAAGTACCTGTAAGATCACAGTAGCATAGCACTATACAAAGACATGGATCTATAATCATAAACAATCTAGGATCAGATGTAAATTGACCATACAAATGAAGCAAGCATCAATGACACAAGAGCATGGAGGAAAACTTGAATAGCTTATATTGATAAACAAGAAAGAGCCAAGAGGAGTTACAACCAGTTGTTCTGACCCAGCATCAACCTCCCAACTAAGAAGCCCCTCTTCACCTCAAACAAAGCTTAGATCACCCAACAATCTGATGTTTGTCTCAAGAAACCAACAACAATTCCTTACAATATGCAAAATTCCAGCCTCTGGATCTCTGGGATGAGGGATCCATATATAGATATCTGTAATGGAGATGAGTCAGCTCATGATTTGATTAGTGTCTTCCCTATGATAGTTCTTGCTTCCACTTGGAGATTGATGGTCTCTTACTCATCCTTGGTCGAATTCAGCGAGGCAAGTGTCACAAGAGAAGTTTCTGGAAGCTTCCAATGCCTCTCCACCTCGCGGAATGACACTGCCATTTGTCATTTCTCGCCCATCACACCCCATAGAAGGGATTTTTGAAATGCAACGCACCCACACAGTGTATTTAGGTGAGATGCAATGCACTTGGCCAGTGGAGCAGCTGAAATGATCCTGTTTTGACCAATTCTGAGCATTTTTTCATGGAGAACTTCTGGGAGAAGCTGTAATCTGTTGACCTTGTTCCTTTAGGGGTTAGAACAACATTTTTAGGGACTTAGGAGCCCTTGGTTTATGGAAATTTCATGCTTGGGGTTGTAGGGCCCAAAAATTTCTATAACAGTTGCCCCCTAAAGCATGAGGTCGTTAATCTTTTGATGTCGGGTGAAATGCTTTATTATGAGGATCCGAAGTTCTTTCAAGCTGGAAGGAGACCTGTAATAAGATACAATACGATACATTATCTTCATAATATTTTCATGATCTAGCTGAGGCGAGCATTCCCATGCTCAGCTTTATAAATTCATTTTCATGTACATAGGAGAAACAATCGTCTGAGTGTAGACTGATGATTCTAATAGAGCCATCATCTTTTTGATTGGATGATTATCTGTGCAGCAATGATGTACATTTGATGTCTTTATTTCCCTGAATATATATCGCAGCTCGGATGAATGAAACTAGATCCGGGGTCTTCAATCTCGTTCGATCTTCACTCGAAGTACAAGTCGATCCATGTGAGAAATGTTCTGAAGTCGAACATGGAAAGACATCGCTTGATTACCAGCCAATGATGTAAATTGTTAACAAGTGCGAGAGGAATCACCGATAATGATAATGACCCTCAAGGTACTGCAGTACAATTCACGTGGTGTGAATAAAGGACTTGGCGTCGAACACCACACAAAATCGTTCGGTCGAAGGTCATTGATGTAAACCTGTCACCGGAAGTGAGAAACTTGCCATTGAGGCATGCAAGCTTCAAAGTACTGAATGGGGTGTTCCTAGATCAACTTCTTGGATAATGAGCTAATGTTGACAAGAAGTGATCCGTCACAGGAGGGCCTTAATGAATCCCACATCAATGACATGGAACGGAGCAAATGATTTGAATGGAGGTGAAAACGATCTGGTGATATAAGGTTCAGGGTGGCGGTCATGAAAGAATGGAGTATAAATGTATGGTAGTGGGTGAGACACAGGTGAATTCTATGAATGAATTCTCTTGAACATATCGACGACACTGATGTGATGGATTGGTAGCATTAACCCCAAATGTGGATGGTATGATGGGACCATGGTGATGTGACCGGTGAATGAAACAACCCAACCCGACTCGGACGCAGAGTGGAAGTGTCATGTTCAAGAGCGACTTGCTACCAACAAAGTTTCTTCAAATTTTCTTCCCAATTTTCCCCAGTCATTGCTGACCAATACCTCTTTATTTTTCTCAAGCTTGAGGAGGATAACATATGCTTGTTCTATAATTTTCCCTTAGGGCAAACCCATCGCTATGTTTTAACGAGCCTAGCGATAGTGAAACTCGTTCTCGTCTATAGACAAGTTTGTCGCTATTAAAATTTTAACGAGTTTAACAACAAAGATAACTCGGTCCTTTTCAATTTTAGAGAGTCTAAACAGGAACGTAAAGGTAACTCCAGAATTCCTTTTTCGTCATCTAATCCCTTAAGTCCGAAAAAGTATAAAACAATATAGAAGGGATGAATTTTCGATACTTTTAACAAGCCGAACAAAACAAGCGCTCGATCTTTTTGTGTAATAATCCCTCAGGTCCAAAAAGATTAAAGTTTAGAGGAGGGATAGCACTTCCTGTCCCTTTAACGAGCTGGAGAGGCCAATGGCTCGGCAATATTTTCATATTTTACGAGTTAGTTGAAAAGAGCTTAAAAGAGACTCGTCTTTTGAGGAACGAGTGATAAAATGGATAGCAACTGATTCTAAGTAAGGTTTGGAATTTTCCAATCACGGCAGTGTTACAAGGATGGCTAGTGAAATCACTCTTCGCAGCTGTTCCTCAAAATGGGTAAACAATCAAATGGAGGTGAATGATCGGCCAATGCAAAAGTGGAGGTGACGGTGCAGACACGACCAAGGCTTTAATGACTGAAGTACTACATTCACGATGGTTATTTACCGGGAAATAGTTCATTTTTTAACGAGCTTAAATGCGGGGGGAAACATTTGCTCATGGCTTATGTTTATTTTTTAACGAGCTTGAACTATGTGCTAAAACTGCTCGATTGAATGGTCTCTTTTTTTACTTTACCATAAATAGCTTTGTTCTTTCAAAGATTGTACTGTATTTTTAAATGCTTCATCAAACTAGTCAGAAATGAACAATATATGCTTGAAAAACGAGTTAGAAAACTAATATTTTACTTTGAACAAAAGTAATGAAAAAGTGTTTTTACCTCTCATTTTACCATTCATTTGAACTTTGGTTTGTTGGAGCTTTGGAGGTGATTTCCCCCTTTAATTTTCATCAGCTGATTTTGGGAGATTCTGTGGACGATTCTTGGCGCCGTCTGGACCAGGTTGGAGCTAAACTTGAGCTCTTTCATTTCATGCTTTCCATTTTACATTCTGAGCTTGATTCCTGGTTTTTCTGAGCCTCTGGGGTTTGATAAACTTGTTCTTCCTTCAGCGCACCCTCTGTATATCGAAAGGTGCATTGGATGTTGGCCTGTCTAATGGCCATCTGACATGCAATGCACCCAGAACACCACTGTAGGTGTGATGGGCACAGAGAAGGAATTTTATGCATAGTTTTTTATGGAAATTTTGCCAATTTCTTACCAAAATCAGGATCTAACTCTTCTCTTGTTTGTTTTTCAGATATCTTTGGAGTAAGATGACCATTACATGGCGAGAACGTGAGCATGAAGAAAAGGACATGCTTGCCCTACATGATCCGGTTACAGTAAACGCACTGCGGAACTGTGGCTTGCTGAAGTTTTTCCGCATTTCTAGCATGAGACAACAGATCAACTTACTGTAGTATTTGCTCGATGCTTGGGATCCTACCAACCAAGTGTTCCAGATCAGGGGCAAATCCATCCCCTTGACTGTAGTAGACATCTATTTCTTGACTGGCTTGTCGAGGTGGGGTGCCCCCATCTCTTTATCAGGTTCGGCCCAAGGAGGTGAATCTGTGAGAGATTATGTTTGCCGGTATTGCAGAGAGGGATCTCAGCCAAGTAAAGACGGCAAGATCATCATCCATGATGTCACTGACAGGTCCCTCAGGACTATTCTGTTTACTTTTGGTAGGATGGCTGGTGGTGCGGCTCTTCATGTAGCCAACCGATCTTATATGCAGTATGCCTTGGAATGCCTCCAACCGAAGGTGTTCAACTGGTGCGACGCAGTACTTCTTGTGATGAAAGAACAGTTGACCAAGATAAAGAGCGGGAGGTTGAAGAACTTTGGGTATGGTTCTATTTTGACCACCTTTGCCTTGGAGAAGATACCACTGATGCAGCCGCAGTATATTGCACTCGATTTACCTTCACCTACTGAACCACGTATGCAGAGATGGGTTGACCATATGTCTAGGCATGCTAGTCAGTCTCAGATTTCATTTTTTGATACCTTCTTCAGGTGGTTTGATCATCAGGAGATGGTTTATTCCGAGTATCCATATGCTGGTATGGACTTCCGGGGTGATCCAGATTTAGTACTGCCGGATGGCGAACAATGGGGCGCCATTGGTAAAATATTTGACCATATTCATGTTTATCATTTTTCATTTATAATGTTCTTGTGCTTTATTCTATCAAGACTTTAATCAAACTCATGTGTTCATGCAGATGTTGGTCCTATTCGGCCAGTAGTACGCCTGAGAGTGCCAGCTGCCGCCCCAGCAGGAGAGGCTGTGGGAAGGGCTATCCTTTGCGACCTCGATGTGGCCGAGACTCTCACAGCATTACAGGAGCAGGTTGAGGGCCTCACTCTTGGTATTCCAGATGTGAGGACTGACGAGCTACCTTTGAGGTTACAGCGGCATACTACTGGTGTGCCAAGATGATGGACTCGTCTCTTACGCATGATCGCACAGGCTGTGACTTGCTATCACGAGCATCATTAGACTAGGGTGCCCCCTAGCATTTTGAGTTTTTGGTCACTTGACTGATTTTGTCTTGGTTACAGAACATTATGTGTAAACCATAAACAGTTATATATATTTTTGATTTTCGGAGTTTTATTTTGATTAAGTTACATGATCCAAATGCAAACATTGATGGTATGCTTCTTTTTATAAATGTTGCAAATGTCTATCTAACACATAATTTGCCAATGAGTTAGTTAATGTGTTTAAGTTTCTGGAAATATGTTGATATTGAATAAAATCAAATTGTCTTTCCAAAATCTTAACCCTTAGGAACATGCGATAAATAGCTGGATTTCGGACAGAATAGATACCAGTGAGTTGTAGTATGACAAGTTGTGAGTCTAGCCTGACAATCCGTCGACGTATACCATGTGTGATGGCATTAGAGAGAAGTTCTATCAATGCGCTATATTCAACGATGTTATTTGTTGATCAACCAATTGATCTAAATTTGAAACTACTTGAAATTTGTTTGCAAGGTATTCAATTCAGAATTAAACATGTTTAAAAGATTTCCATGTCTTGCAGAAAGAAAACACATGAAATTTTCAGCTGTTCATGACCCATTTAAGCATAACAGAGTTATTTCCTTTTACTGTTTAACACATTAAAACGAATTTGATCTGCAAAATAAATCAACCACAAATACAAAAGAAGTTGATAAAGTAGTTCACCCCCTCCAAGGCTACGTCTGCTGGGTCCAAAGCTCCCAACCGGGCTTGTCCTTGTTTTTATTAAATGCTAAAATTGAAAATACAGCTAAATAGAAGAATCTATAGGAGAAATAGATGGTAAAAATGGATTCATAACACTTTAATCCTTCAGGATTGACTATTGGATCACCTCCAATGGATACCTGCAACCCTATACAGTCTTCACAAAATTGGGCCCTAGTGGCTCCTAGAACTTTCATGGCTCCAAAACCTCTACAAATGACCTCATATGGCTGTAATACCTGCACCAATGGCTTCAGAAGGTCGAAAATACCCAAAATCAAAAAAAAAATTCGTCCAAAACCGACTTTCCTAGCCAAAGTTATGGCCATTTAAAGTTTCTCCAGTTTGACCCTAGAAAACTCCAGCTAACTTTAGTTAACTCCAGATAGCTCCGCCAATTATGGCGGGTCCGCCAAATTTGGCGCTCCTGCCAAAATTCCGCCAACTTAATTGCAGTTACATTTAATGTTTGGTGGTTGCCTCGGATTTCATGCCCGGCGGAATATTCCTTTTTTAATTTTTTTTTGAAAAATTAAAATTTCTAATGTTATGGACAAATTCTTCTTTTTGCCATAACTTCCTCATACGGCGACCGTTTTTCGAACCGTTTGCGGCGCCGGAATTGGGAAGACGAGCACTTTCCATTAATTCAACTTTGAACCAGTTCTAAGCACTTTAAATTTTGAGCATTTTACGACACTTAGGACATGAGCACCTGATCACGCCTCCCCATTGGGAAGATTTTGGACCCCAAAAGCCTTCAACTATTTGTTAAAGAGGTGAGGGTACATCTCCCTCACTTTTTCCACCTCCATCCACTTTTCCTTGTTCAGTTTGCTGCCTTTGAAACCAACCCGAACATAATCTACACTGCCCCTCCTTGAAATGCGTGTCCTTCTATCAAGGATTGTATCTTCTTTCAGCTCATCTAAGAATTCTGGCGAGAAATCTTCTATAGATGGCAGCTGAACAACACTTTCATGATCAGAAATCAAAGGAGGTTCATACAAACGTAAGTTCTCCACATTGACAACAGAATACATTTGCATGTAGGAAGGCAAATCTAATTGAAAAGCATTATTTCCAACCTTCTTGAGGATTTTGAATGGACCATAATGAATAGGCTTCAGCTTTTTACCTTCTCCTTGCATCCTTTCCTTACTAATGTACAGCCATACCTCATCTCCTTCTTGAAACTTGTGATCGACTCAATGCTTGTCATGTCTTTCCTTGTACTTGACTTGACTCTTCTCAAGCTGTTCTTGAATTTGCTGATGTATTTGCTGAATCCTTTCAATGAATGAACGAGCTTTGTCAATGTCACTATGTCCCTCAATGGCGACATCTTTCTCAAGAATGAAATCAAGAGGTGATTTTGGCAAGTAACCAAAACAAGCTTCAAACGATGAGGTGTTTGTGGAAGAGTGCTTGGCACGATTGTAAGCATGTTGTATGTAGTGTTACAAATGTTCATCCCAAAGCTTGGGATGCTTGCTGCAATAACCTCTCAAGAGGTGCACAATGGTTCTGTTCACAACTTTGGTTTGTCCATCTGTTTGCGGATGGAAAGCAGTACTTTTCTTCAACTTTGTGTTCATCATCTCCCATAGGTTGGACCAAAAATTCCCCACAAATCTGGAATCAATGTCACTAATAATGGAAGTGGTCAAACCAAAGTGAATCCATACATGATGAAAAAATAATTCAGCAATTTGTTCAGCAGTTATAGTTTTCTTACAAGGCATAAGTATACACATTTTGCTGAAACGATCAACTACTACATATAAATAATCATGCTGCTTTCGAGATTTTGGCAAACCTCCTACAAAATCCATAGAGATGCTCTCCCATGGTCTAGAAGGTACCGGCAAAGGAGTATACAAACCAAGCTTCCTATTGCTAGGCTTGCTTGTAGCACATAATGAACAACCTCTTATGAACCTTGAAACATAATCTACCATGCGAGGCCAATAGCAATACCTCTGTAGATGTGCAACTGTTTTGCTCACACCAAAATGGCCAGCAATAAGAGAAGAATGAGCTTCTCTTATGACATTTATCCTCTCCCCCTGTGGTATACACAACTTGCCCAAATGAAACAACAAATTGTTATGCATGTGATAGTCATTTTCCTCTACATGATTCCCTTTACTCAAGTTAGCATACACATCTTTAAAGTCATCATCAGATGCATATTGTTCTATGTAACTATCATGTACAATGGAATCATTCTTAAGTAAAGTAACAACACCAATAATAGACCTTGAAAGCATATCAACAACCTTATTCAAAGTACCTTTCTTATACCTTATTACCAAATGGAACTGTTGCAAGAAGCCCATCCATCTGAAGTGTCGTGACTGTTGTAACTTGCTTTGTGATTGCAAGTACTGTAAGGGCGGATGGTCGGTATGTATAACAGTTTATTTGCCCATCAAGTAGTGTTTCCACTTTTTGACGCTTTGTACCAACGCATATAACTCCTTATCATATGTAGGATAATTTACAACAGCACCATTAAAAGTTTCAGAATGAAAAGAAATAGGCTTACCGTGCTGTAGAAGAACTGCACCCATAGCATAATCACTAGCATCAGTTTGTATCTCAAATGACTGTCTCAAATCCGGTAATGCAAGGACTGGAGCTGAACTAATCTTCTCTTTCAAAGATTCGAAAGCTTTTTGCTGCTTGCCTCCCCATTGGAAAGCATGCTTCACACTTGTCACTGCATGCATAGGAGCTGCTATAGAAGAGAAGTTAGAGATAAACTTCCTCTAATATTGAGCTGCACCCAAAAAACTTCTTACCTCTGTTATGGATTTGGGAGTAGGGCACTTCACAATAGCCTCAATCTTAGCAGGATCAATTCTCAAAGCACCTCCTCCTACTATGTGTCCCAAATAAACCAAAGAAGTCTTTCCAAATTCGCACTTTGACATTTTAAGAAATAACTGATTCTTCTTCAAAACATCAAGTACTTTTCTAACATGCATGACATGATCTTCTCTAGAATTGCTGAAAATTAAGATGTCATCTAAGTAGACAATAACGAAATCATCAAGAAAAGGACGCAAGACATCGTCCATTACCCGCATGAAAGTTGCAGGTCCATTGCACAAACCAAACGGCATCACAAACCACTCAAAGAGTCCTTGTTTGGTTTTAAAGGCTGTCTTCCAAATGTCACTTTCTTCAATTCTTACTTGATGATATCCACTGCACAAGTCTATCTTAGTGAAATATCGAGCATCTTTCAGCTGATCTAGAAAATCATCTATCCTTGGGAGTGGGTAACGATTCTTTACCGTTATCTTGTTCAAGGCCCTGAAATCAACACACATACGCCAAGCACCATCTTTCTTTGGAATCAATACAATTGGTGACCCACATGGTGAAGTACTTGGCCTTATGAAACCCTTGTCCAACAAGTCCTTGATTTGCTTTTTTATTTCAGCATTCTCCATAATAGACATGCGGTACATGCCTATGATTGGAAGAGGACAATCTAGATGCAAATGGATTTCATGTTGAATCTCCCTCTTAGGAGGCAAACCTGTTGGCTCCTGAAACATCTCATGATATGCATCAACTACATCATACAGATCTGATTTAAGTTCTGGATTACAATTGTCAAATGACTCATGATTCACATCAACCTTGGGCTTAATCATAAGAAGAACAAAATTCTTACTTGAATTGACCAGCCTTTTTACCTGTCCTGCATTCACCATCGCTATATTTTTCTTCTTGCGATGAGCTCTAACAATGAACTCCTTGCCATCTTTGAACAGATGATATTTGTTTTCATGGCGATGAAAGATAGCTTTCTTGTCAAACAAGTAAGGACTTCCCAAAACAATTCTTGCTATATCAAAAGGTACCACATCAAGTTCAACTGTGTCAATAAAATGTGCAGTAATTGCAAAGCGCAATGTGCACTTTCTTGAAACTTGTAAATTTGCATCCTTGCAAATCCATCCAAGTGGATATGGCTTCGGATGTGGAACGGCTTCAAGTTTAAGCTGCTTGACCAAGTCCTCTGATATAAGGTTTGCTTGTGACCCACTATCAAAAAGTGTGTCAATTTTAGTATGTTTTGAAATCACCCTCACATGAAACAGTTCAATTCTTTCTTCCTCATTAGGAGCTTGTACATGGTAGTTTGAGGTGCTAGTGCCGGCTTGAGTTTCAAATTCTTTTCCCTTCAAGTTTTTCAAACCCATATCTATAATTTTGGTTTCATCACCTGAATCTTCCCCTAAATCTTGTGGTGTAGATGTAGTAGCAGCAATTTTTTGTTTCCCTTTGGATTTGGTAAATTGAGGTCTTTTTTCAGGATATAATTTCCAACAGTTTTTCTCCTCATGGCCTGGTTTAGAACAATGTTTACAGATCACTTTCTCACTCTCCTGTTTGACAGATGCATTCTTTTTGCTCTTTCCCTTGGAGGTTTTCTCTTTGTTTTTCCCCTTGGGGGGCTTGTTTCTACCTTCTTCAAATGTGTTTTTTCCCCTTGCCTCTAAATGGGTAGCTTGGACACAAACCTCGTCCAGGCTAGTAGGGTTAAACATCAAGATGGTGTGTCTAAGGTAGCTATGCAAGCCACCAATGTATTTCAACAAGGTTTCTTGGGTCTGTAAATCTACCCCTAACAAGAGAGCTCTTCTCCTGAATTTTTGGGTGTAGTCTTGGACACTCTGACCCTTAAGTTGTCTGAAATTTTGCCAATTCATAATGGCCTTCTGCATGTGAGCAAGAGGATAAAACTTTTTTTTAATGGCTAACAGAAATTCAGGCCATGTTAAGGTAACCTTACCAAATTTTTTGATCTCCTCTTTAGACTTGGCCTCCCACCAGACCAGTGCTGCTCCATCCATTCTCAAAGAAGCCAACTGAATCTTTGTGGCATCATCATGCATATTTTGGATCCTTAAGTAAACTTCCAACTGCCTAATCCAGTTGTCAAGCTTTTCTGCATTCACTTCACCAATAAACATAGGTAATTCGAATTTTACATCAAGCTTCAAAAAAGGACTTTTTCCAGAGGATCTATGCTTATGAACAGAAGAAGACGAGGATGAAGAGAAAGAAGGTGAAGATGGGGGTGGTGGATCGCCATTTCCTCCATGTCCTTTCTTGGAATGATCATCATCCTTCTTACCTCCTGAAGAGCCCTCTCCTTCATGTGGATGTTTGGACCCTTCTCCAGCCAATTTCTCATTTCTTTCTTGGTACAATATCCTCACCATTTCAGTGAGATCCAAGAAAGCCTTTCTGAAGACTCTTTCTTCTTCTCTTGGATCTGTCTCTGTAGGAATTTCTCCTTCATGTTCAGACATCCTTGAAGCTTCTGCTGAGACTCTTGAGGGTGAAATTGAAGGTGGAGGTGATGGCTCTCTGGCCTTCCTTGACTGAGGATTCTCTCATTCTCTAGTCAACTGTCCTTCCCCTCTTTTAAGTTTCAACCTGGTAAGCATCAATACTTTGCAAGACAGTTAGAAGATCTTTGCACAAAAAACCCTAAGCTCTGATACCAACTTGATCTGAATTTGAAACTACTTGAAATTTGTTTGCAAGGTATTCAATTCAGAATTAAACATGTTTAAAAGATTTCCATGTCTTGCAGAAAGAAAACACATGAAATTTTCAGTTGTTCATGACCCATTTAAGCATAGCAGAGTTATTTCCTTTTACTGTTTAACACATTAAAATGAATTTGATCTGCAAAATAAATCAACCACAAATGAAAAAGAAGTTGATAAAGCAGTTCACCCCCTCCAGGCTACGTCTGCTGGGTCCAAAGCTCCCAACCGGGCTTGTCCTTGTTTTTATTAAATGCTCAAATTGAAAATACAGCTGAATAGAAGCATCTACAGGAGAAATAGATGGTAAAAATGGATTCAAAACATTTGAATCCTTCAGGATTGACTATTGGATCACCTCCAATGGATACCTGCAACCCTATACAGTCTTCACAAAACTGGGCCCTAGTGGCTCCTAGAACTTTCACGGCTCCAAAACCTCTGAAAATGACCTCATATGGCTGTAAGACCTACACCAATGGCTTTAGAAGGTCGAAAATACCCAAAATCAAAAAAAAAATCGTCCAAAACCGACTTTTCTAGCCAAAATTATGGCCATTTAAAGTTTCTCCAGTTTGCCCCTAGAAAAACTCCAGCTAACTTTAGTTAACTCCAGATAGCTCCGCCAATTATGGCGGGTCTGCCAAATTTGGCGCTCCTGCCAAAATTCTGCCAACTTAACTGCAGTTACATTTAATGTTATGGACAAATTCTTCTTTTTGCCATAACTTCCTCATACGGCGACCGTTTTTCGAACCGTTTGCGGCGCCGGAATCAAGAAGACGAGAACTTTCCAGTCATTCAACTTTGAACCAGTTATAAGCACTTTAAATTTTGAGCATTTTACAACACTTAGGACCTGAGCACCTGATCACCAATACATACCCCTCTGAAACTTACTAACTCGCCGCTTGGATAAAAAATGGCCTAGGCTGCGGAAGATAGGTTCCGCGAACTACGACTCGCTCCGTCAGCATATCCAACACATGAATCCAATAGGTTTGACATCTGAAACAAATGTAAAAAGTGGATTACTTGACCAAAATAAACACTTTAGCGAAAACAAAAACATAACAAAAGCATACAGGTTACCATTACGCATAGTAACGCTTGAGGTACAACCCGTTACGAGGTTGCGCCAGTGGAATTTCGTCATAATCCATTAACTCGTAGGCTCCTTTTGCTAACACTCGCTTAACAATATAGGGGCCCATCCATAAAGACTTAAATTTACTTGCTCCCAATTTATTGGATTCTTGGTCGTAAAGAAAGACCAAGTCACCTTCTGAGAAGACACGGGGTTTGACATTTTTGTCGAACTGTGCCTTGACTCGTTTCTTATGGGCTTCGTTAGCCAAAGCGGCATCACGATAGGTTTCATCTAATTGGATTAATTCCAAGAAATGAGCTTCTTCTTCTGAAGTTCCGGGGAGGAGATCAATTGCGAGTTTGAGAGACGAGATTTCGCACTGGATTGGTAAGACTGCTTCCAGGCCATATACTAGTTGGAAAGGTGTAAACCCGGTTGCATTCCTTACTGATGTTTGGTAAGCCCACAAAGCTAAGTACAGGATTAGGTGCCATCTTCTTTTGTGAACTCCAATCATCCTTTACAGCATGCGTTTCAGGACCTTGTTTATTGCTTCAACTTGTCCGTTGGCTTGCGGATAATATGGAGTAGAGTTGTCGTGAGAAAACCCTAGTTTGGCAGCTAATTCGACCATCATGTGATTGCGAAAATGCGATCCATGATCTGTGACTATAGCTTGTGGTACGCCGAATCTGGCGACTACATGATTGAAAAAGAAGAGGGCAGTTGTTTCACCAGTATTATCTAATGTAGGCATTGCCTCGGCCCATTTGGTAAAATAGTCAACTGCGACTATGATATACCCATGCCCCCCAGTCGAGGTGGGGTTACATGTCATGAAATCGATGCCCCATTTGGCGAATGGCCCAATAGCAACTATTGGCTGCAGAGGTGCGGGTGGTCTTCTGGTTTTGCTATCGCAAATTTGACAAGCATGGCAACTTCTGACTCCAGTTATGCAATCTTTGAACATTGTTGGCTAGAAGTATCCTGCTCGTAATATTTTTTGCACTGTAGTATAACCGGATTGATGCCCCCCACACGTGCCCTAATGGCAATCATTCAGGACTTTTTCGGCCTCCTCATGGGTGAGGCACCTTCTCAGAACTGTATCGATACCGCGGCGGTAAAGTGTATCACCGACGATCATGTAGTCTTTTGATTGGTATCGAATACGTTTTTGCTTGGAGCGAGAGGTATTTGGCCTATATTTTTGGGTTTGGAGATAAATTATTATATCTCCATACCACTCATTTCTTGAAGATATCAGAAGCAAACTTTCGTCCACGATTGTTTCTTCGAATGTTTCATCGTTGGACGACGATGGGAGATCACATAATAATTCTGCGAAAACCAGAGCTTTCTTTGACTTGGATTTTACAAATTCCAGATCAAACTCTTGTAGGATTGCTATCCATTTTTAATATTTTCCCCCCAACAACTGTCGCAACAATAT
Organism: Pinus tabuliformis; assembly: GCA_031772625.1. NCBI lineage: Eukaryota > Viridiplantae > Streptophyta > Pinopsida > Pinales > Pinaceae > Pinus > Pinus tabuliformis. The sequence continues at coordinate 509,332,092 of CM062816.1, read as the reverse complement.
ATAAGTCATGGGGTTGCAATCTGACAGAATGGTAGTTTTTCGAAAGAGGACATAGTGTCGAAATCTCTGTATCGCTTGAACAGCTGCGAGTGCTAGCTTTTCAACGTAAGAATATTTTCTTTCTGTATCATTTAAGTTTTCACTTAAATAATATATAGGATGTTCGATTCCGTCGTCTTCTTGAACTAAAACCATTACGATGGTCGTATCTGCTGCAGCCAGATATAGGTTAAAATCTTTTTGATAATCAGGAGCGTATATTAATGATGCTTTCATTAGGGAATCTTTTAAAGCATCAAAGGAAGCTTGTGCAACCTGATCCCAGACAAAGGGTACTTCCTTTTTCAAAAGACGTGTATAACCTTTAGCAAGTTCGGCATAATTTGGAATGAACCTCCTCAGAAAGTTTGCTTTCCCTTGGAGTTTCTGAATCTAAAGCAAATTCGAAGGTGGAGGCAAATTTATGATTGCATGAACCTTACATGGGTCGAGACGAATGCCATCCTTTGAGACTACAAAGCCAAGTAAACAAAAAGAACTGACGCAAAATACACATTTGTGTGGATTGAGTCGTATCTTGTAGTGTCGGCAACGTAGAAATATCGCTCTTAAATGTTGCGGGTGATCAGTCCGCTTTCGCGAATGAGCCGGAAGGTCGTCGAGGTATGGTTGAACGATGTCTTTGATGTCATGGAAGGCATAATTCATTGCCCTCTGAAACGTCGCCCCTGTGTTCTTTAATCCAAAGGGTAATTTTCGATATGCGAATGTGCCCCATGGACAAATAAATGCAGTCTTTGACTGGTCCTGTGGGCGGATATTTATTTGATTATACCCGGAGAATCCATCCATGAATGAAAAGATTTCGCATCCGGTGCATTCAACAATTATCTGGTCGATGAAGGGTGTAGGGTAGTTGTCTTTCGGACAAGCTTGATTTACATCCCTATAATCGATGCACACTCTAATTGTTCCTTGTTTTTTCATAACAGGGACAATATTCGATACCCAGTCGGTTAGCAGAACCGGGTAGATGAAACCAGCATGGAGAAGTTTCTCAACTTCTGCCTTAATGGCAGCGGCTTTCTTGGGGTGCACCTGCCGTAGCCGTTGTCATACTGGTTTGATATATGGATACATCTTAATTTCATGTTCAATGATACTCGAGTCAATGCCTGGCATTTCACTATATGACCAAGCAAAGACATCTCTGAATTCGCGAAAAAGAGCGTCATATATTTCCAGTTCTGAAGGAGAACAACATTTGCCAACATAAATATTCTCTACAACATCTGTTTTGGTTGAGATATTTATGGCGATAGTCTCTTCAATGTTGGACAAGTTTTGCTCAGAATCCACCGTGTTTACAGTATTTGATAGAAAATCAAAAACTGAAGGATGATAAAGGTCATCAGGGGTATCTTCTCCACAATCCGGAAGAAGGGAACGATGGTGGGAATCATTCCATGGTGCTCCTTCAACTACCATTGATTGAACAATTCCTTCGTCAGTGACATGCACTCGCGACCAAGGATCTGAAGGGGTACCATATTCCTCAGATCTATCTATCCAAACGCTTGATGAGCGTTGATTTGGGTTTGCCATCCAGGCTAGGAACATTGATTGCTACAATATTTCCGTTGGGCTTGAGGGAAAAACCATTGCATGATCCATGTCGATATCGTTTTCTGAGAAATTTTTAGAAGATATCATATTGCAGGTTCCTACCGACGCTACTTCCGCCAGGTTGATTGGAGGTGGAAGGGCAAAAGTTCCCATTAATATAGGATCTTTTAGTAGGCCTACTCCGATATTTTGAAGCGAATGGGGGCTTCCATGGATCATAGGAATGCTTCCTGTAACTTGAGAACCATTGGGTAGGAAGTTTTGCTGATCGACGATTGTAATCCCTCCTTGAAAGGGAAATGCAATCTTCCTAAAATAGGTCGACACAACAGCAGCCATAGCATATATCCATGGTCTTCCTAGTAGGATGTTGTAATCAAGATTTCCATCGATTACTTCAACATCTATTTCTATTGTTTTCCCTCCTAGTTCAACTTTCAAGTTACTTAGAATACCATATGAGGTATATGTCCTTCCGTCGAATGCTTTTAGTGTCGTCGAAGATCGCAACAAGGTTGGAGATCCTAAAGTTTTCCAGCAACTCATCGACATAATGCATGTAGATGCCCCCTCATCAATAATTGTTCGATGAATAGTTTTGTTGAGGGCTTTCACTTGAACAAGGAAAGCTAGTTAAGCTGGTAATTGAGGATCGTATCCTTTATGATCAAAGGATACAAGATTGGAATCCTTTGGGTCTATCCCACTAATGGCTGATAATAAAGCCTGCTTTTGGGATGGGCAATTTTGTAGTACTTCAAGAGTCGACATAGCGGATGGCGATTGGGCCAAATCTTCCACTATATTATAATGCTATGCCGCTCTAGCGCGGGGATTAAACGTCGACTTGTGTACTACTCCCTTTGGCGGTTTTATTGTCAATTCAGGAATGATGGGCGGCGCAACTTCTGTCGAAGTTGTTGTCGAACTACTAGGCTGATCTTTATCCTTGTTGTTCGACAGCTGTGGATTCCCATAATCTTTGTTCCTCGTCGATATCAAAGCATCATTTTGCTATTTTGAAACCGACAACATTAGCACTTGAGACGGGGAAGCATTTCCACTTTCAACCAGATTTGTTCCTGGATTTGGAAACGGATCAGTTAACACTGCAGAGGTTTTTGAATTCTTGAAGAATTTTTTAAGCTCAGCTCTGTGTGGAAAATTTGCGGTCCAATGATCCTCATCGCATATAAAGCATGGATTTTTCGGTTTCCTATCTCCAGGAGGGTTTGCAGAATATTTTTCAGGTGATGATTCCTCCTGTTTCTTCTTCTTCCCTTTGCCTTTCTTCTTGCCCCCTGGTTGTTTGGTTTCTTTGCCTTTATCTGTCGATATGACATTTACTTCCGAGGCAAGAAGTTCATCTTTTGCATTTTGACCTGAAATCTTACGGGCCTTCTTGGATGTAGCCTTTGTCAATTTCGTTTCTGTTGTGCTAATCACACCATCGCCGGCATGAGAGTCATTATTTGATTTAGGAGGAGGAGGAATTGAGAATTCCGGTCTAGGGGCGTCAGGTATTTTATTGTAGAGCGTGCCAGACTGAGTGTAAATCAAGTCCAAATATTGCGCACGAGCGATAACTTGCTCTTCTGTTACGACTCTCCCCTTTGCCACATCTTCCGTGATGGAAGGTAGTAATGACTTGATAAACCATTCAGCTAAGAGCTGATCGGGAACATACGTTTTTACCATTCTACGACGACGTCGCCACTCATGTATATGATCAGATATGTGAGTGGCCGTCGTTTGTTTGAAGTTGGTAAGGAGTTCTGTTCCCATTTCGTACCTTATTGGTAATTGAAAATGGATTTAAAAGGTTGTGGCTAAGGTACTGAAGTTGTCGAATGAAGCTCTAGGCAATTCAACGTACCATTTTGTCGCTGGACCCGTTAACGTCCTCTGAAAAAGGCAAAGCCTTATCGAATCATCATTCAGGGTGTTTGATGAACACCACAGATGAAAGGTCATCACATGATTGGACGGATCTTCACCCAAATTTCCATTAAATTTAGGAATATCTGATGGAAGTTTATGTGGAATCGCTGGCCACCAAGGGGCGTAAGCGATTGGATTGTTTGTTAACCGATTTAAATCAGGTAACTCTAAAGTTGCCACGAAGGGTAATTGTTGATTCAGGTTAGGTGAAGCATACCCAGGATAAGATGGTATTGCCTGAGTAGTTGGTCTTTGCATACCGGCATAATGCATTTGATGCTGGTAACTTTGGTAAGGTTGGTGGGCATGACCATTGTAAAATGGTTGATTTTGACCGTTTTGAATATACGACTGTCCACTATTTGCAAAGATTTGTTGCTCAGAACCTTGGTATACTTGTTGGAATTGCGGTTGCTGGTATTGTACTAGCCAGGGTTGTGAAGCCATGTGCTGTTGCCCGATACTAACCGTTTGACCAAGATGAGGGGTAATCATACCCATCTGAACCTGTGTCATTCCACCAGTCGGCGATTGTGGTTGAGTTGCAGGGTCAAGGGGTTGTTGCATTACAACCTAAGAAACCTGAGGTTTGCATACAACAGGCAGCGCTTGAACTTGTGACACCGTCACAATAGCTGGCGTAGTTGGTATATTTGACATAGGTAAGCATTGTTGCATCGAATATACAACTCTTGGTTGTTGAGGTAGTATCGGTACCCAACCGCTTGAGGTAATTCCAGTATAACCCGAATGTTGTTGTGAACTCCCGTATGGATATCCTCCTAGAGGGGATAATGAAAGGGTATACTGCCCCCCATACGGTGGTAATCCAGAACTCAAGGGAATGGTTTGCCCTTGAGGGCCGGACTGCCCAAATTGACCTCCAAATGGATCAATTTGTTGAGACTCAACATAAGAGTTTCCGGATATTATTCCGGATGAACAAACAGGAACAGGCCATACTGTCGAAATGGCCCCTGAGTGGGCTCCTTCTAGCAGTTGAGAGCTACTTGGGACAGATGGTATGCTGGTGAACATTGTTGGAGTGATAGCAGGGAGTTCTGCCGTCACTGTGTCAGACGACACAGTCCTAGATGTTGATGGTTGTTCAGACATTTCTAGTCTATCCAAAAGATTACCTAGCGATTCTACAGGAGCTTCCGCTGGCGGTAGACTAACTTCTGATGAAGAAGGATATAGAGTGATCCCAACTCCAAATTTCGATGGAGTACTAGTTGGAGGATCTTCCATAATCTCTTCTATGGAAATCAGACCAGGTGGAAGGGGGAGACCGTCAGGTCCATAGAATATTTCTAGTGCCAAAGAAGGTATGGAATCGGTAGCGACAGATGTTTGAAGAGCAAGACTCTCCGAACCGATTGTAAATGGAACTGGTTCAGTAACACAAGTGTTTTCTCTCAGACTAGGATCAGTACTACTGTCCTTCTGTGGCTGCTGAACTTCTTCTGTAGAGGCAGGGATTCTAGAAATGTTTGGAGTAACCGGATTCTCTGATGTTGTTGGAACACTTGTTCTAACTTTAACAGGATATTTGGAACCGGTTAAACGAGTTCGCTTTGTCCGACTATCTTCGATTCCGGAGACAAAGACGGTTGACTCGTAAGCCTCCACGAACGACGGGGTTTCAATTGACTTTCTTCCATGATTGCAGATTACTCGATCAACTAAAATAAAGGGGAAGTATGTTTCCGAATTAAATGAATTTTAGACGCTTCTGACACAACTTGTTTTTTCAATTTTTAAGAGTCGAGAAAAAACAAAAGATGACTCTAGTCTCCTTCGATTTTTAATGAGCCTGAAGTGACAAGTGCTCAGATGGACCTTTTCTGTTAAGGAGTCTAAAAAGGAACGAAAGGGACTACTCTGGAAATCTAGGTAGAGGGATTACCAACCAATCGCAAAACTGCAGAATACTTTTTACGGTACGACAGTCAATCTTCCCGAATGCTATGTTCAGTGCACTGCGATCGATAGGGCGGCAGACACGGCTTCCTATGGATAAAGGATTAAGCCTATTGAGGTCTCCCAAAATATACTCGACGGTACGTGGGAGAAAAAGTCCGTACTGGCACTTATCATCTCAAAGTGGAGGAATCACCCAACCATCAATGAGAACAACAGTTACCAGGCTTTACGATGCCGGAATAGGTCTCTAGCCTAGACTTCTAAATGTTGTTCATTAAGTTCCAAAGCGTTGTTAGATTCATTGAATTTATTTTAAGTTGATCTTGTTTATGAAGTTTGCCTTTCAAGTTCACCACGAGATGTAGATGTAATTCCTAAAATGAAATCTAAGATGATAAACAAACTTTTTATCTTCTTTGTGCAATGAAAATCCTAGCTACTAAGGAAAGAAAGACAGAATCTTTTCACAAAGAGCAAAGAGCACACTCTAAATGCACTTTCCTAAATCAAGCCAATCAGACTGTCTATATGCAAATGCACATGCATGTATTTGTTTTCGACTTTCTTAGTATATGAATGCTAAAAAGAAAGTTGATGCATGTTGTAGGGAAAAGTATCCGATTCGGATGACCCTATCCCACTCTAAGGGTGATAGTACCTCAGCAACAACTGTAAACAAAACTACTTAAGGTTTACTTCTTTATGAAAGCAAGAGAGAATGAAGAAATGCACTAATCGTTGCCTTGCGCTTAATATTTGCTCCAATCTCTTCTCTTTGCTGCTTGCTCCTAGCTCTTTGCTCTTTTGCTGGCCCAGCTATAATGAGATCCTGCAAAATAACAGAGAAGGAAACTACAAGAAGCATGCATTCATAACTGATTCAAGGATTAGCATAAATCAAATATACAATCATCACAATACATCATTGAAACAAATGCATATAGAAGAACCTCAATAGCTTTTATTAATGAAGAAGTAAAGTTCTGAGAGAGTTACAACCATTGAAGGCCCCAATCCAGCAACACCTCCCAGCAGAAAGAATTTCTCCTCTTCACCTCCTTCAAGCAATCACCCAATAGCTCTATAGTGAAACCAACAGCATATCATTACTTTGCACAAAATTCCAGCCTCCTGAGCTCATAGGAGAGAGCTCAATATATAGATGAATTGAGAAAGGATGAGTCAGCTTGCAACTGATGTGTAGCTGCCTTGTGTCCTCTCTCTCTTCAGTTGATCTTTAGTTCTTGAGTCCACTTGGAGAACCTTGCTTCCACTTGGAGAAACAGAGCCTCTGACTCATCACAAGGCGAAATCCCTGATCCAAGTGTCCTTTTTGGAAGATTCCAGAGCAATGACTCAGTGTGCCACTTGTCCCATCTCGCTCAGCACAGGTGGCCTTTGTTCCACTTGCTTTGCAACGCAGGTACACCATGTAGGAGTTGAGTTTCAGCGCAGAAGCCTAGTGGAGCACCTGCTTTGATTTCAGGATTGCTTGTTTTTGAGTGTTTTCAGGTGGAGAACTGATCTGAGAGCTGTTGGTTTGCTGACCTTGTTCCTCTAGGGGTAGGAACATCATGTTTAGGGACTTTGGATCCTTTGGATTATTGACAATTCATGCCTGATGCTGCAAGGCACAAAATTGTCTATAACAGATGCCCCCTAAAGTATGAGGTCGTTTATCGGGTGAAATGCTTTATTAGGAGGATCCGAAGTTCATTCAATCTGCTGAGAAGTGTCCTGTAATAAGATACAATACAATACATTATTTTTCATTCTTTTTCATGATCTAGCTGAGGCGGGCATTCCCATGCTCAGCTTTATAAATACATTTTGGTACATAGAACAGACAATCGTCTGATGATAGACTGATAATTCTCTGCTGAAATTATCATCCTTTGAGAAGGATGATCATCTGCTGCAATGATGTACATATCAAATGTCTTTATATCCTGAATATATATCGCAGCCCGGATGGATGAAACTAGATCCGGGGTCTTCAATCTCTTCCGATCTTCACTCGATGTACAAGTCAATCCATGTGAGAATTTCTTGAAGTTGAACATGGAAAGACATCGCTTGATTACCGGTCAATGATGTAAACCGTTAACAAGCGCGAGAGGAATCACCGATAAGGATGATGACCCTCAAGGTACGGCAGTACAATTCACATGGTGGAAATAAAGGACTTGGCGTCGACCACCATGCAAAATCTTCTGGTCGAAGGTCATTGATGTATACCTGTCGCCAGAAGTGAGAAACTTGCCATTGAGGCATGCAAGCTTCAAAGTACTGAAGGGGGTGTTCCTAGATCAACTCCTTGGATAATGAGCTGATGTCGACAAGGAGCGATCCGTCAAAGGAGGGCCTTAATGAATCCCACATCAGTGACACGGAACGGAGCTAGTGATTGTGATGAGGTGAAAACAAACTGTGATGTATGATTCAGGGTGGCGGTCATGAAATGGATGAAGGACAATGTATGGCAGTGGATGGGACACGGTTGACTCTTTGCAGAACAACATCTCTTGAACATATAACGACACTGATGTGATGGATTGGTAGCATTACCCCAAATGTGGATGATGTGGCGAGGACCATGGTGATGAGACCGGTGAATGAAACAACCCAACCCGATGTGATACGGAGGACAAAGTGTCATGTTCAAGAGTGACTTGCTACCATTAAAGCTGTGAGGTTCTCCCAATTTTTCCCCAGTCATTGCTGACCAGTACCTCTTTATTTTTATCAAGCTTGAGGAGGATAACATATGCTTGTTCTATAACCTGCCCTTCGGGCAAGCCCATCGCTATGTTTTAACGAGCCTAGCGATAGGGAAACTCGTTCTCGTCTAAAGACAAGTTTGTCGCTATTTAATGAATTTAACGAGTCTAACGACAAGGATAACTCGGTCCTTTTCATTTTTAGAGAGTCTGAAAAGGTACATAAAGTCAACTCCAAAATTCCTTTTTCGTCATCTAATCCCTTAGGTCCGAAAAAGTATAAAACAATACAGAAGGGATGAATTTTCGATTGCTTTAACGAGCCGAACAAAACAAGCGCTCGATCTTTTTGTGCAATAATCCCTCAGGTCCAAAAAGATTAAAATCTAGAGGAGGGATAGCTCTTCCGGTCGTTTAACGAGCTGGAAGGCCAAAACTCGGCAAACTTTTCATATTTTACGAGTCAGTGAAAAGAGCTCAAAGAAGACTCGTCTTTTGAGGAACGAGTGATGAACAGGGTAGCAGCAGATTCCAGGTACAGGTTGGAATATTCCAATCACGGCAGTGTCACAAGGATGGCTAAGTGAAATCACTCTTCGCAGCTGTTCCTCAAAATGGGTAAACAAACATATGGAGATGAACGATTGGCCAAATGAACGGATGGAGGTGAGACTGCAAGAACACGACCAAGGGCTTTAATATGGCTGTCAAAGGTTACATTTACCAAGGTTATTTACCGGTTCATTTTTTCTGAGTGAGCTTGAACTCTAGGGGAAGATTGCTCACAACTTATGTTTATTTTTTAACGAGCATGAACTATGTGCTAAAACTGCTCGGAGATGGATGCCCCCAGCATAATAATGCAGACGAGGCATATGCCCCCTAAACCTTAAGGGGCAGTTCATTTTTTAACGAGCTTGAATGCGACCAAACCTTGCTCGATTATACCAGTCATAATACAAGGAACGCCTCAGGTGAGGTAGTCATTTTTAAGGAGCTATACCTCACTAGTTACTCCAATTTGGCAAGTTTTAACTTTTGCCCCACATCCTTTCTTTATGCAAGCTGGAAACGGCTAATCCTACGAGTTTAACGGGTTAGACCTACAGGTTTAAAGGGAGGACCTAAAAATTTAAAAAAATAAATAGTCGTCCCGTGCTTGCACTCCAAAAGGTTCGCATGCCCCCAGGTATAAAGTATAATTTCAAGGCTACCCCTCCTCTGTCCCACCTCTGTTTTTCTACTTGTCGTCTTGCTATATTTTTAACGATACTTGTCTTCTCGTTATTTTTCGGTGCCGACGGTACTTGTCTTCCCATCAGTTCACTTTTTGATTTTTGCAAGATCGCAACAGATAAAACATTGGCATTACGGAGGGAGGTTTGCCTCTTACTTATTATCCGAAAAATGGTTTTATTCGCTGCCGCAAACTAAACTCTCTTTTCGGCGATGTCTATCATTAGGTTGCTAAGGATGGTGACTACTTGTTGCAGCAATTTCATCTCTTTCTTTGGAGGCTGCCCCTACTTATCCTTCAAAACATATGTTTTAATGGGTGAGGCTTACCTTCAAAGATGGTGGCTACTTGCCGCCACAAATGGATCTCCTCCCTCAGGAGAGCCTACTTTTTAGACAAAGGGAGCGAGAAGCTGATTATCTCACTCACATAACTTTGACAAAAGAACTTTATCCTAGAACAACCCTCTCTTCCTTCCTTCAGACGGGGTACGGACTAGTCCCATTCTTCTGCGGAAATTAACTTTATACCCAAGGTTTCCTCTGCCCAAGGCAGGCCAGGGTGCATGCCCCCTGGGTCCCAGTTACATCTTTCCGAATCACTCGCATTCATCGGGAAGTAGAACCGGGGGTGGAGGCATTCCTTGGGTGAATAAACCGTTAAGGGATGGTATTTGACTATTTGCGATGCGTGATCCTGGAAATGAAAGTTGGTCTACGAGCTTGACCATTCTTCCTTCGTGCGGAAAACACATAACTCTAAAGAGTGAGGACACTATCGCCTCCATGCAATATATATAGTCTCGTCCAAGGAGTAAGTTATAAACCAAGGGTCCCTGGACGACCATGACGTTCATATGAACTGTCTTCCCCTTCAATGTAACTGGAACATTGGGGAGAATCCCTAACGGGCGACTGGTTCCTTTATCAAAACCCGATAGATTTCTCATCTCAGGTAAAAGCGTCGGGGAACCCAGTGCTTTCCAAGCAATAGAGGAAAGGATACTCACAGATGCCCCTTCATCAATGATAGTTCCAGCCATCACCATTCTGTAGATTTGGACGATGATTCTGAATGGGATACTGGCTGGTAACCGGGGTCTGCCTAGTTGATTCCAATCAAAGGATACAACTAGGTTGCTTGGTGGTGGGACCGAATACACGGCCGGATACAACCCTGACGATGTTCCTTCCTGTGATAAAGGAATGGGCGCATTTCCCTGATGCTCATCAGAGTCTGTGTTGATGAAAAGAATATGGACGGTGTCATCCTTATCCTCTTTAGTGAGGGTGTCATTTGAAGATGGGTCTTCAATGACGGAGTCATTTGAGGATGAAACCTCTAAAGGAAGAACCGGGTCAACTGCCGTTTCGACCTTTAGACTTTCGTCTGGTCTGGATTCAGTAGGTTCATTCTCAATGACCGACACTTCAGCTGACCACTTGATCGGGCCAGCTGGATTTTCAACTATCGAGGGACTTGGCACGAGTTTTTGGTATCCAGGAGGAAGTCGTAACGGTGAAACCGGACGATCTTCCAAAACTCTCTTCGCCTCGTCTAAGAATGGACATCGGTGGATGGTGTGATCGCCTTCACACAACATACAGGGTGATCTTGGTCTCCCTTTTCGTCCTTCACTCTCGCTAGTTGATGGACTGCAATCAACATGACTACCAGAGGTTGATGCTACCAGATTGTGCAACCTGGGGGACCAGTCCCTTAGTATCCGGGGAATACAAGGACAATCACGATGGAAGTGGGCCCCTTTGCAAATGACACATGGCGATTTAGGCCCGGTCGGTGCAGTGTGTGGATTTCTGTCAGATGTCTTTTGCTTGCCCCCAGTCGCCTTCGCCATAGGCCCCTTCTGCTTCTTTTCTTTCTTCTTCTTTTCCTTCTTCTCCATGGGAGGCTGACTTTTGCCAGCTCTACCTTGCGAAGATGAAGGATCAGAGGAAGAATTGTAAGAAGTGGAAGGCTGGTGGGTAGCTCTAGACTGGTCTGACTGTTGATTCGACTGCTCAGGATTAGTGGTGATCTGAACTACATTAGTTGAAAAGAGCCATACAGGTAGGCCAATTGTCAATCCTGGAAGTGACAATGTGGCCATATGAGGCGCACCAACATCTCCCCAAGAGGAGAAGGGATTGGGACTTCCGCCAAGGTGACTTCCTTGGTTGGTGGGCTCCATACTTTTCAACTGAAAGATCAACGTGGGAATAACAGGTGATTATGTTCCGATTAAAATAAATTTTATTAACGACGCTTTTAGACACAACTTTGCTTTTTCATGTTTTAAGAGTCGAGAAAAAGCTAAAGATGACTCTAGTCTCCTTCGATGTTTTAACGAGCCCGAAGTGACAAATGCTTGGATGGACTTTTTCAGTTATAGAGTTTGAAAAAGGCCAAAAGAAACTTCTCTGGAGTTCTAGGCAGAGGGTGTGCCAAACTTTTCGCGAAACCACAGAATACGTTTTACGGTACGGGTGGTCGATCTTCGTGAGTGTTGTGTTCACTGCATCGCGATCAGTAGGGCGGCCGACACGGCTTCCTATGGATAAAGGCTTTGTTCCTATAGGGGTCTCCCAATATATACGCGACGGTACGTGGGAGCACAAGTCCGTATTAGTGCCACCGACTCTCAGGAGGAATCACCCACCTTCGTAGAGATCGACAGTCACTACGTTTAACGACGCCGGAACACGTCTCTACCTAGACCTCTATGTGTTTGCATTATGTTACAAAGCGTTGTTATGTAAATTGAATTTATTTTAATGTTGATCTTGTTTAACAGTTTGCCTTTAAGGATCACCATGAGATGTATGTAACAAATTCCTGAATGCAGTCTAAGATGAGAAGCAAACTTTTCAATCTTTCAACTTTGAAAATCTTAACTACTGAGGGAGAAGAAAGGCAAATCTTTTCACACAGATCATAGAGCACACACTAATGCAAATTTTCCTAAATCAGCATGCAAACAGTCAAATGCAAAATGCACAATGCATGTATTTTCTTTTCCCTTTCTTAATGTTGATGTATTACAAAAAGAAAGTTGTTATATAACTTTGATTTCGATTTCAAGCGAAAGTAAACAAGCTAGTCCAAAATCAAAAGACACCTTAAGATCTACTTGTTTAATCACAGGAAATGCATGAAATCAAACCATAATGACGAAAGTAAAAAGACTAATCAGCTATGGACAGCAAATAAGCTAACTCTTTAGACCAGCAAAATGCCTAACACAGGTTCAGATCTAAAAGGCCAAAGCAAGACTAGTTCACTTTCGTTATGGGAAATTGTAAATGATGTAAGAAATACAAAAGAACAAGTACAATTTCGTTATATAACAGAGGCGGAATGATGGCAAGTAAGGTTGGTTTCAAAACAGGTACAAGACTGGTAACTGGCTGCAAAATCTATAGTGAAAACAGGCAAGAAAAAGGGAGGAAACCCCAAATGCACAAGGCAAAATTGGGCCAACGCAGGTGCTGCACAGCCAGTCTGGCTCTCAGCGCAGGTAGCCCCTTCGGGACCTGCGTTGCAAAGCAGGTAGCCTGTGTACTACCTGCTTTGGAAAACGAAAGTTGCGTTTTCTCAGTTTCTGGGTCACAATTTTCTCAAAAATTCACAGTTTTTGCTCAAATCAGAAGCTATCAGTCAAGTACACACTAAGGGATGACAAGGAAGATGAAAAGCTATCACTAAGAACTTACAAGGATCCTTGTAGATCAGCTCTTCAAATCATGAACATGCGCAGAAATGAGCTAGAGTAGCTGCCCTCTACTTCGCTTTTGATATAGTCAAAAGCTTTTCGATTTGGTACTCTTTTGTTCAGGAAATGAATAGCAAAATACTACAAACAATCAAACAGATACGATCCCCAGCGGAGTCGCCAGTTTGTTGTAGGGAAAAGTATCCGATTCGGATGACCCTATCCCACTCTAAGGGTGATAGTACCTCAGCAACAACTGTAAACAAAACTACTTAAGGTTTACTTCTTTATGAAAGCAAGAGAGAATGAAGAAATGCACTAACCGTTGCCTTGCGCTTAATATTTGCTCCAATCTCTTCTCTTTGCTGCTTGCTCCTAGCTCTTTGCTATTTTGCTGGCCCAGCTATAATGAGATCCTGCAAAATAACAGAGAAGGAAACTACAAGAAGCATGCATTCATAACTGATTCAAGGATTAGCATAAATCAAATATACAATCATCACAATACATCATTGAAACAAATGCATATAGAAGAACCTCAATAGCTTTTATTAATGAAGAAGTAAAGTTCTGAGAGAGTTACAACCATTGAAGGCCCCAATCCAGCAACACCTCCCAGCAGAAAGAATTTCTCCTCTTCACCTCCTTCAAGCAATCACCCAATAGCTCTATAGTGAAACCAACAGCATATCATTACTTTGCACAAAATTCCAGCCTCCTGAGCTCATAGGAGAGAGCTCAATATATAGATGAATTGAGAAAGGATGAGTCATCTTGCAACTGATGTGTAGCTGCCTTGTGTCCTCTCTCTCTTCAGTTGATCTTCAGTTCTTGAGTCCACTTGGAGAACCTTGCTTCCACTTGGAGAAATAGAGCCTCTGACTCATCACAAGGCGAAATCCCTGATCCAAGTGTCATTTTTGGAAGATTCCAGAGAAATGACTCAGTGTGCCACTTGTCCCATCTCGCTCAGCGCAGGTGGCCTTTGTTCCACTTGCTTTGCAATGCAGGTACACCATGGAGGAGTTGAGTTTCAGCGCAGAAGCCTAGTGGAGCACCTGCTTTGATTTCAGGATTGCTTGTTTTTGAGTGTTTTCAGGTGGAGAACTGATCTGAGAGCTGTTGGTTTGCTGACCTTGTTCCTCTAGGGGTAGGAACATCATGTTTAGGGACTTTGGATCCCTTGGATTATTGACAATTCATGCCTGATGCTGCAAGGCACAAAATTGTCTATAACAATGCACAAATCTGAATTTCTTTTCAAGCGACAAATATCAACAAGTTTCCTTTCGAAATAAAAAATGGAGATGACCACAACACCTTACGATTTTGAAATGAATACTTGTTCTTGACACTAGAAAATTACAAATTCAGACCAAAAGCAATAGTAACAGGATAATCGACCATCAACAACAATCAAACTCTTTCCTACGATTGAAATCGACACTTGCGACAGTTTCAAATCAAAAGACGATAGTACGATTATCCTACTTTTGCAAAGGAGAACTAAAAATGACTCAACAAACACACAAAAACATCTACAGTTCTTTTGTACAAAGGAGGTGGAATAACAGCAAGGAAAAGGGGTTTCAAACAGACATATATTGATCACAGGCAGCAAAATTCAGGAATAGGACTGGAAAGAATGAATCAGAGAAACCAAAACTGCACAGAGCCTAGTCTGATCAGCGCACCTGTAACACAGAGAATTTGAAATGCAGCGCAGCTTGTCCACTCGGGAAGTGCGCTGAAGTTCAGATTCTCTGAACAGTACCTGCGCTGGGCTAGAAATGAGATTCTGTTTGGGTTCCGGGTCACAGTTTGCAGTTCAGTTCTTGGGTTTTGGCTAAGCAAAAAGCAATCAGTAATGCAACAATCAGGGGTAGATCTAAGGAGGATCTAAGAGCTCTCACAAGGGCAATCAGATAGTTTGTGAATCAGTTGTTTAAATCATAAACAGATCCAGTACATGGAATGAAGTAGCATTTATCTACTTTGCATTTGCTATGGCAAATGCAGTTCGAATGCTACCTATAAGTTTATGAAATAGACAACAAGGAATGATAAACAAACAAACTAATTCGTCCCCAGCGGAGTTGCCATTTTGTTACAGGGAAAAGTGTCTATATAGAACTGCTCTATCCCACTAAGGTGTGACAGCTGCCTTAGAAACAAACAGAGAAAGGCTAGTTTCGTTTTTCCTTTATGAATTATAAATAGAGAGGAACAGAAAGACCAACCTCTCTCTTGCGCTAATCTTCTGATTTGATTCCTCTCTTCTTTGATAGTCTTTAGCTACCTGCTCCCTTGCACGCCCAGCTTCACAAAGTACCTGTAAGATCACAGTAGCATAGCACTATACAAAGACATGGATCTATAATCATGAACAATCTAGGATCAGATGTAAATTGACCATACAAATGAAGCAAGCATCAATGACACAAGAGCATGGAGGAAAACTTGAATAGCTTTTATTGATAAACAAGAAAGAGCCAAGAGGAGTTACAACCAGTTGTTCTGACCCAGCATCAACCTCCCAGCTAAGAAGCCCCTCTTCACCTCAAACAAAGCTTAGATCACCCAACAATCTGATGTTTGTCTCAAGAAACCAATAGAAATTCCTTACAATATGCAAAATTCCAGCCTCTGGATCTCTGGGATGAGGGATCCATATATAGATATCTGTAATGGAGATGAGTCAGCTCATGATTTGATTAGTGTCTTCCCTTTGATAGTTCTTGCTTCCACTTGGAGATTGATGGTCTCTTACTCATCCTTGGTCGAATTCAATGAGGCAAGTGTCACAGGAGAAGTTTCTGGAAGCTTCCATTGCCTCTCCACCTAGCAGAATGACACTGCCATTTGTCATTTCTCACCCATCGCACCCCATAGAAGGGATTTTTGAAATGCAATGCACCCACACAGTGTATTTAGGTGAGACTCAACGCACTTGGCTAGTGGAGCAGCTGAAATGATCCTGTTTTGACCAATTCTGAGCATTTTTTCATGGAGAACTTCTGGGAGAAGCTGTAATCTGTTGACCTTGTTCCTTTAGGGGTTAGAACAACACTTTTAGGGATTTAGGAGCCCTTGGTTTATGGAAATTTCATTCTTGGGGTTGTAGGGCCCAAAAATGTCTATAACACTAAGTCATTAGCAGCATAACAACATCAACTCAGCAGCAGCATGCATGTCTCTCCAACAACCATCAGGTAGGTACAAGTATGCAATTTTCTTGATCTCTTTTCTTAAGCATATTATAGTTAGAAATTTGTTTTCAATGCATGAGAGATGAGGTTTTATATGCTAAGGATGGGCCAACAGTCTCAGCCGCCTTCAACTATTTAATTGCAACTCACTCCTTCACTCATGTAATGTTGAAAAGTCAAATTATGAAGGGTGATCATTTCAAGGAATGAGAACAACAGTTAAAAGAAGAAATTTTTGCAAAGGGCAAGTCACCACAACACTCCAAGCCCTCCATCCACTTTATATTCACAATATATCCGTCATTCATCCATCCCATTTCATAATTTCAAGAACAAACCCTACACTCTATCTCACCCTAAAAATTTCTTGAAAAAAACAAATAGAGCATCCTCTCCATTTTCACAAACCTACATCATTTCTCATCATTTCCATACATTTAGAAGACTTTGAAGGAAGAATGACTACTACAAGAATGACAAAAGGAAAAAATTGTGCTAAAAACCAAAAAAAGACAGTGCCTAAGAGAGACTTAATTAAAACAGAAAACTCCAAGGCCATTAGGCAATCATCTAGGCCACAAAAGAAAAAAAGAAGGCAAGCTAATGGTCTCAAGAAACAATGATTTTTCTTTGCACAAATATGTTTTTGGGCTTGTCCTTGCAGAACTTACAGGAAAGATTCTTAATGCACAAGAGAGAGGCCACCAGGGCCATGAATGAGGAACAATGAGGTCACTAAGTTGCTCAGAGGATGAGCAACACTTTCAGCAGGGGGTATGATGGGCCTCTAAATTAGACATAAATTAAGGCCCATGCCTCTGAATTAAACATAAATTAAGGCCCATATGACTATCCTTCAGCACATTAAACCTCTATTTTTGGATTAGATAATGTATTTTTAACTTTAATATATTCATTAGGAAGGTTTGTGAATAATTGCATATTTGTGCCTAATATTATTTATTTTTGTGGAATATTATGAGAATATTGGGCAGATTACGAAGATTTGGAGGAGGAGAAAATTTAAGGACTTTTTCCCTACTACAGGAAGATCAATATTAAATAATAAATCAACAAGATATTATGGAATTATGGCACAGATTGTGGAACTCCAGTGATTGAGAAAATCTAGGAATGTGTTCTCTGCCATTTAATGCAGATTCCTAGTATTGGGAACTAGATCCACTAATCAAGGGATTTTGGTGGGGAAAGCTTCCTCCATTCATGGTGTTAGCTACCTATACCAATAGGTTTCATATTTCATGATTGGCATTGAAAAGATCCAAATATGCTCTGCTTTGATGATGCAAAGATCACATATTTCCAAGAGAATATAATCTGTGCTTATAGCTTGATGTGGACTCAAATTTTGATGGATGGTCCAACAGCCTAATCTGGATCATGCCATGTTTTGAATTTTCAGTTGTAGAATAGAGAAAGAAGTCTGTCCAAACTGTTTAATCTTGGCAGACAAGTAGTTTAGGTAGAGAAGAAATGCTCCCAACAGCTTAATCTGGGACCTTGGAAGAAATAAGGGTAGAAGTAGATAGAAAAACAAAAGAAAAAAGCCAAAGAAAAGAAAAGGCAAGTAAGGGTCTGCAAGCCTAAGTGCACCCTCCAAGAAGAAACAAAAAATGCTAGGCAAGTAGATGGGTAGGAAGTTGGGGTTGCAGAAGTATCATTCCTTACAATTGAAGGTATGCTAACCTATTTCACAAAGCAAAGTCAATGGATGGAGAAGTCTTCTCCTCTATCAGGTTGCAGCAAGCAAAGAAGCATGTCTAACCTCCCACTTATTCCCTTTCCCATTCATTGCTAATATCCCCTCATCAGTTATGATTCATGAAACAATTCATGGTTCTATGGTGGTTCTTAGTCCTGTTAGAAGCCACATTTCTTGTCTAAAATTCTTTTCATTTTGATCTACTCCTTAAGCTAAGTTATTTTCAAATAAAATTAGTGTTATCTCCCCTCATCCACTCTTTTCATCCATATGAACCCTAACTCTATTATGTAACTCCCCTATATTACCCTTTCCCTAGTATTATAACACCATGGTGTATAAACCCCAAACATTGTATAAATATCCCTCCCCTTGGCATTATAGCCAATAAATCCTCTGTCAGGGATCAAATTGGCATCTGGTCACTTTGCTGAACCTAAGTCTAACCCCCTCCCCTCTTCTGAATCCATTTGGCCCCTTAAAACCCTCATTTGTCAAAGAAAGCCTTATAAAAGACCTTGTTCTACCTATACCCGCTTTAATTTGCAAAAATAAACAAAAAAAAACCCACTTTTGCCAATTATCCAAAGTGTCGGGGCCGCATTGTTTTTCATTGGAAAACATTACAAACACTATAGTCCAAAGGTTTCCGCTGAGCGCGCGCCCCAAAAATATATATTATTTTAATCTTCATCCCCGTCCGTATCATCCGATCAAGTCATCAACCCGTTGACCGTCCGATCGGGCGCTTTTGATCGGACAGCCCTAATCCGTATCGGACCGGCCCCGACGTCCGACAGATACCTTCTGATATCTATCAGAAGGTGACGTCAAGCCTCCGCCACCCGTCATCCCCACAGCTCATCGGAGGTACGCCTGACAAATCCCTCTTCCGTATCACAAGCGGTGTGATGAGAAACCGCTAACCGTTTCCGGTTTTGGTCAATCCGCCCAGCCAGCGTCACCACCACGTCATACCCACGTCAGTGCCACCCCGCCGTCGCGTTAGCCCCAGCATCCGCCCCCGTGCTGATATGTCCGCCACCTCATCATATCTGTGGACCAACCAGAGCCTGCCACCTCACCCGATGACGTCATGCTGACGTCATCCGACCTTGACCCCACCTGATGACTTCATGCTGACGTCATCCAAAAAACGCGTCAATATGCCAAAAATCCATATTTAGGCTAATTTTTGCGTTTTTTCATACTTTTTGCCGCAAGAGCTGTTGCTTTCTCTGCATGAGTTTACGTCCAAATTATACCACCTTTGCTGAAATCGACTCGGAGACGTCCAGCGCGCTATTTCCACAGTCATCCGTGACCATTGCTCTCTCTTTACCAGGTATTCTCCATTACAAATTCTTCATATGCCTACTTTGTCTGTGAATTCCCTCAAAAGAGCTTAAACGACAAAAAACTTGCAAAATTCACCGGCGAAATCTTGGTACCTAGCCCCCATTTACAACTGTGAGCTCGAAAAACACCAGCTGAGCCTTGTCTGCCCATATTTTCACAAAAAATTGTACTTTGTTCGCGCAATCGCGAGACAGCTTACTCAAACTGTACCTACCTGTTAAAAAAGACAGACTGAGACCATACATTGGTCTTATTGGCACTTCAAGCAGTATTTCAATTTCTGCAGCTGTTTCACTCACCCTCTGTGCCGTACAATTCACATTTTTCATTGAAGAAAACTCTTTGTGTTGCTCTGCATAGCAACTCCATCCATAATCTTAGGTGAAATCATGGATCCACCAGTAGCTCCAATAGCATTGAACATTGCTCCATTGAATGCCCCTCAGAGACAATTGGAATGGTAGTCTCTGGCAGACATGGACTATCAGATTTCAGAGGAAATGCTGATGGGTACTAAGTTCCACATCCACCTGCTCAATGAATTGAAGGCCAAGCATGAGGCTGGAACAGATGTGCTGGGCATATGGGACTCATTCCTCCCTATTTTCAAGCTCCCTCAAGTTAACCAATTCCCTGATTTAATCCATCTGTGTGCTGAAAACTATGACCCCACTCAGAGGGCAGTGCTTGACCCTTCAGGATCAGCTGTGTTTTATGTCACCCCAGAAGCTATCAAGGATATGCTCTGCTTCAGGACTAAGAAGAAACTGGTCCCTCTATCACTTGTAGACCTGATAAATCAAGGAGCCAGAATGACAGATGCTCAGGTCACCAAACTAAACCAGCTATACATTGGCTCTGACTCTGTGAAGTATCCTCCTATCAATCAAGTATACCTCAACCAACTGGGCAGAGATCTGGCAGACATGATTAGTCCCATTTTGGGCTACAACTCCATTGATTTTGTTGATCAAACTGTGCTGGTAATCATGCTCATGTTTGCTCCTGGCAAGTCTCCTATTTGCTATGACTATGCCACCTATATAGCAGACAAAATACATGAGCAACTAATGAACCTAGCAAGAGAAAGAGTGTTCAGGTATACCTCCTACATTTACCACTTGATCTTATATCATCAACATCAGAAATTCTCTTTCCCAATCAAAAGAGAAGATGCCCAAGGCAATCCAAGATCAGTGGTCTATTGGTCATCTGTTTTCCACTGTAGATTTGAAACTCCTTATACTTATTGTGAGTTCATAGATCAGTTCATCCACCCAGCTATGTCAATGATGATGGGCTTACCTCCTCCGAGGCTCACAGATGAAATGCAAAGGATCCTGCAGTTATCCAAATCATACAGCATTGGGGACTGGTACTTTTACCAGCACCACACCATCATCAGGATGTATGGGTTTGAACTGCCTCCCTACAGACTACCCAGATACGTGCCTATGAGGTTATTTGCCCTAGAATACTTCAGGCAGTTTGGCAATGTTGATGTGCTTCACTTCTCAGGCAGAGGCAAGAAATCACAGTTAAAAGTCAGGAACCAACTTGGCCACTTTGTCTATAACCAAAGGGAGGAAGGTTGGAGAGAAGCAGACAGGATGCTTGAGTCCCTTGGCCTTCAAACCAGTTTCCTCTGGAAACCTTATGACCCCAACCACTTCATCACTTTGAGAAGGCTCAGATATAGGCTCTCTGGCTATGATCATGTAAAGATCCCTCACATTGAAAAACATGCAAACCAAGCAAAATGGAGGAGAGGAACCCTAGAAGAGCCGGTTACACAAGAAGAGCTGAATCAAAGAGCGGTGAGGAATCTTAAAAAGATGGCTGACCTTGAACTTTGTTCACAGGTGTTTTCACTGCCAAGCACACAAGTGGGAGCAGTTGCATCCTCCTCGACTGTAAATCAGCAAGCACCCAAAGCCACTGAAGATATATCTAGCAAGGGCAAGGAAAAAGAGATGGATATTGAACAACCACCACATGAGAAGGTGCAGCAACAACAGCAACAGGTACAACAACAACAACAACATGAATTGCAGCAAGAAGAAGGGCAACATAGTAAAGAGCAGCCCCCACAGCAAGAAGGGGCAGTTGAGGCCCCAATTTCCACAGAACAGCAGGCACAAAATACGGTGCCTCCTAGGCAAGAAACATCAGTTGATGCATCAATCCTCCAAACTCCACAAAAGGAGGATACTAGTAGAAAAAGGGACAGAGAGACTCCCTTGACCACATCAGAAAGTCATGGTGAGAAAAGACAGAGAATGAACCCTTTCTCTGATGAGGAAATGCCAACAGGGCAGTCTCTGGGCATGGGCCCACCTAGCAGGGAAGCATCTGCAAGTTCCTTCCAAGAGGAACAGAACAGAACTGTGGGAGGAGAGGTCAGCTCCTCTAGCCAGCAGAGGGAGGGTGAACTGAGCATCAAACAGCAGTTCATAGACATAAAGAAAAGGAGTGAGCCCATAAAAATACAGCTGTATAATCATTTGCTGAAGATGGCTCCCACCAACCAGCAAAGACTGATGTCTGCTTTTGATGTCAGTGAAGGCAAGATGATCATGAGTCATTTCTTACCAGCTGTAGCACAGCCCCAAACTCATGCAGATTATATAAGGACCAATCTTGAGGTCCTTGCCAAAGACATCCACCCAATGGATAAAATTGAGTTGCATAAGAAAACAGGTGAGATGGTCTATGCCTCCTTGGCTGACAAAACATTGGACAATTATAGGCTGGAAAATAGCCTTAATAATACAGCTGCCCAACTTGAGTTGGAAAGGGCATCATCACAGGCTAAGGACAACAGAATTAGGTCCTTAGAAGATATAATTATTGAGATTGGGCATGATCCCAAAGATATCAAGGGCATCCAGGAGATATTGAAGTTAAGGGATGCAGACATGGCTGCTTTGAAGAAAAAGATAAAAATGCCAGCCACAATCCACCCTCAAACAGATGAGGTTGCCCAGCAGAGGCATGATAAAGAAGCCACAGATTTGCTGGTGTCTCTCTACAAGCAGCTTATCCAGACACAAGAAAAGCTGGGAGAATCAGAGGCTGCACAGGCAGCAATACATGCAGCTTTGAAGCAAAGAGAAGAAGGTCAGACCTCCCAGCCTCCTCCTGAAGTAATAAACCTTGAGGAAACTGCTCCAATCACTGTTCCTCCTCCTCAACAAGCAGAACAGGCACCAACATCCACTTCAGTAGCACCACCAGCAACAGAGCAGGCCCCAAGCCTGGACATGCAAAAGCTGAGGAATGAGATCCAGGCCCTGGAAGCTCAAATGACAGAGCTAAATGAGACCAGGGATAAATTGGCCAAAGTGAATGACAGATATGACAAATCCAAGCAGTCTGTGGCAGAAAAGGGCAGGGAGATAAAAGCCCTTAAAGATAGAATCAAAGAGCTAGAAAATGAGCTCAAATTAGATAAGGTGGTGGCTGAGCTTAAAATAGTGTTGTGGGATAACATTGGCCAATCTATAAATGAGCAATGGCAGTATATTGAAACAATCCATGAGCAGTTGGACCTCATTCCAAAAGCACAGACTGAGATTCAAAGATCAAGAGCTGCTCTGAGCAACATGCCTGAAATAGCCACCAGGATGATTAATGTGCTTAACAATAGGACAAGTACTCAGTTGGCTGCCATGGGAATCTCAAATAGAACTGAACACATTCAGTTAATCAAAAGGGTTCTTACACTGAGAAACTTAGTACAAACATTAGAGAGAAAAACCCAAGACATGCAGACTGAGGTGAACAAGTTCATGGAGAAGTTTCAGGTGCTACAAAACAGAGGGCTTCCTAGCTTACTGAACAGCTCAGGGAGACTATTCACACATGAATAGTATGCCAAAAGGGTGAATGCATTTGCCACAAGTCAGATCAATGAGAAGCCCAGCACCTCAGAAGAAACAGGGCCAGCTACAGGACAGACTCTCTACAACAAAGTGGAAAGTTTATTTTTTATAATGAATGAAATCAAACTCTTGTTTGCAGTAGCTCCAAATTTTTATAAGTATACAGAGGCGGAGGAGACTATGGATGCAATCCTCAGGCATCAATTACCTACACAGGACTGGTGGACCAAGGCAATACAAACAATTTTGTAAACAGTGAGCCATTCACCAAATTCTGTTCATAAAAATATGAATTGTCATGCACAGCACAGTTTAATAAAATCAGCATGCATTAAAGATAAAAGCTGAGCCAACTCAGCAGAACCTACAGCCAACAAAGCAAGATGAAAAGCTACAGGTGTCTAGACTGAGAAGCTACAGCCGAGCAGCTCCAAATGCGCGTTCTTCAGCATTAACGCAGATCATTCCAACCGACTCAGTGGCCTCTAAAGGCCAAAATATCTTCTGACAAGCATAAAGATGCATTTACTTTGTATTCAATGATGTAATAACTTTCTGATCTAAATATCCTGAAAAGTTGGTGAAGATATTCAATTCTGAGATAACTTAGCACTCAGATATTTTGTAACGACCGATAGTATATATTTGCCCCTCGCACAAGCTTGCAGGGGTTGTTGTTGATTTCTCTTGAAGAAGTTCTTAAGCTGTAATCCTTTCAGAGTTTAATAAAGAAAGTGATGGAATTTCTCGGAGTTCTAAAGTGTTGAATGCGTTCTGGTGTCTGTTGAAAACTGCTGGATTCCTGTGTATTTCACAATACAATAAGTTTCTGTAACTCTCTTTGTTATGTATTTTCGATCTATTAATATCCATATATGTTTCTAATCTCTAAGTGTTTGACAACAAAGAAAAAGAATAACCTTCAGGATTTATTCATGCAATACCCTGAGTTCAATCTGTGTTGTTAATGAATGTTTTTCTTCAGCTATAATCTTGATAAGTGTAATTCTTAATTGCTGCACTTTCAGAATATATCTTTCACAGTGACCTTTGTTTCAGGAATTCAAGTTTGCTCCTGTGCAACATGTTTCACTTTCACATCACCAGCCTAATAGAGAATTCTTAATTGCTTTCTGTTGGCTGACCATGCATCACCACTTAAGTTTAAATTTGTTTGTTTGAGATACACAATAGGCCCTGCAGTCCGAACATCATCACTCCTGCATTTCAAAGCATTTCACAGCTCTAGACTCCATTGCCCAATGTTATACTACTCTCTGAACACTACATCTTAAGCCCTGAAAGAAGTCCTTCAACCAAAACATAAACCAAAACCTGAGCATAATAGCTAGCCTAAAACACTATCAAAACAGAGACAAATCATAAAGAGAGAGCCCTCTCTGATTACAGTTTGGCTAGGAACTGTGATCCAAAGATTGGTTAGTGGTTACCCCGGCCGTATTCCCTTGGGAGTCATAGGGAACAACCTGGGTGTTAACATAATTGGCGACTCCACTGGGGACTTCTTAGGATTTTCTAATTTCTATACATCTCTCAAAACTGCAAATCAAGCCTGAATTCAGTCAGGAGGCCTCAAAGCTGTTTCTATGTCACATTGACAGCTTTAGGGAAGAGCTTTTCAGTGAGTCTTGATCTCAGCTTTGAAATATATATAGCCATTTCAAAATCTTTATCCAGTCCTTGCAGATATATAAACTTCCTATAAAATCCTAAAAAACAGTTAGAAGCTGGCTCCCAAGAAAAATCCACGGCATACTAGGGCAAATCCTGACCCTAATCCACCCATCATTGTTGATAATCCAAATACCATCCCTAAAAACATAAGGAGGCAGCAAAGGCAGGAGCAGCCTGCTGATCCAACCTCATATTCAGATCATCCCAGCCTTATCTCTACCCCATGCAAGGTCCTTTTCCGGTCTACCCCTAGTTCCCCTAGTTCACCATCCACATCTCAAAGTCCTCCTCTCACATCTTCATCCACTGCGCATATCCCCTTGACCAACACTCTAGGTTCACCCTTACCTATTACCCCTGTGGTACCCACTGCTTCTATTATCCCAGCTACCCCTGTTAATCCTCTAAACCCTGTAAATATGGCTAACAGATATGCACCATTGCAAATACCAGCTAATGCTGCAGCCCTACCCCAAGATTACCAAACCAAAATCTCATATTTTGACTCCAATGGCCCTCTGACAGCTGTCCAGCATGCCAAAAGGATGTAAGACCATTTTGAGACCTATGAAATAGATGATGATAGTGTCAGAATGAGGATGTTTGTTCAAAGCCTAACTGGGGATGTAAGAACTTGGTTTAGATCCCTGAATGCAAACTCCATCACAACTCTTGATGAGCTTTATCAAGCCTTTACTAGCAGATGGGAGAAGAAGAAGGATCCTCTGCACATACTTGGGGAATATGACACTATCAAAAGAGGTCCCCAAGAGACTGTTTTGGAGTATTGTGCAAGATTTAACAATGTATATAACGCAATCCCACAAAATTTAAGACCCCCTCCTGATTTAGCTTTGTACAAATTCCCTGATGGTTTTGACCCTGACATGGCCTATCAGTTAAAGGAAAGAGATCCTCAATCCCTTGCAGAGGCCCAAAAGGTTGCTGTCACAGTGGAAGCCAACCTGATTGCCAAAAGAAACAGAGCAAGGTTGGAAAAGAGGACTGTTTTCAAAGAGGAACCCTCTGCCTTTGATCAAAAGCTAGATGCAATACTCAATGGAATGAAAAGATTGGGTGATAGAGTGGAATCGGTTGAAAGAAAATCATCATGGGAAGCACCACAAAACAACCCTCCTAGGAATCCAAATTTTAGGAGAACTCAAAACCCAGGCATTGGCAAAGCCAGTGCTGATCAAGACATAAGACCCCCTTTCCAAGAAAATTATGCAGAAACTTCCACATCAACTGAGCCCAATGAAGATCCTGAGATTAATTTAATGGGTCTAGATGGTGAAAGTCAAGTTTTTTTAACCCAAGAAGATCATGAGGATGATGAAATCAAACTGTTCCAAACTAAATCAGGTGAATCCTTTGACTTTAAACAAGGCTATGACACTGTTGTCTATGAAGTCCATAAACAATACAAGCTAAGGAGCAGAACTGTGAATGTAAATCAGCCTGAAAAGATAAAGGATAATCAGCAGCCTAAAAGAGCCATAGTCACAGAGCCTAATGACAAAACAAATTCACCTGCAGAAGAAGTAATTATTGAAGAGATTACTGAACCATTGTCCTTAAAACAGCAGCCTATGGCTACTTCATCTCCTCACCTTAATTTAAATGTTACTCCCCAAGAGATGAGTAAAAGAGACAAGTCCCAAAGTCAAGATAAAAATCAAGAAGAAGATTTAATGAACAAGGAAAGGACTGTTATCCATAACTCTAAGACCCAATCTGAAAAACCCTTTGACCTAGAAACTGAAATTGGCAAACTAAAGATAGCAATTCCTCTCTCAGAACTAGCCAAGCATGACATCTATAAACTACAGATCAAAAAGTCCCTTCAACTCACTAGCAACAAAGATGATGTCAATGTGCTGGATGACACCCCAGAATTACTGTTCGGCCCAGAAGTGGATGGAAAAACGGTAGTCACAGGGGTATTACCTTTCTATGTCAGCTTACATATTCATGATAAAATATTACATAATGCAATGTTTGACTCAGGTGCCTCTCACAATCTCATACCAAAAGCAGTCATGGAGAGATTAAATCTAGATATAACAAGACCATACAAGGACCTATTTTCCTTTGATTCCAGCCAAGTCAAGTGCTTAGGTCTCATAAAAGATTTATGTGTGTCTCTGGTTCAGTACCCAAACAAAACAATCCTAATGGATGTGGTAGTTGCTGATATCCCAGCTAAGTATGGGACGCTGTTATCAAGATCATGGGGAGCTAAACTCCAAGGTTCCCTACAATTAGACATGTCATATGCCACCATCTCTGTTTTTGGGCAACCAAAAAGACTATACAGAGAAACACTCATGAAATACATGGTCAGCAGTGAAGAAAAGCCTCAAAACTTTCCCATATATGCTGTCCATTCAGACATAGACTCATATATTCTCTTCAATGACAGCACAACTCTCCCAGAAAATGAGGTTGAAGCCAAGATACTCACACAAGAGGAAGACTATGATGAAAGAACTATAATCCATAAAACAACAGTCAATCAAACACTAGACACTGTTGTTGCCCTAGTTGTCAAACATATCCAATTAAATGATGAGACTGTCCTAAAAGACAAGCCAGATGAAAAACCACAACTTCAACTTACATTGCCAGCCCATGAACAGTTCATTAAATCTCCTTCACATCAAGATATTCTATGGTTCCTTGAATTTGATGGCTCAGTCAACAAATTAGGGGCAGGAGCTGGAGTTTGGGTACACAATAAAGAAAACAGTCATGCAGAAGGCAGAGCCTATAGATTAAACTTCAGATGTACTAATAACATGGCAGAGTATGAAGCCCTTTTGCTAGGCCTCAAGTTAGTAAAGTTCTTACAAGCTGCCAGGGTTTCAATCATGGGTGATTCAGATTTAGTTATTCAACAAGTGAAGGGAAATTTTGTCACAAATGACAAAAGACTAAGGTCTTATAGGTCTGCTGTTGCTGAAGTACTAAACTTTTTCTCTGAATTCCAAATCACTAAAATTCCTAGAACCCATAATCTACATGCTCATAGTTTGGCCACATTTGCTAGTACTTTCAAATTACCATTGGAACCTAACAATTGCTTCACAGCTGAGATAAAACACAGACCCTCCATTCCAAATAATGTTAAAGACTGGCAAGTATTCGAGTACGATGTGAAAATAAACAATTTTTTAACGCTGCAACAAGAGTTTGCAGGATTAAATATTGACATTGACAAAGCAAGTCAATCACAAATACTTGACAAAGCAAGTCAATCACAAATACAGTTTCAAAAGATTACTCACCCAATATCACCTAGAACAGCAAAACAAATGCTAAATCCAACTATTTTCAACAAGGAAAACATTCAGCAAATTCAACCAATCAGTTGTGAAGAAGTGGCCAATGCTGAAACTGACATCATAGAACTGAAAGACAATTTTCTACCAACAGGCCTAACTCCACTAGAGGACATCTTTGATTCAAATGATATTCCCAGAAAACCAAAAATGCAGCCCTTAAATGCAGCCATTGAAGAATGCAACATTGGTACCATTGACAAGCCCAAAATAATTAAATTGTCTGCTTCATTACCTCCTGACCAAAAACCTAAATACATTGACCTCTTTAAAGAGTTCCAGGATGTTTTTGCATGGAGTTATGAGGATCTAAAGTCCTATGATACCTCTGTAATCCTGCATACTATCCCTCTCAAGCCTGATCAAAAACCCTTTAAACAAAAACTGAGGAGAATCAATCCAATGCTTCTCCCAGCAATGGAACAAGAGGTACAGAAAATGTTCAAGGCAGGCATCATAGCACCAATCAGATTCTCTGAATGGATCTCCAACTTAGTCCCTACAAGAAAGAAAACTGGTGAAATAAGGCTGTGTGTAGACTTAAGAAATCTGAACCAAGTATCCCTCAAAGACAACTATCCCTTACCCAAGATGGATCACATTCTCCAAAGAGTGGTAGGGGCCTCAAGGATTTCATTACTGGATGGATTTTCAGGCTTCAATCAAATCCTGGTGCACCCTGATGATCAAGACAAAACAGCATTCACAACCCCATGGGGAACTTTCAAATATGTAAAAATGCCTTTTGGATTGAAAAATGCAGGGGCAACCTTTCAAAGAGCAATGGATATTGCTTTTGCCAAAGAGATTCATGACTTCCTTGTCATTTACTTAGATGACCTTACACCTTTCTCAAAATTAGACCAAGAACATATAAAGCATTTGAGGCAGATCTTCCTAAAATGCAGGAAATATGGGATTTCCTTGAATCCCAAGAAATCCCTGTTTGGTTTAGAGGAAGGTAAACTCTTGGGCCACATCATTTCTAAGGATGGCATTAGGATTGACCCAGATAGGATACAGGCTATCCTACAAATGCCCCACCCAAGAAATATCAAAGAACTGCAAGGATTCTTGGGAAAAATCAATTTCTTGAGAAGGTTTATCCCCAATTTAGCAGAACTAATCAGATTATTAAATAACATGCTAAAGAAAGATTCAAAAGTAAAATGGACTGTTGAAGCCAATCAAGCCTTTGAAGGTATAAAGCTGGCCCTTACCCAAACCCCAGTCTTGACCAATCCTCAATTTGACAGAGAATTTATCATTTTCTCTTTTGCCTCTCAGCATACTATTGCTGCTGTTTTGTTACAGAAAGATGACCAAGGAAATGAGAAGCCAATTGCTTTCTTTAGTAGAGCTCTCAAAGATGCACCTTTAAAATATCAAATCATGGAAAAGCAAACTTATGCTTTGGTCAAAGCTATCAAAGACTTTAGGATTTACATCCTTTATTCGCATGTTATAGCCTATGTACCAAGTCCTATCGTTAAAGACATTCTCACCCAAGAAAATTTAGAGGGCAGAAGAGGAAAGTGGATTGCAAACATCTTGGAATTTGATATTGAAATAAAACCTACAAAACTAATAAAAGGGCAAGGTTTGGCCAAACTAATGACAGAAGCAAATTTCCAAGCCTTAGACATCAACCAGCTGGACAGTGAACAGGAGCTGGCGACTCCAAAGATCAATGTAGCCTTTGAACAATCCCCTTGGTACTCTGATATATGTTATGTATTGCAAAACCTGTGTGCTCCCCCAGGATTGTCCAGAACTAAATGTAGGTTCTTAAAAATGAAAGCTTCTAAATTCTGTGTTATGGATGGAAATTTATTGTGGAAAAACCACGAAGGAATATTGCTAAACTGCCTAATTGAGAATGAAACTGACAATGTCATAAAATAATTTCATGCAGGTGACTGTGGTGGAAACTTGTACTGGAAGTCCACTGTGGATAAAATACTAAGGGCCGGGTACTACTGGCCCACCATGTTCTCTGATGTCAAGAAATTCACAACCTCATGTCATAAATGTCAAGTGTTTGAGGGAAAGAGACAGTTGCTGCCACTTCCCTTAAGGCCTATTGCAACAGAGAGACCTTTTCAACAATGGGGCTTGGATTTCATTGGGGAAATTCATCCCTCATCTTCAGGCCAACATAGATGGATCTTAACAGCCACAGACTACTTCACTAAGTGGATTGAAGCTGTTCCATGCAGACAAGCAAATGATTCCACTATCATTCAGTTCTTGGAGAACAACATATTGGCTAGATTTGGATGCCCTGACAAAATAATAACAGACAATGCTGCTGCTTTCAGATCCAAGAAAATGGTGAATTTCTGCCACAAATTTCACATTACCTTAGGCCATTCTACTGCATACTATCCCCAAGGTAATGGCCTTGCTGAGTCATCAAATAAAAGTCTGGTAAACATCATAAAGAAAGTGCTAGAAGAGAACAAAAAGAATTGGCATAAGAATCTTGTGAATGCTCTATGGGCAGATAGACTAACAACCAAGAGATCTGTTATCACTTAGAATTGCAGTCAATGTAAATTGCAGTCAATGTATGTAA
This sequence comes from Pinus tabuliformis, assembly GCA_031772625.1. Classification (NCBI taxonomy): domain Eukaryota; kingdom Viridiplantae; phylum Streptophyta; class Pinopsida; order Pinales; family Pinaceae; genus Pinus; species Pinus tabuliformis. Next base: position 509,301,138 of record CM062816.1, on the reverse strand, counting down.
TGTTGTCCAAAAAATTTCATAGTCAAAAAAGAGTTGTCTAGTGGTTATGTTCCTATGTGTGTTACTTAGGGATCATGTTTTAAAAAGGTATTGATGTGAGTCATTTTCAAAAACCGTTTATCATCCTCCATCATAATTGTTTAAGGCATGTCTTGTCTTGTTTGCGTCATTGGTCCTTTGCGCAGTTTCGCAGCGCAGTCTGATTGGCCAATTTGGCAGCGCAATAATGTTTCCGCCTTTTTGTAGCGTGTCAATAATCAGCCATTTCGTAGCGCATTTCGTTAATTTTTAACTGTCTGCGCTACTAAATCGGTGATTCGGGGATTTTGCAGCGCGTTTTCTTGAAATGTCAAGTCTGGGGGGATGAGTCATTAGGTTCGTCCATATATTGTCAGTTGATGTCCTCTCCAGGTCATTATGGGTCATCATTCTGCCATGAGGTTCAGAACCACGCACATAAACATCATTCAAAGTGATTTTATGATGTATGGTAGTGTCATGATATTTGTTATTAGTGCGTAAACTGACTTGCTTGTATGACAAGACTGTTGAAGCGCAAAGGGAGCCCGAGTTTTCATTTAAAAGGACCTGATTGCAAGCGAGCCTGCATTCCAAAGTTTGAAGTTGCATTCTGAGTTGAAGCTGCTGTTAGTTCTCTGTCCGAAAGTTTTCAAAGTAAAATGGAGAAAAGGGAACATCGATCCGGTAGGTGCCAAAGAACAGAACCGGAGGGGCTTGATATTACGTTAAAGGATGAAGGTGTAGCAAGAGCTTTTAAAAGTGCTGGTTGCTGGAGGTTTTGTGAGAAGTTGCAAGGAGGGCACGCAGAGGTAACAAAAGCTTTTGCATTCAATTTTACTGGTTTAAACTCTAAGGTGTCAATGCTAGAATTCCCTGTATCCCCAGAAGCCATTTCTAATGTGACTGAGATTCCTAGAGGTGGACATGAATGGTTCAAAAATTTTAAATTCGACATGAGCCCCTGTAAGGAATTTTTGAAGGAGCCTTATGTAAATGAGGATCTCACAAAAGCTGTGCCAAGGAGTTACGTGAAGGAACATTTTTCCCTGCTCCTCACATGCATCCAAAAATATTTAACATGCGAAGGGAGGTATAATAAAGTTTATTCATATCATTTTAAACTTTTGTTACATTTCATAGGCAAAGCATCAATAGATATCCCTTTCTACTTGTTCAGAAGCCTAAGTAAAATGTGTGATAAAATTCAGCTGAAAAAAGATGACTGTGATACATCACTGTTTCATCATGGTTTGGTGAAGTTGTTAGTGTTAGATGGTTTGCAGAAGATTGGTAAAGATTGGGACTCCTTTATTTTTATGGCTGGCTTTCAGAGCAAGACAGGCCTTACTCCATTGCCTGTTAGGGAAAGAGAAAAAGCAATTGAAGAACCTACTCTTGCTGAGCTTAGAAAGGAGGTGAAAGATCAGAAGAAGTCCAAAACCAAGTTGAAGAAACCAGTGAAGCCTTTCGTGATCAAGGAGACACCTCAATCATCATCAAAAGAGAAGGTCAAACAGAAGAAGGATGCACCTGCATCAAGTGAAGTTGAAAAGGTATCAAGAGTAAAAACCAGAGGTCAGTTAAGCAAGGAGAAGGGTAAGTCAATTGCTGTTGAAGAAAGTCCTATGTCAAAAGCTAGTTTAACTGATTTACTTGAAGCAATTGAACTTGAACAAGATCAATCAATGCAGATTGAGCCAATGGAGTTTGAGCAGGACCAGCCAGTGCAACCAATGCACATTGACTTAACCCAATCCTCACCAGAGAGCATGAAGAAATCAAAGGCTTCGAAAAGGTTACGGTTTGAGGAGCCTAGTGAAGAATATGTGTTCAAGCCACGGAGGCCAATTACAAGAAGACAAATGAAAGAGGCCGAGAAAGTGCATAAAGAGGAGGCAGCTGTAAAAATGCCTAGTACAGAGTTTCTTGAAGTTTTGACTAAAACAGTGCATGCAGCCAAGAGTAAAGATAAGAGTAAAAAGGTTATTATTAGCCAAGGGGGAAATGTCATAGCTATCAAGAACCAGGCAGGAACAACCCAGGAAAAAGTGGCTCAGATAAAGAGTTTTTCTAGAGAACGTGCAGTGAGATATGCTAGTTATAGAAGGGCTATATTAAAAGGCAGCACAAGTCTACTAGGACAAGCTGACTCAAGGTCTGATGTATTTTCATGGATGGTACCAGCACTTAAGCAAGCAAAACTCATAAGAAAGCTGAACATGAGCCTGAGATCAGAAAATAAGGCTTTGAAGAAAGAGGTTAGCAGTTTGAAGAAGAAGCTAGGTAAACTAGCTCACTGACTTAAGAGGAAAGGTGCTTTTCAAGTTTTGATAAATTTTGGTTCAACTTCCATCATTTTGAAATTATTTAGGTCCCCAACACCTGTATAAAATGTCTGAAGAAATCATGAGTTTAAGCAGAAAGCGCTTCAAGATAAATATGTTTTGTTTTGACAAAAACAGTAGTTTCGTAGCGCGCTACGAAACTACTGTAGATGCTGTTTTATAAGAAAACAATGAATTTGATGATGAGGTCAGCGAATTTTGAAAGGAATGCCTCGAGGACAGGAGGGAGATCATACAAGGCTATCATAGCAATTCAAACAGTGACAGGTGTAAGTTTTGAAGAAAAAGTGAAATATTTTGCTTTTTGCTAAAGTTTTCTTAAAGGCACTTTATGACCGAATTACTAGGGTTCTGGTAGGGTTACCGGGATTTTTGGTTTGTACACCTGTTCAGTCCACAAGGCATCCAGATCATGAGGCATATGGTGTTATGCGTTGTTATTGAAGGATTAAAGAGCTTGGAGCGTGGTCTTTAAATAAGTGAAGAAGAATGGAAGACAGGGACCGTGAAGATAGGGTACTCATCTTTACTAATTAATGAGCCATCTGCACAGCTAGCACCCGAGACCAGCTCGTTCAGTGAATGTTCCTCCAACATATCTCAGCCACAACAGAAAATGTACAGCTGTCAAGGATCCAAGAAGAATCATGCATACGAGGAGATAGAGTTGGACTTTCAATGTAATTAGGACTCTATGCATTTACAGCACAATACCTTATGTATTTAATAAGTTTGTTTAAAAATAGATAAGGTTAGTTAATGATAGACCATCGAGCTCTCCCCTCATGCTTGAGGAGGAGACTCAAGGTAGTTTTAGTTTTGGTTTTCCTATATATAGTGAAAACTCTGATGTAAGTAGGGTTGGAGATTTATGAAAAAAACAGAGTTCTTATATCAGCTTATGTAAAAGACTTTTGACAGTAATAGAAAGATTACTTTTTCTTCCCAAGATTCATCTTGTGTTCAATGCTCAGAATATATGTGATTTTGCCATTATCCTTTATGTTTTACAGCTCACTAAATATGCAATCACTCTGAATTCACCTAATGCTCAGACTTCCTGTGTATATTTATGAGTTGAGGTTCTTTTTGAGAAATGTTCTGAGTGTTTAAACATTATATGCCTTGGCTTTCATGATTGAGTAGTTATTAGTTTACTGCAGAAGTGTTTGACTCCATGAGCCCAATGGAAGAAGTGTTATTTTGTTGTTCCAACCAGCTTATTTTCATGCACTGTTTGAAGAGTTAGCCATCTTTTCTAGTTATTGATTCCTATCAAAAATCTGTGAGAGAGCCCTCTCTGACTAAGGAGGCTAAGCCTTAGTCTAAAGCCTGGTTTGAAGTAGTTGCATGAGATCTTGCTAAGTAGCAACCCTTAGTACACGATTTTGTGATAACAAGATCAATTGGAACCAGCCCATATGAGTTGGTTTATGGATTGGAAGCCAAATTTCCCTCATCACTAGGGGTACCTGTTATGAAACTTCTTCAAGAAAGCCAAGCTGAACCAAATGATATGCAAAGAAGAATCAATCAAATCATATGTTTACAGCAAACTAGAGACCAAGTTTTCAGCAGAGTTCAAGTCCTACAAGAAAAATTAAAGAAGGCCTTTGATAGGAGAACTAAGGCAGAAGATTTCAACATTGGTGACAAAGTCCTCAAGTGGGATTCAAGAAGAGAGGATAAGGGAAAACATGGTAAATTTGATTCCCTTTGGAGGGGACCATTTGCTGTCCAAGTTGTACAAGGAAACAACACTTATTTCCTTAAAGGTCTTAATGAAACTGATTTGGATGAAGGTCCTATGAATGGCAGGATGCTGAAACACTATTTTGAATATCACCCATAAGTGCAGCCTGAGTTTTCCCTTGTACATATCTAGATGTATATATTATTTTCTGTCAACATGTAAAGATGCAATTTCTCAAACCTTTCTTAAACTGCCAGCAAAAGGTAAATAGAATCAGAGGTCTACCAAGAAGAGAAGCACACAATTTTGGCATTTCAAAGCAGCAAACTTCAAGATTGGCAAGACTAGTCAAGGGGCAAGGCAATCTAACCTGCTGTTCTTGGTCTTTCAAATGAAAAACCATCCCCATGTGGAGCCACTGTTAGCTACCTATACCAATAGGTTTCATATTTCATGATTGGCATTGAAAAGATCCAAATATGCTCTGCTTTGATGATGCAAAGATCACATATTTCCAAGAGAATATAATCTGTGCTTATAGCTTGATGTGGACTCAAATTTTGATGGATGGTCCAACAGCCTAATATGGATCATGCCATGTTTTGAATTTTTAGTTGTAGAATAGAGAAAGAAGTCTGTCCAAACTGTTTAATCTTGGCAGACAAGTAGTTTAGGTAGAGAAGAAAGGCTCCCAACAGCTTAATCTGGGACCTTGAAAGAAATAAGGGTAGAAGTAGATAGAAAAACAAAAGAAAAAAGCCAAAGAAAAGAAAAGGCAAGTAAGGGTCTGCAAGCCTAAGTGCACCCTCCAAGAAGAAACAAAAAATGCTAGGCAAGTAGATGGGTAGGCAGTTGGGGTTGCAGAAGTATCATTCCTTACAATTGAAGGTATGCTAACCTATTTCACAAAGCAAAGTCAATGGATGGAGAAGTCTTCTCCTCTATCAGGTTGCAGCAAGCAAAGAAGCATGTCTAACCTCCCACTTATTCCCTTTCCCATTCATTGCTAATATCCCCTCATCAGTTATGATTCATGAAACAATTCATGGTTCTATGGTGGTTCTTAGTCCTGTTAGAAGCCACATTTCTTGTCTAAAATTCTTTTCATTTTGATCTACTCCTTAAGCTAAGTTATTTTCAAATAAACTTAGTGTTATCTCCCCTCATCCACTCTTTTCATCCATATTAACCCTAACTCTATTATGTAACTCCCCTATATTACCCTTTCCCTAGTATTATAACACCATGGTGTATAAACCCCAAACATTGTATAAATATCCCTCCCCTTGGCATTATAGCCAATAAATCCTCTGTCAGGGATCAAATTGGCATCTGGTCACTTTGCTGAACCTAAGTCTAACCCCCTCCCCTCTTCTGAATCCATTTGGCCCCTTAAAACCCTCATTTGTCAAAGAAAGCCTTATAAAAGACCTTGTTCTACCTATACCCGCTTTAATTTGCAAAAATAAACAAAAAAAAAACCCACTTTTGCCAATTATCCAAAGTGTCGGGGCCGCATTGTTTTTCATTGGAAAACATTACAAACACTATAGTCCAAAGGTTTCCGCTGAGCGCGCACCCCAAAAATATATATTATTTTAATCTTCATCCCCGTCTGTATCATCCGATCAAGTCATCAACCCGTCGACCGTCCAATCGGGCGCTTTTGATCGGACGGCCCTAATCCGTATCGGACCGGCCCCGACGTCTGACAGATACCTTCCGATATCTGTCAGAAGGTGACGTCAGGCCTCCGCCACCCGTCATCCCCACAACTCATCGGAGGTATGCCTGACAAATCCCTCTTCCGTATCATAAGCGGTGCGATGAGAAACCGCTAACCGTTTCCGGTTTTGGTCAATCCGCCCAGCCAGCGTCACCACCACGTCATACCCACGTCAGTGCCACCCCGCCGTCGCGTCAGCCCCTGCATTCGCCCCCGCGCTGATATGTCCGCCACCTCATCGTATCCGTGGACCAACCAGAGCCTGCCACCTCACCCGATGACGTCATGCTGACGTCATCCGACCTTGACCCCACCTGATGACGTCATGCTGACGTCATCCAAAAAACGCGCCAATATGCCAAAAATCCATATTTAGGCCAATTTTTTCGTTTTTTCATACTTTTTGCCGCAAGAGCTATTGCTTTCTCTACATGAATTTACGTCCAAATTATACCACCTTTGCTGAAATTGACTCGGAGACGTCCAGCGCGCTATTTCCACAGTCATCCGTGACCATTGCTCGCTCTTTACCAGGTATTCTCCATTACAAATTCTTCATATGCCTACTTTGTCTGTGAATTCCCTCAAAAGAGCTTAAACGACAAAAAACTCGCAAAATTCACCGGCGAAATCTCGGTACCTAGCCCCCATTTACAACTGTGAGATCGAAAAACACCAGCTGAGCCTTATCTGCCCATATTTTCACAAAAAACTGTACTTTGTTCGCGCAATCGCGAGACAGCTTACTCAAACTGTACCTACCTGTTAAAAAAGACAAACTGAGACCATACATTGGTCTTATTGGCACTTCAAGCAGTATTTCAATTTCTGCAGCTATTTCACTCACCCTCTGTGCCGTACAATTCACATTTTTCGTTGAAGAAAACTCTTTGCGTTGCTCTGCATAGCAACTCCATCCATAATCTTAGGTGAAATCATGGATCCACCAGTAGCTCCAATAGCATTGAACATTGCTCCATTGAATGCCCCTCAGAGACAATTGGAATGGCAGTCTCTGGCAGACATGGACTATCAGATTTCAGAGGAAATGCTGATGGGTACTAAGTTCCACATCCACCTGCTCAATGAATTGAAGGCCAAGCATGAGGCTGGAACAGATGTGCTGGGCATATGGGACTCATTCCTCCCTATTTTCAAGCTCCCTCAAGTTAACCAATTCCCTGATTTAATCCATCTGTGTGCTGAAAACTATGACCCCACTCAGAGGGCAGTTCTTGACCCTTCAGGATCAGCTGTGTTTTATGTCACCCCAGAAGCTATCAAGGATATGCTCTGCTTCAGGACTGAGAAGAAACTGGTCCCTCTATCACTTGTAGACCTGATAAATCAAGGAGCCAGAATGACAGATGCTCAGGTCACCAAACTAAACCAGCTATACATTGGCTCTGACTCTGTGAAGTATCCTCCTATCAATCAAGTATACCTCAACCAACTGGGCAGAGATCTGGCAGACATTATTAGTCCCATTTTGGGCTACAACTCCATTGAGTTTGTTGATCAAACTGTGCTGGTAATCATGCTCATGTTTGCTCCTGGCAAGTCTCCTATTTGCTATGACTATGCCACCTATATAGCAGACAAAATACATGAGCAACTAATGAACCTGGCAAGAGAAAGAGTGTTCAGGTATACCTCCTACATTTACCACTTGATCTTATATCATCAACATCAGAAATTCTCTTTCCCAATCAAAAGAGAAGATGCCCAAGGCAATCCAAGATCAGTGGTCTATTGGTCATCTGTTTTCCACTGTAGATTTGAAACTCCTTATACTTATTGTGAGTTCATAGATCAGTTCATCCACCCAGCTATGTCAATGATGATGGGCTCACCTCCTCCGAGGCTCACAGATGAAATGCAAAGGATCCTGCAGTTATCCAAATCATACAGCATTGGGGACTGGTACTTTTACCAGCACCACACCGTCATCAGGATGTATGGGTGTGAACTGCCTCCCTACAGACTACCCAGATACGTGCCTATGAGGTTATTTGCCCTAGAATACTTCAGGCAGTTTGGCAATGTTGATGTGCTTCACTTCTCAGGCAAAGGCAAGAAAGCACAGTTAAAAGTCAGGAACCAACTTGGCCACTTTGTCTATAACCAAAGGGAGGAAGGTTGGAGAGAAGCAGACAGGATGCTTGAGTCCCTTGGCCTTCAAACCAGTTTCCTCTGGAAACCTTATGACCCCAACCACTTCATCACTTTGAGAAGGCTCAGATATAGGCTCTCTGGCTATGATCATGTAAAGATCCCTCACATTGAAAAACATGCAAACCAAGCAAAATGGAGGAGAGGAACCCTAGAAGAGCTGGTCACACAAGAAGAGCTGAATCAAAGAGCGGTGAGGAATCTTAAAAAGATGGCTGACCTTGAACTTTGTTCACAGGTGTTTTCACTGCCAAGCACACAAGTGGGAGCAGTTGCATTCTCCTCGACTGTAAATCAGCAAGCACCGAAAGCCACTGAAGATATATCTAGCAAGGGCAAGGAAAAAGAGATGGATACTGAACAGCCACCACATGAGAAGGTGCAGCAACAGCAGCAACAGGTACAACAACAACAACAACAGGAATTGCAGCAAGAAGAAGGGCAGCATAATAAAGAGCAGCCCCCACAGCAAGAAGGGGCAGTTGAGGCCCCAATTTCCACAGAACAGCAGGCACAAAATACGGTGCCTCCTAGGCAAGAAACATCAGTTGATGCATCAATCCTCCAAACTCCACAAAAGGAGGATACTAGCAGAAAAAGGGACAGAGAGACTCCCTTGACCACATCAGAAAGTCATGGTGAGAAAAGACAGAGAATGAACCCTTTCTCTGATGAGGAAATGCCAACAGGGCAGTCTCTGGGCATGGGCCCACCTAGCAGGGAAGCATCTGCAAGTTCCTTCCAAGAGGAACAGAACAGAACTGTGGGAGGAGAGGTCAGCTCCTCTAGCCAGCAGAGGGAGGGTGAACTGAGCATCAAACAACAGTTCATAGACATAAAGAAAAGGAGTGAGCCCATAAAAATACAGTTGTATAATCATTTGCTGAAGATGGCTCCCACCAACCAGCAAAGACTGATGTCTGCTTTTGATGTCAGTGAAGGCAAGATGATCATGAGTCATTTCTTACCAGCTGTAGCACAGCCCCAAACTCATGCAGATTATATAAGGACCAATCTTGAGGTCCTTGCCAAAGACATCCACCCAATGGATAAAATTGAGTTGCATAAGCAAACAGGTGAGATGGTCTATGCCTCCTTGGCTGACAAAACATTGGACAATTATAGGCTGGAAAATAGCCTTAATAATACAGCTGCCCAACTTGAGTTGGAAAGGGCATCATCACAGGCTAAGGACAACAGAATTAGGTCCTTAGAAGATATAATTATTGAGATTGGGCATGATCCCAAAGATATCAAGGGCATCCAGGAGATATTGAAGTTAAGGGATGCAGACATGGCTGCTTTGAAGAAAAAGATAAAAATGAGAGCCACAATCCACCCTCAAACAGATGAGGTTGCCGAGCAGAGGCATGATAAAGAAGCCACAGATTTGTTGGTGTCTCTCTACAAGCAGCTTATCCATACACAAGAAAAGCTGGGAGAATCAGAGGCTGCACAGGCAGCACTACAGGAAGCTTTGAAGCAAAGAGAAGAAGGTCAGACCTCCCAGCCTCCTCTTGAAGTAATAAACCTTGAGGAAACTGCTCCAATCACTGTTCCTCCTCCTCAACAAGCAGAACAGGCACCAACATCCACTTCAGTAGCACCACCAGCAATAGAGCAGGCCCCAAGCCTGGACATGCAAAAGCTGAGGAATGAGATCCAGGCCCTGGAAGCTCAAATGACAGAGCTGAATGAGACCAGGGATAAATTGGCCAAAGTGAATGACAGATATGACAAATCCAAGCAGTCTATGGCAGAAAAGGGCAGGGAGATAAAAGCCCTTAAAGATAGAATCAAAGAGCTAGAAAATGAGCTCAAATTAGATAAGGTGGTGGCTGAGCTTAAAATAGTGTTGTGGGCTAACATTGGCCAATCTATAAATGAGCAATGGTAGTATATTGAAACAATCCATGAGCAGTTGGACCTCATTCCAAAAGCACATACTGAGATTCAAAGATCAAGAGCTGCTCTGAGCAACATGCCTGAAATAGCCACCAGGATGATTAATGTGCTTAACAATAGGACAAGTACTCAGTTGGCTGCCATGGGAATCTCAAAAAGAACTGAACACATTCAGTTAATCAAAAGGGTTCTTACACTGAGAAACTTAGTACAGACATTAGAGAGAAGAACCCAAGACATGCAGACTGAGGTGAACAGGTTCATGGAGAAGTTTCAGGTGCTACAAAACAGAGGACTTCCTAGCTTACTGAACAGCTCAGGGAGACTATTCACACATGAACAGTATGCCAAAAGGGTGAATGCATTTGCCACAAGTCAGATCAATGAGAAGCCCAGCACCTCAGAAGAAACAGGGCCAGCTACAGGACAGACTCTCTACAACAAAGTGGAAAGTTTATTTTTTATAATGAATGAAATCAAACACTTGTTTGCAGTAGCTCCAAATTTTTATAAGTATACAGAGGTGGAGGAGACTATGGATGCAATCCTCAGGCATCAATTACCTACACAGGACTAGTGGACCAAGGCAATACAAACAATTTTGTAAACAGTGAGCCATTCACCAAATTCTGTTCATAAAAATATGAATTGTCATGCACAACACAGTCTAATAAAATCAGCATGCATTAAAGATAAAAGCTGAGCCAACTCAGCAGAACCTACAGCCAACAAAGCAAGATGAAAAGCTACAGGTGTCTATACCGAGAAGCTACAGCCGAGCAGCTCCAAATGCGCGTTCTTCAGCATTAATGCAGATCATTCCAACCGACTCAGTGGCCTCTAAAGGCCAAAATATCTTCTGACAAGCATAAATATGCATTTACTTTGTATTCAATGATGTAATAACTTTCTGATCTAAATATCCTGAAAAGTTGGTGAAGATATTCAATTCTGAGATAACTTAGCACTCAGATATTTTGTAACGACCGATAGTATATATTTGCCCCTCGCACAAGCTTGCAGGGGTTGTTGTTGATTTCTCTTGAAGAAGTTCTTAAGCTGTAATCCTTTCAGAGTTTAATAAAGAAAGTGATGGAATTTCTCAGAGTTCTGAAGTGTTGAATGCGTTCTGGTGTCTGTTGAAAACTGTTGGATTCCTATGTATTTCACAATACAATAAGTTTTTGCAACTCTCTTTGTTATGTATTTTCGATCTATTAAAATCCATATATGTTTCTAATCTCTAAGTGTTTGACAACAAAGAAAAATAATAACCTTCAGGATTTATTCATGCAATACCCTGAGTTCAATCTGTGTTGTTAATGAATGTTTTTCTTCAGCTATAATCTTGATAAGTGTAATTCTTAATTGCTGCACTTTCAGAATATATCTTTCACAGTGACCTTTGTTTCAGGAATTCAAGTTTGCTCCTGTGCAACATGTTTCACTTTCACATCACCAACCTAATAGAGAATTCTCAATTGCTTTCTGTTGGCTGACCATGCATCACCACTTAAGTTTAAATTTGTTTGTTTGAGATACACAATAGGCCCTGCAGTCCGAACATCATCACTCCTGCATTTCAAAGCATTTCACAGCTCTAGACTCCATTGCCCAATGTTATACTACTCTCTGAACACTACATCTTAAGCCCTGAAAGAAGTCCTTCAACCAAAACATAAACCAAAACCTGAGCATAATAGCTAGCCTAAAACACTATCAAAACAGAGACAAATCATAAAGAGAGAGCCCTCTCTGATTACAGTTTGGCTAGGAACTGTGATCCAAAGATTGGTTAGTGGTTACCCCGGCCGTATTCCCTTGGGAGTCATAGGGAACAACCTGGGTGTTAACACATGGGGAATGATTTCTAATCATTTTTTATAAGTACCAAGTAGAATTTTCCTCGAGGGAGAGATTTTTATTAGTCTTCTTGTGGAGAGAACTCGTATTTTTGCAGCTCCATTATATTTTCTTGCAGGGATGTAATTGTATTGATGAAAATAATGAATATTGGTGTCATGTTTAGCTTCTAAATCTTGTTCTCCTCCATAGGTCTCTGAGTTTCCTTTGGCTTGGCCATCTCAAGGGCCTCAAAGCCCTTTTGTATCATTTTCTTTTCTTCTGATTCACTTCTTATTCACATGCATCTCTTGTTCTTATTTCTTTCCATGTCTGCATTTAGTATTAATGATTTCTTACTATAGGATTGGTTTAAATGGTTGATGTAAGTTCTTTTGCAAGATCAAAAACATAATTTCATCCTTGGAAAAGCTTTGGAAGGTCATAGTAATCATTGAGCTACTTGGATTAGTCTTCTTATTCCCAAATCTAGATTTCTGGAACTCCTTTTTAGCAAAGAACAATAAATTTCTGCTATTTTTTAGAGCATGCTAACGAGCTTCAATCGAGTTGGTTCGACTTGCATTAGATCGCAAAAACATTCTATCTAATAAAAAAATTTACCCCATTACATTTTCACTTAATTAGGTTAGGCATTTGATAGATTTACTAGCTCACTAGTTCTCGAATTTCTGATTTTAGACTAAATAATTTTCCATTATTTAGTAAGTCTTTCCTATGTATAGATGAATTTGTGGATAGATACATACAATAATGTGTGTTGTTGAAGGAGCTTCTACATTGCAGGGATACCTCATCTCATTCGTCTCATCCAAGCCTCATCCACCCATGTCGCCAAAGCAAAAATTGCCATTTCCATTGAGGAAATCCACCCATCGTGAAGCCCTTGCTTGAGTTTTGGGTAGTGTCCACCACCTCTGTGCCTTATTCTTCCATTATCCGCCTTTCCCAAGCTCCATTCCACCTTTTAGACCACTTCCAAATATTTCGGCCTGTTTTTTGTAATAAAATAGGGGATCCTGTAGACATCCTGTAGGAACTAGTACTTCCTGTAGACATCATATAGGAACTAGTACTTCTTGTAGACATCCCGTAGGAAAACTTGTATTGGCCTATTTTGAGCCCGAATTGAGAAAAATCATCACTAGAAGCTAGGATTAGGCCCGTACTTGCCCTCCAAACCATCTGAACCATTGTACTCATTTTCCTCAACACCTGTCTCCCCTGCAAAATAACCAAGTAAGATTAGAATTTACATTTTTCAAGAAAAAAGATAAAAAGGAAAAAGTTAATTTATATTCATTCATGCAAACAGTAGTTAACACGCTCTATATTAGATTCCATACTCAGTTAGTTTAAATTATCACATGTGATAAATAGGGTTAAGTTAGGTTTATTTTACATTTATTTCATGATATTTATGCAATTAGATTATGTTTCTTTCCTTGTACATTATTTCTTGCAATAGGTAAGAGTTTCAATTTCAGTTCATTTTCTGCAATTAGTTTAGGGTTTGATTTCAGTACATGCACTCCATTACATCATGACAGCAAAGGAAGGACACATTGTATGCTACACATATAGTGTCGATACCTCTTAGTTTTTTACAAACCTTGGGTTGATAATTAAAGTCGGTAGCCTTGGGAGTTGAAGATTCTTGTTGCAATACCGAGGCTCATTAGCAGGTTTGGGGATAGAGTTGGCCTTCGGTACAACTTAACATCTGTAGACAGATGGAAATATAGAGAGGGTCAACAGGATTCCAGAAGATATGTTTTGGTTGTACTTGATGCATTAGTAGAGGATATGGGAGGAGTACCTTCCATTGGTTGATTTTTCTTACAACAACAGTTATTGGGAGTCACTAAGGATGAGTCTATTTGAGACATTGTATGGGCAGAGTTGTAATACTCCCATCAGCTAGAGTGATCCAGTGAACTGGGTACTTATTGTACCAGACATGTTGGAAGACATGGAACAGGAAATGAAATTTATAAAGAATAATCTAAAGGTAGCACAGGACAGGAAGAAGAGTTATGCAAACCATAATAGGGAAGTTAAGGAGTTTCAAGATGGGGAGCATGTGTATTTTTGCATCAAGCCCAAGAAGATCTCCTTGAGGATTGGATCATGTTCCAACTTGGCACCACGGTATTGTGGGTCTTTTGAGATCCTTGAGAGAATTGGACAAGTGGCCTACAGACTTGCACTACCTCTGACAATAAAAGTCCATGATGCTTTCCATGTTTCATTGCTTAAAAGTTATGTAAAGGATGTTGATCATGTTATTGATTGTTTATATTGCAGGCGGAACTAGAAGGAGAATTCCAGCTGGAACCTCAGTGCATATTGCAGCGAAAATAGCTCATGCTCCGAAACAGAGCAATCGAGAAAGTTAAAGTGCAGTGGAATCACTTTGGGCTCAATGAAGCTACATGGGAGACGGTCGATCAGATGCGGGCTATGTATCCTTCATTGTTTGTTGGCTGAGGCAAATAAGTTTTGGTATATGTACATATTCATGTATGGTTGTTATTGTAAATACTACAATGAGATGTGTTATAAAGCTCCAATAAGCAGTATGATTGTCATGATGGTTTTTCTTTTCAACAGGTTTTTCATTTGTTAGATTTTAAGCTTCCGTGGCTGTCATTTAGGGATTTTTGATTTTGATCATCCACAATATTGTGTGCCTCTTGTTGTTGACATTTCGAATCCCAACGTGGATCCATCTTCAGGACATAAGTGATAGATTGAAAGAGGAGCTTACCAACTAGAACAAATAAATACCTAATGCTTAAAAACACAAAACCAAAAAGCAGTGTCATTTTTTAAAACTAAACCTAAGCCTACGTGAGACTAATTACTCGATAAAAAATATTTAATTTATTATATTAAAAGTATTTGTTTAATTATTAAGAAAAAAATATAATGAACATTGCTTTACTTTTTATTTCCTAAAGATTTTTAATTAAAGTGACCAATTAATTTAAAACTTTAAATTATTCTATAAATTAATATCCTAGAACTAATTTATAAGAATATTAATAATAAATGACAAACAATAATTTATTAATTATTATGTTAAAATTAAAAATAATAATAATAATAATTATTATTATTATTATTATTAGTATTAGTATTATTATATTTTTTAGTTAATAATGACCAATAATTTAATATTTAATGATATTGCTCCATGTTATTTTAATTATTAGTATAGTTTAAAAAATGAAAAATTAATTAATTTATAAGAATATTAATAATAAATGACTAACAGTAACTTATTAATTAATAAATACTGCAACGAGTTGGGTTATAAAGCTCCATGGGTAGTATGTTTTGAATTTCAATGCTTTTGCTAGTTGTAGGTGTCATAGAACACCGAGGATTGTGTTCCCCTAAGGGGGAGGGGTCTGTAACATCCCCATGTCAAAATTTCATGTAATAAAAGTTAATAAAGGAAAAATAAGACCAAGGTCAAGGGACACTTATTCCAAGCTAAATGTTGGGCAAAAATATCCCAGTGGGCATCACTTGTTACATTTATGGCTAAGGGAAATTGACAAAGGAAATGGAAAAGGATTTGGAAAGGAAAGTGGCATTAATTGGAATTTTATTTATGAAAATAAAGGAAATTAGGAGAAAAGGGAGGTGAAAGGTCACAGGTTGCATGTGAGGAGTAAATTAAAGGAAAATTAAGGAAAATGAAGAAATTAGAGGCATCAATAATAAAAAGACATCAGAGCATTAGTTTGTAGCTTTTTGTCAGTTTAGTTTTAGAGTTAGTCTCAGAGAGGAAAAGAGCACCAAGAAGAGAAGGAGATCAAGAAAGAAAGCAAGGACAAGGAAATCAAAGGGAAGCAAGGACCAAGCAAGGAAAGGTTGGATCAAGCAACTTCAATAGGAATACTTGCAGGTAACAAATTGCATGTATGGTTTCCTAGCTGGTTTTGGCATGCATGGCATATGCATGTGTGTATTTTGGTTTCTTTTTTGTCGGTGGCATGGATTTTGTCGATTTTTTTACAGTGATTTTAGCCTTGCATTTCCATCTCCACATAGCCATGGTGTGATGGGATTATTTCTCGGTTGAGCTATGGATTGACAAAAAAATTTGGATCTGGGTGAGGTGGTCTTAGGAAAATCCCAAGGGTTGGGAGTGGAGATGATTTTCTCTATGAAGCACTCAACAGGTGGGTGGAGATAGGAAAATTCCTCAATGAATGGTGAAGGAATTCTGAGGCATCCAAGCTCTCTTTGATTTTGTGATCTCGAGACTGGTTTAGGTGAGATCACAGTATGGTGAGGGTGGAGGTGGTTTAACCTTTGGATTCCCTTGGTTTTTTATGGATGGTTTTATCCCATGAGATCCCACATTCATGCTTGGAATATGGCATTGGGATGATTGGCTAAAAGAAAGATTTGGTTTAGCCCAATCTATGGTCAGGTGGTACGTGGAAGTCCTTGACTTGGTTGGATTTTGCATATGGTTAATAAGAGCTAATTTCCTCTTTCTTTTGATGAGTAAATGTACTTATTATTATGTGGCTTTAATGGATGTTCTCTCATTGTTATTTATTTGGTTATATGCTAGTTATAAGCATGGTTAATTGACAAATCTAAGTATGGATCTTAACACATTTCTATTAATGAATGTCTGGATAATGAATGTAAGACCTAATTGGTGTTATGAAAACTATTGTGAGAAGGAATTATTCATTCTTGTTTATCCTCAGATAAGTTTTTGGATCATTAAGTTCATATTTGCATCCATGACCTATAGGTTACATGTTAACCATGTGTTTGACGAAAGGTCAGTTCCAATTGGGAGAGGTTAGGTCAAGTCCTGGTTCAATTTTTGTTTCGTAAGATTTGTTTCTATATTATTTGTCATCTCTGGAAGTTTCACTGAGTTCTAGGCAGAGGCCTGAGTCCTGGCCCTGAAAAAGTGTCTCAGAATTTGGGGTCATTGGCATAGAACTAACTGGAAATATCCACAATCGCATGGAGGTAGGCTTATCAGTGTGACTAGAGGGCTATATTCACTTTCATGCCTTGGAAAGGGAGCGACTAGGGCTCAAGGTCAGTGAAAAAGAGAGTCATCTCAGGGATTGGAAACCTAGAGGGGCTGTGTTGCTCCTTGAATTCCTGTATCACCTGAGGGAAGTGAGTAAGGTCTTAAGTTGTCGACTTCATTTCCTTAAGGTCATTTAGGAGGTTTATTCTTATCATAGGGACCCTCATCCCATGTTTAGCTAGAGAAAACTGGTGAAAGTGGGTAAATGTGGGAGGTGGCAAGTTACATTAATTATGAATCTAACACTGCAACAAGCGACCTATTCTGTCCTCACTTGACATCTTCATTCTGTTCATCCTTCTCGACAATCTGCCCATTTACCTCTACCACCTTTTTCAAAAAGAGACAATATAGGATCAAAACTCCTCCTGCATTATGGGTGTCATTGTCAGAACAGAGCCCAATAGGGTGAAATTCTTTCAGGCATATCCTTGGGTTAGAGATCAATTACAGCAGGCGGGTTAGATCATTTTCTTTTAGAAATTTGATGGGCACGAGACAAGGGTTACAAATTACTTTTCACAGGGTTTTGATGGAGTAGAGGAAAAAATTGGTGACATCAAGCTTATACTTACAGAATCCATAGTGGCAGAAGTAATAGAATTACCCAGGAATGGAGAAAGTTGGTTCAAAAATAGGAAAATTAAGGAAAAATAGTGGACAGTCTTCCTTCAAGACCCAAGTATGGATACTTCTATTTTCAAAAAGGGGATACCAGTGACTGCATTGAAAACTAAGTGGAGGAATTTGTTGCTAATTATTCAAAAAAAAACTTGTGAAGGGAGATATGGCACCATGTTTTTCTACCATGTTTGGCTCTTAATGCATTTCATTGATGGGAATGAATTAAATTTACCATACTTCCTACTCTGTAGCCTCAGAAAGATTGACTCCAGTGTGCAATGAGATTCAAAAACTCTAGACAGTTCCCTCTATCACCATGGATTAATTAAAATTATCGTAGAAGCACATCTGAGAGCCAGGGGAGACAATTGGGAAATATTTTTTGTCCTTAATCATTTTTTAGAAGTATAGGAAGAAGAAATAGGAGCGCAAACTAGAAGGAGTTGGTGCAGAAGAGGGTTTGACTCACTAGAAGTACCAGAAGATGATAC
Organism: Pinus tabuliformis; assembly: GCA_031772625.1. NCBI lineage: Eukaryota > Viridiplantae > Streptophyta > Pinopsida > Pinales > Pinaceae > Pinus > Pinus tabuliformis. The sequence goes on along the minus strand of CM062816.1, from coordinate 509,283,218 downwards.
TCCTCTTTTTCAATTCTTGAAAAATATTAGACAAAAAACTGAAAAATAAGATTTTAGAAGGAAGAAAACCAACACAAGTATCAAATGGCATGAAGAAAAAGAAGTAGAAATAGAAGATAAGGAACAAAGGAAAACAAGCAAAAGAAAAAGTGTCCAAAAGATAGAGGATCCAAAAATGAAATGGAGAAGAAGCAAATGCATTTCTAAGAATTTAAATATACAATCACCAGATATAGTTGACCTCAATATGGAGCATAGCATAAGTGAAGAGGTCATAGCATCACCACTTTATCAGACTCCAAGTCTGACCAGGAAAACACCCGAAATCAAGCCAGTGCAATAGAAAATTTATGATTATGTTGAATCACTATAGGAAAGATCAAATAAAAAGGTAAATTTCCCTCTCCAAAATGAATATGAAGGTGCTTTTAATGAATAAATTCCTTTGACTAATTATACTTCTCATAAATAATATAAGTTAGAAGATGCTTTAAAACAAGATATATATGAGTTATAAGTATTGAACAAGCATCTCAAACAAGAGCATGAGGCAATAAAAGTACAAAATGAAATCTTGAGGACTCAAAATGATAACATACTCTTGCATTTGTGCCACTGGTATAAGAAGAACAAGAAACTCAAGGCTAACAACAAGTTCCTTAGAAACAAAGTCAGAGGGTTGTAGAGTAAGATTTTAATGAAGAAACCAAGAGTAGCATTTAGTGTTAAGAAGCAAAAAGAGGGCACTAGCTTGGATGTCTTGATCCAAGCTTCAAAGATAGTACAGTGAATGAAAGATTGGGAAAATTTTGAAGTTTTGATGCATGAGGACATGCAAAACCCTCGGTGTGGGGGAATGTTGAAGTCCAAAATTGTCTTCTTTTTTACAACCCTTTTTTCTTTCCTTTTCATCCTTTTCATGATAGTTTTCTACATTTCCAATTGAAAGGTCACCTCAGTTATGCTCAAACATCATAAAAAGTTATTCATAATTCATGGTTTATAATCTATTGTTTCTTTATGAAATTTAATCAAAACATTCATATAGCTACTGAATTGCACTCATTTTGTAGCTAACCAAATATTTTTCATCTACATCCATGATTAGACATGTTTCCGTACTTTGGAGAAGGAATAAAGAACATAGGTAGATGGAAAGTGGTTAAAATATGGAGATTTCCCATCATAGCGATCTGGCAAGTCACCTAGTTCAAGAGATCTGATAGTCAAACTAAAAGTAAACTCTATTTTGAACACTCCAACAATATACAAGATTTGAAGGCGGTTTGTAGTGGTATCAAGAGAGCTTGGAATTGGACGAGAAGAATCTAGAGCTGATATGTCAAATTAGAATCTTCTCATGATTTTCTCCTTCAGTGGAAAATCATGAGAAGAAATACTCCAATTTCAATTCCATTTCTTAGTTGTCCAGTTAGAAACTTGCCTCTCGACTTATTACTCTTAAGATAGTTAATTAATAGATGCTAATAAAAGGCCCTGAGGCAAAGTAATGAATACACTTATTCTTGTTAATTTTGCAATCATTTTGTTGTTTTAGACTTTGGAATTTAATATAAACACTTTGTTCTTTGGTGACCAATGCATGGATGAGTAATTTGACATTCAATTTCATGCTTGCACTCAATAGGAGGCCCCCCTAGAGAGTTGTAAGACTACATTAGTTTTTGGTTATGTTCATTTCAATTCATTAGTTAAATAGTCCTTTCTTCATTGCAATTTGTTGATCATTTTGATTAATATTTTGTCCATCAATTCTAGTTTAATTTTCAATTATTTGGAATAGACTGAAAGATCATAAAACTTTGTAAGAAGAACTTCGCTGTAAATCACATGTAGAAAGATCTTTGCCGACGCGTTTCGTGCGATCAGGGTACTGTCTCTCCTTCGCGCAATCAGGGTTTGATTTAGATCTCCGCGTGCAGTAGGCCAGTCAATATCAATTCTCTATCTTGCATTCACTGTTCTCCGATTCATCTGGTGCATAGTTGCTCGATTGACAGGCGTAATGCCGTTGCTGACCATGGAGTAGGTACTTTCTCTCCTTCGCGTGATCAGTGTTTGATTCAGTTCTCTGCGTGTAGCAGGCCAGCCAGTATCAATTCTTTGTCTTGTGTTGACAGTCAAGATGTGTTATATAATAATTATTATAATAATAATAGTAATAATATTATTAATAATAATAATTCATATAATTTGAAGAATATTCATAATATTAATAATTATTATAATGATAATAATAACATTATTATTAATAATAATAATTTATATAATTTTAAGAATATTCATAATAATAATTATTATAAGAATAGTAATAATATTAATAATAATAATTTATATAATCATGATATTATGCATGAGAGTAATAATAATATTTTGGATAATAATTTTTCTAATAATAATAATGATAATTATAATAATAATAACAATTTATGTGATATTAATAATAATATTTTATGCCATGATGACAAAGAATCTTTTAACAAAAACATTAGCAATGATATTGATATTGGTAACCAAAGCAATGAGGTTTTGAATGTGGACTAGATTATTCTTCCCCCTTCTTCCCGGAATAATAGAGTTGTTAACCTATCTAGCTTTTCTTTTTCCCCTTCTATTTTTAGTATTTTAGGCAAAGGTTTAAACTTTTCCCTTGCCCCTAGAAAAATCCCAGTGGATGACATTATTTGCGACGTGGAATACGGGATTAGAGATCTTCCGAATAATATCAAGGACACTATTAGGCAGGATTTTGCTGTCATTCTTAGAAAGGCTAAGCCCCCTCGGAAGAACCTCACCAATGAGGAATTCTCTGCCCTTAAATCCTTAAACCAGAACAATGATATTGTCATTTTGAAGGCTGACAAAGGAGGGGCTAGGGTCATCCTTAACAAGGATGATTACCGTAAGAAGATGTTAGATCATCTTTACAATAGTGGCAGTTATAGAAAACTGCCCAAGAACCCTCTAAAGAAGATTTCTAGGACAGTGGCTCTCGCCATCAAGTCTAGTAGCTCTGTGAGTTCTCTGTGTCACAAACTCATTGAGAGCAGTCCCATTACTCCTAGGATCTATGGGTTACTGATAGAGGGAATTACTCCCCTAGGGCTTTTTGGGTTGAAACCCTAGCAGACTGAAAGCTATCTATTCAAAGAAACATGCATTCATACAGCCATTATGCTATTATAAGCAAATTCTATGATAAGGGTACGTACCTTTGGTCCTACGTTTGAGAAGGCCTTTAGGGTCCAAACCCTTCTTGGAGTTCCCTTCTTCTCTTTTGTCCTGCAAAACAACCAATTCAAAGAACACAGCAGTATATGGACAAAGACTTATAAAGGAACCATCTTCATGTTATAAAGAAAGGTAGTTAGTTATGAAATCCAAACAACCTTTTGTATATGAATTCTAAACATGAATATCATTAACATAAAGAAGATTCATTTCGGGAACCAAGACATGTGTTTCTTTTATTATAGACAATTAAAGTACATAAAAAGGAATATTTTCACCTAAGTCACCTTCAGCAGGCTCCAAGAAAAGCTTCCTTTCGGATCCATTCCAGCCTCAAGCCTCTAACAAACTCCTTCCATGACTCTCTCCATGATGTCATAAATGGTGGATGAACATCAACACACACGGAAACAATGGTTTCCTGTACAAAATGGGGGAAGTGCAGAAGGCACAAGGGACTTCAGACCTGGTCAAGGGAAAAATCTCAGCATAATAACCTTTCTCTCTCTTCTCTCCTCCCTTAGGCCTTCCCTTTGAGGTCTTTTTATACCATCTCCAAAGTAGTTTTTTAGTTAGGATTTGGTTGGGAACAGTTGGGCCACAGGCACTAACAAGTGATCAGCAGGTAAAACCCGCGATCTTCGCCCGAAAATAAGGAGTGTTATATTTTTTTAAGTGTTTTAATACATACACGCGGGTTTGCTATACACATACCCACGTATACACGTGTTTAACTCAGGGCAATGTCGCGTATAAGGGATAAAACACTATTTTTTAAATTTTAGAACCAGGTCTAGAAGGAGGGGTTGCCCTAGGCCATGAATACAGCATCACAAACCATGAGAGTGAGATTTGGAGCTATAACAGATGCCCCCTAATATATGAGGTCAGAAGGGGTACATGATGGCCGAAATATATTATGCGAGTACATGGAAAGGAAGTCTGTCAAAAACCGAGGAGGACTTCACCAGAATTCAGCCTGCCAAGCCACCAAAGGAGATCAGAAAGAAACACCGTCTGAGGCGGGCATACCCATGCTCAAAAAAAGTAAAGCATGTATGCATATCAAGTACAAGCGGATCCACTAAGTATACAAGTATAAATGACTGAAAGATAATAATGGATCATCTGATCATAATGAACAAGTACATGTCTAAATATCACATATAAGATTGTCAATGATGCTGAAAGATGCAACGGATCACTGGTATCAAAGACTGATCCCCAAAAGGTACCAACTAAACATGATGGAATAGGATGGTACTAGATTGCAAACTCAGGTGCCAGCATATAGAATGTCGCCATGACTGACTGCAACATATAAAGTGGAGTGGCATCAACTAGCAGCAACAGGAGCAACTGTCAAGTGAACCAATGAATGCTGATACAACCTGAGGTCTTCACCGACCATCGTGGTACATTTCTACACCATGGGAATAAATGATCTGAAGTCGACCATGTGAGAAATCGTTTGATTACCGGTCATTGATGTATACCGTTAACAAACGCGATACTACTCACCGATAATGATAATGAGCGTCAAGGTACCCAGTACAATCTAACAAGTGTGAATAGATGAGCTGGAGTTGAACACCTGTAAGAATCTATCGATCAGGAGACAATGATGGTTTCCCACTGTCGATAGCGAAGTATCTGCCACTAATGACTGCAAACCCCAAGGTACTGCCAAATGGACTCTAGATCTTTGCCCCAGAGCAATGAGTCGGAGTCGATAGGGAAAGATCCGCTAGAAGGAAGGCATTAAGGCATCCTTCATCAATCTAGCGCGAGTGTAACCCGTAGGCCAATAATGTGGAAGGAATCGGACGAAAAAGATGTAGTAACCCAACTGAAGTACATTTCCAGCGTACACAAGATGTGGCTAGTGCACGGCAGAAACCCTCTAAACCAACCAATAATGAAAGCTGACACAGAGGCGAGGTATCCACCAATAGGGTCAAATGGAAACCAAGGTACTGCACGAATCCCAATGTGTGATAATGTAAGCTGATGTCGAACACAAGGGAAACCACTTAGTCAAAGAACCATGATACTGATCGATGCTGCGCACAAGGTAACCTATCAATAATGAAAATAGGGCCAAGGTGCAGCTCTAGGCCTGTCCTCAGAGCAAGATGTCGTCGTCGATAAGAACAAGACCCGCCAGCAAGAAGTCAATGGGGACCTTCTCAAACCGACACGAGTAAAGGACCAATATAACTGATGTGATGATAGACATGACACTGACAACCAGGGATGGCCGACTGAAAATTGAGTCAAGGGACACCGCAGAGAGGCCGACTCAGGCTAACTTCCCTTGAACAAAAGCATGACTCAATGTGACTATGTGGCAGCATATGATGACTCTGTATAAGTTCGCCATGCAGGAGGCACGAACGAACCCTCCATATGATTGGAAGAGATAACCAATTGGTGGAGAACTGACTCAATAACAAGGTTATGGCGTACCTAAGTCAAACTAAATCCCACCCATATGGAGGAGACTTTGTTTTGAGTGCTTTGTTCAAGGGCGACACGACTGACTCTAGCTGCCAACAATAAATGGAAAAAATGTCCTGTTCCCGCTCTTTTTGGAATATTTAATTTTTTTGTCTTTTTCTATTAAGCCAGAAAAAGAATAAAAGAATGCTATGGTACAGTGGAAAGAACGAGTGTCGGTGAAACAGATGATCTAGTTCCTGGGAAAGGAACATTCCTATGCTCAATGCAGGGAGGTTAAAACTGGTCAATGACACTCAAAGATATGTTCTTTCCACGGGTCAAGGTGTGTCAAGCTGCAGAAGTCAAGGGAATGCAAGGTTGATTTTGCAGATGTCATGGTCAAAAGTTGGCTTAAACATGAGTCCAAGTGAAGCCGGCTCTAGGCCAAAAGGTGCAAGTGGTCAACATGCAATGCAGTAGTACAACTCAACACAAAGGAGCCTCTAGGGTATATGGCCAGAACAAAGCGGAGAAGCTAAGAGGAATGAGTCTTCAACGCATAAGTCATGGCGGGACTACAGAGGACTCCCGAGCCTACTCAAAACGGAGCAGCATGGGCAACAAATGTCAGTGAGGTGCTAACTAGGATGCCCATGTAAAGGATGGCTCTACCATCGTGTCATGATTTAAAGAATCGGCGAGTGAAGATGGCTTACGAACCATAACATGATGGGATTGACCCTATGGTAGATGTATCGGTCAAATGGAGGCTAGTATGCATAATGCAACGGAAAAAATGGTGTCCCTAACCTATATGCTAGTGAGAACACGATACTTTCCATGATGGGTCAGCAGTCATGGAACCGTCTCGAAACTGAAAATCGTCCAAAATGTCCTGAAAAACAGACCAATCTCGACATTCCAAGCTCCCAAGTTAAAAGTCACATGAGGCCAAACAAAATAAAATTTTGAAAAAAATTTGCATTTTCAAAACTTATAAAAAGCATTTTGGACTGACCATTTTTACCATTTGAGTTTGAGAGCAAAGGATTTGGAGAAAAAGGAGCAAACTTCCCACAACCAGATTCAACCGTTCAAATTCGTCGAAAACCTCCAGGTAACTCTTATACTTAGCTTGCAATTAATTGTGACAGGTTTTAGGATTTTTGGTTGATGTTTCACCGTTGAAATTTTGTCCAAAATTTCCTCGTGGCATATACGCGGGTTGGTAATATCGAACCGCGTACACGCGGGCCCTATATGCGACTGTGTGCACAGGAACCCGCGTATACGCCGCGAACCATTTTAGACGAAAACTAACGGTTTTGAATCAATTTTTTCTCAGGATGCCTGTCACGTGGCGTGAAAGAGAGCACACAGCGGTAGACAATGAAGTTATGAACAGTCCAGAAGCATTAGATGCCCTACGGGGATGCGGTTTGCTTAAATTTTTTAAATTGCCAAATATGAAAGCGAACACACGTTTGCTTGAGATGCTCATTGATTATTAGGATGTCGATGAGGAAGCTTTTATGATCGATCAGATGCCACTCAGGGTAGAAGTGGAGGATATCTATTTTATCACGAGCCTTTCCCGAAGGGGAGAGGTAGTACAGTCCCGGGGCAGGACACGAAGTGCCCTTTCGATAGAGGACTATGTACAGATATACTGCCCGGGGCATCCCAAGAAGGTTGGGAGCCAGATTTCCATCACACATGTGGCGAGTTTATCACTTAGGATAATCTTGTTTACCATGGCCCGGGTGAACGGATCATCCTCTCTGCATCAGGTATCACGGCAAAACATGAGCGTGGCAGTTGACTGTCTCACTACTGTGTTCGACTGGTGTACTCCTCTTCTGGCCAACATGAAGAGCCAGCTCACTTCTATCAGGAGGGGTCAGACTAAAAACTTTGGATATGGGAGCATCTTGTGTACTTTCTTTTTCGAGAAGGTTCCCGCACTCCGTCCCAGGGTAGCAGTTTCCATCAGCACCCCACGCGATCCATGCATGGGGCGGTGGGCTAATCTGATGAAACGTCTAGGGGGTGGGGAGGTCCGAAGGACTGCCTTTGACGATGACTTCTTCACCTGGTGGGATCAGCAGATCATCGCCGTGGATGACTACCCCTATGCTGGGCTGGATTTCCGAGGAGATCCTGATCTAGTGTTACCACCGAATGCAGCATGGGGCGAGATTGGTAAGATTTTTTGATTTTATGATTTTTTTGGATTTTTCAAATATGATGAATTTTGAAAAATATTTTTGATGAGATTCAAATGACTGATATGATGATCATGTTCCAGACATCGGGCCGGTATGACCAGATGGATTCCCGCGGCATGGACGGCGCGGCCGAGGAGCCGAAGAGGCGGCTGCTGATACAAAACGGACTCTGAACAACATCCAGCAACACTTGGCGAGATTGAGCTGCCGAGTACCGATGGCCATCATAGAGGACCTTCATGAGGATATGCAGCGTCATGTGGTTGGCATGCCACGTGACTGGGTTCGCATTTTTCGGCGTGTGGCCAATGCTATAGTGACATACTTAGACGCTCATCCTGAGCCGAGGCATTAGATATGCCGGACATGATTATGGGCATTTGAGTCCCAATTTTGTATATTTTTTGGACACACATATGTACACTCGAGACGTTTTACGATATATATATATATATATATATATATATATATATATATATATATATATATATATATATAGTTTGACTTTTTGATACTTGCTTTTATTGTGATGAATGATTGATATGCCAGTCTAATGCTTGATTAGCGATAGAATCAGCTAAACAATTATGAGATCTTGGAATATGCAAATAATTAATATAAGTAAATGATATTTGCAACAACCTCACCCTTAAATACTGGCGATATAAAGATGGATCCCGTACCCGATAAATGTTATTTAATTGAGATACTATCAATTGAGAATCAAGATATACTACCAACGAGTCAATCCCATGAGAGATTGCCTCGGATAATAAATTAATAACAGCAGTATACTCGGCCATATTGTTTGAAGCAGGACCGATGCACACGCCTCTTGATGCCATTAATTGACCAGTTGGATAATAGAGTACCCAAGCTGCGGAAGCAAGATTCCAAGTGTGCCGACTAGCACCATTGGCGAACCCAAAATAGACCAAATCATCCATCAACACCTGCCACAACAGACCAAAAAGTGTTGATATCAGAAAACTCTCAATGATATATGAACAAATATACATAAAATACAAAGAAGCCATTGCCTGGTCAAAACTAAGCAAAGTACTTCTTTAGGTGGAGCCCGTTGCGGGGCTCCGCCAGCTTGTTTCCTTCAAAATCAATTAACTCATACGATCCTTTTTCTAAAACTCGTTTAATAATGAAAGGACCATACCACATAGGCTTAAATTTGCCTGCCCCCAAGGCGTCCTTATCTTGGTCATAGACTAGGACAAGGTCGCCTTCAGAAAAGACTCGAGGATGGACAGACTTATCATACTGCGTTTTAACCCTTTTCTTATGGGCCTCATTCATTGTGGCGGCATCTCGATGCTACTCATTGAGATGCTCCAAGTGAACTAGGCACTCCTCGAGACTCGAAGTCTCCAGAAGAAAATCAACAGCCAACTTAAGAGATGGAATTTCACATTCAACCGAAAATATAGATTCCATCCCATAAACCAACTAAAAAGGAGTAAAACCAGTAGCCGTTTTGACGGAGGTTCGGTATGCCCAAAGAGCCGAATACAACATAATGTGCCAGTTGGACCGATTTTTATCGATTGCCCATTGGAGTATCGTCTTAAGAGTTTTATTGACTGCCTCGACCTGTCCATTGGCCAGAGGATAATAAGGGGACGAATGCTCTTGGTGGAAACCTAATTTAAGAGCCAATTCGGACATCAGTTGATTCTGGAAATGACTGCCATGGTCAGTGACAATCTCTCTTGGGATACTGAATCTTGAGATAACCTGATTGAAAAGAAACAAAGCTTTCATGTCACTATCGTTCTTATAAGTAGGCATGGCCTTAGCCCACTTCGTAAAGTAGTCTATAGCCATGATAATGTACTTGTGATTCGCCGCTGAAGGCGGATTACAAGTTGTAAAATCAATACCCCACTTGGTAAAGGGACCGATAGTGACAACGGCAAAAAGGGGAGCTGGATGCGCGCGCATCTTCCGAGTAAAAAAATTGACACGGGTGACAGCGTTTGACCGCTTCCACACAGTCTTTAAAGAGTGAAGGCCAAAAATAGCCGGCACGTAAGATGCGTTGGGCTGTAGCAAGCCCTGATAAATGACCACCACAAGCTCCACTATGGTAGTCATTGAGCACAGACTCTGCTTCCTCTAAGGTTAAACAGCGCCGAAGGATGGAATCAACCCCTCGACGGTATAATGTGTCACCAATGATAACATAGTTTTTAGCCAGGTGACGTAATTTTCGACGTTCATCCTTAGAGAAAGTAGAGGGAAAATTCAAAGTCTGGAGATAGACAATGATATCTCCATACCAAGGGTCGAGTGAAGAGATGAGGAATAAATGTTCGTCGGGAAAACTTTCCTCATAAACAGTATCCTCTCCACAAGGAAGCTCAGAAATTAGCTCTGTGAAAACCATGAATTTCTTAGACTTGGCAGACAAGAACTCGAGATCAAATTCTTGCAAAATGACTATCCATCTATTATATTTTCCCCCAATCACTCACCTACTAAGGAAAAATTGAAATGGATTGACCGCCGCTAAGACAAAAGTTTTGCGTAGCAAGATATAATGACGGAGCCTCTGGATAGCATGGACAGCTGCCAAGGCCAACTTCTCAACCGGAGAATAGCGAAGTTCAGGACCTATTAAGCCTCGACTCAAATAATAAATCACGTGCTCGGCGAGAGCATCATCCTCCTGAACTAGAACCATACCAATGGTTGATTCTGCTGCGGCGAGATATAAAAGGAAGTCTCTACCATAATCCGGTGGACTCAAAAGCGGGGCAGAGACTAATGCCTTTTTCAAAGCATCAAACGACCGCTGCGCAAAGTCGTCCCACACAAATGGAACTCCTTTTCGTAGCAAATGCATGAACCCTTTAGTGATCTCGGCATAGTTTGCTATAAACCGTCTTAAGAAATTAGCCTTCCCTTGAAGACTTTGAAGTTGTCGAATTGAGGACGGGGGATGCAACTGAAATATTGCCTCAACCTTGAAGGGATCAACCCGAATCCCTTCATTAGACACGATGAACCCTAACAACCGACCGGACGTAACCGCGAAAATGCACTTGTTGGGATTCAACCGGATTTTATAAAAACGACATCGTTCAAAAACCAATCGAAGATGACTAGGATGATTGGTTCTCTTTCGAGAATGAGCAGCGAGATCATTCAAGTATGCCTCGATGACATGTTTGATGTCGTGGAAAGCATATGACATGGCCCGCTGAAAAGTGGCTCCAGCATTTTTAAGACCAAAAGGCATCTTTCTATATGAAAAGGTACCCCAGGGACATATAAAAGCTGTCTTATGTTGATCTTCAGGACAGATAGAGATTTGATTATAACCTGAAAAACCATCCATGAAGGAAAAAATTTCATTACCCGCACACTCGTCGATAATCTGATCAATGAATGGTGTGGGGTAATTATCTTTCGGACAAGCCTTGTTTAGGTCCCTAAAATCAATGCATACTCGGATTGTTCCTTGCTTTTTTTCCACAAGGACTGGATTAGAAACCCAATCAGTAAGAGGAACAGGGTATATAAAACCAACCTTTAGCAGCTTCTCAACCTTAGCTTTGATAGCTGCAGCTTTCCTAGGGTTAACCGGCCGAAGCCTCCGATGAACTGGTTTCACGTTTTCATATGTCTTGATCTCATGTTGAACTATAGAAGGATCAATGCCAGGCATTTCTTCATAAGACCAAGCAAATACATCACGATATTCCTTGAACAGGTCGGTGTAGATTTGAATTTCTTCAGGGGAACACTCAACTCCGATGAAGATATTCTCGATGACGCTAGGGTCCCTTGAGATGTTTATAGGTATCGTTTTTTAAATTACCGACATATTACCTTCGGCACGAATGTGTGTTGGAGCCAAAGGGTTTGACACCGTACAAACATCACTAGTGAGGAGCTCGGAGAATCTAGATTCTACTTCCTGCAATGGAGGAAGAAAGTATGAACGATGGTGTAAGTCTTCCCAAGGTCGATCTATACCCATCATTACTTCGAGGATTGCTTCTTCAAAAGGTAAAACCGAATCTAAGCAGTCTAAGGTAGAGGTAGAATCAAGGCTCCAAGCCGGGGCCACATGACCATCTAACTCCTCTTCGGAAAAAGGAGTAGAATGGTTGTCTGCAGAGTCTATGATAGACTGATATCTAAGCTCAGTTGCAGATATAGGGAATGCCATTCCATTTACTTGTCCTTCAACTAATGTGGTCGTAGGTGAAGGCAAGGTCCAAGGGTCTGAAAAATAACGAGTTCGAAAGAACTCTTCTCGAGGAGACTCCTTTGATGATGAAACATCATTGATTTTAGTGAAAGGAGAGGGAAGATCAAATGTACCCATCAATGAGGAATACATCCCTACTCCTAAATTCTCAGTTGGCGGGCGAGGGTTATCCACTAAAGGGACAATAGAGTTAGAGCTTGCTTGAGGATCGACTGGACAATAGTCCAATTGATCAACCTTAACGATTTTCCCCTCATGAGGAAAGCAAATGACACGAAACAGAGTTGAAACAACAGCATCCATCTCGTATACCCAGTTCCTTCCTAATAGTAGATTATAGTCTAGGTTAGCATCTACGACCTCTACTTCAATATTGACGACCTTTCCCCAACACATATAGGAAAGGCTAGGATAATCCCATGCGGCTTATGAAAATGACCATCAAATGCAGTCAAAATGGTGGGTGAAGGAACAGCCGAGGGTGATCCAATAGCCTTCCAGCATGACATCGACATAACGCATGTGGAAGCTCCTTCATCTATCACGGTGCGAAAAATATTGATTTTTCGGTATGTAGACTTTATTTGGAAAGCCATATGATGAGGGAGTCGCTTTTTGACATTTAACATGTCAAAAGTGAGCACTAAAGAGTTAGCTGGATCGACTGCTCCAATTGCAGAGTGTAAATCACTTCTCTGAGTTGGACACGACTGGAGAACCTCTAAAGCGAACATAGCGCATGGACTTTGAACCAGATCCTCCACAATGGAGTAATTCTGGGCAGCCCTAGCATTAGGATTAATCGTCGCGCGTTTAGCGGAACCTTTTGGTATCCGTGGTATAGTCTCGACAGGGGGTCGCTCAATATGAAGGTCAGTACTTCCGGGAACAGTCTTGTCCTTGGAAGTTTCGGCTTCACCATAATCACGTGACCGAGTAGCCACATGGACATTAGAACCCATCATGAAAACATTTGACGATTTTTCCCCTTCCTGGTTGCCCCCAGCAGAGGTTCCAGGGTTTGAACTCGCGCCAGCAAGAAGTTGCTGCCCTTGGGGAAATGGGTTGGTTAACACAGCTTGAGAACTAGAAGTCCCTTGCTGTCCTAACAAGCGCTGAGCGTCTTCAATCTTAGGGCAGAGATGAGTTAGATGGTCTCCACTGCACAATTTGCATGGAAACTTAACTTTCTTTCTTGACTCATTTCTACCACCACCAGCATTGTTGCCATATTTATTTGCATCAGGCTTCCCATCCTAGTTCTTTTTCTTACCTCATCCTTTCTTTTTCCCATTGGAATTTTGATTTCCTTTGGGGTTATCAGATTGGATGGCATTTATCGAAGAAGTTTGGGAAGCGGGGGGATTAGACGATGTGACTTGGTTGTTAGAAGCAACTTGCAAGGACAACTGCTGCAATTGATTCAATAAGTTCACTGTAGTTGTGTCTATTGACCCAATGATACCATCCACGTGCGGACCTGGCTTCGACTTAGCTACGTCAACCGTAGATCCAGGAGCATCTGGCAAGTATTTCTGTAGGATCCCAGACTGAGAGTAGATCAATTCTAATTGTTGGGCCCTAAAAATGGCTTGCTCCTCAGAATAGACTCCAGACATGGAGACATCCTTGGAGATCTCGGGTTGTAAAGACTTCAGAAACCACTCGAGACGGTACTCCGAAGGGATTTTGGCTTTAATGAGCCTCTTTCTCCGTCTCCATTCCTGAATATGGTCAGAAATGTGGGTTGCCTTATCCTGACGAAAGGTGGCCAGAAGTTCAGTTTCGGCATCATAGCGGACAGGCAACTGAAAATGATTTAAGAAGATATTGGCTAAGTTAGCGAACGATGTAAAGCTGCCCCCTGGTAACTCTATATACCATTTGGCCGCATTACCAGTCAAGGTGCGCTGAAAGAGTCTCAACCTAATCGAGTCATCGATAAGGGAGTTAGATGAGCACCACAAATGGAATGTGGTTACATGGTCGCCTGGGTCTTCACCACTCTTCCCTTCGAATTTTGGAATGTCTGAAGGGAGTTTGGTTGGGACCGGAGGCCAGGCCGGATTGTACTTGATTGGGTCATTTGTTAACTTAGTGAGATCTGGCAAGTTCAACGTTGCCAGAAATGGAAGCCTAGGAGGACCTTGGGGATTCCACCCAGACTGGGCAGAACTCCCAAAGCTCTGAAAAGATTGTCCTGTAATTTGGGAGGCACCAGGCTGCCCAAAGTAACCAATAGAATCGGCTGAACCAAAAGGCAAGCCTTGTGGTCCAGCAAAATTCGGAGTTTGACCAACTCCTGCCGTATAACCTCCATAACCAGCAAAGTTTCCTCCTAAAGGATTGTAAGGAGTTGATAACCCCTGATACGGATTCCAAGCCAAAGCTAGAGGAGGAATAGTTTGAAATGAGCTAATCGTGGAGTACGGCCTATTCCCTTGTTGGCTGATAAACGGATTTCCAGTTCCCGCGCTACTAACCCCAGGGTTATTCCAACCTTGGAAAGGATTGCTGCTTTGTCCTACAGAAGAAAAAGGCATGGATCCTACCGTCGGGTTGGAATGTGGTATATGACCACTTCCAAAAGGAAAACCCTGGAATGAAGCCGATCCGCCCATCATGGACGTAGCGGCACTAAATGGAACCGATGGAATACCCTGTGAGTGGGTGCCAAATGGGAAGAATCCAGTACCAAAACCATTGGTTTGGGCATTTCCACTCGTGGACGGAATGGAGGTAGACCCAACTAAAGATGTGCTAGCAAAAGATCCAAACAAGGAAGCAGAGGAGATGGAAATGGTTCCTCCCCCTTGCACCGATGTTGGGGTTTGCATAGTCGTAGCACTTGTAGAAGCCATGCTTCCAGTAGTGGTCATCGATGGTAAGCGCGTAGCGTAACCTGGACTTGGCGGTCTATGCGTCGGAGTCCCAACATATTGCAGTACGTCTGGATGACTAGATGGTAGAGGAGAATTTGGAGCTGCTAACGACTCTGAAAGTTCTTCTACCTATATGTTATTCTCCGCTTGAAAGAGAACTTGAGAAAGGACTGGAGTGTCTCTCTCTTGTTCAGAAGTGCCAGGCCTTGCTTGGCCGCTAATGCCCCCGAGAGGAGGATCAATCCCCGATGCGTCAATCGGCGTGGGATGGAACCCACCGGTAGTATTGCCTCTGCGCCTTCTAGGAGAAGGTTCTAAACTTGGTGGCGAAAGACCACGAAGTCTTCGAGACCGTCTTGGAGATCGGTCAGCCACTTTGAATTTTTTGTTATGATCTAATTAAAGACTCAAAAAATTGAAAGCTAGGCCAACTAAGAGCACAGAGCACACACTATAAAGTCCCTAAAGATACAGCCAGTCAAACAACTTCCAAGTATTTCCGCTCCAGGTGATTAAGACCGAACACCAAAATACGAGAAAGTGAATTAAGGGGCCTTCCGAAGATAGTCTGGGATGATGAGGGCCCAATCCTATCAGCGAAGGTATCAGAGGAAGTTACACTGACCTCCTAACAACGGCCTGCGCAGGTGCAAGCCCCCAAGTTTCGCAAGGGTGCCCTCCAGTAGTACTGTCGAGAGTGATGCAACGTCAACCTCAGGTGCCACGGGATTCCCCTCCGCAGCCACCTGTGTAGTTCCCTAGGAGTAGCAACTATGGATACCAACTCGTCGCAGAAGCCAGGCGGAACAGTCGTGAGGTAAGTTTGGACAAGTAGGAGAGGGGGTATCTCTCTTCCCCGTCTTCATAGACCCTCGTGCTTAACTCCCAGATCCAGAGCTTTCCTGGTCTTCCTAACGCTATTGGATTTTCTCTCGTCATTCAGACTCCTACGTTTGATGTTTATATGGCCTTGGAGAGTTAACTCTCCACTCGCCTAATCCAAGGCCCTAAAATCCTAATCTTGTTGGTGTAACTGACTAAAACAAAAAGTTCTAGTGAATTTTAGTTAGCGCTTGATTTTATTAGGCTGTTCTTTAAGTCACAAGGTAACGGAAGTGAAACTAGTGGTGTTTTTTTATGCAAAAGAAATTAATAAAAACTTAACTACATGCACATGCACTTTTTCGTTTTTCGATGAAGAGCAATTTCTATAGGGTTCAGAGGTACTTCTAATAAAACAAATTTTTCTTTTCTTTTCGTTAATTCATACTTCACACTCACAAAAGCTAACAAAGCTATATATGCCTAAAAAAAAAGGATGCAAATCTATCCTAATGCAACAACTATATGTGGATGCAAGATTTAAAACTACTCTAAAAACAAAAAAGAAAGTTGCTTGCTTATCAATCTTTATCTTGCCACTTACAATGTCTAGATGGAATATGAGATGCTACCATTCATTTCGTCTAAACACTAAAAACAAGTTCTAAGACAAACATAAAGCACTTTCACTTCACTAAAAGGAAACCAAATGAAAAGCAAGTTCAAGAAAGCAAAACTAGGATTTTCAAAAGATTTTCTTCAAAGCAACCAGAAAAAAAGTCTTTTCAAAAATGCTCTCAACAACACTGAAACTTGTGATTGAAGAATAGGAAATTTAAACACTTTTGCGAATCAACACCACTCAATGGATGAAAACTCAACAAAAATAAATGTGCTTGAAATCGCTCTTAACAATCAAAAGCAGTAATGAAAGCTTTGGCAATGAAAACCAAAAGATCCAAAAAGACAAATTCCAAGAAAGTGTCAATCAACAACTTTCATGAAACAAAGAAGTGGATGGTCACAAAAAGCGGTTTTGTCAAGCAAACAAAAATCCACCAAAAGAAAGATTAACACAAAGATTGAATTCAATCTCCCTACCCTGATGAAACAGAGCAGCCAAGATTCCTAGCAAGAAATCTTGCGTGCTTTAGCCAAAAACGATGACGCTTGCAATCAACAAAAACAAGACCAATACTCCTTATAATCAGAGAGAATTCAGAACGAGATGCTCACTGTAAAACAAATAACTGATACTAGAAAATGACTCAGACTGACTCAAACCACCAGACAAACCTTCAGAGACTAAAAAGATTTATAAATCTTGAAAATTGCAATGTATACGCGACTGTACTGAAGTACAGATTGCGTGTATACGCGACTGTGTTTGAGGAAACCTGCGTATATGCGGGTTTACTCAAAGAAACAAGCGTATATATGCCTCTATATCTAAGAAAAACAGTGTATATGAAAAGCTTCAAGAAAAATTAAAAAAAAAAACAAACTGAAGAAACTGGCAAAGCTTAAAGTTCAAGAACAGACCAGACAGTAACAACAAGCATACAAGGCAGTTGAGCCCTGATTGGCTTGAAAAACACCCAAACTAGGAACAACAAGAGTGTTGTCCCTAGTGGAGTCGCCAATTCTGATAGAGGGAATTACTCCCCTAGGGCTTTTTGGGTTGAAACCCTAGCAGACTGAAAGTTATCTATTCAAAGAAACATGCATTCATACAGCCATTATGCTATTATAAGCAAATTCTATGATAAGGGTACGTACCTTTGGTCCTATGTTTGAGAAGGCCTTTAGGGTCCAAAACCTTCTTGGAGTTCCCTTCTTCTCTTTTGTCCTGCAAAACAACCAATTCAAAGAACATAGCAGTATATGGACAAAGACTTATAAAGGAACCATCTTCATGTTATAAAGAAAGGTAGTTAGTTATGAAATCCAAACAACCTTTTGTATATGAATTCTAAACATGAATATCATTAACATAAAGAAGATTCATTTCGGGAACCAAGACATGTGTTTCTTTTATTATAGACAAATAAAGTACATAAAAAGGAATATTTTCACCTGAGTCACCTTTAGCAGGCTCCAAGCAAAGCTTCCTTCCGGATCCGTTCCAGCCTCAAGCCTCTAACAAACTCCTTCCATGACTCTCTCCATGATGTCATAAATGGTGGATGAACATCAACACACAAGGAAACAAAGGTTTCCTGTACAAAATGGGGGAAGTGCAGAAGGCACAAGGGACTTCAGACCTAGTCAAGGGAAAAATCTCAGCATAATAACCTTTCTCTCTCTTCTCTCCTCCCTTAGGCCTTCCCTTTGAGGTCTTTTTATAGCATCTCCAAAGTAGTTTTTTAGTTAGGAGTTGGTTGGGAACAGTTGGGCCACAGGCACTAACATGTGATCAGCAGGTAAAACCCGCGATCTCCGCCCGAAAATAAGGAGTGTTATATTTTTTTAAATGTTTTAATACATACATGTGGGTTGGCTATACACATACCCGCGTATACACGCGTTTAACTCAGGGCAATGTCGCGTATAAGGGATAAAACACTGTTTTTTAAATTTTAAGACCAGTTCTAGAAGGAGGGGTTGCCCTAGGCCATGAATATAGCATCACAAACCATGAGAGTGAGATTTGGAGCTATAACAGTTACATAAGATTCACAAAGAAGGGGCTCCTCTAAGGCCTATCGTCAACACCATTGGTGGTCCAACCTACCTTCTAGCTAAGTTCCTTGCCCTTAAACTTAAGCCCTTGGTTGGCCACACTAAGTCCTTCGTGAAAGACTCTGCATCCTTCATTAAGGAGCTTAAGGATTTTAAACTTAATCCTGATGACATTCTCGTCAACTTTGATGTGGTCTCCCTTTATACTTGCATCCCTATAAAGGAGGCCTTGGAAGTGATCTATCGCCTAATAGATCTCGATATCGTGCATCTGGTTGAGATCTGTCTCACTTCCACTTTTTTCTGTTTCGAGGGTGATTTCTTTGAACAAACCTGTGGTGTTGCCATTGGCTCCCCCCTTTCCCCTATTGTTGCGAATCTTTTTATGGAAGATTTCAAAGCCAAAGCTTTAGCCTCGGCTCGTCTCCTTCCCAAGCTATGGAAAAGCTATGTGGATGACACCAATGTCATCTAGTCCCATGGCCAAGAGGAGCTGGATCTCTTCTTCAATCAGCTCAATTGTCAGTCCTCTGCCATTAAGTTCACCATGGAAAAAGAGGTCGATGGTTGCCTCCCTTTCCTGGATATTCTTATATCTAAGAATAAGGACGGCTCTCACTCCCACTCAGTGTTCTAGAAGAAAACGCATACTGAGTAGTATCTTCATGCTGATTCCCATCATTTCCCTGCTCAAAAGATGGTTGTTCTTAACACCCTCACTACTCGTGCCCTTAGGATTTCTGATAATAAGAGCTTTGATAAGGAGAGATCCCATCTCCTTAATGTCTTTGTAGAGAATAGTTATAGTAGGCGCCTAGGTTAGAAGGCTTTCCTTAAAGCCTTTAAAAATGCGTTAATTAAAAAAGAACCGAAAGAGCGCCGACTAGGTGTCCATGTTCCCTATGTCCAAGGAACCATAGACAAGATTGCTCGGATCCTTAAGAGGTATGATATTCCCTCAACCTTTAGGCCCCTCAACACCATTCGTAAATCCCTCTGATCGTTGAAAGATCCCGTTGACCCTAAGGACATGAAGGGTGTCTACTTGATCCCTTGTTCTTGTGGGACCCCCTATATCGGGGAAACAGGGCACTCCATCCATCATAGGATCAATGAACATGCAACTGACCTAAGACATGGGAGAACCAAGTCTTTAGCGTTAGCAAAGCATGCAGAAAAGACCAAACATCAGGTTTGTATAGAGGAGGTGAAGGTTGTTGCCAAAGTTGCTCAGTTCCATGATCGTAAATTCAGGGAAGCTATTGAGATTGAAAGAAGGCCTAACAATCTCAATAGAGATGATGGCTGGAAGATCAGTAGCTGTTGGATCCTTGCCCTTTCGTCCTAGTCTTCCTTTTCCTTCCCCCCCCCCCCTCGTTTTATCCTTGTCACGCTTTCGTTGTTCCCCCTGGAGCCTTCCTTCCTCCTAGGGTTTATCCTTCTTGCTCTGAGGTTTTTTAATGGTCTTTTTCCTGTCCTTCTCCTTCTTTTTATTTTGTGTCGTTCTTTTTTTTTTTTTTTAAGGTATACTTATATATATATATATATATTATTATTATTATTTTCTCGTTCTAATATATATTTATTATAACTAACTATTATCTTAAAAATACCTTATGTATATATATATATATATAAAAAGAAAAGTCTTCCATATAACTAAATCCCATTTATATTTCAAATAACTTATAATTTTTAATTATTAAATAATACCTTGTTAACTAACTATTAACTTAAGCACAAATTAAAATTATTTCATTTATATATTTTTATATATATTTTAAAGGTATGGTCTCAGAATATTACTAGCTTCCTTTAAATTATAAAATTGACTTTATGACTCTGGTCCCTAAGTCAAAATTAGCCGTTGGTCAAGATAGTCGTTGGAGGCTCTGCTCAGACTATTTAACATGCGAAGCTGGAACTGTTTCTTCAACTTGTCTTGACGATGAACCACACTGGTTGGTTTGAAACGCGTCGGCAAAGATCTTTCTACATGTGATTTAAGCCGAAGTTCTTCTTACAACTATTATGGATCACAAAAGCCTCAATTCAACAGCTCATAAAAATACAAAAATATTTCTTTTTCATAGTATATTTCATTCAATTGCTTTCATTATGACTTCGTGTGAACTAGACATAGTAATATTGAACCATAAATGCACACATTATTAATCCCTCTAAGTTACGTTTTAGCTTTTCATTTTGAATTAGTTCAATTTAGATTTATTCTTTTGTTGAGTAGAATTTCAATTTGCAAGAGCACTTAGAATAATTTAAATCCCTACAAGTAAAATTAGACTTTCAATTATGTCATTGGAATAGATATTTCAATTTAGTTAAAGTAGAATAATATTTAATTCTTTTTACAATAGATTAAAATCTCAATTCAGTTCAAATAGAGTAATTTTTGGTTCTTGTTGCAATAACTTAAATTTCAATTTAGTGTGATAAATAGAATTTTCAATCAATTCCACTTTGAAGTTTGATTTTCTTTGGAAAGAGTGAACATGTGCATAGAAATGATTTAAATTAATCTAGTCCCATTATTAATTAGTTCAATGTCATATTTTTAAAATAAAAACAGAACTCATAGCATATATTGTGCACATGCACTTCATAAGTACGCAAACCTTGGTTGACAATTAATGAAGTAATTTAACCATCAATTAAATTGCACGACACTAGAAAAATCTACTAAGTACAAGTGAATGAGATGAGGTTGAGCACTGCATAGAACCCATCAACATGGGCCAATCGAGAAAACCTACTATCAACCATGAGGAAACCTATTGTTGAGGACTGCAAGCTCCAAGGTATTAGAGTGTCTCTAAATTTACATCCTATATAAGGTGTCAACGTATATGGGGAGAGATCTAACAAAGGAGGGCCTTGATGTATCCCCCATTAGTCGACATGAAACTAGCACCAAGATGAAATCTATGATAATAGTAGTTGAAGAACTGATGCACAACTGGCATAGGGATGGCCAACAAAAAAGGTATAATGATACTTGCAGATGGATAACTCTGGCTAGGACTTCCCTTGAACATATTGTTAACATCATTCAACACTCTTGTAGACTTGATGCTCTTTTATGGCCCTAGGCAGTACCTTTACCCATGCATACTTGACTTTTTATTAAAAACTATATTTCAAATTCCATACACGACTCTTCCCACACAAAAGCATTTACATATGCGGGTCCCATAATACTATACCCATGTATATATTTTTAAATATGAAAAAATAAAATAAAATTCTATTTTTTCAGCGGGATTTACGGGCTTACCGAAAGCCCACCTACAGGAGCTCGTGACCTAACTAAAATAACCAATTTGAGGTGGTATATATACACCCCATGGGTAGGCCTAATTCATAAGAGAAGAGTTATATATACACTATACTCGATTTCCCCCAAATCAATTTTGCTTTTCTCGTGCCTCCTGCATTCCCAGTCTTTAGGAAACCTTGGTTTCCTTTGCAGAGATGATTAGTATCCTTATCTAGCATCTTCTTTCACCTATTAGATGGTTTATCTTCATGGCTCAAGCTAGATGGATATAGAGGAAGGATTCGTCAGTGCCTTTGGCCTAGATCAGGTTGTATCCATCACGCACTTACTATTATTAATCAATAAAGAAGCTCATGTCTTGTCCCCGACATATGTTGTCATCTTATGAATGATATCTAAAATTGTTATATATGATGATCTAACATATTTTTATGCATGCACTTTGAATTGTATATTATGCTTTTTTTTTATTGATTTGTAGGTCTGCACATCTTGGAGGAAGCAGAGGGTTTGGACCCTATGGGAACATCTTCAAATGTAGGACCCTCGGCTGTGTATGCAAGTCCAACTTTGATAATTCAAATGTTTGGCATACTTGATTGAGTGTTCTTTGTTGATTTTTTTATCCTACTCTGTTGAGGCTTTCAACCATTGCCTTAGGGAACTTTTCCCGCCAACAGAATTAGTGACTCCACTGGGGAATACCATCAAGTATTTCCTAGGAGGGTTGTTTTCTTTGATCTGGGTTTAGTTTTTTGTTTCTTGGTTTTTTCCGGTTTTCTTAAGTCTTAATTAATTTGTTCATTCATCCTGATCTTTCAGATCTAGGATTTATTTTTTATTTTTCCTCATTTTTCTTTTTATACGCATTTTTTGTTATAGACAGTTGCGTACATACGTAGTTTATAACAAAGAAACATGCATATACACATGTTTCTTCACATAAAGTCACGTATATATGCTAAAATGTATTTGAATAGTAGCATATAGATATAAAAAAATGAAAAAATTTCATTTCTTGATTTTGTTGAGGCTTTGACCAAGTTTATTTATACTTTCTTGATCTTTGCAAGTTCTGGAATCACATTGATGATTGTTTTGTTGGTGTATTTCCTCTTGTTGGAGAAATGCTTGTGTCAACCTAGGGTTTTCAGCTTTTGAAGTTTTTTGTGTTTGAAGTTGGGTTCCAAATCTTATTTGTGAGGTATCTATCTATTCAGTGGCTCTGGAATAGATCATTATTTCTCATGAACTTATTCATAACCCTGTATTTGATTTTCTTCCCTTGCGACCTAGAAGTTGGCTCTTTTTATTTCTTTTTCTTTTTTTTGAAAGGGGATTATGATTCTTGGATGAGTGAGATATTTCAATTCTCTGGATCTTTTTTAATTTTCATAATATTTTACATCTTTCTAGACAATATCTTGAAGTCTTAAGTCTATAATTTGCACTAGTCTCTTAATCTTTGCGATCATTTGTGACTAGGTGGATTTGAGTCTTATTCATGCTTTCGGCTTTAAGATCTTTGATTGCCTTTCGTTTCTGAATTTTCAGTTTTTTAAATCCTTAAAAGAAAAAGAAAAACATTTTCTTTGTTGCTTTCTTTTCTTTTGCTTCTTGTTTCAGTAATCTTTTTGGTTTTAGCAAATGTGCACATTGTTGTGATAAGGTTAAATGTATTTTTTTCTTTGAGGAATGCTCTTTTTTTTGGGATTTGATTCTCTTTGTTGTTTAAGTTGGCCTTTACCTTTTTTATAATATTTTTTTACCTTTAGGTCTCTCTTTGAACCTTGCATTTCCGTGCTAGTGTGAATTAGGTTAGATGAATTTTGGACATCATCTAGTTCTTTTTGTCAGATTTCGAATGTGTGAGTGCCAAATTGAAAAAGGAAAAAGAGTTTTTTCTTTATTAAGTTTCTTGCAGAACCCTTGCAGAAATCGCTTTCATTGAAGAAAAATAAGTGTTGCATTCTCATGTACCCTAGGTTTTCTATTGATTTCTTTTGCGTCATAACATCATTAGTTGAACTTATGTTTCCCTTGTCCTAAATAACAGCTAACTAAAATGAGCGCTTAAATTAAAATGAACTAGACTTTTTCTTTTGTCATAGCAACATCAACTAATCTAGGGAATTTTAGGGCCTTGGAATAGGTGTGTGGAGATTAAACTCTCCAAGGGCTCTCAAACTAAAAAGTATAGAAGTTCTTAAAGAGTGGAAATACAGTGTCATTAAGTTGTCCAAGAAATCTCCTCTAACACGGGATTCAAGCACGAGGATGTGTGAAGATAGGGAAATGGAGATACCCCCTCTCCTATTTGTTGGATCACGCATCCATGACTATTTCACCTGGCTTCTAATCACAGGTTGGTGAGCTTAATTGCCTTTACTAGGAACCACACAAGTGACTATAGGGGGAGTGGGGATTCTCATGGTACGTGAGGTAGACGTTGTATCACTTTCATAGTACTTCTAGAGGGTGCCCTTGCGAAGATTGGTACTTGCACTGGAAAAGGCTATTTTCTAGATGTCGGTGTAACTATTTCTAATACATCCAATGGTAGGAATGGGCCCTCATCATGCCAAAATACCTTCGAAAGGTCCTTTTATTCACTTTATTTTATTTTGGTGTCCAGTCCTAATCACCCGGAGCAGAAACACTTAGAAGTTGTTTCCTTGTTTGTGTCTTTAGGACTCTTTTAGGGAGTGTTATGTGCTCCTAGCTTTCCTTAGGTGATTTAAGTCTTTAATTTTTCTTTGTATATAAAGGTAGCTAATTGACCAGTTCGTCGATCTAGCAAGCTTC
Organism: Pinus tabuliformis; assembly: GCA_031772625.1. Lineage (NCBI taxonomy): Eukaryota > Viridiplantae > Streptophyta > Pinopsida > Pinales > Pinaceae > Pinus > Pinus tabuliformis. The sequence goes on along the minus strand of CM062816.1, from coordinate 509,258,576 downwards.
ATGGGCTTTCACCTACAAGTGTCGAGCCTTCACCAAGAAGGCGCAAGAGTAATTCTTCTAGTTTTTTTGAACCAACATAAGCTATCGCAACAGAGAAAATCCTTCACTGAGGGATCTTATTTCACAGGGAAAACCTAGTCTACTCTATAATCTGGGTGGAAACGCTCTAGTTCTTGCTAGAGTACTCTTCCAATCAGAAGATGAAGTAGAAATTGAAGGCATTTCAAAGTCCACTGGGACTCCTACAAGACCTCTTCCTTCTCACATTCCTTACATTGTATCATACGTGGGTACTCTAATTCATAGACGGCTAGCCCTATTCACTCTCCCTCTTTTTTCTTAATGGCTAATGTTAGTATCACAAGTGTGGATGCCGATACAACTAGTGTGTATACTCCTTCTTCATATATAGGATGAGGTATTATTTCTATCTCTACTTTTTCACCTAGCATGGTAGCTATTGGCTCTACCTCCATTTTGAATTCAAGTGGGGCACACAACCTTCTGCTCCTTTCACTGATGCTTATCTCTTTCGAATGCCACCTAGTTGGATTCCCTTAGTTTGATCAACTTTACCTTCTACTGCTTATGTATCTATGACTTTGATGGCTAGTGGATAAACATCTTTAAAATGTTTTGCATTTGGAAGTGGACATGTTCCTCCTTCAAATCCATCATTGAATGTAGGATCAATGCCTTTCTCTGGCTATGCTAAAATATTAAACCTTTTCAAGGGAGGCAAGGATTGGTATTTTGTTCTGTTAATGGTTTTGGTTCTAGGAATATCTACCATTTATTTGGTCAGCAGGGGAGTATGTCCTTCCCTACTAGTACTTCACAGGTTTTTCCTCCTTTGGCTAGTACTTGGAACCCTTAACGAGGGCTCTCCCCTTCATATAATGTTCCACCTGGAGGAAATTTCCCTATGGTTAGTAATGCTACAGTAGGGGGAGGATACCCTATTTGTACCCTTGGCCTACAAGGTTTTCCTTATAGTTCAATTGCTTCTATGAGTAATCCTTGACAGCCTAGTGCCTCTCAAAATCTAGGATACACTTTTTCAAATGTTGGGAATAACACTCTTGGAGCTTCAGATTATACAATATCTCTGCACTTACCATTCTTGGTAACTCTCAATTTTCCATATCTTTCAAAATTAACTAATGATCCAATCTGTTACAACCTCACTTGGCCCCCGGTCCCTAAAAAACTTCCATTTGATATACCAAAATTTGAAGGGAAGTTTGGTGAGGATCCAGTTGACCATGTAACCACTTTCCACTTATGGTGCTCATCAAACTCCTTGATTGATGATTCAATCAGGCTGAGACTCTTTAAACACACCTTAACTAGAAATGCAATGAAATCATATATTAAATTAAAGGGTCGTTCATTTTCTATGTTTGGTGAGTTGGCTACGATGTTTCTTAACCTCTTTCAGTTACATGTCTGTTATGATGTCAGAACTAAACTTTTGGCCAATTTTGAATAGGACAAGGCCACCCATATTTCTGACCACATCCAAGAGTGATGCAGAAGGAAGAGATTGATCAAGGCTTATATCCCTAATGAATTTCTTCTCGAGTGGTTTTTGAAATCATTACAACCTAAAATATCTAAGGATGTGTCACTTTCAGGAGTGTTCACAGAAGAACATGCTATCTTTAGAGCCCAGTAATTAGAGCTTATTTATTCCCAGTCTGGAGTCCTCTATAAGATACTGCCTAATGCTCCTAGATCTAAAATTTATCTCACCAAACCGAAACCAAGCCCCCACCCAAACAAAGTTATAGGATCGCGTGATTTTAATATGGCTAGTTTTTTAGTAAATCAATTACAACATTTGTCATCACAATCTACTTCTGCAACAAAAATTGTGTCGTCAGTGTCTCCTCCTTCTCAACCTTTGGTAGTTAATGATGTTCAGTCCTCAAATCGCAAAGGAAATCAACAATCTGATGGGAAGAAGAAGGATGTGGGAAAAATAAAGATAAGGGAGGGAAGGGGAATGTGAATAAACCTAGTGAAGGCACTGGTGAGGGAAAGAATGAGTCTAAAAAGAAGGTTAAATTCATGTGCAAGCTATGCAGTGGGGATCATCTTACTCATATTTTCCCCAAGATTCAATATGCTCAACACTTGTTAGCCTAGAAAGGTTCTTCTAGTTCCCAGGCTATGCTTACTAACCCTTTTCCCCAAGGGAAACAATTACTTCTTGGTGCAAATGTTAATGCTGGAGCCCCTACAGGGGGCAACCACGAAGGGGAATTTTCATTGAATATGTATAATATCATTAAGACGCATGTTAATATTTCAACTAGAGTTCATGATTATGGAGATCCAAAATATTCTAAGGATAAAAATGCTTCCAATAATCAAGAACCTCTTCATATAGAGAGGCCCGTAGTTGAACCTATACCTCAGATGCCTAAAGGATCCTAAAAAAAATTGAATTATAATCCAAATGTTAGGGCTTCTCAGAACTATTCCATTGTTGAATATTTAGCTTAGAACCCATGTGCTATGTTTCCATTAGAGGTGCTTCATTCATGTCTTGTGAAAATGAGTGCTTTTCTCACTGTCATCAAAGCATTTGTCCTAAAAAATTCTCTGGTGATTGAATTTTATATGTCAAATGTTAAAAAGAGACTCCCTCATCATATGTATTTTCAAACTAAATCTACATATCGTAAGAAGACTATCTCTCAAATCATAGATGATGAAGGGGCTTCCATATGTGTCATGTCTATTTCGTGTTGGAAAGCTATCAGGTCACCTGAAGTTGTTCCCTCTCCTAATATTTTAACCGCATCTGATGGTCATTCTCATAGGCCTCATGAGATTATGTCTGCTTTCCCTATTTATGTAGGGCAAGGTTGTGAATGTGGAAGTAGATATAGTCTATGCTAATCTTGATTATAATTTGTTGTTGGGTCAGAACTAGGTATATGTGCTAATTGTCATAGTCTCATCTTTGTTTCCCATCCTATGTTTTCCTCATGAAGGGAGAATTTTTACGGTTGATCATTTAGCCTATTCTGCCAATGACCCAAAAGGATCTACTAACTCCAATGTCCCCTTAGTTAAGAATACCAAGCAGCCTATTGAGAATTTAGGAGTTGGAATGTATTCCTCATTGATGAGTACTTTTGATCTTCCACCTCCTGTTACTTACATCAATTCCATCTCATCCTCCAAGGTGGTCCCTCGATATTGTTCTTTTAGAACCCATTATTTTTTGAATCCTTGGACCTTTCCCCTCTGACTGCCACATTAGAACAAGGGAAAGTGGGTGGAATGGCTTATCCTATATCTACAACAAAAAATGCATATCAATCCATTGTTAATTCTACAAATTTTGATACCATCCCTATTTCATCAGAGGATGTGGATGATGATGTGGCATCAATATGGAAAATTGATTCCACTTTGGCTATGGATTTCCTTGATATCGTTTTACCATATGAGGAGGAAATTCTAGAAGAAATGACTAGTGTAGAGAGATTGTGGGATGATTTTCATCATCGGTCCTATTTTCTCCCTAACTTGCATAAAGTCGAATCAAGTTTGTCTAGTCCTGTTTCTCATGGAAGTGTTCACAAAATTTTAAACCCTTTGGCTCTAGCACATATATTTGCCGAAGGTAATATGGATAACATCTCAGAAACAATTCTGATGAACTTTTCCAAGAGTCCCAACATTATTGAAAATATCTTCATCGAAGTCAATTGTTCCCCTGAAGAGATTAAAATTTATAATAATCTCTTTAACAAGTTTAGAGATGTATTTGCTTGGTCTTATGAGGAAATCCCTAGGATTGATCCTGGTACAGTTCATCATGGGATCAAGACTTACGAAAATGCAAATCCTGCCCATCAAAAGCTTAAGTCTGTCAACCCTAGGAAAGTTGTGACTATCAAGGTAGAAGTGGAGAAATTGCTTCAAGCAGTTTTCATTTACCTTGTTCCTCTTACTAAATGGGTTCCAAATCTAGTCCCTGTGGAAAAAAAAACAAGGAACATTATGTGTATGCATCAATTTCATGGATTTAAATAAGGAAAAAATCCAATTTCCCCCCTCCATTTATAGATCATATTATCGATGAGTGTGCTGGAAATGAAATTATTTCCTTCATGGACGGATTCTCTAGGTATAATCAAATAACAATTCTTCCTAAAGATCAACATTAAATGACATTTATTTAACCCTGGGGTACATTTTAAAATAGGAAATTTCCTTTCTACCTTAAAAATGTTGGATTTACCTTTTAGCAAGCTATGTCCTATGCTTTCCATGACATCAAGTACATAATCGATGCATATTTCGCTGATTTAGTTTCTCTCTCTATTAAGATAATGGAACATCCAAAGCATCTTCCTCTAGTTTTTGAAAGTTGTTGTTATTGTAAAATCCGGTTGAATCCTAATAGGTGTGTTTTCTCTATTACATTTGGTTGGTTTTTTGGATTCATTGTTTCTAATGAAGGGATTCAGGTTGATCCTTTCAAGGTTGAGGCAATACTTCAGTTGCCTCCCCCATCTAGTATTTGTCAACGTCAAAGTCTCCAAGGAAAATCCTTTTTTTAAGGAGGTTTAGCTTGAACTATTATGAGATTACAAAAGCATTTATGTGTTTACTTAAGAAAGGAGTTCCATTTGTTTGGGACATATTCACTCAATGCTTGTTCAATGCTTTGAAAAAGGAATTGACCTATGCTCCTCTTTTGAGTCCACCTGATTATAGTAGAGATTTTCCTTTGTACCTCGTGGCAAAAGAATCAACCATCGATATGGTTCTAGTTCATGAAGATCATGCCCTAAGATAAAATGTGATTTATTATCTAATTTGTGGCTTAGTTGGTCCTGAAATCTTATATTCCCACGTTGAGAAATTGGCTTTAGCAATAGTTCATGTTGTTCAGTGACTCTGTCATTACATTTTGTTGAGAAAAACCTTTGTAGTAGTTGACGTCAATCCATTTCAGTTTGTCCTAGGTAGGTGAGTGATTGGGAGAAAATACAACAAATGGATTTTGATTTTATAAGAGTTTGATCTAAAGTTCATGTCAGCAAAATCAAAGAAGTCTTTGGTTTTCACAGAATTAATTTTAGAATTTCCTTGTGAGGGAGATGTCACTTATAAAGAATCATTTCCAAATGAACATATTTTTATTATCTCCTCACAAGATCCTTGGTACAGAGACATCATTGTATATCTCCAGACTTTCAAGTTCCCTTAGTCTTTTTCTAACGATGATCGTAAAAAAATATTTCACCTTGCTAAGAACTATCTAATCATTGGTGATGCCCTATATTGTCATGAGGTTGATTCAATCCTTAGATGTTGTTTGACCTTAGAATAAGTTGAGTCATTTTAAATGACAGCCATTGTGGGTCTTGTGATGGTAATTTGTTTTTGCTTGCAATAGCTTGGAATATCTTGCGTGTAGGGTATTTTTGGCCTTCAATTTTCAAAGATTACATTGAAGCGGTCAAAACATTCTATCCTTGTCAAATCTATACTCATAAGATGTGCACTCATCTAGCTCCTCCTTTTCCCTGTCATCACTATTGGTCCATTTACTAAGGGGGGATTTTATTTTACAATTTGTCACCCGACTTAGGCTAAGGGACACAAGCACATTATTGTAGCAATAGACTACTTTACAAAGTGGGTCAAAGTTATGCCCACTTTCAATAATGATGGTGAGACAACATCTCTTTTCCTTTTTAATCAAGTCATCTGGCATTTCGATATCCCTAAAGAGATTGTCACTGACCATGCAGTCACTTTTAAAATAAGATGATGTATGAGTTTCCTTTGAAACTGGGATTTCGGCAAGAGAATTAATCTCCTTATTATCCTCAAGCTAATGGACACATTGAATCTGTTAATAATTCCCTCAAGACTATCTTGCAAAGGATGATTAGTCAAACTAAGTCCAACTGGCACATCATGTTTTATTCTACTTTATGGGCATATCGAATGTCTGTTAATATTACCACAAGGGTCACTTCTTTTCATTTAGTTTATGGTTTGGAATAAGTCTTTCCTATAGAATGTGAGATTCCATCTCTTAAATTAGCAGTCCAAATTCTTCTAGACACCTCAAGTTTAGAAGAGCGCCTTATTCATTTGGAACATCTTGATGACCAACACTAAAATGTTGCCACCATGAATGAGACTAATAAGAAAAGAATTAAATCTCAATATGATAAGTCTGTACGACCTAGGGTTTTCTATGAAGGTGACCTTTGCTTAGTCTACGACCATGATAAAGACACCTTGGGGGCAGGAAAGTTCAAACCGATCTGGTACGATACTTTCATTGTTAAAATGGCATTGAAGAAGGGTTCTTATGAGTTGGTTTATTTTGAAGGGAATGTGTTATCAGAGCCCAGAAATGGGCTTTATCTCAACAAGTATTATGCTTAGGATTTTTCTTGAGAATTTGCTTTGTTTTGTAAATATTGTACATAATTTTAGTCTTTGTCTATGAGTATCATGGTGATGATGGTGTTTTTACTATGTTTTGGTAGGTTTCGATGGGTGATTTGGTGTACTTAGGATTCATAGATGATACTAGTAGACACAACCAGAATCTAGCTTCCACAACATGGGTAATTCATTATCTATCTGGTGAGTTGTTGGTCATAAGAGGCATATGTATTGGTCTTGCTTCTAATAATATGGCTAAATATAGTGTCATTATTAATTTACTTTCTGAAGCAATATCTTATGGTATTGAATCATTAGTGGTGTACTTGGACTCACAACTGGTGGTGTCTTAGTTAAATAACATTTATTGTGTGAGGGATCCTTCATTACATCATCAATTTATAAGAGTGAGATTATTACAAAGATCAATTAGTTTTATTACTTTCATTCACATTCCATGATCATATAATGCATTTTCTGATTTTATAGCTAACCAATCATTGGATTGACATATCAATCATTCATCACATTAAATCAAAACATCAAATAATCATTTGTATATATGATAAATTCATCCTAAAATCTTTGTATATATATATATATATATATATATATATATATATATATATATATATATATATATATATATATATATATATATATATATATATATAGATAGATAAGTGTCAAAAAATATTAGAAAATGTGGAAAAATGTCCTACAAAATTAGTGCTTATTCTTGATCATGTCTATATAAAATCTAAGCTTCAGGGCCCTTCCCTCGATGAGCATCTCGGTAGAAGATGATTGCATTCACCTCTCATCAGAAGAGTCGCACCCACTCCCATGGTACTCCAACCACCCGTCTCTGTATAGCCTCAGGGAGGTCCTCTACTGTTGTCATTGGAACCTGGCCAATCAAGCTCTCCAAGTTCCCGTGTACTGCTCATGGGACCCTCTCAGACTTAGTTATTGCACCTTCCACTTTTTTTCCACAATGTCTATGCCTTGGTAGAACCTCAAGTCTCACTGGTCCCACATATGCATTGTGATCATTATCATCTTGTTAGTATTTTTTTTTCATGGAAAAAATACTTTGATTTTCTTGATATTATCCTTAAAAAATAAAAAATAAAATATGTTAAAAACCTACCAATGTCACCCCATGTATCTCCCTAGGGAAGTGTTAATTCTAGCTCCGCTTGGAAGTCTATCCCTGCATACGGGTAGTCCTCAATGGCCACGACTTGTTCTTCCCACCACTAGAAGAACTTGTCATCAAAGGCCACCTGGGTGACTTCGCCTCCACCGAGTCTCCTCATCAAGTATGACCATCTTGCCAACCTTATATCTTTAGGACTGCTGATTGTAGCTGCTACTCAAGGTCATAACATAGGAATTCGCTCAAAGAACAATGAGTAGAGAATAGTACCATAACCAAAGTTCTTCGTCTTCCCTCGTCTAACAGAAGAGAGCTACCTATTCATGTTGGCCAAGAGCGATGTACACAAATCATACACTACTGGTTTCAAGCATTCCACTACTAAAAATATAGCTAGTCGTGGAGCCTAATGTAAAGAATTTAAACCTGATATTCTGGAAATAGTGAAAAGTATGATCTTGATAGGTAGGTTTATGATTTCTTTGATCGACACTCATGACCCGACCTTGTTAGTGTTTGGTGCATAGTACACAATAATATAATCGTCAATGTTAAGGCCCCTGCTAGCCCTTCCCTTAAAATTTTACAGCTTCTCCCATTCTAGAGAGACTTGTAATCAAGTAAATGTCTTCCACTTCAATTTGCAAGGGAATTGAGTCTATGAAAAATTGCTCTTGCTTTGCGTCCCAATAATTAATTAACATCTCCAATAATTGAGTTTTAGCTCTCATATTTGGCATCATGAAAAATTTGACCAAGCCACAATTTTTTAATCCATCCAACAATTCTTGGTCTTCCAAGACTTGATTATCCACATCATTATGTTCCCTCTCTTTCCAAATGATTGACATTCTAAAAAAATTGAGCAATTCCAACCATTGGAAACTCATTTGTGAATTTGGTTTTGCATGTATGTGGCTTTTGTAAAGGACAATCGTGTATCTATGCAACTTTCCCTCTAAGAACCAACATATAGGGATTTTTATACACAGCCTGATAGAACTAGACCCATATATACGTAGAAATAGTTTGAAATTTCAAAATAATCACTCAAAAATCGATTCAATCAATAAAATTTTTGATCTAAATGAAAGAGATTAGGGTTATGAATTACCTGGAGTTCACAGTTTCTAAATTCATTGGTGGAATTGGATGGATTTTCTTGCTCAAATTTGCTCCAAAAGCTATCTCCTTAACACTTCAGTGGTAAGAATGAAATTGGGTGAGCTCACAACTTTATTTTATAATTAGAAACTTAAACCCACTTTTATAAAGTTCATTTTTAACTTTATTATTTTAATTTTATGAACTTTTTTACCTTTGCTTCAAGTGTTGGGAAGGTACTTTTTAAGGGTAACGAAGACTTCTCTTATCAGTTGGTGATATTTTCCTGTTGTTTTGATTCCACAATTGTTAACCTATTATGGTAGGTATTGTACTCTAAATTGGCATATAGGTTAAGACACATCATTTTTCTATTGCATTTTTCATCTTGACCTCATACTGCAATACTTAGCCATAGGGTCGACCCCACCATGTTACGATTTTTTAACCTCTCTCACTCATCATTTCATAAAATTGTAACATAGTGGTAGAGCCTTTCTTTCCATGGGCTTCCTAGTTAGAATTTTGCAATCATATGTTTCCCATGCTACAAATATTGTGTAGGCTTGGGAGTCCTCTTCAGTCCCACCATGACATTGCGTTGAATCCACATTCTTCTTTTTCTCCACTTTTATTATGGATTTATACCTTGGAGGCTCCCATGAGTTGAGTGGTACTATTGCATTTCATATTGACCACTTGCACCCCTTTTGGCTCTAAGCCAGCTTCATTGGACTCCTATATAAGCCACTTTTGACCATGAATTTTCTACAAGACCAAGCCATGCATTCACTAACCCTTGCAACTTGACATCCTTCTTCCATGGAAGGAACATTCCTTGAGTTTCAATGACCAATAGCCACCACCTTGCATTGAGCATAGGAATGTTCTAGAATGAGGGACTAGTGCACTTTCCCTTGGAACTCATTCTCTCCACTATACTATAGGCATTATTTTATTCTTTCACGGGATTTATAATATGAAAAAGATGAAAAAGTTAAATATTCCAAAAAAGGCATGGGAATGGGACAATTTCTCCATCATTTGATGGCAACAAGTGTTATTCATGTCACCCTTGAACAAATCACTAAAAAATTTATTCTTTCCTCCATTGAAACGAGATTTAGTTTGACTTTAAGGAACCCAAAACCTTGTTCTTGATTTAGTGCTCCACCAGTTGGTTAACTCTTCCAATAATATGGAGAGTTTGTTAATTCCTCCTATATCACAAACTTATACAAAGTTATTCTATGTTTCCATAAAGTCACATCAAAGTCATGCTTTTGTTTAAGGGAATTCAACTTGTTGTCAGCCATTATGTGGTGTATCTTGACACATTTTTTTCGGCCATACCCGATTTGTCAAGTTATTCTCAATATCACATCAACAACTTGGTCCTTTACTTGTGTTAGTTAAGAAGGTCCCCATTCACTTCTTGCTGGCATGTCTTCTCTTATTGACTCCAATAAATTTCTCTAAGAGTAGACCTAGAGTAGCACATTGGCCCTATTTAAATCATTGATAGGTGACATTGTGCTCAACATCAATTAGTATTATGGGTCTTTCACTTAGCAGTTTCCCTTGTGTTGGATGTTAGCTTACATTATCACACATTGGGATTCATGAAATACCTTAGGTTCCATTTGACCCTATTGGTGGATTCCTCGCCTCTCTATCAGCTTTCATTATTGGTTGGTTTAGAGGATTCCTTTCGTGCGCTAGCCACATTTTGTGCACGCCAGAAATGTACTTCAAGATGGTTACTTCATCTTTATTCATCTGATTTCTTCCAAATTATTGGCCTACGAGTTGCACTTGCACTGGTTTATGTGGGATGACTTAATACCTTCCTTCCAATAAATCTTTTCCCATCGAGTCCAAATCATTCCTAGGAGAAACATTTAGAGTCCTTTTTTCAGTACCTTAGGGGTTGTAGTCATATGTGGCAAATTCCTTTGCTATCAATAGTGAGAATACCTCAATGTCTCCTTATTGATAGATTCTTTCAAGTTTTTGACCTCAACACATATATTCACACTTGTTAGATTGTGTTGGGGTACCTTGACACTCATTATCATTATTGGTGAGTTATCTTGATCTGGATTTAAACAGGAACACAACAAATTACAGAGATAACCATAAACATAGAGATGCAACGGAAATAATACTTCATTTCAATAATGTAAAATACTGAAATATGCTTACAAATAGCAATGGAAATAAACCAGCTAGGGCGATGGTAGCTTATCTTTGAGAAGAGATGTGATAGCTACATGCCTCTGAACTATGTTACAATGAGGCTCGAAGGCATATTTATTGTTGGGAAACAATGGAAAACCCTAAACATCCAAAAACCTAACCCTAGAAGATGAAACGCCAAACTGTGGGCCTCATTTAGGTAAATCGGTACATCAACTTCACGGGGTCGTAACTTTGGCATACGATCTCCATTTGACGCACACAATATCTCGTGAGAAAGATCTATCTGAGAAATACAACTTTGGGAAGAGAAACATTAGTCCATGGACACATGTTGCTCCCATTTTTCCCAAAAAACGTCATTTAGAGCCTCAAAACAACTCTAGAAGTTCAGGACCTGAAAAACTGCTAAAAATAGTAAACTATGCTACAAATAAGGAAACTGAAACGCTGAAACAAACAATGGTGGGGGTCCAAATGGACTTGGTAGGTAGCCACCAATATCCACCTGGATTATTCCTCCCCCATTAGGAAGCAATGGTCCCCATTGCATTGAGTGCCTCCATGAGATGAGGAAACTTTTGCTGAACTTGGTCCCTAGTGAGCCACTTGCCCTAGTGAAGGAGTTGACCTGCTTTGACAACTCGATACGGTTGGATATTCTGTAGGCGAGTATACTTGATCTATGTGTCCATGATTCGATCAGTTGTAGCTTGTTCCATGCAATCTGGATTTAACTCTGTGAGTGTGAGTTGTTCTGCAATGTCAGATGTGTCTAGTAATGGTGGAAAGTATGGCCGAAGGTGGTCCACATTGAACACTGAGTGCATGCCAAGGAATGGGAGAATGCTGAGCTCAAATGCCTTGTCTCCCACATCCTTGGTAATGGTGTAAGGACCATATCAGAGTGGTCTAAGTTTTTGATAGGCTCCAGCAAGGCGTTCCTTTTGAAAATGCAACCTGACATTGTCGCCCACCTAAAACTTGTGTGGCACCCGATGTTGATCATGTCACTACTTGTACTTGGCATTTGATTTCTCCATAATTTCATGGACCTACTGGCGAATATCTTGGATGTGTTTAATGAATCTATTTACCTTATCTATTTCAAACTAGACATGAGCCGAATCTGCACGAGTAGCTGCAAATGGCATGGCCACATCAATGGGACATAGTGGCTGGAATCCCAAGCCCACCTGAAAAGGGCTATGGCTAGTCGAGCTGTGGAGAGCCCGGTTGTAGCTGTGCTAAACATAGGGGAGGCTCTCGTCCCATGTGTGTGGATGCTTTGAGTTGTACATGTGCAGAATGTGTACAATCATCCTGTTGACAACCTCTATCTAGCCATCAGTTTGAGGAAGGAAGGTTGTGGACTTAGTGAGTTTGGTGTCGAGCATCGACCAAAGACTGGACCAAAATGTACTGAGGAACCTACTATCCCGATCTGAGACGATAGACTTTGGGATCCCAAAGTGTACCCACACTTATTCAAAGAAGAGTTTAGCAGTGGCTTCTGCTGTGATATTCTTCTTGTTGGCAGCCATAATGGCCATCTTCAAGAACCTATCAATGACCACAAAAACATAGTCATTTCCATGCTTAGTGTAAGGAAGGCTTGACATGTAATCCATAGAGATGGATTCCCAAGGTCGACTAGGGGTAGGCAGCGGGGTATAGAGGCCTTGCTTCTTGATGGTCAGTTTGGCAATGGCGCAGGCAGTGCATGATCTGAAGTACTTCCCGACATCCCGCCAAAGATTCGGACAATAGAAATACTTCTATAGTACTGCCACCATTTTCTCGACCCCGAAATGTCCAGCAACCCGACTGTAGTGTGCTTCCCAAATCATCTTGGTACGCTCACTTGAAGGAACACAAAGGTGACCCAGGTGGCATAATAGGTCATCCTGGAGGTGAAAAACTGGAACATGCTGACCCTCCAAGAGTGCCTGGTATGTGTGGCCGAATTCTGGGTTGCTTTTGTAGAGAAGTGGCCAATCAGAATTCTCGTGCCCACAAGAGTTGAGCACAGTGGTTAACACCATGATTGGTGGTCAACTAAGGCAATCTGCAACATTATTGGTGCTACCCTTCTTATACTTTATATTCAAATGGAACTATTGCAGGTATGTGGGCCACTTCTGATGGCAATCATTCTACAATTTCCCTTGGGTCTGTATGAACTGCAGGGGTCAGTAGTCTGTGTGGATGACCGTTTCCTTCCCCAAAATTTAATGCTTCCATTGTCGACAGGCCTGCACAATGGAATAAATCTCTTTGTCATAAGTGGGTTACTTCCAGATTGTGTGTGCAAGTGTCTCACTGTGATATGCCACTAGATGCCCGTGTTGAGTAAGGATTACCCCAATAGCATAGTCAGAGGCATCTGAATCGACCTCAAATGGTTGTTGCAAGTTTGGTAATGCGAACACTGGTGTCATGTAGAGGCGATCTTTCAACTCTGTGAATACCTTCTGTTGAGATTCAAACCAATATAATTTTTCTTTCGCTCCTCCCTTGCTGACTTGACTCAAGGGCCAAGTGATATGAGAAAATCCTAACACGAACCTGTGGTAGAAGTTGGCAAGACCTAGAAAGCTGCTAATCTCTGTCAGAGTGGTTGGAGATGGCCAATCTCAAATGACTTGGATCTTGGTTGGATCCACATCCACCCCCTGTTCATCAATAATGTATCCCAGATACTAAACCTGGGCCATGCCAAAAGTGCATTTCTCCAAATTGGCACATAACTTGTGTTGTCGCAGTGTTTGGAGAACCTGTCGGATGTGGTGGAGGTGCTCCTCCCAATTCTGGTTAAAGATGAGGATGTCATCCAAGTATACCACTACAAATGAGTTGGTGAATGGCCACAAGAAGTCATCCATTAGCCTCATGAAGGTTGCAGGAGCATTCGTCAATCTGAAAGGCATAACCAACCATTCAAAAAGGCCCTCCTTAGCTTTGAAGGTAGTCTTCCACACATCGGAGGGTTTGATTGGTACCTAGTGATATCCTGACTTCAAATCGATCTTGCTGAAATATTTTTCCCCCTTTAGTTGGTCCAAGAGGTCATCAATCCATGGGATCGGGTACCTATTACAGACAGTGATCTTGTTCAGCGCTCGATAGTCAATACAAAGTCTCCAAGTCCCATCCTTCTTTTGTAACAACATGATTGGGCTCCCACAGGGTGATGAACTCGGACAGATGTGACCTTTCTGCAGAAAGGAGCACCGATAGATTGGTCCATTGGGCATTGGCGCACCTGGGTTCAGATCGATGGACTACTTGACCTGAAAGTGCAGAGGAACCCCTGTGGGGAAGGTGAAGATGTCCTTGTACTCCTCTGTGACCTTGTTCATCTATAGTTGTTGTGCGGAGGGGCCCTGTTTGGAGGTCGTGGCCACCGCATTCTTCTTTCCTTGAGGGCATATCATCAGGAAAACAAATTTACCAGTTTTGGAAACAAGCTTACTGCATTGTTTTGCAGTAATCAAAGAGATGGCGGTAGATGGTGTTACCTCCGATATCTTATACAATTTATTTCCCAAAGTAACAATAATAGCACGGGGCCTTGATTCATACACAACATGTCGCTTCCACAAGTATGGTTTTCTTAATAATACATCACAAACTTCAAGGGGAGCAATGTCACACAATACCTCATCTGTGAAGGGCTTGATGTTGTATGGAAGGCAACACTGCTGGCTCACGCAAAGATCCTGTCCTTGGTGAAGCCACCCAATGGTGTATAGTTGTGGATGTGTTGTGGTTGGTAAGCCTAGCTACTTCATGACCTCTGCCAAAATAAGGTTCTTTTAACTCCCGTTGTCGACAATGAACTATAGCAGGGAGCCCTTTACCCACATCTGGGAGTGGAAGAGACGCTCCTCCTCCTCTAGATCTTCGGGTTCCTCCTTCTGGATCTTCGTGGTGGCAATGGTGGCATTGGGCTCCACATCGATAACCTGCTTCCCTTTGTCATTCCCCTTGTTGGGTTCTGACTCAGAGTCAGAACATGCATCTAATTCTGAAACCTTTAGCTCAGTCACCAGTGACTGCTTCGCCCGACACTCACTTGTGTTGTGAGTGGAGCTCTTATGGAACTCACACCACTTTCCTGTGTCCTTTTTCGGCTTCAGAGTGTTGTTCTTTGCTTGCAGGTTTGACAGTTTGTCTTGGGCCACCTCGCCTTAGCTTTGTCCTTTGTTCTGCGATTTGGGAGCACCTTTCCCTTGCTTTAGATTCGCAAATCCAAAGTCTCTCTTCTTTTGTTTAAACTTTTTCTCGACCTCAACGACATATCAGTATGTCGTGCCGAGTGAGGAAATGTTTAGGAATTCTATTTCTTCCTATATGTACTTGTGCAGGCAGTCGCAGTATTTGAGTACCAAAATTTGCTATGAATCCTTGATACCCAACTTTGTGCGAAGGGTATGGAAAATATTGGTAAACTCTGGCATGTCTTGGTCCCTTCCCTGCCGCAGCATGGTCCACTTTATGTATTGATCCTCATAGCTTCCGAAAAGGTAGTATTGCTCCTTGATGGCATCCCAAAATGAATCCCAAGTGGGTGTGGCTGAATATAGTGAGCCTCTACTTTTATCCTTCTGCTCGTAGTAAGTTTCCCACCAATCCTTGACATGTGGGGCTGCTTTTAGAAGAGCGAAAATAATCGTTTCTCAACTGGAAAAATCATGAACAAAAAATAACCCTCTATCATATTTAACCATTTATCGACCACATCTGCATCTATCTGACCCTCGAATATGAGGATTTCAAAATTAAATTGTACCTTAAACGGTGTGGCATTTCCAGAGTAGCTGTTGGAAGCCAATGTGTCACCCCTAGGTAGCCGCTGAAAGATCTGTGAAAAGTTGTCCATCATCACGTTCCTTTGTTGCTCAAGGGCTTCTTCGAGCAAAATTTTGATAGGATCTCCTGCCCCCTCATCTTTCTTTTCATCCGCCATGGGAGGCGGTCAAGATTTGTGAGGCTGGTCTTACAAAGGTTCGACCAGTTCAAACCCTAACTCCTTATATCCCAACCTCGTTGGGGACATGCAAAGAAAAACAGAGAAAAAGGAGACCGTTCTGATACCACTGATCTGGATTCAAACAAGAACGCAACAAATTACAGAGATAACCATAAACACTAAGATGCAGTGGAAATAATACTTTATTTCATTAATGTAAAATACTGAAATATGCTTACAAACAGCAATGGAAATAAACCAACTAGGGCGATGGTAGCTTATCTCTGAGAAGAGATGTGGCGGCTACATGCCTCTGAAATGTGTTACAATGAGGCTCAAATGCCTATTTATTGTTTAGAAACAATGGAAAACCCTAAACATCCAAAAACCTAACCTTAGAAGATGAAACGCGAAACTATGGGCCCATTTGGGTAAATTGGTAGATCAACTTCCCGGGGTCGTAACTTTGGCATACGATCTCCGTTTGATGCGCACAGTGTCTCATTATAAAGATCTATCCGAGAACTACAACTTTGGGAAGAGAAACATTGGTTCATGCACCGATGTTGCTCCCAGTTTTCCCAAAAAACATTGTTTAGGCCCTCAAAATGGCTCCGGAAGTTCAGGACCCGAAAAACTGCTAAAAATAGTAAACTTTGCTACAAATAAGGAAACTAAAAAGCTGAAACAAACAATGGTGGGGGTCCAAGTGGACTTCGCAAGTGGCCACCAATATCCATCTGGATAATATATTATGTTTGTTAATGATATTTATTAATGATCGATAATCAAACGATTTGTCACATGGTCAACTTTAGCTCATTTATTCCCATGGTGTTTAAATGTACCATATATGGTCAATGAAGACCTCAGGTTGTGTCAGCATTTTGGTTCACTTGACAACTTCTTTAGTTTTTTTGTTAGTGACATCTCTCAGCTTTATATGTTACATAATTTCTAAACATCATCTTATATGTTGGCACTCGATTTTATCCAGTACCACTATTCCACTTATATGACTTGGTACTTTTATGAGGATCAGTTATGCAACATCATTGTTCAAACATTCTTCTATGTGATATTGAGACATAACTTTGTTATTTTCTTTCGCAGTTATGATTTGATGATCCACTATGTATTCTTCAACTCATTATGTATGCTTATGTATACATTTTGGATCCACCATATACTTGATCATTGGACATGCTTGACTACTTCTGAGCATGGGTATGCCTTCCTTAAACATGAGTTTTCTTTTTGACTCCTTCCATAAGTATTTTATGGGCTTGATTTTGGTGATCTCCGCTCAGGTTTTCGAATGAATCCTTTCTCTATACTTAATATATTTCAGCCATCATGTTCCCCTCTAACCTATTATATTATGGGGAATCTATTATAGCCTCATTCAGCACTCCTGTAGAACTAATGCTCTTTTATGGCCCTGGGAAGTCCCTTTACCCATGCAAACTTGACTTTATATTAAAAAAATATATTTCAAATTCCATAGGATACTCTTCTCACATAAAAATGCGTACATCCATAGGTCCCATAATACTATACCCATGTATACATTTTTAAATATGAAAAAATAAAATAAAATTTTATTTTTCGAGTGGGGTTTATGGGTTTTACCGAGAGCCCACCTACAGGAGCCCATGGCCTAACTGAAATAACCAATTTGAGGTGGTATATATACACCCCTTGGGTAGGCCTAATTCATAAGAGAGGAAAAATATTAACACTATACTCGATTTCCCCCATATCAAATCTACTTTTCCCATGCGTCCTGCACACCCAGTCTCTAGGAGACTCTGGTTTCCTTTGCAGAGATGCTTAGTCTCCTTATATAGCATCTTCTTACACCTATTAGAGAGGTTGTCTTCGTGGCTTGGGCTGGACGGACCTGGAGGAGGGCTTCGTCAGAACCTTTGGCCTGGATTAGGTTGTATCTATCATGTACTTACTGCTATTAATAAATAAATAATCTCATGTCTTGTTCATGATATATGTTGTCATCTTATGAGTGATAGCTTGTATTGTTATGTATAATGATTTAACATGTCCTTATGCATGCACTTTGAATTCTATATTATGTATATGTTTATATGATTGATTTGTAGGTCTGCACATCTTGGAGGAAGCAAAGGGTTTGGACCCTACGGGAACATCTTCAAACATAGGACCTTCAGGTATGTCTCTAAGTCCAACTTTGATAATTTCAAATGTTTGGCATGCTTAATTGAGTGTTCTTTGTTTATTGTTTTATCCTACTCTATTGAGGCTTTCAACTCTTGCCTTAGGGAACTTTTCCCGTCAACACATATAAAAGTATGGCACAAACATGAACTTAGTAACATAGAATGAAGAATACGAAATAGACACATTCATGACAGTAGAGGAATCACCAAATCCAGTAGACTAGAAGGGTAACCATTCGACTCAAGTTGATGGTGTGGCTATAAATCTTGGCAAAACCACAACTATAAGAGTATGACTCAAACATGTGCCACGTTCAAGGGTGACATACAACTGCCATGATACAACATAAAACAAAAACTCTTTCTCCCCTTCCCTCTTTGTATGGTGGATCCCCTTCATAGTTTTGTGAGCACGGAAGAGAAGACAAGTGAGCTCGATAAGTTTCATTTTCATGTAGTTTTAACGATCCTAAGAAAGAGATAAAAGAATACTCGTAATGGTTCCTTTTTCTAAGTTTTATAGCAATGTCAAAAAAGAGATGAAAGTACACTCGTGTCCTTCTCATCATTTAACGAGCTTGAGAATGGGAAAGAGATTACTCACAAGATTTCATCTTGACTAATGAGTAGGAAAGAATGGAAGCAACTTGACATTTTTAGGTAGGTTTAATGAGTGTGAAAAGATAGTGAAAGAAACTCAAGATTTTCATTTTTTAACGAGCATGAAAAGAAGACCAAAAGGGAGATTGATCCTGAGAGTTAAGTGTTATAATAATATGCAACTTGTTTTGAGGCTAATAGAGTGAAACTAAGAAAAGCATAAGGCAGTAGCAAAGCATTTGGAAATGGAAATCCACTCATTGTAGTAGTATCTCTCAAAGGGTGAAATGGGTTGCAAGATGGATAAAATGTTGATACAAAGGCAAGAGTTCAAGCATGGCTAGAAGGTTGGAAAGTAGGATAAAGGAAAGCATCATTATGATTATTGGGTAATTTAATTGTGACTTAAATTACTTGCATTAAATGTCAATATCGCATACATGTGAAGTACACTTACACAATATATTTTAGGAAAGCAACTCTCAATCAAAAAGGAAATTAACCTATGGAAATAATTGCAATAATCAAAGAGATTTGACTAATGAAAAGATCTAAATGAGCACACACACAAGTTCTTTCTCAAAGGATATATCTATCAAAGCATCAAATTCAGAACTTGAAAGAAACAAGCGATTCAAATTCTATACTATGAAGGCTTTTTGAAATTCTGTTATATCAAACATAAAGGTAAATCCTATTTTATTTGACTCAAAAATGAATCTGATCTATTGAACTCGAACTTGAAAACAATTCTAGTCTATTGATTTTGAAAGCAATTCTAATCTATTTAACTTGAAAATAAATATAATCTAGTGAAATCAAATGACTTGAAATTAAAATGAGTAAATCATATTGAGATTATTGATGTATGCATACTAAATAAATCCAATCATAACTATCAAATTATCTATGAAACTAAAACTAAGAAAATTAAATGAAATGAGCATAAAATAACATAAAGAAAGTGCATAGAAAATGAAGCATCTAATCAAAAGACTTGAAACAAACTTTGCAAAAAATGAACATAAAAGAAACTATCTATCTTGTAGAAATGAAACACTAAAATACATTCATACTCATCAAGTGGCCATCATGAAGTGCATCAGAGGTGGAAAGTTTAGGAAGTTATTGATCAAACACCAAACCTCATCATGCAAGCATAACCATATCAAAGAGTTGTATTAAAATCAATAGTATTCATAACATCAACCAATTTGTAGCATTCCAAAACTTAACATTGAAGCACGATCATAGATCCAAAACTTAACACACCTTTGAATGGAGAAGGCACTCCTATTTATACAAAAACTAAGATCCACATTTCTCTCCTAGATCCACAAATATCTCATGTGGTTACAACCATGTGTTAACATCTAGCAAGTAACATCTCTTCATATCCTTTCACAAATCTATCATAGCTTTGATAGGAGACACATATTAAAACTCTCATGATTCTTTTCCATGAAATGTGCTTGAATGATGATCTCAAATCTTCCTCAAATTGTCAAGAGTTTGAAGATGAAATTCGAATTTGAGACTTAGATGCCAAATATGATTGTGTTGGAATCTTCAAATAGACCTACACATATAATAGAACTCATCCAAATTTTATATATAAGAGAATACATGTTATTTTTCCAATATTTAACCAAAAATTCACTCAAAATACCAAAACAAATGTGTTTGAAAATAATATGTCTAAAACCATATTTAATCATAAAAGTGGTCTCAATGCATGGTTATGGAGCTCCAAAATGTGGTAAATACTAAAGCAAGGTGAAAGAAGAGAGAGTGACATGGATGTCATTTTGAAGACCCAACATTCCCCCCCAACAAGATCTGTTGAATGTCCTCATGCAACTTTGCATTGATTCTCATGGAATGAAGTAATTTTATGTAGCCTTAAGTGAAAGATTTGTAGCTTTGAGATACTCTACAAGACTTGCAAATTTTCTTCAATTATTTATTTTTCTCATGAACTTTTCTCTAAAAGATATCTAAGTGGGAGCCCTTGTAGTTGGTTCTTTTGTAGCAACCATAAGTATTTCAAGTGTTGGTTCTTGTGTGGCAACACTTTCCTTTTATTCTTCTTCTTGTTGCAACCAAGAATATTTTGAAATTCATTCAAAATGATGATTTATTCATATGTATTAACTGATACTTTCTCATAATTTGAATATTTTCAAAACATGTCAATCTTTGAAGCAAAGAGAAACATCATTTAGTTTTTGGTAAACAATATATCAAGTGATGAAATGTGGAATTGAAAAATGGTAATGAATAACCTACCGCCTCCCACCCCACTGAAAGTGTTTATGTATTTTGAAAATTGGGAAACAATGTCACATGGGAAATTTTCCAAATACATGTCTTTTAGCATTCAATAAACTAATGACTAAAGATTGGAAAAAAACATACCTTCACCTACCTAAAAATTCAATGTGCTATGCATCTATGAGGTCTTGGTTGTTATTGTTGAATCATGGAATATGAAGTGAAAGAAGTTGATCTGCTTCTTCATATTTTGGTTGTAGGAATGGAGGATATAATTTGAAATTGGAACTTTTGTGCCTTCTTATTGTTGGAACTATGTTACTGATGTTGAAATATGAAATTGAATCTTGAGTTATTGGAACATTGTTGCAAGCTATTGAAATCATATAGTCTTCATTCATATCCGCATCATGGCATAATTCTTATCTATGTGAATAAATTTTGTTGATGTTGAACATAGAAATAAAAGGTTGGATTATCGACCATTAATGAAAGTCGTTAACCAACATGAGACTCCTCACCATTAATCTCAATGAGAGTCAAGATGCCCAAGTACATCTTATTATGTATGAATAAATGAGTTGCAGTCGAGTCACCTAGAAGATCCAACAAACAGGGGACATTGACGTATTCCCATTGTTTATTGGTGAGAGAACTTGCCATTAATCAAGGTACTAAAAATATCTCTAGTATCAAACTCAGATAATGTGTTGAATTCGATGGGTCAATACTTATTAGAAGGGAGGCCTTAATGAATCCCCCATCATTTAATGCAAGCATATAATAATGATGTAAAGGACCATGGATGAAATATTTGCGCCAACCAAGCAGGATTTATTTGGAAATAGGAAAAGGAAAATGAGGTAACTCAACATTGTAGATGAGTTAAATGACTTTATTCATGGGCTAGGGATGAATGTAAGTGAGGAAGGAAAGCAAAAAACTTACAAAGGGGAAATGGTTTTGAAGTCATGACATAGTAGTAGGAAGATAGAATTTTGAACTTCAACATGGATGGACTGTAAGCTTAGAAAGAGAAAAATGAATGAGTAGCAATGACATGAGGGATGTGATATGACATGGACTTAACTTCTTCATGTTCTTTCTAAAAAGGAAATTGGTCTTTGGAAACCACTTGTGCATAAATTGATCTTCTTTGATCATCTTGGAACCTACAAAAACTTAACACTAATCTGCAATAAAATGTAATATTATCGAGGGAGAGAGGTGATCAACCTATCTTCATATAATATATATACCAAAAGAATTCACAAATAGTGCTAATAAGACAATCTCAAGGAAGATCAAACAAAAATGAAATGCGTTTTTACATGTTGGAAGCAGTTCACTTTGGACTATCTGTGAGTGTTTTATTGATAATTTATTCGTTTGATATCTGATTTGAGTGATTCAAAAACCAGGTTAAAGAAAATTCATATTAGAAACATGTTTTTAATGATTTGATGATTTTTCCAAATCCAATTACTACAAAATTAATAAAAAAAACAGATGATTTTTTTATTGTCTCAAATGCTAATGAAAAGTATTCCATCACTTAAAACTTGTCAAGACCTTGCATATACAAATTGAGAGCTTGTCCATGATATTCAAACTTGAGACCTTGCATATACAAATTGAATGGCTTAACCACTAGCCCAATCAACACACTCGTGAAATGAAACAATAACAACTTTATTTAAATTTTAAAAACTTAATCATGCAACAAAATGTCAAACAATGTGACAGAATTTAAAACGACCAAGAAAATGGAACCGAAATCTTCGGCCAACAAATTGACTATGAAATTGTTAGACCACATGTGTCAAGCCATGAAATATCCACTGAGATGTTTGACTTCAATTCAGACTCATCGGCCTTCCTACAAAAATGGATTTGTCCACCGAACTCGAGTTTACAAACCACAATTACATAGCATTCAAAACTTTAGCGGGATGCCCATCATAGGTTCTATTTTGTTGGAGGTTTGAAAGTTGAAAGTCTGGAGCCTAACAATGGAGCTGCATTCACCATAGTTGATCGTCGTTCTTCGATTGCAACAAGTTTGTGCATAAGGGTTTTATTGCTTTTCTCTTCTTTTTTTAAATTGTTTTCTGTTTTCTTTTTATATATAGATTCATGAGGTTTGTGTTGTTTTATATATGGAATGTATTTTTTATTATATTCGTTTCGTTTTTTATTTAATTATTTTAGTTTGTTTGGTGTATTTTATATGTTTATTTATTATTATTATTATTATATATACACAATGTTATTTGTTTTATATTTATTTTTGTGATTTATGTATTTTATTTATTTTAAATTTTATGGGGTATTATGTTTTTTTGCTTTGTTTTGTTTTTTTATCATATGTTTTATTTTATTTTTTTAATTATTTTTATTATGTATTTTTTTAATGTTTTTGTTTTTTATTATTATTATTTAAATGTTTTTTTAATTATATTTGTTAAGTTTTTTGAAACTTGTTTTTTTAGTTGCTAAATTGAGGCTTATGTGATCTATATCAAGTTTATAAAAAAAAAATCAGCGTAAATCACATGGTATTTCATTTGTCGATGTGTTTCAAACCAACCAGTGTGGTTCATCGTCAGGACAAGTTGAGGATTAGATCAAGCTATGCATGTTAAATAAACAGAGTAGACCTCCAATGGCTAAAATTCAAGAACAAGAAATGGCTACTGGGGAGTAGTTAGATGGACTAGGACCACGGGGATAAAAATAAGCTAACATAATTTATTAAATTGAAAGTCATATACCTATAAAAAGTCAAAGGGGCATATATATATATATATATATATATATATATATATATATATAAGTTAGTTAAAAAAGTATTAAATAAATATCAACAATATAAAAGTCAAAAATAAATAAATAAATAAAAATAATAATAATTTTAATGATAACTAACTAATAACTTAATAATCATTAAAATTATTATTATTTTTATTTATTTATCCATTTATTTATTTTTTTGGACTTTTATATTGTTCATATTTATTTAATACTTTTTTAACTAACTAATAAATAAATAAATAAATAAATATATATATATATATATATATATATATATATATATATATATACACCCCTTCGATTTTTTATAGGTATATGACTTTCAATTTAATAAATTAAATTAGCTTATTTTTATCCCCTTGGTCCTAGTCCATCTAACTACTCCCTAGTCAAATTTAGCCGTTATAGCCGTTTCCTGTTCTTGAATTTTAGCCGTTGGAGGTCTGCTCTGTCTATTTAACATGCATAGCTTGATCTGATCCTCAACTTGTCCTGACGATGAACCACACTGGTTGGTTCGAAACGCATCGACAAATGAAATACCATGTGATTTACGCCGAAAAATCTTTCATAAACTTGTTTTTTTTAATTATGGGTTTTTAATGTTATCTCTCTCTCTCTCTCTCTCTCTCTCTCTCTCTCTCTCTCTCTCTCTCTATATATATATATATATAGTCTTTTTTTAATTATGTTTTGTTTATGGTAATACCATGTGTTTGTTTTTTTTTTTTGTGAATTTTATTAACAATTTGGAGGCCTAAAATAAACATTTTTTTTAAGAAAACTTTCTTTAAAAATTTAGAGACAAATCTAATTGTGAACTAGAGATCAAAGTTTAAGCATTTTTTTCCCTTTTAGAATAAATAATAAATTTAGATTTCCTAGTCATTTATTTTCAGTTCTATGAATTTTATTGTGAAATATCAAAGCTAACTTATCCAAACTCATTTCTGATCTTCTAGGTCGCAACAATGCACAAAAAGAAAGCATACTCAGGATTATCGTAATTCTTTATTCATTTGAAATCTGAAATTTGAAAAACGAAATAAGAAGAATTGATCTCAGACCTCAAATTATTAGCTCTCAAAAACTCTACTTATTTTCCTCCATAAATGTCCCTTCCCTTATAGATATTCATTCCAATGGTTAGTGAATGAGGTGGCTCTTAATGCACCACCAAATGAAAACTTCCAAGAAAATAAATGAAACCAAATGTCAAATGAAAACTCAAAAACATTTCCAAGCTTAGTTTTACTTCTCTATTCTAATCTAATCTATTTTGAAAAAGAAAAACTTTTTGTCAAGTGTAAGAGTATTTCCAATGAAGCAATTTATGGATCAATATCTTTAGTATGCCCACATCTAACTTTGAAAAATATACCTGAATGTCCACCAGGATATGAGAGACTAATTGTACATTTGAATTTGGTGCAAAGATTTGTTGAAGAATGGAAGAATGTTGTGGTGTAGTAATTGTTTGAAACCAGTCTTCAATGTAGTCCTCACTCTCTTGGTTCTCTTCTTTAGTTATCATGCCTTGAATTTATTCTGGAAGCTCTTCATTCTCTAAAGGGTACCAAGGATCTGGAGACAAACATGCCAAAAATTCTTCAATTTCTGGCTCAAATAGTTGCTCCTCATCAGCTATAGTCCATGGCTCTTGACTCTTCTCCAAATGCTTGATCATCATTCTAGATCTCTTGTCCATAAATGGATTAGTATCGAAACTCTTATAGTACAAAAATTGATTGAAATTTATGCATCCTATTTATCATGCTTTACATATGCAGCTAAAAATGAGATTCAAAGCTAAAAAGGCATTCTAAATTGAAAGCTAACGCCTATGTATACTTCCCCAACAACGACACAAAATGATGGGTAATTTAATTGTGAGTTAAATTACTTGCATTAAATGTCAATCAATATTCGTATACTGGTGAATTACACTTGCACAATATATGCTAGGAAATTAACACTCAATCACAAAGGAGATTGACCTATGGAAATGATTGCAAGACTCGAAGAAAATTGATTGTTGAAAATATCTAAATGAGCACGCACACACATTCTTTATAAAGACTATATCTATCAAAGCATCGAATTCAGAACTTGAAAGAAACAAGCTATTCTAATTCTATACTATGAAAGCTTTTTGAAATTCTATTCTATCAAACATAAAGGTAAATCATATTCTATTGGACTCAGAAATGAATCTGATCTATTGAACTTGAAAACAATTCTAATCTATTGAACTTAAACGAGATTCTAATCTATTGAACTTGAAAGTAACTATAATCTTTTGAAAGTAAATGACTTGAAATTAAAATGCCTAAATCCTATTGAGATTACTGATGTTTGCATACTAAATAAATATAATCATAACTATCAAATTACCTATGAATATGAAACTAAGCAACTTAAATGAAATGAGCATAAAAGAACATAAAGAAAGTGCATAGAAAATGAAGCATCTAATCAAAAGACTTGAAATAAACATTTTCAGAAAATGAACATAAAAGAAACTAACCTATCTTGCAGAAGTGAAACACTATAATATGTTAGCCTCACTCTCACATAAAACAATCAAAAAGTCCAAAATAATTATAATTATAAAACTTTGATTAAATTCCTACTTGTTTATTCTAGAATGAGCCAGTTCCTCAAACTTGGGAGTTTGTTTAGATCTAGTTGGTTGAGAGATTCTCTCCAATCAGTTAGGCTCCTAGATTAGTGTGTGGTTGAAATATTTACTCAACCAAAGTGATTGTGTTCAAGATAGACGCACTATCTTGAGACATACTCTTGATGTATTTATATATTGTATGATTATCATTTTTTATGTGAGTGAAATATACAAATACATTAAGGCTTGAGAAGCCTTTTTCGCCAAATTTGGTCTCTGATATTATTTTGTTTTTATTTAATTATTCTTTAAATTGCAGAAGAAATTTTTTGAGCAGTGTCAAGATTTGAAACCTTGGACCATTTTTCTTGATGTGTAAAAAATTCTTTGTTTGGTCCAATTGGTTTTTCCTTAACACTTCCACCCAAACTATTAGCTTTTGTACCAATTGATTCATTACAATCACAGATATAGCTGTAATATGTAGGATCTATTTCCTTTCAGATTTTAACCCGAAGATGACTTCCTGAATCCACACCAGTTGGAACTTTCAAAATGATTCTTTTTGTGCGTCTCACTCATCTAAATTCTACATGAAATGCATGGCGATGTTGGCGATCTCAACTACCCATCATTTCACACCATCAACAATGAAGGTAAAGAAATTTTAAGAGAATTGTATGTTTCTGACTTATCTCGACTATTGAGTTCAACTTCCTCACACTTGGTACATGAGTCTTGTTATTTTTCTCACAATTCTTTCTTTGTATGAAAAGTATGAAGATCAAGTAGACGAATATGCAGATATTACTTATAATGAATTCTGGAAGTTTGTTTCTCAATTCAATGAATATGTTATAAGTGAGTTACCCCAAAAATTCTCGAAGGGAAAGAAGATGCAATAAATTAATCTGTGTTCATTACAGGTTGGGTAAAATTCTATTGAGATAAAATTGTCTTGTTCATTTGAATAGGTGGTTATTTCAAAGAACTGTGTTTTTTTTGTAAAATTCGTGAAGTGATAAGGTGTGATTTTTATTTATAAGGGGTTTGAAAAATCATTTTGTTAGTTGAATCAAGTTTAATTCCTTGAATTGGGTAATGTCCAAGTTTGAGTCCATGTCAACTATTTCAAGTTGCGTTCTTTTAAAGACAAATTAGTGTCAAGGTCATAAGGCATTGCTCACGAGTCTTGAAATGTGAGATTTCTAGTTTGGTATGCTGCATCAAAATTTTGATATTTTGAGTTGTATCGGGTGCATTCTCGGTTGAACTTGACACCCAAGCCTTGAATCATTAACTCAAAATTTATAGGGATCAATTAAGTCAAGTGAGTCAATCATTGTCATTTTTCAAGTGAGTAAGTCAAGTCATTAAATCATTGTAAAAATTCTCTTGGGTGTTTCGGTGGGATTCAACACCCTCAACCTATCGAAACAAAAATAAAGCGAGCATGAGTTCAAGAATTCAATTTAAAAAATAAAATGAGTACAAGTGATCATGTTAAAGATCAAAATGGGTAAAGGAGGAAAATGTCTTCAAAGTGCAAAGCTAGAAATTAAAGAATTGAAAGAGTGTAATCTTGAATTGCACAACAAAATTGAAGTACTTGAGTGGAAGTTAAAGAAAAATCAAAACATAATCAATCAAATGAATAGCACATTAGAAGCAACAAAAGATCTTCAAAATGAACTAGATATGAAAGAACAACTTATTAATGCACTCCAGATAAAATTGAGTGAAAATATAGATGCAGTGTGTGACATAGAAGACCTCTTCCAAAAAACAAATGCAATTTGTGAAACAGATGACCTCATTCAGCATGTTGATAAAATTTGTGACACAAATGATCTAATCCATCAAATTGATTAAAGTTGTGGCATAGATAATCTCATCCATCAAGTTGTTCTACTAAATGATGCAACTAGTAGTACTAAATATCTAATTGAAAAGTTTGATGCAGCATGTGATACAAAAGAATTGCTAATAGAGATTATTGATGCTCAGTGTGGTACATATGACTTAATGAATCCAACACAGAATATCAGCAGTAGTAGCAAGTGTGAAGAACAACAAGAAAATGGTTTTTCCAAGAAGGTGATCAGACCTTGGGAAGAAATTTCTTTCAACAAAGATCGACATGGCTTGTGATACAACAAAGAAAAAACTTTTTATGTTCCAGTTTTCTCAAAATCAATTTAGTTTGTAAGTACGGGTTTTCTAGAAAATAACCAAAATCATGTTATGTGTAACCATTGTAAGAGAAATGACCATAAGGAGAGTAAATGTTTTGACCTCCATCCTTGTTTTTATTGTGGGAAGACAAATCATTTATCAGAGAAATATCGAATGCAAAAGAAGAATAAAGTGACAGTTAATTATGGATGTTAAACCCTTGGAGATGGAATCTAGAAATGAAGAAATCGCATAAGTCCTACAATATACTTAAGGCAAAGGTAAAGATAAAGTTTCTTGAAGAATTAAAAAGAGAAACTCTCCTACACCTTAAGGGGGGGAGTTCAAAAATCAAATGCAGATGATTTTCTCTCCTTTTAGCTGATAAAGGGGGGAAATGATAATGGAATTGAAGATGGTTGTTAGACTAAAAGTTTCGACAAACTCAACAAATATTCCAGTGGGAATCAACAAATTGGCTAGTGGGCATCATCAAAGTAGTGAGTGTGCATCATCAAATCTGCTAGTGGGCATTGAAATTTTCCAATGGGAAAGTGATTGGGATGATGATTGAGAGCATTTGACCATTTGCGAACATTCTTTTGTTCACTTGGATGGTCATTCAACCCAGCAAATGATAGATGGATCCTTTCGCATTTTGGCTTAGCATTTGTTGGAGTTTTCAAGAAACTTTCAGGGATGTATTAGACTTGTATTTGATTCATGTTTCTTGGTTTGTTCTCTTCATATTAGAGTTTTCAGCACCCAGTTTTGTTGGTTTTTCAGGCAGTTCTTCATTGAGGATCATCTCAGCAGTTTTAGTATGAAGACTTGGAGATGGTACCAAGTTCTTAATTTGGACTTATGATTGAGGTTGGGGGCGGGGGGGGGGGGAATTTTAACTTCACTCTCACATAAAACAATCAAAAATTACAAAATAATTAAAATTATAAAACTTGGATTAAATTCCTACTTTTTTATTCTAGAATGAGTTAGTTCCTCAAACTTGGGAGTTTGTTTAAGTCTAGTTGGTTGAGAGATTCTCTCCAACTGGTTAGACTCCTAGATTAGTGTGTGGTTGAGATATTTACTCAACCAAGGTGATTGTTTTCAAGATAGACACAATATCTTGAGACATACTCTTGATGTATTTATATATTATATGATTATCATTTTTTATGTGAGTGAAATATACAATACATTAAGGCTTGAGAAGCATTTTCTGTCAAGGTTTGTCTCTGATATTATTATTTTTTATTTAATTATTCTTTAAAATACACTCATACTCATCAAGTGGTCATTATGAAGTGCATGAGATGTGGAAAGTTCAGGAATTTATTAATCAAACACCAAATATCATCATGAAAGCACATCCATATCAAAGGATTGTATTAAAATCAATAGTATTCATAATATCAAGCAGAATCATAACCAATACTTAGCATTCCAAAACTTAACACTGAAGCATGAACATAGCTCCCAAACTTAATGCGCCTTTTCATCGAGAAGGCACTCCTATTTATACAAAAACTAAGATCCAAAAATCTCTCCTAGATCCACAAATATCTCACACGGTTACAACCATGTGTTAACATCTAAAAAGTAATATATCTTCATATCCTCTCACAAATCTCTCATAGATTTTATAGGAGACACATATCAAAACTCTCATGATTATTTTCCATGAAATGTGCTTGAATGATGATCTCAAATCTTCCTCAAATCTTCAAGAGTTTGAAGAAGAAATTCGAATTTGAGACTTAGAGGCCAAATATGACTGTGTTGGAATCTTCAAATACACCTATACACATCATAAAACTCATCCAACTTTTATATATAAGTGAATACATGTTATTTTTATAATTTTTTACCAAAAATTCACTCAAAATACGAAAAAAAAAGTGTTGGAAAATAATATGTCTAAACCCATATTTAATCATGAAAGTGGTCTCAATGCATGGTTATGGAGCTACAGAATGTGGTAAATATTGAAGAAAGGTGAAAGAAGGGAGGGTGAAATAGATGTCATTTTGGAGACTCGATAGTGATAGCATCTAATAAAACATTGAAGGCCTAAGCTATAACACAAACATTCCAAGGTAGATACCTCTTATGTGATGGTTCTCATTTTGGTTTAGCTTGACCTAAATTAACGTTTGATAGAGGTTGTGGAGATTGAGATGATAATAAAAAAATTCTATTATATTTATAATTAGGATTACATTATGATACGTTTTAGGTGTTTTAGATGCCACTTTTATGGGCATTTGGGTAGGGGAAGTATGCAAAAATTTCATAGTGTGAAAGGAATAGGAAATTGGAGGCAGATGGAGTTTTCAAGTTTAGGAATAAGCTTCAAGATCGTAATGGTCTTAGGGGGGGAATAGTTGTTTAGTGAGACAAACACTAAGGAGAACGATAGCACCTTCTCTCCTTAAACTATAATCTAGGATAAAAGGGGCTTGGAATGATCTGTTCGTGAAATAATAGTATCTATTTCTATTAAAATTTGTAATGCATCCATAGGATCTACATTATGTGCACCACTACAAGGAACGACTTTGGAAACCCTATATTTGACAAGTTTGGATTCATAGTTCATGGAAGATACAACCTTTCAGTAGATTCTATTGTTCCTCACTTTTTTCTAACAAAAATGAGAAGATAGGAGTTATTTGTTCTCTATCATTAATATATGGGCTTGATTATAAGAAGAATACCCTTGTTTTAAATGCTATGAATGGGTTTAGATACTGAGAGAAATATTATCAGTGAATTGGTTAGTGTTCCTTTAAGGAATATGGTTCTCTAGATTAACATTCTTGTGGAAGAGAAGGATGATACTGAGAGAAATATTATAAGTGAATTGGTTAGTGTTCCTTTAAGGAATATGGTTCTCTAGATTAACATTCTTGTGGAAGAAGAGTCTTCTTTGGCCTTGGAAATATCTCTATCTATGGAGATAGGTGACGGTTCCTATAGGTTGGGCCCTATAGCTACCCTCTTAGATCTAGAAAAGGGGCTATCATACCCAAGATACCCAAGGAAAGAAAGCTCTCAATATTTTAAGAGTGGAAAATGTCACCTTTATATACCTTAAAATCAATCCATAATGGATATTTTGGAAGGGAAACAACTCACCGAAGCAAAAGTGGTGGATGTTGAGCCAATTAAGCTATAAAAAACATGGAGAAATTGAGGACAATAGAATATATTATATCTAAAAGGTTGGAACAATTTATTGTCTCTAAGGAGCTAATGGGTTTTAATTAAAGGATTTGATCATTTGTTCTCAAAAATATCTTCCAATTCTTCCTCAATTACAAAGGGAAGACAGTAAGGCCCCTATCATTTTAAATTAAATCATTAGTGGTTAGAAGACAATGAATTTTATAAATTTAGTCTTTTCTAAATGGATTATATATGATTCTTCCTTTAAGGGATTCTACAAGCATTCAACTTGTAGTGAACCTAAAAATAATTAAGTTGGGAGTGTAAAACTTGGTACATTTAAAAATGTGTGATGCGCATTCTTTATGTTCAAAAAGGGGGTAAAATCCAAATATTTATGCCATATAATTTGAAGGAAATGTTAATTAATAGACAAGGTTTCAGTTAAGAATCTTGGAATAGATAAAGAGGAAGTTTCTAGAAGACAAGAAAGCTTGGTGGAGATTAAAGAGTGTTAATTTTTGCAACTGTGGTAAAATTACACCTTAGATAGATCAAATGACCAAGATAATGATTTCATTATATTCCTATTTTCGAGAGGACCAAAATCGACCTAAATGTCACACAATTTGGTTAAGCGGAAGTTGTGTTATGAATTATTTTATTCATACATGTATTATGGAATGGGTCGGCCCTAACGACTTGGGTAACTGCTTGGGTTAACCTCAACCCCAACTAAACCCTCAAGAAAGCCTATAAAAAGAAGTGACCTCAAGTTCATTTGAACACACATGATCAATAAATGTTTCTATTCTTCTATTTTGTTTTGGCTCACACAGGTTCATTGGCAGAAGTTCGCACAAGGTCTGAAATTACAGGCAAAAGGTTTGCTCTAGGTTAGGGTTTTTTTGGATCTCAGTCATTGGCACAAAACATAATTTTTTCATCCTCGGTTATAGGCATAGAGTGGGAAAGAGAGTGCCTCTGGCTCTGTGGTTGCTCTGAGATAGTTCAATGAGAGTGACTCTAGGTTCAGAGGCAGATCAGAAGGTTTTGGTCCTCGGTCACTCACACAAGGTAGCCCTGGGAGTGACGTTGTCATCTCATTTGCTCACACAACTTGGCAAGGGTTCGAATTTGGTTTTTTTGTCACTCACACAACTCAGCAAGAGTGCAACTTTGGATTTTAGTAGTATAGTGCCACAGTCACTCGCATCAAGACCTCATAAGAGTGACCCTGCAATTATAGTCACTCACATAGAGTGACAGAGAGAGTGGCCAAGGATTTTTCAGTTGCACAAAGATAGTTCGATGAGAGAAAATAGGGTTTTGAACTAGTGTTTGACATCTTGGATTCAATTGAATTCAGTGATCTGGTTAATCTGGGTTTCTCTCTACTATTGTACAGATCTGTAGATCTATAGATCTGATTTGTTAGTTTATGTTGCAAGCATACGTATTGGGTTCATTGACAGTCACAACAGTGTTCAGCAGTGTTCGGCACAGTGACAGGAGTATACAGTAATTGACGTCAATTTGTGACAACACATTACAACCATCAATATGAGGATTTTTATTCCTTGCATGATTAGATTTTTTTCATTGATATTATTATTGTTTTGTTGCATAGATAAATTTATGGATAATTGTACTCTTTTTCACTATATCATTTGATGATGATCTAGAAGAAGAAGATCTACAAGGGTTTTCTCCATAGTGAGTTTTTCCCTGGTCTCGAGCCAATCCTAGTGTCTCTATATGTGTGCATGATTTCTTCTATTGTTCCTTTTATGTTCCGTTACATTGATGATGATGATGATGTTGTTTCTTTCTATGTAATTGCATATGCTAATGTATAATGGTGTAGATATGAATAATGAAATGATGATATGGGGTGAAGTTAATGTATTAATGATGATATGCAACTATCATAGCAAAGAACAATCTCGCCCTATGAAAAATTAACATGGTATCAAAGCTGGGCTAAATAAAATTCATGGAGATCACCCTGATGATGACACCTTCGATGGAAGAAAGAAGAGGATGGTGGAGACCAAAGAACAATTCCAGGGTTTGAAGATAACCCTAGGCATATTTATGATTAGGGTTTGATGGATTCTATGAGGTTAGGGTTGGAGAGAAAACCTTGATTTATGGAAACCCTATGAGATATGGAACCTAGCTGGTCAATGTGAAGATGATCAAGCCCTAGATGGGATAATCCCTAGAAGATCTAGTTAGATAATTGAAGACAATGTTGGTATATGGATCATGGAAAATGATGGCTCTTGAATATTGGTTCAAGAGGGAGAGGATCACCTCTCACTGAAGATAAGTTTTTCTTGACTTATGATGCTTCTTACTTGTTAGACTTATGGATCTAATGATTATTTCTTATACTTCCTGCATATGTATTTGAGTATATGGATGTTTCTAACCTCCTTGATGAGATGAGATGTGTATATTCTTCTTGAGGATCATTTTGAGATGTAGATATGAAAATATATAAAAAGGTACTTGATGAATAGATGACAAAGTGATTCAAGCGACCTATGACTAATGAAAAGATGCACAGGTAATACCACAAGGTATGCTTGGTATGTTTCAGCTATTGGCTCGGTAAGCCCTAAGGCATGATGAGAATGTATCTTTCTTTAATGGCTCATACATGTATATGAAAGTGACTTGGATATATGTCTCCTATGAGGAAATTATGCACCTGGTGTTGAACATATTTGGAGTCTTATTGAATTCTATGAGGCTATCTAATGTTGATACATTAATACACTTGAAGTTTGGCTAACATCTATGATCTATATGTTGGATATATTGATATTATAAAGAAGGCTAGCACCTTCGCTCTATAAAATGATACTCTTTATACTTGTCATGATGGATTTCATATAGAAGGATAGTTCATTGACTCCTATACATGAGTCTACTAGTAATGTTTATGATAAGCATGTTGAAATCAAATGGAAAGAGTGATTGACACTCTTATTGTTTTGATAAAGCACTGCCTATGGACTTGTCTTTGTGGCATGGAATGACTTTACGGAAAATGTTATTGTGTTCATAATCTTTGATATATGATGTTGCATCTGTCTGCTGCTTTGATTCTAACCTTTGATGAAATATTGATGTCATGATGTTGATAGCCATATGTTTATGATCTAACAGATCTACTATTGCATGACTCTATTAAATGAATGATGTAGATACCCAATCAGAGAGAGAATCTCTTCTCAATATTCTTACCCTTATTACTATTTGTATTCTATGTTGTTGAAGTATGATTTATGTGCATCTGACAACATGATCTACAATAGAGTCTTAGATCTTAAGCCCTTACAAAAATTAGGGATTTTTCTCTGGACGCAGTCACATATCTAGGATATCTCGTCACTGGACGCATGCATGCTAAGGCTTAGACAGCGTCCAAGCAACTAATTCACTCTCATGCTAACCTGAAGAGAGCGACCAAAGGTTTGACTATTGTTGACCATCATCTAAATCTTTATGAAGTTGTCTGAACTCTGAATCATGATGTCCCAAACATATTCTACCACTTTTAACTGATTTCGGAAGTTGTTGAGTTAATTTTTTTATCATATAATGAAGTATTGTGTATGAAATAATATGGTCACCTAGAAGATGTCAGTACCACAAATGTATTGCAGATAATAGCAAGATTTGATAGTAGGAAAAGCTTGACTATTTTCCATAACATGAACATGCAGGTCGAAATTGTGTTTGCAGGTGACTGGGACATACCTATATATGTCACTATGTTTGTGGCACAAGAGGTTGGCATGATTTGGCATTACTAGTATATATGAAAAGTGTTTTGTCATGATTGTTGACAATAACTTTGAAATGACGATTGAGATGTGCCTTGATTATAGAACTCTCTATGATAATAATTTGGACTTGACCTGATGTCTAGTGATCTGATTTGATGATTGTTGATTTGCCATGATATCGATACTATGTGGGCATGACGACGTATGTGGAAATTGACCTCCTAATTCTGATAGTTGCGATTTGGCATGAAAAAATGGAACCTGCATGACTCATCCTCGATGTATGAATTTTCACGTAGTAATAGGATGACTTGAATTATGATTATGAGAATGAATTAATCAAGTTCGGATTGATAATGCATGACTTGTTGGCATGATGAGGTCATGATTTGATATGAGCTCCACTTGTCTCCTGGTTGAAAGTATTAATACTATGATAATGATGACTTTGATAATGGTCATGATCTAGCTTGCAAACTCTGATGAGTTGACTATGTTGTTGATGGCACAACATTGAATTTGGCTTATCAAGGCATTATTCTTAGAGCATTGCAATCTATATATGTTTAGATTTGACAGTTATTTGATGAAGTCAAGATGATGAGTTCCAAGGTATGGCTTTGATATTGATTATGGTTTTGGTTTTATATCCTGATGATCTACTTGTGATAGGTGATGAGCCTCTAATGATCTAAATCAAAGGGAGATAGCTTATGAAGCCCAAAATTATGTATCATGGCATGATGAATTGATTTCTAGAATTTGGGAAAGGAATTCTATATTGCAAAGCTATTAGAAAATGCTTTTGAATAATGAAAATTGCAAATCCTTGGATACTCTGATTTGAAGTTCAAGATGTTGTTGAACTTGACATGGCATCCGACGGTTGAAGCATTGATATTCCATTTTGAACATCCATATGTATATGTATGATGTGCATAGAACCTGAATAAATTCAAGAGTGAGTTGCTTCACGTACATAGAGTTTCCACCGAACATGAATTGAAATATCTGCACGAGGTGTTTGATTTTGAGAATGAGATATTTCTCCTATGATATGTATATGCATAGATGTATTTATGATATTTGAGATTATTGTTGATAAGCACATTTGGATGTTACTTTAGTATGTGATCTGCTATCATATATTGGATGAGAGGTCCATAGCATGACCAAGGTTGATCATGATGTTGCTAGCATGGCTAGCTGTGAGGCAGGATACAAAATATCCTTAGAGAGTTGTTTGAGTATTATCTGTGTTACGAAACCAACTCAAGAAAAGATAGAAAAGATAAATCCACGCCTTAGAATTCAGCCTTTTCGAGGGGCAACCTCCTTTACATTACATAAATGAACAATTCTTGGATGACTCAAATGACAAAACCTCCTTTCTATATATAGAAGTCTAAGGAGCCACAATATAATCCAGCCGACCTAACAATAATAATATAAAGCCACAAAAATAACAATAGAGGGGTTATATGGGGCACAAAAATAACAATATGGGGGTAATATGGGCACAACAATATAAATAAGGGGTATAACTACAATAGTAATGGGATAATCACTAGTATTATAGCGACCCAACATGCCCCTTTCCTTCAAAAAAGTTTTGTCCTCAACGCTTGCGTAGTTCTGGATACTTCTGCATAAAATTCTCATCCTCCCATGTGGAATCTTCAGCGGATAAGTTCTTCCACTTGATAAGATACTCTGAAATTGATCGATTTCGTAGCTGTCAAGTTCTTGTTTCTGTGACTGCTTCCGGTTCCAATATAATTTTTCCTTCCTCGTCAAGTTCTGGCAATATTGTTTGAACTAGGAGCTTGTCGCCTATAACCTTCTTTAAACATGAAACATGGAAAACTGGGTGCAATCGAGAAGCTGCAGGAAGCTCCAATTTGTATGCCATAGTACCAATCTTTTGCAACACCTTGTATGGACCATAATACTTTGGTGATAATTTATTATCCTTCTTAGCTTGCTTTAGGGAAATTTGCTTATATGGTTGTAGCCGAAGGAATACCCAAACACCTACATCAAAACTTCTTTCACTGTGATGTTGATCCGCCTGTTGTTTCATTCTATTTTGTGCCAACACGAGGTTATCCTTTAAGAGTTGGAGGACTTGTTGTTGATGTTCGATGTGATGTTCCACTGCCTGAACCTTAGAATTTTCTCTTAAATATGATGTGATGGATGGTGGTTGATACCCATAAAGTGCCATAAATGGGGTCATTTTTGTTGCTGTATGGAAGGAAGTGTTATACCACCATTCAGCCAGAGGCAACCATTTGACCCATTGTGTCTGTTTATCAGATACAAAGAAACGAAGATATCCTTCCAAACATTTGTTTACTATCTCAGTTTGCCCATCAGATTGAGGATGATAAGATGAGCTATGAGCTAACTGAGTACCAAGACAAGAAAATAATTCTATCCAAAAATTTCCAGTGAAAATGGGATCTCTGTCACTTACAATAATCTTTGGGTTTCCATGTAGCTTTTGAATTGTTTCCATAAATGCAGTAGAAACTGTACTGGCTTTAAATGGATGTGATAATGCACAAAAGTGTGCATACTTGGTAAGTCTGTCAACTACCACCATGATGACACTCTTTCCCTCAGACTTGGGTAAACCTGTGATAAAATCCATTGAAACCTCTCCCAACGTTGGCTTGGAATGGATAAAGGTTGTAATAGACCCAGTGTCTTAATTGTTTCAACTTTATTTTGTTGGCAAACCAAACATTCTGCCACAAACTTTTGAATATCTGATTTAAGGCCATCCCAAAAAAATTCCTTCTTAACACTGTGGTAAGTTTTTAAAAATCCTGAGTGCCCTCCTAAGGGAGAAGTGTGCAATTCCATAAGAATCTTTTGTTTTAGCTGGGAATTCTTACAGAGGTATAAGCGATCTTTGTACCATAACGAATCATTTTGCCAGCTAAATGTATC
This sequence comes from Pinus tabuliformis, assembly GCA_031772625.1. Classification (NCBI taxonomy): domain Eukaryota; kingdom Viridiplantae; phylum Streptophyta; class Pinopsida; order Pinales; family Pinaceae; genus Pinus; species Pinus tabuliformis. The sequence continues at coordinate 509,220,082 of CM062816.1, read as the reverse complement.
AGACGTACTGGAATCTTGTTGTAGCTTTCGAATAAGTGCCCACACTTCTTCGTCATTCTTCCATTCCTCCCTTGCTTCATTTATCCAATCTGGTTGGATAATAGAAATGGCGCACAACAATGCTTCCACATCCTCATCCTTTCTTGAGAGTGCATCTGCCACCACATTTTGCTTCCCTTTTTTGTAGATGATTTCAAAGTCATAACCCAACATCTTTGTGACCCACTTTTGTTGCTCTTCAGAGGATAATCTTTGTTCTAAAAAGTATTTAAGGCTATCATGATCCGTTTTTACCTTGAAGTGTCTTCCCATTAGGTAGGGTCGCCATTTCTTAAGTGCATGGAGTATTGCCAACATTTCCTTCTCATAAATAGCTTTGCTTAAAAACTTTCCCTTGATTGGACGACTTTCAAAAGCAATGGGTCTTTCATCTTGCATTAGAACAACACCAATTCCATTTCCTGAAGCATCACATTCCACAATAAAGGTTTTTGTGAAGTCTGGTGTAGCTAAGACCGGTGCTTGGCACATTGCCTCTTTAAGATGTTCAAAGGCCTTTGTTGCTTCCGGAGTCCATGAAAATGCATCTTTCTTCAATAATGTTGTTAGAGGTGCTGCTATTCTCCCATAATTCTTAACAAACTTGCGATAATACCCTGTCAACCCAAGAAATCCTCGCAGATGCTTTATGGATGTGGGGATTTTCCATTCCTTAATGGCTTTAATTTTGCTAGGGTCTACCTTAACTCCTTCATGAGATACAATATGACCCAAATATTCCACCTCCTGGACTCCAAAGAAACATTTGGATCTTTTTGCATATAATTGTTTCTCCTCCAATAGTTGTAGCACCCTGTCAACATGTTCAACATGATCCTTCCAAGACTTGTTGTAGATTAGTATATCATCAAAAAATACTAACACAAATTTTCTAAGGAATGGTTTGAAAATTGAATTCATCAAACCTTGAAATGTTGAAGGTGCATTGGTAAGGCCAAAAGGCATGACCAAAAATTCATAATGACCCTCATGAGTTCTAAATGTCGTTTTTGGAATGTCTTCAATCTTCATTCTGATTTGATGATATCCCGAACGAAGATCCAACTTGGTGAAGTAAATTGATCCATGCAATTCATCCAGTAATTCATCAATGACAGGAATGGGGAACTTATCTTTAATAGTGAGCTTGTTGAGCTCCCTATAATCTGGACACATGCGCCATGATCCATCCTTCTTGTGCACCAATACTACTGGAGCAGAGAAAGAACTTTGACTCGGTTGAATTATACCAGCCTCTAGCATTTCTGCAACCATACGTTCAATTTCACTTTTTTGGACATAGGGATATCTGTACGGCCTGATGTTTGGAGGAACACTTCCTGGAATCAGATGAATAGCATGATCATGATCACGCATAGGTGGGAGACCTTTGGGAGTCTCAAATACCTTGGAATGATTGTCCAGGACTTTTTGGAGATCTGGAGAAATAGATGATTCTGATGTGGAAACATCTAGCGAACATAATTGTGCAATTACACCTCTTTGCTCCTTTTTTAGAAGCTTTGTCATACCATTAGAGCTGATTATCTTTCCTGGTTTCCCTGCAATACCCCTTAATTCAACTTCCTTTCCTTCCATAGAAAATTTGATGAAAAGTTCTTGAAAATTAAAAGCTATTGTACCCAAGGATTGTAGCCATTGGACTCCTAGTACAACATCAGCACCTCCCATTGGAATGGAAAGCATTGGGCTAGTCAATACATATTCTCCCATGGATAGCTTGATATTATGGCACTTTCCAGAGAAATTTATTGTTCCTCCATTTGCAATCATCACTTGACACTCTGGTGCTGGATATAGGAAGCAATTCAATTCTTTTGCTACCCTACAATGAATAAAATTGTGGGTGCTTCCTGAATCAATCAACACTATTACCTTTTTCTTCTTGATTTGTCCTTCTATCTTGATGGTTTGAGGAGTGGTAATTCCTGCCAATGCATTACAAGATATGGTTGGATTTATTTGTTCTTCATCTAGGCTTTGTTCCTGGAGTATATCCTCTTCTTTTGACCTTTCTTGCTCCTTTTCTTCTTCCTCTTCACAATCTATGTAGAATAATTTCTTCTCAGCACACTTATGACCTTTAGTGTATTTGCTATCACAACTGTAACAAAGCCCTTTTTCTCTTTTTTCTTCCAATTGTTGTGGTGTCAACCTTATAGGTTGTGGAAGACTAGGGGCAACAACACTTCCATCTTTATAGTTGTGAGTGGTATGCTTCCTGGTTGCCATAATTTTGCTTTCCATTTTTCTTGCTAACCTGAATGCCTTCTCTAATGAATCAGGTTCCCAAAGGCGAACATCATGTTGGATATTATCCTTTAAAGACCCTATGAACACATCAATCCTATGCTCCTCTGGAATATCTTTTACCCTTATGTTCAATTTTTGGAACTCCTCAATGTGCTCCATTATTGAACCCTTTTGTTTGAGACTTATCAATTGGCTAAAAAAAGTGTTGCTTTTTGTATCCTCATAATGTGCTATCAATTCTTCCGTAAAAATTGCCCAAGTGATAAATTGTTTACGAGAACAAAGCCATTGATACCATACAAACTGATTTGGTTCCAAATATACAGTTGCCATACGTACCTTTTGTGTGTTTTGCACATTATTGAGATCGAAGAATTGCTCCATCTGTAATATCCATGTGGCGGGATCCTTGCCATCAAACTTCCTCATATCGATTTTTGGAATATGGTGGGTCTTCGATCCAAAATTAGAGTCTATGGAATCATGATTAACATTTCTTTTGTTCACATCATGAGTTTCCTTTACAACCTTTTCACCCTTAGTATGTATTTCTTGTAGAAAATTTGTCAAATCTGTCTTCAAATCTGCCATGTCTATCTTCAAATCTGTCTTCAAATCATCCGTCTTAGCTTCCCTACCCTTTATCTTAGATTCCATGCCATTTATCTTAGATTCCACGCCATTTATCTTAGCTTCTGTTAGCTTTTGTGAGCGTGACATTTGTTGCACTTGTTCTTGTAATTTTGATATATCATGTAGCATTCCTTCCTCTTCTTCATGAGTCATGCTAGAGCTTTCAGGTTCCTTACTAGGTGTTTGCATTTTCTTTCCTCGGGGCATCAATTACCAATAATAATGCTTTACTATGCCCTTTGAATTCCTTCAAACCAAGCTTATGCAAAAATAATAAAAAAACTACACACCTTTTTTCACTTTGTAGAAGCCTGATATTGAATCTGATGTATCTCTGTAATTTTGGATCATCCAGTTCTGAAATTGCAACATGTGGTAGCCTTCTACGTCCTCTTTCCAATGCCACAAGTCTGACCTAATTTGGTTTCTCCAAGGAAGAGTTATACGAAATCTCCCACAGTGACTTGATTATAGACTAGTTCAATAGAGCAAACTTGTACGACGTGCAACGAGTCACGTTTTCAACCTATGGATCTGAAAAATGCTTGCAAGAAACTAAAGTCCATCCTCTTTCTGTACCTTCTTATGAAATTTCAATCCGATCCCCAGAGAGAAAGTTATGACAATTTTCCCTAGGTCACCTGTTTGGACTGTAATTCAGGAGTCTGCAAAAAGACCAAATTCCTCAGATCATATCTCCGTAAATATAGTGTGAAAAGCTCCGAAATTTAGACCCAAGGTTCAGCGTGATTTCTTCTCAAATGGGTTTTTTTTGCGACTTCTGAAACGTCACAAAAAAAAAAGTTATAGCGAAAATTCCACGATGACTTGTTTGAAGCAGCGAAACCCTAGAATCCAAAGCTCTGATACCAAATGTTATGAAACCAGCTCAAGAAAAGATAGAAAAGATAAATCCACGCCTTAGAATTCAGCCTCTTCGAGGGGGCAACCTCCTTTACATTACATAAATGAACAATTCTTTGATGACTCAAATGACAAAACCTCCTTTCTATATATAGGAGTCTAAGGAGCCACAATATAATCCAGTCGACCTAAAAATAATAATATAAAGCCACAAAAATAACAATAGAGGGATTCTATGGGGCACAGAAATAACAATATGGGGTTAATAGGGGCACAACAATATAAATAAGGGGTATAACTACAATAGTAATGGGATAATCACTAGTATTATAGGGACCCAACAATCTGGATATGAAACGGATACATTGTGATGATATGATTGGCATTAAGTCCCATATCTATAGTTGGGACTGAGATACTCCCACATATTGAAATAGTGTCGTTGTTCGAAACAAGCTTAGGCTTTTGGTTGGCACCTCCTTGAGAGGGAAGATGATTATGGTATCATTTTGTGATTTATATGATTATATATTATCTGACATGATTTTATGTTCTGTATGAACATGAAACAACCTCTATTGAGACAAGAAAATACCATATTCGAGTATGATGAGAGCAACACTGATTAAGGACACTAATCTAGCTCTTCCCCCCCTGTTTGAGCTCCCAAGGTGAGGAATTGAGGGATAAGGGCTCCTGGGGTTTAGGGAACTCTGAAAAATAGGGCTTTACCCTATATGTCTTTGGAACATAGGGAGTTACACTTATTTGTTACCCATAGGGTTGGAGTTATAGCTCAACCTATCTTGGAGTTATAGATCACCCTATCTTGGAGTTATACCCGAGTTGGCATCATACCCATAAGCAAGGCTTGTTGGTAATATTATTCCTCATCAAGCCAACGAGTTGAGGGTATGCTTGGGGTTGTATAACCCAAGGCGATTATGATGCATGTGTTCTACCACATGACTATTCTGGGTCATCAATGGGAATATCAGTAGGAAACATGATGGGTTTAGATGACCCAATATTATTCCAGGTTGAGGGTAAAGCTCCAAATTGAAATTCTAGGGTTGAGGGTTTACTCCCCTATGTGATGAGTTATCCTATTGCTCCATATGGGTGGAAGCTATTGCTCCCCGTTGTGATTCCAGGTTGAGATGCACCTCCCCGATGATATGCTTTCTAATGGTGATTGGTGATGATACGGGTAGTAGCCCGCTGGCAGAGATTTCAGATAGAAACCTGATGGATAGAGGGTGGTAGCTTGATCTCCCCTTCAATATCAATTCTTCTTCTTCTAGATTCGAGAATGTTCAACATATGAGCAAGAAAAATCAAGCGATAAGCAAGAATACACAAAGGATAGATCGAGATGGACAATGATGATTTGTGATGATGAGACACTTGATATGGACATGACATGATTACTAAATCATAGAAATGATCCGTGATGATACGTGATGACACTCAAAGATTCCAGAATGGAATATTATCCGATGGATAGTTATTGGCAGGTGCAATTCTCCCTAGTTGAGAAGGAGTGTTAATTTTTGCAATCACAGAAACATTCAACCTTGGAAATCTCAAATTACAAATATAATGATTTCATTATATTCCTCTTTTCGATAAGACCAAAATCGACCTAAAGATCACCTTAAGAAGAAGTTGAGTTATGAATTACTTTATTCATACATGTATTATGGAATGGGTCAGCCCTAACCACTTGGATAGTTTCTTGGGTTAACCTCAACCCCAAGTAAACCCTCAATAAAGCCTATAAAAGGAAGAGACATCAAATTAATTTGAACGCACTTGATCAAGACATGTTTCTATTCGTATATTTTTTTTGGCTCACATATATTCATCGGCAAAAGTTCGCACAGGGTCTGAAATTATACGCGAAAGGTTTTCTCTGGGTCAAGGTTTTCTGGATCTTGATTGCTAGCAAAGAACATAAGTTTTTCATCCTTGGTCGTAGGCACAGAGTGGGAAAGAGAGCGAATCTGAATCTTTGGTCACTCTGAGACAATTCAGTGAGAGTGACTCTGGTTTCAGAGATAGATTGGAAGGTTCCAATCCTTGGTCGCTTGCACAAGGTATCCCTGGGAGCAACCCTGTCATCTCGGTCGCTCGCATAACTCGAAAAGGGTGTGACTTTGGTTTTTCGGTCACTCACACAACTCGACAAGAGTGTGACTTTGGGTTTTAATAGTATAGTTCCACAATCACTCGCATCAATACCTCCTAAGATCGGCCCTGCAGTTACAGTCGCTCACATATAGTGACAGAGAGAGCGACCAAGGAGTTTTTAGTCACACAGAGACAGTTTGATGAGAGAGGCTAGGGTTCTGAGCTAGGGTTTGACATCTTGGCTTCAGTTGACTTCAATGATATGGTAGATTTGGGTTTCTCTCTACTGTTGTACATATCTATAGATCTATAGATCTAATTTGTTAGTTTCTGCTGCAAACATATGTATTGGGCTCATTAACAGTAACAACAATGTTCAGTAGTGTTCAACACAGTGACAGTAGTATATAGTAGTTGACATTAGTTTCTGACAACACATTGTAGCCATCAGTATGAGGATTCTGATTCCTAGCATGATTAGATTTGTTTCATAGATATAATTATTTTTTTGCTGCATAGATTAAGTTATGTATCATTGTACTCTTTTCGCTACATCATTTGATGATGATCTAAGAAGAAGAATATTTGCAAGGGTTTTCCGCATAGTGGGTTTTTCCCTGGTCTTGGACCAATCCCATGTCTCTATATTTGTGCATGCTTTCTTCTATTATTCCTTTTATGTTCTGTTGCATTGATGATGATGGTGATGTTGTTTCTTTATATGTAATTGCATATGATTATGTATAACGGTGTAGATCTGAATAATGCAATGATGTTATGGGGTGCACTTAATGTATTAATGATGAAATGAAACTATCATAGCAAAGAAAAATGTTTCCCTATGAAAAATTAACAAAGAGTTGGGACTTATGGATGACAAATGGAGATGAAAATAATAGACCTTTCATAATTATGCTAGTCATAGGAAAAAATAAAAACATAATTATTGAGATGTGGAATGTGGATTGAAGCAAAGCTAAGCCCTTCAAGGAAATTATTAATATGGGTGTCTATAAATTTAAGTGTTAACTTTTACAAAAGTGTGGGAAAGGGTAAACATTATTCAAAATGTGAGTGTCACTAAATGTTTTCTTAGCTTTGTAGGAGAGGAGGATGAGTGCACTATAACAATAAAAGTGTCAAAGGAAGAGACTAAAATTGTATTTAATTCTTTTTAGAAGAACAAGAGATTTGGGCCTGATGGATAGTTAATAAAGCTATGTAGTTTTTTATGACCTTACGGCAGAATACCTTCTTAGAGTGGTGGATCAATTAAGGAGATCTAGGAAAATATTAGATTATTTCAATACTACCATTCTAACATTGTTACCTTGAAAGAATGGTCTCACATTTTTTCAATAATTTAGTCCCATTGATCTATGTAATCATGTATATGTAAGATAATTACAAATATCATAGCTATTAGGGTGAGGAATGTCACATCAAGGTCCATTTCAAAATAAGAATTTAGGTTCCTATTGTAGCGGCTACAACCACCCTCCAAAATTTTGGCCTGCACTGATTTTCAGAGCCTCCCTTGAGAGTTTCACTTGATGACTACACACATTCAGGCTCACTCTGTGAGCTCGTGTGAGTCTTCACACCCACCTTGCTTGATCATTTCACCCAATATTTTGCATGTTGATGTCAATGTCATGCTTGCGACCATGTTCTAGTCATACTCAAGGTCTTCACTTCGTGTGTACTTGTTGTGTTCGCTATGTAAACATTTGTCGCACTCACACACAGAGTCACATACACTGTCACGCAAGTGTCATCATGGTCAACCAACGATCAATCAAAAGTGTCGCACTTGTCACTTACACCATCGGTCAGTCATGTTGAGCATGTGTGTCTGGATGGTTTGAGTCGTCTCATCGTCAAGTCATGTAAGTGTGTGTTTGCAAGATCATGTATGCATCTTTCACTCGTTCACACACTTAGTCACTTTGCTGAAGTTCTGACAACCAGATTCCCCTCTGACAGCCAGACCATCACCCCGCCATCGACTCGATCGACTGTCACCCAAAACAGCATAGAATATGTTGCCATTATGATACAAGTGTTGTTCTTGATGGCAACTCACTCACAGGTCAATTCAGTTTTGGTAAAAGGCAACTCACAGTACAACAGGTATATTCAGAGGCAACAGGGAAGTGGTACAGAAGAACTGGAAGATGGAACTAATCTCTACTTATCATAATAAAGAAGGTAAAGGAAAAGGCTTATGAAAAGCAGTTTAAGAAGTATACACAGGTCCACTTAGTCAAAGCACTGTATACACAATAGTCCACAAAACAAGAAGACAGTATACGTATACACGCACTCCCATAGGAGGAAAAGAGCGTACATGCTAGAAAACCAAGGTTTTGGTCTGAGGTATTTTGTCCAAGGTATTGGTCCAAGATATTTGGTCTGAGGTATTGACCCTAGTTATTTGGTCCAAGTTATTGGTCCTAAGTGGTTTCGGTCCAAGGTATTGAAAAAGGGCCTAAAGCTATATAAGGAGGAGAATATCATAAGGCCAAGAGTGCAAGTGTATGGGTTTCTAAGGAATACTTCTATCTGAAGTATGTTTTATGTTGCAGGGGCTATGTTTGTGGTTTGACTTGAAATACTTTGTGCACCTTAAATTCAATGTTAGATCAGGATCATGAGACCTGAAATGACTCATTATTGAATGATCTGATATTGGTTGGGCTATATCTGATTATGTACACCTGTTTTATTCCTTAAATATTGTGATATTGGTTTGTCTGAAGTCCGGAAGTGCAGCGAAATTATGAGTTAATATTTTAAGATTTGTATGCTGGTTCGTCTCTACAAAAGCGTTTGTACACACAAGTTCTACTCTTCAAAATAGCGTATCAAAAGAAAAGCCTCTTCTTCAGATCTGACTGATTTATCTAATCAATTTTGTTATTTTACTGTTGTCTTTCAATGAAGTCTTTTTAGATCTGAATGTAAAACTAAATGCATAAGGAGTTTGGTATCTGATTGACTGATTGTATAAGTGAGAAGGGTTATCTCTATTGTTGCCTGTGTAAAGCTCTATAAATTGATAGTAGATGGTCAGTATATTTCTGGTTGGTATAGATTTGATTCAGAAGTTTAATGTTTCAGTAGTTTGGAAGGTATACGCAGGTTTGATTATAGGAAGTAGCGTATACACGCAGATTGTTGGAAAATACTGAGAGGGGGCGTGAATTAGTATTCCTTAGCAATTAGCACTTTTAAATCTTTTCAGCGCATTAGTTAATCTACAATTATTATTAACATTTATTCAGTAATAACAGTAAATAAAATAACCCGAAAGGCACAAAGATTTTAGGTGGAAAACCCCCTCCGGTTCAAAATCCACCAAACACTTTTCTAATAAATTCTTTAATCTTCAGCACCAACAGAAATGAAAGCAACAACTTACTAGAATTCTAGAAAACCATTCTTCTCTAGCTCCCATTGGATGAATGCTCCAATGCCCGAGATTCTTCAGTAGTCAATTGAACGGATGCCCCAACACCCAATGAGCTACAACTCACCCTAGCACCACCCTACCACCATGAAGTTTTCACAAGCTTGAACCTATTGGTGACTTCATGCACCAGCCTAGCATCACCCTACCACCCTATATAAGAATAAAAGAAGAATGGACTCTCGTACCAAGGAAAATGGTCCACTTTACAATGATATAGAATGATGTAGAAGAAGAAGACACATTAGACCATAACCCCAACTATGACTCAACCACCTAATGATGATCCTGGACCTCCCGACACTACCTCTTCAACTCTTGGTAGATAGACACTTGTACAACTTTTACAAAGATGATTTTACAATGACTCTGTACAATGATACTTTTACAATGATTGTATGCAGTGCTTCCCACTTGAAGACTTCATGTGGTGAACTTCTCGTTGTTGTTATGCACCTTGATTGCTGCTCTTGTCATGCTACCCTTTCCCACTCTTCAAAACATTAGATTATGCATTGATTCTTCTCTTGATGAATATATAATACCTAAAAAAAGTCTTCAAGGACATACCCATGACATGATAATAGCAAAACTTACCTCATCCTACAGAGCATATGTCAGTGCTAAACAAAAAAAACAAATTATAATTCAAAGAACCTAATCCAATTAAGAGATGAACATACATATATAGAAGATACTTACTTGTAGCTTACTTCTACTACACCTTGCTCTTTGCTGCCCTAGAAAGTCTAGTCCTTTGCATCCCTTGACAACACTTGATCTAGTTTTTTCTTTCCTTCTAGGAGCATGATATTTAATCTGATGTATCTCTGTGATTTCAAATCCCCAATATGTGATCGCGAGTCCTGTAGTAGCCCTATGATTCTTCTTTCCAGTGCCATAGGTCTAACCCAATTTGGACTCTTCAAGGCAAAGTTATGCCCAATCTCTCACAATGACCTAATTATGGACTAGTTCAGTAGAGCAAACTTGTATGACAAGTTGCGTGTCACTGTTTCCTCCTTCAGCTTTGAAATTGATACACAGAAAACTACAGTCCGTGCAATATCCACCAATTTTTACAGAATTCCAATCCTCTTCTCAGAGAGAGAGTTATGACGATTTTCCCAAGGTCACTTGTTTGAGATGAAATTCGGGAGCCTGCAAAAACCTTAACTTCCACAGATCATATCTCCGAAAATATAGCGAACCAAGATCTGAAATTTGGTCACGACATTCATCAAGATTGCAAATCAAATAGATTTTAATTTCAGAATCTAAGATGTCACATAAATGAAGTTATAGTGAAAAATCCACGATCACTCTTTTTGGAGGGTATATGAGATTTCTTTTTATAGAGTTGAGAGGGGCTTCTATAGAGAATGTTGGAGGGATTTTAGGAGCTTAAAAGATTATTAATTATTGACTATTCAATGACCAAAACCAATTACGAGTGCCATGTCACAACTCCATAGGGTCTTAGCCCACTATCTTGGTTTACTAACTTCAAACATGAATATCTCTCAAACCATGAAGAATTACTTGGCGTGCCATATATCAACGGAAACATCTCGACGAGTAGAATCCATCCTAGAAGGTCCTTGACTCAAAATAGAGTAAATTGTCAAGTCAAAATTCCTTTGCAAGATCAGGGTAGCCCTTGGTGTTTCTTGGGTTAACATCAATGACAACCTCAAATCATCTTTAGATCAACACAGGTTGGGTTCAGTAAAGTAGCGTGTACATTCTAATGCATGATTTTTGAGATTATAGCTAGTTCTGAATGATGATGCAGGTTTCTGGGTTTAGCATAGTGTTCTGGTGATAGTGATCTGATTGTTCAGATTAACTGAATGTTGGTTGATGAAGATTAAGTTTCAAAGTTTGATGGGTCCAATATGAAAATTTGGTGAAACGAGGCCTTCATCTGTATTGTTGTGTACCAGGAGCATCCAATCTGAAAATTTATGAAACGTGGTCCCTAGAGGAAGAGAGAAGGTCGTAGCCTTCTGTAGGCTGGTGCTTACGTATTAGTAATCACATTGGCTAGTATAAGAGCTAGGGGATTGCAGCTACCTTCCAGTAGAAGCTTGAAAATGAGAGAAGGTTGTAGCCTTCTGGAGGTGGGTGCCTACGTACTGGTATGAGTCTACACCAATACAAGATTGTAAATAGATTTTCTTATTATTAAAAGAAGACAGAGATGATAGCAGTAGGTGGTTTTCACCCACATTGGGTTTCCACCTTAAATCTTGGTGTTCATGTGTGTTTGTTATGTGTGATGGTTTATTTTGTTTTCTCTTCTCTGTTTAATAAGTTATGGATGCACTAATTAAAGATCAACACATGATAAACTTTCTAATTCACAAGTTTTCTGGGTGTACGTTGGTTTCTCTAATCATAGTTGCATGTACACGCTAGTTCACTTTACATAAGTAGCGTATATACATCTGTTTGAGAAAAGAAAAATTATTGATCAGATAATACTGATTCACCCCCCCCCCCTCAGTATTATTTCCAACAATTGGAATGAGAGTAGGTCCTTCGGAAGAAGCTTGATCATTTGAAGGAAGATCTTTCAAGATGAGTAATCATGAAGGCATGGGATCATCAGACCACCAATATTTAATAGGAGAAACTTAGTATATTGGAAAATAAGAACCAGAGCTTATATACAATCACTTGGAGCAAATGTTTGGGAAATTGTAGAAGGAGGATATTAATTTCCAGCAACAATTCCTACAAACTTTGCAGGTAGGAAGTTATATGAAACCAATGCCAAAGTTGTCAATACATTATTGGGAAGTCTGTCAGAATCAGAATTTGTCAAAGTCATGCAACTCAAGACAGCCAAAGAAATATGGGACAAAATAATTCAAATATATGAAGGATACTCTAAGGTAATACATGCTAAGATTCAAACTCTTAGAATTTAGTATGAAACTCTTAACATGCATAGTGATGAGAGTGTTGCTAGTTACTTTTTACATATAGATGAGATTGTTAATTGTATGAAGAATCTGGGTGAAGAGATAAAGGAAGTTACATTAGTGGAGAAAATTTTGAGATCTATGTCTTCTAAATTTGAGTCAAAAGTGTCTGCTATAGAAGAAAAACAGGATCTTCAAACTATTACAGTGACTCAACTCCATGGAATTCTAACTGCCTTTTGATCTGAATTGGATCCTTAAACATTCTCTAAGTTTTCATGACTGTTTCAAATTATTTCAAGCTTCAAAATATTATGGATACCGAGCTTATCAGAAATAACCTCTAAACAATGGCAATTTTTGGTCAGCACGGAACAACAAGGACCCTCGGTCAAAGCGCGTAAACTATTGGTCCATGGTGACTGTGCATTGGCACAAATTGACAAACAGGAGGTCAAATCCAAAAATAGAGGCAGTTTATGATATGGTTTCCCCCTCAGTGAAGGAAAGCCCCCAAGCGCTCGGTCACGAGGAAAAGCATAAAACCATAAGGAAATCGCCAATTCCATCAGAAGGCGAGTCCCACGTTAAAACTGACAGGATATCGGAAGGGCTTCAAGTCGTAAGTGGGTTCAACCGAGTCCCGCCTGATGCCATACACTAGGTGACACGCGTCCAATGGATGAGAGAGAAAACCACTTGCATCGGACGGGTAAAGGGCATGCTACTTACCCGCCCGATATGGATGGAGATCAAGGATCTGGAGGCTCCAAATCAATGGCGGAGAAATGATCCGATGGATGACTAGATTCGATGGGGAAATAGGCCAAGTCATATGAGATTTGAGGTCCAACATGACTGATGAGTTGGCAGAGGAATCAGTTTCATGGGAAATATTGGAGCAATGGAAATAATGATTGTTCAAAGAGAACTGACACTCAGTTCATGAGAAAACAAGTGGCCACCTCTCTGTGAAGCGTTACACAATGATGATGACATAGAGCAGGGGAATTCAAGAGGACAGAGGCAGGAGGTCCATAGAGCTAGGAAGAAGAAACGAACAGCCAGGGAGAAGATTGGCTTTAAGCCACAAACAGACAAAGAGTAAGGGAGGCAGAGAAAGAGAAGCAGAAAGCCAAAAGGCAAGAAAGAAGTGAATTGCAGAGAACAGAGAAGTCGAGCTGACCTGCAGAGCAAACACAGCATCGAGCAAACAGAGATAGAGAGAGTTTGATAGTCTGTGAACTCAAGAGAAGGCTTGAGAGGTTCAAGCAACTCTTATGTGTATACCTGTCAGGTATTTAGTACCAGATTGGACTCATACCACTGAGACCAGTTGAGGTCGAGATTCAGTAAGGGGAGTTTGTGTACTCTAGAGACTTGCAGAAACCAAGTACAATCCTACTAATCATCATCTGTTAAGTGAGACTCAAATTGAGCTCCTTATTGTAAAAACTCTGGTTTAAGACACAATAGAAAGGCCACCATTGAAGGCTGGACCAAGAGATGTAGCCCAAGAGGATTGGGTGAACTCCTTATTAAATTTGTTGTGTTTATGTGTTTGCTTACTGTGTTCTCTTACTGTTTCAGTGTTTGTGTATTTCGCAATCTTATCGATCCGTTGCATAAAATAACATAGGAAGACCCTAGCACTTGAGTCTGTAATACCTTCATTGTTTCTCTGAGGTCATTTACGGGTGATTTTAGATCAAGTGGTATCAGAGCTCGTGGTTGTTAAGGTTAGACAAGCTTGTACTAGATTTTTTTTTTGAATGCTAACTAGATCAAAGCTTAAATTAGGAGAAGGAGAGTCTCTCCTCCATGACCACCCAAAAGGCAAAGGGAAAGAAGAAAACTTTCTCACACCTCCTAATGGCCCTGAACATAAAAAGAAGACATCTTTGATTGAATTAGATGTTAAATTTGATTTGCCAATATATGATGGAGAGTTGAATGCAGAGAAGCTGGAATTGGATCAGAAAAATTGATGTTTATTGCAGAGTGCAGAGTATCGACTTGGACAAGAGTAAGATTCAGTTAACCAACCTACGCCTCAGAGGCACTACCTTGGTATGGTGGGAAGGCAAGAAAAAAGCTAACATGAAGAAACATGGTAATATTCTTTCTGTCTGGAGTGAATTTTTTTCTACAATAAAAAAGCAGTTCTATCCACTAGCTTACATGCAGCAAGCCATGATGAGCTGGAAAACTCTTCACCAATTGAAAGGAAAAGTGTACAAGGTTACACCCAAGAATTTAGGAAAAGAGCTTTGATTCTAGGAATTTATTTAGACTCACCTGAGACTTTGTTGAAGTACATAGGTGGTCTACACAGCTACATGAGGCGCAGTATCCTCATGTTTAATCCCACTAGTATAGATGAGGTATCTATTCAAGCTACGCATCTAGAAGCTAGAGGAAAGAATGGGAACCCAGAAGTTGGGGGATCATCCAAGCCCATTGCAAGCAAGAATAAGGAGAAAAGAAAACAAAAATGGAGAGAGAGGAAGACCAACACTGCACAGAAAAGTAAGTCTTCATGTACTCACAGTAAGAAGGATGGGCATGATGATGAGCACTATTGGATCATGCATCCGAAGCTGAGACCTAAAAAGTTAGAGGGCAAGAAGAAGAAGAATATTGCATCTATTCAAAAAGATTTGGGGTCAAACTCAGGAGATGAAACAACCACTGCAGCCACAGGTATAAAAGGTAAAAATTCTAAAGCATCTACTAGTAATTCTACACAATCTACTAATAATGAAGAAAATGAGAGAAAGAGACATGAGATTTTCCATATTTGAGTTATTTCCAAGCATCAAAAGATTGATACTTTGTTTGATAGTGGCTCACAACTAAATTTAATTTCTGAAGAAATTGTAAAGAAGTTGAGATTACTAACTACACCTCACAAGAAACCATACCCATTAGGTTGGTTAGGTGATAAAGCACAACTACAAGTGACTAGACAATGTAAAATTAAGTTTTCTTTTGGGTCAGCATTTGTATATGAGGTTGAGTTACATATAGTTCCTTTGGATATATGTGGAATTGTCTTAGGAAGTCCCTACTTGTATGATAGAAAAGCTATTTTCTATAGAGCTGAGAACAAGTATCTCCTTGTTAAAGATGGAATCGAATATATTGTAAAAGCGCATAAGCTCAAGAATAATTATACTCTCATAAACTCAGGGCAGATGAAACGAATTGTAAATTCATGCAAACAATTTTTAATGATGGTTGTAAGGGAAAAGAAACCTGATAAAACCAATGTATTTGAGGGCTGTGATGCTAAACAGAAAGCTGATTTAGAAAAAGTTGTTTCAGAATATGATATCTTGTTTCAAGAACCTAAAGGTCTGTGACCCAAAAATGAAATAGTGCATGATATTAATTTGTAGCAAGATGCTCCATTGCCTAACATCGGAATGTATAGGTTGTCCGCTTTAGAGAATGTAGAAATCAAGAAGCAGGTGCAGGAGTTGCTCAAGAAGGGGTTCATCAGACCTAGCATATCACCATGTGGGTCTCCAATCATTTTGGTGAAAAAGAAATATGGCTCATGGAGAATGTGCATTGATTACTGAGCACTGAATAAGATAACAATAAAAAAAAATTATCCCCTTCCTTGCATAGATGATCTATTAGATCAATTAAAGGAAGCTGTTTATTTTTCCAAGTTAGACTTGCATAGTGGATATCATCAGGTTAGAGTTGCAGAACAAGATGCATGGAAGATTGCTTTCAAAACAAAAAAGGGATTGTATGAGTGGTTGGTTATGCCTTTTGGCTTAACTAATGCTCCTACTACTTTCATGAGAATAATGAATGATGTACTCAGACCTTTTCTTGATGATTTTGTCATTGTATATCTGGATGACATTCTTATATTTAGCAAAACGTGGGAAGAACATTTAAAGCATGTTAAGCAGACACTAGATGTTTTGAAAAGAGAAAAAATTTATGTTAAACTCTCAAAATGTGAATTTGGCAAAACATCTTTGAATTATTTGGGACATATAGTAGTGGGTGGTGAATTGAAGATAGATCCCTCTAAGGTGGCACTTATTGTAAACTGGCCTAAACCCAAATCTGCTACAGAAGTTAGAAGCTTCTTAGGAGCAACACAATATTGGAGAAAGTTCATTTCTAACTTTTTCTTAATTTCATCTCCCTTACATGCTTTAACAGGATTGAACAAGGTGTTTTAGTGGGGAGGCAAGCAGTAGAAATCCTTCGACACCTTGAAAGAAAAGATTAGTACAACACCACTACTAGCATTGCCCAATCTTCAAAGACCATTTGAGATCCAAACAGATGCTAGTGACTATGCCATGGGAGCAGTGTTGATACAACACGGTAAACCCATATGTTATCATTCTGAGACATTTAATTATGTAGTAGTTAACTATCCCACATATGATAAAGAATTGTATGCACTAGTATAGAGTGTGAAAAAGTGGAAACATTACTTAATGGGCAAAGAAACAGTTATACATACTGATCATCAACCACTCCAATATCTACACTCCCAAACTAAGTTGCGGCAATCAAGACACTATAGATGGATGGGTTTTATACAACAGTTTCATTTAGTCATTAGATATAAAAAGGGCATACACAATAAAGTTGTAGACATGTTATCTAGACCAATTATAAACACATCTACTATACTTAAGCATAACTCAGTATTGCATGAGAGCTACATTGAACAATACACTCAAGATATAGATTTTAAAGATGTATATGCAACTTTACGTCAACGAAAATGAGTAGAAGAATTGGATTATCACATTAAGGACCAACTCTTGTATCATTGTGGGAAGCTATACATTCCACAAACTGAAAGAGTAAATATAAATCGAGAAGCACACACTTCCCTAATATCAGGTCACTTTGGGGTAAGTAAAATGGTTGCACAACTGCAAAGATTTTGTTATTGGCCAAAAATGAATGAGACAGTTTCTAGATATGTAAGAGGGTGTACCATGTGTGCTAAAAGCAAGCCCAGCAATAGAAAACTAGGCTTGTACGCTCCACTTCCAATTTCTTCTCATCCTTGGGAAAGTGTTTCCATGGACTTTGTTGGAGGACTACCTAAATCTAGGAAAGGTCATGACTATTTATATGTTGTTGTGGATAGGTTCAACAAAATGTGCATTTTGTTACCTTGTAATAAACAAATTACAACTGAACAAACTGCAAAATTGTTCTTTTAGCATGTATGGGTTCATTTTGGATTACCCACTTCCATTGTATCTGATCAAGATTCCCGATTTGTTGGGAAGTTTCGGTCGAGTCAATGGGAACTGATGGAACCAAACTGAAGAAAAGCACAACCTTTCATCCATAGACAGATGGCCAGATAGAAGTGGTCAACAGGATAGTGATCTAGTTACTCAAAGGCTATTGCAGCAAGCATCCCAAACTTTGGGATGAACATTTGTGTTATGTGAAACATGCTTACAACCGAGCAAAACATTCTTCTACATAGAGATCTCCTTTTGAGACCTGTTTTGGTTTCACACCAAGGTCTCCCTTGGATTTTGTCTTTGGTAAAGACATAGCAGTTGAGGGACACAGTGATGTGGACAAGGCAACCAAGTTCATTGAAAAAGTCCAAGAGATTCACCAAGAAGTACAGGAACAGCAGGAAAAGGGCCAAGCCAAATACAAGGCAAGGCATGACAAGCATCAGATGGAGCATAGTTTCCAAGTTGGTGATCAAGTCTGGTTGTATATCAGCAAACACAGAATGCAAGGTGAAGGTAAAAAGCTAAAGCCAATAAGGTATGGACCTTTCAAGATACTTGAGAAAATTGGCGAGAAATCTTTTCACCTTGATTTATTAGCTTACATGCACATCTACTCAATCGTTAATGCAGACAGCTTGAGACTATTTGAACCTTCATTAATTGAAGATCCCAAA
This sequence comes from Pinus tabuliformis, assembly GCA_031772625.1. Taxonomy (NCBI): domain Eukaryota; kingdom Viridiplantae; phylum Streptophyta; class Pinopsida; order Pinales; family Pinaceae; genus Pinus; species Pinus tabuliformis. The sequence goes on along the minus strand of CM062816.1, from coordinate 509,201,808 downwards.
GAGCAGAGTCAATTGCCTTATGTTGATGATCTGTTACCTGAATATCTCAATGAATTGCAAGAAGACATAGTTTTGGATAGGAAGGTGAGGACGATGCGCAGGGGAGATGTTGAGTACATTAGGATTGGACTCAAGGGTTCAAAGCCAAGCAGTGCAAAATGGATAGGGATTGGACAAGTGAGATAGTTATACCCTCACTTAGTCGATGCCTAAAAACCAACTTTTTGTGGTCCAAAAGCTTTTTCAATGGGAAGGCCATGATCTGAATTGGATCCTTAAACATTCTCTAAGTTTTCATGACTGTTTCAAATTATGTCAAGCTTCAAAATCTTATGGATATCGAGCTTAACATAAATAAGCTCTAAACAATGGCAATTTGTGGTCAGCATGGAATAGCAAGGAACCTCAGTCAAAGCATGCAGAACATTGGCCCATGGTGACCGCGCACTAGCACAAATTGACAAATGGGAGGTCAAATCCAAAAACAGAGGCAGTTTATGATATGGCATCCCCCTTAGTGAAGGAAAGCCCCCAAGCGCTCGGTCACAAGGAAAAGCATAAAACCGTACGGAAATCGTCGATTCCGTCATAAGGTGGGTCTTGCGCTAAAACCGGCAGGATATTGTAAGGGCTTCAAGAGGTAAGCGAGTTCGACTGAGTCCCACTTGATGCCATACACTGGGTGACATGCGTCTAGTGGATGAGAGAGAAAACCGCTCACATCAGACGGGTAAAGGGCATGCTACTTACCCGCCTGATATGGACAGAGACCGTAGGATCTGGAGGCTCTAGATCAATGGCGGAGAAATGATCCGATGGATGACCAGATTCGACGGGGAAATAGGCTGAGTCATATGAGATTTGAGGTCCGGCATGACCGATGAGTTGGTAGAGGAATCAGTTTCACGGGCAATCTTGGAGCAACAGAAATAATGACCGTTCAAAGAGAACTAACACTCAGTTCGTGAGAAAACAAGTGGCCACCTCTCTATGAAGCGTTACACAGTGATGATGACGCAGAGCAGGGGAATTCAAGTGGACATAGGTGGACATAGGCCTATAACAATGATGATTTTCTGGATGCATTAGAAGAGGAAGATTTTCTTGAAGAAATCACTAAACTCAAAATCTATTTAGAAGAAAACAATATGATCATAAATACTTGGACACACCAACTTGCTGAAATAGAAAAGCACAATCAAAATCTAGAATGTGAAATTGTGGATCTAAGAAAAGATCTTGAGAAGACAAAATCTCTCAATATTAGATTTGCTAAAGGATCAGAAACTTTACATGAAATTATCAAAGTTCAGCATTCTCCTCTGATAAAGACAAGTCTTGGATATACTGAAGAATCATCTCAATCACAGAAGTCTTCAACCTCCACCAGAAGCTATCTTGATGCAGCAAAGACAAGTGAAAAATATGTCAATCGTCAGCAAAGGCCTAAAACTACTCATCAGGTAAATCATATTCAATTTACTCCAAGGATGAATATCAGTAGAAGCCACAACGAACTGGTAAACAATGTCAAAATATTCTATGATCACATAAACTTTTTTTAATGGGCAATGGTTTTCATGTCATAACTTTGGACACAAGGTTGCTCAATGTGTTACTTACAAAACCATCATGACTAGAGAAGCATGAAATCAAAGAAGTGCAACAGGGATCAAGAAAAGTTCCTATAATAACTTTTCTCCTCTTGAAAATGAAATAGAATGCTCAATTTGTAACAACTTTGGTCATGAAGAATCTGAATACAGGAGTTAATTTCAACCAAGATTTCAAAAGGAGAAAACACCATTAAATCCCAAGATATGGAGAAGGAAGGAATCTCAATAAAAAAGATGTGGTATAACTTTGTATGCAGAAGGACAAGAAAATTAGTGGTACATCGATAGTGGATGCTCCAAACACATGACTGGTGATAAAGAGAAACTTCATTCATATAATGCTTTAGAAAAGGAAAAGAGTGTCTCATTTGGAAATGACACTCCAACTGTCATTAAAGGTAAAGGTTTTTTTTTATTGAAATACAAGGTTAAAGCTGTGAATGTCATGTATGTAGATGGTTTAAAGCATAACCTATTGAGTGTCAGTCAAATGTGTGATCAAGTAAATGAAGTGGTGCTTCGATCAAACGAATGTGTCGTTCGTGAACTTGATACAGGAAATACCATGATCAAAGGTACAAGAACTCCAAACAACTTATACATACTCAAAGGAGGACAACAACAATACTATCTAAGCAAAAGAGATGAAAGTTTTTCATGGCATAGAAGCTTGGGACATCTAGGATTTTCTCAAATAAGAAAAGCAAGTAGGCTCAAGGCAGTTCATGATCTTCCTGATATCAGCATCCCAGAAAATTCCATATGCAAACCATGTCAAATCGGTAAGAAAACCAGAGTTCACTTCATTGAAAAGGAAGGGTGAACAAGTAAGCCTCTTGAACTCATCCATACTGATTTATGTGGACCAACAAGGAAAAAGTCACCTCGTGGAGAATAATACTTTATTTTGTTTATTGATGATTTTTCCAGGATGTGTTGGATAGGTCTTCTAAAACATAAAGATGAAGCATTTGAAAAGTTTAAAGCCTTCAAAGCTTTAGTTGAAAATGAATCAGATCAAAAAATCAAATGTCTCAGATCTAATCGAGGGGGATAATTCATATCAGATGAATTCTTTGACTTTTGTGAACAACATGGAATAAAAAGGCAATTCTCCACTGCAAGAACTCCTCAGCAAAATGGTGTGGTAGAAAGGATGAATAGAACAGTTCAAAAAATGGCTCGAGCTATGCTAGATGAATATGGAACTCTTGCAACCTTCTGGGGTGAAGCTGCATTTGTTGCCGTGACTATTCTCAACAAAGCGAATGTTCAGGTAAATAGCCAAACTCCACATGAACTTTCGTATGGTAAGCCTCCTACTGTAAAACACTTTTAGAGTTTTTGGAAACAAATGTTTTATCAAAAGGACTGATGAAAAACTTGGTAAGTTTGAACCTAGAGAAGTCGAAGGTATACTTCTTATTTATTCTTCCAGAAGTAAAGGGTACAAATGTTATAATAAAAGACTTCGAAATTTTTTTGAAATCATTGATGTTGTAGTTGATGAAGCATGGAGAAATCTGGAACAAATGAAATCAATAGAGAATTATGACAATGAGGAAGTTGGGGAATGCTTTCCCGCATCAAATCAAAATGATATAGAAGAAGAAACCAATGAAGCACCAGAAGAAGAAGATACAACAGATAGGGAAAAGACTCCATCCAGGTATGTTCAAAAGAATCATCCAGAATCTCAAATTCTAGGAGAAAAGGGGGCTAGTATACAGACAAGAAGAACTCTTACAGGGACCTCAAGCTATCTAGCATTACTATCCTCCACCAAACCTCAAAATGTAAATGAAGCCTGCAAAGATGAATATTGGGTCAAGGCCATGGATGAAGAACTTGACCAAATTGAAAAGAATGATACTCGGGAACTAGTTCCTAGACCTCATGATAAAAATATTATAGGAAAAAAATGGATATTTAAGAACAAGCTGAATGAAAATAGAGAAGTTATTAGAAACAAGCCCAGACTAGTTTGTAAACGGTATGCTCAACAAGAAGGTATATATTTTGAAGAAACTTTTGTACCTATTTCTAGACTTGAAGCCATAAGAATGTTTCTTGCTCTTTCTAGTTTTCGAAAATTCAAAGTATATCAAATGGATGTAAAATTAGCCTTCCTTAATGGAGATTTAGAAGAAGAAGTTTATATTGAATAGCCAGAAGGATTCATTCTTGGAAATGATGCAAAACTCGTATGCAAGCTCAAAAAATCTCTCTATGGTCTGAAACAAGCTCCAAGGGCTTGGTATTACCGTCTTGAAAAATATCTACAACAACAAGGTTTTACAAAAGGTTCTGCAGATAGAAATTTATACACAAAGATTGAAAATGATAAATTGCTAATTATTGTTGTTTATGTTGATGATATCATTTTTGGTAGCAATGAAGAATCCATGAGTCATAATTTTGCTTCAGTAATGCAATAAGAATTTGAAATGTCCTTACTTGGTGAACTTACTTATTTTCTTGGTCTACAAGTTCAGCAAACAAAAGATGGTATCTTTCTTTCACAAACCAAATATCTCAAGCAGATCTTGAAGAAGTATGGAATGGAAGATTCTAAACCAGTATGTAATTCAATGATAACAAGATGCAGTCTCAGCTCTAACGATGAATCGCTAGTAGTAAACCAACCAACTTACAGATCTATGATTGGAAGTCTGATTTATCTAAGAGGTACCAGACCTAACATCATTCATGCAATAGGAATTGTTGGAAGGTTCCAAGCAAATCCAAAACAATCACATCTCCAGGCAGTCAAAAGAATCTTCAAATATCCTCAAGGAACTCAGGACTTTGGATTATGGTATCCTAAAGATACAAACCTTACTCTTCATGCATATACAGATTCGGATTGGGTAGGAAGTGTTGATGATCGAAAGAGCACTAATGGACGTGCATTCTATATGGGTTCTCAATTAGTGTCTTGGTTTAGCAAGAAACAAAGTTCGATTGCTTTATCTATAACTGAAGCGGAATATGAGGCTGCTACATCTTGCTGCACACAACTATTTGGATGATGCAAACTTTGCAAGACATTCAGATCACATGTACTCCACCCATCTCCATTCTATGTGATAATACAAGTGCCATCAGTGTTTCAAAAAATCCAGTCATGCACTCCAATACCAAGCACATATCTATCAAGTACCATTTTTTACAAGAACAAGTTCTTGAACAAAAGGTCAAATTGGAGTATCTTCCCTCCAAATAACAGGATTCTGATATATTCACTAAACCACTTCCCAAAGAAACATTTGAATATCTTAGACAAAAGCTGGGAGTAGTTGTTGCATCATCTTGTTGTTAAATCCAGTTTTTCAGAGAAAGGTTATTATACGCAAGTTTCATGAATTATAGTCATGTATACACATGGGTTTCTGTGTCTGAAGGAGTGTATATGTTTTTCTGACAGAAAAATAGTGGGTTAGACTCTGATATGGGTGCTCTGTCTAATGTTGATAATTACAGTCTGACGATATGCTTTGTTCATTGATTTTTATCTGACTGACAAAGATGCCTTGATGATTGACTTGTTGACAATACACAGGTAGCACAGGTTGAGGGGGAGCATTAGCCTTTGCACGCATTCTGCATTGTTGGCATTATGTTTGTTGAGTCCAGCTATGGCTTCACATATTTATATCATTTTTTGTTTAAATAATGTAAAGGTATAGGGTGTGATATGACTTCTTATATATTTGAAAGAGTCCTATTGGACAAATGATGTAATTTGTACCCCCACTTTGCATGGGATGGACGATGTAATATTTGTTGTATTTCTATCATGTATAAAAATTTGGTATATCCCCATTTGGTTGGGTGATTGATGTATGTATGAGTCATTGGTCATAAGGAGGTCATACTCACTTAGTTGAGTTATAGAGTCATGTTATTCCTCTAAATCATATCTCTACAAACTCAACATGTACTCAGGGGGAACATGGACATCATAATTTATATCAAAGGAGGAAAGTTGCTTGGTCTGCCCTTTGCCCTTGATATCAAAGTGGGAGAGTATTTTGGTGTTGCATGTTATCTCTAACAGTTTCTACAACTTGCAGCAATCAACACCTTCATGGTTTCCATCAAGTCCAAAGGGGGATATTATTGGAATTATGATACAAGTGTTGCTCTTGATGGAAACGCACTCACAAGACAATTCATTTTTGGTAAAAGGAAACTCACAGAACAACAGGTATATTCAGAGGCAACAAGGTAGTGGTACAGAAGAATAGGAATATGGAACTAAGGTCTACTAATCAGAATAAAGAAGGTAAAGGAAAAGGCTAATGAAAAGTAGTTTAAGAAGTATACGTAGGTCCACTTAGTCAAAACAACATATTCACATTGGTCCACAAAACAAAAAGAGTGTATACGTATACACGCACTCCCACAGGAGAAAAGAGTGTACATGCTGGAAAACCAAGGTTTTGGTTTGAGGTATTTTGCCCAAGGTATTTTGGGTCCAAGGTATTGGTCCAAGGCATTTGGTCTGAGGTATTGACCCTAGGTATTTGGTCCAAGGTATTGGTCCTAAGTGGTTTTGGTCCAAGGTATTGACAAAGGGCCTAAATCTATATAAGGAGGAAAGATAATAAGGCCAAGAGTGCAAGTGTATGGGTTTCTAAGGAATACTTGTATCTTAAGTATATTTTATGTTGTAGGGGCTATGTTTGTGATTTGATCTAAAATACTTTGTGCACCTTGAATTCAATATTGGATCAGGATCATGAGACCTGAAATGACTTATTATTGAATGATCTGATATTGGCTAGGCTTGATCTGATTATGTACACCTATGTTATTCCTTAAATATCGTGATCTGGGTTTGTCTGAAGTCTGGAAGTGTAGCAAAGTTGTGAGTTAATATTTGCATATCTGTACATTGGTTCATATCTACAAAAGCGCATGTACACATAGGTTCTACTCTTCAAAATAGCATATACAATAAAAGCCTCTTCTTCAGATCTGACTGATCTATCTGATCAATTTTGTTGTTTTACTATTGTATGTCAATGAAGTCTTCTTAGATCTAAATTTAAAACTGAATGCATAAGGATTTTGGTATCTGATTGAATGATTGTATAAGTGAGAGGGGTGATATCTATCGCTGCCTTTGTAAAGCTCTATAAATAGATAGTAGATGGTCAGTATATTGCTAGTTGGTATGAATTTTATTTAGAAGTTTAATGTTTCAATAGTTTTGAAGGAATACATAGGTTTGATTATAGGAAGTAGCGTATACATGCAGGTTTGGTTTAGTAAAGTAGCGTGTACATTTTGATGCATGATTTTTGAGATTATAGCTGGTTCGAATGATGATGCAGGTTTTTGGGTTCAACATAGTGTTCTGGTGACAGTGATCTAATTATTTAGATTAACTGAATGTTGGTTGATGTTGATTAAGTTTCAAAGTCTAATGGGTCCAATATGAAAATTTGATGAAACGAGGCCTTCATGTGTATTGTTGTGTACCAGAAGCATCTAGTCTAAAAATTTATGAAATGTGGTCCCTGGAGGAAGAGAGAAGGTCATAGCCTTCTGTAGGTCGACGCCTACATATTAGTAATCACATTGGCTAGTACAAGAGCTAGGGGGTTGCAGCTCCCTTCCAGTAGAAGCTAGAAAATGAGAGAAGGTTGTAGCCTTTTGCAGGTGGGTGCCTGCGTACTGGTATGAGTCTGCACCAGTACAAGATTGTAAACAGATTTTCTTATTATTAAAAGAAGACAGAGATGACAGCAGCAGGTGGTTTTCACCCACATTGTGTTTCCACCTTAAATCTTGGTGTTCATGTGTGTTTCTTATGTGTGATGGTTTATTATGTTTTCTCTACTCTATTTAATAAGTTACTGATGCACTAATTAAAGATCAACACATGATAAATTGTCTAAATCACAAGTTTTCTAGGTGTACATTGGTTTCTCTAATCATAGTTGCATGTACACACTAGTTCACTTTACAGAAGTAGCATATACAAATCTGTTTGAGAAAAATAAAATTATTGATTAGATAATACTGATTCACCCCGACTCTCAGTATTATTTCCAATAGAAGCACCAAGTAAGCCATTTCAAGTTGCGCTACCACAAGAAAATCGATCAACCTTCATGTTGGTTAACCAGAGAGTTAGACCTGGCAGCCATCCCGATATTGGCTCCCCTCAAAAATTACGCAGAGGCTGTAGACCTTTCCCTCTCCGCTGACTGAGAAAATTGCGCAGACAGGCTAGATAAACATCAAGTGCCTATCCCTGTCTCCCTAAGAAAATTGCGCAGTTTTTTCCAGCCAACCCTCCCGACAGTCGGGCAACTGCTCACCTAGAAAATTGCGCAGTTTTCCAACTCTCTTGAGAGGAACTGCCAATAGCTCCCGGTAGCTGACTGACAGTTCCCCTCAGGAATTGGGCAGTTTTTCTTGCCAAACTCCAGCAGCTAACTGCTAGTTCCCTCCAGAATTGCACAGTTTTTGCTACCAAGTTCCCAGCAGCTAACTGCCAGTTCCTCTCAGGAATTACACAATTTTTTCTGCGAGTGACCCAGCAGCTGACTACCAATTCCTCTCACAAATTCCACAGTTTTTGCTATGATTGACCCAGCAGCTGACTACCAATTCCCCTCACGAATTGCACAGTTTTTGCTACCAAACTCCTGGTGCCCACTCTTTCTAGAAATTGCATAGATTTTGCATGCCTAGCCTTTCCGCAACCCAAACTGTTCCTCCCAAAAAATGCACATTTTTTTCCTCCAGCTGAGCCAGATCCCATGGATAGTCACTATCGATCTGGATTGTCCATCTTCATCAATAAGTGACTCCTGCGCAATTTTCATCAGCAATACTTGGAGCCTTCATCCTGCCTTGCAACCTTGTCACCTCTCCTAGTCACCTGCATCCGAAATGATCATGCATCCTAGTAGACTAGGAGGCTTTGGGATTTGATGTCATCCTGTCATGAGTGACTCCAGATACAGGTACACAAACAAACATGGGGTGGCGAAGGATGGGATGAGTGAAGGGAGCACATGCAGAAGGACAGGCTCACCAACAACAGGCAGATGATGCATGCAAAGAGATATGCTTATGAACATATGATCATCCAAAGATGTGTTCATGGACGGACAGACAAGCAAACATGGAAGACATGTTCATGGATGGATGGACGGATGAACATGCACCTTTCACGAATGGATGAACCTGTTGAGCTTGCCAACATACAAGCAAGGAGCAATGTGTGAATGCAACATTAAGCGAACCATCGACCATCAAAGACTCTACGCACTTTTCCATGAGGAGGTGAAGCTATGACACACCATGAGGATATCCATCACCCAACAGCACTGCAACTCGACATGCACACCAGAAGTAGCACGAATGTACCAACATTGGCATGTCGAGTCATGTCATCCACATCTCTACTGTGGGCCATACGGTCAATCAATGTAATGTAACATGGAATTCCAGGAGACCCACTTTTTGTATGAAGAATCATGTAAAGTCAAAATTTCATGGAAGTCAAACAGTCATGAGGGTAGTCGAACAGCTACAAGGGTCAGTTTCCCCCTTGGCTATAAATACCCCCACATTTGTACATGCAAAGGACTTTTTACCTCAGCTTCTCCCACATAGCCTTGAGAGTCAGGAATATTTTCTTTGAGAAGTAGTGGCTCCAATGCTTTGCACAAGGGGTTATTGATGTATGGTGTAACAATGTGTATTGGAACTTTCACTTAATTCAGAAGCCTACTAACAAGCCAACACATTTTCACACTTGTATTGTAATTGTTGTAAGACTAATATTTAACACTTGTAATGCATGTTGCTTTAACTTGTGTTTAACACTTGAACTAATTCACTTGTTGTAATACACATATGTTAATGAAAATGTGTTGTATATGTTGTTAACACTATCTTGCCCATGTAGACTACTCTCCCGGAAATCAGACATATCTTTCACATAAAACTTGCTATAACAATCATTGTACTTGCGTGAACTAATCCATTAAGTGTTATACATGTTATATTCCCTTGCGCGTTGTGACTGCCGCATCCGTGTGGACTATTCCGTCGAAAGTTGTGCACATCCTGTTGTGTTGTGTGTTCCTAGCAAAGTTGGGACTTCTCCCAACCAACTTGGGACTCACTCCCACCCTCTCCCTATATGGTGAAGAACCATTGACACAAGTGACACTTACAATCACCAGGAACGTGAACCTCACTTCTTAAAATACAAAGTAGACCACTCTCCTGTGCTGACAAGAAAGAGTTGAGGCAAATATTTATGATAATGGAAATCAGGCCATCGTACCGAATGGGACTCCCACACCAAACAATGTGAGGTCTAGTTGGGACCTCATACCGGGATGATCCCCTGAATGTTGGTGGGTCCAACACCGTCAACATTTCTGGTGCTAAAAGGAGGTAATCCAGTTGTATATGGTTGAACGTCCTCTGACACTCATTCATTAACCATCTGGTTAAGGTGGTAACTCACACTCCCTCTCACCTATGCGCGACTCTGCAGTTGGTTACTCCTCACCTCCCAGGATTGAACACGATACTTTGTTTCATCACCTTTGCTCCATCCGTCCCATCACTCGCTAGTTCGCGAAAGAAGTTGGACTGATCCCAAGCATACATCATCTCCCATATGCATCAAGGAAGACAAAATCCACTCCTACAGGGGTTTTTGTATCATCATTGGAAGAAGCAATCCTTGCCACACTTGAAGGTCTAGTAGAGGCTATTGAAGATGGAGAGGAACCTTCGGTCTTTCAGCAAGGTGAAGAAGACCCCCTTGTAATCTTGGGATCAGACTCGGGTATAGGAGGAAGAGAGGAAGGTAGCGGAGGAGGCGAAGGTGGAGACAAACCAACAGACTCAAAACTAGAACCGTCAGATTAAGAAAGAGAGGAGGAGGAAGAAGAAGAAGAAGAAGAGATGGTTGAGCCAAATCTAGAATGGATGACTCAAGGACTAGTGGCTCTCTTGGATGTTTTGCACAAGAGGACCAAGCGAGAGGAGAGAATGAACATCAAGTTCAACCCTAACAGCACGATGAAGGAAAAAGACCATTTGGATAACTTCTACCTACAGCTGCAGACCCTTGAGGTATGACATGACGACGTAGCTTGTAGATTGTTCCCATGTACCTTGGATGGTCGCGCAACTACATGGTATCACAGCCTTCCAAAAAACTCCATATAGAACTAGGGTGCATTCAAACACATGTTCCTTGAAAGTTTTGTTGATGACAAGACCCCAACTATGTTACTAAAAGAATTGGGAAGCCTAAAGATGGAGGGAAAAGAAAAGGTAAAAGACTTCAACCAGAGGTTTACACACATATTGAACAAATTTGCACTGAACACCAAACCTCGTGACTCCATCACTATTGATTACTACACGTCCATACTGCCGACCAACATTGCGCATTTCGTCAAGTGAGTTGCGAAACCAACACTTTTGGAAAACTACGAAGAGGCTATTGCTGTAGAGAAAGACCTACACACAATTAGAGTTATCAAGGATGATGAACCAGTAAAATACTCCAAAGATACGAGCAGGAAGTCCCAAGTGATGGCGGGCAAGGGTAGAGACAAGGAAGAAAATTATATTGAAACCCTCACTCACTTCATCAAGAACTTGACAATAGAGGTGTTTGAGCTTAAACAACAGAAAATGGACACATCTACAAGAAACCATCTGCCCAGACAGAGACAAGGAAGCAACTCATTAGGTACAAACTGGTTCGCTCAAAAAACTGCGTAGAGCTCCGTGTTCAGTGTCGAACACTCCGCAAAGCCTGAGTTTTGTTCATTCCATGAAGAACATCACCCCAAGAAATTTTGTTCAGACTGGAAGCGAGTCGTACTCTCAGTATAAAGTCATACATTCAATGCAGAGAGAAGTGTGCAGGAGAAGCCAGATGATAGAGATAATGACGAAGGTATTGCGCATGATGAAGCCTCAAGTTCTGGGCATGTGGTGAACGCATATCAATGCTCGTAAGCAATGCCGAAGATGAACACTGAGAAGCATCTCCCAAGACAAAATGATTGTTTCAATCTTAGTAGTAAAAGGGATCCCCTTACACTTGGGGAAGTACAAGAAAAGATGAGACTGCTAATGAGGAAGGCTAGTCCCCCAGCTTCCCCAAAGCAGAAAACACAAAACAAGTCTAGGAAGACAACGACGGACAAGAGTACGTCCATGACCAGAAAACTGCAGAACACTCCGCCGGACAACAGAAACATCAGTCCTACCCCAGATACCTCAGTGAGCCTAGCACCTCTGGACTAAAACATTGTAGATGACATGAAGAAAACTCAGGTGAACATAAGTTTGTTCGAGTTAGCCAAGATGCAGAGTCAGCGGGACATCCTGCTGCATGCATTGAGATAGACAACAATGGACAGCGCAGCCTCTATCAGCAAGGGAGCAATCACACCTCCCGGATCACTTTCTACTGTGCTCAACATGCTTTGGATGGAAGAAGAAAACTCAGGTTTCCCTCCATTCCTGCTATCATTTGAAATTTTTAACTATAATGTTCACAACTGCTTGGTTGATTATGGCGCGGCAGCCAATGTCATGCTGCTCTCCATTGTGAAAAGGATCAATGCACAATGGAGTGAGACATCCTTGCAGATTATCCAACTTGATCGAACATCGGTACCAGCCATTGGTGAACTACGAGACATGATCATCCAACTATCTCATGACGGTCAAGTCCACCAATGCATCAACATAGTTGTTGTGGACATACCGGAAGCATACGGTCTACTACTTAGTAGAGACTAGTTCAAAAAGTTGGACGGATATTTTGCTATAGACTGGTCGCACGTGTGGCTTCCATACAAGGGAAAACTCAACCAAATTAGGGTAGTGTCTTAGAGGTATATGAAGCACAATGTCACTCCCCTTAATGGTGAGAATGAACCGTTGGCCTTCGCCAAACTCATGTTTGGAAACTACCTCCTGGAAATAATGTTGGGGTGTTATCCTACACGGCGAGCTCCAACCCCACCTAACACACAACTGGGCCTCCTTCCTTGCCCAACTGATGGAAATGAAACATGTATAGAACATTGTAACATTATTAGTAGTAGCAGTAGTAGTAGTATAAGTGTGTCAAACGGTCCGTGTATAGATGAGTTGTGGACCATGTATTTTGATGGGTCAAAGACACATGATGACTTAGGGGCTAGGTGCATCTTGGTCGATCCAAACAACAGAAAACACATGATTTCAATCTACTTGGAGTTCGAGTGCACAAACAACATTGTTGAGTACGAAGCACTCATGTTGGGCTTACAAAAATCCATTAGCCTCAACGTGGTCACACTCAAAGTGGTAGGTGATTCGGAAACAGTAGTATGACAGGTATGTAACACCATTCATTGTTTGTCACCTCATCTCAAAAGTTACCAACTAGAGGTATGGTGACTGATCTCTAACTTCCAAGCATTTAATATCACTGTTGTGCCAAGAACGCATATTGCAGCTACCAATGCCTTGGCAAACGCAGCTGCTAGTATGTCACTACTTAGGGATAGATGTACTGTTGAAGTTTTGTATAAGCCTTCTGTCTCTGATAACATAACTGAGCTACGCATTTTTGGTGATGGTCGACAGATACTGCACTCCATGAACAATGTTGATGTTTTCAAGGACACAACAACTGATGAAGATGAGCACGAGCAGCCCCTAAAAACTGCAGCTGATGGCAAGAAAGGCAACCCCATCCCCAAGGGTGTGGTTTCTCTCAACAACCTCTATGACTTGCAGAACCGTTGTCTAGGGCCTAAAAACAACAAAACCCACAGGTCCACGACTACGAACGAAAAGAGTGACCTGGGAACCAATCACGATCCGAAGATAGTCAATCTCGGTGTAAACTGCACACCGCAGCAGTGGCAAGCCTTTGTCCACTTGATCAAACAGTATCGGGATGTGTCCGCGTGGGTATATGATGACTTGAGTACACACGACATGCGAATGATCCAAAGTGGGATTACAAGCGAAGGAGGAGCCAAGCCATTACAAAAAAAGCTGGGTAAAGCACATATGTCACTTGAACTTCTTATACAAAAAGAACTAAGATTCTGTAAGTTTGGATTACTTACAAAGTTCGTCACCATATATGTGTTTCTAATTTAAGTTATGTACGTAAGAAATCTGGGTAAATTCGCTTGTGCATTAATTTCAGAAACTTGAACCATTCCCGGAATTAAAAAAACTACACCGTGCCATCATCAGAGCTTATGTTGCACATAGTATCTGAAGCAGTAGTGTCATTTTCACCTAATAGCAGAACCTGATCGTCTTATATTGGTCCATGAGAAGCATGGCTCACGCACATACCATCTGTAATCACTTGACATGAGGGTTGACAACCTTCCTATCAATGGCCAAGATCTTGAGCATCACTTCCAGTAGGTCGAGCCACGCCCTGTGCCATGTACATAGTCTTCTTGCTGCTTGTTCTTTTCAATTTGTTTTCCTTGCTTACTATCTTTGTTTTTATTTGGTCTGTACTGCTTACTATTTTTTTTATGTTTCTTTTGTTTCTTGATACCTTACTATTTTTGCTTCCAGAAATAAGTGTTGCTAACTACTGCATTCTGGCTTTTGAATAGAGTATGTGGCTGAGATTTGAAGAAACTTGTGACACTGCAACACTTGGCCAATCTTGTGTCCATCTTCTCTATGCTTGGTTATAACCTTTGGCCGATGAAGTCTTGATGGAAAATACGAGCCGTCTGTGAGGGAAGTTTTAGTCCAACCGTGAACCTGTGTCCACACTGGGAAGCCCCATGCTTGTACTCAGCCTTCTGCTCTATGTTCAAGCTCATCTAAATAGTAGAAACGGAGAAGGGAAAAATCTAAATGAGCAAACCTATGTCAGAGGTCTTACATGCTTCTCTGAAGGAACAACCTCTTCCGCTCTCAATAAGTCAGGATCCCTCTTCCACACCAAAAATAAATAAGTTCCTATGCACAATCCTCTTGAAAAAATATAAAGGCAAAAGAAGAGAAAGGCTTCCCGCGCAGAGAGGTGAAGCATGCAACTCCACCAGGGTAATGACCAAGCTCGCTGGCAGTGGATAAATGAGTGTGTTCCAGCATGACTCCATTGGGGTACTTTTTAGGCCTGCGGGTAGTAGAGCAACACCGGAGATGAAAACTTATACTCTAAAAATATTCAACTCATGAGCTAAACTACCCTTCCCGAATTCGAAACACTGTGATCAAGCTGAACTTTTGATTGTGTTTGACTGAGTTGACAAAAGGTGAACCATGTATGTCCATGGGGTAAGTGGGGAAGCCAAAGTAACCTGCACAACAATTCAATACTCCGTGAAATACCAAGGCCCTGTGCTATCAATGAACCAAAATAGAGAAGCTGGAGTTCTACAAGTGTGTCCCCAAGTGTTATGGCAGCTACAACCACCCTCCAAAATTTAGGCCTGCACTCAATTTCAGAGCCTCTGTTAAGAGTTTCACTTGATCAATGCACACATCCAGGTTCACTCCATGAGCTCGTGTGAGTCTTCACACCCACCTTGCTTGATCATTCGTCCAAGCTTTTACATGTTGATGTCAATGTTATGTTTTCGACCATGTTCTGGTAATACTCAAGGTCTTAGCTTTGTGTGTACTTTTTGTGTTTGTTATGTAAAAATCTATCGCACTCACACACGGAGTCACATACACTATCATGCAAGCGTCGTCATGGTCGACCAATGATCAATCAAAAGTGTCGCACTTATCGCTTACACCGTCAGTTAGTCATGTTGAGCATTTGTGTCTAGATGGTTTGTGATCGAGGTGGCTCTAGAGACACACATAGGACAAAGAGGGCTTATGGAAGCTTGAAAATCAAAGTGATCAGAATGATTTTGAACCAAAACCAGAGTGAAGATCTCATCGTCCTGATCGCAACAGTGTAAACGGTTCGTCAATCCGAGCTTGTATGAGGGAGAACAAGCCAATCAAAGTTTTGGTCAAAGTTGGGTTGTGGGCCAAGTTTAAGTGTCCTACAATTTGACCAACCTCGGGGCATGAAACCTAGCACCCAAAAGCGGTCGAAATTGTGGCCTCGTTAATTTTCCCGATATCCCTTACATTCTAAAGAGTTGAAAAGCACCACTATATTAAAAAAAAATCAAAATATATATATATAGATATATAGATATATATATATATATATATATATATATATATATATATATATATATATATATATATATATATATATATATATATATATATATATTGTGGTGGCGGGCCACCACCCCCGCCACCCCCAAAACCACATTAACAAAATTCATTTAAATTTGGCCGATGGGCCATGACCCCCATCGGCCACCAAACCCAACCACTTAACAAAAATAGCATTAAAACTATGGCTCAGCGGCCATCACCCCGCTGAGCCCTCTAACCACATAACAATTAACATATAAATTGGGTGGGCACGGGCCACCTCTGGTGGACTCGGCCTGCACCCCCAAAAGCCTCACATCAATAAACCGATGTCAGAATTTTGGTAAGGGTGTCGGCAGGGGTCGAACCCGCCCGGCCCATGTGGTCGGCCCCCAAGAAGGCAGCCCCATGAGTACATGAACCCGCGGTACCATGTACCAACGAACCACCCCACGTTTGCACACCAACATTCAAACAATAAATGTGTACCATGTACCATTAACCCACGTGCCTTTTCAAATACGCTCAATCCTAATAAAAGTATGCGGGAGTATGGGGTGGGCCATCGAATGCAGACCCGACCCCCCAAACCAAGGCCATGTGGTTTTGATTTAAAAACCATAATGTATAAAAAAAGGAGGGGCAGGGTTTGACCATGTAGAAAATCTGTTGTAGGTTAACGCGATAATGCAATATAAATCAAAGCAGAATACTATAACCTACTTCTACTATCAATTTGTGGAAGCTTAAATATCGATCTAAACAATATAACCAGAAGAAGAAGAATCAATGCACAATACACATGAAAATACTTTGGGGAAAGCCTCGGCTAAAAACCCCACTATCTGTATTATCATACAAGGTGGAAATACATAGCAATTATACAAAGCCTTAGCTCTCATATCTAGCCAGATCTCAGTACAATCCTCACAGATGCTCACAGGAAATCTTGGCTTCTCACAAGCCATCCTCTCTGCCCTCCAAGCTCCTATTTCCTTGCGCAGTTCCTCTGGGATGATTCTCCTTCAACCAAGTGGAAAACATCTTCCACCTAGTGGATGATCACTCTCACACACTATCAAAACTGTGCAATCCTCAAGGAATTATCCTTCTACATGCATGATTTTTCTCTATAAGAAAACACATGCAACTCATAGTAAATTTTCCTTGACTTTAATCTCAATTAGGTCTTTCTCAGAATAGACATGCATAAGTTACTAATGAGGGAATCTTCAGTTAACTGGAGTACACTAGTTGAGTGCATGCATGCATCAACTGACTGTTAACTCACCATTAGTTCCTCAAATAGTTTGGAACTACTTTAACTGGACTTAACTCAGTAAACTGAGTCAACTAATTACAACTCAAATATAACTCAATCTTATCTCCTTAATTTAAGGGATAACTTTTGCATGACTTCAGAAAGACTTCTAACTTGAATTTCTCCAACTAATTAAGTCAAAATTACTTAATTAATTATTTCCAAGTAGCTGATAAGACTAAATTCGATTTTAATTCACAATTTAATTCAAGGAAAAATTAAATTGGAATATTCTTGTTGCCACATTTAAACACACCCTCTCAACAAGAAAGAGATTATCTGCCACCTCGATCCTATCTCTATGGAACTCAAATTTACACTTTGATAATGCCTTTGTCAAAATGTCAGCATCTTGCTCCTCTGTCTAAATATACTACAGCAACATCATCCTCCCATCATTAGTAGCATGCTTTACCTTGTAAATCCAACAGGAAATCACAACTGACTTGTTCTTCAGTCTCAGAACCACATCCAAAACACTTTTAAAAACTATGGAGTCATACTCCTCCACGATAGCATTAACCCAAATCAGCTGCTACACTGCTTCCTCAAAGGAAGATGTCTCTGTCTCAACACATTCCCCAGCAAGGGTCATGTATCCAGTGTACCTCTCAGGTGACCTCCTCTATCTGCACTGAGAAAGTGGTGCTCCCACATTCTCTCTCACATCCTCCAACAATCTGTCAGCTTCTCTTGTGCGCTTCCATCCATCTCTAGAAGACTCTGCTTGAGTGGATGTCTCCACTCCTGGAACTTTTGCATGCGGCTACTCTACATTAGTTTGAGACTCCTACTCCTTAGGAACCAACAATTCCTCCGCAGCCTGTAGTTGGAGCTCCCTCTCAAGGGAAACTTGCATGGCCTTTTGTTCATCAAACTTGAGATCTTTGTGAACCATTGTCCTCCGACTGTTAGGAAACTACACCCGATAGTTGTGAGGTGTATCAATGTACCCCACTAGTATCCCCAACTCTGCTGTTATCTCAAGCTTCTTTTGTGCATCCTTTGTCACATGGAAATATACCGATGAGCCAAAGATCCTGAAGTGACCCACATCTGGTCTCTTACCGGAGAAAGCTTCCTCTGGTGTCTTCATCCCAAGTATGTGATGTGGGCTTCTATTCTGCAAATAGACCGTTATGTTGCATGCTCCAGCCCACAAGTGAAGTGGTAGGCCTTGGTCATGCAGCATTTCCCATGCTGCCCCTACAATAGTTATGTTCTTCCTCTCGGCCACCCCATTCTGCTGTGGGTTATGAGGTGCCATCAACTCTCGTTTAATTCCTTCCACTGCATAGAAGTCCTTAAACTATTGAGAGACATATTCTCCACCATTTTCGTTTCTCAAGGCCTTGATCTTCTTCCCTGAATCTTTCTCGACCAAAGCTTTGAACTCACAAAACTTTGTAAAGGCTTGGTCTTTTTTCTGCATGAAATAAATCCAGCATTTACGAGAAAAATCATCAATGAAAATCACATAATTACTTTGCTTCTCTATGGATGACATTGAGAATGTTCCACACACATCAGTATGAACTCACTCTAATATAGACTTCTCTCGACTGTCTCAATCATGAAAGGAATACTTGGTGTACTTTCCCAAGGTACAACCTTTGCATGTGTCAACTTGCTCAAGTTTACCTTTGGGAAGTCCTGTAGATATCCGCTGCATTATCTTCAAAGCCCCATGATGCAAATGGCCCAACCGCCTATGCCATAACTCACCAATGTCTTGGCTTTGCACCAATTCTACTTTCGTACTCAATTCTTCACAATCATCTACCTCTAGTTTATAGAGATTCTTCACCCGAATCCCTATCATCTTGGTCTGAACCGTGACTATGTGTCTTAGGAACACCTTTCCTTTACTGAAAACAACATCATAGCCTTTATCCTCCAACATCACGACTAATACCAAGTTCTTCTTTAGTCCAGGCACATACTTCACATCTGTCAAGGTGATAGGAGCTCCATGCTCCCTCTGAAAAGAAACCGTGCCCACTCCTGAAACACTATACCTTCTGTCGTCACCCATCTCTATGTGCATATTGAGGTCTTTCTCCTCCAAGGCACTGAATAAACTTTTGTCACCAGTCATGTGGAATGAGGATCCACTGTCAAGATACCAAACACAACCCATCATCAATGACACCATGCATGTGATGAGTGTAAAGTCCATTTCGAACTGAAAGGCTAATGCCTCACCTTCCGATCCTTCCGAGGAACCCTTCTTGGACTTCTTTGATGGGAAATTAGTTGCATAATGTCTCATCTCATGACAATTAAAGCATCTCACTTTAGAATTGTCACCCTTCTTCCCTCCATGAGAAGAATTCGATTTGGAATGGGACACCTTTCCCTTCCCTTTCCTTGCCTTACTTGCTAAGGCCAAATTTTCTTCATCATCATCCTCGGATG
The DNA here is from genome assembly GCA_031772625.1 of Pinus tabuliformis. Classification (NCBI taxonomy): domain Eukaryota; kingdom Viridiplantae; phylum Streptophyta; class Pinopsida; order Pinales; family Pinaceae; genus Pinus; species Pinus tabuliformis. Next base: position 509,182,233 of record CM062816.1, on the reverse strand, counting down.
AAGAACCATCTTGTGTGCTCCTCTTGATCTCCTCCTGCACGAGATCCGACCACAGTCGTTCCCAATCTGGCAGTTTCTCCCTTCCATTCATAGATTCCTAGTAGCTATTCCAACTCTTTGGAAGGGCAAGGAGAGCGAGGCTCACCATATCATCATCGGCAGTAGTTATTCCCACACTGTTAAGCTCAGCTCTGTAGGTGGTGAGCTTGTTTGGATGTGTGGAAATAGTATCGCCCTTCTCCATCTTCATTCTTTGAAGCTTATCCTTGAGCTCCAATTTCCTCTGGTCGCTACTGTTCTGGTAGAGGTCCTTCAATGTCTTCCAGATTGAAAATGGAGTATCCTTCTCATGGAGACTCGAGACAATATGGTCTCAAACTCCCTCAAGGATGATCTGTCTTGCCTTCACCACACACTTCTTCCACTCAGCCAACTCTTGTGCATTAGTTGAAGTTGGCTTTTGGATTTCTTGATCAATGAATTCCTTCAAGCCATTGTCTTCTAATACAGCCTCCATTCTATCTTTCCATGCTATGTAATTCGAGCTACCTTGCAAGGAATACTCGAATCTCAAGCCATAGAATGCCATTGGCGAACCTTGAAGTATGATAGGAATTAAATTTGCACCTGCAACCCCTAACTTCAAACATCGAATTCTCTTCTCATTATATTGTTCACAGCTCCGATAAACTTGGCTCTGATACCATGTAGAAAATTTCTTGTAGGTTAACCCGATAATGCAATATAAATCAAAGCAGAATACTATAACCTACTTCTACTATCAATTTGCGGAAGCTTAAAGATCGAGTTGAACAATATAGCCAGAAGAAGAAGAATAAATGCACAATACACATGAAAATACTTTGGGGAAAGCCTCAGTTAAAAACCCCACTATTTGTATTATCATACAAGGCAGAAATACATAGGAATTATACAAAGCCTTAGCTCTCACTACTAGCCAACTCTCAGTACAATCCTCACAGATGCTCACAGGAAATCTTGGCTTCTCACAATCCTTCCTCTCTGCCCTCCAAGCTCCTATTTCCTTGCGTAGTTCCTATGAGATGATTCTCCTTCAACCAAGTGGAAAACCTCTTCTACCCAGTGGATTCTCACTCTCACACACTGTCAAAACTGTGCAATCCTCAAGGAATGATCCTTCTGCATGCATGAGTTTTCTTTATAAGAAAACACATGCAACTAATAGTACATTGTCCTTGACTTTAATCTCAACTGGGTCTTTCTCAGAATAGACATGCATGAGTTACTGATGAGGGAATCTTTAATTGACTAGAGTACACTAGTTGAGTGCATGCATGCATCAACTGACTGTTAACTCACCATAGTTCCTAAAACAGTTTGAAACTAATTTAACTGGACTTAACTCAGTAAACTGAGTCAACTAATTACAACTCAAATATAACTCAATATTATCTCCTTAATTTAAGGGATAACTCTTGCATGACTTCAAAAAGAATTCTAACTTGAATTTCTCCAACTAATTAAGTCAAAATAAATTAATTAATTATTTCCAAGTAGCTATTAAGACTAAATCTGATTTTAATTCAAGGAAAAATTAAATTGGAATATTCATGTTGCCACATTTCAACACTCCCTCTCAACAAGAAAGGGATTATCTGCCACCCCGATCTTGTCTCTATGGAACTCGAATTTACACTTTGACAATGCCTTTTTCAAAATGTCAGCTTCTTTCTCCTCTATCGAAATATACTACAACAACATGATCCTCCCATCATCAGCAGCTTGCTTTACCTTGTAAAGCCAATAGGAACTCACAACTAACTTGTTCTTCGGTCTCGGAACCATGTCCCAAATACCGTTACGAACTATGGAGTCATACTCCTCCACCATAGCATCAACCCAAATTGGCTGCTGCACTGCTTCCTCAAAGGAAGATGGCTCAGTCTCAACACATTCCCCAACAAGGGCCATGTATCAAGTGTACCTCTTAGGTGACCTCCTTTGTCTGCGTTGAGAAAGTGGTGCTCCCACTTTCTCTCTCACATCCTCCAACAATATGTCAGCTTCTCTTGTGCGCTTCCATCCATCTGTGGAAGACTCTACTTGAGTGGATGTCTCCACTCATGGAACATCTGCATGTGGCTACTCCGCATCAATCTGAGACTCCTACTCCTTAGGAACCAACAATTCCTCCACAACCTGCAGTTGGAGCTCCCTCTCAAGGGAAACTCACATGGCATTCTACTAATCAAACTTGAGATTTCTACAGACCACTGTCCTCCGACTAGTAGGAAAGTACACCTAATAGTTGTGAGGTGTATCAGTGTACCCCACAAGTATCGCCAACTCTGCTGTCAACTTAAGCTTCTTCCGTGCATCTTTTGTCACATGGCAATATACCGATGAGCCAAAGATCCTGAAGTGACCCACATCTGATCTCTTACCAGAGAAAGCTTCCTCTGGTGTCTTCATCCCAAGTATGCAATGCAGGCTTCTATTCTGCAAATAGACTGTTGTGTTGCGTGCCTCAGCCCACAAGTGAAGTGGTAGGCCTTGGTCATGCAGCATTTCCCGTGCTTCCCCTACAATAGTTATGTTCTTCCTCGTAACCACCCCATTCTGCTATGGGTTATGAGGTGCTGTGAACTCTCGTTTAATTCCTTCCGCTGCACAGAAGTCCTTAAACTATTGAGAGACATATTCTCCACCGTTTTCACTTCTCAAGGCCTTGATCTTATTCCCTAACTCTTTCTCAACCAAAGCTTTGAACTCACAAAACTTTGTGAAGGTTTGGTGCTTATTTTAAATGAAATAAATCCAGCATTTATGAGAAAAATCATCAATGAAAATCACATAATACCTTTGCTTCATTGTGGATGCTATCAATAATGGTCCACACACATTAATATGAACTCGCTCTAAGATAGCCTTTGCTCAACAGTCTCAATCATGAAAGGAAGACTTGGTGTACTTTCCCAAGGTACAACCTTTGCATGTGTCAACTTGCTCAAGTTTACCTTTGGGAGGTCCTATACATATCTGCTGCATTATATTCAAAGCCCCATGATGCAAATGGCCCAACCACCTATGCCATAACTCACCAATGTCTTGGCTTTGCACCAATTCTGCTTTCGTACTGAATGCTGCACAATCATCTACCTCTAGTTTATAGAGATTCTTCACCCGAATCCCTATCCTCTTGGTCTAACCCATGGCTATGTTTCTTAGGAACACCTTTCCTTTACTGAAGACAACATCGTAGCCTTTTTCCTCCAACATCATGACTGATACCAAGTTCTTCTTCAGTCCAAGCACATACTTCACATCTATCAAGGTGATAGAAGCTCCATGCTCCCCTGAAAAGCAATCGTGCCCACTCCTGAAATACTATACCTTTTATCATCACCCATCTCTATGTGCATCTTGAGGTCTTTCTCCTCCAAGGCACTGAATAAACTTTTATCACTAGTCATGTGGAATGAGGCTCCACTGTCAAGATACCAAACAAAACCCATCATCGATGACACCATGCATGCAATGAGTGTAAATTCGATTTTGAACTGAGAGGCTAATGCCTCACCTTCTGATCCTTCGGAGGATCCCTTCTTGGACTTCTTTGATGGGCAATTAGTCGCATAATGTCCCATCTCATGAAAATTAAAGCATCTTACTTTAGACTTGTCACCCTTCTTCCCTCCATGAGAAGAATTCGATTTGGAATGGGACGGCTTCCCCTTCCCTTTCCTTGCCTTACTTGCTAAGGCCAGATTTTCTTCATCATCATCCTTGGATGAAGAACCATCTCATGTTCTCCTCCTGATCTCCTCCTGCATGAGATCTAACCATAGTCGTTCCCAATCCAACAGTTTCTCCCTTCCATTCACAAAGTCTTGGTAGCTATTTCAACTCTTTGGAAGGCCAAGGAGAGTGAGGCTCACCATATCATCATCAGCAGTAGTTATTCCCACACTGCTAAGCTCATCTCTATAGGTGGTGAACTTGTTCAAATATGTGGAAATAATATCACCCTTCTCCATCTTGATTCTTTGAAGCTTATCCTTGAGCACCAATTTCCTCTGGTCGCTACTGTTCTGGTAGAGGTCCTTCAATGTCTTCCAGATTGAAAATGGAATATCCTTCCCATGGTGACTCAAGACAATATGGTCTCAAACTCCCTCAAGGATGATTCGTCTCGCCTTCGCCACACACTTCTTCCACTTAGCCAACTCTTGTTCATTAGTTGAAGCTGACTTTTGGATTTCTTGATCAATGAATTCCTTCAAGCCATTGTCTTCTAATAAAGCCTCCATTCTATCTTGCCATGCTATGTAATTCGAGTGACCTTCCAAGGCATACTCGAGTCTCAAGCCATAGAACGTCATTGGTCAACCTTGAAGTATGATATGAATTTGATTTGCACCTACAACCCCGAACTTCAAACTTCAAATTCTCTTCTCAATATACTATTCACAGCTCTGATAAACTTGGCTCTGATACCATGTAGAAAATTTGTTGTAGGTTAACCCAATAATGAAATATAAATCAAAGCAGAATATTATAACCTACTTCTACTATCAATTTGCAAAAGCTTAAAGATCGAGTTGAACATTATAACCACAAGAATAATAATCAATGCACAATACACATGAAAATACTTTGGGGAAAGCCTCAGCTAAAAACCCCACTATATGTATTATCATACGAGGAAATACATAAGAATTATACAAAGCCTTAGCTCTCACAACTAACCAACTCTCAGTAAAATCCTCACAGATGCTCACAGGAAATCTTGGCTTCTCACAAGCCTTACTCTCTACCCTCCAAGCTCCTATTTCCTTGCGTAGTTCCTCTGGGATGATCCTCCTTCAACCAACTAGAAACCTCTTCTACCCAGTGCATGATCACTGTCACACACTATCAGAACTGCGCAATCCTCAAGGAATGATCCTTCTACATGCATGATTTTTCTTTATAAGAGAACACATGCAATTGATAGTACACTATCCTTGACTTTAATCTCAATTGGGTCTTTCTCAGAATAGACATGCATGAGTTTCTGATGAGGGAATCTTCAGTTAACTGGAGTACACTAGTTGAGTGCATGCATGCATCAACTGACTGTTAACTCACCATTAGTTCCTCAAATAGTTTGGAACTAATTTAACTGGACTTAACTCAGTAAACTAAGTCAACTAATTACAACTCAAATATAACTCAATCTTATCTCCTTAATTTAAGGGATAACTCTTGCATGACTTCAGAAAGACTTCTAACTTGAATTTCTCCAACTAATTAAGTCAAAATAACTTAATTAATTATTTCCAAATAGCTATTAAGACTAAGTTCGATTTTAATTCACAATTTAATTCAAGGACAAATTAAATTGGAATATTCTTGTTGCCACATTTCAACACACCACCCAACCCCTCCTCAACAAACTGCTTATTTTACCAACGTGCCAAAACCAATTTGTTGGTAAATCCACCGGAGAATTGATATAAACCTTCATTTCACCAGTGCGTAGGAGGCAACATGGAGGAACCAGAAGCAGGCACGGAAAATGAGGCAGAGTTAATTTTTAATTAATTTTTATGCAGGTGGAACCATGACTGAGCAAAATTTCCAAGAGGGTGAAATTTTCGCAGTGTCCAAATTGGACAAACTTTATGTCAATCTTACACCTCTTAGTGACATGAACTCGATGGCACAATTAGTTTCCTAATCTGAGCAGCCGATTTGAAGATGACCCGAAGGAGGGAATCTTTGAGGAATCTAAGGGGAATCTAAAAGATTCCTTAAGCCCCAGATTTCCACTTTCTTAGGATTCAGAAATTTGACAGTTGATTTTACACTATTCAACGCCACAAATCTGAGGGTGTGTTCAGATTTTTCATTTGCTCATTTCATTTTTTTTCCACTTTTCTAAGTGAAGTGTAGGTGTCAGCATTCATGTGTGGGCAGCCATTTCCATGAGATTCGACGCAGCGAGGTTGATGGTACGACCAGCTTTAGCAGTTTGAAATCCACTTCTTCAGATGGCCCTTGGATGTGAGGTATATGCAGTGTGTTCATGTACTTCTTTTGTTATGCATTGTGCTGCACAGATCCCAGTTTGATGCTTGATGTGGGATCTTGTTTCTTACTCGTTTTCATGATTCCTGCTTGATGTGATGCAGAATCATCTGTATGATGTACTTGTTGTCATTATTCACCATGTTTTATTTGAGATCCCTTTATTGTATGTTGATGGGATACTCATGTGTCACCATGTATGTTTGCAATGAGATCCCTTTTATGCCATGTTAGCGGGATTCTCACTATCATCATGCATGAGTTTAGGTCATACTGATAGGAGTCCTTTTTGGAATGAGAGTTCCTACAGCGAAACATCTCTTGGAGCCACTCTTGCATGAGGGAATTTTCCTTGTATGATAGCGACATCACCTCTTATGTACATCATCACTAGTGACAACACTTAATGCAACGGCCTACACCATCTTAACACTGGGCCCAGAGATGTAGGCCCTCCTGGACGAACTCCATTATCATTATTTTTTCATGTGCTGATGATTGTCATGTTCCTCTTCTTTACAACATGTAGATGTATTCATTCATGTTCTTTTAAAAATTCAATTTAACACATCATGAAAGTAAAAGGTCTTGGAAGGGTCCTTCGTCACACCCAGACCCAGATCAAGTGGTATCAAAGCGATCTTTGTGTGGATGTGAATTACAACGTGAATAATGGAACGTGCAGCGACAGAGGATGAAAAAGTGATGTATGAAACCATGCTCAAAATTTCCCAAAGGGTAGAAACAATGTATGAAACTCTACAGAAAGAGACAAAGGAAAAGGAGCGATTGCAGCTTCAGTTGTAAGCCACGGAAGAGGCCCTGGAAGAACTGAAGCACAGCAAGAAGAATCTTCAAATAGAGAATGTTGAATTGAAGATGCATCTACATGAAGAGAAAGAGGGAAAACAAAGTTTTCTATGACATCTGCAAGCAAAGGACGAGGCCTTGGAAAAGCTGCAGCGTGACCCATGTGAGGTAAAATGTAATTCTCCAAATTCATGCATTTGTCCTAATGATGATTTCACTATTTTTGAAAATCATACCACAGTAATTGGCTCCAAACTGTTGAAGAGAATGGGTTATGAAGGAAAAATCTTGGTAATTAATGGCCAAGGAATTGTCAACTCCATCAAAGTGGAAGAATTATCCCATCAGGCAGGAATTGGGTATGTCAGGAAAGAAGTTGGAGAATGCGCTGAGACAGCTAGCGAACCACCAACAACAGATGATAAGAAGCCCTCATCAATTCTTTCCAAATCGATAGAGGAGGTAAAATATGTTGATTTCCTCTCGATTTCATCTTCACATATTATGATTTCTGTTGGAGATTTGGAGATCCAAATTACAAGGAAAAACATAAGGTTCCTTACCAGGATGAGGCACAAGGAGGAAAAAGAACTTGGTGTTAATAACCAAGGCATAACTCAACCTTTGGATGTTGTGCATAAACATCGATTTCTAGGCTTGAGATACACCGAGGGAGAATGCTCTAAGGTGTCAGACTCTTCCGAGAGATCGTCGAAATTGTCGAGGAAAGAGAATGATGGGAACACATCCCCATCATCCCATGGCAGGGAAAGAGTTGAGACAAGCTCTCATCGCCATACTTACACCAGAGACAACAAGGAAAGGTATAACCACTCTTGATATTTGAATGTTCATTTCGATTATAATCATGTTGTTAAAGATGAATGTAAATCATGGAATCGAAAAACATGTACCTTTTGTGGATTACATAACCATACATTTTCTAAGTGTTGGAAAAGAATGGCAGCACACAAAAGGATGAGGCATGAAAGACCCTCTCAACAGCAGGTAAAGAAACATGGTAAGAAGATTTGGAGGAAGAAAACCTATTGTAGTCATTACGACAAAAGTGGCCATCAAATAGCCACATGTTGGAGGCTCCATCCAGATAAGCACCTTAAAGACAAAGTGTCGATGCATGAACTAGGTGAAACAATTGTTCAACAAGAAAAACCACCACAGGGGGATGACCCATTCACATTGATAAGTGAAAAAAGGTTTCTAGATATGTTATCTTGTCATGGTCGTGCTTTTGTAAATCATTTGTTTCATGTTAAAATGTAAAAGTGATGACATGTTTTTCATCACTTGTTCATCAACAATGACATATGGTATTATTTTGAGTTGCATTTTCACACCCTGAAAGTGATGTTTTGTTTCCATCACTTGTCAAAGAAAATAGTGTTTGGACTTATTGTTGTGAATCATGTGTTGTAGTGATGATGTGTTTTCCATGACTTGTTGAAGCAACAATGGTATGTTGACCTTGTTTTCATAGCTGGGGTATTGTGTCCATCTTGATGTAAACTTGACCACCGAGTATGTGTTATAAACTCGTGGCAAGTATAGGATGCTTGGGTCATTAGTTGGTCTTAAAAGTAAAGAATGTGATTTGTGAAACAATGTACTACAGGTTGCAGAGGTTGCAGGTGTCGACTCATTGCTTAAGGCTCCAAAGAACAAAGGTGAAGGAGATGGAAGTGAGGCCTTTCAGGATGCTTGTGATGCAGACAAGGTATAGAGAAGTTGCAAATTATTTTTCATGCTTTTGGAGGACCAAAAGCTCCTCAGTGGGGAGGATTGATCCAGGTGGCTCCAAAGACACACACAGGACAAAGAGGGCTTATGGAAGCTTCAAAATCAAAGTGATCAAAAAATGATTTCGAACCAGGACCAGAGCGAAGATCTCGCTATCCTGATCGCGGTGGTGTGAATGGTTTGTTAATCCAAGCTCATATGGGGAGAACGAGCCAGTCAAAGTTCTAGTCAAAGTTGGGTTTTGGGCTAAATTTAAGTGTCCTACAATTTGATCGACCCCAGGGCATGAAACCTAGCTCCCGAAAGCAATCGAAATTGTGGCCTCGTTAATTTGCCCAATATCCCTTATTTTCTAAAGAGTTGAAAATCACCACTATATATATATATATATATATATTTTGGTGGCGGGCCACCACCCCCAAAACCACATTAACAAAATTCATTTAAATTTGGCCGACGGGCCATGACCCCCGTCGGTCCCCAAACCCAACTACTTGACAAAAATAACATTAAAATATGGCTCGACGACCATCACCCCCTCGAGCCCTACAACCACATAACAATAAATATATAAATGGGGTGGGCATGGGCCACCTCCAGTGGACTCGACCCACACCCCCAAAAGCCTCACATCAATAAACTGATGCCGGAATTTTGGTAAGGGTGTTGGCGGGGGCCGAACCCGCCTGGCCCACATGGTCGGCCCCCAAGCATGTGGCCCCATGAGTACATGAACCCGCGGTACCATGTACCAATGAACCACCCCACATTTGCATGCCAACCTTCAAACAATAAATGCGTACCATGTATCATTAACCCATGCGCCTTTTCAAATATGCTCAATCCTAAGGCAAGTCTATGGGAGTATGGGGTGGGCCACCCAATGCGGACTCGACCCCCAAAACCAAGGCCTTGCGGTTTTTATTTAAAAACCATAATGTATAAAAAAAGGAGGGGTGGGGTTTGACCACCCGACCCCTCCTCAACAAACTGCTTATTTTACCAACGTGCCAAAACCAATTCGTTGGTAAATCCACTGGAGAATTGATATAAACCTTCATTTCACTAGTGCACAGGAGGCAGCATGGAGGAACTAGGAGTGGGCATGGAAAATGAGGTAGAGTTAATTTTTATGTAGGTGGAACCATGACTGAGCAAAATTTCCAGGAGGGTGAAATTTTCGCGATGTCCAAATTCGACAAACTTTATGTCAATCTTACACCTCTCAGTGACACGAACTCGATGGCGCAATCAATTTCCTGATCTGAGCAGCCGATTTGCAGAGGACTGGGAGGAGGGAATCTTTGAGGAATCTAAGGGGAATCTAAAAGATTCCTCAAGCCCCAGATTTCCACTTTCTCAGAATTCAAAAATTTGACAGTCGATTTTACACTATTTGACACCACAAATCCGATGGTGTGTTTAGATTTTTCATTTGCTCATTTCAATTTTCAGCCACTTTTCTAAGTGGAGTGCAGGTGTCAGCATTCATGTGCAGACAACCATTTCCATGAGATTCGACGCAGCGAGGTTGATGGTATGGAAAACTTCAGCAGTTTGATATCCGCTTCTTCATATGGCTCCTAGATGTTAGTATATGCAGTGTGTTCATGTACTTCTTTTGCTATGCATTGTGCTACACAGATCCATGTTTGATGCTTGATGAGGGATCTTGTTTCTTACTCATTTTCATGATTCCTACTTGATGTGATGCAGAATCATCTGTATGATGTACTTGTTGTCATGATTCGTCATGTTTTATTTGAGATCCATTTATTGTATGTTGATGGGATACTCATGTGTTGCCATGTATGTTTGCATTGAGATCCCTTTTATGCCATGTTGGCAGGATGCTCACTATCATCATGCATGTGTTTAGGTCATACTAATAAGAGTCCTTTTTGGAATGAGAGTTCTTGCAGCGGAACATCTCTTGGAGCCACTCTTGAATGATGGCATTTTCCTTGTATGATAGCGACATCACCTCTTATGTACATCATCACAATTGACAACACTTAATGCAGCGACCTACACCATCTTGACACCGAGCCTGGAGATGAAGTCCCTCCTAGATGAACTTTGTTATCAATGGCTTATGTTTCGATGTGGTGATCATTGTCATGTTCCTCTTCTTTACAACATGCAGATGTATTCATTCATGTTCTTTTAAAAATCCAATTTAACACATCACAAAAGTAAAAGGTCTTGGAAGGGTCCTTCATCACACCCGGACCTGGATCAGTTTGAGTCATCTCATTGTCAAGTCATGTAAATTTGTGCTTGCAATGTCACGTATGCATATTTCACTCGTTCAAACACTTAGTCACCTTGCTAAAGTTCTGATGATCAGATTCCCCTCTGACAGCCGGACCATCACCCCGCCATTGACTCGATCGACTATCACCTAGAACAACATAGAAGCACCAAGCAAGCCATTTCAATCTGGCCCACAAGAAAATCAATCAACCTTAATGCTGGTCAACCAGAGAGTTTTACCTGACAACCACCTTGCAACTAACTCCCCTTAAAAATTGTGCACGGGCTGCAGACCTTGCCTGCTCGCTGACTGAGAAATTTGCGTAGACAGTCACCAAGTGCCCATCCCTGTCTCCCTCAGAAAATTGTGTAGTTTTTTCTAGCCAGCCATCCCGACAGTCGACCGACTGCTCACCTAGAAAATTGTGTAGTTTTCATGAGAAAGTCCTCTTCTGCCCAGCAGTCCGTGTTATCACTCTAAGAAACTCTCCTAGGTTGTATCTCAGAGATGCTCAAGAACATTACAAACTCAACAAAAATGTTGGAGAAATGGTGGATGAATGAAAGAAATGCTGCATATTCAAGCCAGATAACCACTTCTACTATGCTTGACCTCAGACATGGGTGAACACCCCTAGACTACAAGGCTTTAGACCACCAATTACTCACAGTTTAAGGAAAATGTGATGATGGAGAAGACTGACCACACCAGCAGATGCACAGGACCCTGTGATGGCCAGCTGCAACCAGTTAAAAGGTCTTTAAATCTATTTCCTAATGCACAGACAGGATGATAGCTCTCTGGCATTAAAACAACGTAAACCTACATACAAATTCAATGATACAGTTAAATTCTAACACAGAGGTGGGATGACAGCCCCTCTAATGCTAAACATCAACAACACATGAATAAATGCATAACAGGCACAGCCTGGAACAAAGAAGAAAAAGTGTTAAGTGAGAAATTAACAACAAAAGAAGCTTTCACTAGCTGGAAATGAAGACCAAACGCTGCAGGTGTCATAACAGTTACAGTCTCCAGAAGTTGAAGCTTACAACAAAATAACATTCATCAACCCATTACATCATGTCTTCTGGATATATATAGAGGTTATTTACAAGATTGCTCTGCTAGGCAATGCGTGGAGGTGTCTTAATGGACCACCAACCACAATTATAATGTTATGAAACCAGCTCACAAAAAGATAGAAAAGAGAGATCCACGCCTTAGAATTCAGCCTCTTCGAGGGGGCAACCTCCTTTACATTACATAAATGAACAATTCTTGGATGATACAAATGAAAAAACCTCCTTTCTATATATAGGAGTCTAAGGAGTCACAATATAATCAAGCCGACCTAACAATAATAATATAAAGCCACAAAAATAACAATAGAGGGATTCTATGGGGCACAGAAATAACAATATGGGGGTAATAGGGGCACAACAATATAAATAAGGGGTATAACTACAATAGTAATGGGGTAATCACTAGTATTATAGGGACCCAACATGCCCCTCTCCTTCAAAAAAGTGTTGTCCTCAACGCTTGAGTAGTTCTGGATACTTCTGCATAAAATTCTCATCCTCCCATGTGGAATCTTCAGCGGATAAGTTCTTCCACTTGATAAGATACTCTGAAATTGATCGATTTCGTAGCTGTCGAGTTCTTGTTTCTGTGACTGCTTCTGGTTCCAATATAATTTTTCCTTCCTCGTCAAGTTCTGGCAATATTGTTTGAATTGGGAGCTTGTCACCTATAACCTTCTTTAAACATGAAACATGGAAAACTGGGTGCAATCGAGAAGCTGCAGGAAGCTCCAATTTGTATGCCATAGTACCAATCTTTTGCAACACCTTGTACGGACCATAATACTTTGGTGATAATTTATTATCCTTCTTAGCTTGCTTTAGGGACATTTGCTTATATGGTTGTAGCCGTAGGAATACCCAATCACCTACATCAAAACTTCTTTCACTGCGATGTTGATCTGCCTGTTGTTTCATTCTATTTTGTGCCAACACAAGGTTATCGATGTGATGTTCCACTGCCTGAACCTTAGAATTTTCTCTTAAATATGATGTGATGGATGGTGGTTGATACCCATAAAGTGCCATAAATGGGGTCATTTTTGTTGCTGTATGGAAGGAAGTGTTATACCACCATTCAGCCAGAGGCAACCATTTGACCCATTGTGTCTGTTTATCAGATACAAAGCAACGAAGATATCCTTCCAAACATTTGTTTACTATCTCAGTTTGCCCATCAGATTGAGGATGATAAGATGAGCTATGAGCTAACTGAGTACCAAGACAAGAAAATAATTCTGTCCAAAAATTTCCAGTGAAAATGGGATCTCTGTCACTTACAATAATCTTTGGGTTTCCATGTAGCTTTTGAACTGTTTCCATAAATGCAGTAGAAACTGTACTGGCTTTAAATGGATGTGATAATGCACAAAAGTGTGCATACTTGGTAAGTCTGTCAACTACCACCATGATGACACTCTTTCCCTCAGACTTGGGTAAACCTGTGATAAAATCCATTGAAACCTCCTCCCAACGTTGGCTTGGAATGGATAAAGGTTGTAATAGACCCGGTGTCTTAATTGTTTCAACTTTATTTTGTTGGCAAACCAAACATTCCGCCACAAACTTTTGAATATCTGATTTAAGGCCATCCCAAAAAAATTCCTTCTTAACCCTGTGGTAAGTTTTTAAAAATCCTGAGTGCCCTCCTAAGGGAGAAGTGTGCAATTCCATAAGAATCTTTTGTTTTAGCTGGGAATTCTTACAGAGGTATAAGCGATCTTTGTACCATAACGAATCATTTTTCCAGCTAAATGTATCAGAAGTACTGGAATCTTGTTGTAGCTTTCGAATAAGTGCCCACACTTCTTCGTCATTCTTCCATTCCTCCCTTGCTTCGTTTATCCAATCTGGTTGGATAATAGAAATGGCACACAACAATGCTTCCACATCCTCATCCTTTCTTGAGAGTGCATCTGCCACCACATTTTGCTTCCCTTTTTTGTAGATGATTTCAAAGTCATAACCCAACATCTTTGTGACCCACTTTTGTTGCTCTTCAGAGGATAATCTTTGTTCTAAAAAGTATTTAAGGCTATCATGATCCGTTTTTACCTTGAAGTGTCTTCCCATTAGGTAGGGTCGCCATTTCTTAAGTGCATGGAGTATTGCCAACATTTCCTTCTCATAAATAGCTTTGCTTAAAAACTTTCCCTTGATTGGACGACTTTCAAAAGCAATGGGTCTTTCATCTTGCATTAGAACAGCACCAATTCCATTTCCTGAAGCATCACATTCCACAATAAAGGTTTTTGTGAAGTCCGGTGTAGCTAAGACCGGTGCTTGGCACATTGCCTCTTTAAGATGTTCAAAGGCCTTTGTTGCTTCCGAAGTCCATGAAAATGAATCTTTCTTCAATAATGTTGTTAGAGGTGCTGCTATTCTCCCATAATTCTTAACAAACTTGCGATAATACCCTGTCAACCCAAGAAATCCTCGCAGATGCTTTATGGATGTGGGGATTTTCCATTCCTTAATGGCTTTAATTTTGCTAGGGTCTACCTTAACTCCTTCATGAGATACAATATGACCCAAATATTCCACCTCCTGGACTCCAAAGAAACATTTGGATCTTTTTGCATATAATTGTTTCTCCTCCAATAGTTGTAGCACCCTGTCAACATGTTCAACATGATCCTTCCAAGACTTGCTGTAGATTAGTATATCATCAAAAAATACTAACACAAATTTTCTAAGGAATGGTTTGAAAATTGAATTCATCAAACCTTGAAATGTTGAAGGTGCATTGGTAAGGCCAAAAGGCATGACCAAAAATTCATAATGACCCTCATGAGTTCTAAATGCCGTTTTTGGAATGTCTTCAATCTTCATTCTGATTTGATGATATCCCGAACGAAGATCCAACTTGGTGAAGTAAATTGATCCATGCAATTCATCCAGTAATTCATCAATGACAGGAATGGGGAACTTATCTTTAATAGTGAGCTTGTTGAGCTCCCTATAATCCGGACACATGCGCCATGATCCATCCTTCTTGTGCACCAATACTACTGGAGCTGAGAAAGAACTTTGACTCGGTTGAATTATACCAGCCTCTAGCATTTCTGCAACCATACGTTCAATTTCACTTTTTTGGACATAGGGATATCTGTACGGCCTGATGTTTGGAGGAACACTTCCTGGAATCAGATGAATAGCATGATCATGATCACGCATAGGTGGGAGACCTTTGGGAGTCTCAAATACCTTGGAATGATTGTCCAGGACTTTTTGGAGATCTGGAGAAATAGATGATTCCAATGTGGAAACATCTAGCGAACATAATTGTGCAATTACACCTCTTTGCTCCTTTTTTAGAAGCTTTGTCATGCCATTAGAGCTGATTATCTTTCCTGGTTTCCCTGCAATACCCCTTAATTCAACTTCCTTTCCTTCCGTAGAAAATTTGATGAAAAGTTCTTGAAAATTAAAAGCTATTGTACCCAAGGATTGTAGCCATTGGACTCCTAGTACAACATCAGCACCTCCCATTGGAATGGAAAGCATTGGGCTAGTCAATACATATTCTCCCATGGATAGCTTGATATTATGGCACTTTCCAGAGCAATTTATTGTTCCTCCATTTGCAATCATCACTTGACACTCTGGTGCTGGATATAGGAAGCAATTCAATTCTTTTGCTACCCTACAATGAATAAAATTGTGGGTGCTTCCTGAATCAATCAACACTATTACCTTTTTCTTCTTGATTTGTCCTTCTATCTTGATGGTTTGAGGAGTGGTAATTCCCGCCAATGCATTACAAGATATGGTCGGATTTATTTGTTCTTCATCTAGGCTTTGTTCCTGGAGTATATCTTCTTCTTTTGACCTTTCTTGCTCCTTTTCTTCTTCCTCTTCACAATCTATGTAGAATAATTTCTTCTCAGCACACTTATGACCTTTAGTGTATTTGCTATCACAACTGTAACAAAGCCCTTTTGCTCTTTTTTCTTCCAATTGTTGTGGTGTCAACCTTATAGGTTGTGGAAGACTAGGGGCAACAACACTTCCGTCTTTATAGTTGTGAGTGGTATGCTTCCTGGTTGCCATAATTTTGCTTTCCATTTTTCTTGCTAACCTGAATGCCTTCTCTAATGAATCAGGTTCCCAAAGGCGAACATCATGTTGGATATTATCCTTTAAAGACCCTATGAACACATCAATCCTATGCTCCTCTGGAATATCTTTTACCCTTATGTTCAATTTTTGGAACTCCTCAATGTGCTCCATTACTGAACCCTTTTGTTTGAGACTTATCAATTGGCTAAAAAAAGTGTTGCTTTTTGTATCTTCATAATGTGCTATCAATTCTTCCGTAAAAATTGCCCAAGTGATAAATTGTTTACGAGAGCAAAGCCATTGATACCATACAAACTGATTTGGTTCCAAATATACAGTTGCCATACGTACCTTTTGTGCGTTTTGCACATTATTGAGATCGAAGAATTGCTCCATCTGTAATATCCATGTGGCGGGATCCTTGCCATCAAACTTCCTCATATCGATTTTTGGAATATGGTGATTCTTCGATCCAACATTAGCGTCTATGGAATCATGATTAACATTTCTTTTGTTCTCATCATGAGTTTCCTTTACTACCTTTTCACCATTAGTGACCCTTTCTTGTAGCAACTTCTTCAATTCTTCCATGTCTGTCTTCAAATCTATCTTCAAATCTGCCATCGAATCCTCCATCTTAGCTTCCATGCCCTTTATCTTAGATTCCACGCCATTTATCTTAGATTCCACACCACTTATCTTAGCTTCTGTTAGCTTTTGTGAGCGTGACATTTGTTGCACTTGTTCTTGTAATTTTGATATATCATGTAGCATTTCTTCCTCTTCTTCATGAGTCATGCTAGAGCTTTCAGGTTCCTTACTAGGTGTTTGCATTTTCTTTCCTCGGGGCATCAGTTACCGATAATAATGCTTTACTATGCCCTTTGAATTCCGTTAAACCAAGCTTACACAAAAATTAAAAAAAAAAAACTACACACCTTTTTTCACTTTATAGAAGCCTGATATTGAATCTGATGTATCTCTGTAATTTTGGATCATCCAGTTCTGAAATTGCTACTTGTAGTAGCCTTCTGCATCCTCTTTCCAATGCCACAAGTCTGAGCCAAATTGGATTCTCCAAGGAAGAGTTATGTGAAATCTCCCACAGTGACTTGCTTTTAGACTGGTTCAGTAGAGCAAACTTGTACGACGTGCCACGAGTCACTGTTTCAACCTTTGAATCTGAAACACACGCACAAGAAACTACAGTCCGTCCTCTTTCTGTACCTTCTTACGAAATTTCAATCCGATCACCAGAGAGAAAGTTATGACGATTTTCCCCAGGTCACCTGTTTTGAATGTAATTCAGGAGTCTGCAAAAAGACCAACTTCCTCAGATCATATCTCCGCAAATATCGCGCAAAAAGCTCTGAAATTTGGAACAAGGTTCAGTGTGAATTCTTATCAAATGGGTTTTTTTTACGACTTCTGAAACGTCACAGAAAAAAATTTATAGCGAAAATGCCACGATGACCTGTTTGGAGCAGCGAAACCCTAGAATCCAAAGCTCTGATACCAAATGTTATGAAACCAGCTCACAAAAAGATAGAAAAGAGAGATCCACGCCTTAGAATTCAGCCTCTTCGAGGGGGCAACCTCCTTTACATTACATAAATGAACAATTCTTGGATGATACAAATGACAAAACCTCCTTTCTATATATAGGAGTCTAAGGAGTCACAATATAATCCAACCGACCTAACAATAATAATATAAAGCCACAAAAATAACAATAGAGGGATTCTATGGGGCACAGAAATAACAATATGGGGGTAATAGGGGCACAACAATATAAATAAGGGGTGTAACTACAATAGTAATGGGGTAATCACTAGTATTATAGGGACCCAACATATAATCTGAAATGGGCCTCTGCTGCACTTTGCCTGCTTTAATGAACAAATCGCCCTTTTCTAATATTCTGATGTCCTTCTCGGGTAGCTGGAGTAAATTATGGATGAAATTCCATGCCTGATAAATGCTTTTAACTGCTCTTTCCTATACTTTTCTTCCTTGGCCATGCTGCTTGTTAAATGCGGTTGTTGAGAGATTACTAAGTACAGGGTAGTTGATGGCTTCGTCCTTCCTCGGGCAGCAGAGAGTAGTCAGGAGTTAAGGTTTCATGGCGGAAGAATGAGCAGGCTGGGAATAAATCTCAGCTGTTGGATCGTGTGGATCAATGGTGAGGATCTATTATAAGGGGAAAACTTAGTAGAAGCGGGAGAGAGCTGTGAACTGTCAAATCACATAAACGAACAACCTAGATTAGTTTATGGAGTCTATCGGGAGATGGAATATCAGGGTTAACAAGGGCTGTCGGATCTAGATGCGGCAAATCCGACAGTGATTGCTAGTAGAAGGTGCGTGCAGGTTAACCAGCGGGGAGCCGTACAGGAAGGACAGTTTCACAGGCGAGCGGTATCCCCCACACCGCCTATTGGAGCTCGATGGTTTCCGTATATGGAGGAGCGATGAAATAAGAAAGCGCCACATGGCAGCCCAAAACCACCGCCCCGCGGGTTAACGGGCACACAATTCACGGGAAGAAGGCTTGCGACTACCGTCAGATTAATCAACGTACGGTCAGGTGGCAGGGAACTGATCGTGATTTACCATGCGGGGAAAAGACTATAACCGTTAGATTGAGGCATGACAATCAACGGTTATAGTTGAAGCGGAAGGCTTTATGGGCGTGAGTTCATGGTTTAAACGCCCGAGGACTAAATGCAGAATGGGATTATAAGGGGTTTAAATGGGTTCTTAGAATAAGACAGAGATGGCGGGGGTTATAAGATCATGGTTTGCTATATTAACCTTGCACCCAGGACCGAAGATAAAAGGGGTTAAACAGGGTTTATAGGGTTTATAAAGGAAAATGAAACAATGGAGTTAGGGAGAATAAGGAGGATAAAAAAGGAGGAAGGAACGGGGGTAGCGGGAGTTATAAGGGTATAATGCAAATGAAGGAGAAGGAATACAATGAACTGCTGCGAGCTCCTTTAAGCACCAACAACACTACCAAGTTGTCATTGACCCTCAACTGTTCAAAATTGTAGCAGAGCTAACACTGGCTCCTTCTGGGGATGAGATCCTCCCTGTGAGGTCTCAAGAAACTGTAGACCAATGCCTTCATGCAAAATCAGCTTTAAAAACTATGCCTAGTATCCATTGGGCATGGAGTCAAACCAGGTCTACACTAAAAATTAAAAAAGAAACTGCTTACAATCATTAAGTCCAGAGGACCTTAAACAACATAAATATTCAAAAATTGGCCAACTGATGAGCCATCAGAATTGTTTCTCCTGCTCTCAACCCCTTCATCATAAAGCTGCAAAACAGGATTTATTTGATCATCTACCTCAAACCATTTAGGAAATTTGAGCTTAAGAGGTAGATATTGATCAAATGTCATTTCCCCTCTGTGTATTCTCCTCCTTGGATGTTTTTTATGTGAGCTTCTGTACACCCGCTGAATAACCACTGTTGTTGTGTACTTGTCTGTGTCTTTTTTAGTCTGCACAACTAATATGAAAGATGCACCATTGTATTCTTGTGCAGGGGACACAGAGACATTTTCTGCTCCTTCATCTTGGTTTGAAAAATCCTCATCCAAGGGGGGATTCCAATACTGTGCACCATCTTCCTCTGTTATCTGATAAGCTACCCTTTCAATCTGTGTGGAGTCCATCTGAGCAGGTTTCAGAATATCAAGACTGAGATGATCAGTTTCAGCCTTTAGCATTGAAATTTGTTTTGCCTCAGTGTTCAAGGGGCAACTTTGAGGGATTGTCATATGAGAAAACAGAGAAACATAAGATGATGGAGAGAATTCCTCTCCCTTTTTAATCACTGGACTAGGGACAAAAACGGGCAGGTGACTTTGTAGATCTGCACAGTTATTGGAAGATGAGCTAGTTTTGGGCACAGATTCTTGGAGGATGAAAGGACCTGCTGCTCCTGCTGGTCAACTTGTTGTTCAGCAACTACAACAAATTGTTGAGCAGTGCTTTTGGATAATGCTTCTTCATATGTAACTTTGGTTAGGAAAGGAGCACCTTCCAAACCATGGACCTCCTCCTCATTATACTGCACTTCTTCCATAACTATATTTTGACAAAGGGTCTTCACCCTTTGATCTTCGTTTGCATCTCTGTTTCTTTGCAAAATCTGCAACTTCTCCTGTGCTCCTCTATATGGATTTGGAGTTGGAAGAGAAAAGGAACAATGAGCTCCTGCTTCTTCAAAAGGCTACTCAACCTTTAGCTTGGAAACTTCAAAGGCCAAAAACTCAATCATCCTAGCTAATTCATCTATCTCAGGCTCTGAGGATGATGAAGATTCTTCTCCCTGTCTTCTACTTTCAGCATCACCTTCGAGTCTTTCTGCAGTAATAATATTTGCTTCTACTTCAAAGGCTGTAGCTTGCATATTAGCCAGAGAAGCACATCTTCTTTCTCTTAACAGCAGGCAGAACTGAGAATCGAAGGCATTAGCATATGTGAGCATGGCAGAAGTAGGGGTAGGTCTTATTTCAGCTGGCATTCTGCTATACATATGATTGAATTTGATGTTGAAATCAGACAGCAGCTCACCATATTCTCTCTGCAAGTTCCCATATTCATCATGATAAATGAGCAGACCTTTATCATTTCCCCAGTGCTTTAGGAAAACATTATCTAGGGCCTCAATGTCTGTAATAGACCTAGGGGGTAATTCCCTAAACCATTTTCTAGCTTCTCCATCTAGGCTTTGAACAAAAACCCTCATCCAGACATCCTCTTCATTGATATCCAAGTTATCACCAAAGCTGTAAAAGGACTCTAAATGCTCTTCAACTGTTACTCCTTCTGCACTAGTAAACTTTGGCATAAATTCATGATAATCTCCCGTAGGCATGGCATTTAAAGGGACAGGCAAGACCAGAAGTCCATACCTAGCAGCAACTATTCTTTCTATCTTTGTGAGGGCTTGCTGGCCTGCCATGACTAAAGTATACAAAAGGGATACTAGTGGAATGAGTGGAATGAATCAATGAAAAGAATAACAGAAATAGAGGAATATGATGGACAACATGGATGCTTCTTTCAACTTAGGTCAGAAAGGGAAATGAATAACAAGGAGCTAAATGAATCTCTGAAGGTGACATTCACTAACAGAGATACATGGAATTTTTAAGGCTTACCTGATCCTGGTGCTCCTTACTGCAATATTTTCTTCTGATGAACGATCTTCTCCGGATTAGGCACTAGTTCAGCTGATGGTTTCTAAGGATTTCTGCGAGCATGCCTCACCAACTGCACCAAAACTGCAATGTGGAGTCGCCAAATGATGGTCTTCCTCCAATGGAGTCGGCAGATAGATGATTACAACCAAAAACTGTGTTCAAACCTTGTCTATCATCAAAGCCTGAAGCTGTGTCATTTTCCCAAGGAAGCTGAGCTTCAATTCTCCTCTCCCCGGCAATGGCGCCAATTAATGTTATCACCCCAAGAAACTCTCCTAGGTTGTATCTCAGAGATGCTCGAGAACATTACTAACTCAACAAAAATGTTGGAGAAATGGTGGATGAATGAAAGAAATGTTGCATATTCAAGCCAAATAACCACTTCTACTATGCTTAACCCCATAAATGGGTGAACACCCCCAGACTATAAGGCTTTAGACCACCAATTACTCATAGTTTAAGGAAAATGTGATGATGGAGAAGA
This sequence comes from Pinus tabuliformis, assembly GCA_031772625.1. NCBI lineage: Eukaryota > Viridiplantae > Streptophyta > Pinopsida > Pinales > Pinaceae > Pinus > Pinus tabuliformis. Next base: position 509,160,496 of record CM062816.1, on the reverse strand, counting down.
CTGACCACACCAGCAGATGCATAGGACCCTGTGATGGCCAACTGCAACCAATTAAAAGGTTGTAAATCTATTTCCTATGCACAGACAGGATGACAGCTCTCTGGCATTAAAACAATAGAAACCTGCATACAAATTCAATGATACATCTAAATTCTAACAGAGAGGTGGGATGACAGCCCCTCTAATGCTAAACATCAACAACACATGAATAAATGCATAACAAGCACAGCCTAGAACAAAGAAGAAGAAGTGGTAATTGAGAAATTAACATCAAAAGAAGCTTGCATTAGCTGGAAATGAAGACCAGACGCTACAGGTATCATAATAGTTACAGTCTCCAGAAGTTGAAGCTTACAACAAAATAACATTCATCAACCCATTACATTCTGTCTACTGGATATATATAGAGGTTATTTACAAAATTTCTCTGCTAGGCAATGCGTGGAGGTGTCTTAATGGACCACCAACCACATTTACAATCTGAAATGGGCCTTTACTGAACTCTACCTACTTTAATGAACAAATCGGCCTTTTCTGATATTTTGATGTCCTTCTCGGGCACCTGGAGTAAATTATGGATGAAATTCCATGCCTGCTAAATGCTTTTAACTGCTCTTTCCTGTACTTTTCTTCCTCGGCCATGCTGCTTGTTAAATGCGGTTGTTGAGATATTATTGTGCAGGTACAGGGTAGCTAATGGCTTCGTCCTTCCTCGGGCAGCAGAGAGCAGTCGGGAGTTAAGGTTTCATGGCGGAAGAATGAGCAGGCCAGGAATAAATCTCAGCCGTTGGATCGCATGGATCAACAGTGAGGATCTATTGGAAGGGGAAAACTTAGTAGAAGCGGGAGAGAGTTGTGAGCCGTCGGATCACATAAACAGATGACCTAGATTAGTTTATGGAGTCTATCGGGAGATGGACGATCAGGGTTAACGAGGGTCGTCGGATCTGGACATGGCAGATCCGACGGTGATCGCTAGCGGAAGGTGCGCGCAGGTTAACCAACGGGGAGTCGTACAGGAAGGGCAGTTTCATGGGCAGGCGGTATCCCCCGCACCGCCTATCGGAGTTTAGTGGTTTCCATATGTGGAGGAGCGATGCAATAAGAAAGCACTGCGTGGCAACCCAAAACCACCGCCCCCGCGGGCTAATGGGCACGCAAGTCATGGGAAGAAGACTTGCGACTACCGTCAGATTAATCAACAGACGGTCAGGCGGCAGGGAAACTGATCGTGATTTACCATGCGGGGAAAATACTATAACCATTAGATTGAGGCATGACAATTAGGGTTATAGTTGAAGCGGAAGGCTTTATGGGCGCGAGTTCATAGTTTAAACACCCGAGGACTAAACGCAAAATGGGATTATATGGGGTTTAAAGGGGTTCTTGGAATAAGACAGAGATGGCAGGGGTTATAAGATCATGGTTTTCTATATTAACCTTGCACCTGGGACCGAAGATAAAAGGGGTTAAACAGGGTTTATAGGGTTTATAAAGGAAAATGAAATAATGGAGTTAGGGAGAATAAGGAGGATAAAAGGGGAGGAAGGAACGGGGGTAGCGGGAGTTATAAGGGTATAATGCAAATGAAGGAGAAGGAATAAAATGAACTGTTGCGAGCTCCTTTAAGCACCAAAAACACTGCTAAGTTGTCATTGACCCTCAACTATTCAAAATTGTAGGAGAGCTAATAGTCCGCTCAACCTAGAAACTGTGTAGAGGTGACCAGCAGGCCAGCCTCCCAGCATCAGTGCATTTTTTCCCGCCAGCAACTTTCGGCAACCGACTGACAGTTCCCCTTAGGAATTACGTAGTTTTTTCTTCCAAGCTCCAACAACTAACTGCCAGTTCCCTCCAGGAATTTTGCAGTTTTTACTGCTAAGCTCCCTGCAACTGACTACCAATTCCTCTCAGGAATTGTGCAGTTTTTGCTACCAATGACCTAGTAGCTGACTGCCATTTCCTCTTAGAAATTACGTAGTTTTTTATGCCAATGACGCAGCAACGGACTGCTAATTCACCTCAGGAATTGCATATTTTTTTCTGCCAAGCTCCCGATGCCCGCTCGTTCTAGAAATTGTGCATATTTTTCCTACCTAGCATTTCCATAGCCCAGACTATTCCTCCCAAAAACTACACAATTTTGTCCTCCAGCTGAGCCAGATCCTTCAGATAGTCACTGTTGATCTGGATTGCTCATCTTCATCACCGAGTGACTCCTGCGCAGTTTTCATTAGCAGTACTTGGATCCTTCATCCCACCTCACAACCTTGTCACCTCTCCCATTCACCTACATTTGAAATGATCATGCATCATGGTAAGCTAGGATGTTTTTGGATTTGATGTCGTTTCGTCATGAGTGACTGCAGATATACGTACATAAACAAACACGACACATCGATGGATGGGATGAGTGAAGGGAGCACATGTAGAAGGATAGGTTCACCAACAGACAAACAAACAATGCACGCAAAGAGATATGCTCAGGAACGGATGATCATGCAAAGATGTGTTTGCGGACGGGCGAATGAGCAAACATGTAAGACGTGTTCACAGACGGACGGATGGATGAACATGCACCTTTCACGAATGAAAAAACCTATTGAGCTTACCAACATACAAGCCAGGAGAAATGTGTGAATACGACATCAAGTGAACCATCGGCCATCAAAGACTCTGCGCACTTTGCCATGCAGAGGTGAAGTTGTGACACACCATGAGGACATCCATCACCCATCAACAATGCAGCTTGAAATGCACACTAGAAGCAACACAAATGTCCCAGCACAGTCATGTCGAGTCATGTCATGAGTCATGTGATCCACTTCTCTATTGTGAGCCATACAGTCAATCAATGTAATGTAACGTGGAAGTCCAAGAGACCCACTTGTTGTATAAAGAGTCATGTAAAGTTGAAAAGTCGTGGAAGTCCAAGAGACCCACTTGTTGTATAAAGAGTCATGTAAAGTTGAAAAGTCGTGGAAGTCAAACAGTCATGAGGGTAGTCAAACAACCACAAGGGTCAGTTTCAACCTTAGCTATAAATACTCTCTCATTTGTACATGTAAAGGAATTTTTACCTCAACTCCTCCCACATAGCCTTGAGAGTCTGTAATCTTTTCTTTGAGGAGTAAGTAGTGGCTCCAACGCTCCGTACGTGGGGTTAGTGATGTATGGTGTAACGATGTGTCTTGGAACTTTCGCTTAATTCAAAAGCATTCTAATAGGCCAACATATTTTCACGCATATATTATAACTGTTGTAAGACTAATCTTTAACACTTGTAATGCATGTTTCTTTAACCTGCGTTTAACACTTGAACTAATTCACTTGTTGTTATACACATATGTTAATGAAAATGTGTTGTATATGTTGTTAACATTGTCTCACCCATGTAGACTACTCTCCCGGACATCAGACATACCTCTCACATAAAACTTGTTATAACAACAGTTGTACTCACACGGACTAATCCACTGAGTGTTATACATCTTATCTTCCTTTGCGCGTTGTGACTGCCACATCTGTGTGGACTGTTTTTTCGAAATTTTTGAATTTCCTGTTGTGTTGTGTGTTCCTAGTAGATTTGGGACTTCTCCCAACCAACTTGGGACTCACTCCCACCCTCTCCCTCTATGATGAAAGAACAATTGACACAAGTGACACTTACAATCACTAGGCACGCGAACCTCACTTCTCAAAAGACAAAGCAGACCACTCTCATGTGTTGACAAGCAAGAGTTGAGGCAAATCTTTAAGATAATGGAAACCAGGCCATCATACTGGATGGGACTCCCACACCAAACAGTGTGAGGTCTAGTTGGGACTTCATACCGGGGGTGATCCCCTGAATGTTCGTGGGTCCATCACCATCAACAGTTCCTTCATCGAAGACAATTTTAAGATGATATAAGGGTGGGCTAGGAATTTATTCGCTCAACCAAAACATAAATATTGAATTTAATGATCAGGAAGTTGGATTTATAAAAGGAACATGATAGATATAACTAGTTGTACTTGAGTGTCAATTTGATTCATATATGGTTCTATGTTCAAATGATAAAATAGATAACGGATTGTATTTCTTCCATTTCATCTGCAATACTCATTAACAAGTCAACTTCAAGCTTATTTTTCCCTTCTATAGGACAAAGGCAGGTTTGTCCTTGAGTGCCTTTACTCTTGGACATAATTTGCCTAAACCAATCATCAAAGAATGATTTTTTACTTTTAAAAAAATAAAGCAAGAAATTCTCATTGCACCAATATATGCTCTACAACACAGTATGGGTGAGATGATGTCACCAATGTGCATAACATAATGTTATTTAAAAAAAAAAAAAACTTACATTAAAAAATAAAAATAAAAATATAATCAAATTTAGTGGAAAACAATACAATTCAGATTTAGAGTAACTTTAGATTTAGATTAATTATTAATTGACCAACTCACCACACTTTGAATTCACATTAATGTAATCACCTTGTCTCTATCAATCCAACAATATAATTGAGACAATTAGTCATGATATGTAATATTTCCACAAAATCCCTATAACAAATAATGTGCCTTTTCTCTAAGACATGCCTTTTCTCTAATATATGTCTAGCATATCCTTACTATTACCTGAGATGGATAGAAATCACATAAATGCATGGGAACACGTCAACTATTTTAAGTGGTCATTGGGGTATGAAATTAGATTTGGTCTCTATCACATGGATAAGGGGTATCCCAAGCTATCAACTTAGTGGTTTGTAGAATTTGAATAGTGCAACCACTAAATAAGTATTAGAAGAAACATCAATTCAACACACAATAGTGAAGGGGTTGCATACCTAAATTTGGTTTTAAGAAAATTGATTATTCACACAAGATCTACTTATTTGGTCATAGTCAGTTTCCTCTTCTCCATATTGATATGTAATGAATTGATTCATATGATCATTTGATTGAAAACATGCAAGAAAAAAAAATTAAATCTCCTTTCAAGAAACAAGGACTTAACCATAATAGTCACTTACCTTTTATTTTTGCAATCTAATGCAAGACTACCTTCTTTCTTTTATCACATTATATATCTAGTGACATCACAATTTTCTAGCTATCAATGCACATCAACTTTCTTACTTCTATCATAATAAAAATCAAACAACATCACAATTTTTTGTATATAAATTAACATACCAACCCATGAAGGTAATGAAAATAAGGAGTCAAACCCTAAACCTTGAATGCATCAAGAATTACATTTTTCATCTAAGCAGATACTAGGTCATTCAGAGACTCATATGCCTCTACTGAAATATATAGAGTTACATGAATTTAAGGGATTTCGAACAAAACAAAAAAAAAAAACAAAAAATAATTTTGTAAGACACTTAAATAACATATTTAAGTATGGGAACAATAATGCACTAGGATCAAGAAACCTTCATTACAGTTAGTTGTTTTACTCTGATCTTGCTTCATTATAGCTAGAGGTTTTTATTGGTGTTTGATATTTAGAATTTCATCTCATACCCACCAGTTAATTTTATATTTTTTCACTTATATTCTTTTAAAAATTTACAACATATTTTATGAGAAGGTTTTCACTCAAAAATAATAAAAATTTAAATAATATGATCATATATATTCAAGGTAATAACATAACTAACTATAACATTCAAGAAGAGAAAAGTGGAATAGATATAAATCATCCTAGATCCATCTTAACCCTAGATCCATCAACTATCAAGAGGGCTCAAATATCTTGAGGTACAAACCTATTTTAGAGTGAAAATATTTAGAAAAGGCTAAAAGATGCACTCTAAAATAGGATTGTACCTTGAGATATTTGATCCCTCTTGGTGCTTGATAAATCCCAAGTTAAGATAGATCTAGAATGGTCATAGTTGTAAAGCTTCATTTGAACTAAAATTAGTTCTTAAGATTCTTTTGAAACTACTAATTCAAATTCATTTAAAACAACTTCTTATTTTCTTGCAATTGTGATTAATAATTGGCTTAATGAAATAAAAAACAACATTCAAGAACTATAAACAAGCACTAAAATAAAAGACATTTCTCAACCAGTTGATAATGGGGTTTACCCACATGGGCTACGTCTTTGGGTTCACTTCAATCCATGAATCGACTTTATTGATTCTCCTTTAAAAGAGAGCTTTTCCTTTTACAGAAAGGGATAATTATTTACAAGAAATCTTACAACTTGTTTTCTCTCCTTTACAAAGGCAAATTGAATCCACAAGAAAGTCTAAAATTTGATTCCTCTCTTTTTCAAAGGGAAATTAAATTAACAAGAAAGTCTGCAACCTTATTTCTCTCCTTTGGAAAGGAAAAGTGAATCCATAGGGAAGACTACAACATACGTCCTCTCCTTTATAAAGGGCAAGTGAATCCATAAGCAATCCTACAACTTGATTCTTCTCCTATTTGAAGAGATTAATGAATCCAAGCCTATTCTTCCCTTTGAAAAAAGGGATTAAATAATTCTTCAGTTGAGAACTACCTCATCATATCAAGGAGAGAATAACTCTCAAGATCCCACAAATTAGGATATAGCACCATTCAATGGATTGGTTTGAGGAAACTGTCAACCAGGCCCATGAAAATCCCAACTCTCCATGAAATTCTCATCTTCCATTCGAGACTAGGGAACTAAAATGTTATGTAGATTTTGCACCAATGCCACATAGTTCTTACATTTGTATTAGTTTCCTATTACGAATAAAAATGGAAAATATAATATAAATGAGCATGTAAGCTCAAAATAAGTATTAATCATCTCATTTTATCATTTCAACATTTTTCCCAAAATATGAACAAGCCATAACATTCATATATGAAGTTCTCCTAAATTTGTACAATATACATTGAAAAGTACTTTGTGACTCTTTATTGTGTGGATAGTCATGGAAAAAATTAGATATAGCTTGAATTTATTGATGTGAAGCTCCTCCTCGACCATACCTCTCCACAAAAAGACATTTTGTTCCACCAAAAGTCTTGATCGACGATCATAATGGGTGGCTCTATTTTCCATCTCTTGGAGGTTAATTTCTGTACTCCTTTGTTGCTTGATATTCTCAACAAAGGAAAAAAAATATGTTGGATATTAAGTGATGTTATGATAGGTCATCACTTATATATTTTTCCCTTCTTCGGGTCTTAGAAACAACATGCATGGCATACCGATACTGCAAGAATTACAACATTGCAAAAATTATCCAAATGACATGAATGATATAAGTTTGGATTTTCTTTCTCATCTTAGATGGTTGCCATTTGTGCAAGTCTAATGAGAGGAAAATGTTTTACTTCCTCCTTTATGATATTTGTCTCTTTTCAAAGATGCTTTGCATTCTTCCTTGATGCTTTTCCCATGATTGAATAATTGTACATGTCTTGATTATTACTTGCATTCACTATATCCATGATCAGGTGATGTGCCATATCCTTACATCAACTATTTCTATAATGGCTTAGGGTCTTTTCTTAAATCTTCTCTTGCTTAAATTGTCTTGGATAATTCTCCAACTTATCCATTTCCACTAATTTATACTAAAATTTCATAATGTGATATTTCCTCAACCTATATGGGATTATTCATTTAGTGGCCATTGATGCCAAGTCTTTTTCCATTAAATCACATCTCAGTTAGTAACTTAATTAGAGCGAATACCTCAACTATGATTCTCAAATTAAAGAAAAGAAGCATCTACATCTTGATGAGAAGAAAACAGTGAACTACTTAGGATATATACCTCAGTCACGACCTAAGCATTTATGGTAGAGGATGGTATTCTTTTCATTGTAGACCCTTCATTCTTCTCCACGTATTCACCATTACGGATTTTTTCCAAAATCTCTTCCTTGGTTTGCAACTCAAGTTGCAACTCTTGAATGATTCCCACGAGAAATTCTCCATGGAGAAGCGATATATCTTGGAGCTATTTCTTCTCATCCTTAGATAATTTCAATCTTCTCTTTCATATTTTTCCTCTTGAATTTACCAATTTATGCATTTAAGCTCTTGAGGCATTCCTATCTTCAAAGACTTTCTATAATTATTATTTTTGCAACCAAGAAACCTATTGTAAGACCCTAGAGCCTGATACATATCTACACATTCCATGGCACACCTTGTCAAGACATGAACCATTCCAAGTGCACAGGGAACTCAATACCCACGTTAGATGTTTTTGGTTTAGCATGCCATGTCACAATATGACCATCGCAGATGGATGGATGTGGTCATAAGGCATGGGCATGTATTTTGGCTTGATGACAGTGTAGAAGGGTCCAACATGGCAGAATAGTTTGGTTAGTCAATGAGTGAGTGGAGCACGCTATAAGTTAGTTTGATGTATTTGAATAGGGGAACATGCATCAGTTGATTGCCATCACCATATTTAGGGTTTCAATTATGTGTGTATGTGGATAGTAAAGGTCAACCCAAGCACAAAGGGGAGAGAGAGAGAGAGAGTGCACCAGATGTCAAGAAGTAGGTCATGGGTTGGTTAGGGAGTTGCACAGGATGCAAAAATGGGGTATTATATAATAATTTGTTGTACTCTACCTGAGTTGGGTAGGAATTGGATAAAGGGACTTGGGGCACATTTTTATTACAGATGGATTAGGGTTATGTTGTATTTTTATAATGGTTTGTTTTCCTATGTTTCGTAACAATATGTTAATATAGGGCTTTATAACATTGCCTATGATATTATAAATCAGGAGTTAGGATGAGTTGGGCCACCCATATACATATCATTGTATTCTTGTGGATGGTGCATTTTTGGTATTGTATTTTGGTTAAGAATAATAATTAAACTAAAGACTTAACTTCATTATGAGGAAGTGCAATGTAGTCCTATTTGATTATGATCAATGAGGGAATATATCATTTGAAAAAATGTTAGTATTGTATGCCTACAAATGTCAACGTGATTGGGTCAAGACGAGTCCTCTAGCATCATGACATTTGGTATTAAAGCAATATGACCAAAAATTGAAGAGGAGTTGTGGATACCATTGGACCATCCTTCAAAATGAATATGGGTGTTGCATGTAGCTGAAATGAAGGGAAGCACACAAGTTTGAATGGAAAGTGCAATAATAAAGGTATCTTGGGTTACGTTTTTTGTTTTTGTTCATTTAATGTATCAAACATGGCTTAGAAAAACTAGTCAAGTATGAGAATAGGTGTCTTGGGTGGAAAACAAAGTGCACATATATATAGGTAATATTTTTTGGACATTGTTATCAAAGGAAGGATGATTGAAGCACTTGTGGACACAAGAACATTACATAATTTTATAAGGACATAAATAGAAAAGGAGCTTGGGTTGAAAGTAATCACAAATAAATTTTTAGTGAAGACAATAAACTCCAAGTTGAAGGCAACAAATGGTGTTGCCTCATTAGTTCAAATACAAGTGATCAAGTGGCATGGATGTGCAAGTTTTACTATGTTGTTGATGGATGACCTTGAGGTTTCATTGGGGCAATATTTTCTCAGGAGGAACAAAGTTGTTTCAATACCGTGGTTGGATCAAATAATTATAATTGGTGAGCATAAGATGTGGGTTGTGCCCACAAATTCATGGAATCCAAGGAGAAAGGTGCAACTTGTTTCTGCATTGAGCATGAAGAGGACAACAGGATGCCCAAAATCATATCTTAATGCAACAACGATTGAAAAGGTTGCAGATGAAGTGGAGATGCCTATTCTACCAAACCTTTATGACCTAATGGGTGAATTTCTGGATCAGATTTTTAGATGAGTTGCTAAAAGTACTCCCACCTAGGTACATTGTTGACCCTCATATAGATCTAGAGGTAGGCCTACAGCCATTAGCGAGAGCTCCATATCAACAATATGGTTCAAATTTAGAGGAGTTGAAGAGTAGTATTTTAGAGTTTATTGATGCATGTGTCATACATCCTTCATAATTCCCATATGGTTCCTGAGTTCTATTCTAGAAGAAGAAGGACACGATGGAGTTGAGGATATGCCTTTATTACAAAGCATTGAACAAGCAGACAGTGAAGAATCAATATCCACTACCACTTACAACATATTTTTTTGAAAAATTGGCTAAGGCCAATGTGTTCATAAAGGTGGATTTGAGATTCGGTTATTAGCAGGTTGGCCACCCAAAAGACTCCCCTCCTTTTCCAAATTAAATGGGACCTTTTTTTCTTCTTTTTTTTGATACCTATCTTTGAACTGAAATTATGATAATGATTTTGAAGTATAGGTTTTGTTCTAGATTGTGTCATGATTCTCTTTTTATTTCATAAGTGGCATGTTAATGATATCTAAGGAAATATAAAAATCATCTCAAATTTTATTGACTATGGTTGCTAGCCATTCTTGCTACATGAGAATGTTTCTTCTTTTTTTGAAGTAATAATGTGTCCTGTGTTCTTTGAACCACTTTGTGAGGCCATAATCCTACTCAACCTAGTAAACATATGAATATTAAGTTTTAATTATGTTGTTATATATTTCCTTACTTTGATTATTGGTTAAAATTGTTTCCAGGTCATCATATCTATGCATTATATAAGTCCAAGGATTATGGATATTTTGTTGCTCATGAACCTTATCATAACATAAGTATATATGTTATTGAAAGTGTTCATACTCCTATGTATGAAATCCCTAGATTCCATGACCATATGATATCCATTAGCATTATTGAACTTATGATTAATGTATCATTGGTTGTTATGGTTTGTTCACATCAAATGTAAATACTATGGTGTTTGGTTATGTGAGTAATTAAACTCTGGTATGGAAATTTCTCAATGTATTGTTTTATGAAATGATATTTGGCAATGGTAGGCAGGTTCAATGGGATTTGTTCGAAATGAATTATTTTTGTTTTGAGGTGACATGGTGCAACATATCCAAGTTGTCAATTGCACTTCTCAACAGTTGTTTAAATTTTTCATTGTTGTCATGACTTGAGTTTTCAAGTCATAATATTGCTTTGTCCATTATCATTACTATTTGGTACACCTAGTACCTCACATTCATTCTTATAATTCACATAATAGGGTTTTTGTCTCCGCATTCTATGCATCCCATTTTCATGTTAGGCTTTGCATGTTGAACTGGAATTTCTTAGGGTTTCAAATCTTTGTTTGACTTGTTTTACCCCATTTTAAAACCAAATCCTAGCTAAAAATTTTTCATATTCTTATTCATTCCTCGAGTGATTCAAACAAAGTTTATTGGGAGTGAAATTATCGAATCATACAGAGATTATCTAACTCTATTTCAATAGGTTGTTTGGTGGTATTTTTCCCAATGCTTCCAGGGTTTTAATGATGGAGTGGTAAAGGCCTTCGCCTCTACCTCTAATGCTAAAAGGGTCAAGGTTAGTTATGTGGATATTTTAATTGATATTAATTTCATAGTAGATGTGACTCATCTCTTCATAGAGGGTGAGAATTGCTCAAAGAATTTTTAAATGTGTGATGTACCATGGAAAAAGTTCCTGGCAAACAAATAATGTGCATACAATGTTAAAGGTATGCCAATTACTTTTCTTAAGCCTAGATGGAAGGTTTTGTTATATTTTCCTCAACATTTCATAATTTGTGAAGGTATATACAGGTTGGTTTTCATGTACCACATTCATTTTCTAATGGAATTATTAGGTCACAAGATTAAACTCCTGTATTTTTTACAAAAGAGTCTCTCCAAGATGGCTACCGCATATCAGTCCAAACACAAAAATCTTGATCGATCTCTTTTCCATCATGGTCTCATTTGCATTTTGGCAAAACATTACTTGGCCAAAACTGGTGATGTTTGGGATTCTTTTATACTTTGCAATGGATATGAAAAAACCCATGCTTTCAAATATCCATATGTTTCCCCTAGGGATTCACCCAATCTTCCTCCAGCTAGTGTTATGCATCCAGCTCACAAAAAGATAAATAAACAACTTAAAAATTATCTTGTTCAAGGGGGAACCTCATTTAAATTACATAAAGGAACAATTATTGGATGATACAAATGAAAATACCTCCTTTGTATATAGGAGTCTAAGGGGTCATAATATAATCAGATCCTACATAACAATAATAATGTAAGGGAACAACAATAAAAATAGAGGGCTTTTATGGGGCACAACAATAACAAAATGGGGGCTACATGGGCACAAAAATATCAATAAGAGTGGATACACTAGTATTATAGGGACCTAACATCTCCCTCTCCTTCAAAAAAGTGTTGTCCTCGATGCTTGAGTAGTTATAAATGCTTTTTTATAAAATTTTCATTCTCTTATGTGGAATCTTCAGCGGGTAAGTTCTTCCACTTAATGATATACTATGAAATTTATTGATTATGTAGCTATCGGGTTCTTATTTCCGTGACTGCTTTAGACTCAAATATGATTTTTCCTTCTTCGTCAAGTTCTAGCAACATTGTTTGAACTGGATATTTGTCACCGATAACCTTCTTTAAGCATGAAACATGGAAAACTGGGTGTACTCGAGAAGATGCAGGAAACTCCAATTTGTATGCCATAGTACCAATATTTTGCAATACCTTGTAAGGACCATAGTACTTGGGTGATAATTTATTATCATTCTTAGCTTGATTGAGAGACATTTGTTTGTATGGTTGTAGCCGTAAAAATACCTAGTCACCTACGTCAAAACTTCTTTCAATGTGATGTTGATCTTCTTGTTGTTTCACTCAATTTTGCACCAGAGTGAGGTTATCCTTTAAGAGTTGGAGAAATTTTTGTTGATGCTCAATGTGATCTTCCACTCCTTGAACCTTAGAATTTTATCTTCAATATGATGTGATGGATGGTGGATGGTATCCATAAAGTGCCATAAATGGGATCATTTTTGCTGCAATATGGAAGGAAGTGTTATACCACCATTCAATGGGAGGTACCCACTTGACCCATTGTGTTTGTTTATCAGATACAAAGCAACGAAGATATCCTTCCAAACATTTGTTCACTATCTCAATTTTCCCATCAAATTGAGGAGGATATATGAGCTAATTGAGTACCAAGACAAGAAAATAATTTCATCCAAAAATTTCCAGTGAAAATGGGAACTCTATCACATACTATAATCTTTGGATTTCCATGAAGCTTTTGAATTGTTTCCATAAATGCAATAGCAACTGTACTGGCTTTAAAAGGATGAGATAATGCATAAAAGTGTGTATACCTGGTAAGTTTATCAACTACCACCACCATGACACTATTTCCTTAAGACTTGGGTAAACCTGTGATAAAATACATTAATACCTCCTCCCAACACTGACTTGGAATGGATGAAGGTTGTTAACAAACCTGAGGTCTTAATTGTCTCAACTTAATTTTGCTGGAAAACCAAACATTATGTCACAAAATTCTGAATATCAGTTTAGGGCCATCCTAAAAAAATTCCTTCTTGACCCTATGGTAAGTTTTTAAAAATCATGAGTGCCCTCCTAAGGGAGAGATATGAAATTCCAAAAGAATATTTTGTTTGAGTTGGGAATTCTTACAAAGATATAATCGATCTTTGTACCATAATGAATCATTTTTCTAGCTAAATCTATCAGATGTATTGGTATCTTGCTGCAACTTTTGAATGAGTGACCACACCTATTCATCATTCTTCCATTCATCCCTTGCTTTGGTTATCCACTTAGGTTGGATAATAGAAATTGCACAAAGCTATGCTTCCACATCCTCATCCTTTCTTGAGAATGCATTTGCAACAACATTTTACTTCCCTTTTTTGTAGATGATTTCAAAGTCATAACCCAACATCTTTTTCACCCATTTTTTTCTATTTTTTTGAAGATAAAATTTATTCCAAAAGGTATTTAAGACTATCATGATTTGTTTTTACCTTGAAGTGTCTTCCCATTAGGTAAGGCTGCCATTGCTTTAGTGCATGTAGTATTGCAAACATTTCCTTCTCATAAATAAGTTTGTGTAAATACTTTCCTTTGATTGGAAAATTTTCAAAAGCAATGGATCTTCCTTCTTGCATTAAAACAACACCAATTCCATTTCTTGAAGCATCACATTCCACATTAAAAGTTTTTGTGAAGTCTCACGTAGCTAAGACCAATGCTTGGAACATTTCCTCTTTAAGATGTTCAAAGGCCTTCGTTGCTTTTGGAGTTCAAGAAAATGCATCTTTCTTTAGTAATGATGTTAGAGGTGTCGCTATTCTCCCATAATTCTTAACAAACTTGTGATAATACCCTTTCAACCCGATAAATCCTCAAATATGCTTTATAGTTGTGGGGATTTTCCATTCCTTAATGGCTTTAATTTTGTTAGGGTCTACCTTAACACCCTCTTGAGATACAATATGACCCAAATATTCCACCTCATGTACTCCAAAGAAACATTTGGAGGTTTTTGCATATAATTGTTTCTCCTCCAATAGTTTGAGCACATTGTCAACATGTTGAACATGATCCTTCCAAGATTTGTTTTAGATTAGTATATCGTCAAAAATACTAACACAAATTTGTAAGGAAGGGTTTGAAAATGGAATTAATGAAACCATGAAACGTGGAAGGTGCATTATTAAGGCCAAAAGGCATGATAAAAATTCATAATGACCCTCATTAGTTATGAATTTTTTTTTCAGAATGTCTTCAGTATTCATTCTAATTTGATTATATCTTGAGCGAAGATCCATCTTGGTGAAGTAAATTGCTCCATGTAATTCATTCAACAATTCATCAATGAGAGGAATGAGAAATTTATCTTTAATAGTGCGCTTTTTGAGCTCCCTATAATATGGACACATACGCCATGATCCATCCTTCTTATGCACCAATACTACTAGAGCAGATAAATAACTTTGACTAGGTTGAATTATACCAACCTCTACAATTTTTGCAACCATACATTCAATTTCACTCTTTTGGCATAAGGATATCTGTAAGGATTGATATTATGGCACTTTGCAGAGAAATTTATAGTCCCTCCATTTGCAACCATCACTTGATAGTATGGTGTTGGATATAGGAAGCAATTCAATTCCTTGGCAATCTTACAATGAATAAAATTATGGGTACTACACGAACCAATCAACATTATTACCTTTTTCTTCTTGATATATCTTTCTATCTTGAGATTTTGAGGAGTCATAGTTCCTACCAATGCATTACAAGATATGGTTAGATTCATTTCTTCTTTCTCTAGGGTTGGTTCCTGGTGTATATCCTCCTCTTTTGATGTTTATTTTTTCTTGTCTTCCTCCTCTTCACAATCTATGTAAAATATTTTTTTCTCAACACACTTATGAACTTTAGTGTATTTTCTATCACAACTATAACAAAGCCCTTTGCATATTTTTTCCTCCAATTGTTGTGGTGTCAACCTTGTAGGTTGTGGAAGACTAACACTTCCATCTTTACAGTTGTGTGTGGTAGACTTCCTTGTTGCCATAATTTAGCTTTCAAATTTACTTGCAACCATGAATAATTTCTCCAATTAATTAGGTTCCTAAAGGCGAATCTTGTGTTATATGTTATCTTTTAAAGTCACTATGAAGACATCAATCCTATGTTCCTTTGGAATATTGGTTACCCTAATATTCAATCTTTGGAAGTCTTCAATGTGCTCCGTAATTGCACCCTTTTGTTTGATATTTATCAATCGACTAAAGAAGGTGTTTCTCTTTATATCTTCATAATGTTCTATCATGTCCTCTACAAAAATTGACCAGGTGACAAGTGGTTTACAAGAACAAAGCCATCTATACCATACAAATTGATTGGGTTCTAAATATAAAGATGCAATACATACTTTTTTTGAGGGTTGCACATCCTGTAGATCAAAATATTGCTCCATTTGTAGTATCCATGTTACCATATCTTTTCCATCAAAATTCCTCATATCTATCTTTGGAATGTGGTGGTTCATAAACCCCACATTGGATTCTCTAAAATTTTAATTCATATTCCTTTTGTCCTTATCATGATTTTCATGGATTACCTTGTCACCACCGGGAAGTCTTTCTTGTAACAACTTTGTCAAAATTTCCTTCAAACCTTCCATGTTGTTGGAATTTCTAAGTCTAACTATTAGAAATCCTTCTTGTACTTTATGATTTATTTCTTCCTAATTGTTCTATTAACTAACAAGTTATTTACCATGTAAATACTGAAAATAAATACGAGTACAATCTCAACACATACAAATCATCAACTGAAGGAAAAACAAGCACACAAATGACATCGTTATTTTTGGACTAATGTCCCTGGAAAAACACAATGCAGGAAAACTGGTGCAGCTATCTGAGGGTTTGATTTATTAAGCAGTTTTAGAATACAATCTGGGTGTCAAATCCGGCTCACCCAACAAAGAAAAATCTTGGAAGTAGTACTTCTCCTTCGAAGATAGATGCTCCAGCTGAAACCCCGGATAAACACTCCGACAACTCCTCAGCTCCAGTTTACCCCATGAAAAACCCTAGCATCAGCCTCTTATGCCCTCTGCGTCAGCTTTCTCGGTAGTTCCGGCAGTTCCCGACAACTCCAGCTATTCCTAGTAATTCCAGCTTCTGCCCTCTGCGTCAGATTTCCTGGCTTTTCTGGCAGGTCCCGGAAGTTCTGATTGTTCTTGGTAGTTCTGGCTTCTTCCCTTTGCATCATCTTTCCTGGCTGTTCCGGCAGTTCCGGCTTCTGCCCTCTACATCAGCTTTCCCGGCTGCTGCACTGATCCTCCCGACACTATCTCTGCCTCTCTGCTTCTATATTCACTGCCCCTCAGCTGCAACTCCATATCACTCTCTCAACTTTCTCAGCAAACCCAACCCCAAAAAGTCAAAATCTTGATCTCTTAGTGTGTTCTCCAAGTGACCCTCAAGCCTCCTCTTATACTTTTCTCTTTGACAAATCAACGACTGAGATCAAGTCCCTAATCAATGGCTAAGATTAGATCTAGCTTGATCCATGACTTTTGGACCATTCTAACACAGTTTTATATTAATTCACATTAATATTTTAATTTCCCTAAGTTTAGACTTATGGACTCCATTAAAAATATTAATTATTTTAATATCTCCCAAACTGTTTAGAAGTGCCCAAACTCTTTTTGGGTATTGGATATGTCATGTGCCTTAGCCTCTCCACCAAATTTTGTGGCTAGATCACATCTGATGCTACCCCAAATCAACACTCCCTCTTAGCGAGAACTATGATCTAGCAATACTCCTTATTGAGTATTACTCTGATCATCTGACATCGGTCCCTGATGCTAGGCTTACTGCTCATCATCTGTACTATTGCATCTCGTACTACCACCCATGGCTCTGCCACTGCAACTGTTGTATCTGTACGACAGCTCTCTCTACATCTGTGTTGCTTCCCATGGCCCTGTCATTTCCACTGTGGCGTCTGCACTGCATCCCCTCTCATCATGCTACAGCGTGTTTCCCATAGCACCGCCACTGCTAACTGTTGCACTGCAACTCAGTTACTGAGAAGTAATTATCTGATATCCCAACGCTGACATCTTTGTTAGACTAGGGACACTCCCAATGTTGAATCTCCCTCTGTCGCTGACAAGTTCTCCCTCTACGATACTGCAACAACTCCCTGCATCTATCACCGTTGCACACCTCTCTATGCCATCCTGCACTGGTGCAACACTCCCATGCCTCTCGTACTGCTGCAGCCTGCCAGCCTCGTGTTGTCCTGGGAATCCTGCACAGTAGCTCCCTATACTACTCCATCCTCATCTGTCTCTACCGACATCCGCTAGTCCTGCTACTCCTCTTCGTAGCTCCCGTAGCAAGGTATAATCCAAGAGGTTGGGTACCTCGAGGATCCTGCCCCTCATCTTCTGTAGTCCTCTTGACTACAGTTTGATGTCTCCCCACTTTTTCTCAAGTGGTGTGTGTGCACTCATGGCACAATCATCGTCTATCTCCACTTCCCTCTCTACCCTTGGTGGTGTTGCCTTGGTCTCGAAAGCCTCTCCCTTGATCTTCTTCCTCGGACACTGGGTCGCATAATGCCCTAGCTCCCCACAGTGGAAGCATTTGACCTTGGAGAGGTCCTTCTTCCTCTACTTTTCTTTCTTACCCTCAGATGCTAGCGCGGCATCCACCTCCTCCTCCTTCTTAATTTTGATCCCCTTGCTACTACTTCTCGTCTTGGTCACCCTCCTGATCTCTTCTTAGCGAAGAACTGCCCAAATTTCCTCCCAATATGGAAGGGTCGCCCTACCCAGTATGCTCTGGACAAACACCTCCCAATATTTTGAGACTGCATTCAGGGTTGTTCTCACCATCAACTTTGGATCTGGTGCGGCCCCTATGGAAGTTAGTTGATCTCGGATCTCCTTTAATCGACCGAGGAAGGTGTCAATCTGTTCTTCCTTCTGCATCTGGTATGACCGCAGTTAATTTTCTAGCAGAATATTCCTCTACACAGAAGTATGTTGATACAACTTGGTCAAAGCCTCCCACATCTCCCATGCCGTATTATTCTAAGCAATATGTGGTACTATATGATCCTTGATCCCGTCAAGAATGATACTCTTGGCCCTCACCATTGCTTCCTCATACCTGTCATTTTCAGCTGGATCAACTGGGACCACTATCATCTTCAAAGCGAAGTCCTTGACATGATTTTTGTCAAGTACGGATAAGATTCTGGCCTTCCAGACTACGAAGTTTGAGGCTTCATCCAATCTATCCTAGTCTCTTACTCCATGTAGTTCCATTCCGCTGCTCTTCTACTTCCCTCCTGGAAGTTCTCAATGTGACTCCCTCTTAGCCTCGATTTCCTTCTTGGAAATCCTTCTGCCGATGTCGAGATGCCCACCAATCTTATCGTCTGTGCAACCGCACCACTGGTTCATATTTCTTGGCTAGAAGTAGCAACTCCCTCCTCATTGGCCTTTCCCTATTAGGTACTATTCTGACAACAATACCACACCATCTCCACTCTGAAACTTATCCACAGCCTCCTAAACCCCAGCAACCTGAAGGTGAGAGCTCCTAGGCTCTGCACAGTCCCCGCAACAACAAACTAGCTCCCTAAACCAACTACATCAGCCCTCCTGGCCTTCGCGTGAGCCTGTCTTTGCCTCCCTCAGCCTCTACGCAACTCTTCTTGGCTCGAACTTAATGACGTAGGTACTACGTCACCCCTTCCTTTCTTTTTTGCTGCTAGGAACAAATTCTCTCACTTGGGACAGGTATTTTCTGCTATTGCTGCTCTGCACGGCTGATGTCCTCAGTTCTTCTATGATCTGCAACCACGCTCTAATACCATGTTGGAATTTCTAAGTCTAATTGTTAGAAATCCTTCTTGTACTTTCTGATTTATTTCTTCCTACTTGTTCTGTTAATTAACAAGTTATTTACCATGTGAATACTGAAAATAAATACAAGTACAGTCTCAACACATACATATCATCAACAGAAAGAAAAACAAGCACACAAATGACACCGTTATTTTTGGACTAATGTCCCCGTAAAAACCCAATGCGGGAAAACCAGTGCAGCTATCTGAGGTTTTGATTTATTAAGTAGTTTTAAAATACAATCTGGGTGCCAAATCCAGTTCACCCAACAAAGAAAAATCTCAGCAGTAGTACCTCTCCTTCGGAGACAAATGCTCTGGCTGAAACCCCGGATAAACACTCTGGCAACTCCTCAACTCCAATATGCCCCATGAAAAATCCCAGCGTCAGCCTCTAGGGACTGCGTCAGCCTCTTCTGCCCTCTGCGTCAGCTTTCCCAGTAGTTCCATCTTCTACCCTCTACGTCAGCTTTCCCAGCAGTTCTGGCTTCTTCCCTCTACATTAGCTTTCTCGGCTGTTCCGGCAATTTTGTCTTTTGCCATCTGCATCAACATTCCCAGTTGTTCCCAACAGTTTCGACTTTTTCCCTTTGCGTTAGCTTTCTCGGTTGTTCCTAGCAGTTCCGACTTCTTCCCTCTACACCATCTTTCCTGGCTACTGCGCTAATCCTCCTGACATTATCTCTACCTCTCTGCTTATGTATTCACTTCACCTCAACTACAACTCCAGATCACTCTCTAAAATTTCTCATCAAACCCAGCCGTAGAAATTCAAAATCTTGATCTCTTGGTGTGTTCTCCAAGTGACCCTTAAGCCTCCTCTTATACTTTTCTCTTTGATAAATCAATGGCTGAGATTAAGTCCCTAATCAATGGCTAAGACTAGATCTGGCTTGATCCATGACTTTTGGACCATTATAAAGCAGTTTTATATTAATTCACATTAATATTTTCAAATCCCTAAGTTTAGACTTAGCGACTCCATTAAAAATATTAATTATTTTAATATCTCCCAAACTGTTTAGAATCTGCTCAAATCCTTTCTGGGTATTCGATATCTCATGTGCCTTAGCCTCTCCACCAAATTTCATGGATAGAGCACATATGATGCTACCCAAAATCAAGACATGTCTACTTTTAAACCATTGATGTCTCATTTTAAACCATCCATGTCTCCTTTTAAACCATCCATGTCACCTTTTAGTTCATCTTTGGTTTCTCTTTGTGAGAGCGAAATTTGTTGCACTTGGTCCCGTAATTTTGATATATCATGCTGCAATTATTCCTCTTCATGCGTCATAGTAGATATTTCTTAGGGATTAATGGGTGTAGAATTATTTTTCTTAGGAGGAATTTTAGAACCAATACTAATATCTATGCTTCAATATGCCCTTGGAATCACTTCAAACTGATTTTTCAAACAAAAGTTATGCAATTTAAAAAAAAAATACACACCTTTTTCTTGCTTTTAGGAGCTCGATCTTGAAATGGTTGTAACTCTATAATTTCGAATCTCCAAGTTTTGAAATTTCTTCCTTTGGCATCTCTCTGAGTATTCTTTCCAACCCTAGAATTTTCATCACAATTGGATTCTTCAAGAAATAGTTATGTTGAATCTCCCACAATGGCCTGATTATGGATTGGTTCAGTAAAGCGACATTGTACGAGATGCCACGTGTCACTGTTTCACCCTTCGACCCTGAAATTGGTATAAAAAAACTACAGTCTATTTACTTTCAGACACATTTTACATAATTCAAGTCTGATTCCTGAAACGAAAGTTATGATGATTTTCCATAGGTCACCTTTTTGAGACAAAATTCTGGAGCCTGCAAAAAACTTAACTTCCTTAGATCATATCTCCAAAAATATAGCGAACCATGCTTTGAAAGTTGTACACAAAGTTCACCAATATTTCAACTCCTTGTGGTAAAAATTTTAGCTTCTGAAGCCTCATATAAAAATAGTTATAGCGAAATTCCAAGATGACTTGTTTGAATAAGCGAAACCCAAGAATCCAAAGATCTGATACCAAATGTTATGCAACTAGATCAAAAGAATATAGATCGACGACATAAAAATTATCCTGTTTGAGGTGGAAACCTCATTTAGATTACATACATGAAAAATTCTTGGATGATACAAATTACAAGACCTCCTTTGTATATATAGGAGTCTAAGGGGTCACAATATAATCAGAACCTACATAACAATAATAATGTAAGGGCACAACAATAACAATAGTGAGCTTCTATGGGGCACAACAATAGCAATATGGGGGTTACATAGGCATAACAATAACAATAAGGGGGGATACACTAGTATTATAGGGACCTAACAACTATTTTTTCTCCATCTGATTCACACATTATTAATGGTGACAGTCTTGATGAGCCATCCCACATTGAACCGTCAGATTTATGTTACGGAAATAAGGCTAAAAAACCTAAAACAATACTCATTCATGTTACAAGAAGTATGGCCAGGAACGATTAGTTTCATCATATCGAATTAAAATTAGAATTGAGGGATAATGATGAACCACACCTCTCTGACCGTAACCCTCATTTAGAACTTTCACAGTAAGAGGAAGTTAGTTAGCCTTATCATAATCCTTAGTCTAGGGGTGAATATTAGAAAAAAAACAGAAAGGAAAATATTCAGGGGTAGGTGTAATAGGGGTAAGAATTTCCTAGTTAAGGAAGTTTTTATTGATCTAGAATCGCCTACTAAGCCTGTGCCAAAGAAAAATAAACCTCAATCTATGGATAATTCAAGTAATTGCATTCATGATGGTGACAACAACTCAGGAAATTCCCTTAGAGAAACATTATATTTGATATATCTATACTTGATATGTATTGGCATCAACAATTTAAGGTTACAGTACCTCGTCTCGAACACCGAATTAACCAGCTGATACAAGAGAACAATCATCTCAAAACGCTTAATCGACTTAAGGAAAATCAAAATAAACAAAATTATACAAAGTCTAAGGTGAAAACATAGTCAATGGACATGCATATAAACATTAATTCACCTAATGTTAAAGTGGTCATCACTCCAAATATGCATGAATTCAATTTTGTTAAATAGAAGTTTTGTTATTAATATAATTTTCAAGATCAAAGAATTGCAAGGTATGTTTTGTTTTGATTTTGCTTATTAATTGTAAAGGTCGCTACAAAATCAAAGATTTTGTAGTAGCCTTGTTTTGATAACAATGTCAGTTATTAATATTATTTTGTTAATTTTTAAATAAGTTATTCCCATTCACTGAATTTGGGTCTTGGTTTGCATGAAATAAACTATTGTGAATACCATGCAGCTGTCCCAAACCTTGTGTGGATGCCCTATTAGTTTTTGTCTATTTCTTTTAAATAGTTAAGATTTGACTAGCAAGTCAAAAACAGTAAATTTTGTTTCTTGTAAAAACTATTTTGATTTTGGAAATTTAGTTGGAATATGGTCGCGCTTATCAACATGTATAAAAACCCTCGATTTTGAGAATGAGAGGGAGGAAGGAAAAATGTTTGATTATATATACAATGATTGTGGAATTTATTGATCTCAAATATTTTGGTGTAAGCATTTTGATTTGATTTGACTCAATCAAGTAATTCTTATATCATTTTCATTTTCCATACTCACTTCTTATTCATGGTCTTCCATTTTTTTTGTAATTTGACATCTAAAAATTTTAAAGAAATAATTATGTTGTTATGTGACTTTGATCCATGAACAAGAAGTGAATCATTACATTTCCCCTTGATTGTGTTAATTCAATTTATATGTGTTTACATTCGATCATACTCGTCCTTCAATGACTTGTGCCTTTAGGATGATATTGATATGAACATTTCTCTGGTCCAGGTTCCTATGAATTATTTCCAAGCATTCAAATGGTTGAGAATGTTATTTTTATACAAATTGAATTATTACATATGTTGTAGCAGTTTCTAATTTATTATTTCATTTCATTATTTGTTTATTGAATTGTTTCATAAATGAATAATTGAAAGATAATTCAATTTACAAAAATTGTTATGGTGATCTTTTCAGTTTGCCTCATCTGGGAATAATATCAAATAGTTAGATATTTGCATTTGGTATTTATTCTTGATGTAAAATATTTAAACAATTTCAATTTGTTTTGTCTTTTGTTTAAAAGATTGAAGGCTTACATTATTGTAGTGTTCCATATTTTATTATATATCATCAAGAATTATCATTATTCTAGATTATAATTTCATTTATAGTTTAGACTTAGCAATTAGCTTGCATCTCAAACAATTAGCATTGCATAGATTGAATTTCACTCATTCTTCACTAGTTACAATGTTTTTTGGTTTTTACTCTTTTGTATCATGTTTTTTAATCATATGTTCTAATTTGATCTTGTATGTTATTGTACTAATTACATTATTGTGTCATACTTAACTTGTATATTGGGTTCATTAATGTAAATAGTAGTTCTATATTAATTGTACGATAATGATAAGAAATACCCCAGTCTTTTCCTTCAAAAGAGGAAGAGGCATTTAGGCCAATAAAGCCTTTAAATCCATCGAGAGTGACTATTCCAAACATATTGGACTATCTAAATAGCCTCAGTCTGGGTCATATTCCCTTTGTTGATAAAGTTAAAAATCCCCTCATCAACATGGGTGCGGATTATAAAGCGATACAAGGAAAATATGACCATGGTGATGAGGTGTGGGAGCTTTGAGTTCTTGGTGATTCCTTTTGGCATGTGTAATACATTGGCCACCTTTTTCATCTTAATGAATGGTGTTCTCCATCCCTTCTTAGACAAGTTCATTATGATGTACTTTGATGTCATCATGGTGTACAACAAGAGTATGGAGGAGCATAAGAATAAATTCACAATAGTCTTTGAGACACTAAGGGA
This sequence comes from Pinus tabuliformis, assembly GCA_031772625.1. Lineage (NCBI taxonomy): Eukaryota > Viridiplantae > Streptophyta > Pinopsida > Pinales > Pinaceae > Pinus > Pinus tabuliformis. Next base: position 509,136,262 of record CM062816.1, on the reverse strand, counting down.
GCATCAATTGTACTTGAAGAAGTCCAAGCATATTTTTTCATAGACAAAGATACCATTTTTGGGCCATATGATTAGATAGGGATGTATTCATATGTACCCCATGAAGGTAAGGGTGATCAAATATTTGGAGGAACCATGTAATGTGCATGATGTGAGGGTCTTGCTAGGGATGGCCAATTGCTACATGAGATTTGTGGAGGGATATATCAAGCTTGTCACATTTCTTACTAGGAACTTTCTAAAAAAGGAGAGATTGCAAAGATGGATAGAAACGAGAAAACTTTCATTTGAGAAACTTAAACACAATATTGTCTCAACTTCAGTATTGAAGCTACTAAACTTTGGGAAAACATTCAAAGTGAAGACAAATGCATCATAATTTTCCATTGGAGGGGTTTTGACACAATATGGACATGCTGGAGCTTTTGAGAGTAGGAAGTTATAGGATCAAGAGAGGAGATACCTAATTCACAATAAGGAGATGATAATAGCCATGCATTATCTATAGGTATGGAGTTGTAACAACCCTTGGTTGATTTTCCATGTAAATAAAATAAGACCAAGGTCATGGGACACGTATTCCAAGATGAATGTTGGGAAAAACATTATAGTGGGCATCACTTGTGATTAATAATGGCTATGGAAATTGGAAAAGGCAATGGCAAAGGAAAAGTGGCAATATTTGGCATTTATTTATGGAAATAAAGGAAAATAGGAAAAAAAGAAGAAGAAGAGACACAGATTTTCATGCAAGGGAAATTAGAGGGAAAATGAAGAAAAATGAAGAAAATGGAGAGATCAATGATAAAAATACATCAAAGAAACAGATTCTAGCTTTTTCCAGATGATCCTTTTGATAGTTTTGAGTTGAGATTTCCCTTATTCACTCTCTCATACACTCTTGCACACTTAGAGTATTATTGGAGCATGCTTGGAGCACTCTAGCATTCACTTGTATTTGGATAAAGAAGGAAAAGGAAAGCAAGGAGTGCAAGGAAATAGTTGGATCATCAGCTATCGTTGGATTTCTTTGCAGCTAAAAAGTTGCATGTGTGATTTCCTTGTTGTTTTGGATTCATGGTATATGCATTTGGTTCCTTGATTATGTGTTGTAATTGGCATGGATATTTTCCTATATTGATAGTGGTTTCAACCTTTCCTTGCCATTTCCTTTGATAGCCATGGTGTTGTGGGTTTTTCACATATTTTTCTTATTGGTGATCAGGTTCCCGATTGTTATGGGTTGGAATAAATTCTCTAGAAGCTTTGGAATAGCTTGGGTTAAGTTACTAGTTCTTGGAGTCATAGGTTGGGACAAACGCTCTGAAGCCCTTGGTGGGTTGAGTTACTAGTCCCTAGAGCCATAGTTGGAACAAATGTTATGAAGCCCTTGGTGGGTTGAGTTACTAGTCCCTGGAGCCATAGTTGGAACAAACGCTCTAGAACCCTAGAAGGCTATGGGTTGAGTTACTAGTTCTTGGAGCCCTGCACAACATGGGTAGAGATCGATTTGGTTGATGTTAGTGATTTCCATACTGTATAGGTGGAATCACTATGGTTGAGGGTTGAGGTGGTTTGGCATCTGGAATCCCTGGTTGGTTTTTTCATGTTTTATTCCATGAGATCCCACATTCATGCTTTGAATATGGTGCGGGGGTGATTGGCTAAAAGAGATATTTGGTTCAGGCAAATCTATGGTTGAGTGGTACGTGGAAGTCCCTGACTTGGTTGGCATTTTCATATGTTAATAAGAGTTATTTTCCTAATTTTATTTATGAGAACTTTTATTGGTTATCATGCTAACATTATGGATATGTTGTAGCAGCTACAACACCCTCCAAAATGTTGCCTATGCTTTGTTTTGGAGCCTCCCTCCTAAATCATAGTAGCTCATGTTGCACTGACCCAGGTACTTTTGCTTTGATGGAGCTTTATCTTTTGCATTATGGCTTGTGTTTTCTTACTTGATTTACTGTCTAACCCACAAGTCAATCTCTTGACTTGGTTTCAACCTAGTTCCAGGCTTGCCTTAGTGAACTGCACAATCCTTGAGGGAAACCAACCTTGCTCTTAATAATTGCGCATTCCAAGCTAATAGTGAGCCTTCAGCTCTAGAATTGCGCAGAGCCATATGTACGCCTCTCTTTAGCTGGGAAACTATGGAGAGCATGAGAGGCAGCCCAGAGCCACTCAGCCCAGAAATTGAGCAGAAGCTTCCTGCTCAGGGCATGAGCCAGTGATTTGCCTAGTCCTTCCCAGAACTGTGCAATCTCTTCAGGCAATGTGTAGCAGCTTTTACCAAAAAATAAGAAATAAAAAAATGAAAAAGTATCCCTAGAAAATAGGGATCTATTTTTATTAGCCCAGATGAGACACTTGAGCTATTTTGGAAATTGTCACCAAGTGCCGCTTATTCCTTTATTTTTTGCACTCGCGTCAAAAACCCTAAATCAACCAAATCTATCTAATGGATGCTTTCATACCTCATTTTCACATTCGATCTTGGAGCTTTGGCATTCCCGAGGAGATCAAGGAACCTCTAATGCAATAGTCGTTGCTTTTCTGAGTAAGTCTTGTTACTCTTTTTCTGCTTTTTCTTTCGCTTTTGTTTGTTCAGCTTGTGAGAGTGTTGTTTCACTTGTTTTGTTGAATGATCACTAGCGTTTCAATTTGTTTTATCTTATATAAGTGTTTTTTTAATTTTTTCATTTCCTTTCCCAAGTGTCGCATGCATCACCCAGTTTCTACATTAACGATCGTCATTGCAGTGACTCTCTCCATGTGCTTTTTTTCCTTTAGTTTGATTTATTCTTGCAATTGTTTCACTCGCATGAATCATCATTCACTTAGATATACACCACAAATCATTCAATCCTTCATATATGTTCAATTTCTCACTTCTCTTGGGCAGATTTAGGCTTCCTTGGCCCGTATCTTATTTTTCCAAGCATGCACTACGCATTTTTGGAGCTCAAGGCCTCGACCTTGGCTTCTGGAATTGTGCAGAGGTTTCCTAGGCCTGGCTCCAACTACGCATTGTGCACTTCCAGGAGCCAGCCCTGAGCCTTGGCCACTTAGATTGTGCAATGCACAATCTCTCCTAGCCTGTGCCCAGATAGAACTGTGAATTACACAGTTGCAGTCAGCAAGGCCTCCCCACTAACTGTTGGGACTACGCAGTGCGCAGTTCCCGCTGGTAGCTAGTCACATCTATGAGCCAAGATTATGCAATCCTTCCCAATAGTTTCCCAGTTTATTGTTTGGTCTATTCTTGAAGTTCTTTTGGTTTCAAGCTAACATTTGCATGACATGAGTGTCATGTCTGTCTCCGGGTACAAAAGTCGTTGAGAAAATCGCTAGAAGTTACAGGTAACATGGCTTCCAAGAGAGTTGCATCAAAGGATACTGTCAAGAGTAGCATTGGGGAAGCAATTGAGCAGGTGTCAGTGAATTTTCCATTTTATGAAGACACTGAGTTGTTCATTGAGAAGTGCATGAAGTTAACATGACAGTAAATCAAGGATATCTTTGCAGGGGACTTCAAGGAAGATCTAGAGCATCGAAAATATTATATCAATGTACATTAATGAGGGTTACATAACATTGCATGCAGGTACCCCACCTTCCCATGTGTGGAAATCGTCCATTGGATTGTCTCACACATACATCCACAGACTATGACATTGAGCATTGCCAATGGGATACACCTTGCCAACTTTAGGGCAGAGCACTATAAACAGATGTATCATTTACCTCAGCTAGTGAACCGCATGGATGCACTTTTATATGCCACCCACATCTTTGTGAACACCAAATATATTGTAAAGTGTTGTTGAAAGAGTCATTGAAGTTAAAAGCAACAACCAATCATGTTTACAAGACAAAGTCACTCAGGAAGGCCTATCAATTCTTAGTCATCTTTGCATATTGATTATATAGTCAAGAGAGCACAGAGACCTTTCTGGAAAATTGGGTGGTTGTGTTGGAATTATTGGTGAATGATGGAAGGCCATTCAATTGGTTAGATCTGTTGGATCTTCAGTTGAAATTCCATGTGACTAACGCCTGGAATCCACCCAAGGATGAGCAAGCAAGATTCTACATATCTGCATATTTAATTGATGTAATATGTGCCCAACATCAATTTCTTGGCATGGGTTGGACATGGACACCAAAAGACACTGTCGTCAACATTTACTGCAAGTTTCTTTCCAACTGTAGCTACCGAGGAGTTATGACTAGGCTAACTGACCATTTCACCATCCTGGTGTATAAGTTGATATTTGAGTAGGATCCACTTTGCATGTCCCAAGAAGCAATGGAGGCAATACTTAACATTGCAAATTCGTATGCCTCACCCGATGGCACCTTCATTAGGATGTTTGACAGAGAGAAGTCTCCACATTTTCTACCAAGGTAAGCCATGGACAAGTTTTTCAGGCAAGAGGTCTAATATCACATCTCCATAGGGTTATCAGCAAGGCTGGATAGGAGGAAGAAGGCACCATAGCCTTCTCTTCCTTTACGAATTGGATTGTATGAGATTAAGAGCTTGAAGGATGTGGATGTTGAAGCTAAGGAGATAGTGAAGTTTGAGTTTGGAAACAAAGACTATAATCTGTATGATACCCACGATCTTTTCAAGAATCATGTGCAAAGGTGGTCCGTGGATCCACGGGACATTTCACTGGGCAAAGGAAGACCCTTGGAAGTACTATTACAACTACTCCAAGCTCAATGAACTAGTCAGTATAGCCACATCATTGAAAGTTGCTCTGTGGGAAACAACACTGCAAAAGAAACAACAACAAAAACAATAAGCAGCAAACCGATGCAGGACAAGGGTAAGAGGAAGATTTCCGAGAACCCAGAGGCTGAGCAAAGATACAGTTTCAAGGAAGATCCTATCATTGATAAAGAAGCTTTCATAGCAGAGGCAAAGAGGCACTAGCACATAAAGAGTGTAGAGTGAAGGAAGAAATAAAAGAAAAGGTTGGAGGAAGTAGAAAGGAAGTTGTAGGAAATAGAGAAGAAGTTGAAGGAATTGAAGGAACTAAGAAGGAGAGAGAGGGAAGAGAAGTAGAAACATGAAGAAGAAGAAAGGAAGGGTGTAATGGTAGAGAAAACAATTCCCATATAGGTTGAGGAGGCAGAACAACGAACAACTAAAGAAGAAGGTGAACAGGGGTAGGATCGAGAGTTTGCTCAGCAGATTGAGCAACTGATTGAAGTGATAGACATGGAGTTGGGGCAGGAGCCATAGGACCAAGACACTGACCTCATGCTGAGAGCACCTGAGGTCACCTCTCAGTCTCCACCTCCTCTAGTGTCAGAACTAGTCCTAAGCAAGCAAGGAGAGGTTGTTCTCCTTAATGATGATCTGGTGATGGATGTGTACAATCTATCATTTGACGAGTTGCAGAGGAAGATTGTACAGGCATGGAGAAATAATTTCCCAGATGATCACATGTCACCTACATTCATGAAGGAAAGGGTGATAGTGTTAGATATCAGAAAGCATCCAGTTGTCATGGCCGCTGCCACTTTGACTTATGCAGGAGCCATGATCTCAAATGTCAAATTCCCATTAGCCGAGAATGAACAGAAGGAAAAGAACTTGCAAGTGGCTAGGAAAAAGGTATAACAATCCATAGGTTTCGCAATGGAAAAGACGAGGAAAGTGATATTTGTTGAAGTATCAACTCTTGAGACCACCATGTGAAATCTCTATGACGGATTTGTCAATGTGCATAAGGCGATTGTCCATTGCGAAACCTATGGAGATGAGGAAAGTGATACTTGTTGAAGTATCAACTCTTGAGACCACCATGTGAAATCTCTATGATGGATTTGTCACCGTGCATAAGGCAATTGTCCATCTGTATCACTTTCAGTAATGTAGAAAAAGGGTTATCCAAACTCTCAAGGACATACATGTTGCCATATTCCATGTACAAGAATGGACAATGTGTATAAGGGAGCCCCACATCACTTTCCAAAGATGATGAAGCCGCCGAAAGATCTAGACAAAGCGAAGATCTAGATGTTGATCCAGACCTATGATAAGATCACCCCATTCATTAGCAGAATATAGGCTTCATATGCACGGTTGTATAAGAGTTTGGATGTCATGGTAAGAACACACAGGATCCCATCAATCAGTTCCCTCACTGAAGCTAAGCACAAGAACCAAGTCCAGCTAGAGATCGACAGGTACATGGAGCAGCTAAGGCAAGAGGCCACTAGCGATGACTTGGAGCTGAGTGCACAAAACATGCAGAAGTACATTGGTGGTCCTATTATGGTCAAAACCATGTTGCACATGCTTCAGGATGAGTTGGACAAAGGTTCCAAGACCATATACCCAAAAGCTATGGAGGCAAGAGTCTGCTATCAGAAAGACACCATCAAGCAATTCAGTGAAATCATCTCACAGTACCAAGATTAGTATTAGTACGTGACCGAGAAGCGTCAAGTGGAGGTTGTCGAGTTGGTATTTCCCCAAACTTCTAATTCATAGTGTTTTGTCTTGTTAGGTTGTCTCTAGTATATTTTTTCTCACATGGCTACATGTGGAAAATGTATATTATTTGTAAATATGTTTCAATTGAAATTCCAAGTGTCATTAGTGAAACATGAATAGTCACTATGTAATGTAATGAGTTATTTATAAAGAAGTTGAAGAATCATGAGGGTAGTCAAAGAGTCACAAAGGGGAATGTCAAGGGTCACCCCACCCTTTGTTATAAATAGAACCTCATAACTCATAGAAGAGGCTTTTGGGAGCCAATATTTTGGCTAGGCTTAGGCTTAGAGAAGGCTTGGGAGTATTGTGACGAGCCTTGGCTTCTCCACAGCATAGAGCAAGTATACTTCTTTGGAGGAGTAGGTGTTATTGACTGTAATGTTCCATTATTGGGGCTAGTGGTTGTCAATGGTGTATGTATGGATGGAACTTTCACTTATAATAATAATAATAATTCAACCAACATTCTTTCATGCATATGTTGTTATTATAGTTGGACTATTCTGGTTTCTTTAGCAATGTATGTTGTTTGACTTACGCATTTGCTTATGAACTACTTCATACGCAATTGTATGAATCTTGTTGAATGCGTGTTATTGGATTAACCCATCACTTTCATTTATGGACTATTCCGCATTTCAGCTTGTGATGTCATTTCGCTCGTGTGTTCCTTTCAAGCTGCATACTATTACAGGCTTCTAAGGGGCACACTTTCTTTTCCCCTCCATGTGTTATAACCCCCATGCATCTCACTTGACTCGCTGCAAGAACACAAAATTTATTTCGGCAAAAGTCATCATACTTATCTATGTGCACTATCGCGGTCAAGGCACTACAATACCACCCATTGCTAGGAAACCCACTTCAAATAGTCTGAGGTCTTGTTGGGGCTTCTTACTAGGAATATACCCTTAATGATGGTGGGTCCAACACCGTCAACATGTTGGTTTTCCATGGTTTATATGTCGGTTATTTGATGGTTATATGATGTAATATATCTATGGCTCTTAGCATGTTTTGATAAGTTATTGATTGGTTGATGAATGCATGGACTAACAAGTGTTATTGCAACTAGCTAGAGAGGGCTTAGAGCCTTCTTAGTGATTCTCAGATGAAGACTATCAGTTTATGATCAAATATGCATTCATGACCTGTAGCTTACATGTTTTCCATATGTTTGACGAAATGTTTGTTATGGATTAGGAATGTCTAGGTTAGGTTCTCACTTCAAGTTTGAATGTTTGGCATTGTCTTCATGTCACTTATGATTCTAAAAAGTTACAGGTAGTTCTAGGAAATGGTCTGGAGGCTAGACTGAAAAAGTGACTCAAATCTCAGAATCGTTGGCATTGAATTGGAGTATTTAGGTCATAAGTGCATGGAATCAAGCTTGTGTGTGCGGTTGGGGCCTCATAACCACACTCTTTCCTTGTTGTACATGTGTTTGGGGTGCTAGGTCAGAGAAAAACATTTCCACCTCAGGGATTGATCACCTGGGGTGGTTGTTCATCTCTTGAGTGATTTGTAGTCCTTATAGGATGTTTGTAAGTGTCGGCCCAACTTCCTTAACTAGAACTTGTAGGTTAGGTCATGTCATAGTAACACTCATCTCATGTTTACCCTGGCTAGCTAATAATGTCAGTAAATGTGGGAGGAGGCGTTACAAGGTGGTATAAGAATAGTTCCTTTCCCTGCAACCTTTCCTCTAATATCGACATTACAAGATGGTATCAGAGTGAGGTTACAGCACTGGACCTCGAGGTAGATTTGATTTTTATCCATGCACGTCAGTTGTCAATGTGTTTTTTGTGCATTCATTGTGATTGTTATGGTTATCATGCATAGTAGGTCAGACATGCATCGTGGTGGTCATTATTGTAGTTTGTCTCATTTTCATGATGTTGGTGTGTTATGATGTTGAGATGTTGATTTTGGTGTCATTATGTATATATTTTTCTAATCTCGATTGATTATGCAGATGAGATAGCCTCCCCTAAAATTCACTAAGGTATGATTTTGTTATGTCTATATTTGTTTTATCTAACATGACATGTTTTCAAGAAATAAAAGATTAGATATGACAAGAAAAATGGTGGATTACAATTCACATGACTCTCCTTATAGACCAAATGAGTAGCAAGGAAATGAGTACTCTCCTAATATAGTAGATACACTAAGAAGTCTGAAGGCAAATATTAGAAGTTACAAGGTAGATAATGACATGATAATTGAGTCACGGGAAAGACTTGCCAGAGCTTAGGAAAAGAAATTAGAAGTTAATGCATTGATCCTTCAAAACTTATCAGATTTGTAGAGAAAATGAAAGATAAGAATCACTCATGGATAGGAGGAAAGGACTAACGGGGCATATCCTAGAAGGTCTCAATCAGAATATAGGTTGGACATGGATGATATAGTCAGAGGTGGTAGATGGTTGGATACACCTGACAAGAGAGGTAGTTCTTATGGGTTTTATTATAGTTCTGGTTCATAGAGACATCATAGTCATTATAGCCATCATCCTTATAGGAGGAATGAGAAGCGGCACTTTCCATATGATTTCGAGAAATCCAAGCCTCCTACATTTGATTGAGAGATGAAGAAACCAGAAGATGCAAAAGGATTCCTACTTGGGATGAAGAATTTCTTTGAGTTGCATGATTATACAAGGAATATGAAAGCCATGATATTTATTTTTAGCCTCAAACGAAAACTAGATATCTGGTGGGAAGACATGAAGGGTGTCAAAGGCATCAAGACAAAGGAATTGAGTTGAAATGAGTATAAAGGCTCTTCAGAATAAATTACTTATCCGAGAGATATTACAATGGAAAGGCTAAGGAGTTCTGTGAGTTGAAGATGGGTTCTATGATAAACAAAGATTATAAGACGAAGTTTCTGTATTTGTTAATGTATGTACGATGTCTTAAAGTATGAGAAGACAAAGGTTCAAAGTTTCAAAGGTTCATTTCCTTTAGCATTTAAGGATCAGATTGAGTATGGTGAGCCTCGTTCGTTGCGGGAAGTCAATGGGAAGTTTAAGCATTGTAATGAGAAGTATAAAAGTAATTTTGAGCCTAAGAGGGATTGGAAAGCTAATGAAAATACTAAAGTAAAGTGGATTAAGAAGTGAGGAAGACCTCATGATGCAGGTGACAAGGAGAACATAGCACATTATAAGAAGTTCAATGCAGTTGAAAGAGGACACATATTTTAGTCTGAGGAGCATAACAAAGGTGATGGCAGGAAGCCTTTGTAGTGTTTGACTTATGGTGGAGAGCATCGCAGGAGATATTTTCCACAACATCAAGGTAGCATATCTAAAATTTAGGGGGAACAGACAGTTGGAGATGTCGGGCAGAGTATTCCTTGGATTTATGTAGTAGTGGATAATGGGCAAGTTGATCGTCAAGAATCCATTATTGAGATGGAAGGTAAGTTTTATGATAAATTTATTTATATTTTGATTGATCCTGGATCGAACTATAGTTATATCAGTTTTGACCTGGTGGATAAGTGTTGCTTGAATAAAGAAGCGCATGCAGAATCTTCATTAATGCAGTTGACTACATGGACCAAGAGAAGAGTTCATCATTGGGAGAGATCTTGTGCATTTGAGCTAAATGGTATGTCTTAGTTTTTTTAATTGTCTCATCACCCTTCATTAAAGTATCAACTAGGGATCGTAAAATTTTCTTGTACTATAGAAATTTGTACTGACAAGATAATGTGATTTTCAAAACTTTGGTAAACTATCGAATTATAAATTGCAACCTATATAGGTTTTTTGGTACTGTGATTCAATACTATTCCTAGTATAGAACATAAGTAATGAAACCTATCAAAGAAAACAAATTAGAAATTAACTAAACTTTTAACTAACTTAAACCTAATCACACAATTTCTAGAATGAATATCCTAAATCTAAAAACAGGGGAAATGACCTTAATGCAAAACTATGTAAAGTACAGATTAGAAGATCACTGAATTTAAATGTTAATCAAGTTCCAAAAAACTAATATATCCACATGAAAGAAATTGAATATATTTTAAACCTTAAAAGAATGCAACTCAAGCTAGAGTTACAAAATAAAGACTTTTACTTAACCTCACTCAGCTTATCTAATGAACTGCTCGATTTAATCTCATTACCAAAACTGTTTAGAAATTTTGATGTAGTACTGATATGTCTAAATTACATAGCTAAACTCAATTTATCAATCCATACATATGTAGACAAATTAACAAATAATCGAATCATTAATCTAACAAATATTGATAGGAAAGAATGCGACTACTCTTTGGTAAATGAAAAGCTAACTACATGCATTAAAATTAAAACAAGTTCACAAGGCTTGACTAAGATCGTTGGTGGGACCTTCCCAGTGATATTAGGAATGCAAGACTACTGCAATAAACTTAGCTACTTTTCAATACATTAATAATCAGGAACCAACCTATCAAGATATTATATTAAAAATTCTTCAAGAAAGTATATACATCACAGTTCAACTATCCAAATTTTTGGCAAAGTTCATAAATGCTTTGACAATAATATCATTTCTTTATTCCTCCTCTTCTCTATCTTCCCTTTGAGGAGTTATATATACATAAAATCAAATTAGGAAGGATAAGATCCAATCCCCTAAACCCATAACATGAATTTAAAAGTTTAGAGGAAAAATCTCATAAATATGGCTTTTTATGTAATTTTATATAAATTGGTGTTAAAGAATCAGCTTGATCTCCTCAGCCATGATGTATTTTGGATATTTGTTTCTATGGAGCCTGATTTTATATATTATCAACAAATTATATCTTGAAATTTCCTGATTCAATTCCATGGCCTCGGAAATTGCACCTAAAGTTGATTGTTTAGATAAATTTGCAAATTTAGGTTTTTTAGAAATTTTGTACAAATCTGCTTCAAAGAAATAGTTGGAGCTTTGAAACTGTATTGAATTTTGGTAAACAGTTTGAGATCTAAGTAAATTTATATATTATACAAAAATAATATGCTAGATTCTTGAGATTCACCAGCATATGCACGGAAATTGAGGAAAAACATGGCAGTTTTAAAATTGTTACCTATCTTTGGTTATAGATTAAATCATGTGCTAGGATCCCACATGTGTGATATGGGTATATTTCAAGGCATGTACCAACATATTAAGCCCATGTAGCACCTAATTTTTTATTCTTTGAGAAAGAAAAACATATTTTATAATTTTGCCTTTTTTTCTCCATTCGTGCAAGTGCATAATTGAGTGCAGGTGCGGAACTTGGAAACGAATTGTCAAATTGAAACTGAATGGGTACATAAACAAAAGATTTCGTACCTAAACATTCTTATTTTCCACATAATCACATTAGTAAACTAGAATTGGTAAAACCATGTTAAAAACACATTTAACGATTAAAAAGATAAGAAATCCATTATAGTTAACCATAAGGTAGAAGGGGTGCATTTAGCAGAAGTTGGTGGTATAATTGCTATGGAAATTGTCATCAATGTGGTAATATGACTTATGAATGATATGACATATTCAAAGACAAACATTCCCCCTTGCCTAATATTTTGCATGCCCTCATGCAAATAAAATCTTTGCTTGTTACATACTGTTATGACATTGTTTCTTAGTGCAGGTGTGAGTTCTTTAGAGAAACATTGTTGAAGGTTAAAGGTGAGATATCATACCATCAGAGACTTGATTTATTTTTCAACAAAGTAATACAAATTAAGGACAAGAAAAATATGAACTAGGAAGGGATGGTGGATGATACAAAGTGATGATGAAGATAATGGTTGGAAACTTTTTAAGACCATTATTCACTTGTGATTATTTCCTTTGATATGAAACAATGACTTCATCCTCCTATTAAGAGCATTCAAAGAATGATTTCGTGAATTTTATGATGTACAAGGAGAATACACTATATATATATATATATATTGCATTGTATTCATGTACCGCAATAGTTTTCTTTTCATTATTATGGTCTTACTAGAATATGCATTGATGGATTTAGCAATGGGGGGTTTAATGGTGGTTTAAGAAAGGTAAATATTTATGGAATAGGAAGTGGTTAATCATCACTGGCTTCCTTAAATTTTAATGAGTTAAAGAGTCGTAAACATGTTTTACCTCAACTATACCTTTTGAATTTTGATTTGTACCACATATTGCAATGGAAGTTGTATGAAGTTGAAGAAGATACAGAGTAAGGCTGAGAGTTTGGAATGATCTGCAAGAGCTAGAGTTTATGAGTGTTGATATGAACTACCAAAGGAAACTGAAGATAATGAACTAAATATGCTAAAAAAAGTCCCAACAACCACTCTCCAACGCCTAAGTTTTTGCATTTCCTCATGCAAACAAGATCAGGTACAGAAGAAGTTAGGAGGGCTACTGAGATAGCTCTAGTACAAAAAGGGACCTAAAAAACAAAAAAATCGAACTAGTGAGATGAATAATGAACAAAAATAAGTCATCCTTTATTTATTAAAATGATGAAAAGCTAACACCAAGCATAAAATAAATTCCAAGTCACTTATTGCATATAATTTCATCAATCCTTAACAGTTTTATGCTTAAGGAAAAAATCCTTTTATAAATTTAAGGGGCTCTCCCAACAAATGATGAACCAATGAAAAATTAGTTATTACTAATGAAATCCAAAAGTATTATAGTTATTCAAGTATTACATATAAGCTTTGAAGTTTATTTTTATTAATTCTTTGTGATCATAGGTCCCACTTCTAAGATAATTAAATATTATATCTAGTATGAAAAAACAATGATAGAGGACTCAAGGTTACCTTAAGGCTATTCTTTAGTAGAAAATTTATGGAGTTTGTTTTTCCCTTAACTTCAATCCACACACGCATCCTTTTGATTGTAAAACTATAGAGTAACCATCATACGGGTAGGAAAAAGAACTGATTTTATTAACACTTCTTTAGGAAGAATGCCCCATTACTTGTGAGTGTCCATAGCCCAGATGGGTTTGAATAGTGGTATCATAGGTCAATACTTGTTGCCAACAGACATCGAAACATGGTATAGTCCCATGTTTCCTACCATTTTGGGTTTAGATTTTGGACATTGCTTTTGCAATTGGTAGATGGGGGAGCGGCTTCAAAAATCCCCTTAAAGGCATAGGATTATACCTTTCAGAGCGACTTTGATTACCCACATAATGTATTAGATGCATAAGATAATTTATAGGTACTCAAAGGTCATAGCATGAATGATCTATTTTAATGTGAGATGGATGATGTAACAGCCCTGGTGAAAATTCCATGTAATAAAAGTAAATAAAGGAAAAATAATAACCATAGATGATGGGATGCTTATTCCAAGTTGAATGTTGGGCAGAATCATAGTGATGGGGATCACTTGTGATTTTTTATGGCTAAGGAAATTGGAAAAGGCAATGGCTAAGGTTTTGGAAAGGAAAAATGGCATTTTTGGCACAATTATTTATGAAAATAATGGAAATTAAGAGAAAAGGGAGGTGAAAGGTCACAAGTTGCATGTGAGGAGAAAATTGAGGGAAAATAATGGAAAATGAAGAAAATACAGGCCTCATTCATAAAAAGGCTATAGAGGATCAGTTGGTAACCTTTTTTAAGTTCATTTTTGGAGCTCTCTCATTATTCTCTCTCTCTCTCATACTCTTGGAGACTTAGAGTTTTCTTGGATCACTCTTGGTGGGTGTGGCATACTTGGAATTTTGAAGCAAGAAGGTAAAGGAAGAACATGAAAGTTCAAGAAGGCATCGGGATCAACAAATACATTGGATTTTCTTGTAGGTACTGAGTTGCATGTATGTTTCCTTCACTAGTTTTGGCATACGTGGCACATGCATGTGGTTTCTTGGTTGTGAACTGTCATTGTCATGGAGGATTGCCTTGATTGACAGTGGATTGCCTAGCATTTTGATTTCTTGGATAGCCATGGTGACTGTAGTTTTACTTTCATTGTTTGTTTTTGGTTGGTTCTCATGTTTCCTTAGCTTGGGTTGAGTTATTAGCTTCTGGAAGCCCTAGTTAGACAAACACTCTGGAATCCCTGTAACAACTTGGGTTGAGTTACTAGTCCTGGAAGCCTTGGTTGGAAAAAGATCTAGAATACTTTGGTAGGTTGAGTTACTAGTCCTGGAAGCCTTGGTTGGACAAATGCTCTAGAAGCCCGGTGGCAGATGTGGGTTGAGTTACTAGTCCAGGAAGCCTTGGTTGGAACAAATGCTCTAAAAGCCTTGGAAGGCTTATATGGAGACCAATTTGATGATGGTTTTGTGATGTCCGACTATGAGGTGGAATCATTGTTTGATGGTTTGAGGTGGATGGCCTATGGAAGCCCTAGATGAGTTTTGATTGATGTGTTCTATGAGATCCCACATTCGTGCGCATGGGGGTGAATGGATGAAGAGAGGTTTGGCTAAGCCATTCTACTGTCGGGTGGAATGTAGAATCCCATCCCGGGTTTGGATTTTGCATCATTAATGAAAGGTTATTTATCCTTGTATTTCTATGATCATTTTTATGGATTGTATGTGATCTATAGGGTTGTACTTTCATGAGTAATTATGCTACTATTATGATGGTTATGTATGTGTTTTATGACAGTAGCCATGTGTGGCTCTCATCATGTTTTTACTTGTAATTGAATAATCAATGTATCTATGACCTAATGGATGGAATGGTAGTTGATGTGTTGAGGCATCAAAGGTTCTTAGTGATTCTCAGCTAAGTATGATACCCCTATGCTCAGAACTGTTAGTTACACCTATACATTACACATTTGCAATATGTTTAACAGAATGCCTGTCATGGATAGTAGGGTTCCAGTCGAGGTATTGAAAAAGTATTTTCTTTAGTACTGTCATTTCCATGTTATTTTATTGATTTGAAGAGATAATTCAATTCTAGGTAGTGACCTAGGCTCTAGGCCTAAAAAACTGGCTCTAATCCCATAGTCACTAGCATAGCACTAACAGTTTTTGTCTTTGGTCACTGGCAAGCAAGCCTGTGAGAGCGACTTTGGGTTGTTGGTTACATTCATGCCTATAGCATGGGAGAAACTAAGCCTTAAATTGTCCAAAAGCTCGGTGGGACCCCAAGGCAAGTTGTCTAAAGTATTGGATTGGTCCCTGAGTGTCCTGTAGTTGATCATTAATGTTTATATGGTGTGTTTCCATCGGTTCCACTTCCTTAACGCGAATTAGGAGTTCGAATCATATCATGGTGGCCTCTCATCGCATGTTTACCCCAGCTGGTTGGTTGCTTGGGTAGATGTGGGAGGACAGTGTTACAAATGAGACTAACCAAAGAATAACCAAAAGGCACCTAAAGTCCTACCAATCATAGTTTTCATAAATTCTTTTTTCTTTTAAAGTAGTATTCCTCCATGAGCATAGACTTCAAACTTCTTCCACAAGTCTTAATAAAGATGCTCAGATATCGTGCTTTGGTGTTCTGGTTAAAGTATTCAAGTTTTTTTCATTCGTATCATTGTATGCACCTCTTAAATTTGTTTTAATCTCCTTAGTATGTTTTGGTAACTATATTTAGAGCAAATGTTGCGTATTGATAATTAGAAATCTATATGAATAAGAAAAATGAAATTCCAGAACAGAAAAGGTATATCAACTATGAATACTTTGGAATTATCATTCAATTCAACTTCTATAAAAAATATCGCTTAATCAATCATATTTATAAAACAACGACCTTAAAATTAATAACTAATGATAAAGCATGAATGCATCATTTTTAACAACTTAAGGAAAAAGAAAAGATATCATCAAATACTCCCCTAAGTGTTCTATTCCATTGACGAAGATGTCTTTTATTCTTTTGAAAATGTTCTTCTAGTATTTAAGCATCCCAAACTAACAAGATCCTTGAATCCAACTTTGTCTTACAGAATAGCTTTGGTCTAGAAATTCTATTGTGGATGCCTAGAATTCCGGAAATTGGCTCTGAAATTCTAGGTACTGATACTAAATTGCATACTGAAATTATGGGTACTTGTACCGAATTGAGTACCAAAAATTCTGGAAATTGAAATTTTAGGTATTGGTTAGCTAAAATATGGTAGCAGACAGTTTGTATGTAGCATCAGATGATGTTGCAATGCAATAATATTGACTTTTGACATCCAAACTAAACATAAAATTCTAAACATGATGTTCATAGCTTACTTTATTGAAAAGAAAAAAAATAGAAACAAGTCTAACTATCGTAAAAAAATAATAAGTGGGAAATAATTGTAGTAGTTGAACCATGTTGTTGTTTGAAATAACACTGAGTGGAAATCTTCATTAAAACAATATGCAAATGAAAGGTACCTCAATAGAAATATGCAATAGGAACATAGATCTCCCATTTTCAACTAATTTCATTTAGTTGTTAACATTCCCACTTATACAGAAAAACATGAGAAAGATGTTGCATGGTATTTTAGAGCTAAACTAATTCTTATATGAAACATTTATTTATTTATTTATTATCCTACTCTACCTAAGAAAAATAAATTACTCTCGTCAAGTATAAGAGTATTTCCAATGTAACCATGTGTGTAATAGGTATAAAAATGCATTTATAATCAAGTTTATAATATAATCTTTAATGTATACATGAGTACAAAGAACCGGTTACTTTGATTATGATGTCAAAAAGTAATGACGAATGAAGGAGCAGTATGGTCTTATAGTTGCTTGAAACCAACTTTCAAAAGAATCAAAATGCTCTTGGTTTACCTCTTTATTTGGCTCACTTAGCATATCCTCCTTTACTGATGCAACCCTAACGCTACACAATAAATATAACTTATCGGGATTTAAATTTCCCTTATTAACAGCCCTTTAAAACTCTATGCCACATATATGCATCAGAAGTGTTTACATGCTTTTGGCTTTAAAAAAATACAAAATGGATCAAAAATGATCCTTTCAATCACCCCACCGAACACCCCTGTATCATTTACTTAACATAATATTGCTATCGTAGACCATCACAAGCCCATATATATCGAGAAATATGAATACGTGGAAACACAATGAAACCACACAAAAACATTGAAAAACCCCGTAAACATTGATTTTACCCTTTTTCTATCGGTGCTTATCATACAACGAAGTCAACGCAACCAGCATTTATGACTGCTAATCTGGAGTGATGAGATCTGACGGCCAGATCAAATCGCTTTATCGACAATCGGAGATCCAAAAGGTCCCATATTTTGGCGTTATTCCTTTGCAAAGGCCCGATGTGATAAAGCTTTAATCGTTATTGGTGCTTTACAATATACCACTTTATAATATACAGCCTCCGCTCCAAAACCCCGATGTGATATGTCGCAATCGGCAATCACAAGAGGTCGGATCTAAGCCTTTGACATACCCCTCTTTGAAATTCCAATGCGATCTAAGTGCCCAAACCCGATGTGACTCAAAGCTCCCGATTATAAAATTTCAAATCCGCTTCCTTGAATGCGCTAAGAGTTAGCATGATTTGCCTTTATAATTGGATTTCGGTGATGCGAAAAATAAATACAAAGGGTGATGTGGTTTTGGGTTCTACGGACCCGATATCATTCAAAACCTCCGTTTAAAAGCTTTGAGGTCTAGATTCTCAGTTTAAACGCAGTTTGAGCCAATACTTAGTGTATTTGGGTTTTTTCACCTACAAACCCAAATTATACCAAATATGCCTTAACCACAGGGATTTCCACGGCAAAAGATGAAACACACAGGACCAACACCAAATTCAGTCGAATACAAAGGGAAAACAAGCATTTGAGGCCTCCACAGGCCGATTATACAATTATGCCACAACACTAGTTATTCACAGTAAACAAATAACAAAGCTCCGCCTTCGGCCTGATCATATAGAAAAACCCCTATCTCAAAGGAATGCAACGATTACACAATTTCACTCTCAAAGAAATTCTCTGTACAAACATAATACAAACTACATTCGAGGCTCTCTCCCTTCTTTGGTCTGGTTCTCTTAATTAATGGCCCCTTTCTTCTACACAGCTCGTAGGCTTACAAATCTCTCAGTCCTCACCCTCTCTGTCTCTCCTCTCGCATCTCTCTTTCAGAAAACAAAGGAAACACATATATACTAAGCTACCCATCTCCTCCACAATTGGAGGAATAAATTACACATTTATAATCCAAATCCTATCCTAAGCTAACAAACTAGACTACTTGGCTTGATCTCCATGCAGGGAGGATCATTTTCCATTTTATCCCTAATTTTGTTCGGAATTAGACAACAAATTAACCACTTACTTAATCGAAATTAATACAATTTAATTAACCAATTCTTCCTCCAACTTTTCATTAGCCACAACATGTGACCACTCCATCACATTGCTGGCTAGGTCTAGATGCTCCTACATCAAACTCGCAAAGTTTGAATTAATCAGGATCTCTTGATCATGCACTTCTGATCTGTGTCCTCCTGGATCCCATAGTTGGTTTGGTAGTCTATCCTTGGTTATTTTTGTTGTTGTTTGTTCTCCTGGTCTCCATACTTTATGCTGCAATGCCCCATTTGTTATACTCCCATTGTCTGCTGCTGTCCTTTTCATATATCTTATTGCTATTTTGCTCACTCTAATTCATAGTTTTCTATTGCCTTTACTTGTACCATTCCTTCCAGCCAATCTTCCTTTCTTCGTTTGTCCTATATTTGTTCTATCGGAATGCTAATGTCTAAGTTTCCACAACTCATCCAGTTCTTTGTCCACTTCTCTTCTCATATGTTGAATACTATTCCCCTGCAACTGATTTTGTTCTTGGATAAGAACATCATAATCCCTATGACAATAAACTTCCATATACATTGTTGAAATGTACAAATTCCTTCTCCATTGATTCTCTGCAATAATCCCAGGTCCTTCTTCTGGTTTCTCATTCATGACTTCATCATTCCTTACTTCAAATTCCAACATACCTATAACTCCACAAATTTCTTGAAATCTCATAATTCTTCCTACTTGTTTAGCTACTTGGAATATTTCTTCTTCCAGTAACTTCATTTCTGCACTCTTAAGGATTATGGCATCATATTCGTCTGCATCTGAAATGTCATCTTCAGCCTTTTCTCCATCAATAAATCCTTGTAGTATAATAGTAATTCTGTTACTATCATCTATTGATCTCATTTCTAGTTCAACACCCCCATACTGTAGATTCAACACCATTTCATTTTTCTGAGACATTCTGATCTCACCCTTCATTAATTCGATCTGTTCTTCAGAATTAACTTCTTGGTTCAGATTGACTTCACATTGCCTTTTTCCTGCATATAAATCTTCATCAGATTCAAGCAATTCATTAAACACAAATACTTTACCTTGCTTCCTCTTCAAAAGACTTGACTTATGCCACAATTCTATCATCTCATTTGGAATTTCTTCCAAGAGTTCTGCACAATCTTCATTGTCTGCATCATCTATCTTTAATCCTTCTTTACTCTGGCTTCCTTCAAGCTCAATGATCTCCAATGACTGTTTAATATCTACATAGTTTACTACAGCTATGTTTAACAGCTGCTCTTCCCTCTGCATCACATGATTATGTGAGTTTCCTTCACTTATGACAACACTAAATAGTTTCCTTACCTCAGTGTATCCTTTGATTTCAATAATTCTTTTCCCATCCTCCTTTTGACTTCTCCTTTGGATGTCATTTGACTGGACATATTCCTGCACTTGGCTGTAACTTCCCTCCTTATTCTGCATATGATTATGAGTAGTCATCTCTCCACTTGTTAATATAATAGTTTCCAATAACTACTTGTCTTTCCTCAAGTTTATATGACCTACAAACACACAACAACTTTCAGTTTTCAAAATACAATACCTTCCATTTTCTTTTGATGCTTCAAGCACCAATCCTCCATCATAGATCTTTTGGATTTCAGCAAATTCTTCTTACTGTGACTCTATTCCTTTGTGTCTCTCTTTCTTTAACAAATTAATATGAATTTGTTCAAGTTCCCTGAACTCATTCATCAGCTTGCCATTCCACCCCTGTTGCAATAGCTTCCACTTGACTCTTTTCTTCATTCTCCTTATGTATCTTCGATCTTCACTTATTTTTCTTTATACTGCCAGACTAACCTCTGGTTTTTTATTCTGCTACCAGTTTCTATACTTCTGCAATCTAATGCCTTCCTCAAATTCACTCTCATGTAGCTGATCATCCCTTTCAAATTCCTAGTTCTTTCCATCTTCATCTTGCTGAATCAATACTTCTGTCTCTTTCATGTCTCTGAGGACATAACTTCCTTGTTGCTCCTGATCTTTCATCTCACCTTCAAATAATCTCTGCTCAATTTCTCTGATTTCAGCATCATATTTATTAATGTTGTCTTCCACACCTTTTTCTCCATTAGGTTGTGCAAGCTTCATTTCTCCTTCAGGTTCCTTGAGAAATCTCTCCAAGAATTCTATTTCCTTGTGAAATCTCTCCAACAATTCATCACAATTTCCATTCTTAGCTTCATTCTTTTCTTGGAAATCCTCCTGAGTTGTCATGTTTTCTACATTATCATATTTCAAGCATCTTTCATCAATTCCATTAAACAAATTCATTGGTTTACCTTCTTGTAGTACCACTATGGCATTGTCATTAGACTTCTAGTCTATATCAACCTCATCTGACTGTTTCACACCAAACAAAATTTCATCTATGAACTCCTTTTGCTATAATAGATCAGCACCTTCTTCCTCTAAAAGGGATTCTCCATCATACTTTACCTAAAGAGCTTCATTCTTGCTCGTGATAGTTTCACCAAACTGTCCATCATCCCCTGCATATCCTGCAAACATACACAAACTATGAGAATTAAAATCACAAGGCTTCATTGCCTCATCTGCTTCCCTTGTCAACATATCTTAGAATTGTTATGAACTATGCCAATAGTCCATGAGATCTTTAGTTTATCTCTCATTATCCTCTTCACCCAACATTTCACCTTATTCTGGTCTACAAATGGAAACTTCCATTTATGCTTCTGCCTCTCTGAGTTCCTCTGATTCCTCTTGAGCACTCAATTTCTGCTCAATCTTTCTTAATTATTTTGCTATCTCTAACTTCACTTGATGATTTATATTTTCTCATAGCCTCTGCCATTTTACTCTCCTCCTCATGTTCCAACCATGCTTCTGGTCTTTATCACTTCTCTACAACATCTCCAATATTCCAATTTGGAACTCTATCTCAGCTCTCTCTCCGTCAAACTCTTCTTGACTCATTCTTATGCCATTTGCTTTGGCATCTTTCCTTCTTTTGTGGCTTCTTTCTAAACCTTTGCTACAACTATCTATAGTCATCTTCTTCTCCTCTCTTTCCATGAGCTCCTCACTCCTCTGCAATGGCAAGTCCTCCTTACTGCGATCTTACCTCACTAAGCTCTCCTCACTCAGTCTTTTGGTAAGCATGATCCTCTATCTAGAACCTTCTCTTGAGAAACACCTTTGCTCCCTCTAGGCTTCTGCAATCTCTCACTCTCTCTTTCGAGAACACTTCAGTTGTCCTCTCTGTCCAATCTCTTGTTGGATTCTTCAGGTTCACTGCCACTTCTGAGTGCTTTCCTTGCTCTGCTTTTAAGAACACATCTAGTTCTTCTCTCACAGCTTCTCTTGTTCTATATTGTTGCAGTCTTCACACTTTCTTATGCTGTCACCTGTGTTTTGAATGGATTTCCTCTGTCTCTTGCTTCTACAAGTTCTGCTACAATCTCTAAGAACTTCCCCAAAAGTTCTTCTACATTTCACTATTGTAATCTGGTACCAAACTTCATTCATTCAACATGCTATTGTTTCCATACCTCTGTAGTCTTAAATCTTCATAAGCAAACATCTCTTTGCAGGAAATTTCTTCCTTTTCCTGCTCTGATACCAAAAATGATGCAACCCTAAGGCTGCACAATCAATATACCTTATCGGGACTTAAATTTCCCTTATTAATGGCCCTTTAAAACTTTATGCCACATATATGCATCGGAAACGTTTTACACGCTTTTGGCTTTAAACAATTCCCAAATGGATCAAAAATGATCCATTCAATCACCCCACCGAATACCCCTGTACCATTTACTTAACATAATATCACTATCGCAGACCATTGCAAGCCCATATATATCAAGAAATATGAATACGTGGAAACACAATGAAACCACACAAAACATTGAAAAACCCTGTAAACATTGATTTTACCCTTTTTCTATCGGCACTTATCGTACGCCAAAGTCAATGCAACCAACGTTTATGACCGTTGATCTGGAGTGATGAGATCTGACAGCCCAGATCAAATCGCTTTATCGGCGATCGAAGATCCCAAGGGTCCCATATTTCAACACTATTCCTTTGCAAAGGCTTGATGTGATAAAGCTTTAATCGTTATTGGCGCTTTATAGTATACCACTTTATAATATATCGCCTCCGCTCCAAAACCTCAATGCGATATGCCGCAATCGGCAATCGCAAGAGGTCAGGTCTAAGCCTTTAACATACCCTGCTCCAAAATGTCGATGCAATCTAAGTTCCCGGACCCGATGTGACTCAAAGTTCCCGATTATAAAATTTCAAACCCGCTTCCTTGAATCCACTAAGAGTTAGCATGATTTCCCTTTATAATTGGATTTCAGCGATGCGACAAATAAATACAAAGGGCGATGTGGTTTTGGGTTCTATGGACCTGATATCATTCAAAACCTCTGTTTAAAAGCTTTGAGATCCAAATTCTCAATTTAAACGTAGTTTGAGCCAATACTTAGTGTATTTGGGTTTTTCCACCTACGAACCCAAATTATACCAAATATGCCTTAACCACAGAGATTTCCACGGCAAAAGATGAAACACACAAGAGCAACACCAAATTCAGTCAAATACAAAGGGAAAACAAGAATTTGAGGCCTCCATGGGCCGGTTATACAATTATGTCGCAACACTGGTTATTCACAATAAATAAATAACAGAGCTCTGCCTTCGGCCTGATCACATAAAAAAACCCCTATCTCAAAGGAATGCAACGATTACACAGTTTCACTCTCAAAGAAATTCTCTATACAAACATAATACAAACTACATTTGAGGCTCTCTCCCTTCTCTGGCTTGATTCTCTTAATTAATGGCCCCTTTCTTCTACATAGCCCGTAGGCTTACAGATATCTCGGTCCTCTCCCTCTTTGTCTCTCCTCTCGCATCTCTCTTTCAAAAAAAAAAGGAAACACATATATACTAAGCTACCCATCTCCTCCACAATTGGAGGAATAAATTACACATTTAGAATCCAAATCCTATCCTAAGCTAACAAACTAGAGTACTTGGCTTGATCTCCATGCAGGGAGGATCATTTTCCATTTTATTCCCAATTCTATTCAGAATTAGGCAACAAATTAACCACTTACATAATTTAAATTAATACAATTTAATTAACCAATTCTTCCTCCAATCTTTCATTAGCCACAACATGTGACCACTCCATCACATTGCTAGCTAGGTCTAGATGCTCCTGCATCATTTACTGCGCCATGAAGATATTCTATTATTAGATGATTATCATGTTCTATGCTTAGAGGATCTGTAGATAGTCATGTCAAAAATTATTCATTCTTGGGTTCTAATGGTTGCTCTCCATTGGATGCAGTCCATGATTCTTCAGTTTCCTCGACAAGTTTGCAAGGGTGAAGATCTTCCTATGGATGTGGTTCATGGAGTTGTTGTTCTTCTATCACTTTTGGGGAGGCATATAAGTCCTTGATTGTTGCCAAGATTTTTTCTTCCTAAGAAGAAGAGATCCTAGCTACTACTAGGATTTGAGAGAGTTTTTTCATAATTTTGACCATACTTGAACATTGTTTTTTTGGTTGCCAATCCCTGTTTCACACATGGATTAGTGTAGGGGGTTCTTACATAACTTTAAAAACAACTGAAGAAACCCTAGAATTAATGCAAACACAAGAAAACCAATCACGTACTCGAAGCACCACCATGCTACTAGGACCTTGTTTTCACCAAGTTATTTTTTCACACAAGTTAGGTTTCTCTTCTTTTCATGAATCAATCTAAAGGAAAGCACACTTGCAAACTTGAAAAATAAGGAAACAACAAGGCTTTGGAGCAACCCCGCCAAATTGGATGCGCAGGTTATTAACTCTCGTCCTACTGTTATATATTTTCCCCTAAGTTATCCCTACAAATATTCTATAGTAAAAAAGAATCGTACTTATCAAAGAAAAATATTACCAGAACCATTTGCAACTCCTTAGCAGTGGCACCGAAAATGTTAGTTGTTTTAATTTCCTAATCACCCTTCATTAAAGTATCAACTAAATATCATAAACTTTTAGTTACAACACAATATCGGTCTAGGAACACTCTTATACTATAGAACTTTTTACAGATAAGATGTTGTGATTTTCAAAACTTTGGTAAACTACAGAATTCTAAATTGCAACCTACAAGTTTTTTGGTACTGTGATTCGATACTATTCCTAGTACATAACCTAAGTACTAAAACCTATCAAAGAAACCAAATCTGAAAATGACTAAATTTTTAACTAACTTAAACCTAATCACACAATCCCTAGAATGAATATCCTAAATATGAAAACAGGGGAAATGACCTTAATGTGAAACTATGTAAACTACATATTAGAAGATCACTAAATTTAAATGCTAAGAAAGTTCCAAAAAAATAATGTGGCCACATGAAAGAAATTGAGTATCTCTTAAAACTTAAAAGAATGCAACCCAAGCCAGAATTATGAAATAGATACTTTTATTTAACCTTAATATGCTTATCTAATCAGCTATTCGATTTAATATCATTACCATAATTGTTTAGAAATTTTGATCTAGTACTGACATGTCTAAATTACATAGCTTAATTCAATTTATTGATCCATACATATGCGGAC
The DNA here is from genome assembly GCA_031772625.1 of Pinus tabuliformis. Classification (NCBI taxonomy): domain Eukaryota; kingdom Viridiplantae; phylum Streptophyta; class Pinopsida; order Pinales; family Pinaceae; genus Pinus; species Pinus tabuliformis. The sequence continues at coordinate 509,110,787 of CM062816.1, read as the reverse complement.
AGATTAACAAAGAATTGAATCATTAATCTAACAAATACTCATAGAAAACAATGCAACTACCCTTTGGTAAAATTTGACTACACACATGAAAATTAAAACTAGTTCACAAGGCTTGACTGATATCGTTGGTGAGCCCTTGCTAGCAATCTTAGGAAAGCAAGACTACTGCAAAAAATTATCTACTTGTCAATACATTAATAATCATGAACCAACATATCAAGATATTATATTAAGAATTCTTCAAGAAAGTACATACATCACAATTTAGCTATCCAAATTTTTGGCAAAGTTCAGAAATGCTTTGACAATAATCTCGTTGCTCTATTCCTCCTCTTCTCTATCTTCCCTTTGAGGCTTTATTTATACATAAAATCCATTGAGTAAGGATAATATCCAATCCCCTAAACTCAGAAAACAAATTTGCAACTTTAGAAGAAAAATCTCAGAAATTTGGTTTTTATGTAATTTTATATAAATTGGTGTTAAAGAATCAGCCTGATCTCCTTGACCATGATGTATTTTGAAGATTTGTTTCTATGGAGCCTAATTTGTTATATTATCAACAAATTTATATATTTAAATTTTCTAATTCAATTCCATGGCCTCGGAAATCGCGCTTGAAGTTGACTGTTTAGATAATTTTGCAAATCTGGGTTTCTTAGAAATTTTGTACAAACTTGCTTCAAAGAACCAGTTGTGACTTTGAAATCATATTGAATTTTTTGAAATGGTTTGAGATATGAGTCAATTTATATATTTTGAAAAAACCCATATGTCATATTGTTATAGACATTTTTGTGCCTTACAGCTCTAAGCATGAAATGTCCATAAACCAAGGGATCCTAAGTCCCTAAAAGTGTTGTTCCTACCCCTAGAGGAACAAGGTAAACCAATTACAGCTTCTCCCAGAAGTTCTCCACCAGAAACTGCTCAAAATCAGTCAAATCAGGATCATTTCAGCTGCTCCACTAGCTAGCTGCGTTGCATAGCACCCCAGTACACTAGCTAGGTGCATTGCAACGCACCTAAATGCACTACCAGGGTGCGCTGAGCGGGAAATGACAAATGGCAGTGTCATTCCGCGAGGTGGACAGACAATGGAAGCTTCCAGAATCTTCCCCAATGACACTTGCCTCACTGAGTTCGACCAAGGATGAGTAAGAGGCTCTCAGTCTCCAAGTGGAAGCAAGAACTGACAGAGACAGGCCACTAGTCAAATCATAAGCTAAATCATCCCCTTTGAATACATCTATATATGGATCCCTCATCCCAGAGATCCAGAGGCTGGAATTTTGTACGTTGCAGAGAATTGCTGTTGGTTTTGAGATAGAGATCAGTGTATTGGGTGATTTATGCTTTTTTGGAGGTGAAGAGGGGATCCCTTTGCTGGGGGGTTGATGCTGGATCAGGAATCATCGGTTGTAACTCCTCCTGGACCTTCTTGTTATACCATTAAAACTATTTGAGTTTCTCCTACATGCTTGTGTATCAATGATGTTTTGTTATATTTGCATGTTTAGCTTAAATCTAATCCTAAGCTATTTATGAATGTAAATCCATGTCTTTGTGTAGTTTTCCTCTTCTGTGATCTTGCAGGAACTTGGTGAAGCTGGGCAAGTAAGGGAGCAGGTAGCTGGAAGCTGTCAAAGAGGAGAGAGATTGGATCAAAGGACTAGCGCAAGACACAGGTTGGTTCATCCTATTCCTCTTCGTTTATAGTTCATAAAGAAGAATACGAAAGTATTTTTCCTTCTTTGTTTCTAAGGTACTGTCACACCTTAGTGGGATAGGGGTGTTCTGAGTAGACACTTTTCCCGTCAACAAAATGGCAACTCCGCTGGGGATCATGTCTAGTTTGTTTGTTTGTGTTTCTCTTGTTGTTTGTTTCATAAACACAGAAGTAGCAATCGAACTGCATTTGCCATTATCAAATGCAAAGTAGACACCTGCTACTTCAATCCATTCACTGGATTTGTTTATGATTTGAACAGCTGATTCACAAATGATCTGATTACCCTTTGTGATAGCTCTTAGACCTCCTTTAAATCCACCCTCTGATTGTGCATTACTGATTGCTTTTACTCGGCCAAAATCCATAGATTAAACTGCAAACCGTGACCCAGAACCCGGATAGAAGTCTCGTTTCTGCCCCAGCGCAGGCACTATGAAGAGACTCTGCATTTCAACGCAGTTCCCGAGAGGGCTACCTGCACTGCAATTCAGATTCTCTGTGTAACAGGTGCGCTGATCAACCTAGCCCTGTGCAGCTGAGGTTCTTTGCTTCATTTTTCAGTTTTGTCTCTGATTTTGCAGCCTGTGATCAGTGTGTGTCTATTTAAAAACCCCTTTTCTTTGCCTTAATTCCGCCTCCTTTGTACAAAAAGACTGTAGATGTTCTTTGTGTGTTTGTTACATCATTTACAGTTTTCCATTGAAAGAGCAGAATAGTCATACTGTCGTCCTTGGATTTAGATTTGTCGTAAGTGTCGATTTTGATCTTAGGAGAAAGTTTATTTGCTGTTGACAGTCGATTATGCTTTTACTTTTGTCTTTGGTTTGAATTTGTCACTTTCTAGTGTCGAAACAAGTGTTTATTTCAAAATCATAAAGTGTCGTAATCTTCTCTACCTTTTGATTTCGAAAAGAAGCTTGTTTGTGTTTTTCACTTGAAAGCAAATTCAGATTTGTACATCAACTTTCTTTTTAGGCATCAATATTAAGAAAGTGAAAACAAATACATGCATATGTGCATTTTCATATTGATAGTCTGTTTGGCTTGATTTAGGAAAAGTGCATTTACAGTGTGCTCTTTGCTCTTTGAGAAAAGATTGTGTCTTTCTTTTCCCCTTGTAGCTAGGATTTTCATTGCTGAAAAGAGATAAAATCTTGCTTATCATCTGTAGATTTCATTTTAGGAATTACATCTACATCTCGTGGTGATCCCAAAAGGCAAACTTCTAAGAAAGATCAACTTAAAATAAATTGAATGAATCTAACAACGCATTGGAACTTAACGCACAACATTTAGAGGTCTAGGCTAGAGACGTATTCTGGCGTCGTAAAGCCTGGTAACTGTTGTCCTCACTGATGGTTGGGTGATTCCTCCACTTTGAGATGATAAGTACAAGTACGGACTTGTGCTCCCACGTACCGTCGAGTATATATTGGGAGACCCCTATAGGCTTAAAACCTTTTATCCATAGGAAGCCGTGTCGGCCGCCCTACTGATCGTAATGCACCGAACACAACATTCGGGAAGATTGACTGCCATACCGTAAAAAGTATTCTGCAGTTTTGCGATTGGTTTGGTACTCCCTCTACCTAGATCTCCAGAGCAGTCCCTTTCGTTCCTTTTCAGACTCCTTAACAGAAAAGGTCCATATGAGCACTTGTCACTTCAGGCTCATTAAAAATCGAAGGAGACTAGAGTCATCTTTTGTTTTTTCTCGACTCTTAAAAATTGAAAAAACAAGTTGTGTCAAAGCGTCTTAAAATTTATTTTAAACGGAATATTCATACCCTTTTCCTACGTTGATCTTAAGTTGAGAAAATGGAGTCTACCAACCAAGGAATTCCCCTTGGTGGAAATCCTAGTCCCTTCTCCTCTTGGGGAGATGTTGGTGCACCCCATATGGCCACATTGTCGCTTCCAGGACTGACAATTGGCTTGCCAGTCTGGCTCTTCTCAACCAATGTCATTCAGAACACCACTATTCCTGAACAATCGAATCAGCAATTAGACGAGTCCAGAGTTTCCCACCAACCGTCTACTTCCTCTAATTCTTCCTCTCCTCCTTCCTCTTCGCTTGATGGGGCCGGCAAAGCCAAAAGTCAAGTTCCTAAGGAGAAGAAGGAGAAGAAGAAGAAAGATAAGAAGAAGAAGGAGCCAAAGGTGAATGGGGGAAAACGAGTGTCGTCTAACGAAAATCCACACACTGCACTGACCAGGCCTAAATCGCCATGTGTCATTTGCAAAGGAGACCACTTTCACAGAGATTGTCCTTGCATCCCTCGGATACTAAGGGACTGGTCTCCTCGTTTGCACAATCCGGTGTCATCAACCTCTGGTGTTCATGTTGAAAGCACACTGCCAACTAGCGAAAGTGAAGCCCCTGGACAAAGAGGGAAAGCTAGATTTCCCTGTAAAATGTGCGAAGGCAATCATGCCGTCCACCGTTGTCCCTTCTTAGACGAAGCGAAAAGAGTTTTGGATGATCGTCCGGTTTCACCGTTACGACTTCCTCCTGGATATAAAAAACTCTTGCCGAGTCCGTCGTTAGTTGAGAATCCAGCTGGCCCGCTCAAGTGGTCGGCTGAAACGCCTATCATCGAAGATAAACCATCTGAATCCATACCAGACGAAAGTCAAAAGGTCGAGGCGGCAGTTGACCCGGTTTTGCCTTCAGAGGTTTTATCTTCGGATGATACAGTCACTGAAGAGAACAAGGATGACACCGTCCAAATTCTCTTCATCAACACAGACTCCGATGAACATGGGGGCAATCTACCCATTCCCTTACCGTAGGAGGGAAGTTCGTTAGAGCCATGCCCGGCCGTCTACTCGGTCCCACCTCCAAGCAACCTAGTTGTCTCCTTCGACTGGAATCAACTAGGAAGACCCCGTTTACCAGCAAGCATACCATTACGAATTATCGTTCAAATATATAGAATGGTCATGGCTGGTACCATCATAGATGAGGGGGCTTCTGTGAGTATCCTTTCCTCTACTACTTGGAAAGCGCTTGGTTCGCCATCGCTTTTGCCTGAAATGAGAAATCTGACAGGCTTTGATAAAGGAACCAGTCAACCTTTAGGGATCCTTCCCGATGTTCCCATAACATTGAGAAGGAAGACAGTTTAAATGAACGTAATGGTTGTTCAAGTACCCTTGGATTATAACCTACTCCTTGGACGAGACTATATTTATTGCATGGGAGCCATCGTTTCCTCACTCTTTAGAGTAATGTGTTTTCCGCACGAAGGAAGAGTGGTCAAGCTCGTGGACCAGCTTTCATTTCCCGGATCACGCATAGCAAATAGTCATATACCGTCCCTAAATGGTCTTTTCACGCAAGAAATGTCTCAATCTCCAGTCTGTCCTCCCGATGAGCGCGAGTAATTCAGAGGGATATGACTGAAACCCAGGGGGCATGCGTCCTGGTCTGCTTCGGCAGGAAAACTTCGGGTATAGGGTAGGTTTCCGCGGAAGAATATGACTAGTCTGTACCTCGTCCGTGATTGGAAGAGGGGTTATTCTAGAATAAGATTCTTTTGTCAAAGTTATGTGAGTAGCGGGCATCGTCGCTCACCTTTGTTTATCTCGGTAGACATCGCCAGAGAAGTTTTTTGTTTACGCTGTAAATAGAACAATCTTTGGGTAACCTGTAAGAGGTAGTACCCTTCCTGATAAAACGAATGTTTTTTCAGCTCGAATAAAGGGTGACCCTTCCTGATAAAACGAATGTTTTGTCAGCTCGAATAGAGGGAGACCTCGAAACTCTGCTTTATACCTGGGGGCATGCAAACCTTTTGGAGTGCAAGCGAGGAGCGGCTATTTATTTTTTAAATTTTTAGGACCTCTAACCCTTTAAACTTGTAGGATTAGTCGTCACCTAACTTGCATAAAGAAAGGATGTGGGGCAAAAATCTAAAAGTTGTCGTTCTATATGAGACATTCTTATCATATGACTGGATTAATCGAGCAGTTTTAGCACATAGTTCAAGCTCGTTAAAAAATAAACATAAGACATGAGCAAGTGTTTCCACCCGCGTTTAAGCTCATTAAAAAATGAACTATTCCCCAGTAAATAACCACCGTGAATGAAGATTTCAGCCATTAAAGCCTTGGTCGTGTTTGCACGGTCACCTCCACTTTTCCATTGGCCGATCATTCACCTCCATTTGATTGTTTACCCATTTTGAGGAACAGCTACGAAGAGTGATTTCACTAGCCATGCTTGTGACACTGCCGTGATTGGAAAATTCCAACCATTACCTGGAATCAGTTGCTACCCATTTTATCACTCGTTCCTCAAAAGACGAGTCTTCTTTAAGCTCTTTTCAACTGACTCGTAAAATATGAAAAGATTGCCGAGTTTTGGCCTTCCAGCTCGTTAAAGCGACCGGAAGTGCTATCCCTCCTCTAGATTTTAATCTTTTTGGACCTGAGGGATTATTGCACAAAAAGATCGAGCGCTTGTTTTGTTCGACTCGTTAAAACTATCGAAAAATTCATCCCTTCTATATTGTTTTATACTTTTTCAGACTTAAGGGATTAGATGACGAAAAAGGAATTTCGGAGTTACCTTTACGTACCTTTTCAGACTCTCTAAAAATGAAAAGGATCGAGTTATCTTTGTCGTTAAACTCGTTAAAAAGATTAATAGCGACAAACTTGTCTTTAGATGAGAACGAGTTTCATTATCGCTAGGCTCGTTAAAACATAGCGATGGGTTTGCCCGAAGGGAAAATTATAGAACAAGCATATGTTATCCTCCTCAAGCTTGACAAAAATAAAGAGGTACTGGTCAGCAATGACTGGGGAAAAATTGGGAAGAAACTCAAAGAATCTTTATTAGTAGCAAGTCGCTCTTGAACATGACACTTCCACTCCGTGCCTGAGTCAGGTTGGGTTGTTTCATTCACCGGTCACATCACCATGGTCACGCCATACCATCCACATTTGGGGTAAATGCTACCAATCCATCACATAAGTGTCGCCGACATGTTCAAGAGAAGTCATCCAGAGAAGTCACCCGTGTCCCATCCACTACCATACATTACACTTCATTCCTTCATGACCGCCATCCTGAACCATATGTCATCAGATCGTTTTCACCTCCATCAAAATCATTTGCTCCATTCTGTGTCATTGATGTGGGATTCATCAAGGCCCTCCTTTGACGGATCACTTCTTGTCGACATCAGCTCATTATCCAAGGAGTTGATCTAGGAACACCCCATTCAGTACTTTGAAGCTTGCATGCCTCAATGGCAAGTTTCTCACTTCCGGCGACAGGTATACATCAATGACCTTCGACCGAAAGATTTTGCGTGGTGTTCGACGCCAAGTCCTTTATTCACACCACGTGAATTGTACTGCAGTACCTTGAGGGTCATCATCATTATCGATGATTCCTCTCGCGCTTGTTAATAGTTTACATCATCGACTGGTAATCAAGCGATGTCTTTCCATGTTCGAATTCAAAACATTTCTCACATGGATCGACTTGTACTTCAAGTGAAGATCAGACGAGATTGAAGACCCCGGATCTAGTTTCATCCATCCGGGCTGTGATATATATTCAGGAAAAATAAAAACATTGACATGTACAGCATTGCAGCACAGATAATCATCCTACCAAAAGGATGATGACTTCATCAGAATCATCAGTCTACCATCAGACGATTGTCTGTCCTGTGTACATAAAAATGAATTTATAAAGCTGAGCATGGGAATGCCCGCCTCAGCTAGATCATGAAAACAGTATGAATATAATGTATTGTATTGTATCTTATTACAGGTCTCCTCCCAGCATTGAAAGAACTTCGGATCCTCCTAATAAAGCATTTCACCCGATAAACAGCCTCATACTTTAGGGGGAAACTGTTATAGACATTTTTGTGCCTTACAACTCTAAGCATGAAATGTCCATAAACCAAGGGATCCTAAGTCCCTAAAAGTGTTGTTCCTACCCCTAGAGGAACAAGGTCAACCAATTACAGCTTCTCCCAGAAGTTCTCCACCAAAAACTGCTCAGAATCAGTCAAATTAGGATCATTTCAGCTGCTCCACTAGCTAGCTGCGTTGCATAGCACCCCAGTACACTAGCTAGGTGCGTTGCAACGCACCTAAATGCACTACCAGGGTGCGCTGAGCGAGAAATGACAAATGGCAGTGTCATTCCGTGAGGTGGATAGACAATGGAAGCTTCCAGAATCTTCCCCAATGACACTTGCCTCACTGAGTTCGACCAAGGATGAGTAAGAGGCTCTCAGTCTCCAAGTGGAAGCAAGAACTGACAGAGAGAGGCCACTAGTCAAATCATAAGCTGTCTCATCCTCTTTACATACATCTATATATGGATCCCTCATCCCAGAGATCCAGAGGCTGGAATTTTGTACGTTGCAGAGAATTGCTGTTGGTTTTGAGATAGAGATCAGTGTATTGGGTGATTTATGCTTTGTTGGAGGTGAAGAGGGGATCCCTTTGCTAGGGGGTTGATGCTGGATCAGGAATCATCGGTTGTAACTCCTCCTGGACCATCTTGTTATACCAATAAAACTATTTGAGTTTCTCCTACATGCTTGTGTATCAATGATGTTTTGTTATATTTGCATGTTTAGCTTAAATCTGATCCTAAGCTATTTATGAATGTAAATCCATGTCTTTGTGTAGTTTTCCTCTTTTGTGATCTTGCAGGAACTTGGTGAAGCTGGGAAAGTAAGGGAGCAGGGAGCTGGAAGCTGTCAAAGAGGAGAGAGATTGGATCAAAGGACTAGCGCAAGACACAGGTTGGTTCATCCTATTCCTCTTCGTTTATAGTTCATAAAGAAGAATACGAAAGTAGTTTTCCTTGTTTGTTTTTAAGGTACTGTCACACCTTAGTGGGATAGGGGTGTTCTGAGTAGACACTTTCCCCGTCAACACATATTCTTTAGATTCACCACCATATGCATGGAAATCAAGGCGAAACATGGCAGTTTTAAATTTGTTACATTTTTTTGGTTGTAGCTTAAATCGTGTGCTAGGATCCCATGTGTGTGAGATGGGTATATTTGAAGGCATGTACCATAATTTTAAGCCCATTTGGCACCTAATTTGTCAGGTTTTGAGAAAGAAAAACGTATTTATAATTTTGACTTTTTTTCTCCATTCATGTAGGTCCATGAACTTGGTACCGAATTGTCAAATTGAAAATGAACTGGTACATAAAAAAAACTTTCATACCCGAACATGACTATTAGCCACATAATCACATTAGTAAACCATAATTGATAAAACCATGTTAAAATCACATTTAACCATTAAAAATATAAGAAATTCATCATAATTAACCACATGGTAGAAGAGGTGCATTTAGCAAAATTTGGTGGTATAATTGCTATGGAAAGTGTCATAAATGCGAGAATATGACTTAAGAATGGAAACTTTATATAATGAATGATATGACATATTCAGAGCCGAACAGTATGTCTACATCAACATATCTAAATGTGATTCCTTTGGGTTCATACAATATGCTTTTGGGCACGGATTGGTTTTCCATTCACAGGACTAAAGTGGATTACTATGACAAGGCTGTAGAGTTCCTCAATGATGATGGGGAAAGAATACTCTTTCACGGAAAGAAGAAGCCTACGTGAGTGAGAATGGTTAACACTATGCAGGCAAAGCGCAATTGCAAAAAGGGATGTGTATTGTTTGTAGTTCATATTTCTAGTGACAAAGGGAAGGATGTTGAGGATGATGAATTGCTAAAGCGGTATCATTTTTTGCAACAATTTGGGGATGTGTTTCCTACAGAGATTTCATAGTTTCCTCCTCATATGGGAGTGGACTTTTCTATTGAGTTGATTTCGATATCAACACCAATATATAAGGCACCGTACAAGATGAGTACTCCAGAGTTGGTGGAATTGAAGTTGCAGCTTAAGGAAATGATTCATAAAGAATACATAAGGTTAAGTTTATTGCCTTGGGGTGAACCAATATTGTTTGTGAAGAATAAGGATGGTACTCTGAGGTTGTGCATTGATTACAGGTAGTTGAATAAAGTGACTATTAAGAACATGTATCCTTTGTCGTAGATTGATGATTTGTTTGATCACTTGACAGCAGCATTAGTGTTTTCAAAGATTGATTTGAGATCAGGTTATCATCATATGTGCATCAAAGAAGAAGACATTTACAAGATCGCATTTTGTACCAGGTATGGTAATTATGCATTTGTGGTGGTTCCTTTTGGTCTTACTAATGCTCTATCTACTTTCATGTGTTTGATGAATAGTGTGTTGCATCCTTATATAGACAATTTTGTGACACTGTTTATTGATGATATATTGATATATTCTAAGAATGAGTAAGAGCATGTAAATCACCTAGAAGCATTGTTAAGATTGTTGAGAGAGCATCAGTTATATGCCAAGCTCAACAAATGTAGTTTCTTTCAAAATGAATTTCATTACTTGGGGGAGGTTATTTCCAAGGAAGGCATACTAGTGGATCCAGAAAAGATTAAATCTATCATGGAGTGGTCAGCTCCTAGGAATGTGTATGAGGAAGTGTTTTTAAAACTAGCCGGTCCTAACCAGTAACTGGTCAAATTGGTCGGTCAGCAATGCCACTAGTTGGAACCAGCTGAAAAACCTGGTCAGGAAGGTGCTTTGGCCGATTTTTGGCCCTAACCGGCCGGTTTAGGACAAAACCGACCGGTTTGTAGTCAAACCAGCTGGTTCCATCCTAAACCGGCCGGTTACCTGCCATGCCAGCCTCCACCATTTGTATTTCTGGTTTGTTTGTGGGGATCCTATCTCTGACATGGATATTGAGAGTTTAATAGAGAAATATGTAATTGGCATACTCAATTACTCCAATTCCAATCAACGTCGAAGACCATCTCATGAAGCACAGAGAAAGAATTGTAGGGTCTATCTTTGTTGATCTTAGAGAGCTAAACATGGTGGAGGCAGGGGAACCATTTTTTATTATTAATGAACAACCATATCTTAAATTCATCAAGGTGATTTAGTGCAAGATAATGGGATTTTCTATGGCAATAAAATTGCATAAATTTTCCTGTCCTTAATATCATCAACTCTTAACCAATTTATGCATAAAAATTCAGCAAGAAGATGTATTTTAGGCTACAATTTGTTTGGACAATAGTGTTTTCAATCATTGATTCATTTTAGAAATTGCAACATATTGGAAGAGGGAAGCAAACCCTAAATCATGAGCTGGTCTATTATTTCAGATCTATTTTTTGTGTAATACTTCATATGCATGTTTGGTAGATGGCAACAAAGAAGGCTATTGTAGATTTTTGTTGGAGTCACCTACTAAATGTGTCTTGCTTGAGGGTGTGATAAATGATGGTAGCGAAGGCATAGGGAAACATTTGGAGCATGTAGATTACGTGGTCAATTCGGAATTTTACATGTCTCAATCAGGTCAGTTCCTATGAAATTTTATGAGATGTTGTGGTCAACTTTGGTTTCTATCTAGTGTTGAGTTTTAGGCTCTGTTCACAAGCTGGCAAGCTATAGAATATCAGTAGGGATATTCTATAGCTATGGATTTTATTCATTTTCATTTCATACTTTTGAATCTAGTATGCCTGGATATATTAGTAGGGACTTCTGTTTGGAATCTGCATTCTTGCATTTGAGAATAACCCTTCGTTGTGTCTCTTGGTTGGATAAATAAGAAATATGATGCATGTATTCCCTTCGCTAAATATATCAAAGAAAATTATGGTGTGCTAGATGATTGGAAGCTTGGAAATGAATTGTATGAGGATGACTAGCATTCTCTCTCATCACTTCAACCATATATGCATGAGATTTCAGATATAAGGAAGAAAAGTGTGACAAAGGCCTTGTTGTAGCACCCCATGTTTCTATTAAATAGTATGCATGTCATCATGTCTCAAATGAAGAACATTGTGATGATGAGATACACTTGCATGAAGGCAAGGGTTCGGTAAGTCATATTCCCTTCCAAGTTTCTGAATTTAGTAATGATTATTTTGATGATTTGGAGAGGGTATATTTTGTAGAAGAACCATGAAGATGAAAACCTTTTAGGTGTTATCATTCCCTCATGTAATGAAGAGCATGATGGCCAAGAGGATGATGATTTCGACACTTTTTTTATTGTAAGGCATAGATGGCATTTGTATTACTGGTTTGTTTGTGGAGATCCCATCTCTAACATGGATATTGAGAGTTTAATAGAGAAATGTCTAATTGGCATACTCAATTATTCCAATTCCAATCAGCATCAAAGACCATCTCATGAAGCACAGAGAAATCATTGTAGGGTCTATCTTTGATGATCTCAGAGAGCCAAACATGGTGGAGGCAGGTGAAACATTTTTCATTATTAATGAACAACCATATATTTTCATCATGGTGGTTCAGTGCAAGATAAAGGGTTTTTTTATGGCAATAAAATTGAAAACCAAACAAATTGTTTATTTGAGTCATTGCTTATGTATTTTGCTATTTTGTCGATGATATGTATTGCACTCGGTGCCATTTTGATATATTCACCTTTACACGGTATATAAATGAGCAAAATTTGCATATTTTGTCTCTATTGGCTTGGAATCATGGTTTTAAATCTTGAAAATAGTTTTGTTTCATTAAAAATTAACTATTTAATATATTTTTCTAAAACTGGTTCGTTTAGACCTAACCACTCCTGGTTCAACCGGTTCCGGTCGGTAAACCGATTCATTAGGTGGATCGGTCCAGTCACCGGTTCCGGTTTTAAAAACATTGGTATGAGGTCAAATCATTCACGGTATTATAAGGTTATTATAGGAGGTTCATAAAGAACTTCTCACAAATTTCCTATCCTATTACATATTTGCAGCAAAAAGGAAATTAGTTTAAATGGACTGAGGATTGTGCAACTATTTTTTAGAAGTTGAAGTATTTTCTTACAAATTCTCCAGTTTTTAAGATTGCAGATCCCAATAAGGTGTTTGTAGTATGTAAAAATTCTTGTAAGAGAGGACTAGGTGGAGTCCTGATGTGGGAAGGAGAGGTGGTATGTTATGAGTCAAGTTGAATGAGCACGAGAAGAACTATGTGACTCATCATCTTGAGTTGCAACTATCATTCATACCTTGAAGATGTGGAGACATTACCTTCTTGGCAGGATTTTTATTCTGATGAGTGATCATAGTGGACTAAGGTAATTGTTTAACCAACCTAATATGAATCTTAGGCAAAATAGATGGATGGATATGCTCAGTGAGTTTGACTTTGAGATTAGGTACATCAAGGGAAAGGAGAACACGGATGCAAATGCTCTCAATAGGAGAGTGCAGGTGAATCACATTTAAGTAGTAAGTTCTTATGGGATATATTTGTAGGATCAGATCTTGCAGGGAGGGAAGCATGATGACAGGTGCTAGTAGCTGAAGAATAGATTGCAATAACATGGTGAAGGTGATAGGGGTGAGGAGTATCACCTCATGGAAAACAGCTTGGTCAAATTCAGGAACAAGATTTATGTGTCAAACACTAGTGAGCTCAAGAAGGTTATCTTGAGGGAGTTTCATGTCAAGCCATATTCAGGTCACCTAGGATATCAGAAGACTTTGGCAGTAGTTAAGAAGTTCTATCATTGGTCGAATTTGAAGAAAGATTTGGTTTATTTGTTTCTAGATGTTTGGATTTTTAGCAGGTGAAAGTTGGGTGTAAGCATCCAATTAGTTTGTTACATCCTATTCCAATTCCAGAGTAGAAATGGGAGGTCATTTCCATTAGGGGGCTTTTGAGGTCTAAAATGGGCCTCTTACGAAAAATGTACAACCATAATAAACTTGATAAGAACCAATAGGATTCAAGATGATGATGTCAACCATGGGGGATGATTCACCATTTTTGGAGTAAAAAAGTAAAAAGTTTAAAAAATAATAAAACTACTTTTTCAACTCGTATTTTTAACTTATCTCCCTAAGGTTTTACTCAAATTTCGAGCAAGAGTACTCGTTGGATGAAAAATTTGATTCCCCATCCAAGGAGTACCTATGTTGCATACTTTTAATGGACCTTGCTACATGAAAATGAGAAATACATGAAAAAACGTGATTGTAATCACGTTTTTCATGTATTTCTCTTTTTTCATGTAGCAGGGTTCATCGAAATTATGCAACATGGGTACTCCTTGGATGAGGAATCGAATTTTGCATCCAACGAGTGTTGTTTCTCAAAATTTGAGTAAACCCATAGGGAGATTTGTTGAAAAAATAGTTTTTTTCTTTTTTCCCTCTAAAATTTGATGATGTAATCTAATATTATTTTATTTTTTCCACTATTATTTAATCATTTTCTTAGGAGGCCCATTTTAGACCTCAAAATTCCCCTAATGCATGGACTTCATTACAGGTTTTCTAAGGAAATCGATATAGCATCTACGATAGTGAACAAAAGTATCTCCCCTAGGTTGGTGGCTAGCCTAGAGTAATAGAGAGGAAAGGAACGCAATGCTTTTCCTTAAAGTAAATAGATAATGGAGTGAGGCCTACCTGGAATCCTTCACTCCTTCTTTAGCTTGGAAGCCCCAATTCCAGCTCTAATTACCAAAATTAGGACCTGCATAGTCAGATAACACAAGCCAAGAAACTATGAGATCTATGTAATATCATCTAAGTACTTCATTCAATAGATCAACATGGTATTTAAATATATGAAAAAACATCACATATAGGGAAACAATGAATTCTTTGCATTACTATAAATGGAAGAGATTACAACCATAAGTAGGAATTGATCTTGTAGATTAAGAGCTCCTCCAAGTTGTTGACTTTCTTTTTCCTTGTCACAATATGCACCTCCAATCACCCTAAATGCATGGAATGATGACCACTCACTATAGTAGCATAAGGGCAGAATTATTCTCCAAAAGCCAACCCCCAACCACATAGAAGGATAGGAATATATAAAAAAGTATGTTAAGTTGGGAGTTCTTATCCAATTATCATTCTAGGGTAAGATATCCACCTTTGATAGAGGGATAGGATCAAAGGATAAGTGGTGAAAACTCCAATGTATGGATGGATAAGATCCAAATGATTTATCCAAGCTAAGTAGTTCTAACAACTTCTAGAAACTCCTAGATGGTGAAGCTTCCAGAATCCTGATCATTCTCCCGTATTTCTAGAACCAATGAAGGTGCAAAGGGAAGAAACCTATTGGTGACCAAAGTAGGCCACAATGGAGCAATCTATTAGTGAACGCACCCTAGTAGGCCTACAAGGAGCGTTGGTCCTCAAACTAGCTTAGATGATGTAGTTTAGGGCTCAAATTATGGGAAATGAAAGGTACATGCTTATGGATTTTTGCAAGATGGTGACATGGGGGAATCAGATGCTGATTTATCCCATTAGGAGGCTCACTGATCAGATGTGAAAAAATGGCCTATAATATAAATCCCCCTAAAGCAGAAATTTAGAGATGGTGACTGATGATTGAAGTGCTTTACCTTGTGACAAGTAGGGATCAAGGACAACTGACGAGCTTCATCTATTACAATACATTTACAACATGACATCTTTGTATGTTGATGGAGGCATACCCATACTCAGCTCATAAGCTAACATAACATGTACAATGATCAAATGACACATCCATAGATGCAACTGGTGGACCCATGATTGGATGACTGTCAATATGATCACAACCACCATACATTGTGATCTATGTATAATCCTGAAATCGTAGCCCAGATGGATGAAACTAGATTTGGGGTCTTCTATTGAGTCTAACAATGTGAATCAATGAGTTGGAGTTGAACATGGTAGACACCATCTGATTACCGGCCAATGATGTAATTCATTAACAGACGTAAGAGAAACCACTGATGATGTTAATGGCTCTCAAGGTACCATAGTACAATCCATATGGTGTGAATAAATGAGTTGATGTCAAACACCACATAGAATCTTTCAGTCAAAGGCCATTGATGTAAACTTGTCACCGAGAGTGAGGAAACTTGTCATTGATGTATGCAAGCACTAAGGTACCAAGGGCTATTTATAAGTCAACTTACTGGATGATGTGTTGATGTCGACAGGAAGCAACCCATTGCAGGAGGGCCTTGATGTATCCCCCATCAACGACACGAAATGGGTATGATGATTGAGACAGAATGATCACAATAATGATGAGATGGAACTAGATCAGGAAAGGAAAACGTGAAATGAAGGCTTAAGAGTATTGTAGTAGAGATCAACTGAATGACTTATCTTAAACACACCAGCAACTTTGAATGGAGTTGGCAGCATTGACCTAAAATCAAGATGGAGGCTCTGAAAATGGTATGATAACCAAAAGACAAGAATATTACCCAACCCAAAAGCCACGAAGATGAAGTGGAAGAGAGTCATGTTCAAAAGTGGCTCGCTGCTATTAGCAAAATGGAATCCCTTGTTTTTCCCAATTTCCGCAACCATACTAGTCAATACATCTTTATTTTTTTAACAAGCTTGGGAAGGATAACATATGCTTGATCTATAAGTCCATCCTTTGGATGAATACCTCCGAGTATATTTAACAAACCCTGAGAAGGAGTGGTTTGGCCTTGTCATGTCCGACAAGTCCATCACTGTTTGTTGTTTTCATGATTCCAGTGAAGGTAAAACTTGACATCTTTTCATGTTTAGAGAATTTGAAAAAGAGGCAAACAAGAAAACTCCAGATGTCCATTTTCGTAGGTAGTCCCTTAAGCCCGAAAAGGTAGAAAACAATACCCAAGAGAACCTCCTAGCCATGTTCAACTAAGGTATTCATTTTTTGTAGTTAGTCTATCTCAGTCTAGAAAAGGGTTAAACTTATACTGAGTAGGCATATTTTCATTTACTTTTACGAGTTTGAAAAGGCAAGTGCTCGATGATCTTTTCATATTTTTAGAGTCTGAAAAGAGCTACAAGAGGACTCCTCCTGGAGGAATGATTAGTATAAAGGGTACCAACTGGTTCTGGTCATGATGGAACTTATAAAAACATGCAAAGGTCGTGAGGTTGGCTAATAAGACCACTCATCGCAGTTGTTCCTCAGGAAAGGGTAAAACAACCAAGTGAAATCGTTTGATTGGCCAAGCAGATTGTGATGATGGAATGAAAAAATCAAGGATCATCTATAAAAAGAAGGCTGATAAAAAGGGCAATAATGAGGGATAAAATGAGAATGGTTTCATTTTTACATCAAGCTTGAAACATGGGAAACTATGCTTGAAACTGGTTTCATTTTTACACAAGATTGAAAGAGAGAAAAACTATGCTTCGAATAAGTTTGCATGCCCCCAAAATAATGACTCGATTCAAGGTACATGCCCCCCAAGCTTCATTTCATGCACCTAAGTAGAATACTAGGTACTAAGAGACGGATGGAATGAAGTTTCATTTACAAGATCAAGTGAAAGACTCAACTAGGAATTTACGAGATCTAATCAAAGACTCTAATTGAAAGGGGATTTGTTTCATTTTTTAACGAGCTTGACATAGAAAAAGAACTATGCTTATAGGAACCTATTTCATTTTTAACGAGGTTGACATAGTAAAAGAACTATCCACATAAGAGTTTGTTTCCTTTTTTAACGAGCTTGACACAAGAAAAGGAACTTTGCTCCAAGAACCTTGTTTCATTTTTTAACGAGCTTGACACAAGAAAAGGAACTCTGCTCCAAAAAGCTTGTTTCATTTTTGAAGGAGCTTGATACAAGAAAATAACTTTGCTTTGAGAACCTTATTTCATTTTTTAACGAGCTTGACACAAGAAAAGGAAATTTTCTCCTATCCTAATCATGGTCTCCGAGAGACCATGGCTTCCAAGAGGTTCTCATCAGATGGGAGAACAATGTTGTGGAAGGGATATATATCAAAGGATCCAATGGAAAAATCAGACTCCAATGCCCCCAATAAATCATGCACTACATCACCTACTAGATCATCAGTAGACGCGAGCATGAAAAAGGTTGCCACATAATTAATCTATGGTGAGAGAGATACCTCTTGCATATAAGGACCATTTAGGGAAGCTAGTTGATTGGGATTCAAATTGGGACCAACGAATGAAATTTGATGGATAGTCACTATTCTTCCTTCATGCAGGAAACACATCACATGAAAGAGTGAAGAGATAAGAGCTCCCATGACATAAATATAGTCACGCCTAAGGAGTAAATTAAAATCCAAAAGGCCTTGGACTACCATCACATCGATATAGATGGTCTTTCCTCCCAAAGTGATAGGAAACTTAGGAAGGATCCCTAATGGTTGACTGGATCCTCTGTTAAAAGCCAACAGATTCTGGCTAATGGCAACAACTTGCAAAGAACCTAAAGCTTTCCAAATAATTGAGGACAAAATAATAATAGATGTGCCTTCATCTATGATTGTGCTAGGTATGGCCACATTATAAGCATGTACTATGATCTAAAAGGGCATGTAAGGAGGAAGACGATATCCTGTTAGTCAAATCCAATCAAAGGAAGTGACCATGCTACTTGGAGGGGGTGTCTTTGGAATGAAAGAACTACCCCCTTGTGTTATGGGAACAGGAGAATTATTCTCCAGTGTTGTGGGAATGGAAGAACTATCCCCCAATTCATTGGAACCCGAAGAAACAAGAAGAACCTGAGCAATAGGAGATACACTCTCTTCGAGAAAGGTACGATATACTAAAGGTAGAATCGATTCAACCATTTTCTCAACCAATGGTTGGTCAAGAATGACTTCTTGGATTCATGTTCGGATAGAGCGGGATTGATTGGATTCAAATTCTAATAAATCCATTCATCAACTAGTGGAGGAATGGGAGAAAGCTTCCAGTAACCAGCTGGAATTCGTGGCTCAAAAGTTTTAAGTTTTTCCAACACTTTTGAGGCTTCATCCATATAAGGACAAAGGTGAATAGGATGATTCCCTTCACATAACTTACAGGGAAATTTGACTTTACCCTTTTTCCCATGGACCTTACTATTGCTAGTTGAGGGTTTGTTACCAACATGATCTGCAAAAGCTGATGACAAAGGCTGATGTGAGCCTGTGGACCACACTTCTAATACCTTGGGAATACCAGGAAAATATATAATAAGGTGATCACCATTACAAAGCATGCAAGGGAATTTAACTTTACAGGGTTGATTGGAAGATTTGTCCATACTAGTTGTGTCCATAGCAATGGTTGCTTGGTTTCCCCCTGCTTGTTTGGCTTCTTCCTCTTCTTCATTTTCTTCTTCTTCTTACCTTCCTGGTTACTAGAATCAAGACTTTCACCAGGAAAAGAGGAAGAAATGGATGAAGAAACAATAGGTGAAGAAGGTAAAGGGTCAACTTTAGGATCAACTTAAGGTTGATACTGTTTAGGTGTAGGATAACCTGATTGAGTAGTTTGGAAATTGAAAACCATAGGGTTTGAAAATAACCAAACTGGAAAACAAATGGTAAATCTAGGAAGGGACAATGTTTCCATATAAGGGGCACCAATATTTCCAAAAGAATGAAAAGGACTAGGATTACCATCAGAGGGGTTCCCTTGATTGGTAGACTCATGAAATGTTGCCATTAGTCTCAACCTAAGATCCACTAAGGAGTTGTTCCATAGGGATGATGTTATTTTGTGGTCAATTAATTGATTTTAGAAATTAAAAACACAAAATAAAACAAGGGGTAACTAGACATAAGGGTTTACCAAACAACCGTGAACTGCAATATACACCTTGGAGAACCAAGGACTTAACATACGTTCAAGCAATCTCCCTTAATGTTGTGTTTGATGTATCACGGTATACAATTTTGTCAACTCGGTTACCTATGGATGGATAGCAACCTATAGGGGACTCCCAAAATATACGCGACGGTACGTGGGAGTGCAGTCCGTAGTAGTGTTGTATAATGCGTAATCATTCAATGAGAGCATTCAAATATACTTATCATGCATGGAGCGCCATCTGATATACCCGAAGGTACATGGAGAATGATCTGATACACTTACGTACGTGGAACAAGATTTCACCCCAGGGATGCAATGCTAGAAACAACAACATGTCCTACGTTTAATGATGACGGAACACATCTCTAACTTAGACCTCTATGTGTGTCGTTAAGTTTCAAATGATCCTTGGGTTAATTGAGATGAATTCTAGAGTTGATCTTAAATTAGATTTAAGTTTCAAGGCTTAAAATTCGAATTCACCTGAACACACCTATGGTGCAACTAATATGACAAAAAATAACTCTTTTCATTGTCCTTGAAAGCTATCTACTGTATGGAATAGGTGCAAAAAATGATGCAACACTCAAATATGAAGCAAACAAGAACTTCCTAACTATATCTTTCAATTCCACTATTCCAATTCAATTCAAAGCATTAAAAGATGACAAATCGTGCAATGTAATATGTGCATGATTTCCTTTCTTGTTGTGAAAATGAGAATTCTAACTATGCAAATGTGATCTATGCAAGAGAATTCTTCAAAACAAACACAAGAGGATTCAAACTGAAATTGGGTGAAAATTCAAAAAATAAAAAGAGATGTCACTCAAAGGTGATTAACACTCATACACAATTCAGCCCACACCGACAATTGACGGGGGATTTTGTTTGCAAAAATGAAAGAAAAAATATGTAATTTCGCACTAGGGAATTCCAATTTTACACACAAAAACCTAGATGCAAATGCAATTTTTTTTTCTTTTCAACACACTTAATTTTCTAAGATGAGGAAAACTAAGATGTAAATATTCAATTACTAATTCAATTACACTTTTCAGAATGAGGACTAGAATAACAATTCATCTAAGCGATCAACAATCAAGTGAAATCAGTTTGCAAGTGACCAAATGATAGGAACAAAGAAAAATAAAATAGATTCTTACCAAAGGAAAACAACACAAATGAAAACAAAATGGAGTCTTTAGAGAGACCACAAGACACTGAATACTTAGGGAAGTTCAGCTAGAAGTAGGTTGACCAAAGAGAGGATCAAGAACCAAGGAAAATTTTGTGCAAAAACAGGGACCAATGTTGGTGCAGAAGAGGCACCAGTGCATTGCAACGCTGGTACTAAGTGGGCATGAATGAGGTCCAACACTTTGTCAAAGGCACAAGGGGTGCATTGGGCCTGGGAACGAGGATGTTGGCACAAAAATTGCAAAAAGGGCTCAATGAAAACACTTCCTAGGTGTGTTCTTTGTTGGATGATACAACAAAGGTCTGTCAAAGAGGTAATCAAACAAAATGTACAAGGATACCACCAAGGGAATACTTTTTTCCCTACTGGAGTCACCAATTTGTTATACGGGATCTACGATTGCAGACAAAAGTATCTCCACTAGGTTGGTGGCTAACCTAGAATAATAGAGAGCCAAGGAACTCAATGCTTTTCCTTAACGTAAATAGATAATGGAGAGAGTCCTACCTGGAATTATTAGCACGCTTTGTTGCTTATTTAGCTTGGAATTCCCAATTCCAGCTCCGATTGAAAAAATTAGAACCTGCACAGTCAGATAACACAAGCCAAGAAACTATGAGATCTATGTAATATCATCGAAGTACTTCATTCAATAGATCAACATGGTATTGAAATATATGAAACAACATCACATATAGGAAAATAGTGAATTCTTTGCATTACTATAAATGGAAGGAGATTACAACCATAAGTAGCAGTTGATCTTGTAGAAGAGCTCCTTCAAGTTGTTGACTTGTCCTTTCCTTGTCAAAATATGCACCTCCAATCACCCTAAATGAATGGAATTATGACCACTCACTTCAGTAGCATAAGGGCAGAATTATTCTCCAAAATTCAACCCCCAACCACATAGAAGGTTGGTAATATATAGAAAAGTATGGTAAGTTGGTGGTTCTTATCCAATTACCATTATAAGGTAAGAAATCCACCTTTGATGGAGGGATAGGATCAAAGGATAAGTGGTGAAAACTCCAAGGTAGGGATGGATAGGATCTGAATAATTTATCCAAGGTAAGTAGTTCTAACATCTTTTGGAAACTCCTAGAAGGTGAAGCTTCTAAAATCTCGATCATTCTCCTAGATTTATAGAACCAACACAGGTGTAAAGGGGAGAAACCTGTTGGTGACCAATGCAGGTCACAGTGGAGCAACCTGCTAGTGAATGCACCTCAGTAGGCTTATAGGGAGCGATGGTCCTCAAACTGATTTAGATGATGCAGTTGAGGGCTCAAATTATGGGAAATGAAAGGTACATGCTTAGGGCTTTGTGTAATATGGTGACAAGGGGGAATAGGATGTTGATTGATCCCATTAGGAGGCTCACTTATCAGATGTGACAAAATGGCCTCTAACAGAGGTGGTTGAGTTTGTTGCTAGATGTTTGGACTGTTAGCAGGTGAAAGTTGGGTGTAAGCATCCAGTTGGTTTGTTACAGCCTATTCTGATTCCAAAGTGGAAATGGGAGGTCATTTCCATGGACTTCATTATAGGATTTCCAAGGAAATCGAAGCAGCATGATTCCATCATGGTTGTGGTTAGCAGGTTAAGTAAGGTAGCTCACTTTATCGCAGTGAAGTCTACTAATTCAGCTAGTGAGGCAGCTCATATATTCATCAGGGAGATAATGAGTTTGCATGGTGTTCCTAAGAATATTATATTAGATAGAGATGCTAAGTTCACTTCCATGTTTTCGAAGTAGTTGTTTGCAATATTGGGGACAAAGTTAGTTTAAACACAGCTTATCATCCATAGACAGATAGATAGACAGAGAGGGTTAACAGGATTCTTGAGGATATGTTGAGGATATATGTCATGCATCACCAGAGGAAGTGGGAAGAGTATCTTCCATTGGTGGATTTTGATAATAATGGGTATTAGGAATCCTTGAGGATGAGACCATTTGAGGCTCTTCATGGGCAAAGATGTAATACTCCTATCAGTTGGAGTGATCCAGTGAACAAGGTGTTGATTGGAAAAGATATGTTGGATGAGATGGAGTAGGAGATGTAGGTTATTAAAAGGAATTTGAAGGCAACGTGGGCTAGGCAGAAGAGTTATGTAGATCATCATAGGGCATTCAAGGAGTTTCAGGTCAGGGAGTAGATGTACTTGTGCATCAAGCCCAAGAGGAGCTCCTTGAGGATTGGTTCATGTGCCAAGTTGGAACCTCAATATTGCAGACCCTTTGAGATCCTTGAGAGGATTGGATCAGTGACCTATAGACTTGCATTGTCGTAACAGTGAAATTCCATGATGTTTCCATGTTTCATTGCTTAAAATGTATGTTTAGGATGTTGATCATGTGATTGATTAGCCTATATTGTAGGTGGAACTAGAGGGAGAATTCTAGCCATAAACTTAGTGCATTTTGAAATTTAAATAGCTCATGATTCGAAACCAAGCAATCGATCAGGTTAAAGTGCAATGGAAGCACTTTGGGCCCGATGAAGCTACGTGGGAGATGATTGATCAGATGCAGGCTATGTATTCTTCCTTATTTATTGGTTGAGAAAATGAGTTTGAATTATGTGTTTTGGTTTATGTTTATGCATATGTGTATTGTATATACTGTAATGAGTTGTGTTATAAATTTCCTAAGCAGTGTGTTGTAAATAGTACATCGATTTGTGGTATAAAGCTCCAATAAGCAATATGGTGTTCATGTTTTCAGCAGTTTGGTATCATGTAAATGTTGCATTGAGATATGTTATAAATCTCCATGGGTAACATGTTTTGTTGGTTATAAGTGTCATTGAACATTGAGGATGGTGTTCCTCCTAGGGGGAGGGGTTTGTAACAGACCCTAGTTGATTTTCCATGTAAATAAAACAAGACCAAGGTCATGGGACATGTGTTACAACCTAAACGTTGGGAAAAACATTATAGTGGGAATCGCTTGTGATTAATAATGGTTATGGAAACTAGAAAAGATTGGAAAAGGCAAAGTGGCAATAGTTGGTATTTATTTATGAAAATAAAGGAAAATAGGAGAAAACGAAGGTGAAGAGACATAGATTTTCATGCAAGGGAAATTAGAGGGAAAATAAAGGAAAATGAAGAAAATAGAGAGATCAAATGATAAAAAGACATCAAAAAAATAGTTGTTATCTTTTTTAAGTTGATCCTTTTAGCAATATTTAGTTGAGTTCTCCTTTCATTCACTCTCTCATGGACTCTTACACACTTATAGTATTCTTGGAGCATTCTTGGAGCAATCTATCATTTACTTGGATTTGGAGAAAGAAAGCAAAGGAAAGCAGTGAGCACAAGGAAACAATTGGATCAATAGCTACAGCTAGATTGCTTTGCAAGTAACAGGTTGCATGTGTGATTTCCTTGTTGGTTTTGGATGCATAGTATATGCATGTGGTTCATTGGTTATGTGTTTTCTGGCATAGAGATTTTCCTTGATTTGCAGTAGCTTCAGCCTTGCCTTGCTATTTCTTAGATAGCCATGGTGTTATTGGTTTTCCACTTGTTTTTTTGAATGGTGCTCAAGCTCCCGATGGCTATGGGTTGGAACAAATGCTCTAGAAGCCCTGGAATAACTTGGGTTGAGCTACTAGTTCATAGAGTCGTAAGTTAGGACAAACGCTCTGGAGCCCTTTGTGGGTTGAGTTACTAGTCCATGGAGCCATGGTTGGAACAAACGTTCTAGAGCCCTCAAAGGTTGTGGGTTGAGTTACTAGTTCCTGGATCCCTAGAAAGATTGGGTAGAGATTGATATGGTTGATGCTAGTGATTTCTAGACTGTAGAGGTGGAATCATTGTGGTCGAGGATTGAGGTGGTTTGGCCTCTAGAAACCCCAGTTGGTTTTGCCTTGGTTTATTCCATGAGATTCCACATTCATGCTTGGAATATGGTGCAAGGGTGGTTGGCTGAAAGAGATATTTGGGTCAACCCAATCTATGGTCGAGTGGTATGTGGAAGTCCATAACTTGGTTGGCATTTGTATATGTTAATAGGATTTATTTTCCTATTGTGATTTATGAGCACTTGTATTGGTTATCATGCTGACATTATGAATGATTTTCTGTGGTTTCTATGTTGGTTATTTGTTGGTTATATTATGTAATCTATCTACGGTTGTTGACATGTTTTGATAAGTTATTGATTGGTTGATTAATGTGATGAGCCTCATCATTGGGTAACTATATGGACTTTAATACACCTCCTATATTATTTAAATCAACTCTTCTCATAATTCCTTACATATTCTAATTATATTTTTCTTAATGAGATGAGTAAAAGTGAGATGTTATGCCTAGTCGACTAATGTGCATTGATTGCAGGTTTTTGAGAGAAAAACATGGAAATTTTGGCTAATTAAGGGAAAAAACTCGAATGAGGGAGGAGGAGAGATTGTAGGAGATATATCCTCCTCATTTACTCCTCACTCATTCGAATATTCCTCCACCAAGTCACACTAGCTCGGAGTTGCAAACAGCTGAGCCATGAAGATCAAAAGGCAGTCGAGCCAGTGATAGTTAAAGAGCCAGTTCATCTTGAGTTTGGAAGCTGAGCCTCCCTATATTTAAGGAAGTCATTGGAGACTTCAGTTTTATAAATAAGGAGGCCTAGAGCCTCATTAGTATTTTAATTTTTGATGTAAAAGCACTAAGCAATTTTCGAGTTCAAGGCTTGTGGAAGAAATTGTTATGTAATTTTCTGATTTGATAATGGGAATGAGAATTTCCTTGATCCAACACTGAGTTGACTCAAAAATCTGAAGCTCTTGGGTTAGGGCTCAACCTTAGCAGAAAAATCTCCTCTTCTTGTATTTGTATGCTTAGTTGATTCCACAAATTAATGGAAAAATTGTCTTTAGCATCATTTCATTGCAAGTAGTTGTGGATTTAATTAGTTTGTGTCCATTTGTGTATTGCTTCATTATTAGATTAGGAAGATAAAGGAATATCAAAAAGGTTATAGTAGGTAGCTTTGGCCTCACTCCTCCCTTAAGGGACCTTGGTTTGAGGAAAGAACTCCTATGCAGCCCCAAAAAGACAAAATTCTGATTTCTTATGGAATTTAGGGTTTTCTGTTACTTAGGCCAACATTTTACTAGTTTTTAGAATAGGATTTAATTGTCATTTCTGATATATTTAGCCTTGCACTAGATCTCATAAAGGTTTCACATTATTCTGCAAGTTTTCCCATGCATGAAATAGGCAACTAGATAATGAAATTTTGTTTTTCTTTAGTTAATTGAATCTTTCTTGTTTGACATGATTTATGGATAAATGTTACTGATTGATGCAGTGTAGGAGTTTTAGCAATATAGAGCGATTTCATGACCAGCAAACCCATCCTAGCCTCATCCATCTATGATTATCACTTTTTCCACTAAGTCCCTTCACCAAATTCATCATTCCATAAGAATACTTCTCCAAGCTTGTTGAGCAAATCCAACCATCTCACAAATTTGTTTTGAGCTCTGAAGGAGTCCTAGGCACTCCCTTGCCTCATTTCTCCCAATATTCACCTTCCCTAAGCCCTACACCACCTTCCAAGTCCCTCCTCTTGCTCTCGGTTGTATCCTGTAGGAATACATGGGATCCTGTAGGAGCGTTAGGACATCCTCTAGGAGGCATTAGGACACCTTGTAGGCTGACCTGCAGTGGCCTGTTTTAAGGCCAAATTGTGGAAAAAGCACCTAGAAAGATAGGAGAAGACCCCTACTTGCCTCCCAATCCATCTGACCATTCACCATCATCCCTAATCCACCTCCCATATCACCAAGAGAAGTTAGAATTCACATTTTCACACAAAAAGACAAAAAGGAAAAAGAGTTATTTTGTTCCTTTACATGCACAGCAGTAGAATGTTTGGATGTTTCAAATTGCATGCCTAGGACAGTAGGATTACACACATGTTAACTTAGTATTGTTTTGAAGCAAATCCTCTTAGCAGTTAGTTAGATGAATGGTGTGTTTAAGCATTTGATTTCAATATTTTCCTTACTACATTAGACAAGAGTTCATTTAGAGTAAATTTCCCTTTTTCCTCATTGATAATCAAGCTTCTTCTGAATCAATAGAAGGCTGGTTTGAGAAACCATAGTGGTCTATCACCAGCTTAGAAGTGACAAAGAGCGGACCCATTGCATCTACTTGTGTATAAAGCACAGTCACCTCCAAGTTTGTACAAACCCCGGGTTGATAAAATAAAGTTGGTAGCCCCAAGAGTTGCAGAATTCTTGCTGCAATACTGGTGCTCATCACTTTTTGGCACTGTTTTTAGGGAGGTGTCTAAGTAAGATGTGATTTCTTCTTTCTTTATTCCATTTCTTATCTCTAAAATTCTGCTATTAGCTTCATTTATGCAAAAGTAATTGTAAGTTAGTTTTATTTCTTTTCCATTCTTCAAGTAAGATTTCATTCAAGAAGTTAGTTTCCATTCAGTTTGTCATTGCAATTCTTTAGTCTCAAATATTACAAAACTAAAACACTTCTTTCATGCCTCGTAGGAATAGGGATAACTTAGGAAAATTTCTACCAAATACCCCCACCACTTCAAACAGCCAACCTTCCCTCTTGTTTGGTGGCTGTGAATTGGAGGACCCCTTAGCTGAACAACTAGAGATATTTGAAGAACCTACAGGGGAAGAAGAAGAAGGAGAACCCATTCCAACTGACCTAATGGCTAAAAATAGAAATGACAGAAGAGATAGAGAAAGAATTGAGGGTGCCTTGCCCATCAGAGAAACTGATGGGGATACCAAGATGAAAAACATAAGCCCCTCTACTCTTCCTTATTTCCATGGCCTGACCTCTAATGTTCTAGACACTTTCTTGTTTGAGTTTGTTTTCATATGCAGAACTTATGATTACAACACTGATGAGCAGATGTTAAAACTATTCCCACTCACTCTCAAAGATGTAGCTTTGCGTTGGTTCATGGGTTTACCTGGGGATAGCATCACAACCTGGGCTCATATGAAGCAAGCCTTCAACAACAAGTATCGAGACTACTACAAGTCCAAAGAAACTAAAGAGGAAATTTTTAGGATGACCTTAGGGCATGATGAATCCCTAGAGGATTATGAAGAAAGATTCCAGCTTAGCTACGAAAAGGGCCAGGTGCACACTTGACCCTGAGTCACCAAAGCTATTCCTACTCAAAGGGGTAATGGAAGATCTCTTGGATACCCTAAAACTACTAGTAGGAGGGGACATCTACCAGCTACCCTATGAAGATATCAAAATTTTCTTTAGGGATCATTCTAGGGCATCTAGGAAAAGGGGTAGGGGTAGTCAACCAATGGCCAACCCATCATCTTCCAACACATCCATCAAAGGCGGAATTGGAAATATGCTGGAAGATTTCAAGAGTGAACTGTTGAAAACCATTTCCCTACAAATGGACACTATGCACATCAAGAGAAATCAGGAGGAAGTAGAGAGAGCATTAACCATTTTCTACCCTAGATGCACAAGGAGGCACCCTAGGAATGAATGTCCATTAAATCTGATTGAAATCTGCTCGGTCTGTGAAGAAAACCACTCCACAGACAAGTGCCCTTCTCTACCTAGACTAAAATTTGTGTATCAGGGAACTGAAGGGGTGATTGAACAACTCTGCTACATAAATCAAAGGAGACCTCATGGGCCTCGGCCATACCAATAGGGCATGCAAGGGTCATCCCATGCATATTACAACCCTAACCAGAACACATCCATTCCCTCTTGGGGGCCCATGCTCATCCCTCCTGGTATACACCTCCTCCTTGGTATTTTTCACCTCAATACAATTCCCAGCCAACCAGCCAATCATTTCATCCATATACTCCGCCACAGCCTCAATGGAATGCACCACCCCAAGGGTGGAGACCCCCATACAACAATGCTCCATATTTATTTCCTTCACCACCTACTCAACCACAGCTTTTACACCCTGCTCCGCCTAAACAACCTCAGATGCCTGCCCAGCCAAATCCAAACCCAAACAACAGACAAGCACAACAAGTGTACAGTGAAGAAACATCCTACCCTGCTTATGCTGTGGAGATTCAGGAAATCAACCTGAGATCTAGGAGAGTACTCTAGAACAACCAACCTCCACCTCCACCTAGGGAGAGTGAAGAGGAAAGAGAGGAAATCATGCCTAGAGTGAATCCACCACCCTTTCCTAAAATATTAACTCATCCTGTCCAGCCTACCCCAGCAGAGAATGACTTCTGGGTGAATTGAAAAACATGTTATCACTAAAAAAAAAAAAAAAAACTAATATTTTGGACAGCTGGTATGGTTCCAAAGTTTTATGTTAGTCTTGGTCAAGTCATTTTTATTGTTTTGTTTAGGAAGTCTAAATCATAGAGTGGAGTCTTGTTCCCATCATCAAATAAGGTCAACAATCTTGCCTTACCTATCATTGATCCCTCATTATTTCAATAGTGTCATGTGTTAAGGCTGTTTTAAATTCGACATGCACTACGAAATCACCTAGGATTTTTCGTAGCACAAAACCTAGAAAATACACTATGTGTGCTATGAAATCAAGGATTCGTAGTTAGGAGATTTCGTAGCGCAAAACCCAGAATTTGCATTGGCTGCGCTACAAAATCGGGGATTCATGCCAGATCTTGTCTAGCTGTCTAATCCATCAAAATCCGTTAATGTTTCATCACCATGTGTCAGTCCATGAACCTTGCTTATCACATGCAACCATTCATTCTCATCATTAGATTCATTAAGGGTCTTGTTCGCACTCTTTTCAAATTTCAAAAAGGGTAAGGTAAGGTGAATTGGTCTGGGTCTTTTCCGTGTTCCTTTCATGCATAAGAGACAATTGGCAAGCTCAGGGACGACATTCAACAGAATTCTTTGAAAGCTTAAGCGAGGTAGTTCTTTGTTTCAACTCAAGCGAGGCAGTGTTCAAAACTAAGACAGAGCAAGTTGTTTCAAGTCTCCTTGCAGGGGTCTCACAGAAATGTCTGAAGAAAAGAAAAATCATAGATCAGGCCAGTGTCTAAGAGCTAAGCCTGAAGGCTTAGATGTGCTCATGAGGAACAGAGAGGTTGAACATGCATTCAAATAGGTGGGCTACTGGAGGTTCTGCGAAAAGCTTCAGGGAGGTCACATTCAAGTAACCAAGGACTTTGCCTTCAATTTCACCGGTTTGAATTCAAGGGTTGGAGTGCTAGAAATACCAGCTTCTCCTGAGGTTATATATACAGTGACAGAGATTCCTAAAGGCCAGGAGCAATGGTTCAAGAACTTCAAATTTGAAATGGCACCCTGCCAAGAATTTATGAAGCCAGAATTCATAGGCTCGGACTTAACCAAATCATTGCCCAGAAGTTATGTAAAAGATTCATATGCCAACTTTTTGTCATGCATCCAAAGATATTTTACCTGTGAAGGGAGATACCATAAGGTGTACTCTTACCATTTTAAGCTTATGTTACATTTCACTGGAAAAATATCTCTAGAATTACCTTTTTATCTATTCCGTAGCTTAGGAAAAATGTCTGATAAGGTTCAATTTAAGAAAGAAGTTTGTGAAACCTCGTTGTTCCATCATGGGTTGATCAAGTTAATTGTTTTACATGAGCTTCAGAATATTGGAAGAGAATGGTCTGCTTTCTTGTTTATGATAGGCTTTAGAACTAAAACAGGACTTAGCCCTAAGGCTAAGTAAATATCTTCACCAGCAGTAAGTCATCAGGAGTAAACAAGATCAAGTAGGTTTGTGAAATTGAAAGCCAAAAAGTAGGTGAAGGAACCTATGATACCACTAACAGTTCAAGATACCCCTCAACAGTCACAGAAGAAGAAATTTCAGATCAAGGAGGTGGTACAAGAGCATTCTGTTGATAAAATTGTCCAAAGAAGAGTAACCAGAAGTCAATTGGCCAAGGAAAAGGGGAATACAGTAATTGTTGATGATAGCCCAACCTCAAAGGGAAGTTTGAATGATCTCCTCTAGGCTATTAACATAGAAGAGACCCCTCTGGTCCAAGTAGATTTACTTGAAGCGGATAAAAGAAAAACAAAAAGAGTTAAATCTTCTAAAACGCTTCAATTTGATGACCAGGTCTCAAAGTTTGTCTTTAAGACAAGAAGACCTATGACTAGACATTTAAGAAGGTTACAAAAGGCAGAGCTAGAAACAAGTGAGATAGGGGAGGTATCAGAATTCCTTGAAGAGCTTCTGGTTCCATTAGTACAATCTTCACTAGTGCACAAAGATGACAGAGGCAAGGCAGTTATCACTCATGTGGAAGAATGTAGCTTAGAGGAGGTCAAAAAGAAATTGGTGTCTACCAATCTTGAGATTTCCCAACTCAATGAAAGGGCAAGGAGACATGCAGTTGAAAGAGAAAATTTCAAAAGAGTAAAAGCCAGTGGGGAAGATGGAAAAGCTCCAAGATATGAAGTAGTGGGTAGTCAGGCTCAATATTTTGTTTGGACCGTCCCTACAATAAAGGAGGCAAGATATGTCAGAAGGGTCAATGAAAAATTAAGAACTAAAATCCGAATGATGAAAAGACAGATTGAGTATTTGAAGATTCAACTGAATGAACCAGAAGAAAAGTCTCAGCATAAATGAACCTGACAGTAAGTGAAGAAATTTTGACACAATTTTGATGCGAAACTTACTTTTTGAAGATTGAAGATTATTTTTGGATGGACAATGTCAGTTTTGTTTGGCCTATTAGCATATGGAGAAGCCATTAAAAATCCCAAGAATGACAAAAACTGTGTTTTTGAATCACACAGCAGTTTCGTAGCGCGCTACGAAACTGCTAAAGGTGATATATAATGCACAGCAGTTTCGTAGCGCGCTACGAAACTGCTGAAACTGCCAGTTTTGTTTTTATGGATCAATCTTGAAATGAAATGGGGACCATTATGAAAGTATGTTGTTGCAGAGACATAAAAATACCACTTTAGAAGTTTTGAACCTTAAGCAAAGGCAAATTCAAGAGATGAGGAACATATGGAAACTCCAAACCCTGCGCTACGAAAATAGCAGTCATTTTGTAGCTCAAACAGTTTGTCAGGCTTCAGGCAGCATTCAAGAGGTTTTTGTCTTAACACAAGTCTATGAGCAGGATTTGTGGATTAATTCAATGCATCACATGTGATTAAAGGAGAAAATATGGTCAGCAGACTTCAAGGAACCTCCTTGGAGACCAAAGCAAAAATACAGAGCAGTTCCCTAATATCCAGGAACAGTTAAAGGACAAGCAATCAAAGGCCAGCATGGAGTTTAAAGTCATCACTTAAGCCAAAGATGAAGAAGGAAAACTATCAAAGAATGAGTTTATTTCATAGTCAAGGTTGTTGCCAGCATAATAAGGAGTTACACTCCTAGCTGTATTAGGTCTCTAGGACTGCTAGTTAATAGCTAGTTGTAATTAATAGTTTGTTTAGAGATCAGTAGATGTCAGGGAAAGTCAAATTCGAATTCCCCTTATGATGGATGAAGGAATCCAAGCTTGTAATGAAACTCTATATATGACAAGAGATGTAATGCACCAAGGGTTGGAAACTTTTTAGAAGAACACTCATATTGTATCATTGTAGAAGACTATGTTTTTTATGTAATACAGAGTTTGGATTTACTACTCAAGATTCAGAAGAGAGTTAAAAGCTTGATTGTCTTATGATTTTCCTCATTTCCTCATTTGTAGTGGTATGAATGTATGTTACTTAGAAGTCATTAGCAATGCTCTAACTTCCTTCATGCATTTGTAGACTGTGTTTCCTATATGTTCTTATGTGTTACTGATATATTGAACTCTTGATGCCCTGACTTCCATGTTAAGCCAATATTGTTGTCATACTAAACATTTTCTGACTCCATAAGCCCAATGGATTTTTATTGACTGTGTTCAACCATTAATACTCCTTTACTTGTTTCATAGAGGTATCCATCTAATCTTTTACTGAAATCTTTAACCTAGTGGGAGAGCCCTCTCAGGTTGGGGAGGTTAAGCCTCAGCCAAAAGTTGGTTTGAAACAATTACTCAAGGTCTTCCTGATTAGTAGCCTATCAGGAGAAGGTTTTGTGATAACAAAACCTATGTGTCAAAATTCCACTTCTCCAAGCCATCAAGGATGTACCTATTTACAACAAGTTGATTAAAGAGAAATGTTCCAAACATCCAGGGAGGTGAAAAGAGACACCCCTACCATTAATTGGACAGTTGTCTGACTTAATGCTGGGGTAGGCAATTTGCCCAAAAAATTTGGACCTTGGAAGCCCTGTAGTAGATGTGGACATCAATGGCACCATTTTCCTACACACTTTGATTGATCTTGGGGCTGCCATTAATGTAATGACTAAGGACACCATGCTAAATCTCAATCTCCAGGGTTCATTAAGAAAGACCACAACATTCTTGCAACTTGTAGACCGTTCCACACTGACACCTGAGGGGATTGTTGAGGATGTGATGGTCTCCATTGACTCTTGGAAGTACCCTGCAGACTTCCTAGTTCTCCATTCTAAGGCCAAGATTATTGGTTATCCTCTCATACTCGAGAGGCTTTGGTTAGCCACTGTCGATGCCTACATCAACTGCAGGGCTGGAAATATGACTATCAAAAATGGGCATATGTCCAAGTAGTTATTCTTGTACCCTCCTGCTCAACAATATCTAGAACATGACTTATAATGGCTAGAAGAGGAGGAATAAGATTAAGTCTACTCAACCCAACTCTATACCTTAGAAACATCCATGGGAGGAGGACAACCAGATGAAGATGATTTGATTGAACATATACTCCAAAGTCCAACTCCTAGCACCTTTTCCTTAGAGGAAGTAGTAAAGGAAACCAAGAGAAACCATCAGATTGATCCATGCTTAGTTGATTCAAACCCTACCCGTGTCAAAACCGTAGAATTCGGCCATGAAATAACTTTGAAAATCAACCCCTCTTTCTTTACACCAAGAAGAAAATTTGTGCAACATGCTAAAGGAACATCTAAATGCCTTTGCTTGGAGTTACAAGGAAACAAAGGTAGTGCACCCCTCGATGTGTACTCACCACATTTATATCAAAGAAGGTTGCAAACCAGTCTGACGAACCCAAAGGAGAATGAATCCAACTCTTAAGGATATAGTCAAAGAAGAACTACAAAAGTTGCTAGATGCGGGATTCATTTACCCTATCTTGGACAGTGAGTGGGTTTCTCCTTTGTTGTTGCTTCCAAATAAATATGGGAAGTGGAGGATTTGTGTCGATTACAAAGAGTTAAACAAAGAAACAAAGAAGGACCATTTCCCTCTACCTTTCATTGACCAAGTGCTAGATGGCCTGGCAGGTAAGAAGTTTTCCTCTTTCCTAGATGGGTTCAGTGGGTACAATCAAATCCAGATCAACCGAGAAGACCAGGATAAAACCACCTTCACCTGTCCTTGGGTACTTTCACTTATAGGGTCCTTCCTTTTTTCCTATGCAATGCCCTTGCCACTTTCCAGAGGGCAGTCCTGAGTATATTTGTTGAGCTAGTCCATGATGCAGTAGAAATTTATATGGATTATTTTACACCCTACGGGTGTGACTTCCAGGAAGCTTCGTCCAACTTGGGTAAGGTGCTGAACAAATGCATTGAAATGAACTTGTCCCTTAGTCACGAAAAATGTGAGTTTTTGATGACTGCAGAGACTGTTCTAGGTCATTCAATATCCTAGAAAGGACTGCAAGTGGACCCAAATAAAATAGTCATCATTCTAAGGGTCCCACCTCCGTAAAAACAAAGGGATGTCAAAAGCTTTCTAGGTTTACCTGGATACTATCATATATTTACAAAAGACTTCAACAAGTTAGCTTCTCCTTTATTTGGGTTATTGGCCAAATGTATGGTCAGAAAACTATCAAGAGGCCCTCGACACCCTGAAGGACAAGTTTACCATTGCACCTATTCTCTGAGGCCCAAATTGGGCCCTTCCTTTCCATATACATGCTGTTGCCTCTCATAAAGCCATAGGAGAAACTCTAGGCCAGATGGATGACAAGTTACCTTATGCCATTTACTTCATTAGTAAGAATATGTCAAAGGCCGAACTGAACTATACAGTGACTGAGAAGGAGCTCCTAGCTATTGTGCATTCATTAAACAAATTTAGGCATTACATTATAGGTTACCAAACATTTGTACATATTGACCATGCTACAATTAAATACTTGATGAATAAACCTGATGTAAATGCCCAGATTATTAGATGGTTACTTTTATTACAACAGTTTGATCTAACTATTATTGATAAGCCTGGCAAGGAGAATGTTTTTGCAAATTTTTTATCCAGATTAACTTTGCCTGCAGGGGAGGAAGGAATGGTTGATGATCAGTTACCAGATGAACACTTATTTTCCATTTCAGTTCTCTCTCCATGGTTTGTTGACATAGCAAACTACTTGGTGTCTGCACAGTTTCCACCAAACTTGTCCTCCAAAGAAAAAAGCAAGATTGTGAGGAAGAGTGCCCCATTCACTTGGATTGGGGGAAACCTCTTCAAACTAGGCCCAGATCAAATTCTGAGAAGATGTGATGAGGAAGTCTTTGACATCCTTCTGACCTATCATGATGGGCCTTGTGGAGGTCACTTTGTAGCCAAGAGGATAGCATTCAAGGTGCTTCAAGTTGGTTATTATTGTCCCACTCTTCACCAAGATGTGAGGAGGCATATTAGTCAGTGTGATTGGTGCCAAAGGATGGGGAAACCTACCCCAAGGGATGAAATGCCTCTGCAACCTCAAGTGACCTTTGAGGCATTTGACAAGTGGGCCATGGATTTCATTGGACCCATTGACCCTCTATCCAAGCAAAAGCGGTACATCATTGTGTGCATTGACTATTTAACCAAGTGGGCTAAAACCAAGGCTATCAAAGCAAAAACAGGGGAGAAAGTGGCTGAGTTCTTAAGGGAAAATTTATTTTATAAGTTTCGGTACCCTATAGAATTGGTCACTGATCAAGGCAGCCAGTTTATCACCCACATGATTGAAAATTTGTTAGGCCAGCACAAGATCAAGAATAGAACATCCACTCCTTACCACCCACAAGCTAATGGGCAAGTGGATGTGACCAACAGAGCGCTGGAGGGCATTCTGACCAAAGTAATCAGGAGTAGTAGAAAGCACTAGGTAGATAGATTAGTTGAGGCCACTTGGGCCTACAATACCACCTGGAAAACCACCACTGGGTTCACTCCTTACGAGTTGGTTTGTGGGAAGAAGGCCCTGTTTTCCATTGAATTTGAATACAACACCTTAAGAATGGCAGCAAAACTAGATCTAGATCTCACCAGGGCACAACAAGAGAGATTACTCCAGTTGAATGGGTTAGATGGGTTTAGATTGCAGGCCCTTCTGCACACAGAGGTGACTCAAGTTCAAAGGAAGATCTGGCATGACAAGAACATAAAGGACAAACAATTTCAAGAAGGTGATTGGGCTTTCTTTTATGATTCCAGATACAATGATTTTAAGGCAAGTTAAGGACTAGATGGTTAGGGCCCTATGACATAGAAAAATGTCATGATAATGGTTCAGCACAGGTAAGAACCATTGATGCAGAGGCTATTCCTTTACTTGCCAATGGGCACAGATTGAAGGTCTACAAGAAGCCCTTGTCAAAGCAAGAATTCTTTAATGGCATCAGCAAGATCGTGATGGTAGTGGAGCAAGTATCAGCTTCTACCCCATCAAGGCACTGAAATAAAAAATATAAATATAAATATAAAAAAAAGGACTCAGGCTAAAACCTCCAGGAGGCACTTGAGTCCCATTGTTGGATTTAAAACCTCTTGAGGTGGCACAATGGTGTCAAAAAAAATAAAAGAAAAAAGAGATAAAAATATCTTTGGGTGAAAACCCCTTTTGAGGCACCCAGAGCAAGCAGCTAGGATGAAAACCTCTTGGAGGCAGACTAGTTGTTTTCAAAAAATAGAGAAAAAACAAAACAAAACAAA
Organism: Pinus tabuliformis; assembly: GCA_031772625.1. Lineage (NCBI taxonomy): Eukaryota > Viridiplantae > Streptophyta > Pinopsida > Pinales > Pinaceae > Pinus > Pinus tabuliformis. The sequence continues at coordinate 509,074,148 of CM062816.1, read as the reverse complement.
ACAAATATATATATATATATATATAGATATAAGAGAGAAAAGAAAAACTTTGAAAATGTTGTTTACAGGTCAGCAGGAGGAGGATTAGAGCAATAAGAAGGGAGAAAAATGTATATAGAATTCATGTTTCCATTCCTCCATCCCATATTCTTCATCATCCCATCATTCCCTCCATTTGTGCACTCATCTAGCTCAGTTTGCAAGGGTTTTGTGTTTTCTACAAGATTCCCTGAAACCTACAGGATGATCCTGTAGGAATTACAGTGGCTTGGGAATCCCAACGAAAGTGACCCTATAGTAAGGGGATGACATGTTTGTGTCAAAACATAAATGTTTACCTCACCACCCTCATCACCATGCCTCTCTCCACCATGATTACCCCTACATTCATCCAATAACTCAGTTTCAAAAACATTACAGTTTTCAGAAGAAAGAAAAAAACAAATAAAAGAGGATAAGAACAGAGGACAAAGGGGACACCACCTGAAGGCTATACCTCCCACCTATCAATGACTAGATCCCTTCTCTACCCATGAAAACAATCCTCATGCTCCAGAAGTGAAGGAATGAATAAAAATTTAGGGGAGAGACAGCTACAGGACATCCAATAGGTTTCCTGTAGGAAATACTGTAGCCGACTATCCCACAAAACAAAAATTTTACAGGTTGTAGCCAGCTTCAGCATGGAGATCCCAATGTCAAGGAAGTTCCTCCAGGGCTTAGCAGTAGCAGCAGGCTCATCAGCATCACCATCCAGTACCTGCACATCAAAGAAAAACCATCAAAGGAGGAAAATGAAAAAAAAAAACACATGCAACAAATACACAACAAGGACATCACTCTCCAACAAGCACCATCAAGGCATCTTACCATAGGTATGTCATCTCACTTAAACTCTCTCGTTAGCATAACATGATCAAAAATGTATATTTGTGAAAGAGTTGGTTTTATAAGCAAAGGTGGCCAATTAACTTGGCCACCTTTGGCCAATCAATGAGGAGAATACATTTAGTTCCCTACACACGTGGCAACAGTCAAATCAAGAGAAAGAGGAGATGAGGCCAAAAGTGGTTAAGTTACAGATGACCGAAGTGGGAGATGATTACGAGGGAGGAGAAATGATGAAGTGGTAGTGGGACCAATGGTCCAAAAGTGGGTGCTCGTACTTCGGTCGCCAGCACACCATCCCACACAAATCACCTATATGAGGAAATAAACATTGATTCCTATGCATAAGAGGCATTCATGTTAAAATTGGCAACCAGGGAAATACTTCATGTGGGTCATCTTATTCATGGCTGATAATATTTTTATTAGATTCCTCTCGTCGAGAGGTGTAGGATTGATATAAAGATCATCTGATTTCGATAAGTATTCATGGAGATATGAATTTATTTTGATTATGGAATTATTATCAAGCCGACCTACAACTCATGTAGGCTCAGAAGCCCAACAGTCGCATCTATTCACACACCAACATTGTGTATAAATATAAGAGGACTTTTCCTCATTTATACTCACTCATCTCATCACATCTCATCACATCTCTCTCTCTCTACTGCACAGATATGAGTCTCTTCTCTACTGCGCTGAAATGGGTCTCTCTCTCTCACACATGTGAAGCCGGAAGCTGTTGAATTTGAAGCTGCAACTGCAGAAGTAAAGATTGACTTGCATGGCCTAGAAGATCTCCTCTTTGGAACTGTGCTGTAGGTTCATCTGAATCTTCTTTGAAAGCCGCAACTTTTGGTGGTGGAATGAAGTCAATCCGACGAACGGTTTGCAAGATATCGACTGCCCTAGTTTGAAGCCAGAAACTGCTGAAACTGAAGCTGCAACTGCAGAAGTAAATATTGACTTGCGTGGCCTAGAAGATCTTCTCATCTAAACTATGTTGTAGGTTCATCTGAACCTCCTCTAGAAGACGAAACTTTAGGTGGTGGAATGAAGTCAATCCGACGAACGGTTTGCAAGATATTGATTGCCCTAGTTTGAAGCCGGAAACTGCTGAAACTGAAGCTGCAACTGCAGAAGTAAAGATTGAGTTGCATGGCCTAGAAGATCTCCTCATCTGAACTACGTTGTAGGTTCATCTAAACCTCCTCTGGAAGATGAAACTTTTGGTGGTGGAATGAAGTCAATCCGACGGTCGGTTTGTGAGATATCGTCTGCCCTAGTTTGAAGCCACTAATGCTGATGCTGCTGATCTAGGGTTTGCTACTGCTGATATGAATCAGATTTATTGTACTATTTCTCTCTGCTGAATTATTGAAGATAAAAGAAGATTTGATCAAAGGGTTTCCCCACACATTGTGGGGTTTGTCCCTGGCTAGCCGCCACATCTTGTGTCTCTTTTCTTGGCTTGTTTTCTGTCGATCGTTTAATGTTTTATCTGCACTTTACTTTATGTACATGTGATTGCTAATCAGTGGAATATAATAAGAAAAAGAAGTAAAATGTTATAAGCATAGAACATACCATAACTTAACTTGGTATCAGATCTGAGGTGAAGACAAAGCCTGAGCAAGAGCAAGAGCAATCATCGAAGAGAATATTGGCAAGGCTATCCTAAAAGAACTCTGGGGTCCTCAACACTCTTTCCTGCTGAAGACAAGCTCCGTGAGAAAGCTGACTATCACGGATGGAAGATGTCTATCGATCTAACCCTTGAGAATCAAGGAGTGTTGGATCATGTGAGAGGTAATATTGTTGAGCCTCCATCAAATGCATCCGCTGCTGCCTGGAACAAATGAAAAAATGGAGAAGTCAAAACAATAGAAGATCATCCGGGACTCTATCGACAAGCGCTTGGTGGCCTACATCTCTGATCTAGACACCTCCAAGGAAATCTACGACAAACTGGTGAGTTTATTTAAAGTTAATGATGCAAATCAAGTTTTGTTTCTTAGAAATAAGTTGAGGGAAATCAAGAAGGGTAAAGATGAAAGTATGCAAGCATACTTCTTAAGAATCACCGAGATCAAGAACGATCTCCTATCTATTGGGGAAACCATTACTGACAGAGAAATGGCACTCACAACTCTCGGAGGATTACCATCTGAATGGTATGTGTTCAGGACTACTCTTCTGAACAATAATGTAATTCCTAGTTTCGAGGAATTAATGGCTAGATGCATTCAAGAACAAACAAGGGTAGAAGAGCAGGAAATGCCCTTGCCTAAAGGTCCTCCTGTTGTTTTTTCTTCTCATGCTAAGAAAAGAAATAATTCTGGGTCTAAATCAAAAGGAAAGGCTGGACCTAAGGGTGGAAGAAAAGGATGATGTTACATCTGCGATAAAGCAGGTCACTATGCAAGGCAGTGCCCTGATAGAAAGGACTCACACTGGGACAATGATCAAAATCCCTCTGACGGCAAATCAAAGGAATGACAAATTCAACAGCAAAGGTATGAGGAGAGTTGGGGATTGAGGAAGAGGACAACCATTCAAGAAGGCTAGAAAGTCCAGGATGTATTAAATGCACCTGACCTCAAAAGGAACCTAGTTTCCATCTCGGCAGTGGAAGACAAAGGCTACAAGGTAACCTTCAGCGATGGCAAGGGATGCCTAAATTCTGAGTAGAGAAAGAAGGTGTATGTCCAGGATGTGCCGAAGGAAAGCTCAAAAGGGGACCATTCCCCTCAAGCCAAAGCAAGACCTCCGATATACTACAATTGGTTTACTCAGGCATACTTGAGGTTGGCATTAAGAGGGAGACTACTACACCACATACTCCTGAACAAAATGGTGTGGCAGAAAGGAAGAACCACACAATTATGGAAGTTGTCCGGGCCATGCTACATGATCAAAGTCTTCCTAAGTTTCTATGGGCTGAAGCTGCAAACACTGCCGTATATGTACAAAATCGATGCCCTCATCAAGCATTGGGTTCCAAGACTCCTGAAGAAAAAATTCACCAGTAAGAAACCTGATGTTTCTCATTTTAAAATTTTTGGAAGCCCTGTATACTTTCATGTGCCGAAAGAGAAAAGAAATAAATTGGGAGCATCTGGAAAGAAGGGAATTTTCGTGGGCTATGGTGAAAATACTAAAGGCTATAGAATCTATGTAGCCGGTCAAAGGGAAGTCATAATTAGTCATGATGTCACCTTTGACGAAGATATGGCTCTCAGCAAGGTGATCAATCTTCCGAATTTGAGGAGCTCTCAAGAAGCCGACACCAGGGAACCGAAAGAAAAGGATGATGAATCAATGCCTGATGTAGAAGAACCCATGGATCCGATTGATCCTCCTCCATATGAGCCTTCCTCTTCTAGGAAGAGGCCTTCATGGCTTAAGGGGTTACTTGATGATGCTGAAGGACATGCTGCAACCCGAGGAACCTTTCGTAAAAGTAAGAAACCTAATAGGTATCAAGGATACCTGACCATCATGAGCACGATCATACAAAATGAGCCTTCGTCATTCTCAGATGCCGTCAAGCATCAAGTATGGAAGGATGCTATGACCGAAAAATATGAGTCTATCATAAAGAATGATGTTTGGGAAGTAGTTCCCAAACCCCAGGACAAGACTGTTGTTACTTCCAAATGGCTTTACAAGATAAAGCATGCAGCAGATGGAAGCACGGAAAAGTATAAGGCTCGTTTTGTTGCTCGAGGTTTCTCCCAAAAGGAAGGTATAGACTATGATATTTGCACCTGTAGCCAGATATACGACCATCCGCTTAATCATAACCCTTATGGCTTCACAAGGATGGAACCTACATCAGATGGATGTTAAGACCGCGTTCTTGCATGGTTCTATCAAAGAAGAGGTCTATGTGGAGCAACCTGAAGGATTTGAGATTTATGATTGAAAATCTCATGTATGCAGGTTGAAGAAGGCTCTCTATGGGCTGAAGCAAGCACCCCGAGCATGCTATGAGAGGATCGATAGCCACTTGATGAAGCTGGGATTCACTAGGAGTGAAGCTGATCCTAACCTTTACTTTAAGGTTGAAGATGACAAGCCTCTCATACTGGTGTTGTATGTGGATGACCTCTTTCTAACAGGTGCAAACCCTCTCATTCACAAATGTAAGAGGGAGATGGCTTCTGAATTTGAAATGAAGGACCAAGGACTTGAAGTGTGGCAGAAGCCAAGGGAAATTTTCCTATCTCAAGGAAAATATGTGGTAAATATATTGGAAAGATTCGGTATGATGGACTGCAAGCCTGTCACTACCTCGAGGATCTTAACTTTTAAAAGTTATATGGTAGTGATGTCGGACCAGACTTGGGAAATGCCTCTAAGTTTCAAAAACTCATTCGCATTGATGTTCTTGGTGAACCTCTGTCCGAACATATGTTTTGCAGTTAGCATTGTGAGCTCATATTTGGTTGAGCCTCACTGGATTGATGCCAGGAATATTCTGAGATGTCTTCAGGACACAATCTCTCATGGATTAAGATACACTACTAGAGATGTGAAACTAATTGGATATACTGATGTTGATTGGGCAGGTAGTGTGGTGGACCGTAAGAGCACTTTCGGGTACTGTTTCACCTTGGGATCTGCTTCGATATCCTGGATGAACAAGAAGCAGAAGTCGATGGCTTTGAGCACCGCCGAATCAGGATATATTGTTGCTAGCATAACCTCATGTGAGGCAATCTGGTTGTGAAAGCTCTTCAGTGAGCTGCTTGGATTTACATTGGATACCATTGTGATTCTCTGTAACAACCAGAGGTGGGATTCGATTATTGAGGAATCCCGTATTCGTCAATTGCTCCAGCATATAGACATCATCTGGGATATGTTAATTCGATGAGCAAGGAAGCTCCATCACATTAAGATGATGTACAGGTTGATACACATTGTCAAAGCCCCGAGGAAAGATCTAATCTGTGATTTTCCCAAACGACTTGGAGTCGGCAAGAAACCCTTGTACAAGGTTCCTGCATGTTGCATACATTAAGCTCTGGGAGCTCTAAGGGCTTGTGGTTCCTACTGGAGCAACATATGACCACAGGGTGACTCACCCTCCCCTGGTGGTGCACACTGGAACAAGATGATTCGCTCTCTTGTGGGACAAGATGATTCGCTCTCTTGTGGAACAGGATGATTCGCTCTCCTATGTAGTAGGATGATTAGTTCTCCTGTGAGGCCTGGATTGATGTGTTCTCCATGGCAGCCTGGATTGATGTGTTCTCCACGGCGATTGTAGCAGGATTGATGTGTTCTCCTGTGAGGCCTGGATTGATGTGTTCTCCATGGCAATTGTAGCAGCATTGATGTGTTCTCCTGTGAGGCCTAGATTGATGTGTTCTCCATGGCAATTGTAGCAGGATTGATGTGTTCTCCTGTGAGGACAGGATTGATTAGTTCTCCTGTCGACGCATCCTACCCATGTAGTCTGGGACTCATGGGAAGTACCTCTCATCTGATCAATGAGCAGGGAAATGAAGTTAGGGACCATAGTAGTACCGATGGACGCATCGTTGTAACTACCGTACTCCCTAGGCTAGGATGACCTCCATTGATCTGGGATCAATGATACTGGTCTGGGACCAGTGGTAGGAGTTGTACCATACTATGACGCTGACTTCGGGTCGGTTGAGACTGGTCTGGGATCAGTGGAACATACTCTGAGACTGACTTTGAGTCAGTGGAGGATGATATTGGTTTGGGACCAGTGGAGTTGTACTCACTATGACGCTGACTTCGGGTTGGTTGAGACTGGTCTGGAACCAGTGGTACATACTCTGAGACTGACTTTGAGTCAGTATGATACATCCTCGATCATTTCTTCTTCTTCATAATTCGGACAAAAGCAGAGCATAACAGAGCAAAACAGTACAGATCAGTGCAGGGCAGAACAAGACAAAGCAGAACAGGCATATTAGAGCAGAGCAGGGCAAGGGTCAGGCTATACAGGGCAGTGCATTTGATGGATGAATACTAACGACGGATAGATAGATTGCAGATGAAGTTCTCCATGGTTGAGAGGGAGTGTTAAAATTGGCAACCAGGGAAAAACTTCATGTGGGTCATCTTATTCATGGCTGATAATATTTTTATTAGATTCCTCTCATCGAGAGGTGTAGGATTGATATAAAGATCATCTGATTCTGATAAGTATTCATGGAGATATGAATTTATTTTGATTATGGAATTATTATCAAGCCGACCTACAACTCATGTAGGCTCAGAAGCCCAACAGTCGCATCTATTCACCCACCAACGTTGTGTATAAATATAAGAGGACTTTTCCTCATTTAGACTCACTCATCTCATCACATCTCTCTCTCTCTCTCTCTCTCTCTACTGCGCAAATATGATTCTCTTCTCTACTGCGCTGAAATGGGTCTCTCTCTCTCACACATGTGAAGCCGAAAGCTGTTGAATTTGAAGCTGCAACTGCAGAAGTAAAGATTGACTTGTGTGGCCTAGAAGATCTCCTCTTTGGAACTGTGCTGTAGGTTCATCTGAATCTCCTTTGAAAGCCACAACTTTTTGTGGTGGAATGAAGTCAATCCGACGAACGGTTTGCAAGATATCGACTGCCCTAGTTTGAAGCCGAAAACTGCTGAAACTGAAGCTGAAACTGCAGAAGTAAAGATTGACTTGCGTGGCCTAGAAGATCTCCTCATCTGAACTATGATGTAGGTTCATCTGAACCTCCTCTGGAAGACGAAACTTTTGGTGGTGGAATGAAGTCAATCCGACGAACGGTTTGCAAGATATTGACTGCCCTAGTTTGAAGCCGGAAACTACTGAAACTGAAGCTGCAACTGCAGAAGTAAAGATTGACTTGCGTGGCCTAGAAGATCTCCTCATCTGAACTACGCTATAGGTTCATCTGAACCTCCTCTGGAAGATGAAACTTTTGGTGGTGGAACGAAGTCAATCCGACGGTCGGTTTGTGAGATATCGTCTGCCCTAGTTTGAAGCCGCTAATGTTGATGCTGCTGATCTAGGGTTTGCTACTGCTGATATGAATCAGATTTATTGTACTATTTCTCTATGCTGAATTATTGAAGATAAAAGAAAATTCGATCAAAGGGTTTCCCCACACATTTTGGGGTTTGTCCCTGGCTAGCCGCCACATCTTGTGTCTCTTGTCTTGGCTTGTTTTCTGTCGATTGTTTAATGTTTTATCTGCACTTTACTTTATGTACATGTGATTGCTAATCGGTGGAATATAATAAGAAAAAGAAGTAAAATGTTATAAGCATAGAACATACCATAACTTAACAATTCACAATCTCGAGGATACATCAAAGTGTGGTGAAGTAAAATTATAAGTGCGGACACGAACGAATTCCTCTAGCCCAATGATGGATCTAGCCAGAACAGACACATTCTATTGAAAATTTCCTTAGGTTAGAACCAATTAAGAGGGCATACCTCTTTGTCCGCTTATCCTATTTGATGATGTCTTTTCTTGCTCCCTCCAGCTATCTCTCACTTCCTTCTTCAAGCTCCCAAAACAAGTAAACGACAGCAAACAAAAAATGTGATAATAGACAAATTGTAATTCAACCTACTTAACAAGTCAAGAAACATTAAGCCATGAATGTATAATATGAAAAAACATGTATGAAATCAATCGATAGTTGCATATATTAATATCAAAGAGAGATTACAACCATTTGTCTTGACGTTGCAGTCCTCCTCTGACAAGACCAGGTTTGCACACACTTCTGCTAGCATTCCATGATGCCCTCAAGCAAAAATAGTTTTAAGGCTCTTCCCTTTAGGCTTCACTCCAAACCAAATTACACTTCTCCCTCACACAACTAGTAATAGCTTGTTGTCTACTCCAAACAAAAATAGCATAAGCACACCAACATCAACACTAGCTTGTGCTTGGGAAGAACGGAGGTTTATATAGGAAAAATGGATGGGAGATGGATCCTCTTCTCATGGGAGAAGGCTTATCCCTTGGGGTAGTTCCATCATTATAGGGGAAAGGAGCCCAAACTGACATCCTCGACCCCATCCAACCAAACCATTTACCAGACTTTCGTTACGAAGCTTATAGAGCTGGAATCTTTGGCTCCTAATTTAAAAAACTTTTCAAAGTAGGACCAGCGCGACTGGAACACAACTCAGTCTCTCTAGTCGGCGTGAGGAATAGTGATAACCTCTACACATCGGCACGGGGGAGATAAAGGTCATTAGCGCCATTCTTGTAAACTGGGAAAAACAAAATTTTCAGGGGAAATGGTGCACACGGAATTTATCTGCTCATGAAGAGGGACATAATGGGAATTTCTTCATGAAGGCAAAGCATGTGGGGTTCACTGTAGAGGTCCTCTAGGATCAAGGAACGGGGAGTACAAGGACAGTGACAAATTGTTGTGTAATAGATTCCCCCTAAAGCGTGAAGACTGAGATAGAGTGAGGGATGAAATGCTTTATGAATCAGTGTGGGGAACCGGTCTACCATCGTAAAACCTACAAGAAAGTGTAGATACATATACATAAACTGAGATCTCTATCAAATGATACATGAATCGTGGCATGGATGCAACCATCTAGAGAATGATCGTGTAAATGGATCTAGGTATGGGTGCAACCATCCGTCAAAGAGGATCGTAATGAAACCACGGTATGGTCGTAGGCATCTAATAATGAGAAGGATCACATATGATAACTCATGGTCTGGTCGTAGCCAGCCATCTAATAGAGACATGCATATCATATTAACCATGTCACACCACTTTGCAACCTGGAATTTTGTGATTTGAGTCCAGGGTCTTGCGCTCGAACACAACTTGATCAAAATACAGATTCTAACATGTGAATAAAGGTGTTGACATTGAACATGCTAGAAAGTCGCTCGATTGCCAGTCAATGACGTAAACTGTTAACAAGCACGAGAGAAACCACCAATAATGACAATGGTCCTCAAGGTACTATTAGCACAATCCACAGAATGCAAATAGAGGAACTGAAGTCAAACACCCATGAAATCACTCAATCGGAAGCCAATGATGTGAACTTGTCGTCGAGTGCAAAGAACTTGCCATTAGGGCATGCAAGCTCTAAGGTACTAGAAGGGAGTCTCCTGGTCAACTTCCCGAATAATGAGTTGAAGTCGATGGAAAGTGACCGTGTCGAAGGAGGGCCATAATGAATCCCACATCATCGACGCAAGACGAGAGGATGCAAAATTATTTTGGATGATACAGAGAATCAGAGATAAGTGTAATTATAGAAGGACAACTCTTGAACATATCAGTGACACATCTCAAAGTTTGGCAACTTTTGGATCCATAGGATCAGTGGTCATGATGACGTGGCAGAGATCAAATGGAAGGTAAAAATGAATGGCCCAACCCAGGAAGTTCATCGATACAAAGGAGGATGTCCCAACCTAACACGAAGCAAGGAGTGTCATGTTCAAGAGTGAGTTGCCGACACGACTGATAGATTTCCAAATTTTCCCCCACCATTTCTGGCAGGTACCCCAATTATTTTTTAATCGCAAGCTTGAAGAGGATAGCATATGCTTGCACTGTAAGTTCATCCTTCGGATGAACCCGACCTAGTAAGTTTAATGAGACCTAGGAAGGAGAATCTCTTGTTCGTCATGGTGATGAATCCGATGTTGTTTAATAGTTTAACGAGTCTGACAAAGGTGTAACTCGGTATCTTTTTCATGTTTATAGAATTTGAAAAATACACATAAAAAAAAAAACTCCACATGGTCCCTTTTCGTACGTTTGTGTCTCTCAAACCCAAAAAGGTAGAAAACAATACTTGAGAGAACCGCTTGACCATTTCAGTCGAGTACCTTTTTCGTAAATAGTGCCTCCCAGCTCGAAAAAAGGGGTAAACTTATACTAGGCACACGATGTTTCACATCCATTAACGAGTTCGAAATGACAAGGGCTTGACAATATTTTCGCTTTTAAAGGGTCAGAAAAGAGCTGAAAGTGGACCCTCTATTTTTATTCTCTTTAACGAGTCAAAAAGGGAAAAACTACTTGGCAATCTTTTCATATGAGTTTAACGAGTCTAGAAAAGAGCTGAAATGTGACTCATCGTCATCGTCAAACATCCATCACCTGTCGCTGCACAAGTAAGGTAAAGTGTATTATTGAGTCCTTGAGGCAAATTAGGTCAAAATATTTACAAAAACCTAATATTTTCATGAAATAATGAATAAAAAGGGAAAAAGTAAATATGTTTTTACCATTTACCATTTTACCTTTCCTATGAAGACTTTTTACCCACTTTTTCCCTACTTGTTCCAGAGTAGATTGCGCAAGATCCAGTAGGTCAATTGACGAGTTGCCAATTCCAGGTAATGGCCAAAGCCCTGAGCTCCATTTTCATGTTCTTTATTTCTACTTTTAGCCATTTTTTAGATTTTTGAGGAGGTTTTTGAAAATATTTTTCACCCTTGGTTGGCACGATTTCCGGGCATAGAATCACGCTGGCCAGAGGTGATTAAAAAAGTCAGCTGCACCGATCAACGCAACTATTTTTAAAACAGGCACACTGACACCATGGATAGGGAAAAGCCCTATTTCCTTAAAAATTTATTGTTTAAACTAAAATTTTATGTGCCAAGGATGATTATTACTCAAATTAATGGCTTTTGCACGAAAGAATCGCTGAAAATGGTGGACTGGAAAGAACGAGAACATGAAGATGTTCACACCCAGGCAATGAATGACCCAAATTGCCTGGAGGCTTTGAGGGCGTGCAGGCTCCTCAAATTCTTTCTCACGTCAAGGATGCAGGCCCAGCTCGAGTTGCTTTGGTACCTGATTAGTCTTTGCGACATTAATCGAGAGATATTTGTCATTGGGGACCAGGAGCTAGAGTTGGAAACTTCATATATATACTTCATCACTGGGATGTCCCGCAGAGGGGAGCCAATGAACTTGTATGGGTCACGACGATTGGGGAAACCATATCTTCCTTTCTTTCCAAACACTTCCTTGAGGCCCTCAAATCCAAGAATGGTAAGATATAGATTTCCAGTGTTTGGGATCTGACACTAAGAGTGCTTCTGTTGACGATCAATAGAGTGGCGGGGTCCCAGGCAGAACATGAGACTAACAAGTCAAATTTCCTTTATGCTATTGGCTGCACAACTCCTACAATATTCAACTGGGTAGAGGCCATGAAGATGAACATCAAGCACCAGCTCTCCAAATATAAGGTGAGGAATCTGAAGCAATTTGGCTTCGGATCGGTGCTTGTGACCTTCTTCCTAGAACAAGTACCATTGTTCCAATATCAACTGACTAAGGTAGATCCTCCTATGCCATGCAATCTGCAGATGTCCCATTGGAGCCGTTTGATGTCCAGGATCACTGGGGGTCAGCACATGTTATACCAACATGCATTCTTTTCATGGCTATGACGACAGAAGATCATCGTGGAGGATTGGCCATATAGTGGCACTGATTTTCGTGGAGATCCAGATATGCCCTTACCAGATGGAGAGGACTTCGATGACAAAGGTAAACAACCAAAAAATTTTATTTTGATATTTTTTAACTGTTTTCGGTATATATGTGCTTATAAAATTTATCTTTTTAATGCAGATGTTGGACTAGAGCAGCCTGCTAGGATATCCCCAATAGCCAGGCACGTCCCCCGCCCCATTGACGATGTTGCTCCTTATTAGGAAGGGAGTGACAACGAGGAGGAGATCTCAAGGAACCTTAAGGGGTTTACTCGTGGTATCTCGAAGTATGCTCGGGTAGGAGACATTCCTCGTCAGTACCAGAGACACACTGTGGGAGTCTCGGAGCGGATCCACCGATTGCTAACTTGTGTTGCACGAGACGTATCATGCTACCATGATCACCATGTTGATTAGTTGATAGGTCCAACACTTACATATTTTTTTAGGCCTATGTGCCATGGATATATGAGGCCTGTGAGCCACCGATGTTATTTTAGACACACATTTACTTTTTGGGGTTATGATGTATCAAACATTATCACCATATATATATATCTATATATATATATATATAGATATATGTTGTATTTTACTGTCTACTATGGTACAAATGGTTTGTTTTATCTTTTACATGTTTCGTAAATGTCTATCCAACACATGATTAGCTAATGCATCTGTTAATGCATTCATGCGTCTAGGAATATGATGATATGTAATGTAATCAAAATTCCTTTCCAATAGACGAATACGAAGATACATTCTAAATATTTGAGGGTTTCTAACGAAATATTTCCCGTTGAGTTGAAGGACGACAAGCTGTGAATCCAGGTTGACAACCAGTTCTCTGATTCCCAGAGCAATGACTTCTGACAACAGTTCGATGACCGCACTGTATTCAACAATGTTGTTGGTTGTGCAACCTAGATAGATACCTTGAAGGTCAATCAACTCACCATTAGGGTCATAAATAGCCCATGCCATAGATGATAGGTTCTGGGTACTACGGCAAGCACCATCAGCGAAACCAATGTGGGGAGTCGCAGACATCTGCAAAGCAAGAAAAGCATAGTAAACAGGAAATTTGTTTGAAAACTATCACACAAAACCATGTTGTACAAAAATGAATCACACACTAATGTATACAAGTAACCATGCAATATGACCTAATCCTAGTACTTCTTGAGGTAAATCCTGTTTCAGGGCTTATCGAGAGCATTTCCTTCATAATTAATAAGCTCATAGGCTCCTTTCTGCAAAACACGTTTCACAATGTAGGGCCCATGCACACAAGTTCGAACTTGCCTGCCCCCATCTTATCATAAGCTTGGTTGTATAGTAAGACCAAATCACCCTCAGAGAACGCTCGAGGGGAGACCAACTGATGGAAATGGGATTTGACCTATTTCTTTTGTGCCTCAATGACCAAGGCAACAAGATAGCGAGTCTCATCCAGTTGTTCTAAATATAAGAGGCGTTCATCTTGAGGTGATGTTTCGAGGAGGAGTTCAACAGCTAACTTTAGTGAAGGAATCTCGCATTCAATCGAAAATTTTGCTTCCAAACCATAGACCAGCTGGAATGGTGTGAAACCAATTGCATCTTTGGTTGAGGTTCGGTATGCCCACAGAGTGAAAAAAGCATGAGATGCCAATTTGACTTGTGCGTCCCAATAGTATGTTGAAGCATTGTGACCAAGACCTTGTTCACGGATTCAACTTGGATGTTGGCCTGAGGGTAATATGGGGTGGAGCCATCATGGTGCAAGCCCAATGCAAATGTGAGCTCAGCCATCATGTAATCTCTGAAATGGGAGCCATGGTCTGTGACAATGGCTTGGGGTACGCCGAACCTGGAAATAACATGGTTGAAAAGGAATTGAGTCATTGTCTTACCATCTACAGAGTATGTAGGCATCGCTTCGACCCATTTAATGATAATATAGCCATGCCCCCCAGCCGAACGAGAGTTACATGTCATATAATCGATGCCCCGTTTGGCAAAGGGACCAACGGTAATGACGGGCTGTAGGTGAGCGGGTGGAGCGCGCATCTTGCGTCGGTAAATTTGGCATTTGTGGCACTTGCGAACAGTAAGAATGCAATCCTTGAAGATAGATGTCCAAAAATAACCAGCGTGAAGGATATTTTGAGCGGTAGTGTAACCAGACATATGACCACCACATGCCTCGAAGTGGAAATCATTGAGAACTCTTTCAGCTTCCTCGATCATAAGGCATCGGCGAAGAACTGAATCAACACTGACACGGTATAAAGTATCGTCAATAATAGAGTAGGGTTGGGAGTGATTCCGAATCCTTCAAAAATGATCCTTTCCCCCAGCAACTGACGAGTTAGGATATAGGTCATGGGGTTGCATTCAGAAATCATTGTATTCGTGTGCAAAAGGATATAGTGTCGAAAACATTGAACAGCCTGGATAGCAGCCAAAGCCAACTTCTCGACATGTGCATAACATTTTTCAGTATCAAGGATATTCCGAATAAGGTAGTAGATTACATGTTCATTGCCTTTGTCGTCATCTTAAACCAAGACCATAGCAATGGTGCTAGGGGCTGCTGCTAGGTAAAGGAAGTAATCGTGATAATAGTCCAGCGTCAAAGGAGCATTTATGAGGACGGCCTTGAGGTCATCAAAAGATTTTTGGGCCACCTCATCCCATACAAAGGGTGTTGCTTATTTGAGAAATCGGGTAAATCATGTGGCTAGCCCAACATATTTGGGTATAAAATGGAGAAAGTTGGCCTTTCCCTGCAGGCTCTAGAGTTGGTGCAGTGAGGATGGAGGGGGTAAATTTACAATGGCCTTGACTTTTATTGGATCTAGGCGAATACCATCCTTGGAAATGATGAAGCCGAGAAGTCGTCATGATTCTACGCAGGAAACACATTTGTGTGGGTTTAACCGAATGTTATAGTGTCTGCAGCGCAGAAAAATCTACTGAAGATGGTCTGGGTGATCTTGGCGCTTACGAGAATGAGCAGGAAGGTGATCCAAGTAAGGTTGGACAATGTTGTGAATATCATGAAACACATTGGACATTTCCCATTGAAACGTGCCTGCAGCATTTTTGAGGCCAAAAGGGAGATTCTTGTACACAAACGTACTCCACGGACAGATAAAGGTTGTCTTTTCTTGATCGGCCTATGCGAAGTTGATCTGGTTATAACTAGAAAAATTGTCCATAAAAGAAAAGTTCTCACTCCCAACACATTCATCAATGATTTGATCAATGAAGGGAGTAGGAGAGTTGTCTTTAGGACAGGCACAATTGAGATCTCGATAATCCACGCAAATGTGGAACGTGCCCTATTTTTTAGTCACCGGGACAATATTGGACACCCAGTCTATAACGGGGATGGGAAAGATGAACCTAGCTTTGATAAGCTTTTCAACTTCACCCTTAATAGTAGCAACCTTCCTAGGGTTCCCCGGGCGAAGCCGTTGGCAAACGGGCTTTGCGTGCAGATACGTTGGTATTTCGTGCACCACAATGCTAGGATCAATACCAGGCATTTCTTCGTAGGAACATGCAAAAACATCATGGAATTCCTGAAATAGATGAGTATATGTCTTGATCTCATCCAAAGAACAAGATACCCCAATATGAATGTGTTCAATGATACCGAGTTTCATATAAATGTCAATCGGCATCGTTTGGGTAATATTACCCAAATTTCCTTCCGACCATACTTCATGAGTAACAATTGGTGGCGGAAATTGAGAAGAGGACTTCTGGAAAACGGTAGACATGACTATCAGGTGAAGCAAGAATGAGGAGTGATGATGAGTATCAATCCAAGGCAGTTCCTCGAGAGAAATGACTTCCATGATACCTTCATCAGTAAGGAAGGTCTTGGCTAAGGGATTAGGCAATTTCAAAGTGCCAAACCACGAGGATTGAGAGTACATATTGAAAGAGGTCTTTGACATAGAAGAATCAGAGGATACATAATTGACTTCAGCGGGACTAAGAGGCACAACCTCGCCCCAGGTATCAACAGGCTCCAATGCAGGTATGACCTAAGGATCAGATTTGACCGAGATCATGTTGACAGAGGCAACATGAGGAGGTGGGAGTGGAAAAATTCCCATTAAGGCAAAATATTTGAAGAGACCTTCCCCCACACTCTCATAGGGAGAACTAGTGTGCTTGACGTACGAAACATTGCCATTTGAGGAGGAGGAGGCAAAGAAAGAAAGTTGGTCAATGGTGACAATCTTCCCTTGATGGGGAAAACAAATCACGTGAAATAAAGAGGAGGCCACTGCATGCATGGCATGGGTCCAACTTCGGCTAAGTAGAATATTATAATTGAGAATGGCGTCAACAATTTCTACTTCGACTTGCACTGTCTTTCCTTCCAGGGTGATGGCAACGTTAGGTAAGACAACGAAGGGTCATGAATCGCACCCATCAAAAACTTCCAAAGTGTTCAGAGATTGGTTCAGTGTAAGAGAATCAAAAGCCTTCCAACATGCAGTCGACATGATGCAGGTGGAAGCACCTTCATCGATGAAAGTTCAGTGGATGGTCTTCTCATTGATGATAACCTAAATAAGAAAGGCAATCTGATGAGGGATCTACGGAACATGGTTCTCTAGATCAAAACATATCAAATTGGAATCGGTGGGATTGATGCCCTCGATAGCTGACAACAAAGATTTCCGCTGCGACGGGCAGCTTTGGAGTACCTTAAGAGCCAACATGGCAGGTGATGCCTGAGCCAAATCCTCAAAAATATTGAAGTTTTGAGTAGCTCAGCCATTGGGATTATACGAGGATTTCTGCAACACACCTCGAGAGGGTGGCCGTATAGTGGAATAAGGGTTAGGGCGCTCAATATGCAGAGGGCCAAAACTCGGGGTAGAAGAAGAAGGCACAAATTCTTTCCCTTTCCTGGTTGTCGCAGTTGGAGTTCGATAGTCCTTTGACCTAGTATCCACATTAATAGGTGTACTCATCATGAACACTTGGGATCCGAAGGAAGCAGATTAGGGTTGGTCTAGCATTTGGGTCTACTAAGATGGACACGACTCTTTGAGGATATTAGGGGCCCCTTTGAGTAGGTGACTAACTTCAGATCGTTGGGGACAATCCTTACTATAGTGATCTTCCTCGCAAATGAGGCAGGGATACTAAGGTTTCCGTTGCAAAGATTTACCAGCAGACGATTTGGGAGGACACTGTTTGGGGGCATCGGCTTTAGTTTTGCCTTTGCCTTTCTTCTTTCCTTTCGAGGATTTGTCCACTACGATAGACTAGAGAACGTGGACCTCTAAGGTTTTACCAGGGCCAGGTGGCTTCTAGGATGAACTATTAGGGACAACATTTGAGACCGGCTTCTTTTTGGAAGAAGTTCTAGCAGGGGTTTGGGATACTGAACCAATAACTCCACTAACGGGAGGTACAGCTGGTGACTTGGATGTTGCGGGAGGTACAAAGTGCCAGACTGAGAGTAAACTATATCCAAGTATTGGGCATGAGCGATGGCCTGCTCTTCAGTGACGCATCCACCCATAGCTATATCGTGAGCAATTGGGGCCACGAATGATTTGGTGAACCATTCAGTGAGCAACTGATCAGCAATCTCAAATTTGATCAGGCGACATCTACGTCTCCATTCATGGATGTGATCAGAGATGTGTGTCGCAGTATCTTGCTTAAGCGATGTGAGCAAATAGGTGTCAATTTCATAGCGAATCGGAAACTGAAAATGTGTGAGGAAAGCCATGGCTAAAGAGTTAAATTCATGGTAAGTACTTTGAGGTAGCTCAATGTACCACTTTGTTGCAGCACCCATGAGGGTTCGTTGGAAAAGACGGAGACGAATGGAATCATCCACGTACGAGTTCGACGAGCACCAGAGGTGATATGTCATCACATGGGCCTGAGGATCTTCTTTAGCTTTCCCATTGAACTTTGGGCAATCACTTGGTATCTTGGACGGCATCGAAGGCCACTATAGTGAATGAAGGATCGGATCATTTGTAAGGCGAGATACATTCAGTAACTTGAGTGTAGCCAAGAAAGGCAATTGGGTTTAAAAGGCATGGGAGGTCGATAAGTGGGCCTATAGGGAGGAGCCCATCCCTATTGGTAAGGATTTTGGCCCCACAGTGGGGGATTTTGGCCATATGGCATCTGAGGTTGCCCCCATTGCAGATTACCTTGACCATAGGGAGGATTTTGACCTTGAATACCTTGGAACTATCCAGCCATAGGTTGTTGATAAGCAACATACAGGTTAAAAGGTTGTTGAGCCTGTTGACCTTGGACATTTGAATATGGGACTCGTTGTCCTTGAAAATACGGGTGATGAACCTATTGTCCCTGAACAAGAGGGTTTTGGCATAAGGTTGATACACTTGTTGCCCTTGGACGTAGGGATTCTGTACCTGATGCCCTTGGCTAGCAGGATTCTAAACCTGTTGACCTAAGACATGAGGATTTTGAGTCTACCACTACAGGACTTAACCTTGACCCTACCCCTGCAAGGGTTGACCTTGTTGATATGTGTATAAGGGTTGCTGCTACCCTGGTTGGTTTTATTATTGCAAGGGTTGACCTTGTGGTTGCAAAATTTGTCCCTGGGGCTATAGAGGTTGGCCCTGCGAGGACATGGGTTGAGAGGTGTGTGGAGCATATTACATCTGTTGTTGCGTGGCTTGCTGCAACTGTTGCAAGGATTGACCTTGCAGTTGTTGCAGTTGGCCTTGCGGAAATATCATTTTCCCTTGCTGTTGCGTGGAGAGCCCTTGCTACAACAAAGGTTGCCCTTGTGGTAACAAAGGTTGCCCTTGTTGTTGTAGAGGCTGTCCTTGTTGCTGCAAGGGTACTTGAATAGTGCCCGAGAAATTTCCAAACTGAATCTATCCATAGTCAGGCTAGATGTACTGCCTAGATTTGAGGGTGTAAGGTTGATTAACCATTCCTTGAGAACCATATGGAACGTAAGGATTTCGGTATTGGACTTGAGCTCCATAGGGCTGATGATACTGAACATTGCTCGATCCAGACAGACCAACAAGATTTTGAACCTGTTGGTACTGGACATTCCTTGATCCAGTAGGATAAGTAGGGTTATAAATGATTTCAAAATAAGGATGGTTTATACCAAGCATGTGAGCTTTTGAGCCGCTCACATTAGTGGCACATGACACCATAGAAACATTCAGGTTCTATCCCCCAAGTGGTGGCACAACTTGACCACTAACTAGAGGGACAGAGGAACTGACAGAGACATTCTTTGAAATGATCGGTTGTGCCTAACAAGTAACTGGGATTGACGATACAAGGGTATTTGGGATGGTGGGTTGTACTGGGATTGAGGTAACAACCTGTTGGGAAGTCGTGTTCGTAACGAATGGAACTGAAGTAGGCATGGCACCTAACACCCAAACAAGGTTATGGTAAAGTGATGAGGCACTAGGTGTACCTAAAACCAATTGCGCCATAGACACATAGTTGGGTGGAAAACTGCGGGTAATACCCCTTGTAAAGGGGAAACCCTTGGGAGCAAAGTGCAATTGCAATTCTTCCCCCTCAACACTATGTGGAGTAGAAACTTCGGACTCATCTGAAGATGTTACTGGAGCATCGTCTTCGGGTTCCATGTCTGAAAATAAATGATGACGAACGACCGAACAAGTATGAGTGGATAGTTCCAAAGGAACACCCGGCTGGTCATACAGACTATAAGGACACTGCGGTGATATCACAACAGGGTCAAACATAGGGTTCAGAGGGTAGATAACCAGTCCAAGCTTACTATCAGTGGTCGGCGAGTTCTCTGGAGTTTGAATGGGATTTTGTGGATATTCTGGGCCAAGATCAGCAGATGACCCAGTATTGAAAGTAGACAGGGGACGAGATGCCAAAGGTTGAATACTCAAAACAATTGTGAGTTCAAAATCTTGATCCTTGAGTGACTCTAGTAACTCAGGAAATAGCTCCTCAGATAATCTTTCAAATGGAGAAGAGGAAGAGGAATTGGGTGAACCAGATGGTTCGGCCATGATGACCTTGTCTTAGTTGAAAAAACAATTAACTTCAAGGCTTTAAAATGTTCTTTTAAGGGAAACTCACGGTTTGGTCTCAGAAAAAGACTAACAAGGTGTTTTGGACCATGAGCAAATCAATTATTAAGACGCATTAAAGACTGGTGCTCTTTCATTTTTTAAGAGTCGAGAAAGAAACAAATATGACTCTATCACTTTTGATTGGAAACGAGCTCGAAAGGACAAGTGCTCAAATGATCTTTTAAGTTTAATGAGTCAAAAAGATCAAATGACTGCTCTAGATGATCTAGGTAAACATGATTACCAGGCAACCATGAACTGCAGAATACCTCTCGATGAACCAAGAAGTACGAGCAAGCAATCTCCCCGAATGCTGTGTTCGATGTATCACGTTTTCAAGCAGGCCAACTCGACTTCCTAAGGATAAAAGGATTGCAGCCTAGTGGGGTCTCCCGTTATATACTTGACAGTAAGGGGAGCACAAATCCGTACTAGCACTATCTAATGTTGAAGCTAACAACAGTTACTAGGTTTAAAGACGCCAGAACACGTCTCTAGCCTAGACCTTCTAAATGTGATCATTATTGTCAAATGTGCCTTAGGTTAATTGAATTCGTTTTAAAGTTGATCTTGAGTTATGTTTCAGTTTTAAGGTCTTATCGATGCGACTCAAAAAAACTTAAATGCAACTAAATGAGAGAAGACCCTTTCAATTTGATGAAATGCATACACTAGATAGGGTAGGAACTACTCAATCAAATGTAAACAATTAAGCAAATGAAAACGAAATGATCTTTCACTACCTTACTTTTCAAAATATAAACTAATGAAAAATGCATTCCAATTCCTAATTTCGTGACAAGCACTTATCTAGTAGTGCTTTCAAAAGCAAACAAGTTCTCTTCCTTTTTCAAATGATGATGCAATTCTATTCTTTTAATGATGCAAGTTATCGTAACAGAATGATGCAACAAGCTAGAATTTCATACTTTTTCATAAAACAACAAAACAAACTTTTCGCATACAATCTTTCAGTGAAAATTTTCTTGAGACAATAAGCTCTTTAAGCAAATGAACACATGAAAAGAGAAACTCATTCAGACTAATGAAACACTGACTTTACCAATCACAAGACAAACAATGTAATCCATGCCGGAAAATAAATGTTTAGGCAAGCAAACGAAAACTTTTCAAACTTGTGTAAAAGAGGTCAAAGTCGTAAAAGGACCAAAAACAAAATGAAAAGAGTAAGCACACCTACAACCTAACTTACTGAGCTCGCAAATAGCTGAATGGATGACCAGCTAGATGCCTTAGTGTCGCTGGCCACTCAATGACTCAATCAATCAAGCAGAAAAATGATAAGCCAACAAGCAAACAAAACCAAATGAAAAGTAGATTTCTAATCAGGGAGAAAACTGTCCAAAAGGCTTACGGGATCAAAACCACAATAGAAAAACACATTGGCCAAAATTGGGGTCAAGCCCTAATCTTCACTTACACGCATCGGTGTGACTGCCTAACTAACAACGAGCACCAGAGGCTGGTCAGCGTGACTGTTTCTCAGCAACTCGTGCTGATCGACACAACTGTCATGGAATTAAGTACACTGATCGATGGAGCTAAGGAAAAAATAAATAAATAAATTGAACAGGGACCAAATCTACTATTATGAATTTTAGATTCAGACCAGTAAGCAGGATAAAAGAAACAGAACCAAAGGGAAAAAGTGGAACTATAAAAGTTCTCACGAAATCATGAAATCCAAGACAAACAAAAGGATTGGGTTCCCCAGTGGAGTCGCCAATTTGTGGCTGAAGTAAAATTATAAGTGCGGACACGAACGAATTCCTCTAGCCCGATGATGGGTCTATCCACAACAGATACACTCTATGAAATATTTCCTTAGGTTAGAACCAATTAACAGTGCCTACCTCTTAATCTACTTATCTTGTTTGATGATGACTTTTCTTGCTCGCTCCAACTATCTCTCGCTTCCTTCTTCAAGCTCCTGAAACAAGTAAACAACAGCAAACAAAAAATGTGATAATAGACAAATTGTAATTCAACCTACTTAACAAGTCAAGAAACATTAAGCCATGAATGTATAATATGACAAAACATGTAGGAAATTAATCAATAGTTTCATATATTAATATCAAAGAGAGATTACAACCATTTGTCTTGACATTGCAGTCCTCCTCTGACAAGACCATGTTCCCACACACTTCTGCTAGCATTCCATGATGGCCTCAAGCAACAATATTTTTAAGGCTCTTCCCTTTAGGCTTCACTCCAAACCAAATCACACTTCTCCCTCACACAAATAGATAGCTACAACTAGTAATAGCTTGTTGTCTACTCCAAACAAAAATAGCATAAGCACACCAACATCAACACTAGCTTGTGCTTGGGAAGAAGGGAGGTTTATATAGGAAAAATGGATGGGAGATGGATCCTCTTCTCATGGGAGAAGGGATTATCCCTTGGGGTAGTTCCATCATTATAGGTGAAAGGATCCCAAACTGACATCCTCAACCCCATCCGATCAAACCATTTACCAGACTTTTGTTACGAAGCTTCTAGAGTTGGAAGCTTCAGCTCCTAATTTAAAAAACTTTCCAAAACAAGACCAGAGTGACTAGAACACACATCAGTCACTCCATTCAGCACGAGGAATAGTGATAACCTCTGCACATTGGTGCGGGGGAGACAAAGGTCATTAGTGCCGGTCTTGTAAACTGGGAAAAACAGAAGTTTCAAGGGAAATGGTACAAAAGGGAGTTGATCTGCTCATGAAGAGGGACACAATGGGAATTTCTTCATAAAGGTAAAGCATGCGGGGTTCACTGTAGAGGTCCTCCAGGATCAAGGAACAGGGGAGTACAGGGACAGTGACAAAATGATGTGTAACAGAAGCAAGCTTTCTCTCGGCCCCTGAAGCAGTGTCTATAGGAAAGACAGTGAGCAATTTTTTGCAAAGTAGGATCACCTACAGGATCCTACAGGAAAACTTGCAAGATCCTACAAGAGAACCTACAGGATCCTACAGGAGAACCTACAGGATACAGAATAGTCATCTACAAGATTGGCAGTGAGCATTTTAGAAGGGAAAAACCAAAGGTTGGCTTCATCAGGCAGTGACAAGGAGGTAGGAGCTATACCTTCCTACACTTTCCAAGTTAAAAAAATATAGAAAAAAACTTATTTTTTGTTAAGGAGATTGCAGTCTAGGGGAATTGGATACAAAATTTTCATTTAAAATCTCTCACCCATTAGAATTTGGAATTAAACCCATACAAGCCTCCACAATCATTAGAGGAAAAATGACAGGGGGGTTTAATAAGAGGGAACCCACAAACACAATGAGAATTCATCAGCACCCTCTTGTAGTAGATATCTTCACAAGACACAATTGAATGAGTTTCTTTGAAAAAATGAGGGGATACAATGATGAGGTAGCCAGAGGCTTTGCTCTCTCACTCATACCACTAACTAGGACCCATGCCACTACTACGGTGAAATTCCTCTCTGTAGAACTCATCCCTGAAGTCATAGGTAGAATCACCACACTTCCTTTAGGGTTGCCTTGGAGAAAGGAAGATAAGGGTAACAGCCAAATTGCAAAGAAGAAATTCTTTTTGGAAGGAGAGGAGGCAATGGAAGACAAAAATGGGGTCAGAAGAGAAAGCATGCCATATCCTTGGAATGAAATTAGCTACCACCTCATTAAGTATATATCATGTGAAGGTAGGTACAGTGTGGTATATGGATACCATTTCAGGCTTCTCCAAGAACTGAGGTTTGGAGCAGACACACCTCCTCAAAACAGACTAAGCATACCCTACTTTCTTCTTCAATCAGTGATAGATATGAGCATCAAGGTGCAGGAAGGAAAACATCAACAGTTAGCCCACCATGGGTTAATTAAACTTATCCTAGAAGATTCCCTCCAAAACCTAAGACTCCCTATTACATGGACAACTTTCAGAGACATGCAGGCAGAGGGAGACATAAAAGCCCTTGAATATGACAAAAGCCCCACTGCTAGTGAGAGGGATGAAGAGGAAACAGAGAGGGATGAAGAGGAAACAGAGGAGGAAGAAGAGGAAGAAAAGGAGGAGGAAGGTGATGAAGAGATAGAAGAAGATGCAAAAGAGGAAGTTGATGAATAGAGTGAGGAACTAGAGGAAGAAGAAGAAGAGAAAGACAAGGATGAGAAGGAGAATGGAAAAGAGGAAACAAAGGACAAGGAAGAACAGAGGTCCACAATTCAAGGCAAAGAAGGGGAGGAATCACCAAGGGTATCTCCAGAACCCACTGAGAAAGAGGCAGCAGCTGCCCTCACTTCCCTAAGTACCCCTATCAAGAAAAAAGGGAAGAGACAGAGACAAACCCCATTGTACTTTAGGACAAGAAAAAGTATAAGGATCAAGCAAGGAAAACCTCAAACACCCACCAAAGTTCCTATTGTCATTGAAGACTCCCCAAAGCAGTAGGAAAAGGTAGCTCCCCTTAAGAAAAATCAGGGAGAAGGATCATCAGGGCAAGCCTCTCCCAAATCTCCCATCACTTATGTTAGGAGGCCTATCACTAGATCTGCCTCATCCAAAGGAAAAGGTCTCCTACAGGAGACACAGAAGGACCTATAGGAAGCAAAGGCCATCCTACAAGAAACTCTGCTAAACCTACAGGAAACTCAGAAAATGGACCAAGAAGGGATCATGCAGCAAGAAACAAAGAAGGAGGATCCAAAACTGAGGGAACCTAGTCCTCAACCCAACCTTGACTCTTACTATAGGTTCATTGAAGGGGGTAGGGTCATTCCACAGAAATTTTCCATCCCCTTATTCTTTGAGCTTTAGAAAGAAAGGGCAAGAACACATAGGTGGATGCAAATTGCCAAATCTAAAGGAGTGGAGGATATAGGCCACATGGAGGAGAAAGTAAAGGAGATGGGCAGAGAACTGAGTAGCCTAAGTGACAGAGAGGTAATGATGAAAGCTCAGTTAGAAGTAGAGAATGCATGGCTAAGGGGTCAGTTACATGAGAGAGAAATTCAATTGGCATCCATGGCCAGTTTATCTTTAGAGGCAATCCAATGTAAGATGCCAGCAAAGTCCTATGCATTGTATCTTAAGGAACATTGGCTAGAGTTCCAAATCAAGACTTTAGCACAGAGAGGCACTATGCCCTTCCAAGACTACAAACAATTCATTGATCTATGTGATTAAAGCACCTTGGAGGATAGAGCTAAAATGTCTAATTTTTACCTACACAACTTGGCCTTGATAGATCTGAATGTGTGGGACCCTAATTCAAAACTAGGGGACTTGCAATTGATGGCCTTGGCATCATGGATGAATCATGAGGAGGCAAGAGCTGCAGAGATGAAGAAATTAATGGCAAGAGAAGAGACAGAACCCCTCATGATAAGAGCTAAGCAATCAAATCCAATGGTTGTCATCAACACCCACAACCTAATTGCAAATGACCCTAAACTTGCACCTAGGTACCTTGCTTCCCAAGAGCAAGTAGTCACACACTTTGAGGACATGTTCAGGCTGTTAGGGGATGACAGCATGCAAGCTTGCCAAAGGAGATGGAACACTTTGCCTTATAGCTTGAAAATCAGAGAGTACCATTCTCCTCAGAGAATGAGAGAGGCACTAAACAGAACACCCATGTATAAGCAAGCTCTCCAAAGACTCAAAGTCAATTGGATTGGCTTGAGACTCAGTCCACCACTACTCTTAGGAATGTTGGAAGGAAGGAAGGAAGAGGAAGAAAGAAAGTAGTGGGAGGAGATAGAGAGGAAGGCGGTATTCTATGCATAGGAAGAGGAAACTACAGTAGAAGCATGGGATGTCAGGGAGGCCACTAGAGAAATGAAATACATGGATATAGATTGAGTTTCTCAGAGGATGAGTAACACTTGCAGTAGGGGGTGATGATGAGCTTCATCATTGGGTAACTATATAGACCTTAATACACCTCCTATTTTATTTAAATCAACTCTTCTCATAATTCCTTACATATTTTGATTATATTTTTCTTAATGAGATGAGTAAAAGTGAGATGTCATGCCTAGTGGACTAATGTGCATTGATTGCAGGTTTTTTAGAGCAAATCATGGAAATTTTGGCTAATTAAGGGCTTGAAACTCGAATGAGACAAGGAGGAGAGATTGTAGGAGATAGATCCTACTCATTTACTCCTCACTCATTTGAATATTCCTCCGTTAAATCACATTAGCTCGGAGTTGCAAGTAGCCGAGCCATGAAGATCAAAAGGCAGCCGAGTCAGTGATAGTTAAAGAGCCAGTTCATCTTGAGTTTAGGAGCTGAGCATCCCTAGATTTAAGGAAGTTGTTGGAGACTTCAGTTGTATAAATAAGGAGGCCTAGAGCCTCATTAGGATTCGAATTTTTGATGTAAAATCACTAAGAATTTTTCGAGTTCAAGACTTGTGGAAGACATTATTATGTAATTTTCTGATTTGATAATTGTTATAGACATTTTTGTGCCTCGCAGCATGGAGCATGAAATGTCAATAATTACAGGGATCCTCAGTCCCTAAACATGTTGTTCTTACCCCTAGAAGAACAAGGTCAGCAAACCACAGCACTTCCCATCAGTTCTCCACCTGAAAACACTCAAAAATAGGCTTATTTTGGATCATGTCAGCTGCTCCACTGAGCATCTGCGCTGGAATGCAACTACTCCTCCTTGTACCTGCGCTGGAAGTCAAATCTAATGAAGGCTACCTGCGCTGGGCGAGATTGGCCAAGTGGCACAGTCATTCTGCAAGGTGTCAACTGCCCAGGAAGCTTCCAAACTGACACTTGGTTCATGAGATTCGCCCTGTGATGAGTAAGAGGTACTTGATCACCATGTGTAAGCAAGGATCTCCAAGTGGACTCAAGGACTGAAGTTTAACTTAAGAAGGAGAGGACACTAGTCAGCTCTATGCCAGCCTCAAGCTGACTCATCCTCTCTTCTTCTCTCCTATATATAGAGCTCTTCTATGAGGTCTAGGGAGGCTGGAATTTTGTGTAAAGCAAGGAGGTGCTGTTGGTTTACAGTTAGAGCTATTGGGTGATTGTTTTACTAGAGGTGAAGAGGAGAGTTCTTGCTGCTGGGGAGGTGCTGCTGGATTGGAGCCATCAATGGTTGTAACCTTCTCAGAACCCTGTTACTTCTATCAATAAAGTTTTGCATGTTCTCCTATATACTTGTATTGCATTGATGTATTGTATTTACTTGTATATTTGATTCACTCTAATCCATGCATCAGTTATGAGTACATGTATCTTGTAGTTTCCTCTCTTGTTTTGTGCAGGATCTGTGTGTAGCTGGACCGGCAAAGAGAGCAAGGAGCTGGGAACAAGAGACAAAGAGAGAGGATAAGGATCGACTAAGCGAAAGACACCAGGTTGGTTAATCTTTTCTTCCTTCTCTCTGTACTTTCATAAAGGAAAATATCAAAGCTTTACTTTCAGTTGTTGCTAAAGACTGTCACCTTTAGAGTAGGGATAGGGTCATCCGAGTCGGATACTTTTCCCCACAACAAACTGGCGACTCCACTGGGCAACCCTATATTCAGAATGGGTTAAACCAACCACTTTACAGTGGCCAAGCCCACCAACCATATCAGTCATATCAACATCAGTTGCATTATGCTGGTGTGCAAAGGCCTACTGCTCAGGCAATTCCATCGTATCCTGGGTACGCCTCGCCAAACCTGAATCAGCAGTTGCCATTCGTGGCGACCTTAGAATTACCAGACTTACATCGATTGACGAACGATCCAATCGCCTATGCCCATTGGTGGCCAGCGATTCCTCACAAACTTCCTTCGGACATTCCTAAATTCAATGGAAATCCTGGCGAAGACCCGTCGAATCATGTGATGACATTCCATCTGTGGTGTTCATCGAATACCTTGAATGATGATTCGATAAGGCTTCGTCTTTTCCAGAGGACATTGACTGGTCCGGCGACCAAATGGTATATCGAATTACCTAGAGCCTCTTTCGAAAATTTTAGTTCCCTAGCCACGACTTTCTTAACACACTTTCAGTTACCTATAAGGTACGAAACTGGAACAGAGATCTTGACCAATTTCAAGCAGACAACGGCCACACATATATCAGATCATATACATGAGTGGCGTCGTCGTCGCAGAATGGTAAAAACCTATGTTCCAGATCAGCTATTAGCTGAGTGGTTTATAAAGTCGCTTCTGCCTGCCATAACAGAAGATGTGGCCAAGGGAGGCGTCGTAACAGAGGAGCAAGTTATTGCTCGTGCTCAATATTTGGACTTGGTGTATACTCAGTCGGGCACGCTCTATGATAAGATACCTGATGCCCCCAGACCGGAATTTTCAATCCCTCCTCCTCCCGGATCGAATAGTGACTCTCATGCCGGTGATGGCGTGATTGGAACTGCAAACGCTAAGTCGACAAGGGATTCGAATAAGAAAGCCCGTAAGACTTCGAATCAAAAAGCAAATCAAGAGATTCTTGCTTCGGAGGTAAATGCTGTATCTACGGATAAAGACAAAAACTCCAATCAACCAGGAAGCAAGAAGAAACAAAACAAAGGGAAGAAGAAGAAACAAGGTGGGTCATCCCCTCAAAAAACTTTTTCAAACCCTCCTGGGCAAAGGAAACAATTTTATCCATGTCATATATGCGATGAAAATCATTCGACAAAGGACTGTCCGTTCAAAGCTGAGTTAAAGAGGTTCTTTAAAAGTTCCCAAACTTCAGCTGTGTTGACTGATCCATTTCCTACCCCAGGTCAAAACATGGTTGATAGTGGAAATGCTTCCCCGTCTCAAGTGCTTATGTTGTCGGTTTCTAAGCAAAATGATGCTTTGATCTCGACCAGGAATAAAGATTATGGGAATCCGCCGGTGTCGAACGACAAAAGGAAAGATCAACCCAGTAGTTCGACAACAACTTCGGCAGAAGTTGTACCCCCCCTCACGCATGAATTAACAATAAAGCCACCTAAGGGAGTAGTACACAAATCGACATTCAATCCTCGCGCCAGAGCGGCGCAACACTATAATATAGTGGAGGATTTGGCCCAATCGCCATCTGCTATGTCGACTCTTGAGGTACTACAAAATTGTCCATCCCAAAGACAGGCATTGTTATCAGCAATTGGTGGAGTGGATCCTAAAGATTCCAATCTTGTATCCTTTGATCACAAAGGATATGATCCTCAGTTACCAGCGCAATTAGCTTTCCTTATTCAAGTGAAAGCACTCAACAAAACTGTTCATAGAACGATTATTGATGAGGGAGCATCGACATGTATCATGTCGATGAGTTGCTGGAAAACTCTTGGATCTCCAACCTTGTCGCGATCTTCGACGACATTGAAAGCATTTGACGGTAGGCCGTACACTCCGTACGGTATCCTAAATAATTTTAAGGTTGAACTAGGAGGAAAAACAGTAGAAATTGATGTTGAAGTCATTGATGGCAATCTCGACTATAACATCCTACTGGGAAGACCATGGATATATGCCATGGCAGCTGTAGTGTCGACATATTTTAGGAAGATCGCATTCTCATTTGAAAGAGGGATTACGATCGTCGACCAACAGAATTTCCTCCCTAATGGTTCACAAGTTAATGGAAGCATTCCCCTGATCCATGGGAGCGACCACTCAATACAAGATATCGGAGTAGGCTTGCTAAAAGATCCCACAATGATGGGAACTTTCACGTTGCCACCTCCTTTCCATGAAGGGAATATCCCGTTTGTAGCAACATGCAACATGGTATCTTCGTCAAAGGTCGCAAAAGACAAAGTCGTCATGGATTATCAAGTGGTTTTGCCACCTAGCCCTATTGAAATATTGTAGCAATCAATGTTTCAGGCATGGAAGGCGAGCCCAAATCAACGCTCGTCAAGCGTTTGGGTAGATAGGTCCGAAGAATATGGTACCCCATTAGATCCATGGTCAAAAGTTCATGGGACTGACGAAGGAATCTTACAATCAATGATGATTGAGGGGGCACCATGGAATGATCACCACCATCGTTCCCTTCTTCCAGAGTGTGAAGAAGAAACTCATCACGACTTATATCACCCTTCAGTGTTTGAATTCCTAACAAATACTGTAAATACGGTGGATTCAGAGCGAAACCTATCCAATATTGAAGAGACCGTCGCCATAAACATCTCGACAAAATCTGATGTTGTAGAGAATATTCATGTCGGCAAAAGTTGTTCCCCTTCAGAACTGGAAATATATGGTGCTCTCTTTCGCGAATTTAGAGATGTCTTTGCATGGTCATATGATGAAATGCCAGGCATTGACTCGAGCATAGTTGAACATGAAATTAAAATGTATCCTGATGTCAAACCAGTAAGACAACAGCTTCGACAGGTACATCCGAAGAAAGCCGCTGCCATTAAGGCAGAAGTTGAAAAACTTTTCCATGCTGGATTCATCTACCCGGTTCCTCTAACCGATTGGGTATCGAATATTGTCCCTGTTATGAAAAAACAAGGGACGATAAGAGTGTGCGTCGACTATAGGGATGTAAACCAAGCTTGTCCGAAGGACAACTACCCTACACCCTTCATCGACCAGATAATTGATGAATGCGCCGGATGTGAAATCTTTTCCTTTATGGATGGATTTTCCGGGTATAATCAAATAAATATCCGCCCACAGGACCAGTCTAAGACTGCATTTATTTGTCCGTGGGGCACATTCGCTTATCGAAAATTACCCTTTGGTTTAAAGAACGCAGGGGCGACGTTTCAGAGGGCAATGAATTATGCCTTCCATGACATCAAGAACATTGTTCAACCTTACCTCGACGATCTTCCAGCTCATTCGCGGAAGCGGACTGATCATCCGCGGCATTTGAGAGCAATATTTCTACGTTGCCGACATTACAAGATAAGACTCAATCCGCACAAGTGTGTGTTTTGCGTCGGTTCTGGTCGTTTACTTGGCTTTGTGGTCTCTAAGGACGGGATTCGTCTCGACCCTTGTAAGGTTTAGGCAATCATTAATTTGCCTCCACCTTCAAATTTGCTTCAGATTCAGAAACTCCAAGGGAAAGCAAACTTTCTGAGGAGGTTCATTCCAAATTTCGCAGAACTTGCCAAAGGTTATACTCGTCTTTTGAAAAAGGATGTACCTTTTGTCTGGGACCAGGTTGCGCAAGCTTCCTTTGACGCTCTGAAAGATTCTCTAGTAAGAGAATCATTAATGTACGCCCCGGACTATCAAAGAGATTTTAACCTGTATCTAGCTGCAGCAGATACGACCATTGCGATGGTCTTAGTGCAAGAAGTCGATGGAATAGAACATCCTATTTATTATTTAAGTAAAAACTTAAATGACACAGAAAGTAAATATTCCTATGTTGAAAAACTAGCGCTTGCTGCTGTTCAAGCGATTCAAAGGTTTCGACATTATGTCCTCTTTAGGAAAACTACCGTTCTGTCAGATTGCAATCCCATGACATATATACTGTCGCGACAGTTGCTTGGGGGCAAATATTCAAAATGGATAGCAATCCTTCAAGAGTTTGATTTAGATTTTGTAAAATCCAAATCGAAGAAAGCTCTAGTTTTCGCGGAATTATTATGCGATCTCCTATCGTCATCCAACGATGAAACATCAGAAGAGTCAATCGTGGATGAAAATTTGTTTCTGATATCAGTAAGCGATGAGTGGTATGGAGACATCATTGTTTATCTCCAAACCCAAAAATTTAGGCCTAATACCTCACACTCGGAACGGAAACGTATACGATACCAATCTAAAGACTACATGATCGTCGGTGATACACTTTACCGTCGTGGTGTCGATACGGTTCTGAGGAGGTGCCTTACCCATGAGGAGGCCGAAAAAGCCCTGAATGATTGTCATTCAGGCGCGTGCGGGGGACATCAATCTGGATATGCAACAGCACAAAGAATCTTACGAGCAGGATATTTCTGGCCAACTATGTTTAAAGATTGCATAATAGCTGTCAGAAGTTGCCATGCATGTCAGATCTTTGATAGCAAAACCAGAAGACCGCCCGCACCCTTACAGCCGATAGTTGCTGTTGGGCCCTTCGCCAAGTGGGGCATCGATTTCATGCAATGTAACCCCACCTCGACCGGGGATCATGGGTATATTATAGTCGCTGTTGACTATTTTACCAAATGGGCCGAGGCGATGCCTACATTGGATAACACTGGTGAAACAGCTGCCCTTTTCTTTTTTAATCATGTAGTCGCCAGGTTCGGCGTTCCGCAAGCTATAGTGACAGATCATGGATCGCATTTTCGCAATCACATGATGGTTGAATTAGCTGCCAAACTAGGGCTATCTCACGACAGCTCTACCCCATATTATCCACAAGCCAACGGACAAGTTGAGGCAATCAACAAGGTCCTGAAGCGTATGTTGCAAAGGATGATCGGGGTTCACAAGAGAAGATGGCATCTAATCCTGTACTCAGCATTATGGGCTTACCGAACCTCGGTAAAAAATGCCACTGGGTTCACACCATTCCAATTGGTGTATGGCCTGGAGGCAGTATTACCGATCCAGTGCGAAATTTCGTCTCTTAAACTCGCAATTGACCTCCTCCCCGGAACCTCAGAAGAAGAGGCTCGTTTCTTGGAATTGATCCATTTGGATGAAAACCGTCGTGACGCCGCTTTGGCGAACGAGGCCCATAAGAAACGAGTCAAAGCGCAGTTCGACAAGAATGTCAAACCTCGCATCTTCTCTGAGGGTGACTTGGTTCTGCTTTACGACCAAGAATCCGATAAATTAGGAGCAGGAAAATTTCAGTCCTTATGGATGGGTCCCTATATTGTTAAAAGGGTGTTAGCAAAAGGAGCCTACGAGTTAATGGATTATGATGGAATACCACTGGCGCAACCCCGTAACGGGTTGTACCTCAAGCGTTACTATGCCTAAATAGTAACCTGAGTGCTTTTGTTGTATTTTGTTTTCGCTAAAATGTTTGTTTCGGTTAAAGTAATCCGCCCTTCTCATTTGTTGCAGATGTCGAATTATTCTGAGACATATGTGGGATATGCTGACGGAGCGAGTCGTAGTACGCGGAATTTGTCCTCCGCAGCCTGGCCCATTTTTGATCCAAGCGGCGAGTTAGTGAGTTTCAGAGGTGTGTGTATTGGGCGGTCAACGAACAATATCGCTGAATATAGCGCGTTGATTGAACTCCTCTCTGATACCATCGCTCATGGCATACGCCGACTAATTGTTAGGCTAGACTCACAACTTGTGATACTACAACTCACTGGTATATATTCAGTCCGCAATCCAGCTATTTATCGTATGTTTCTAAGGGTTAAGAGTTTGGAAAGAGAGTTTGATTTAATTCAATAGCAACATATTTCCAGAAACTTGAACACATTAACATATTCATTAGCAAACTATGTATTAGATAGACATTTACAACATATATAAAAAGAGATGCATCGGTGCTATGCAAGTGGATCACAAATAAACTGAAATAAACTCCGAAAATCAAAATATATAAAGCTGTTTATAGTTTGTACATAATGTGATGTAATCAAAACAAAATTGGTCATACGACCTAGAACTCAAAAAGATGCTAGGGGGCACCCTAGCCTAGTGGTGCTCATGAAAGTACGTCACGGTCTGTGCGATCATGCGCAAGAGACGAGTCCATCGTCTAGGCACACCAATAGTGTGCCGCTGCAACTGTAAAGGTAACTCGTCAATCTGTACATCCGGAAGACCACGAGTAAGGCTCTCAACCTGCTCCTACACAGCTGCAAGTATCTCAGTATCACCAAGGTCGCGAATAACAACTCTCCTAGCAGGCTCTGCTGCTGGGGCAGCAACTGGCGATCGTGGACGAACTACTGGACGAACAGGACCAACATTTGCATGCACCCAAGAGTTTGATCAGTTTTGAACAGTAACATCATGAATAAAAACAATAAACAGTGATATGGTCAGAGATTTTACCAATAGCGCCCCATTGCTCGCCAGCCGGGAGCACCAAGTCCGGATCACCTCGGTAGTCCATACCCACATATGGATACTCAGAAAATGCCATCTCCTGACGCTCGAACCACCTAAAGAAGGACTCAGTGAAAGTGATATGAGGTTGACCAGCATGCCGGGACATATGGTCAACCCACCTCTGCATGCGTGGCTCGGTCGGAGAAGGCAAATCAAGCATGATGTACTGAGGTTGCATCAATGGGATTTTCTCCAAGATAAAGGCAGTCAGAATAGAACCAAATCCAAAGTTCTTCAGCCCCCCGTCCTTTACCTTGGTCAATTGACTTTTCATCTGAACAAGTACTGCATCACACCAGTTAAACACTTTCGGTTGGAGACACTCCAAGGCGTGCTGCATATAAGATCTGTTGGCAACATGTAAAGCTGCGGTACCGGCCATCCTACCAATGGTAAACAGAATGGACCTGAGAGACCTGTCAGTGATGTCACAGATATTGATCTTGCCGTCTTTGCTCGGCTGTGAACCTTCCTGGCAATACTGACGAATGTAGTCCCTGGTGGAATTAGTCCCTCGGACCGTACCTGACAAAGAAATGGGGGCACCCCGCCTTGACAGCCCAGTCAAGAAGTACATGTCCTCTATGGTCAAGGGGATGGTTTTCCCCCTAATCTGGAATACTTGGTTAACAGGATCCCAAGCATCAAGCATATACTGCAGTAAAGAAATCTGTGCTCTCATGCTAGAGATACGGAAGAACTTCAGCAGGCCACAGTTCCGAAGCGCGTTCACCGTGACTGGGTCATGGAGTGCAACCATGTCCTCTGCTTCATGTTCTCGTTCTCGCCATGTAAGGGACATTTTGTTCAAAGTTCCCTACAATCAAACAAGAGAATGAGTAAGTTCCTGATTTTGATGAAAATCTGGCGAAAAATCATCAAAAAACTCATGCAAGGTCAGCTTTTCTAGGTCCAGCGCAGGCAGAGAGCCTTCCCTTTGCGCTGAGAATCAGTCTGCCATAAGGCTGCCTGAAATACAGCGCAAGTTTCGAAAGGGGAACCTGCGCTGATGCCAGGGCGCCCTGATGAAACCCCTGGGGCCCAGAAACCCTGAAAAACATGCATGAAACTGAAAAAGGAAACCATGAAAGTGAAGGGCTAAGGTTTAGCTCCTACCTGGTCCAAACGGCGCCGAAAATCGTCCACAGAATCTCTCGGAATCAGCTGGTGAAAATCAAGGAAGAAGAGGCACCTCCAGAGCTCCAACAAGCAAAATGCAAATGAAATGGTAAATGAGAGGTAAAAACTCCTTTTTATGACTTTTTACACAGTTTAAAGTTAAATATTAGGGTTATAATCTCGTTTTCATGCAAATATTGTCCATTTCTAACAAAGTTTGTTGCAGCAATTGAAAATGAAGTACTACATTTGAAAAGAGAAAAGCTAGTAAAAGTAAAAAAAAAAAAAAAAAAAAAATTAAATTTGACCATGAATCGAGCAGTTTTACCTCGAATTTATGCTCGTTAAAAAATAGAAAAGTGTGAGCAAAGTTTCCAGCAGAGTCCAAGCTCATTAAAAAATGAACTTATCCCGGTAAACAACCATTGCGATCGTAAAGTTATCAGCCTTAAAAACCTTGGTCGTGTTTTCATCCGTCACCTCCACTGTCATTTGGCCGATCGTTCACCCCCATATGTGTGTTTACCCATTTTGAGGAACATCTGCGAAGAGTGATTTTCACCTAGCCATCCTTGCGACACTACCGTGATTGGAAAATTCCAATTTGTACCTGGAATCTGCTGCTATCCCTGTTTATCACTCGTTCCTCAAAAGACGAGTCTTCTTTGAGCTCTTTTCACTGACTCGTAAAAAATGAAAAGTTTGCCGAGTTCTGGCCTTCCAGCTCGTTAAACGACCGGAACGCTATCCCTCCTCTAGATTTTAATCTTTTTGGACCTGAGGGATTATTGCACAAAAAGATCGAGCACTTGTCTTGTTCGGCTCGTAAAAGTACCGAACAGCCATCCCTTCTGTATTGTTTTATACTTTTTCGGACTTAAGGGATTAGATGACGAAAAAGGAATTATGGAGTTAACTTTCTGTACCTTTTCAGACTCTCTAAAAATGAAAAGGACCGAGTTTTCTTTGTCGTTAGACTCGTTAAAATGATTAAATAGCGACAAACTTGTCTTTAGACGAGAACGAGTTTCCCTATCGCTAAGCTCGTTAAATCATAGCGATGGGCTTGCCCGAAGGGCAGGTTATAGAACAAGCATATGTTATCCTCCTCAAGCTTGACAAAAATAAAGAGGTACTGGTCAGAAATGACTGGGGAAAAATTGGGAGAACATCAAAGTTTAATGGTAGCAAGTCACTCTTGAACATGACACTTTTCCTCCGTACCACATCGGGTTGGGTTGTTTCATTCACCGGTCTCATCACCATGGTCCTCGCCAAACCATCCACATTTGGGGTAATGCTACCGATCCATCGCATCAGTGTCGTTATATGTTCAAGAGGGGTCATTCTAAAAGTGTCAACCGTGTCCCATCCACTACCATACATTGTCCTTCATCCATTCATGATCGCCACCCTGAATCATATGTCACAGTTTGTTTTCACCTCCACTAAAATCATTAGCTCCGTTCCGTGTCATTGATGTGGGATTCATTAAGGCCCTCCTTTGATGGATCGCTTCTTGTCGACTTCAGCTCATTATCCAAGAAGTTGATCTAGGAACAACCCCATCAGTACTTTGAAGCTTGCATGCCTCAATGGCAAGTTTCTCACTTCCGGCGACAGGTATACATCAATGACCTTCGACCAGAAGATTTTGCGTGGCGTTCGACGCCAAGTCCTTTATTCACGCCACGTGAATTGTACTACAGTACCTTGAGGGTCATTATCATTATCAGTGATTCCTCTCGCGCTTGTTAACGGTTTTCATCATTGACCGGTAATCAAGCGATGTCTTTCCATGTTCGACTTCAGCGAAATTCTCACATGGATCGACTTGTACTTAGAGTGAAGATCGAACGAGTTTGAAGACCCCGGATCTAGTTTCATCCATCCGGGCTGCGATACATATTCAGGAAATATAAAAGCATTTGTCATGTACATCATTGCAGCAGATGATCATCCTACTCAAAGGATGATAATTTCAGCAGAGAATTATCAGTCTACTATCAGACGATCGTCTGTTCTATGTACCAAAATGTATTTATAAAGTTGAGCATGGGAATGCCCGCCTCAGCTAGATCATGAAAACAGAAGAAAAATAATGTATTGTATTGTATTGTATTACAGGGCACCTCCTCAGCACTGGAATGAACTTCGGACCCTCTAGATAAAGCATTTCACCCGATAAACGGCCTCATACTTTAGGGGGCAACTGTTATAGACATTTTTGTGCCTCGCAGCATGGAGCATGAAATGTCAATAATTACAGGGATCCTCAGTCCCTAAACATGTTGTTCTTACCCCTAGAAGAACAAGGTCAGCAAACCACAGCACTTCCCATCAGTTCTCCACCTGAAAACACTAAAAAACAGGCTTATTTTGGATCATGTCAGCTGCTCCACTGAGCATCTGCGCTGGAATGCAACTGCTCCTCCTTGTACCTGTGCTGGAAGTCAAATCTAATGAAGGCTACCTGCGCTGGGCGAGATTGGCCAAGTGGCACAGTCATTCTGCAAGGTGTCAACTGCCCAGGAAGCTTCCAAACTGACACTTGGTTCATGAGATTCGCCCTGTGATGAGTAAGAGGTACTTGATCACCATGTGTAAGCAAGGATCTCCAAGTGGACTCAAGGACTGAAGTTTAACTGAAGAAGGAGAGGACACTAGTCAGCTCTATGCCAGCCTCAAGCTGACTCATCCTCTCTTCTTCTCTCCTATATATAGAGCTCTTCTATGAGGTCTAGGGAGGCTGGAATTTTGTGTAAAGCAAGGAGGTGTTGTTGGTTTACAGTTAGAGCTATTGGGTGATTGTTTTACTAGAGGTGAAGAGGAGAGTTCTTGCTGCTGGGGAGGTGCTGCTGGATTGGAGCCATCAATGGTTGTAACCTTCTCAGAACCCTGTTACTTCTATCAATAAAGTTTTGCATGTTCTCCTATATACTTGTATTGCATTGATGTATTGTATTTACTTGTATATTTGATTCACTCTAATCCATGCATCAGTTATGAGTACATGTATCTTGTAGTTTCCTCTCTTGTTTTGTGCAGGATCTGTGTGTAGCTGGACCGGCAAAGAGAGCAAGGAGCTGGGAACAAGAGATAAAGAGAGAGGATAAGGATCGACTAAGCGAAAGACACCAGGTTGGTTAATCTTTTCTTCCTTCTCTCTGTACTTTCATAAAGGAAAATATCAAAGCTTTACTTTCAGTTGTTGCTAAAGACTGTCACCTTTAGAGTAGGGATAGGGTCATCCGAGTCGGATACTTTTCCCCACAACAATAATGAGAATGAGCATTTCCTTGATCCAACACTGAGTTGACTCAGAGGGCTAAAGCTCTTGGGTTAGGGCCCAACCCTAGTAGCAAAGGCTTATCTTCTTGTATTTGTATTCTTAGTTGATTTCATAGATTAATGGTTGAATTGTCTTTAGCATCATTTCATTGCAAGTAGTTGTGGATTTAATTAGTTTGCTTCCATTTGTGCATTGCTTCAGCATTAGCTTAGGAAGATAAAGGAATATCAAAAAGTTGATAGTAGGTAGCTTTGGCCTCACTCCTCCCTTCAGGGACCATGGTTTGAGGAAAGAACTCCTATGCAGCCCCAAAAAGACAGAATTTTGATTTCTTATGGAATTTAGGGTTTTCTGTTACTTAGGCCAGCATTTTACTAGTTTTTAGAATAGGATTTAATTGTCATTTATGATATCTTCATCCTTGCACTAGATCTCCTAAAGGTTTCACATTATTCTGCAAGTTTTCCCATGCATGAAATAGGAAACTAGATAATGAAATTCTATTTTTCTTTAGTTAATTGAATCTTTCTTGTTTGACATGATTTATGGATAAATGTTAGTGATTGATGCAGTGTAGAAGTTTCAACAATACAAAGATATTTCATGACCAACAACCCCATCCTAGCCTCATCCATCTATGATTATCACTTTTTCCATTAAGTCCCTTCACCAAATTCATCATTCCATAAGAATACTTCTCCAAGTTTATTGAGCAAATCCAACCATCTCACAAACTCTGTTTTAAGCTTTGAAGGAGTCCTAGACACTCCCTTGCCTCATTTATCCCACCATTCACCTTCCCTAAGCTCTACACCACCTTCCAAATCCCTCCTCTTACTCTCGATTGTATCCTGTAGGAATACAGGTGATCCTATAGGAGCATTAGGCCATCCTGCAGGAGGCATTAGGACATCATGTAGGTTGACCTGTAGTGGGTTGTTTTGAGGCCGAATTGTGGAAAACGCACCTAGGAAGATAGGTGAAGAACCCTACTTGCCTCCCAAGCCATATGACCATTCACCATCATCCCTAATCCACCTACCACATCACCAAGATAAGTTAGCATTCACATTTTCACACAAAAAGACAAAAAGGAAAAAGAGTTATTTTGTTCATTTACATGCACAGCAGTAGAATGTTTGGATATTTCAAATTGCATGCCTAGGACAGTAGGATTACACACATGTTAACTTAGCATTCTTTTGAAG
Organism: Pinus tabuliformis; assembly: GCA_031772625.1. NCBI lineage: Eukaryota > Viridiplantae > Streptophyta > Pinopsida > Pinales > Pinaceae > Pinus > Pinus tabuliformis. The sequence continues at coordinate 509,034,050 of CM062816.1, read as the reverse complement.
AAAAGCCTCTTAGTAGTTAGTTAGATGAATGGTGTGTTTAAGCATTTGATTTCAGTCTTTTCCTTACTACAGTAGACAAGAGTTCATTTAGTGTAAATTTCCCTTTTTTCTCATTGGTAATCAAGCTTCTTTTGAATCAATAGAAGGTTGGTTTGAGAAACCATAGTGGTATATCACTAGCTTAGTAGTGACAAAGAGCAGACCCATTTCATCTACTTGTGTATACAACATTGTCACCTCCAAGTTTCTATGAACCCCAGGTTGATAAAGTAAAGTTGGTAGCCCCAGGAGTTGCAGCATTCTTGCTGCAATAGTAGTGTTCATCATAATGCATGGACTAACAAATGTTATTGTAACTGGCTAGAGAGGGCTTAGATCCTTCTTGGTGATTCTTAAATGAAGATTATCAATGTATGATTAGATATGCATTCATGATCTTAGCTTACATGTTTTCTATATGTTTGACGAAATGTATGTTATGGATTAGGCATGTCTAGTTCAAGTTCTTGCTTCAAGTTTGAATGTTTGGTATTTTTGTCATGTTAATTATGATTCTAGAAAGTTACACGCGGTTCTGGGCAGTGGTCTGGAGGCTAGGCTGAAAATGTGGCTCAAATCTTAGAACTGTTGGCAATGAACTAGAGGATTTAGGTGTTAACCACATGGAAGCAATATTGTGTGTGTGGTTGGGGCCTCATAACCACACTCTTGCCTTGTTGTGCATGCGGTTTGGGTGCTAGGTTATAGAAAAAAGGATCCAACTCAGGGATTGATCACTTGAGGCGGTTGTTCATCTCCTGAGTGATTAATAGTCCTTGTAGGATGTCTATAAGTTTCGATGTGTTGTTCTCACTTCCTTAACTAGAACTTGGAGGTTAGGTCATGTCATAGTGATACTCGTCTCATTTTTACCCTAGCTAGCTAGTAAAAGTGGGTAAATGTGGGAGGATGTGTTACTGGAGGCATTACTCATTGGGAAAGCCATTTTTACTCAAAATAGATAACATTTCAATGAGATACTTTCAAAATCAATGTAAGTTAAGAAAGAAATTTGGCGATATTTCTTGGTAGAGTTTGACATGTCCATTGAATATAGGATGGGTCATCTCAATGTTGTATTCATTGACTTGAGTAGGAAGGCACAATTTGTTGCACTTGAGGAGTTGCCTACATTGTACGAGAGTTAGAATTATATTTTGGAAGAGTTGTGGGTCAAGATTAGAGATGGATTATAGGTTCATCCAAAAATAAAGAACATTATAATGTGGGTGAAGAAAGGCAACACGGGGAAGTTTTAGACTTGTGATGGACTCTTGTATTTTTGTGAGTGTCTCTATGTTCCCAAGTCAAGTAGTCTTTGTAATGAGCTCTTAAAGGAATGTCTTGAATCACCTTGAGCTAGCCACCCAAAACAACGTAGGACATTAGAATTTTTGGGGAGAGTTTACTTTTGGGAGTGTATGAGGTGATATGTTAAGGAGTATGTCTAGACTTACATTGTTTGTCAGCAAGAAAAGCCTAACATCGTATTACGAGCAAGACTATGATGGAATTATTTTCATTGATGGAAAAAGAGCAGCAAAGGCAAAGGAGTGGCAAAGGAACAATAAGGAGCAGCAGAAAGATAACATGTTGATGCTTGCATATAACGTTAATTTATACATTGTTTATATTGTGTCAGTTTATTGTTGTATGTTTACGATAATGACTGCATGTTGTTTTTCTTACTTGATATAAGTGGTTATATTGTTGTTGCATTGATTTGTTATGACAAAGGAGAAATATGAAGTGTGATCACCATATGTTTTGAGAACAGATTATTAAATCTTACTTTCATATGTTTATTTTGTTGCAAAGGGTGTTGGTAAAAGGTCTCTTGTGAGCCTTACATATGTTGATTAGTGTTGATTAGTGAGGTTGATTGTGTGCATATGGAATAGTGGCAAATGGTAAGCATGTATTCATATGATCAGTGAGATGGTGTGATCCAAGAAAATTCTTGTGATGCGAGCAAAGGCAAGACTCCATGACAACAAAGGAAAGACTAAAGGTTGTTGAGGCAATGGCATGAAGAAGTAGTGATATAAGATGTTGCAAAACATATATATGGCTTTGGAGAGTGATGCATTAGTATTTCATATGTTGCATGCATATTTCTTGCATTGGAGAATGAATGGTTTACATGTGTTATGATGTTATAATGTGTTACTTTCTTGCATATGTTAGCATTATGTTGGTGTATTTAATCATTACAGGTGGCTAGAAATAATATAGGGTGGATCATTTATTTTTGTTCTTAATATTCAAAATATAACGAGGTGTGAAACGAATTGGTGGAATGCAAAGAGGAAAAATTGTTCACTTCGTACTCAAGTTTGCAATACCAACAGGCATCAAAGATTGCTTATAAAAATGTGTGAGGTTGCAAGGCTATATGGTTAGAGAGTTAGAGAATGTAAGAGTTAATTGAGGTGTTCTTCATTAATTACCTGGAACACATATAGAGTAGATGTGAAACAGATTTGAGGAGAAGAAGAAGCAGGAACATAGATGAAGGTATGTATATTTATAGACTAGGTAACCAACACATTGTTTTCTTTACGTATCAGGAGTTTATAGTCTCCGTTCAAGTTGTAGCTTGATAAATAATAGGTTGGAGCTTGTTGAGGAGGACCCTCATGTGGGTTGTAGCCTACATAAAACTTGTAGGACTTGGATCTTCCTTGCATGTTGTAGCTTGAAAAAAAATTGAGGTAGTAGCCTCCTATAAGTTGGAGCCTACAAAAGAACATATGTAATAAGGGACTAGGAGCTTGTATTTACTTATTACATATTAAATTTGTTGGTCATTATGTGTTAATATGATCATTTAATATTTCAGTTAATTAGTTAAAAGAAAAGAATTTAATGTCCATGAATGTACTAAACTGACTCACCCCTCCCCTTAGTTTAGTCAAGTTTCCTTCAATTGGTATCATAATTGTTTCCTTCTGTGACAACCTAACAGCTAGAAAGTAGATCTGGTTTAATATTGATCATCAAAATGTACATGTGCTTAGTATAGAAAACTTTCATGAATGGAGAGATAAAGTAAAATTTGAACTGATAACTTATGGACCCGATGTATGGAAGCTAGTATGTGAAAGATACAACATAGACTACACCTTTGTGCAAGAACAACAGTGGAATTCTCAAGCAAAATGTGTAATCTATAACAACCTTCATAAATAAAGATCTTGATATAGTAATGATTTTGAATTCTGCAAAAGAAATTTGGGATAGATTGTAGCTCATGCATGAAGGAGATACTAGTAGTCGCGCTGCAGAAAAAGAAAAGAGAAATAGGAAGTAAAAAATACCGTGGCAAAAGGAAATTGTTCAATTAAATGAGACCTCTACATGTGTGAATAAACCTGAAAAAAGGTTAGCTAAAGAACAAGTCAAGCTTGATTCAAACATGACTAAAATAGAAATATTGAGGAATGAAAACAAAGGTTTGAAGAAATTGGTGTAGATATGTAATGAAAGAGAGCATGAATCCATGGAAATCATTAGCCTAAGGACACAACTTGAAGAATCAAGAAGAATAGAAGAGCTAATGAGCAGACAACTTCTTGTAGCTGCAACGACCCCCATTTTTTGCTTGGTGTTTAAATAATAAATGGGGACCCTTCTTCTCTTTTAGATGAAATTGCTTCCATTACATTTTAAGATCACTTTCAATATTTCTTTTATTTGAGTCAAGTATAATTTTTCGCTTTACAACACTTATTTTCACATGACGGCTCTTACAAATTGGCCTTATTTTGGCACATCATCTTTACATTTAATTTTGATCATTAATGTTTTCATATGGCTTGACACACCTACATCAAAACAAAAAATAAATTAAAAACAATGATTCATTAATTTCATTATAAATGAATATAAAAATAAAAATAATAAAAATAAATTATATTTAAATGTTAATACTATAAATTTATATACATTACATTACATTATATTATAATGAATAAAATAAATAATAATATAAAATTAAAATTAAAATGATATAACATTGTGTGTTATATACAACGTATATAGAATAAAAATTATATAACATAACAATGTATATAAAATTAAAATTATTTAAAAAAAAAATTGAAATGTCGTCATTCCAAAATGCAAGGTATGCGAAAATATTTTCGCGCTATATGTATGGCATGCAAATGTTGATGAACAAACATTACCCCGACCCCAATATCAACATGAACCTAACTTCTGCTTACACCTTTTCCAATGCACTACGAATGATAATAAAGTAACTTAAATGCATCAATGCATCGCATGTGGGATAAAATTTTGGTTGGCCGCATATTCATATATTTACAGGATTGGTCTATCCAATTTCTTCAAATGCAAATTTATGTGGGATAAAATTTTGGTATGTCACTCATATTTAGATATTTATCGAGTTGGCATATTAAATTTCTTCAAATGCAAATTTCTAGGCATATCAAATTTCTTCAAATACAAACTTCTTTAGAGTACAAAGTACTAATTATTTTACAGAATATTCATTCATACAGACAAACTTACATATCTTCTCATAGTTGGTTGCAGAATAATCCAAACTTCTTTAGAGTACAAAATACACATATATTTACCGGATTGGCATATCAAATTTCTTCAAATGCAAACTTCTAGGCATATCAAATTTCTTCAAATACAAACTTCTTTAGAGTACAAAATACTAATTACTTTACAGAATATTCATTCATACAGACAAACTTACACATCCTCGCATACTTGGTTGCAGAATAAGCCAAACTTCTTTAGAGTACAAAATACACATATATTTACTGGATTGGCATATCAAGTTTCTTCAAATGCAACTTCTAGGCATATCAAATTTCTTCAAATGAAAACTTCTTTAGAGTACAAAATGCTAATTACTTTACAGATTATTCATTCATACATACAAACTTACACATCCTTTCATACTTGGTTGCAGAATAAGCCAAAATTCTTTAGAGCACAAAATACTAATTACTTATAGAATATTCATTCATGCAAACAAACTTACACATCCCCTCATACTTGGTTAGTAATGAATAAGCCTCATTCATACCAACAAACTTACACATCCTCTCATACTTGGTTAGGTCATCATTACTTGACCAGTCATTTAGGTCATCCTATATATATCACCGACAAACTTACACATCCTCTCATACTTGGTTAGGTCAACATTACTTGACCAATCATTTAAGTAGTCCTATATATATCACAACACTCTCATACCTGGTTAGGTCATCATTACTTGACCAATCATTTAAGTCGTCCTATATACATCACCAACAAACTTACACATCATCTCATACTTGGTTAGGTCATCATTACCTGACCAATCATTAAGTCGTCCTATATATCTCATACTTGGTTCCTATATATCACCAACAAACTCACATCCTCTCATACTTGGTTCCTATATATATCATTGATAAACTTACACATCCTATCATACTTGGTTAGGTCATCATTAAGTCGTCCTATATATATATATATCATACTTGGTTCCTATATATCACCGACAAACTTACACATCCTCTCATACTTGGTTCCTATATATATCACCGACAAACTTACACATCCTCTCATATAGGTCATCATTACTTGACCAATCATTAAGTTGTCCTATATACATCCTCTCATACTTGGTTAGGTCATCATATATACCTCATACTTGGTTCCTATATATATCACAGACAAACTTACACATCCTCTCATACTTGGTTAGGTCATCATTACTTGACCAATCATTAAGTCGTCCTATATATATCTCATACTTGGTTCCTATATATATCACGGAAAATCTTACACATCCTCTCATACTTGGTTAGATCATCATATATATATCTCATATTTGGTTCCTATATATATCACATACAAACTTCCACATCCTCTCATACTTGGTTAGGTCATCATTACTTGACCAATCATTAAGTCATCCTATATATATCACAACCTGCAGACCAAACTTACACATCCTCTCATACTTGATTAGGTCATCATTACTTGACCAATCATTAAGTCATCCTATATATATTAGGTCGTCCTATAAATATCACAACCTATAGACCAAACTTACACATCCTCTCATACTTGATTAGGTCATCATTAATTGACCAAACATACTTGATTAGGTCATCATTACTTGACCAATCATTAAGTCGTCCTATATATATCAGGACATGCAGACCAGGTCATCATTACCAATCATACTTGATTAGGTCATCATTATACTTGATTAGGTCATCATTACTTAACCAATCATTAATTCATCCTATATATCAGGACATGCAGACCACGTCATGATTACCAATCATACTTGATTAATCATGCTTGATTAGGTCATCATTACTTGACCAATCATTAAGTCATCATATATATATCAGGGCATTCAGACCATGTCATCATTACTAATCATACTTGACCAATCATACTTGATTAGGTCATCATTACTTGACAAATCATTGAGTTGTCCTATATATATCAGGACATGCAGACCACATCGTCATTACCAATCATAGTTGATTAGGTCATCATTACTTGACCAATCATTAAGTCGTCCTATATATATCAGGACATGCAAGCTAGGTGATCATTACCAATCATAGTTTATTAGGTCATCATTACTTGACCAATCATTAAGTCATCCTATATAGATCAGGACATGCATACCACGTCATCATTACCAATCATACTTGATTAGGTCATCATTATTTGACCAATCATTAAGTCATCCTATATATATCAGGACATGCAAACCAATCATTAAGTCATCCTATATATATAAGGACATGGGGACCAGGTCATCATTACCAATCATACTTGATTAGGTCATCATTATACTTGATTATGTCATCATTACTTGACCAATCATACTTGATTAGGTCATCGTTGCTTGACCAATAATTAAGTTGTCCTATATATATCAAGACATGCAGACGAGGTCATCATTACCAATCATACTTGATTAGGTCATCATTATTTGACCAATCATTAAGTCGTCCTATATATATCAGGACATGCAAACCAATCATTAAGTCATCCTATATATATCAGGACATGGAGACCAGGTCATCATTACCAATCATACTTGATTAGGCCATCATTACTTGACTAATCATTAATTCATCCTATATATATCAGGACATGGTATGATTAGGTCATCATTACTTAACCAATCATTAAGTTGTCCTATATATATCAGAATCATGACTTGACCAATCATTAAGTCGTCTTATATATATCAGAACTGACCCATTCGTCCTATATATATCAGAACTTACCAAACATTAAGTCGTCCTATATATATCATATATAGGAACTGACTGAAGAACTGACCAATTCATCCTATATATATCAGAACTAACCAATCATATATATCTCATTAAGTCAAGTCATGACCAATCATTATGTCATGATCAATCATTAAGTCATCCTATATATATTAGAACTAACCAATCATTAATTCGAGTCATGACCAATCATTAAGTCGTCCTATATATTAGAACCCATTCGTCCTATATATATCAGAACTGACCAATTCGTCCTATAAGTCGTCCTATATATATCAAAACTGACCAATCATTAAGTCGAGTCATGACCAATCATTAAGTCGTCATGTATATACTAGAACTGACCAATTCATCCTATATATATCAGCACTGACCAATCATTAAGTCATCCTATATATATCTGAATTGAACAATTTGTCCTATATATATCAAATATCAGAACTGACCACAATTCATCCTATATATCATATATAGAAACCAATCATTAAGTCGTCCTATATATATCATATATAGAAACTGACCGAAGAACTGACCAATTCATCCTATATATATCAGAACTGACCAATCATATATATCAATCATTAAGTCGTCCTATATATATAATCCTATAGATATCGTATATAGGAACTAAGTCGTGCTATATATATCAATCATTAAATCGTCCTATATATATAATCAATCATTAAGTCGTCCTATATATATAATCCTATAGATATCATATATAGGAACTAAGTCATCCTATATATATCAATCATTAAATCGTCCTATATATATAATCAATCATTAAGTCGTCCTATATATATATATATAGGAACTAAATCGTCCTATATATAAATTAAGTATAAGTCTTCCTATATATATAATTCTATAGATATCATATAAACTGACCAAAGAACAACTGACCATTCATCATATATATATCAGAACTCCAATTCATTCATCATATATATATCAAAACTCCAATTCGTTCATCGTATATATATCAGAACTCCAATTCATCGTATCGTATATATATCAAAACTGACCAATCATATATATCACTAAATCGTCCTATATATATAAGGATCTTCACACCAGGTCATCATTACTTAACCAATCATTTAAGTCATCCTAAATGTAAAACGTCACGAATTTAAATATAAAACCTTGCTCTTAAATACTTCGATTGTTTATAGAGAGACAATCTCTTTTTTGAGATGATGAATCTCTTGGCTGACTTCTACTAATGTGAGGGCTCTAGTCTTAGAGTTTTGTTGGCTTCTTTAGAAAGATCTTGTATTTCTTTCAAATGAGGCATCGATGAATAATGCCTTTGGTTCAGTTTTAGAGGTAGTCTTGCTACTGCTCCCCTGATTTTTGTGCATTGTGCTTAGAAAAGTTTCTAGTAACTTTTCCTTCATCTCTCCTTCTCCCAATGTTCTGATCTGGGCAAGTAGCTTTGTTTCTGCATCGTCCATGGTTTGTGCCATGAGAACCTTCTCCTTTGGCTGAGAAACATGGTCTTCATCAGATGAGATTTCTGATTCAGTGCTTGATTCACACTAACAGTTGTTTGAATCAATGCAGTCACATTCATTCATGTGCATGTTTAATTCTTCATCAAATCATTCTAAATAACTTTCAGAGGATTCAGATGTTGAACAGAGTTGTCGTTGTTGTATCTGTTCTCTAAATGATATGTTTGGACAATTATCAGATTTGTGATTCTTAGAACCACATTTATAACATAGGGTTAGCACCATCCCTTCTGTTTTTATTGTCCTTTTCTTCTTTGCAGCTTCAAAGGATTTCTTTCCTTTGTTTCTTTTAGATTCTTCTGATAAAGGACAGCGACAAGAGGTATGTCCAGTTTGGCAACAGAGCCAACAAATCAATTTATTCCATTGATCTTTCTTATGTGTCTGTAGATGAATATCCTTGGGTTAATAGTAATGTGTTTTTGGCACATATATATAGTATCCTTTCTTGGTCCCTTTTCTTTTCCTCTATGGATATTTTCTATATTCTTGTATTTTTTCTTTCTTGGCCTTCTTTTTAGCTTTTCTTCTTTTTACTATGGGGTCATCTATAGCAAGACCATACCTGTTATAGATGGATTTGTTGTCTAGTAATCTTGACATCTTCTATAGAGATTTATTAACTTTCATACTAGTGCATAAACTTACCAGAACTTTTGTTATGATGTTGTATATTTCTCCCCAAGTAAAGGATTCAAAAGGCAATTGAAAAGCATCTTGTTGTCTTAGATAATCTACAAATTTTGAAGGAAATGCTGCTAAGTAGATATATTTCCACAAGAGATTTTTGCAATCTTTAACCTCATATATTCTCTGAATCCAGTCTCTATGAAAATCTTCATAATGAGACATTTTATTACATTTAATATTCATGAGAATTATCTCATGCTTATTGGCAAGTTCAAGTTCTCCTCCACACCAATGTTCTAAAATGAATGAAGTTAGTGCCCCAATCATATTTCTTTGTGGATCTCCATCAGAATTATGAATGATATCTCCCGCTTCATCTTTCAAGATTTCATTTTCCATTTTTTCCACTATTGCTGGTGATGACTCTGTTTCCCACCATCTCAACAAAGTTCCAGTAAAGCACTAAACAATAGATTTACAAGATTCTATTTCATTTTTCCCCTTAGGCACATGAGCTTGTATTCTGTAAACATAAGATCTATCATTTGTCAAATCTGAGCAACACTCAGATTGTCAATATTCCATTCTCTGTGTGATTCAGGATGGAAGTTATGTGTTTCTGGAAGTTTCCCTTTTCCACTGAGATCAGGTGTTGGATACCTGGTATATTTATATTGGAGAGGCTCATAGATATGGAACAAATGTGGTTCTGAGCTTTCAGGTTGCTCTACTTCCTTAAACAGTGAGGAGATAGTCATTGGCTCAGATTTTTCTTTGGCCATTTCTTTAGGGAAGAGAGAAGGAAATCTATCAACAAGATTAATAGGATGCTGAATATTTACAGATCTCTTGAATAGAGAAAAAATAGGAATCGGTTTGTCTTTGGGGGCTATATGAAGTTTATCAAATTTTTCAGACAGTTCTTCAATAGATTCCTGAGTAGATTGTTTTCCCATATCTACTTTCCTTTCAACATCTTCTATCCTTGTTAAGGATTCTTTAACAAAACCTTTCAATACAGTAGTGGAATAGTTTGCATCATTCATAGTTCTATTAATACTATTTACAGAGACTTATATACTGTCAAAATCTTTTTTAACTTCAATAGACTTTGTAGAATTCATTTCTAGCCCTTTAACTGTCGTATTTGTCCAGTTTATCTATTCACTGTCTTTCTGTATCCTACCATCAATGCCAAGGGCACTGTCACATTTTATGACCAGTGGAATGGCTTTAGCACTATTTTGTGCTTTTCCTAATACAATTCCTTTGTAAGGAGTGAAGGTGGTAGGAGTTTCAAATTTACTGCCATCTATGGTAGTCCAAGAATGTTTTACTGAGGATGATTCAACATCTGCCATTTGTACATCTATACTTTCTTGCTTCCTCTTCCATTCATAAAAAGACAGCCAGACATTGTTCTTTTGTATGTATGTTTTCCATTCATGGGATAATCTGGTCTTTTCTGGATATGCATTGGTAAGGTCAAAACTTTCAGCCTTAGGATGAGTGTATAAATCCCAATTAAGTAAATTTTTCATCCATTAATCAATTGTATGCTTCCTACATCCTTCCATAATCGAAAATAACTTGTGCATTTCTATTTTTGACAGCTTTTTACAATCAGAAGGCACAACGTTGTCAAATCTAGATTGAGGGATTATTTCATCAAGTTGTTCTAGATATCCTAGACCATAGCGAGGCATACTAGTAGGACGCATTTTGCTAAACATGTCTTTGAGGCGGGGGTCTTCATTTTCCAAAGATGGAAGCTCATGAATCATTAATACATGATCAATATCATGAGGGAAAGGTATTTCAGAACACTTAGGATTTGGACACGGAGTGACAGAAGTTGTAGGAGGAGATACTCCTGTCCTTGGATGGTGGTTCTGATGTATGATAGAATCAGCAAGGCTACTGAGATTTATCTTTTGATTACAACTTGGGAAAATGACTTGCAGGGATGAAAAATTTACAATCTAGCATATTCAAATAGATCTATATGATGGCAATTTACAGATGGTGTAAAAGAACTGGCAGTATCTACTACTTATGGATCAATATACATGGATGATGCTTTGCAAGCTAAATTGATTCTTCTGTGATCTATTGTAGATCTTCTAGGAAAGGATACTACAGCAGATGATGGTCCTTCTTGTATATCAGCAGAAGTAATCTTTTACAATGCTGGAAGTTTTGGGTTATCGCCAACCCAATGTTTTGGGAAACTTAGGTCCTCCCATTTAATAATTTGATGTTCTATCTTTTGATTCTGGGTATCTATTAGAACAACCACAGTAGGTTGGATTCTTTGTTGGGAGCATGGAGAACTGCAGGATAGAGCATATTTGTGTGTCTAAAACAACCACGAGTTTGAATGGAAATATTATTTCTCTTTTTCTTCATATCAAACCCTGTTGTTTGAATCTGTAGTTGTAAAATATCCTTGATGTGCTCATCAAATGTATATATAGAAAAGTTGGGATAGCAATCAAAGTATACTGGTCCATTTGATAATGGAGCAACCATTCCTCCTATCAATGAATCTGAATACTTGTTATGTGTCAGATCTCTGACTGTGACAAGAACAAAAGTATTCAGTCCTCTATGGACTAAGGGATTGATCCCTACCCTTATGCACCCTAGATGCAAATATTTGGTTCCCAGTCTTTTGGCTTCAGCCTGAAGTTTCTTAGTGTCAAGAAGAGAAAGTGTTTGTACAAAATCTGAGTTCTCTTGTATTTGACTAATACTTTCTTTGATAGATATTCTAGTTACAGCTTTAAGATGAAACATAGATAAGTCAACATATACTTCTGATGAGGATATACTAGGCAGACACCACTTAGGTGTAGGCTGACTTTCAAAATATTCAAGTTCTGCAGAATTTATAACCCTTTTAGATGATGAAGAAAACATATCTCTTAATGGGTTTTCTTCAGCTTGTTCTTTAGCTTCAAGCTCTCTGAAAGAGACTGATCTTCTAGAATTATCCATTTTAGAGACTTATAGATTTTGAGTACTAACCGTAATGAACCAGACATTACGGCTCTGATACCAATTTGCTGCAGGGGCTTCAGACGTGAAGCTTGCTCTCATTGAGTCTCTTCTCTATGATCAATACATGAACCTTTACCTGAACCCGTATACACAATTTGCTGTAGGGGCTTTAGATGTGAAGCTTGCTCTCGTTGAGTCTCTTCTCTGTGATCTTTACAAAAACCCGTACACATAATTTGCTACAGGGGCTTCAAACGTGAAGCTTGCTCTTGTTGAGCCTCTTCTCTGTGATCAATAAACGAACCCGTACATGAACCTTTGGACTTTCACACTCTAGCGTCCTTCACATACAAACGTGAAGCTTGCTCTCGTTGAGTCTCTTCTCTGTGATCAATACACGAACCTTTACACAAACCCATACACGAACATTTGGACTTTCACACTCTAGCGTCCTTCACATGGCCTCCTGTATTTAATGGATTGGTGTTCCTCAGACCTTGGTGAACCTCCGGCGAACCTCAAGCGAACCTCTTGTCTCACAGATACTACCTCAACAAACAGTTTTAACACATGAAAAAGAAAAATGTACTCAAGCGGAATGTATCATGCTCAGAAAATGGATACTCATATATTTATGCAGAAGTTTCTTTACAAATTCAGAGAGAATTTCTGAAGCTCCTTTCTAGAGATAGACTGTTTAGGCATTTATCAGATGTTGCAACTTTTCAAGCAAGAAGCTATCTAAAGGCTTCTTGGCCTTTTACAAACTCTGTCTTAGAACTTGAATTCTTCCAAGAACATATAGACTTCAAAAACCTAAGAATCTGGCCACTTTAGGTTCTCACCAGAGCTCTCACTCTAATGCGCAGGCTTCTCAGATCCAACTCTAAAGAGATGGAAGCAAGAACTTCCTCCTCGGACTCAAAAACTAAAAAACATAACCAAAATCACACTCACACTCCGAATGCCCAGAATGAGCCTTACTCCTTCCTTATATAGGAAAATGAGGGGACAAACATCTGACAGTTAGGTAGACAGATTCAGTACTATCTTTCATCAGTCGAAGAGATGTGGCTCAAAGCTCACCAAAAGTTGGAGAAGTGCTCTGAGTCTCATGACTAAAGAATCTTCGTACTAAGTTACACTGTGGAAGATTTGAACAAATCCCATGGAAAACATTGTACTATAAATAACTTTTACATAGTGGATACTTTTAAACAGAAAAGCCCACGAGAAAACTGGTCACATTCAGTCTTGTGACTATACATCATTATTACACTGTGGAAGCTTTAAGGACAAGCCCACGAGAACAATTAGTCCCCCAAGGGTGTGGCCCCTGGAAATCTTAACTGAGAATATCTACAAGAATCCCAAGCCTTTGTATAAATTATTCATACAATCATAGGCTTTCTTAAGATGATTTGGTGTTTAATCTTAGTCATGACTAGCCATTCATGGTGTCTTTTCATAAACTAACTAAGAATTTCACTGTCTTGATAATTATTGACATCTCCAACAGTTTTAGATGGAGAATGCCAGCATTCAGTTAAAAATACACAAGTGTCACATTCATATTGAAAGTCACGCTGGAATAAAAGAGGATCCGTAGCAGTCTTGTTGAGGCTGAAATCGTTCCACCATTGTTGAAGCCATGGTCCTTGTCGTTGTCTTTGTGTGGTCCCTATGGCCCCAAATTTCACTCTTGTGTAGTGAGTTTCATTTTTTCCATCTACATTCATGATGTCCCACCACAACTTTTTGTAGTCTGAAAAGTTGTAAATGGTATCCAGGAAGATAATGCTTGGATTACCATGTGGCCACATTTCTAGCATGTCGTACCATCCCAACCATCTGGTCCGATTTATGGCAAGATATTTGTGGAAGATTCTCCTCTGGTTGCTTCCTTCTGTCCAGATCACAGTGATATCTCTAAAATTTTGGCTTAGGGATTCTTCAGCCAAATGTGCAGCCATCATACTCCTCTGATACACCATGTCATGTATCCATTTTCTACCTTTGGGGTAGACTTTCCTTTCAGGTACTAAGTGCTGAATATCTGAATGAGGTTGCAAATTTGCATCGAGCACTTTTGTGTTTCTTAGCTGCCATGTTGGTTTCCATTTGGAACAATATTCTTCCCAGTTCTATGTTTCAAAAATACTTCTCAGAGTCTCTATATGTTGGGAAGGGTCCCATTCTGTTACTATCACCATGGCAGTGTCTTTCTAATTTAAATATTCTCTGCTTAGGAAGTTAGGCAGACAATTATTTTCGCCTTTGATGTGTTCGACTTCAAAGTTGAAATTTTCAAATAGAGCCTGCCACCTTGCGAACTTAGCTTCTCCTGCTTTCTTTATAGCTTTACTAAGGAATTTCTTTAGTGCAGAGGCATCTGTTCTTAAGAGAAACTTTTTGTGTATCAGGTGGATATCAAATTTATCAATGCAGTTCCATGCTACTTTGACCTATTTTTCTATAGTAGAATAGTTTTTCTTAGGTGGGCTCCAAGTCCCTGAGACAAACTAAACTATTTGTTTTTTTCCTTCTTTCTTTTGCTTCAAAATTCCTCCCCACCCTTCATTGTTGGCATCTATTTCAACAATTTTGAAAGAGTCTTCATCAGCGATATGAAGAATAGGAAGAGTTTTACCTTCATTTTAGTTCTTCTGACAGCTTCAGTGTGGGCCTGAGACCAAGGTTCTCAATGTTTTCGCAGTCTTTTGTTGAGTAATAATCTATCATTTGTGGAATCCTTGTAAAATTTGCTTACATAATTTAAACATTCCAAGAATCTCTGTAATTGAGTTTTGTCAGTGATAATATCTGGAAATTTATCAGCAAATTCCAGAGCATGTTTTTGCAAAGCGATCTGCCCATTTTTAATTGTATGGCCAAGAAACTTGATACTTGTCTGAAATAATTCAATCTTTTTCTTACTAAGAACCAATCCATTGGTTTTGACAAGTTGTACAAATTTCTTGATATGTTTAAAGTAATCATGTATGTTTTTAGAAAATATAAGTATATCATCAATGTATACTAATAACCAATCAAAATATGGCTTGAAAATATTATCCATAACCTTCTGGAATTTGGAGGGGGCATGCTTTAGTCCGAAAGGAATGACCTTCCATTCATAGTGTCCTGTGAAAGCAGTCTTAAACTTATCATCTTCATTAATTGACACCTGCCAAAATCCTGATTTCATATCAAATTTAGAAAATACTTTAGCCCCTGCTATTCTTGCCAAAAGATTTCCTTTGTGAGGAATGGGGTAAGTATCATCTGAGATGATAGTATTAAGAGGTTTATATTTTATAACCAGTCTTGGGATCACAATCACAATCGAAGTATTTTTTTTGTCTCACAAGGCTTGTAGCAATGCCATGACTTACAATTTTCATTGGTTAACATGACCTACCTGGAAAGGTTCAGTTATATAGTTGTTAATCACTATTTTAATGAATGTTTTTATAACCTATTATAATAACCTTTTTGGTGTTGTGGGTTTCTATCATAAGCAAGATCGACGTAGAACTCCAGAGGAGATCCAAAACAAATCTTGTCGCATTTATTTCAGCATATTCTCAATCCCAACCATACGATGCTAATATTCGCCTAGATGCTCGCTCAGCCCCAACCATATGACATTCATTTTTGCAGTTTCACCAGCGGCCTCTGCAATCAGCTAGAAAAATAGTTGGATTGTAATTAGAATGGAATCTTGTAACAGTTCAAATAAAAGTATAAAATTGGTCTCTATGATGAGAATAGGGTTTGGTAGTGTTGATACTAAGCACTTGGATAGGCACTATTGTATTCCTTTCGCATGTTGTGATTCTCTGAACTAGCTCAACATATTCGACTGAGTGTTTGTACATGTATATGGTAAATACTTTGTAATGAATGTGTGACTTGTAAACTATTCTCTGCAATTGTTGTTGACCTTTTCAGCAGAAGTGATAATCAGCAACCTTGTATTTCGTTGAGAAAATTCCAAGTTTTTCTGGCAGAGGTGACAAGAAAATTTGTAAATACATTTTTCTTTACGATTTGGATAAATACGTCTAGTTTTATGTTTCTTAGATGAATTCCTTATTTAGACAATATAACCTATATTCGATATTATATTATAATATGTATGGTATATAATTTGTATTATTGTTGGACACCTAATCCTCTAAGGGTTGGTGTGGAAGCTGAACAGCCAAAAGGAGTCCAAGAGACCACTTGGAATATGAATCCAAGGGTCACACCATGTACTATAAATGTATATCATTTGTTAATAATAAATGTACTCTCCTGATTATCTTTCCTATTTGTCTTTGCCATGTGTGTGTTTAACATGGTATCAAAGTTGGCAATCACTGGTCCTGCTCCATTTTGAGCCATTATAATGAGCCATTATTTTCCTGTGAATACTGACATATCATTTAGGTTTCCTTCGGTGCTTGTGAGTCATGCGCTTTGTATATTCTGCCATGAAAAAATGCTTCTATTCTCTGTGGTATTGGTTCACCGAATTGCTGCTCCTCTCTGCCATATAATAATATGCCTGATAGTTTTGTTACATGCATTTTCAGCTCTACTCTGGTGGCACGATTGTCCATACCACCATTGGCTCGAGGTTATTTAATACCACTCTGCCCCCTGACTGTCATGCTCTGCGGCTCCAATCCAATGTAATACCTGATACCACCATACATTATACCACCTCTGTCACCGCTCTCCACTACAAACTTATCAATCTCCATTGCGAGCTTCGATTTGGTGGTTGTATAACCTGATGTTGGTGGTGTTTCCCATGCTTGTGCTTTTTCTGAAACATGCTCGTGCTTTTTCCAAAAGAAACTATCCGATGCTCCTCTGACTATTGTAGATAAAAGGCGTCAAGGCCACAATGTTTCTAAGGTTATGAATTTGATTGGTGATGTGAAAGGGAAAGTTGTTGTCATGGTATTGTTGTTTTGAGTCCTCGTCATCCGTCACAGTGGTATTGCTGTTTTGAGTCCTCGTCATCAAAGAAATTTCATTTTTCACAAAAGTACTTTCCCATACAAACACCACAAGTAACGCAGGTTTGTTGAACATCTTGTTCAGTTCTACAAAGTGAATAGATAACCTTTCGAACTTCATGGTGCGGTACATCATGTCTGTCAAGTGGATGGACATCCATTAAATTTTTGGCCTCATTATGACAATGCCTATAGTCAAAGACTTCATTACAACACGGAGCCCTTATTTGGAATCTCTGGCAGTAGTGTGAACATCCATATTGCATGCATCCTTGATTAAGTGTATCTTCAGGCGGGTGTGGTGCTCACAAGTCGGGGCATATAAAGAGAAATCTGGCAGTGGAGGTCGAGGATCTAGAGGATTTGTTGTTTTTAACAGTGGTTCTGGTGCACGTTCCAGTTGGAAGGATTTTACCCCGACACATTCAGCTAGCAGAAACGACGACGAGCTCAGCAAATTTATGGCTCCTTCTTCACAATGCCATCTGCTTCTTCTGTTGTCTCCCACACCATTTTCATACATAATGCTGACCTCTATGCGTTGTTTTCATATATATAGTTGTTGTTTTGATATATATATGCATTGCTTTTAAATACTATTTTGGCATATATACGTTGTGTCTATGTTGTTTGGCCTCTTAGATCTCGAGCAAGCTAATTCATTGCTCGCTGCTGAACTGAATAAATAAGCCGAATGCCACCCAATTGAACATAGGTAGAGGTTTTCAAATGGGAAAGGAGATGACATATGGAGAGGGAAATTAATGATTTTTCTTTGTAAGGATAGGTCTGGAAGTAAAGTTTTGTATTGCATTATACTTGCAACTTCCTCTTGATAAATGCATGAGAGTAATTCGAGTGGAATAAATGTTTATCAAGCTAACAGAAACAGAAAGATAGAAGTGCACCAAAAGACAAGAGCGTCATTTCTCGCCATCGACTATAACTGTTTCTGTCTCCACGCTTGATTTCAAAGCCGAAACGCCGGAAAATCCATTGTGACTCGGAGAGCTGAGATACAATTGTTGTGCTTATGACTGCAAGGTGAGACAGAATTGTTGGTTGTGCCTGTGAATTCGACATTGTGGAGGCTCAGAGGGGAATTAGATTGACAGTGATATATTACTGCGTTGTTGTTTTCTATCTGCATTGGAACCAACTTTACTATTTACATTCAATGGATTGTGAGCATTATTCAAAAGAAAGTATGCTTACCAGTTTGGAGGAAAAGGATTTTCAGGACCACGAAATATAGTTCCATAGTTAATTGTATGATACTTAGAGGTAAAGAAGTCTATATAGTCCCTTATTACAGCAGGCAACATCAACTGAACCTGACTCTGTTGACTAGAAGGGAAAACATTTCATCAGATGTATCAACATCTTAAAGAAAATTTCAAATAAACTTTGGAGAAAAGGGGTGACTAGATATTGTAAGCGGGTGTTGCTCCTTCCTCATTGATCCATAGTTATAATCATTTTTTTAAACTGTAATTTCGACATTGGAGAAAATGACTCAAATTGGTGAAGTATTAGAGTTTTTGAAAACTCTTATACAATCCATTGTTGATGACACATTCCAAATCAGCGAAGGCTCTCTCTCAGAAATTCAGACATGTCTATAATATGAACAAGAACAGATTGAATTTTTGCAGTTTGAATCTCAACTACAACAGGAAGAATTACAATAGTGGAATCATCATTCTGAACCTATTTCTGTTCAGAATATTGAAACAGACTCCCATAAACAGCAAGACAATAATGTTACAATTGATTCAGATCCAGTGCCCAATAAAGCAACAAAATTGCATGCACAAGCAGAAATTCAGTCTGCCCTTCCCAAGTTGGTCATCAAACCTTGGCAAGAGCTTGTCCACAACAAGTACAGAACTGGTCTTGGATATGGCAAGGACGAGTCCTTTCATATTCCAGACTACTCCAAACCAATCCAATTTCAAAGTGCTAGATTTCTTCAAGACGGTTCATCTTCACCTACTCCGCATGACAGTTCACCTTTAACTGTTTCATATTTTGCCCCTCTTCCACAGCAACAGATTGTGAAACGCCAACATTGTGACCGAGTTGGCCATTTAAAAGATCACTATTTTGATCTTCAGCCATGTAAGCACTGTCCTAAAACCACCCATTCTTCACAAAAATGCTTCAGAAACAAACCTCCTGCAAGAACAAAGATTCATCTTGGATGGATCACTTCTTGGCAATGGGCATCAACAGCCAAGAAGATATTCCAGTCACATGTTAGAACTTTTTCTAGAGTATTGAACAGTCTTGCAGTTGAGTTTTATCCATCATCTCACCTGGTATCTGATGGGGGGGAAATGATGGTCATCTACAAGCTTCAAAGCCACATCAAGCAAGCCTGAGCCACAACCTACCATACCAGATTCAGAGTTGTAGCCAGAGACAAAGATGCCCCTGAGCATGCCTTCAATTGGTGATTCCTCTTCAAAGAATTGGGGACACTTCCTCTAGCAGAGGACTTCAGCTTCTTGCCAATTTCGGAAGAGTTTTAGGAATTGCATTAAGCATTCCAAAGTTGTTGGTCATCCTTAAACCATCACAGTTTGATACTTCCCTTTTCAGGTTGATGTTCTCCCTTTTATGCGAGGTGAGACCTCCCTTTCATGGTTGAAGGTTTCCCTCTTCAAAACATCAGAAGCAATTCCTCTAACAGAAGACTTGATCTTCATTCCGAACTTGGAAGAATTCTGGGAACTACACTAAGCGTTCCAGTGTTGGTGGTCATCCTTAAACCAACACCCTTTATACCAACATTTCAGAGAGCACACTCAACCTAGTGTTGCCATGCATTTTTGCACATTTTGTATTACAGCGCTCTTCTTGGACTCATACATAACCCTTTGGATTAAGGGGGGGAATGTTGGACACCTAATCCTCTAAGGGTTGGTGTGGAAGCTGAACAACCAAAAGGAGTCCAAGAGACCACTTGAAATATGAATCCAAGGATCACAACATGTACTATAAATGTATGTCATTTATTAATAATAAATGTACTCTCCTGATTATCTTTCCTATTTGTCTTTGCCATGTGTGTGTTTAACAATTATATACAATATATATATATATATATATATATATATATATATATATATATATATATATATATTATATAAATATATTTCAATATTTCGATATATGGTATTTGTGTAATATGTTTTAATACATGAAAAAAAATTATAATAAAAAATCTTATTCAAAACAATAAAAAAGAAAAAGGAGCACTAAAGGGACACCATTTTTTGAAAGATAGTTGTATGGGATTTTCATTTTATGAAGTAATGTTAAGTTTTTAATATGTCTACATTCACCAGCAAGATAGTGTTATAATAATCTTTAATTGTGTAAATTATTCACTCATCATAGTCAATCTATTTGAATCTATTAGTTATTTTGTTCATCTTTTTACTTCACATATACATGTTATTCGTAGTTTAAACATGGATGTTTTAAGTAGTGATAAACTCTTCTCAAATGATTTGATTTGAGCCTTACTAACTTGGAATATAGAAAGAGAGAAACTTGCAATATAGAGACAGAGAATGATTATAAGACTACCAGCCACCTAAGAAGTTTTATGGTGTTCATACAAATATCTTTTCATTATTTTGGATTCTTCTATATTTTTCTTGCATTCATACAAATATCTTTTCATTATTTTGGATCTTTCTATATGTTCTTGGAAATGTTGGAGATCATATATTTTCAATTATGATTTAAATAATAACTTTTCAATTAATTTTAAATTGTCTAATGTACTATCCATCTTTAATTTCCATGGACATAAGTTTGAGCCTAGGTCTCTAATCAGTAAACATAGAGTTAAAATTTCATTTATAGTAGGTTTAATCCACTACATTTCCGTCTTTTCAAAATACAAAAAAATATGCTTGGATCAAATCAGTGTCCATTTGTTGGAGGAGTTAAAATTGCATTTATAGTAGGTTTAATCCACTACATTTCCCTCTTTTCAAAATACAAAAAAATATGCTTGCATCAAATCAATCTCCATTTGTTGGAGCATCACCTTGCAAATGGTAAATTGGTCCCAAAATTCTAGTCAAGACTCCCATTAACTAAAAAGAGTCTAATCTAGACTCTGATTGGATAACTCCTCTAGTGTTGAGTCAGGACAATTTCAGATCAAAGAAGAGCAATGTGAAAGGTTAGAGGTTGATACTACTTCAATGAAAAGACATGTAGGAGAAGGGATCAATAGAGTAATTAACAAGGAAACAAACAAAAGCAAGCAGCAGAATCAAAATAAAAAGAATGAGTGGAAGAAAATGCTTTTTGTAAAAAAGTCATTTCCTTTTGAGAAAATTTAGAAGATCCAAAAGGAGATTATTTACTCCCTTGGAAGATATAAAATGTTTTGGTTTTCATGAACCAGGACATGTAGAAGAAGAATGTAAGAACAAGCAAGCCAAATCTAATCAGCAAACCAAATCTAATCAGCAAAAGATGAGGCAAATAAGAATGCTCCCTCAAACAAGCAAACAGAGAAGACAACCATCCACTAGGTACACTAATCATTTTTATGGTTACTGCTATTTGTAATGGATTTGAACATAAAGAAGTCGAATGCAAAATGTATATAAATATTAGCATAAATGACTCAAGAATGCATACACAATTTGCTCCATTTTTTTTCCTTATAAGATATTATGTGTGTGATAACCTTAGTCACAAAGTCAAGGATTGCAAGTTGCCATATACCCTAAAGAGTTCTAGACAGAAGATGAATGAAATTCCAAGCAAACCAAACAATGAAAGAAATGCAGACAGAAAAAGACAATTCACTAAAGTGTGGAAAATGAAGAAAAAAGAACTTGTGATTTCAATGACAAAATGATCATGGCCTTGGGAGAGTTGATCAAGAAAAAAATATGAATGTTAGAAATGAAACATCATAAGAGAGAGCAGCCCCAAGAATGTTTTAGAAAAGAAATATCAAAATTGAAAAGATGGACTATATAAAGAGGAGACTCTAGAATCATATGAGCATAGAAAAACAAGAATGAGAGATCAGTAAGTCCATAGCACAATAATTTATACAAGAAATGTGTACCTGACCTATCGTCATTCAAAGGGAAAAGAAAAATGTGTACCTGAGCTACCGTCATTCAAAGGGTAAACAATTGGATATGGAGGTATCAGGGGTGTTGCTCTTAGTGTAGAAAGAACTCTTAAATTGGTAATTTCATAAATGGATTATTGGTTCTGCATAGTTCGATGCATGTTGTTGTATGCCTTCCAGGAAGGTACATGGCAGAGAGGAAGGAGAAAAGTTTCTATTAGTTCATGCATCTACAGTCATAGAAGTACAACAATTTAAAATATATATAACTTCTATGCCAATAGAAGAACTCCCTATAGCAACCAACCAACTACTTACAAGCTCTCGCAGAGTCTGTATCATATAAAGAATAATATTGATTTAATGAATGGTGGATCATTGGAGGAAGAATTTCTTCCATGCAAAGAAGAATGGCAGTAGTCAAAGTTGATTAAAAGAATCATAGAATTTGATCAAAGACATACTTGTGTGAAAGAGAATGATCTACATGATGAAAAGGGATTAAAAGGATCTAAATATGACTATTGAATCAAAGGAATTAAAAGATGCCAAAGAAAGAGAGTCAATTCAAAAGAATCAGATGATTCAGTTGATGATATACCTGTAATGAATGAACAATGTCAAGAATTCATCAGTGAATCTAATAAAATAAGATGTAGAGAAAATTTCCTTTAAGATGTAGAGAAAAATTCCCACAAGGAGGAATGCCATGACACAATTGAACGAAAAGCATCAAGATACCAAAATTTCATAGAATGTGCATGCTTACATTGAATAACTATGCCAAAAGGATGACAATACGGCCTCAAGTCATAACCATTGTTTCTATACTAGTGTCAAAACGAAAACAAAAAAAAAGTATACATATCCCAATGCTATCATAATTCATAGATTCATTAGAACATGCTTTATATTATCAACAGTGGTGGTAGGAATGTTCTTTAATTAAAAATGAATATTATCTTCAAACACTTGGTATTTCTAAAATGGTGGATGGATATTCACCTCTCTTGTAACCAGCTAGAATCTATTTTGATAATTGGGGAAATGAGGAAAGAAACAAAGATTTAGTTACACATAGACCAAGATAGATTCATAACTGACTTGAAAACTGAAACCAAACACACAAATAAAAACACAGGATTTACGTGGTAAAACCTTGACAAGGTGTCAAGGAAACATCGACGAGGCAAGGGATTGGAATCTCTATTAATTCAACAATGATTCTCCACAATTACATTTCTCGGGCATTCACTAGTTTTATACAAGCCTCCTCTGTTACATAACTATTGTTTTGGTATAAAACTAACTAGTAGTAACTAATACAATTATTACTCATATTTACATAATTCGTTGTCAAACTTCCAACAAACACCACATTGACAACAATTTTCCTAATCCCTTGTCCATGCCCATTCATAATCTTTTATGTAAGCCAAGAGAAGCTAAACACCATCACAGCTTCTCTACTGTAATTGGCTTTGTGAATATGTTCGCACAATTCTCTCGTGTATGGACCTTTTAAAGATATACTTTTCCGCCATTGATCACATGTCTCAGAAAATGATACCTTACATCAATGTGCTTGGTTCTGTTGTGATAAGCAGGATTTGTGGCCAAGTGAATAACACTTTGACTGTCACAAAGTACATTCAATTTCTCCTATGTCCTTCCAATCTCATCAAGCAAACCCTTTAACCAGATTGCTTCTTTACTGGCATCTGAAGCAGCTATATATTCTGCTTTGGTAGTGGACAATGCAACTGTTTCTTGAAGCTTTGACATCCAACTAATTTCTCCACCTGCAAGAGTAAAGACATAACCTATAGTATATCTTCTTTTGTCCAAATCACCTACATAATCAGCATCTACATAATCGCAAATTGATCCTTCACTACCAATAAGATGATGCAATGGTCACTTGTGCCTCTTAGATATCGAAGCACCCATTTCACCGCTCGCTAATGTTCTTCACCTAGATTTGCCATGAACCTACTGACAACTCTAACTGCATGTGAAATGTCAGGTCTTATAGATACCATCGCATACATTAAGTTGCCTACAACATTTGCATATGGTACATGAGACATATACTTCTTTTCTTCATCAGTTCTAGGACTCAAAACCAAAGAAAGCTTGAAATGGGAAGCTAGTGGAACATTAACAGGTTTCACATTATTCATAGAGAACGTTTCAAGTACTTTCTCGACATACTTCTGTTGTGATAACCAATGCTTACCATTTTTCCTATCTCTATGTATCTCCATGCCCAAGATATGTTTTGCTACTCCAAGATCCTTCATATCAAACGTTCTAGAGAGTTGAGTCTTTAACCTGTTGATCTCTTCCATGATTTTTCTTGCAATAAGCATATTGTCAACATACAAAGCTAAGATAATGAATATGCCATTGAAACTTTTGAAGTATACACAATGATCATACTCACTTCTTATAAAGTTCTGGCTCACCATGAAGGAATCAAACTTCTTGTACCATTGTCTGGGAGACTGCCTCAGACCATACAATGATTTCCCGAGCTTGCAAACTAATCTTTTGCTGTGACTTTGTACAAAACCTTCTAGTTGTTCCATATATATCTCTTCATTCAAATCACCATGTAGAAAAGTTGTTTTAACATCTAACTGTTCTAACTCAAGATTAAGTAACGCGGTTAGTGCCAACACAGTACGAATAGAAACAAGTTTTACCACTGGAGAAAAAATCTCATGAAAGTCTATGCCTTCAACCTTAGAATACCCTTTTGCTACCAGTCTCACCTTATACCTTTTGATACTTCCATCAACTTTCCGTTTCAGTTTGAAGACCCACTTGCATCCAACAACACTTCTCCATTCAGGAAGCTCTACAAGATCCTAAGTATTGTTCTTCGCTAAGGAATCCATTTCTTCTTCTAGAGCTGTTTTCCATTTTTCACTATCTGTATCATCTACTGCTTCTTGATAACAAGAAGGTTCCCCATCTTCAATAATCAAAGCAAAAATTGAAGCAGAATCTTCATACCTTTTGGGATTTTTCCTTTCCCTTATAGACCTTCTTAGAGCAACTGGTTGCTGAACTAGTTGAGAAGCTTCAACGGCTTCCTTTGTGTCTTCAACACCTTTTACTCCAAAAGTCTCTCCTTCCTTTTGACTGTCACCGAAAGGTCTAGCCTCCAACTGAACTCGCTGATTTGGCGATACCTGTTCCTGTTCAATTCTTTCAACATTTGATTTTAAAAGAGAGGATTCATCAAATGTTACATCTCTACTAATGACTATCTTCCGCAATGTAGGATCTCACAACCTGTATCCTTTTACTACATAGTCATACCCAACAAAGACATAACATTTTGATTTTGGATCTAATTTTGAACACTGATTTTTAGAAATAACAGAATAAGCATCACAGCCAAATATCCTCAAATGTGAATAATCACAAGACTAACCTGTCCAAACTTCTTCAGGAATTTTACAATTGATTGCTACTGAAGGTGATCTGTTAACTAAATAACAAGCAGTAGATACTGCTTCTGCCCACAACTCCTTTTGCAAGTTAGCATTGTTGATCATGTTTCTAGCTCTTTCCATAAGATTCTGATTCATACGCTCAGCAACACCATTTTGCTGAGGAGTATAAACAGCAGTTTTGTGTCTAATAATTCCCTCATCCTTATAGTATTGTTCAAATTCAATTGAAGTGAACTCACCACCATTGTAAGTTCTTAAACATTTAATATATTTGCCTATTCTTTTCTCTACCATTGCTTTAAATTGTTTAAAGACATTGAATACATCAGCTTTCTTTTTTAGCATAAAGACCCAAAATTTACGGGAGAAATCATCAATAAACGTTAAAAAATATAGAGCACCTCCATATGATACAACAGGGAATGGTCCCCATAGATCAAAATGAATATAGTCTAAAATATCTTTACTATTATGATTTCCAACATTAAATCTCTGTTTACATTGTTTGTCATACACACAATGTTTATAGAAATATAACTTCAAGGATTTCAGATCGGGAAGAGATTTACGTTTCATCAGTATCTGAAGACCTTTCTCGCTCATATGACCTAATCGTTGATGCCATAGACAAGTACCTGCTTCTTCCTTTTCTGACGCAACCGCTGCTTCACTGACCTGAGTACTTCCTTTTAACCTGTAAAGATTTCCAACCTTTTCTGCTTTCATAACCACTAGGGCTCCTTTAAAGACTTTCAAGACGCCATCCTGACCTGTAAACTTATAACCATCTGAATCCAACACTCCCAAAGAAATCAATTTTTTCTTCAAATCAGGTACATGTCTAACACTAATTAATGTTCTAACTATGTTATCATACATCTTAATCCTAATATTCCCCATCCCAACAGTCTGACATGACACATTATTACCCATAAACATAGAACTACCATTTACATTTTCATACGAAGTAAATCAATTTCTGTGTGGACACGTGATGAGAAGCACCAGAGTCTGATAGCCAGCGTTCTAAACCCTGAGAGACATTACATTCAAGTGAAGTTTCATCTATCATACATAATTCTTCAATAGATAAAACTTTGTCTACAATACCTGAATCGACCTGATTCACTTCCTTCTTCGGGTTATTGGATTCTTTTCGTTTCCAACAGTCTTTCTTCAAGTGTCCAATTTTATTGTAGTGCCAACATTTTGCCTTGCACTTCTTTCCCTTTGATTTAGATCTGGAAGACCCCCTTGGTTTTTCTCATCTTTCCTTTGAGCGTCCTCTAGCTACCATGGCTTCTGATGCAGTTGTTTCAATACTGGATTTCCTTCGTACTTCTTCAGAAAAAAGAGCTCCCATGACTGATTCAAACTTCAAAGAATCAGTGGTGCTCAAGCTACTGCTCAAGCTGATTGAAGTTACGAAGTGATCCCATGATTCAAGCAGAGAACACAACAAGGTTATGGCTTTATCTTCTTCCTGAATTTTAACTTCCATATCTGTTAATTGACATATAAGCATATTAAAAACATTCAAATGTTCTGCGACTTTTGAACCCTCTTTCATTAGAAGACTGTACAGTTGTCTTTTCAGATAAATTCAATTGGTTAATGACTTTGTCATATAGAGTTTCTCCAATTTTTCCCATAAACCTGAAGTTGTACTCTCTTCAACAATGTTCAAGAGAACCTCATCCGCCAAGCATAACCTAATGGTACTGAGAGCTCGGGCATCCAGGTCCTCCCAGTCCGAATCAATCATGGTTGCAGGTTTCTTATTTGCCCCATCCAATGCCTTGTGCAACCCTTGTTACACAAGCAGATCCCTAACCTTCAGTTTCCAAAGAGCAAAATTGCTCTTTCCGGTGAATTTCTCCACCTCGAATTTCACATTCGACATCTTGGCCATTTTGTTCTTCTCCTAGAGTTTCAATCTTTCAACTAGGGTTTATATTTTTTTTCCAAAAATAATCTTTCAGCAAAAAAATTATATTTGCAAACCCTTTCTTTCTTACAAACTGTTACAGGGAAAAGTGTCTATTTAGAACTGCTCTATCCCACTAAGGTGTGACAGCTGCCTTAGAAACAAACAGAGAAAAACTACTTTTGTATTTCCTTTATGAACTATAGATAGAGAGGAATAGAAAGAACCAACCTGTGTCTCACCCACTACCATACATTATACTCCATTCTTTCATGACCGCCACCCTGAACCGTATATCATCAGATCGTTTTCACCTCCATCAAAATCATTTGCTCCGTTCCGTGTCGTTGATGTGGGATTCATTAAGGCCCTCCTATGACGGATCACTTCTTGTCGACATCAGCTCATTATCCAAGAAGTTGATCTAGGAACACCCCGTCAGTACTTTGAAGCTTGCATGCCTTAATGGCAAGTTTCTCACTTCCGGCGACAGGTTTACATCAATGGCCTTCGACCGAAAGAATTTGCGTGGTGTTCGACGCCAAGTCCTTTATTCACACCACGTGGATTGTACTGCAATACCTTGAGGATCATTATCATTATCAGTGATTCATCTCGCGCTTGTTAACAGTTTACATCATTGACTGGTAATCAAGCGATGTCTTTCCATGTTCGACTTCAAAACATTTCTCACATGGATCGACTTGTACTTCAAGTAAAGATCGAACGAGATTGAAGACCCCTATCACGAGCAATGTTACTGGAGGGTTCAAGCTCGTTAAAAAATAAACCCACCTTGAGCAGTGTTACCGCAAGGTTCAAGCTCGTTAAAAAATAAACCCGCATCGAGCAGTTTTAGCACATAGTTCAAGCTCATTAAAAAATAAACATAAGACATGAGCAAATGTTTCCACCCGCGTTTAAGCTCGTTAAAAAATGAACTATTCCCCGATAAATAACCACCGTGAATGAAGTACTTCAGCCATTAAAGCCTTGGTCGTGTTTGCACCATCACCTCCACTTTTTCATTGGCCGATCATTCACCTCCATTTGATTGTTTACCCATTTTGAGGAACAGCTGCGAAGAGTGATTTCATTAGCCATCCTTGTGACACTGCCGTGATTGGAAAATTCCAAACTTTACCTGGAATCAGCTACTACCTGTTTTATCACTCGTTCCTCAAAAGACGAGTCTCCTTTAGGCTCTTTTCAAATGACTCGTAAAATATGAAAAGATTGCCGAGTCCTTGGCCTTCCAGCTCGTTAAAGGAACAGGAAGTGCTATCCCTCATCTAGATTTTAATCTTTTTGGACCTGAGGGATTATTGCACAAAAAGATCGAGCGCTTGTTTTGTTCGGCTCGTTAAAACTATTGAAAATTCATCCCTTCTATATTGTTTTATACTTTTTCGGACTTAAGGGACTAGATGACGAAAAAGGAATTTTGGAGTTACCTTTACGTTCCCTTTCAGACTCTCTAAAATTGAAAAGGACCGAGTTATCTTTGTCGTTAAACTCGTTAAAAAGATTAATAGCGACAAACTTGTCTTTAGACGAGAACGAGTTTCACTATCGCTAGGCTCGTTAAAACATAGCGATGGGTTTTCCCGAAGGGAAAATTATAGAACAAGCATATGTTATCCTCCTCAAGCTTGACAAAAATAAAGAGGTACTGGTGTCTAGTCAATTTAACGTTTTAAATTGCTCTACATAAATTATCAATCCGGGTATCGTAAACTGATGAAGTGTGGTGCACCATATGTGTTTAGTTAACCTTTCTCTTACTTCGTCGTTTTATAGTTTATGTTGTTTTTGGGGTTTTGTTCTTGTTGTTTTTCTAAAGTGTTTAATTCAACTTAAAACATGTTATTGATGGAGTTAGTATTTAAACAAAAGTGTAAATATACAACTAGTTCAATCGAAATAAAATGCAATAATCAAATAATGAGAGAATGACTATGAGACCCAGTATCCTTGCTGCTTCAGCAAAAGGACAAGATGATTCTATCACGTCATTAGTTCATTAAAAGGCTATGTGCATCACTAATCTACAATCAACTTGAAAGCAATTTATGTACAGCTAATATACATGGTGAAATAAAATGCAAAAATAAAATGACAACTATACAAGGCAGGGGCCCTCTACCACCTATGAAATCAAATGCTTAAAGGAAAATAAAGACATCAAATAAAGGACTAATGACATCGGCCCAGTATCTCTGCTGCTGATTTAAAATGAAAATGAAATCAACTTAATCTAAGCAATGTGAAATCTAAGTGACACTACATAAAGGAGACAAATCACACTACTTTAACCTTTTCTTAACCTTTTTGCCTTTCAGCTAGATTTATCATGTGAGAACAGTTATGAACAAGTCAGCAATGTGAGTCTTAAAGCAAACTAAACCAAGCTGTACTAAGTGATATTTTGGCTCCAATAAAGTTATTTGATTATGGAAAAAGAACCATCAATAGATGAACAACTTGATATCTAAGAGCAGAAAGTAAAGTGCAAGTTAAAGAAATGATACTAATGAAAATCAAACTACCGAAAAATAAAGGTCAGCAACATAGACAAGATGATCACACTTGCCACTAGTCATGAAATCAAAGCAAAATTGAACACACTTGCATGAATTAAAATTGCATGAATGAAAAATCTAATCTACCTTACATTCTACAAAGCAATATTTACAAAATGAAATCTACTCTACCTTACATCCTAATATGCTCCATGACATCTACTTCACATCTCCTTCCATGTTGAGAACATCAAAGCTTTATTCAATTTTTTCAAAAGTACAAAGTAAAACAAAGCTCTCTAAAGTTTTCAAAAGCCATCAAGAAAGAACTACAAATTTAAGAACTAGGGACTAAAGACCAACAAATGAAGGAGAGATATCTCCTATTTATACAAAAAGATGAGAGCCATCTCATTCTAGAGTCCTAATCAAAATAGGAACTGATAAGACACATGTCTTTTTAGAGTTACAATACAATTAGGAGATGTGACACATATCCTCATGATCCCATGATTCTTTCCAACCAAATTGAAATTTGGCCTTAGAGTGCCACATAAGGGTCTTCTAGAAGTCTCCTTTCAACCTACACATGTCAACAACCTCAACCCATTTGTTAGGTATAAGCATATGCACATTATTTTCTAATTTTTAACCACAAATTCACTTAAAAGGCTTAGAAATAATAAATATTGGAAAAACATAAAGGTGGCCCAATGATAATGAAAGTGAGATGAATGTGGTGACATAGTAGTGAAATGGAGGTGGAATGGAGGTGATATAATGGACATAATAGTGAAAGTGTAATGGAAATGAATGACATTTTCAAGACTCAACATACCCCCCAACTGAAGCTATTGCATGTCCTCATGCAATATATATTACATTAACTCTTTTGATCCTTGAGCTTTGGCTTAACTTTGCATGATATCATTTGATAACTTCATATTTCTGCAAAGTGTTTCACTTGAATTGCAACATGGTTGGTTCTTGTGTTACAACCATTTTTTTTTTGTTGCCTTCTATTTTGATCTTTGAACTTTGCATAATGATATTTTGATTATTGTTGCAAAGTATATCTTTATTGGATTGAATGATGGTTGGTTCTTGTGTGACAACCATGATTTTATTTGTATCCAATTTATCCTTTAAGCACTTTTTCAAAAGCCATTGTATGCTCATAATAGCAATGTAATAATTAATATATGTTGGAAGTATGTGAGCTCCTGAATATGATATGGACATGGCAAGATATGAATATGAATGTATTCCCCCCCAACTGATGGTATTGTCAATTTTATGAAATGAGGAGGAGAAATGTTTTTCCAACAATTATCATTCTAGCTTTTTATGGAATTCTATGGTCAAAAGTTAGAAAATGACGTACCTTCACTTACCCTTTGGAATGGATGAGTTGTATGTGTGGTGGCTGAAAAATTCTGATCATATTCTTCTTCAAGTGGCTGAACAAGAGGAGTCATGGATAGAGAGATAAGATGACTTTTTATTGCTTCTACTAAAACTTGCTGAATCTGCTCCAAAATGCTGAAAATAATAGTCTTCACATCTTCAAAACTCATTGGCACAATTCCTACTATGTGAAAAGATGTTCTGATGTCGAACATAGTAGGAAATTGTTGGCTTAGTGGCCATTAATGGATGCCACTAGTCAACACGAGAACTCTCACCATTGATGACAATGAGAGTCAAGATGCCCAAACACATCTTGCTAGGTACGAATGAATTTGTTGATGTCGAGTCACCTAGAAGATCTAACGAACAAGGGACATTAATGTATTCCCATTGTTTGTCAGCATGAGGACTTACCATTAAGGCATGCAAGCCTCAAGGTGTTTTTACAAAGAAATTAGACTCGAAGGACTATGGACTCAATAATTTGCATTGAAGCAGGGCTTATTTGTGGAATGAAAATGACAAGGAATGGAAAATGAAAATGGAAAATGGCAATGGAGAGCAGAAATGAAAATGGGCAATAAGCATATGAATGAGCCTCTTGCTTTTATTTGTGGGCTATGAATGGACAAAAAGAGATGGAAAGTGTATGTGAATGTAAATGGAAAATATGGAGTGGAATGAGGTGAATAGTTTATTATGAAGTATGGATGTGATGGATGGATGTGATGGAGACAATAGTATCTGAAAGTTTTTCAAGTGTTTGGATCTGATTTTGCATCAGCATATTTCCTCTTTGTTGCTGATCATCCTCTTATGAAACAAATTGGTCTCTTAGAGAGACACCATTCTCTTGTAGTCATTTGTCCTTCCTCCTGGAACCTGCAAAAAAACTAATACTTCTTCTGCAATGGCATGTAAGATTATCAAAGGAGAGAGATGGCCAATCTCTCTAGTTATGATATTTACACACAAAACTAAGAATTTGTATTAATGAAACAAGTTCTCAAAGGAAAAATCAAAAGAATTTATACCTGATTTGGAATTAGTGCCTCAAGTTGATGTTGCTTCTTTTCAGCAATTTATTTCATTATTTGCCATTTCAAACCCAAATGATGGATTTCTCATTGTGTAGATCTTGTTGAGATCTTTCCAATGGTACTTAAATCATCAAAACCTGATTTTGTATGAAAAAGTTAGGCTGATTTGAACAATGAGGTTTTTTTTCTGGCTGCGGAATTGGAGAACAGTTGCGGAATTGGACTTTAGCTGCGGAATGTGCACAGTTCTGTAGCTAAAAATCTTGAATACAAAGTTAGCCATTCATATTTCATCATCAATCCAAAATTAATCAATACCTTCAGAAAAGTGAGCAAATAACTTATTCATTTCATTGTTTCGAAATTATTATTTTTTCTTGACATGCAGCGACTTAGTGTGGCGACTTTGTGATAACACTCAACTTGACTTCCCTTTGACCGGGGTCTTTTTCATCAAATTTGATCGAATGAATAGGACACCATCCATGTACCAACATTCCCCCAGCTACCCATGTAACTTGTTTTGCTTGATGACACCTGCAACCTAGAGTTTAACAAAACAGCTGCGGAAAGTTGGGCTAGCTGCGGAAAGTTGTGCTAGCTGCGGAAAGTTGAGCTAACTGAAACAGTCAACCATCAGTTTTAATTTTTTTTTTTTTATTGGCTGCATTTAGGAACTCTATGAATGGAGCAAAACAATTTTATTGATGGACTTATAGTTTGATGAACAGCCTATAACCATTTGGCCCTTCCGGTTCTATCCTTAATAACCGACCCATCCTTTACTCTGTTTAAAATTTGTTTGCCTGTGAGGGTTTAACAGAGGTAAGACAGTTATGCTGTAAGGTTGATGGAAGAACAATGGCTGAAAATGAAAGATGGATACGGGAGTGTTCAAGAACTGTAAACGGAAATAGAGGATGAGCAGCCAAGATGAATTCACAAGAAGATACAAATGCATGCAAGAATGGTAAACAAGTTCACAAGAAGATACAAATGCATGCGTATAAACATTGTCTTTCCTATTCCCAGTTGTAACTTTTCTGCTAATCTTCTTAATACTGATTGGTCAACATCTCTATCACTCCTCTCAGACAAGACGGTACTTAGATCTTTCTCGATTTCCAATCAGGTGTGTCAGCTCTTCCTTTAGCTCTTTTGAATTGGGCATGTACAAGTTCAACCTGTTCTCGAACTTCATCTGACAATCCAAGTTCTTCATAAGCCAATTCACTTAAAGCCTGCTCCAACTGAGTAGTTACACTGTGAAATTTGCCTGCAACTTGCTTTCTTTCTAGAACCATGAACAACTTGTTGCTCTCGTGGCCAAACTTGAGGGTCTCCACCAAGGAAAATTTTAAGGATGGAAAATTTTCTTGAAGTTTAAAACATTGGCGAATCTCACTAATCCCTAATATGCAAATTATAAATGTTTATTGATATATTTGTAAAATTATTCAAATTTATAATTATTTTATATATAGTCTCTATATAATGTTGGCGATTTTTAAGGTTAAATAATTTTATATTCTAAAATTTGGGCGAATCGTCTTTTATAAAATTGGAAATTGGCGAATCTTTTTTGTGGAAAAATCATGGAAAATTAGCCCACTGGGCGAACATTAGCCCCTAAAATTTTCCATGGTCTCCACAACATGTTTAAGAGCCAAGCACAGAGATGTCAAGGCCTGCAGGATATTATCCTTAAGCAGGGGATCCTTCATTTCCCTGAGTTCTTCAAACATGATTTTCTCCCAACATTTAACCGACAGTAACGAAACATGTACAGATGGGTTGCAGCGTCCTTGATGGGATTTAATGACAAAGAGTCGTGTTCAATTGGAACACGTCTCTAAACAGGTTTGAATTGAATAAGATGGAAGGCGTGTAATTGGTTTTAGATGCCAGCATGCAGTTGATCCCAATTAGAATTCCTTCCCTCAGGCACGCGGAGTTGAATCACGCATTCAAACTATCAGTTAATCAATTCAAATCCAGTTTTTTTCACGCGGCGGCAAAAAAAAGGCTCCACAAAACCGAATATTTCTCCCAGACCGCCACAAATTTATTCAAATGGTTTCTGGGTTATCTAATTAACCCACCTGGCAAAAAAACCCATGTTTTAGTTTTTCTAAATTCATCTCTGTTTGGTCAAATCGAACATTTGAAGTTTGATGTTTTTTCTGTGTTTACGTTTTTTCTAAGTTAATTGTTCTCTGTTCTGCATTCTTTCTGAGTTGATGTTTTTATTGCTGCATTCATTTTTCTTGTTTGATCTACTATTTTGCAGGTGTATTACACAGGTTCAAAAATTACAAGAAGCTCAAAATCATCATCAATTATATACGATATGTATGAAGAGAATAGAGAAGCGCTGCACATGAAACTAATAGGAAGGAGGCAAGTATTAACACTCCAAAGTCCTTAGGGTCTGAGACAATCATTCCCATGACATAACCCAGCAAGTCCATGCATGATTGAAGAGAGTTTTGAACACCACCTACAACACGACGATCTGATTCAGGGACAGAATCCTGCATTTCTTGTACCACAGCAAGATCAAACATCCATAGTCCCAAGCGAGATGCAGCCACTCCTCCCATTAACATCCAAGATGATAGTTGTTGCATTTGAACCCAAATTGAAGCCACACATGGCAACAAAATCCACCACTGAATCCAAATGGACCAAAGCCACTGAATCTAATGATCGCATTTACTGCACGGGCAAGGCCCAACACATAGGTTGGAATATCTCTCCATTCTAAGGCTGTTGTCATCAAGGTACCAAAACTTAAGACTGTGAAGTATAGCAGAGCCAAAGAAAAACCTGCAAGTGCCACATCTTGCTGCATGTATACCAACCATCCTTATGATATAAACTCACTTTTATATGCATTTTTTCTCTGAATTTTTGAATTTTTATATTGCTTAGTCATACCTGCATTTTCATTTTATTGCACTAACATCTTGACTGTAAATATGAAAAACAGAGTGGTGGCTGCGGAAACTGATTACAGCTGCGGAAACCAGTGTCAGCTGCGGAAACTTGGCACAGCAACCACTTAGCTAAATAGAGATAGTTAGGCAATCCTAATGGAAATGATCATGGGGAGATAACTTTTATTGATGAAATGGATGTCATGGAGTGAAAATGGAAATGAAATGAAAATTTTTTTCTTCTTCTTCTTTTTTTTTCTTGAATCAATTGAAGTGATGAAGTTTATTTTGTCTCCTATTTTTTCTTAACAATTCTTTTTCTGATCATCCAGATCACACAAAGTGCAGGAGGAGAGCATACTCAAGAATTATTATTTTTCTTTTTTCAGATGTAAGAAATAAGGTCTCCTAATTACACTTCCTCGGCAACGGCGCCAAAATGTCTAGTCAATTTAACGTCTTGAATTGCTCTACATAAATTATCAATCCGGGTATCGTAAACTGATGAAGTGTGGTGCACCATATGTGCTTAGTTAACCTTTCTCTTACTTCGTCGTTTTATAGTTTATGTTGTTTTTGGGGTTTTGTTCTTGTTGTTTTTCTAAAGTGTTTAATGCAACTTAAAACATGTTATTGATGGAGTTAGTATTTAAACAAAAGTGTAAATATACAACTAGTTCAATCGAAATAAAATGCAATAATCAAATAATGAGAGAATGACTATGAGACCCAGTATCCTTGCTGCTTCAGCAAAAGGACAAGATGATTCTATCACATCATTAGTTCATTAAAAGGCTATGTGCATCACTAATCTACAATCAACTTGAAAGCAATTTATGTACAGCTAATATACATGGTGAAATAAAATGCAAAAATAAAATGACAACCATACAAGGAAGGGGCCCTCTACCACCTATGAAATCAAATGCTTAAAGGAAAATAAAGACATCAAATAGAGGACTAATGACATCGGCCCAGTATCTCTGCTGCTGATTTAAAATGAAAATGAAATCAACTTAATCTAAGCAATGTGAAATCTAAGTGACACTACATAAAGGAGACAAATCACACTACTTTAACCTTTTCTTAACCTTTTTGCCTTTCAGCTAGATTTATCATGTAAGAACAGTTATGAACAAGTCAGCAATGTGAGTCTTAAAGCAAACTAAACCAAGATGTACTAAGTGATATTTTGGCTCCAATAAAGTTATTTGATTATGGAAAAAGAACCATCAATAGATGAACAACTTGATATCTAAGAGCAGAAAGTAAAGTGCAAGTTAAAGAAATGATACTAATGAAAATCAAACTACAGAAAAATAAAGGTCAGCAACATAAACAAGATGATCACACATGCCACTAGTCATGAAATCAAAGCAAAATTGAACACACTTGCATGAATTAAAATTGCGTGAATGAAAAATCTAATCTACCTTACATTCTACAAAGCAATATTTACAAAATGAAATCTACTCTACCTTACATCCTAATATGCTCCATGACATCTACTTCACATCTCCTTCCATGTTGAGAACATCAAAGCTTTATTCAATTTCTTCAAAAGTACAAAGTACAACAAAGCTCTCTAAAGCTTTCAAAAGCCATCAAGGAAGAACTACAAACTTAAGAACTAGGGACTAAAGACCAACAAATGAAGGAGAGAGATCTCCTATTTATACAAAAAGATGAGAGCCATCTCATTCTAGAGTCCTAATCAAAATAGGAACTGATAAGACACATGTCTTTTTAGAGTTACAATACAATTAGGAGATGTGACACATATCCTCATGATCCCATGATTCTTTCCAACCAAATTCGAATTTGGCCTTAGAGTGCCACATAAGGGTCTTCTAGAAGTCTCCTTTCAACCTACACATGTCAACAACCTCAACCCATTTGTTAGGCATAAGCATATGCACATTATTTTCTAATTTTTAACCACAAATTCACTTAAAAGGCTTAGAAATAATAAATATTGGAAAAACATAAAGGTGGCCCAATGATAATGAAAGTGAGATGAATTTGGTGACATAGTAGTGAAATGGAGGTGGAATGGAGGTGACATAATGGACATAATAGTGAAAGTGTAATGGAAATGAATGACATTTTCAAGACTCAACAACTAGTCAGCAATGACTGGGGAAAATTGGGAAGAAAACTCAAAGAATCTTTATTGGTAGCAAGTCGCTCTTGAACATGACACTTCCACTCCGTGTCCGAGTCAGGTTGGGTTGTTTCATTCACCGGTCACATCGCCATGGTCACGCCATACCATCCACATTTGGTGTTAATGCTACCAATCCATCACATCAGTGTCGCCGACATGTTCAAGAGAAGTCATCCAGAGAAGCCACATGTGTCTCACCCACTACCATACATTATACTCCATTCTTTCATGACCGCCACCCTGAACCATATATCATCAGATCGTTTTCACCTCCATCAAAATCATTTGCTCCGTTCCATGTCGTTGATGTGGGATTCATTAAGGCCCTCCTATGACGGATCACTTCTTGTCAACATCAGCTCATTATCCAAGAAGTTGATCTAGGAACACCCCGTTCAGTACTTTGAAGCTTGCATGCCTTAATGGCAAGTTTCTCACTTCCGGCGACAGGTTTACATCAATGGCCTTCGACTGAAAGGATTTGCGTGGTGTTCGACGCCAAGTCCTTTATTCACACCACGTGGATTGTACTGCAGTACCTTGAGGATCATTATCATTATTGGTGATTCCTCTCACGCTTGTTAACAGTTTACATCATTGACTGGTAATCAAGCGATGTCTTTCCATGTTCGACTTCAAAACATTTCTCACATGGATCGACTTGTACTTCGAGTAAAGATCGGACGAGATTGAAGACCCCGGATCTAGTTTCATCCATCCGGGCTGCGATATATATTCAGGGAAATAAAGACATCAAATGTACAGCATTGCAGCACAGATAATCATCCTACCAAAAGGATGATGGCTCTATCAGAATCATTAGTCTACACTCAGACGATTGTCTGTCCTATGTACATGAAAATGAATTTATAAAGCTGAGCATGGGAATGCCTGCCTCAGCTAGATCATGAAAATAGTATGAAGATAATGTATTGTATTGTATCTTATTACAGGTCTCCTCCCAGCAATGAAAGAACTTTGGATCCTCATAATAAAGCATTTCACCCGACACCAAAAGGTTAACAGCCTCATACTTTAGGGGGCAACTGTTATAGACATTTTTGTGCCCTACAACTCCAAGCATGAAATGTCCATAAACCAAGGGCTCCTAAGTCCCTAAAAGTGTTGTTCTAACCCCTAAGGGAACAAGGTCAACAGATTACAGCTTCTCCCAGAAGTTCTCCACCAGAAACTGCTCAGAATAAGTCAAAACATGATCATTTCAGCTGCTCCACTGGCTAGGTGCGTTGCATTGCACCTAAATACACTGTGAGGGTGCATTGCATTTCAAAAGTCCCTTCTGTGGGGTGCGATGGGAGAGAAATGACAAATGGCAGTGTCATTCCGTGAGGTGGAGAGACAATGGAAGCTTCCAGAATCTTCTCCTGAGACACTTGCCTCACTGAGTTCGACCAAGGATGAGTAAGAGGCCTTCAATCTCCAAGTGGAAGCAAGAACTGACAGAGAGAAGACACTAATCAAATCACAAGCTGACTCATCCTCCTTACACATATCTATATATGGATACCTCATCTCAGAGATCCAGAGGCTGGAATTTTGTATATTGTAAGGAATTGCTGTTGGTTTTTGAGACAAACATCAGAGTATTGGGTGATCTATCCTTTGTTTGAGGTGAAGAGGGGCTTCTTTGCTGGGAGGTTGATGCTGGGTCAGGAACCACTGGTTGTAACTCCTCCTGGATCTTTTCTTGTTTATCTATAAAAACTATTTGAGTTTTTCCTCCATGCTTTTGTATCATTGATGCTTGTTACATTTGTGTGGTTAACTTAAATCTGATCCTAAGTTGTTTATGAATATAGATCCATGTCTTTGTATAGTCTTCTTCTTCTATGATCTTACAGGTACTTTGTGAAGCTGGGCATGTAAGGGAGCAGGTAGCTGGAGACTGTCAAAGAAGAGAGGGATTGGATCAAAGGATTAGCGCAAGACACAGGTTGGTTCTTTCTATTCCTCTCTATCTATAGTTCATAAAGGAAATACAAAAGTAGTTTTTCTCTGTTTGTTTCTAAGGCAGCTGTCACACCTTAGTGGGATAGAGCAGTTCTAAATAAACACTTTTCCCAACAAGTACAACCCAACCCGACTCGGACATGGAGTGGAAGTGCAATGTTCAAGAGCGACTTGATACCAATAAAGATTCTTTGAGTTTTCTTCCCAATTTTCCCCGGTCATTGCTGACCAGTACCTCTTTATTTTTGTCAAGCTTGAGGAGGATAACATATGCTTGTTCTATAATTTGCCCTTCGGGCAAACCCATCGCTATGTTTTAACGAGCCTAGCGATAGTGAAACTCGTTCTCGTCTAAAGACAAGTTTGTCGCTATTAATCTTTTTAACAAGTTTAACGACAAAGATAACTCGGTCCTTTTCAATTTTAGAGAGTCTGAAAAGGAATGTAAAGGTAACTCCAAAATTCCTTTTTCGTCATCTAGTCCCTTAAGTCCGAAAAAGTATAAAACAATACAGAAGGGATGAATTTTCGATAGTTTTAACGAGCCGAACAAAACAAGCGCTCGATCTTTTTGTACAATAATTCCTCAGGTCCAAAAAGATTAAAATCTAGATGAGGGATAGCACTTCCTGTCCCTTTAACAAGCTGGAAGGCCAAGGACTCGGCAATCTTTTCATATTTTACGAGTCATTTGAAAAGAGCCTAAAGGAGACTCGTCTTTTGAGGAACGAGTGATAAAACGGGTAGCAGCTGATTCCAGGTAAGGTTTGGAATTTTCCAATCACGGCAGTGTCACAAGGATGGCTAATGAAATCACTCTTCGCAGCTGTTCCTCAAAATGGGTAAACAATCAAATGGAGGTGAATGATCGGCCAATGAAAAAGTGGAGGTGATGGTGCAAACACGACCAAGGCTTTAATGGCTGAAGTACTTCATTCACGGTGGTTATTTACCGGGGAATAGTTCATTTTTTAACGAGCTTAAACGCGGGTGGAAACATTTGCTCATGTCTTATGTTTATTTTTTAACGAGCTTGAACTATGTGCTAAAACTGCTCGATGCGGGTTTATTTTTTAACGAGCTTGAACCTTGCGGTAACACTGCTCGAGGCGGGTTTATTTTTTAACGAGCTTGAACCCTGCAGTAACACTGCTCGTGATAAGTTTGCATGCCCCCAGCATAATAACGCAAATCGAGGTGCATGCCCCCCAAGCTTCATTGCATTCAACTCGGTGGTTGGAATGAAGGTTTATCTTCGAGATCTTCGAAAGGGGATTTGTTTCATTTTTTAATGAGGTTGACATGGTAAAAGAACTACCTCATGACTCCTTGTTTCATTTTTTAACGAGGTCGACACGAGATAAGAACCATCTTCAGAATCCACCGTATTTACAGTATTTGATAGAAAATCAAAAACTGATGGATGATTAAGGTTGCTGGAATAATCTTCGTGGTAATCCGGAAGATGGGAGAGATGGTGGTAATCTTCCCATGTTGCTCCTTCAATTACCATTGATTGTATGATTCCTTCGTCGATGACATGCACTCACGACCAAGGATCTAAAGGGGTACCATATTCTTTAGACCTATCTATCCAAACACTCGATGAGCATTGATTTGGGTTTGCCTCCCATGCTAGGAACATTGATTGCTATAATATTTCCGTTGGGCTTGGGGGCAAAACCACTGCATGATCCATGTCGATATCATTTTCTAAGATCTTTGTAGAAGATATCATGTTGCAGGTTCCTATCGACGCTACTTTCGCCAGATTGATTGGAGGTGGAAGAGCGAAAGTTCCCATTATTGTTGGGAAAAGTATCCAATACGGAATGACCCTATCCCACTCTAAGGGTGATAGTACCTCAGCAACAACCGAATGCAAAGCTATTCAAGATTATTTCTTTATGAGATGTAAGAGAGAGGAGGAAGAGATCCACTAACCGTTATCTTCCGCTAATGATTGATCCAATCTTCCCTCTTTGCTGCTTGCTCCCAGCTCCTTGCTCTTTCACTGGCCCAGCTACACGAAGATCCTGCAAAAGCACAAGAAAGGGAAACTACAAGAAGCATACATCCATAATTGATTCAAGGATTAGAATAAATCAAATATACAAGCATCAATACGCCATTGAGACACATGCATATAGAAGAACCTCAAATGCTTTATTAATGGAAGAAGTAAAGTTCTGAGAGTGTTACAACCATAAGAGGCCCAATCCAGCAACACCTCCCAGCAGAAAGAAATCTCCTATTCACCTCCTTCAAGCAAATCACCCAATAGTTCTATACTCAAACCAACAGCACTTCCTTACATTCACAAGATTCCAGCCTCCATAGACCTCATGAGAGAGCTCTATATATAGGAGATTTGGAGAAAGGATGAGTCAGCTTGAGCTTGGCATGGAGCTGACTAGTGTCCTCTCCCACTTCAGTTATTCTTCAGTTCTTGAGTCCACTTGGAGGTTCTTGCTTCCACTTGGAGATCTAGATCCTCTTACTCATCACAAGGCGAATTCCCTGATCCAAGTGTCATTTTGGAAGCTTCCTGGGCATTTGACACCTTGAGGAATGACTGTGCCACTTGGCCAAACTTGCCCAGCGCAGGTAGCCTTCATTGCTTTTGACATTCAGCGCAGGTACAGAGTGGAGCAGTTGACATTCAGCGCAGATGCTCAGTGGAGCAGTTGACATGATCCAAAATTAGCTTGTTTTTGAGTGTTTTCAGGTGGAGAATTGATATTTAGTGCTGTGGTTTGCTGGACTTGTTCATCTAGGGGTAGGAACAACATGTTTAGGGACTTTGGATCCCTTAGATTATTGACATTTCATGCTTCATGCTGTAAGGCACAAAAATGTCTATAACAGTTGCCCCCTAAAGTATGAGGTCGTTTATCGGGTGAAATGCTTTATCAGGAGGATCCGAAGTTCATTCAATCGCTGAGAGGTGACCTGTAATAAAATACAATACAATACATTATTTTTCATTATGCTTTCATGATCTAGCTGAGGCGGGCATTCCCATGCTCAACTTTATAAATTCATTTTGGTACATAGAACAGACGATCGTCTGATGGTAGACTGATAATTCTCTGCTGAAATTATCATCCTTTGAGTAGGATGATCATCTGCTGCAATGATGTACATATCAAATGTCTTTATATTTCCTGAATATATATCGCAGCCCGGATGGATGAAACTAGATTCGGGGTCTTAAAACTCTTTCGATCTTCACTCTAAGTACAAGTCGATCCATGTGAGAATTGCGCTGAAGTCGAACATGGAAAGACATCGCTTGATTACCGGTCAATAATGTAAACTGTTAACAAGTGCGAGAGGAATCACCGATAATGATAATGACCCTCAAGGTACTGCAGTACAATTCACGAGGTGTGAAAAAAGGACTTGGCGTCGAACACCACGCAAAATCTTCTAGTCGAAGGTCGTTAATGTATACCTGTCGCCGGAAGTGAGAAACTTGCCATTGAGGCATGCAAGCTTCAAAGTACTGAGGGGGGTGTTCCTAGATCAACTTCTTGGATAATGAGCTGAAGTCGACAAGAAGCGATCCGTCAAAGGAGGGCCTTAATGAATCCCACATCAGTGACATGGAACGGAGCTAATGATTTTAGTGGAGGTGAAAACAATCTGTGATATATGATTCAGGGTGGCAATCATGGGTGGATGAAGGATAATGTATGGCAGTGGATGGGACACGGTTGACTCTTTCTGAACAAC
This sequence comes from Pinus tabuliformis, assembly GCA_031772625.1. Lineage (NCBI taxonomy): Eukaryota > Viridiplantae > Streptophyta > Pinopsida > Pinales > Pinaceae > Pinus > Pinus tabuliformis. The sequence goes on along the minus strand of CM062816.1, from coordinate 508,990,242 downwards.
ATCTCTTGAACATATAACGACACTCATGTGATGGATCGGTAGCATTACCCCAAATGTGGATGGTTTGGCGAGGACCATGGTGATGAGACCGGTAAATGAAACAACCCAACCCGATGTGATACGGAGGACAAAGTGTCATGTTCAAGAGCGACTTGCTACCATTAAAGCTTTGAGGTTCTCCCAATTTTTTCCCCAGTCATTTCTGACCAGTACCTCTTCATTTTTTTCAAGCTTGAGGAGGATAACATATGCTTGTTCTATAACCTGCCCTTCGGGCAAGCCCATCGCTATGTTTTAACGAGCCTAGCGATAGGGAAACTCGTTCTCGTCTAAAGACAAGTTTGTTGCTATTTAATCATTTGAACGAGTCTAACGACAAGGAAAACTCGGTCCTTTTCATTTTTAGAGAGTCTGAAAAGGTACAGAAAGTCAACTCCAAAATTCCTTTTTCGTCATCTAATCCCTTAAGTCCGAAAAAGTATAAAACAATACAGAAGGGATGAGTTTTCAATAATTTTAACGAGCCGAATAAAACAAGCGCTTGACCTTTTTGTGCAATAATCCCTCAGGTCCAAAAAGATTAAAATCTACGGGAGGGATAGCTCTTCCGGTCCTTTTAACGAGCTGGAAGGCCAAAACTCGGCAAACTTTTCATATTTTACGAGTCAGATGAAAAGAGGTCAAAGAAGACTCGTCTTTTGAGGAACGAGTGATAAACAGGGATAGCAGCAGATTCCAGGTACAGGTTGGAATTTTCCAATCACGGCAGTGTCACAAGGATGGCTAGGTGGAATCACTCTTCGCAGCTGTTCCTCAAAAAGGATAAACAATCATATGGAGGTAAACGATCGGCCAAATGAACGGTGGAGGTGATGGCTGCAGCAAAACACGACCAAGGTCTTTTTACGGTTGATCAGGGTACATTCTTAATGGTTATTTACCGGGAAGTTCATTTTTTAACGAGCTTAAACTTGCTCTGATCTTCGCTTTTCTATTTTTTAACGAGCATAAATTCCACGGTAAAACTGCTCGATTCTTCGCTTTTCTATTTTTTAACGAGCATAAATTCCGCGGTAAAACTGCTCGATATACCAGTCATAAGATAAGAATGTCTCCTGCAAGATTCCATTTTTTATAGAGCTCGCACCTCACATAAGCTATGCTCCCTCTCATCCTTTCTTTATGCAAGTTCGGAAACGGCTAATCCAAAAAACAGATAAATAACTGCTCTTAGCTTGCACTCCAAAAGGTTTGCATGCCCCCAGGTATAAAATACAATTTCAAGGCTGCCCCTCCTCTCCCCCACTTCTGCTTTTCTTTGGGTGTTCACAGCTACTTGTCGTCTTGCTAGTGTAATGTTAACGATACTTGTCTTCTCATTATTTTTAACGGGTCTTACACGGTACTTGTCTTCCCGTCGGCACAACTTTTGACAGCTCTTTTGCAAGATCGCAAGAGAACAGCTACTTGCGACAAGAGAGCAGCTACTTGCGACAAGAGAAGAACACTACTCAAAGACAAAACATTAATGTTATTGAGGGAGGCTTGCCTCTTTCTGGTTACCCAAAGATTGTTTTGTTAACACCATCAAATGAAAACATCTCCTCGGCACTGTCTACCGAAGTAGACAATGGTGAATGACCTTTGTCAAACAAGTAACCTTAACAAAAGAATCCTGTTCTAGAACAACCCCTCTTCCTTCTTTCGGACGGGGTACAGACTAGTCATATTCTTTCGCAGAAATTCTACCTTATACCCAGGGTTTCTTCTGCCCGAAGCAGACCAGGATGCATGCCCCCTGGGTTCCAGTCCCATCTTTCCGAATCACTCACATTCATCGGGAAGGAGGACTGGGGGTGGAGACATTTCTTGGCTGAATAGACCATTCAGGGTTGGTATTTGACTATTTGCGATGCGTGATCCCGGAAATGAAAGTTGGTCTACGAGCTTGACCATTCTTCCTTCGTGTGGAAAACACATTACTCTAAAGAGTGAGGAGACTATAGATCCCATGCAATATATATAGTCTCGTCCAAGGAGTAGGTTATAATCCAAGGGTCCTTGAACGACCATCACGTTCATTTGAACGGTCTTCCCTTTCAATGTAACAGGCACATTGGGGAGGATCCCTAATGGTCGACTGGTTCCTTTATCAAAACCCGAGAGATTTCTTATCTCAGGCAAAAGCTCCGGGGAACCCAGTGCTTTCCAAGCAATAGAGGAAAGGATACTCACAGATGCCCCTTCATCAATGATAGTTCCAGCCATTACCATTCTGTAGATTTGGACCATGATTCTGAATGGTATACTGGCTGGTAATCGGGGTCTGCCTAGTTGGTTCCAATCAAAGGACACAACCAGGTTGCTTGGTGGTGGGATCGAATACACGGCCGGATATGACCCTGATGATGTTCCTTCCTGCGATAAAGGAATGGGCGCATTGCCCTGATGCTCATCAGAATCTATGTTGATGAAAAGAATCTGGATGGTGTCATCCTTATTCTCTTCTGTGAGGGTGTCATTTGAAGATGAAACCTCTGAAGGCGGAACCGGGTCAACTGTCGTTTCGACCTTTGGACTTTCGTCCGGTCTGGATTCAGTAGGTTCATTTTCAATGACTGACGCTTCAACTGACCACTTGAGCGGGCAAGCTGTATTTTCAACCAACGAAGGACTTGGCACGAGTTTTTTGTATCTAGGAGGAAGTCTCAACGGTGAAACCGGACGATCTTCCAAAACTCTCTTCGCTTCGTCTAAGAAGGGACAACGGTGGATGGCGTGATTGCCTTTACACAGTTTGCAGGGGGATCTTGCTCCCCCTCTTTGTCTTGAACCTTCACTTTTGCTGGTTGACGGTAAGCATTCAACATGGCTATCAGAGGTTGATTCTCCCGAATTGTGCAAACGAGGTGACCAGTCCCTTAGTATCCGGGGAATACAGGGACAATCTCTATGGAAGTGGTCTCCTCTACATATGACACATGGCGATTTAGGCTCGGTCTGTGCTGTGTGTGGATTTTTGTCAGATGTCTTTTGCTTGCCCCCAGTCGCCTTAGGCTCCTTCTTCTTCTTCTCTCTCTCCTTCTTCTCTTTCTTCTTCATGGGAGCTTGGCTTTTGCCGGCTCTACCTTGCGAAGATGAAGGATCGGAGGAAGAGTTATAGGAAGTTGAAGGCTGGTGGGCAGCTCTAGACTGACCTAACTGTTGACTCAACTGTTTAGGAACCATGGTGTTCTGAACTACATTGGTTGAGAATAGCCAAATAGGCAGGCCAATTGTCAGTCCTGGAAGCGACAATGTGGCCATGTGGGGCGCACCAACTTCTCCCCAAGAGGAGAAAGGACTAGGATTTCCATCTTGTGGAATTCCTTGGTTGGGGCGTTCCATGTTCTCAACCTAAAGATCAACGCGGGAATAGGAGGTGATTATGTTCCGTTTAAAATAAATTTTACAACGACGCTTTAGACACAACTTGCTTTTTCACTTTTTAAGAGTCGAGAAAAAGCTAAAGATGACTCTAGTCTCCTTCGATGTTTTAACGAGCCCGAAGTGACAAATGCTCGGATGGACTTTTTCAGTTATAGAGTTTGAAAAAGGCCAAAAGAAACTGCTCTGGAGTTCTAGGCAGAGGGTGTGCCAAACTTTTCGCAAAACCACAGAATACATTTTACGGTACGAGTGGTCGATCTTCGTGAATGTTGTGTTCACTGCATTGTGATCAGTAGGGCGGCCGACACGGTTTCCTATGGATAAAGGCTTTGTTCCTATAGGGGTCTCCCAATATATACGCGACGGTACGTGGGAGCACAAGTCCGTATTGATACTTATCGCTTCACCGTGGAGGAATCACCCAACCACTCAATGCTAAGATATCACGTTTAACGACGCCGGAACACGTCTCTAGCTTAGACCTCTATGTGTTTGCGTTATGTTTCAATGCGTTGTTATGTAAATTCAATTTATTTTAAGGTTGATCTTGTTTAGTAGTTTGCCTTTATGGATCACCAAGAGATGTATGATAACACTCCTAAATGCAGTCTAAGATGATAAGCAAGCTTTTCAATCTTTCAACTTTGAAAATCTTAACTACTGAGGGGAAAGAAAGATAACATCTTTTCACACAGATCATAGAGCACACACTAATGAACTTTTTCCTAAATCAACATGCAAACTGTCATAATGTACATGCACAATGCAAGTATTTCTTTTCTCTTTCTTAATGTTTGTGCGACACAAAAAGAAAGCTGTTGTATAATTTCGAATTCAATTTCAAGTGAAAGCAAACAAGCTTGTCCAAAATCAAAAGACACTTTAAGATTTACTTGTTTCGACACTAGAAATATATAAATTCAAACCATATGACGAAAGAAAAAGCTCAATCAGCTATGAACAGCAAATAAACTAACTCTTAAGATCAAAACGACACTTAATCACAGGTCTAGATCTAAAAGGCCACAGCAAGACTAGTTCACTTTCATTATGGGAAACTGTAAATGATACAAGAAATACACAAAGAACAAACACAGTTTCTTTATACAACCGAGGCGGAATAGTGGCAAGGAAAGTTGGTTTGACTGGTACCTATCTGAAACCAACTTTCCTTGCCACTATTCCGCCTCGGTTGTATAAAGAAACTGTGTTTGTTCTTTGTGTATTTCTTGTATCATTTACAGTTTCCCATAATGAAAGTGAACTAGTCTTGCTGTGGCCTTTTAGATCTAGACCTGTGATTAAGTGTCGTTTTGATCTTAAGAGTTAGTTTATTTGCTGTTCATAGCTGATTGAGCTTTTGCTTTCGTCATATGGTTTGAATTTATATATTTCTAGTGTCGAAACAAGTAAATCTTAAGGTGTCTTTTGATTTTGGACAAGCTTGTTTGCTTTCACTTGAAATTGAATTCGAAATTATACAACAGCTTTCTTTTTGTGTCGCACAAACATTAAGAAAGAGAAAAGAAATACTTGCATTGTGCATGTACATTATGACAGTTTGCATGTTGATTTAGGAAAAAGTGCATTAGTGTGTGCTCTATGATCTGTGTGAAAAGATGTTATCTTTCTTTCCCCTCAGTAGTTAAGATTTTCAAAGTTGAAAGATTGAAAAGCTTGCTTATCATCTTAGACTGCATTTAGGAGTGTTATCATACATCTCGTGGTGATCCATAAAGGCAAACTGCTAAACAAGATCAACCTTAAAATAAATTGAATTTACATAACAACGCATTGAAACATAATGCAAACACATAGAGGTCTAAGCTAGAGACGTGTTCCGGCGTCGTTAAACGTGATATCTTAGCGTTGAGTGGTTGGGTGATTCCTCCACGGTGAAGCGATAAGTATCAATACGGACTTGTGCTCCCACGTACCGTCGCGTATATATTGGGAGACCCATATAGAAACAAAGCCTTTATCCATAGGAAACCGTGTCGGCCACCCTACTGATCGCAATGCAGTGAACACAACATTCACGAAGATCGACCACTCGTACCGTAAAACGTATTCTGTGGTTTTGTGAAAAGTTTGGCACACCCTCTGCCTAGAACTCCAGAGCAGTTTCTTTTGGCCTTTTTCAAACTCTATAACTGAAAAAGTCCATCCGAGCATTTGTCACTTCGGGCTCGTTAAAACATCGAAGGAGACTAGAGTCATCTTTAGCTTTTTCTCGACTCTTAAAAAGTGAAAAAGCAAGTTGTGTCTAAAGCGTTGTTATAAAATTTATTTTAAACGGAACATAATCACCTCCTATTCCCGCGTTGATCTTTAGGTTGAGAACATGGAACGCCCCAACCAAGGAATTCCACAAGATGGAAATCCTAGTCCTTTCTCCTCTTGGGGAGAAGTTGGTGCGCCCCACATGGCCACATTGTCGCTTCCAGGACTGACAATTGGCCTGCCTATTTGGCTATTCTCAACCAATGTAGTTCATAACACCATGGTTCTTGAACAGTCGAGTCAACAGTTAGATCAGTCTAGAGCTGCCCACCAGCCTTCAACTTCCTATAACTCTTCCTCCGATCCTTCATCTTCGCAAGGTAGAGCCGGCAAAAGCCAAGCTCCCATGAAGAAGAAAGAGAAGAAGGAGAGAGAGAAGAAGAAGAAGGAGCCTAAGGCGACTGGGGGCAAGCAAAAGACATCTGACAAAAATCCACACACAGCACAGACCGGGCCTAAATCGCCATGTGTCATATGTAGAGGAGACCACTTCCATAGAGATTGTCCCTGTATTCCCCGGATACTAAGGGACTGGCCACCGCGTTTGCACAATTCGGGAGCATCAACCTCTGATAGCCATGTTGAATGCTTACCATCAACCAGCGAAAGTGAAGGTTCAAGACAAAGAGGGGGAGCAAGATCCCCCTGCAAACTGTGTAAAGGCAATCACGCCATCCACTGTTGTCCCTTCTTAGACAAAGCAAAGAGAGTTTTGGAAGATCGTCCGGTTTCACCGTTGAGACTTCCTCCTGGATACAAAAAACTCGTGCCAAGTCCTTCGTTGGTTGAAAATACAGCTGGCCCGCTCAAGTGGTCAGCTGAAGCGTCAGTCATTGAAAATGAACCTACTGAATCCAGACCAGACGAAATTCCAAAGGTCGAAACGGCAGTTGACCCGGTTCCGCCTTCAGAGGTTTCATCTTCAAATGACACCGTCACTGAAGATTCATCTTCAAATGACACCCTCACTGAAGAGAATAAGGATGACACCATCCAGATTCTTTTCATCAACACAGATTCTGATGAGCATCAGGGCAATGCACCCATTCCTTTATCGCAGGAAGGAACATCATCAGGGTCATATCCGGCCGTGTATTCGGTCCCACCACCAAGCAACCTTGTTGTGTCCTTTGATTGGAACCAACTAGGCAGACCCCAGTTACCAGCCAGTATACCATTCAGAATCATGGTCCAAATCTACAGAATGGTAATGGCTGGAACTATCATTGATGAAGGGGCATCTGTGAGTATCCTTTCCTCTATTGCTTGGAAAGCACTGGGTTCCCCAGAGCTTTTGCCTGAGATAAGAAATCTCTCGGGTTTTGATAAAGGAACCAGTCGACCATTAGGGATCCTCCCCAATGTGCCTGTTACATTCAAAGGGAAGACCGTTCAAATGAACGTGATGGTCGTTCAAGGACCCTTGGATTATAACCTACTCCTTGGACGAGACTATATATATTGCATGGGAGCTATAGTCTCCTCACTCTTTAGAGTAATGTGTTTTCCACACGAAGGAAGAATGGTCAAGCTCGTAGACCAACTTTCATTTCCGGGATCACGCATCGCAAATAGTCAAATACCAACCCTGAATGGTCTATTCACCCAAGAAATGTCTCCACCCCCAGTCCTCCTTCCCGATGAATGTGAGTGATTCGGAAAGATGGGACTGGAACCCAGGGGGCATGCATCCTGGTCTGCTTCGGGCAGAAGAAACCCTGGGTATAAGGTAGAATTTCCGCGAAAGAATATGACTAGTCCGTACCCCGTCCGAAAGAAGGAAGAGGGGTTGTTCTGGAACAGGATTCTTTTGTTAAGGTTACTTGTTTGACAAAGGTCATTCACCATTGTCTACTTCGGTAGACAGTGCCGAGGAGATGTTTTCGTTTGATGGTGTTAACAAAACAATCTTTGGGTAACCAGAAAGAGGCAAGCCTCCCTCAATAACATTAATGTTTTGTCTTTGAGTAGTGTTCTTCTCTTGTCGCAAGTAGCTGCTCTCTTGTCGCAAGTAGCTGTTCTCTTGCGATCTTGCAAAAGAGCTGTCAAAAGTTGGGCCGACGGGAAGACAAGTACCGCGTAAGACCCGTTAAAAATAACGAGAAGACAAGTATTGTTAACATTAGACTAGCAAGACGACAAGTAGCTGTGAACACCCAAAGAAAATCAGAAGTGGGGGAGAGGAGGGGCAGCCTTGAAATTGTATTTTATACCTGGGGGCATGCAAACCTTTTGGATTGCAAGCTAAGAGCGGTTATTTATCTGTTTTTTGGATTATCCGTTTCCGAACTTGCATAAAGAAAGGATGAGAGGGAGCATAGCTTATGTGAGGTGCAAGCTCTATAAAAAATGGAATCTTGCAGGAGACATTCTTATCTTATGACTGGTATATCGAGCAGTTTTACCGCGGAATTTATGCTCGTTAAAAAATAGAAAAGCGAAGAATCGAGCAGTTTTACCGTGGAATTTATGCTCGTTAAAAAATAGAAAAGCGAAGATCCGAGCAAGTTTAAGCTCGTTAAAAAATGAACTTCCCGGTAAATAACCATTAAGAATGTACCCTGATCAACCGTAAAAAGACCTTGGTCGTGTTTTGCTGCAGCCATCACCTCCACCGTTCATTTGGCCGATCGTTTACCTCCATATGATTGTTTACCCTTTTTGAGGAACAGCTGCGAAGAGTGATTCCACCTAGCCATCCTTGTGACACTGTCGTGATTGGAAAATTCCAACCTGTACCTGGAATCTGCTGCTATCCCTGTTTATCACTCGTTCCTCAAAAGACGAGTCTTCTTTGAGCTCTTTTCATCTAACTCGTAAAATATGAAAAGTTTGCCGATTTTTGGCCTTCCAGCTCGTTAAAAGGACCGGAAGAGCTATCCCTCCCGTAGATTTTAATCTTTTTGGACCTGAGGGATTATTGCACAAAAAGGTCGAGCGCTTGTTTTATTCGGCTCGTTAAAATTATCGAAAACTCATCCCTTCTGTATTGTTTTATACTTTTTCGGACTTAAGGGATTAGATGACGAAAAAGGAATTTTGGAGTTGACTTTCTGTACCTTTTCAGACTCTCTAAAAATGAAAAGGACCGAGTTTTCCTTGTCGTTATACTCGTTAAAATGATTAAATAGCGACAAACTTGTCTTTAGACGAGAACGAGTTTCCCTATCGCTAGGCTCGTTAAAACATAGCGATGGGCTTGCCCGAAGGGCAGGTTATAGAACAAGCATATGTTATCCTCCTCAAGCTTGACAAAAATAAAGAGGTACTGGTCAGAAATGACTGGGGAAAAAATTGGGAGAACCTCAAAGCTTTAATGGTAGCAAGTCGCTCTTGAACATGACACTTTGTCCTCCGTATCACATCGGGTTGGGTTGTTTCATTTACCGGTCTCATCACCATGGTCCTCGCCAAACCATCCACATTTGGGGTAATGCTACCGATCCATCACATCAGTGTCATTATATGTTCAAGAGATGTTGTTCAGAAAGAGTCAACCGTGTCCCATCCACTGCCATACATTATCCTTCATCCACCCATGATCGCCACCCTGAATCATATCTCACAGATTGTTTTCACCTCCACTAAAATCATTAGCTCCGTTCCGTGTCACTGATGTGGGATTCATTAAGGCCCTCCTTTGACGGATCGCTTCTTGTCGACTTCAGCTCATTATCCAAGAAGTTGATCTAGGAACACCCCCCTCAGTACTTTGAAGCTTGCATGCCTCAATGGCAAGTTTCTCACTTCCGGCGACAGGTATACATCAATGACCTTCGACCAGAAGATTTTGCGTGGTGTTCGACACCAAGTCCTTTATTCACACCTCGTGAATTGTACTGCAGTATCTTGAGGGTCATTATCATTATCGGTGATTCCTCTCGCACTTGTTAACAGTTTACATTATTGACCGGTAATCAAGCGATGTCTTTCCATGTTCGACTTCAGCGCAATTCTCACATGGATCGACTTGTACTTAGAGTGAAGATCGAACGAGTTTGAAGACCCCGGATCTAGTTTCATCCATCCGGGCTGCGATATATATTCAGAAAATATAAAGACATTTGATATGTACATCATTGCAGCAGATGATCATCCTACTCAAAGGATGATAATTTCAGCAGAGAATTATCAGTCTACCATCAGACGATCGTCTGTTCTATGTACCAAAATGAATTTATAAAGCTGAGCATGGGAATGCCCGCCTCAGCTAGATCATGAAAGCAGAATGAAAAATAATGTATTGTATTGTATTTTATTACAGGTCACCTCTCAGCGATTGAATGAACTTCGGATCCTCCTGATAAAGCATTTCACCCGATAAACGACCTCATACTTTAGGGGGCAACTGTTATAGACATTTTTGTGCCTTACAGCATGAAGCATGAAATGTACATAATCTAAGGGATCCAAAGTCCCTAAACATGTTGTTCCTACCCCTAGAGGAACAAGGTCAGCAAACCACAGCACTAAATATCAGTTCTCCACCTAAAAACACTCAAAAACAAGCTAATTCTGGATCATGTCAACTGCTCCACTGAGCATCTGCGCTGAATGTCAACTGCTTCACTCTGTACCTGCGCTGAATGTCAAAAGCAATGAAGGCTACCTGCGTTGGGCGAGTTTGGCCAAGTGGCACATTTATTCCTCAAGGTGTCAAATGCCCAGGAAGCTTCCAAAATGACACTTGGATCAGGGAATTTGCCTTGTGATGAGTAAGAGGATCTAGATCTCCAAGTGGAAGCAAGAACCTCCAAGTGGACTCAAGAACTGAAGAATAACTGAAGTGGGAGAGGACACTAGTCAGCTCCATGCCAAGCTCAAGTTGACTCATCCTTTCTCCAAATCTCCTATATATAGAGCTCTCTCATGAGGTCTATGGAGGCTGGAATCTTGTGAATGTAAGGAAGTGCTGTTGGTTTGAGTATAGAACTATTGGGTGATTTGCTTGAAGGGGGTGAAGAGGAGATTTCTTTCTGCTGGGAGGTGTTGCTGGATTGGGCCTCTTATGGTTGTAACACTCTCAGAACTTTACTTCTTCCATTAATAAAGCATTTGAGGCTCTTCTATATGCATGTGTCTCAATGGCGTATTGATGCTTGTATATTTGATTTATTCTAATCCTTGAATCAATTATGGATGTATGCTTCTTGTAGTTTCCCTTTCTTGTGCTTTTGCAGGATCTTCGTGTAGCTGGGCCAATGAAAGAGCAAGGAGCTGGGAGCAAGCAGCAAACAACCAACAAGATACGATCCCCAGTGGGCTAATAATTTTACGATCACAAATGGTTATTACCGGTACTTGGTTATTTATCGAGCAGTTTTACCGCGGAATTTATGCTCGTTAAAAAATAGAAAAGCGAAGAACCGAGAAGTTTTAGCACATAGTTCATGCTCGTTAAAAAATAAACATAAGATTGAGCAGTGTTTTCGCGCATTCAAGCTCTTTAAAAAATGAACCCAGTACCGGTAAATAACCATTTGTGATCGTAAAATTATTAGCCATAAAAAGCCTTGGTCGTGTTTGCACCCGCCACCTCCATTCCATTTGGCCGATCATTCACACCCATATGATTGTTTACCCATTTTGAGGAACAGCTGCGAAGAGTGATTTCACTTAGCCATCCTTGTGACACTACCGTGATTGGAAAATTCCAACCTGTACCTGGAATCTGCTGCTATCCCTGTTTATCACTCGTTCCTCAAAAGACGAGTCCTCTTTGAGCTCTTTTCTCCTAACTCGTAAAATATGAAAAGTTTGCCGAGTTTTGGCCTTCCAGCTCGTTAAAGTGACCGGAAGAGCTGTCCCTCCTCTAATTTTAATCTTTTTGGACCTGAGGGATTATTACACAAAAAGGTCGAGCGCTTGTTTTATTCAGCTCGTTAAAACTATCGAAAACTCATCCCTTCTGTATTGTTTTATACTTTTTCGGACTTAAGGGATTAGATGACGAAAAAGGAATTTTGGAGTTAACTTTCTAAAAAGGAATTCAGACTCTCTAAAAATGAAAAGGACCGAGTTTTCCTTGTCGTTAGACTCGTTAAAATGATTAAATAGTGACAAACTTGTCTTTACACGAGAACGAGTTTCCCTATCGCTAGGCTCGTTAAAACATAGCGATGGGCTTGCCCGAAGGGCGGGTTATAGAACAAGCATATGTTATCCTCCTCAAGCTTGACAAAAATGAAGAGGTACTGGTCAGAAATGACTGGGGAAAAATTGGGAGAACCTCAAAGCTTTAATGGTAGCAAGTCGCTCTTGAACATGACACTTTGTCCTCCGTATCACATCGGGTTGGGTTGTTTCATTCACCGGTCTCATCACCATGGTCTTCGCCAAACCATCCACATTTGGGGTAATGCTACCGATCCATCACATCAGTGTCGTTATATGTTCAAGAGATGTTGTTCAGAAAGAGTCAACCATGTCTCACCCACTGCCATACATTATCCTTCATCCACCCATGATCACCACCCTAAATCATCTTTCACAGATTGTTTTCACCTCCACTAAAATCATTAGCTCCGTTCCGTGTCACTGATGTGGGATTCATTAAGGCCCTCCTTTGACGGATCGCTTCTTGTCGACTTCAGCTCATTATCCAAGAAGTTGATCTAGGGACAAACCCCCCCAGTACTTTGAAGCTTGCATGCCTCAATGGCAAGTTTCTCACTTCCGGCGACAGGTATACATCAATGACCTTCGACCAGAAGATTTTGCGTGGTGTTCGACGCCAAGTCCTTTATTCACACCACGTGAATTGTACTGCAGTACCTTGAGGGTCATTATCATTATCGGTGATTCCTCTCGCGCTTGTTAACGGTTTACAATATTGACCGGTAATCAAGCGATGTCTTTCCATGTTCGACTTCAGCGCAATTCTCACATGGATCGACTTGTACTTAGAGTGAAGATCGGACGAGTTTGAAGACCCCGTATCTAGTTTCATCCATCCGGGCTGCGATATATATTCAGGAAATATAAAGACATTTGATAGGTACATCATTACAGCAGATGATCATCCTACTCAAAGGATGATAATTTCAGCAGAGAATTATCAGTCTACCATCAGACGATCGTCTGTTCTATGTACCAAAATGAATTTATAAAGCTGAGCATGGGAATGCCCGCCTCAGCTAGATCATGAAAGCAGAATGAAAAATAATGTATTGTATTGTATTTTATTACAGGTCACCTCTCAGCGATTGAATGAACTTCGGATCCTCCTGATAAAGCATTTCACCCGATAAACGACCTCATACTTTAGGGGGCAACTGTTATAGACATTTTTGTGCCTTACAGCATGAAGCATGAAATGTCAATAATCTAAGGGATCCAAAGTCCCTAAACATGTTGTTCCTACCCCTAGAGGAACAAGGTCAGGAAACCACAGCACTAAATATCAGTTCTCCACCTGAAAACACTCAAAAACAAGCTAATTCTGGATCATGTCAACTGCTCCACTGAGCATCTGCGCTGAATGTCAACTGCTCCACTCTATACCTGCGCTGAATGTCAACTCTAATGAAGGCTACCTGCACTGGGCGAGATTGGCCAAGTGGCACAGTCATTCCTCAAGGTGTCAAATGCCCAGGAAGCTTTCAAAATGACTCTTGGATCAGGGAATTCGCCTTGTGATGAGTAAGAGGATCTAGATCTCCAAGTGGAAGAAAGAACCTCCAAGTGGACTCAAGAACTGAAGAATAACTGAAGTGGGAGAGGACACTAGTCAGCTCCATGCCAAGCTCAAGCTGACTCATCCTTTCTCCAAATATCCTATATATAGAGCTCTCTCATGAGCTCTATGGAGGAGGGAATCTTGTGAATGTAAGGAAGTGTTGTTGGTTTGAGTATAGAACTATTGGGTGATTTGCTTGAAGGAGGTGAAGAGGAGATTTCTTTCTGCTGGGAGGTGTTGCTGGATTGGGCCTCTTATGGTTGTAACACTCTCAGAAATTTACTTCTTCCATTAATAAAGCATTTGAGGTTCTTCTATATGCATGTGTCTCAATGGCGTATTGATGCTTGTATATTTGATTTATGCTAATCCTTGAATCAATTATGGATGTATGCTTCTTGTAGTTTCCCTTTCTTGTGCTTTTGCAAGATCTTCGTGTAGCTGGGCCAGTGAAAGAGCAAGGAGCTGGGAGCAAGCAGCAAAGAGGGAAGATTGGATCAATCATTAGCGAAAGATAACGGTTAGTGGATCTCTTCCTCCTCTCTCTTACATCTCATAAAGAAATAATCTTGAATAGCTTTGCATTCGATTGTTGCTGAGGTACTATCACCCTTAGAGTGGGATAGGGTCATTCCGTATTGGATACTTTTCCCACGAGATGTATAGTAACACTCCTAAATGCAGTCTAAGATGATAAGCAAGCTTTTCAATCTTTCAACTTTGAAAATCTTAACTACTGAGGGAAAAGAAAGATAACATCTTTTCACACAGATCATAGAGCACACACTAATGCACTTTTTCCTAAATCAATATGCAAATTGTCATAATGCACATGCACAATGCAAGTATTTCTTTTCTCTTTCTTAATGTTTGTGCGACACAAAAAGAAAGCTGTTGTATAATTTCGAATTCAATTTCAAGTGAAAGCAAACAAGCTTGTCCAAAATCAAAAGACACCTTAAGATTTACTTGTTTCGACACTGGAAATATATAAATTCAAACCATATGACGAAAGAAAAAGCTCAATCAGCTATGAACAGCAAATAAACTAACTCTTAAGATCAAAACGACACTTAATCACAGGTCTAGATCTAAGAGGCCACAGCAAGACTAGTTCACTTTCGTTATGGGAAACTGTAAATGATACAAGAAATACACAAAGAACAAACACAGTTTCTTTATACAACCGTGTTATAGACAATTTTGTGCCTTACAGCAACAGGCATGAATTGTCAATAATCCAAGGGATCCAAAGTTCCCTAAACATGATGTTCCTACCCCTAGAGGAACAAGGTCAGCAAACCAACAGCTCTCAGATCAGTTCTCCACCTGAAAACACTCAAAAACAAGCAATCCTGAAATCAAAGCAGGTGCTCCACTAGGCTTCTGCGCTGAAACTCAGATCCTCCATGGTGTACCTGCGTTGCAAAGCAAGTGGAACAAAGGCCACCTGCGCTGAGCGAAATGGGACAAGTGGTACACTGAGTCATTGCTCCAAAAATGACACTTGGATCAGGGATTTCGCCTTGTGATGAGTCAGAGGCTCTATTTCTCCAAGTGGAAGCAAGGTTCTCCAAGTGGACTCAAGAACTGAAGATCAACTAAAGATTAACTGAAGAAAGAGAGGACACAAGGCAGCTACACATCAGTTGCAAGCTGACTCATCCTTTCTCAATTCATCTATATATTGATCTCTCTCCTATGAGCTCAAGAGGCTGGAATTTTGTGCAAAGTAATGCTATGCTGTTGGTTTCACTATAGAGCTATTGGGTGATTGCTTGAGGGAGGTGAAGAGGAGAAATTCTTTCTGCTGGGAGGTGTTGCTGGATTAGGACCTTCAATGGTTGTAACACTCTCAGAACCTTTACTTCTTCATTAATAAAAGCTATTGAGGTTCCTCTATATGCATTTGTTCCAATGATGTTTTGTGATAATTGTATATTTGGTTTATGCTAATCCGTGAATCAGTTATGATTGCATGCCTCTTGTAGTCTCCTTCTTTGTCATTTTGCAGGATCTCATTGTAGCTGGGCCGGCAAAAGAGCAAAGAGCTGGGAGCAAGCGGCCATAGAGAAGAGTTTGGATTCGACATTAAGCGCAAGGTAACGGTTAGTGCATTTATCCACTCTCTTTTGCTTTCATAAAGAAGTAAACCTTAAGTAGTTTTCTTTACAGTTGTTGCTGAGGTACTATCACCCTTAGAGTGGGATAGGGTCATCCGAGTTGGATACTTTTCCCTACAACAAACTGGCGACTCCACTGGGGATCGTATCTGTGTGATTGTTTGTAGTATTTTGCTATTCATTTCCTGAACGAAAGAGTACCAAATCGAAAAGCTTTTGACTATATCAAAAGCGAAGTAGAGGGCAGCTACTCTAGCTCATTTCTGAGCATGTTCATGATTTGAAGAGCTGATCTACAAGGATCCTTGTAAGCTCTTAGTGATAGCTTTTCACCCTCCTAATCATCCCTTTGAGTGTGCTTGACTGATTGCTTCTGATTTGAGCAAAAACTGTGCTTTTTTGAGAAAATTGTGACCCGGAAACTATGAAAACGCAACTTTCGTTTTCCAAAGCAGGTAGTACATAGGCTACCTGCTTTGCAACGCAAGTCCCGAAGGGGCTACCTGCGCTGAGAGCCAGACTGGCTGTGCAGCACCTGCGTTGGCCCAATTTTGCCTAGTGCTGTTGGGGTTTCCTCCTTTTCTCTTGCCTGTTTTCACTATAGATTTAGCTGCCAGTTACCAGTCTTGCACCTGTTCTGAAACCAACATTACTTGCCATCATTCTGCCTCTGTTATATAACGAAATTGTACTTGTTCTTTGTATTTCTTACTCATTTACAATTTCCCATAACGAAGAGTAAACTAGTCTTGCTTTTGGCCTCTTAGATCTAAACCTGTGTTAGGCATTTTGCTGGTCTAAAGAGTTAGCTTGTTTGTTGTCCATAGCTGATTAGTCATTTTACTTTCGTCATTATGGTTTGATTTCATGCATTTCCAGTGATTAAGCAAGTAAATCTTAAGGTGTCTTTTGATTTTGGACAAACTTGTTTGTTTTCGCTTTAAATCAAAATCAAAGTTATATAACAACTTTCTTTTTGTAACCAATCAACATTAAGAAAGGGAAAAGAAAATACATGCATTGTGCATTTTGCATTGGAAAAAGTTTGCATGATGATTTAGGAGAAAGTGCATTAGTTTGTGCTGTATGAACTGTGTGAAAAGAATTTGCCTTTCTTCTCCCTCAGTAGTTAAGATTTTCATCAGTCAAAAAGATTTGAAAAAGCTTGCTTCTCATCTTAGGCTGCATTTAGGAATTTGTCATATACATCTCGTGGTGAACCTTGAAAGGCAAACTTTAAAAAGATCAACTTAAAATATACTGAATGAACCTAACAACGCATTTGAAACATAACGCAAACACATAGAGGTCTAGGTAGAGACGTGTTCCGGCGTCGTTAAACATAGTGACTGTCGATTTCTACGAAGGTGGGTGATTCCTCCTGAGAGTCGGTGGCACTAATACGGACTTGTGCTCCCACGTACCGTCGCGTATATATTGGGAGACCCCTATAGGCAATCATCCTTTATCCTTAGGAAGCCGTGTCGGCCGCCCTACTGATCGCGATGCAGTGAACACAGCATTCACGAAGATCGACCACCCGTACCGTAAAACGTATTCTGTGGTTTCGCGAAAGGTTTGGCACACCCTCTGCCTAGATCTCCAGAGCAGTTTCTTTTGGCTCTTTTCAAACTCTATAACTGAAAAGGTCCGACCGAGCATTTGTCACTTCGGGCTCGTTAATACATCGAAGGAGACTAGAGTCATCTTTAGCTTTTTCTCGACTCTTAAAATATGAAAAAGCAAAGTTATGTTTAAAAGTGTCTAATAAAATTCATTCAAACCGGAAACACAAATTTCCCCTTTATATTTTAGTTGATCGAGTAATCTGCAATCGTGGAAGAAAGTCAATTGAATATCCGTCATTCTCGGAGGCTTGCGAGTCAACCATCTTTGTCTCCAGAATCGAAAACAATCCGGACAAAGCGAGCTCGTCGAACCAGTTCAAAATCTCCTTTAAAAGTTAGAACAAGTGTTCCGACAACATCTGAGATTCTGGTTACTCCAAACATTTCCGGAAACCCTGCCTCTATAGAAGAAGTTCAACCGCCACAGAAGGACAGTAATATTGATCCTAGTCTGGGGGCAAATACTTGTATAACTGAACCAGTTCCATCTGTAACTGGTCCAGAGAGTTTTGTTCCTCAAACATCTATCGCTGTTGATACAACCCCTTCTTCGGCACCGGAAATCTTTTACGGACCTGACGGTCTTCCTCTTCCACCTGGTCTGATTGCGATAGAGGAAATTATAGAGGAACCGCAAGTATCCACTCCAACTCATTTTGGAGTGGGGGCCACTCTATTTCCTGCTACAACAGAAGTTTGTCCATCACCAGTGGAAGTTCCTGTAGAATCACTAGGCGATCAATTGGATAGACTTAAAATGTCTGAACAACCGTCAACATCTAGGACTGTGTCAAATGACACGGTGACGGCAGAATTACCTGCTGCAAATCCAACAATGTTCGCCGGCATACCATCTGTCCCAACTAGCTCTCAATCGCTAGAAGGAGTCCACCAAGAGACTATCTCGACAGTATGGTCTGTTCCTGTTTGTTCCGGAGTAATGTCTGGTAACTCTTATGGTGAGACTCATCAAATTGACCCTTTTGGGAATCTAATTAGGCCATCCAGTCCTCCAGGACAATCAATTGCCTTGAGTTCTGGATTACCACCGTATGGGGGGCAGTATGCCCTTTCATTACCCCCTCCGGGAGGGTACCCATACGGGAGTTCTCAACCTTATTCAAGTTATGGTGGAATTGCAACGAGTAGCTGGGTACCTATGCTATCCCAGCCACCAAGAGTTGTATATTCCATGCAACAGTGTGTACCTGTGACGAACATCCCAACTACACCGGCTATTGTAACCGTGTCGCAAGTTCAAACGATGCCTGTTGTATGTCAACCTCAGATTCCTCAGGTTCTCATGCAACAGCCCCTTGACCCGGCGACCCAACCACAATCGCCTACTGGTGAGGCGACACAAGTACAATCGGGTACAACTACCCCACATCTTGGTCCAATGGTTAGTGTAGCGCAACAACCCATGGTAACACAACCGTGGATAGTGCAATACCAACAGCCACAATTCCAACAAGTGTACCAAGGTTCTGAACAGCAAATCTTTGCGAATACTGGACAACCATATATCCAAAATGGTCAAAATCAACCACTTTATAGTGGTCAAGTCCAGCAACCATATCAATCATACCAACATCAACTCCATTATGCTGGTATGCAAAGACCAACTGTTCAGGCAATTCCATCGTACCCTGGTTACGCTTCCCCTAACTTGAATCAACAGTTACCATTTGTGGCGACTTTAGAATTGCCTGATTTACATCGGTTAACTAATGATCCAATTGCTTACGCCCCATGGTGGCCAGTGATCCCTCACAAACTTCCATCCGACATTCCTAAATTCAATGGAAATCCAGGTGAAGACCCGTCGAATCATGTGATGACATTTCATCTATGGTGTTCGTCGAACACTTTAAATGATGATTCGATAAGGCTTCGCCTCTTTCAGAGGACATTGACAGGTCCGGCGGTGAAATGGTATATAGAATTGCCAAGAGCTTCGTTCGACAATTTTAGCTCCCTTGCCACGACATTCTTAACCCACTTTCAATTACCAATAAGGTACGAAACGGGAACAGAGATATTGACCAATTTCAAACAGACAACCGCAACTCATATATCAGATCATATACATGAGTGGCGACGTCGACGAAGAATGGTTAAAACATACGTCCCTGATCAGCTTTTAGCTGAGTGGTTTATAAAGTCGTTACTTCCGGCCATAACGGAAGATGTGGCAAAGGGGGGAGTCGTAACAGAAGAGCAGGTTATCGCTCATGCACAATATTTGGACTTAGTATATACTCAGTCTGGCACGCTCTATGACAAAATACCAGACGCCCCTAGACCAGAGTTTTCAATCCCTCCTCCTCCTAAATCAAATAGTGACTCTCATGCCGGCGATGGCGTGATTGGCACGGCAAACACAAATCCGAAAAGGACCCATCAAAAGAAGGCCCGTAAGGATTCGAATCAAAATGCGCATGAAGAAGTTCTTGCTTCGGAAGTAAATGCCGTATCGACAGATAAGGGCAAAGAAACCAATCAACCAGGAAGCAAGAAGAATCAAAACGAAGGGAAGAAAGATCAAAGAAAGTCATCTCCTCGAAAAACTCCTCGTAGAAAGGAGAAAACACCTAGGAGATGTCACATATGTGACGATGATCATTGGACGGCAGATTGCCCGTACAAAGCTGAGTTTAAAAGATTCGTAAAGAACCCACACACTCCAGCCGTGTTGACTAATCCATTTCCCGACCCAAGTCAGAATCTGGTTGACAGTGGAGATGCTTCCCCATCACAAGTTATGATGTTGTCAAGTTTTAAGCGCCAAGATGATGCTTTAATTTCGACATTAAACAAAAGCCATGGGAATTCACAGTCGTTGAATGGTGAGAGAAAAAGTCGATCAGGCAGTTTGACAACAACTTCGACAGAAGTTGTACCGCCATCCATCACGAGAAGCATTCCAACGATCCATGGAGGCAATCATCCTCTCCAATATATCGGAGTAATTTTCCTAAAAGGCCCTTCTTTAGTGGGTACTTTTGCCCCACCATCGCCGAGTAATCTTACGGAGATGGGTGCCACGGAATATGAAGCCTTCTATTTTTGATGGATCTAAAAGTTACGAGGATAGTTCTTATATCATGTCAACCTCGTTAAAAAATGAAATAAGGAGTCAAGAGGATAGTTCTTTACGATGTCAACCTCATTTAAAAAATGAAATGTCCCCTTAAGGTTTAGAGGACATATGCCTCGTCTGCATTCTTTATGCTGGGGGCATCATCGAGCAGTTTTAGCAATGTTCATGCTCGTTAAAAAAATAAACGCAAGAATTCGAGCAGTTTTAGCAATGTTCATGCTCGTTAAAAAATAAACACAAGAATTCGAGCAGTTTTTGTACAGAGTTCATGCTCGTTAAAAAATAAACATAAATTGTGAGCAATCTTTCCCTACAGTTCAAGCTCATCCAGAAAAATGAACCGGTAAATAACCTTGAGAAATGTAACCTTTGATAGCCATGTTAAAAGCCCTTGGTCGTGTTTATATGCCATCACCTCCATCCGTTCATTTGGCCAATTGTTCATCTCCATATGTTTGTTTACCCATTTTGAGGAACAGCTGCGAAGAGTGATTTCACTTAGCCATCCTTGTGACACTGCCGTGATTGGAAAATTCCAACCTGTACCTGGAATCTGCTGCTATCACTGTTTATCACTCGTTCCTCAAAAGACGAGTCTTCTTTGAGCTCTTTTCACTGACTCGTAAAATATGAAAAGTTTGCCGAGTTTTGGCCTTCCAGCTCGTTACAAGGACCGGAAGAGCTATCCCTCCTCTAGATTTTAATCTTTTTGGACCTGAGGGATTATTGCACAAAAAGATCGAGCGCTTGTTTTGTTCGGCTCGTTAAAGAAATCGAAAATTCATCCCTTTTGTATTGTTTTATACTTTTTCGGACTTAAGGGATTAGATGACGAAAAAGGAATTTTGGAGTTAACTTTCCGTACCTTTTCAGACTCTCTAAAAATGAAAAGGACCGAGTTTTCCTTGTCGTTAGACTCGTTAAAATGATTAAATAGCGACAAACTTGTCTTTAGACGAGAACGAGTTTCCCTATCGCTAGGCTCGTTAAAACATAGCGATGGGCTTGCCCGAAGGGCAAGTTATAGAACAAGCATATGTTATCCTCCTCAAGCTTGACAAAAATAAAGAGGTACTGGTCAGCAATGACTGGGGAAAAATTGGGAGAACCTCACAGCATTAATGGTAGCAAGTCGCTCTTGAACATGACACTTTGTCCTCCGTATCACATCAGGTTGGGTTGTTTCATTCACCGGTCTCATAACCATGGTCCTCGCCACACCATCCACAATTGGGGTAATGCTACCAATCCATCACATCAGTGTCGTTATATGTTCAAGAGATGTGGTTCTGTAAAGAGTCAACTGTGTCCCATCCACTGCCATACATTATCCTTCATCCACTTCATGGCCGCCACCCTGAATCATACATCACAGTTTGTTTTCACCTCATCACAATCACTAGCTCCGTTCTGTGTCACTGATGTGGGATTCATTAAGGCCCTCCTTTGACGGATCGCTCCTTGTCGACATCAGCTCATTATCCAAGGAGTTGATCTAGGAACAACCCCTTCAGTACTTTGAAGCTTGCATGCCTCAATGGCAAGTTTCTCACTTCCGGCGACAGGTATACATCAATGACCTTCGACCAGAAGATTTTGCATGGTGGTCGACGCCAAGTCCTTTATTCCCACCATGTAAATTGTACTGCCGTACCTTGAGGGTCATCATCCTTATCGGTGATTCCTCTCGCGCTTGTTAACGGTTTACATCATTGACCGGTAATCAAGCGATGTCTTTCCATGTTCGACTTCAAGAAATTCTCACATGGATCGACTTGTACGTCGAGTGAAGATCGGAAGAGATTGAAGACCCCGGATCTAGTTTCATCCATCCGGGCTGCGATATATATTCAGGACATAAAGACATTTGATATGTACATCATTACAGCAGATGATCATTCTTCTCAAAGGATGATAATTTCAGCAGAGAATTATCGGTCTACAATCAGACGATCGTCTGTTCTATGTACGAAAATGTATTTATAAAGCTGAGCATGGGAATGCCCGCCTCAGCTAGATCATGAAAATGTATGAAAAATAATGTATTGTATTGTATCTTATTACAGGACACTTCTCAGCAGATTGAATGAACTTCGGATCCTCTCAATAAAGCATTTCACCCGATAAACGACCTCATACTTTAGGGGGCATCTGTTATAGACAATTTTGTGCCTTACAGCAACAGGCATGAATTGTCAATAATCCAAGGGATCCAAAGTTCCCTAAACATGATGTTCCTACCCCTAGAGGAACAAGGTCAGCAAACCAACAGCTCTCAGATCAGTTCTCCACCTGAAAACACTCAAAAACAAGCAATCCTGAAATCAAAGCAGGTGCTCCACTAGGCTTCTGCGCTGAAACTCAGATCCTCCATGGTGTACCTGCGTTGCAAAGCAAGTGGAACAAAGGCCACCTGCGCTGAGCGAAATGGGACAAGTGGCACACTGAGTCATTGCTCCAAAAATGACACTTGGATCAGGGATTTCGCCTTGTGATGAGTCAGAGGCTCTGTTTCTCCAAGTGGAAGCAAGGTTCTCCAAGTGGACTCAAGAACTGAAGATCAACTAAAGATTAACTGAAGAAAGAGAGGACACAAGGCAGCTACACATCAGTTGCAAGCTGACTCATCCTTTCTCAATTCATCTATATATTGAGCTCTCTCCTATGAGCTCAAGAGGCTGGAATTTTGTGCAAAGTAATGCTATGCTGTTGGTTTCACTATAGAGCTATTGGGTGATTGCTTGAGGGAGGTGAAGAGGAGAAATTCTTTCTGCTGGGAGGTGTTGCTGGATTAGGACCTTCAATGGTTGTAACACTCTCAGAACCTTTACTTCTTCATTAATAAAAGCTATTGAGGTTCCTCTATATGCATTTGTTCCAATGATGTTTTGTGATAATTGTATATTTGGTTTATGCTAATCCGTGAATCAGTTATGATTGCATGCCTCTTGTAGTCTCCTTCTTTGTCATTTTGTAGGATCTCATTGTAGCTGGGCCGGCAAAAGAGCAAAGAGCTGGGAGCAAGCAGCCATAGAGAAGAGTTTGGATTCGACATTAAGCGCAAGGCAACGGTTAGTGCATTTATCCACTCTCTTTTGCTTTCATAAAGAAGTAAACCTTAAGTAGTTTTCTTTACAGTTGTTGCTGAGGTACTATCACCCTTAGAGTGGGATAGGGTCATCCGAGTCGGATACTTTTCCCTACAACAAACCGAGGCAGAATAGTGGCAAGGAAAGTTGGTTTCAGATAGGTACATTGACTGGTAACAGGCTGCAAAAACAAAGGTGAAAACAGGGCAAGAAACAACAGGAAACCCCAGTAGCACAAGGCAAGATTGGTCCAGCGCAGGTAGTACACAGGTAGTTTGACCTTCAGCGCAGGTAGCCCCTTCGGGAACTGCGCTGAAATGCAGACATCCTTCACACAGCCTGCACAGAAGAACGAAACTTTCGTTTCTCTTGGTTTCCGGGTCACAGATTGCTCAAAAATTCACAGTTTTTGGCCAAATCAGAAGCTATCAGTCAAGTACACACTAAGGGATGACAAGGAGGATGAAAAGCTATCACTAAGAGCTTATTAGAGTCCTTGTGGATCAGCTCTTCAAATCATAAACTTGCCCAGAAACTGAGCTAGAGTAGCTGCCCTCTACTTTGCATTTGAAAGATCCAAATGCAGTTCGATTCGGTACTCCCTGTGTTTATGAAATGAATAGAAAAAAACACAAACAACCAACAATACTGGCAAGACGACAAGTAGCTGTGAACACCCAAATAAAAACAGAGGTGGGGGAGAGGAGGGGCAGCCTTGAAATTGTATTTTATACCTGGGGGCATGCAAACCTTTTGGAGTGTAAGCTAAGAGCGGTTATTTATGTGTTTTTGGGATTAGTCGTTTCCGAACTTGCATAAAGAAAGGATGAGAGGGAGCATAGCTTATGTGAGGTGCGAGCTCTATAAAAAATGGAATCTTGCAGGATACATTTCTTATCTTATGACTGGTATTATCGAGCAGTTTTACCGCGGAATTTATGCTCGTTAAAAAATAGAAAAGCGAGATCCGAGCAGTTTTAGCGTCATAGTTCATGCTCGTTAAAAAATAAACATAAGCTTTTGGGCAAGTTTAAGCTCGTTAAAAAATGAACTTCCCGGTAAATAACCATTAAGAATGTACCCTGATCAACCGTAAACAGACCTTGGTCGTGTTTTGCTGCAGCCATCACCTCCACCGTTCATTTGGCCAATCGTTTACCTCCATATGATTTTTACCCATTTTGAGGAACAGCTGCGAAGAGTGATTCCACCTAGCCATCCTTGTGACACTGCCGTGATTGGAAAATTCCAACCTGTACCTGGAATCCGCTGCTACCCCTGTTTATCACTCGTTCCTCAAAAGACGAGTCTTCTTTGAGCTCTTTTCATCTGACTCGTAAAATATGAAAAGTTTGCCGAGTTTTGGCCTTCCAGCTCGTTAAATTGACCGGAAGAGCTATCCCTCCTCTAGATTTTAATCTTTTTGGACCTGAGGGATTATTGCACAAAAAGGTCGAGCGCCTGTTTTATTTGGCTCGTTAAAATTATCGAAAACTCATCCCTTCTGTATTGTTTTATACTTTTTCGGACTTAAGGGATTAGATGACGAAAAAAGAATTTTGGAGTTGACTTTCTGTACCTTTTCAGACTCTCTAAAAATGAAAAGGACCGAGTTTTCCTTGTCGTTAGACTCGTTAAAATGATTAAATAGCGACAAACTTGTCTTTAGACGAGAATGAGTTTCCCTATCGCTAGGCTCGTTAAAACATAGCGATGGGCTTGCCCGAAGGGCAGGTTATAGAACAAGCATATGTTATCCTCCTCAAGCTTGACAAAACTAAAGAGGTACTGGTCAGAAATGACTGGGGAAAAATTGGGAGAACCTCAAAGCTTTAATGGTAGCAAGTCGCTCTTGAACATGACACTTTGTCCTCCGTATCACATCGGGTTGGGTTGTTTCATTCACGGTCTCATCACCATGGTCCTCGCCAAACCATCCACATTTGGGGTAATGCTACCGATCCATCACATCAGTGTCGTTATATGTTCAAGAGATGTTGTTCAGAAAGAGTCAACCGTGTCCCATCCACTGCCATACATTATCCTTCATCCACCCATGATCGCCACCCTGAATCATATCTCACAGATTGTTTTCACCTCCACTAAAATCATTAGCTCCGTTCCGTGTCACTGATGTGGGATTCATTAAGGCCCTCCTTTGACGGATCGCTTCTTGTCGACTTCAGCTCATTATCCAAGAAGTTGATCTAGGAACACCCCCCTCAGTACTTTGAAGCTTGCATGCCTCAATGGCAAGTTTCTCACTTCCGGCGACAGGTATACATTAACGACCTTCGACCAGAAGATTTTGCGTCATGTTCGACGCCAAGTCCTTTATTCACACCACGTGAATTGTACTGCAGTACCTTGAGGGTCATTATCATTATCGAGCAGTTTTACCGCGGAATTTATGATCCATAAAGGCAAACTGCTAAACAAGATCAACCTTAAAATAAATTGAATTTACATAACAACGCATTGAAACATAATGCAAACACATAGAGGTCTAAGCTAGAGACGTGTTCCGGCGTCGTTAAACGTGATATCTTAGCGTTGAGTGGTTGGGTGATTCCTCCACGGTGAAGCGATAAGTATCAATACGGACTTGTGCTCCCACGTACCGTCGCGTATATATTGGGAGACCCTTATAGGAACAAAGCCTTTATCCATAGGAAACCTTGTCGGCCGCCCTATTGATCGTAATGCAGTGAACACAGCATTCACGAAGATCGACCACTCGTACCGTAAAACGTATTCTGTGGTTTTGCGAAAATTTTGAAGCTTGCATGCCTCAATGGCAAGTTTCTCACTTCCGGCGACAGGTATACATCAATGACCTTCGACCAGAAGATTTTGCGTGATGTTCGACACCAAGTCCTTTATTCACACCACGTGAATTGTACTGCAGTACCTTGAGGGTCATTATCATTATCGGTAATTCCTCTCGCGCTTGTTAACGGTTTACAATATTGACCGGTAATCAAGCGACGTCTTTCCATGTTCGACTTCAGCGCAATTCTCACATGGATCGACTTGTACTTAGAGTGAAGATCGAACGAGTTTGAAGACCCCGTATCTAGTTTCATCCATCCGGGCTGCGATATATATTCAGGAAATATAAAGACATTTGATATGTACATCATTACAGCAGATGATCATCCTACTCAAAGGATGATAATTTCAGCAGAAAATTATCAGTCTACCATCAGACGATCGTCTGTTCTATGTACCAAAATGAATTTATAAAGCTGAGCATGGGAATGCCCGTCTCAGCTAGATCATGAAAGCAGAATGAAAAATAATGTATTGTATTGTATTTTATTACAGGTCACCTCTCAGCGATTAAATGAACTTCGGATCCTCCTGATAAAGAATTTCACCCGATAAACGACCTCATACTTTAGGGGGCAACTGTTATAGACATTTTTGTGCCTTACAGCATGAAGCATGAAATGTCAATAATCTAAGGGATCCAAAGTCCCTAAACATGTTGTTCCTACCCCTAGAGGAACAAGGTCAGGAAACCACAGCACTAAATATCAGTTCTCCACCTGAAATCACTCAAAAACAAGCTAATTCTGGATCATGTCAACTGCTCCACTGAGCATCTGCGCTGAATGTCAACTGCTCCACTCTGTACCTGCGCTGAATGTCAAAAATGAAGGCTACCTGCGCTGGGCGAGTTTGGCCAAGTGGCACAGTCATTCCTCAAGGTGTCAAATGCCCAGGAAGCTTCCAAAATGACACTTGGATCAGGGAATTCGCCTTGTGATGAGTAAGAGGATCTAGATCTCCAAGTGGAAGCAAGAACCTCCAAGTGGACTCAAGAACTGAAGAATAACTGAAGTGGGAGAGGACACTAGTCAGCTCCATGCCAAGCTCAAGCTGACTCATCCTTTCTCCAAATCTCCTATATATAGAGCTCTCTCATGAGGTCTATGGAGGCTGGAATTTTGTGAATGTAAGGAAGTGTTGTTGGTTTGAGTATAGAACTATTGGGTGATTTGCTTGAAGGAGGTGAAGAGGAGATTTCTTTCTGCTGGGAGGTGTTGCTGGATTGGGCCTCTTATGGTTGCAACACTCTCAGAACTTTACTTCTTCCATTAATAAAGCATTTGAGGTTCTTCTATATGCATGTGTCTCAATGGCTTTTTGATACTTGTATATTTGATTTATTCTAATCCTTAAATCAGTTATGAATGTATGCTTCTTGTAGTTTCCCTCTCTTGCTATTTTGCAGGATCTTTACGTAGCTGGGCCAGTGAAAGAGCAAGGAGCTGGGAGCAAGCAGCAAAGAGAGAATATTGGATCAATCATTAGCGGAAGACAACGGTTAGTGGATCTCTTTCTCCCCTCTCTTACATCTCATAAAGAAATAATCTTGAATAGCTTTGCATTCGGTTGTTGCTGAGGTACTATCACCCTTAGAGTGGGATAGGGTCATTCCGTATTGGATACTTTTCCCAACAACAAATTGGCGACTCCACTGGGGATCGTATCTTGTTGGTTGTTTGTGTTTTTTCTATTCATTTCATAAACACAGGGAGTACCGAATCGAACTGCATTTGGATCTTTCAAATGCAAAGTAGAGGGCAGCTACTCTAGCTCAGTTTCTGGGCAAGTTTATGATTTGAAGAGCTGATCCACAAGGACTCTAAATAGCTCTTAGTGATAGCTTTTCATCCTCCTTTTCATCCCTTAGTGTGTACTTGACTGATAGCTTCTGATTTGGCCAAAAGCTGTGAATTTTTTAGCAATCTATGACCCGGAAACCAAGAGAAACGAAAGTTTCGTTCTTCAGTGCAGGCTGTGTGAATGTTGTCTGCATTTCAGCGCAGTTCCCGAAGGGGCTACCTGCGCTGAAGGTCAAACTGCCTGTGTACCACCTGCGCTGGACCAGTCTTGCCTTGTGCTACTGGGGTTTCCTGCTGTTTCTTGCCCTGTTTTCACCTTTGTTTTTGCAGCCTGTTACCAGTCAATGTACCTATCTGAAACCAACTTTCCTTGCCACTATTCCGCCTCGGTTGTATAAAGAAACTCTGTTTGTTCTTTGTGTATTTCTTGTATCATTTACAGTTTCCCATAACGAAAGTGAACTAGTCTTGCTGTGGCCTCTTAGATCTAGACCTGTGATTAAGTGTCGTTTTGATCTTAAGAGTTAGTTTATTTGCTGTTCATAGTTGATTGAGCTTTTGCTTTCGTCATATGGTTTGAATTTATATATTTCTAGTGTCGAAACAAGTAAATCTTAAGGTGTCTTTTGATTTTGGACAAGCTTGTTTGCTTTCACTTGAAATTGAATTCGAAATTATACAACAGCTTTCTTTTTGTGTCGCACAAACATTAAGAAAGAGAAAAGAAATACTTGCATTGTGCATGTGCATTATGACAGTTTGCATATTGATTTAGGAAAAAGTGCATTAGTGTGTGCTATATGATCTGTGTGAAAAGATGTTATCTTTCTTTTCCCTCAGTAGTTAAGATTTTCAAAGTTGAAAGATTGAAAAGCTTGCTTATCATCTTAGACTGCATTTAGGAGTGTTACTATACATCTCGTGGTGATCCATAAAGGCAAACTGCTAAACAAGATCAACCTTAAAATAAATTGAATTTACATAACAACGCATTGAAACATAACGCAAACACATAGAGGTCTAAGCTAGAGACGTGTTCGGGAGTCATTAAACGTGATATCTTAGCGTTGAGTGGTTGGGTGATTCCTCCACGGTGAAGCGATAAGTATGAATACGGACTTGTGCTCCCACGTACCATCGCGTATATATTGGGAGACCCCTATAGGAACAAAGCCTTTATCCATAGGAAACCGTGTCGGCTGCCCTACTGATCGCAATGCAGTGAACACAACATTCACGAAGATCGACCACTCGTACCGTAAAACGTATTCTGTGGTTTTGCGAAAAGTTTGGCACACCCTCTGCCTAGAACTCCAGAGCAGTTTCTTTTGGCCTTTTTCAAACTCTATAACTGAAAAAGTCCATCCAAGCATTTGTCACTTCGGGCTTGTTAAAACATCGAAGGAGACTAGAGTCATCTTTAGCTTTTTCTCGACTCTTAAAAAGTGAAAAAGCAAGTTGTGTCTAAAGCGTCGTTATAAAATTTATTTTAAACGGAACATAATCACCTCCTATTCCTGCGTTGATCTGTAGGTTGAGAACATGGAACGCCCCAACCAAGGAATTCCACATGATGGAAATCCTAGTCCTTTCTCCTCTTGGGGAGAAGTTGGTGCACCCCACATGGCCACATTGTCGCTTCCAGGACTGACAATTGGCCTGCCAATTTGGCTATTCTCAACCAATGTAGTTCAGAACACCATGGTTCCTGAATAGTCGAGTCAACAGTAAGATCAGTCTAGAGCTGCCCACCAGCCTTCTACTTCCTATAACTCTTCCTCTAATCCTTCATCTTCGCAAGGTAGAGCCGGAAAAAGCCAAGCTCCCATGGAGAAGAAGGAGAAGAAGAAGAGAGAGAAGAAGAAGAAGGAGCCTAAGGCGACTAGGGGCAAGCAAAAGACATCTGACAAAAATCCACACACAGCACATACCGGGCCTAAATCGCCATGTGTCATATGTAGAGGAGACCACTTCCATAGAGATTGTCCCGGATACTAAGGGACTGGTCCCCTCGGTTGCACAATTCGGGAGCATCAACCTCTGATAGCCATGTTGATTGCTTACCATCAACCAGCGAAAGTGAAGGTTCAGGACAAAGAGGGGGAGCAAGATCCCCCTGCAGACTGTGTGAAGGCGATCACGCCATCCACCGTTGTCCCTTCTTAGACGAAGTGAAGAGAGTTTTGGAAGATCGCCCGGTTTCACCGTTGAGACTTCCTCCTGGATACAAAAAACTCGTGCCAAGTCCTTCGTTGGTTGAAAATACAGCTGGCCCGCTCAAGTGGTCAGCTGAAGTGTCAGTCATTGAAAATGAACCTACTGAATCCAGACCAGACGAAATTCTAAAGGTCGATACGGCAGTTGACCCGATTCCGCCTTCAGAGGTTTCATCTTCAAATGACACCGTCAATGAAGATTCATCTTCAAATGACACCCTCACTGAAGAGAATAAGGATGACACCATCCAGATTCTTTTCATCAACACCGAATCTGATGAGCATCAGGGCAATGCGCCCATTCCTTTATCGCAGGAAGGAACATCGTCAGGGTCATATCCGGCCGTGTATTCGGTCCCACCACCAAGCAACCTGGTTGTGTCCTTTGATTGGAACCAACTAGGCAGACCCCGGTTACCAGCCAGTATACCATTCAGAATCATAGTCCAAATTTATAGAATGGTAATGGCTGGAACTATCATTGATGAAGGGGCATCTGTGAGTATCCTTTCCTCTATTGCTTGGAAAGCACTGGGTTCCCCAGAGCTTTTGCCTGAGATAAGAAATCTCTCAGGTTTTGATAAAGGAACCAGTCGACCATTAGGGATCCTCCCCAATGTGCCTGTTACATTAAAAGGGAAGACCATTCAAATGAACGTGATGGTCGTTCAAGGACCATTGGATTATAACCTACTCCTTGGACGAGACTATATATATTGCATGGGAGCAATAGTCTCCTCACTCTTTAGAGTAATGTGTTTTCCACACGAAGGAAGAATGGTTAAGCTCGTAGACCAACTTTCATTTCCGGGATCACGCATCACAAATAGTCAAATACCAACCCTAAATGGTCTATTCACCCAAGAAATGTCTCCACCCCCAGTCCTCCTTCCCGATGAATGCGAGTGATTCAGAAAGATGGGACATGAACCCAGGGGGCATGCATCCGCAACATTTAAGAGCGATATTTCTACGTTGCCGACACTACAAGATAAGACTCAATCCGCACAAATGTGTGTTTTGCGTCGGTTCTGGTCGTTTACTTGGCTTTGTAGTCTCTAAGGATGGGATTCGTCTCGACCCCTGCAAGGTTCAGGCAATCATTAATTTGCCTCCACCTTCAAATTTGCTTCAGATTCAGAAACTCCAAGGGAAAGCAAACTTTCTGAGGAGGTTCATTCCAAATTACGCAGAACTTGCTAAGGGTTATACTCGTCTTTTGAAAAAGGATGTACCTTTTGTCTGGGACCAAGTGGCGCAAGCTTCCTTTGATGCTCTGAAAGATCGTCTAGTAAAAGCATCATTAATGTACGCCCCGGTCTATCAAAGAGATTTTAACCTGTATCTGGCTGCAGCGGATACGACCATTGCAATGGTTTTAGTTCAAGAAGTCGATGGAATTGAACATCCTCTCTATTATTTAAGCAAAAACTTAAACGATACAGAAAGTAAATATTCTTATGTTGAAAAACTAGCGCTTGCAGCTGTTCAAGCGATTCAAAGGTTTCGACATTATGTCCTCTTTCGGAAAACTACCATCTTGTCAGATTGCAACCCCATGAATTATATACTGTCGCGACAGTTGCTGGGGGGAAAATATTCTAAATGGATAGCAATCCTTCAAGATTTTGATCTGGAATTTGTAAAATCCAAATCAAAGAAAGCTCTAGTTTTCGCAGAATTATTGTGTGATCTCCCATCGTCGTCCAACGATGAAACATCGGAAGAGTCAATCGTGGACGAAAGTTTGTTTCTGATATCTGTAAGCGATGAGTGGTATGGAGATATCATAGTTTATCTCCAAACCCAAAAGTTCAGGCCTAACACCTCTCGCTCCTAACAAAAATGTATACGATACCAATCAAAAGACTACATGATCGTCGGTGATACACTTTACCGTCGTGGTGTCGATACAGTTCTGAGGAGGTGCCTTACCCATGAGGAGGCCGAAAAAGCCCTGAATGATTGTCATTCAGGCGCGTGTGGGGGGCATCAGTCTGGATATGCAACAGCACAAAGAATCTTACGAGCAGGATACTTCTGGCCAACCATGTTCAAAGATTGCATAACCGCAGTCAGAAGTTGCCATGCTTGTCAAATTTTTGATAGCAAAACCAGACGACCACCCGCACCTTTACAGCCGATAGTTGCTGTTGGGCCCTTCGCCAAGTGGGGCATCGATTTCATGCAATGTAAACCCACCTCGACCGGGGGGCATGTGTATATTATAGTCGCTGTTGACTATTTTACCAAATGGGCCGAGGCGATGCCTACATTGGATAACACTGGTGAAACAGCTGCCCTTTTCTTTTTCAATCATGTAGTCGCCAGGTTCGGCGTACCACAGGCTATAGTGACAGATCATGGGTCGCATTTTCGCAATCACATGATGGTCGAATTAGCTGCCAAGCTAGGGCTATCTCACGACAGCTCTACCCCGTATTATCCGCAAGCCAACGGACAAGTTGAAGCAATCAACAAGGTCCTGAAGCGTATGTTGCAAAGGATGATCGGAGTTCATAAAAGAAGGTGGCACCTAATCCTGTACTCAGCCTTGTGGGCTTACCGAACCTCGGTAAAGAACGCAACCGGGTTCACACCTTTTCAACTGGTGTATGTCCTGGAAGCAGTCTTACCAATCCAGTGCGAAATTTCGTCGCTTAAACTCGCAATCGATCTTCTCCCCGGAACTTCAGAAGAAGAGGCTCGTTTCTTGGAATTAATCCAGTTGGATGAAACCCGTCATGATGCCGCTTTGGCTAACGAAGCTCATAAGAAACAAGTCAAGGCTCAGTTCGACAAAAATGTCAAACCCCGTGTCTTCTCAGAAGGTGATTTGGTCTTGCTTTATGACCAAGAATCCGATAAATTGGGAGCAGGTAAATTCAAGTCCTTATGGATGGGCCCCTATATTGTTAAAAGGGTGTTAGCAAAAGGAGCCTACGAGTTAATGGATTACGATGGAATTCCACTGGCGCAGCCCCGCAACGGGTTGTACCTCAAGCGTTACTATGCTTAAATAGTAACCTGCATGCTTTTGTTGTATTTTGTTTTCGCTAAAGTGTTTGTTCTGGTCGAGTGATCCACCTTTTCCATCTGTTGCAGATGTCGAACCTTCTGGAGACATGTGTTGGATATGCCGACGGAGCGAGTCGTAGTTCGCGGAACCTATCCTCCGCAGCCTGGGCCATTTTTGATCCAAGCGGCGAGTTAGTAAGTTTCAGAGGTGTATGTATTGGGCAATCAACGAATAACATCGTTGAGTATAGCGCATTGATAGAACTACTCTCTGATGCCATCACACGTGGCATACGCCGACTAATTGTCAGGCTAGACTCACAGCTCGTAATACTACAACTCAATGGTATATATTCTGTTCGCAATCCAGCTATTTATCGCATGTTCCTAAGGGTTAAGATCTTGGAAAGACGATTTGATTCAATTCAATATCAACATATTTCAAGAAACTTAAACACATTAACTGACTCATTAGCAAACTATGTGTTAGATAGACATTTGCAACATTTATAAAAAGGACACATCATTAAAGATTGTACATATGGATCACGTAAATCAACCAGAATAAAACTCGAAAATCAAAATACATATAAGCTGTTTATATAGTTCATACATAATGTTCTGTAACCAAGACAAAATTGGTCATATGACCTAAAAACTCAAAATATGCTAGGGGGCACCCTAGCCTAGTGGTGCTCATGATAGTACGTCACGGCCTGTGCAATCATGCGCAAGAGACGAGTCCATCGTCTAGGCACGCCGATAGTATGCCGCTACAGCTGTAAAGGTAACTCGTTAATCTGTACATCCGGAAGACCGCGAGTGCGGCTCTCAACCTGCTCCTGCACAGCTGTAAGGGTCTCAGTATCGTCAAGATCACGAATAACAACTCTCCTAGCAGGCTCCACTGCCGGGGCAGCAGCTGGCGATCTCGGACGAACTGCTGGACGAACAGGACCAATATCTGCATGCACCCAAGAGTACAATTAAAAGTCTTGATAGAATAAAGCACAGCAACATTATGAATAAGAACAGTAAACAGTAATATGGTCAAGGAGTTTACCAATGGCACCCCACTGCTCGCCATCCGGTAGCACCAAATCGGGATCACCTCGGAAATCCATACCCACATATGGATACTCGGAAAACGCCATCTCCTGGCGTTCGAACCACCTGAAGAAGGCCTCAGTAAAAGTAATCTGAGGTTGACCAGCATGCCTAGACATGTGGTCGACCCACCTCTGCATGCGTGGCTCGGTCGGAGAAGGCAGGTCGAGTATGATGTACTGAGGCTGCATCAGTGGGATTTTCTCCAAGGCGAAGGCAGTCAGAATAGAACCAAATCCAAAGTTCTTCAGCTTCCCGTCCTTTACCTTGGTCAATTGACTTTTCATCTGAACAAGTACTGCATCACACCAGTTGAATACTTTCGGTTGGAGACACTCCAAGGCGTGCTGCATATAAGACCTGTTGGCAACATGTAGAGCTGCACTGCCGGCCATCCTACCAATAGTGAATAGAATGGACCTGAGAGCCCGATCAGTAATCTCACGGATAACAATCTTGCCGTCTCTGCTCGGCTGAGACCCTTCCCTGCAATACTGGCGGACATAATCTCTGGTGGAATCAGTCCCCCGGGCCATACCTGACAAGGAAATGGGGGCACCTCGTCTTGACAGTCCAGTCAAGAAGTACATATCCTCTATGGTCAAGGGGATGGCCTTTCCCCTAATCTGGAACACTTGGTTAACAGGATCCCAAGCATCAAGCATGTACTGCAGCAAAGAAATCTGTGCTCTCATGCTAGAGATACGGAAGAACTTCAGCAGGCCACAGTTCCGCAGCACGTTCACCGTGACAGGGTCATGAAGGGCAATCATGTCCTCCTCTTCATGTTCTCGTTCTCACCATGTAAGGGACATTTTGTTCAAAGTTCCCTGCAAATCAAACAAGAGAAGGAGTAAGTTCCTGATTTTGATGAAAAACTGGCGGAAAAATCATCAAAAAATGACCTTAAAAACTCAGTTTTTGAGCCCAGCGTAGGCAGAGAGTCTCCCACTTGCGCTGAGGGTCAGGCTGCCTTAAGGCAGCTTGACCTTCAGTGCAGGTTTCGAAAGGGGAACCTGCGCTGAAACTAGGGTGATTTTGCAAAACCCCGGGGCTCAGAAATACTCGGAAACAGGCCTAAAACAAAGAAATGAAACCATGAAAAGAAAGAGCTAGGGTTTAGCTCCTACTTGGTCCAGACGACGCCGAAAATCGTCCGCAGAATCTCCCGGAATCAGCTGGTAAAAATCAAGGGGGAAGAGGCACCTCCAGGGCTCCAACAAACCAAATGCAAATGAAATGGTAAATGAGAGGTAAAAACACCTTTTAATGGCTTTTTACGTATTTCAAAGTGAAATATCAGGGTTATAATCTCGTTTTCATGCAAATATTATTCATTTCTAACAAAGTTTGTTGTAGCAATTGAAAGTGCAGTACTATACGTGAAAAGAGAAAAGCTAGTAATGGTAAAAAATCAAAATTTGACCATATAACCGAGCAGTTTTAATACATAGTTCATGCTCATTAAAAAATAAACATAAAATCGAGCAGTTTTACCGTGGGATTTATGCTCGTTAAAAAATAGAAAAGCGTGAGCAAGAGTTTCCTCCAGAGTTTAAGCTCATTAAAAAATGAACCTATTCCGGTAAATAACCATTGTGATCGTAAATTTATTAGCCATAAAAAGCCTTGGTCGTGTTTGCACCTGCCACCTCCATTCCATTTGTCCAATCGTTCACCTCCATATGATTATTTACCTATTTTGAGAAACAGCTGCGAAGAGTGATTTCACCTAGCCATCCTTGTGACACTGCCATGATTGGAAAATTCCAACCTGTACCTGGAATCTGCTGCTATCCCTGTTTATCACTCGTTCCTCAAAAGATGAGTCTTCTTTGAGCTCTTTTCTCCTGACTCGTAAAATATGAAAAGTTTGCCGAGTTTTGGCCTTCCAGCTCGTTAAAGTGACCAGAAGAGCTATCCCTCCTCTAGATTTTAATCTTTTTGGACCTGAGGGATTATTACGCAAAAAGGTCGAGCGCTTGTTTTATTCGGCTCGTTAAATTATCGAAATCTCATCCCTTCTGTATTGTTTTATACTTTTTCGGACTTAAGGGATTAGATGACGAAAAAGGAATTTTGGAGTTGACTTTCTGTACCTTTTCAGACTCTCTAAAAATGAAAAGGACCGAGTTTTCCTTGTCGTTAGACTCGTTAAAATGATTAAAATAGCGACAAACTTGTCTTTAGACGAGAACGAGTTTCCCTATCGCTAGGCTCGTTAAAACATAGCGATGGGCTTGCCCGAAGGGCAGGTTATAGAACAAGCATATGTTATCCTCCTCAAGCTTGACAAAAATAAAGAGGTACTGGTCAGAAATGACTGGGGAAAAATTGGAAGAACCTCAAAGCTTTAATGGTAGCAAGTCGCTCTTGAACATGACACTTTGTCCTCCGTATCACATCGGGTTGGGTTGTTTCATTCACCGGTCTCATCACCATGGTCTTCGCCAAACCATCCAAATTTGGGGTAATGCTACCGATCCATCACATCAGTGTCGTTATATGTTCAAGAGATGTCGTTCAGAAAGAGTCAACCGTGTCCCATCCACTGCCATACATTATCCTTCATCCACCCATGATCGCCACCCTGAATCATATTTCACAGATTGTTTTCACCTCCACTAAAATCATTAGCTCCGTTCCGTGTCACTGATGTGGGATTCGTTAAGGCCCTCCTTTGACGGATCGCTTCTTGTCGACTTCAGCTCATTATCCAAGAAGTTGATCTAGGGACAAACCCCCCCAGTACTTTGAAGCTTGCATGCCTCAATGACAAGTTTCTCACTTCCGGCGACAGGTATACATCAATGACCTTCGACCAGAAGATTTTGCGTGGTGTTCGACGCCAAGTCCTTTATTCACACCACGTGAATTGTACTGCAGTACCTTGAGGGTCATTATCATTATCGGTGATTCCTCTCGCGCTTGTTAACGGTTTACAATATTGACCGGTAATCAAGCGATGTCTTTCCATGTTCGACTTCAGCGCAATTCTCACATGGATCGACTTGTACTTAGAGTGAAGATCGAACGAGTTTGAAGACCCCGGATCTAGTTTCATCCATCCGGGCTGCGATATATATTCAGGAAATATAAAGACATTTGATAGGTACATCATTACAGCAGATGATCATCCTACTCAAAGGATGATAATTTCAGCGGAGAATTATCAGTCTACCATCAGACGATCGTCTGTTCTATGTACCAAAATGAATTTATAAAGCTGAGCATGGGAATGCCCGCCTCAGCTAGATCATGAAAGCAGAATGAAAAATAATGTATTGTATTGTATTTTATTACAGGTCACCTCTCAGCGATTGAATGAACTTCGGATCCTCCTGATAAAGCATTTCACCCGATAAACGACCTCATACTTTAGGGGGAAACTGTTATAGACATTTTTGTGCCTTACAGCATGAAGCATGAAATGTCAATAATCTAAGGGATCCAAAGTCCCTAAAAATTTTGTTCCTACCCCTAGAGGAACAAGGTCAGCAAACCACAGCACTAAATATCAGTTCTCCACCTGAAAACACTCAAAAACAAGCTAATTCTGGATCATGTCAACTGCTCCACTGAGCATCTGCGCTGAATGTCAACTGCTCCACTCTGTACCTGCGCTGAATGTCAACTCTAATGAAGGCTACCTGCGCTGGGCGAGATTGGCCAAGTGGCACAGTCATTCCTCAAGGTGTCAAATGCCCAGGAAGCTTCCAAAATGACACTTGGATCAGGGAATTCGCCTTGTGATGAGTAAGAGGATCTAGATCTCCAAGTGGAAGCAAGAACCTCCAAGTGGACTCAAGAACTGAAGAATAACTGAAGTGGGAGAGGACACTAGTCAGCTTCATGCCAAGCTCAAGCTGACTCATCCTTTCTCCAAATCTCCTATATATAGAGCTCTCTCATGAGGTCTATGGAGGCTGGAATCTTGTGAATGTAAGGAAGTGCTGTTGGTTTGAGTATAGAACTATTGGGTGATTTGCTTGAAGGAGGTGAAGAGGAGATTTCTTTCTGCTGGGAGGTGTTGCTGGATTGGGCCTCTTATGGTTGTAACACTCTCAGAACTTTACTTCTTCCATTAATAAAGCATTTGAGGTTCTTCTATATGCATGTGTCTCAATGGTGTATTGATGCTTGTATATTTGATTTATTCTAATCCTTGAATCAATTATGGATGTATGCTTCTTGTAGTTTCCCTTTCTTGTGCTTTTGCAGGATCTTTGTGTAGCTGGGCCAGTGAAAGAGCAAGGAGCTGGGAGCAAGCAGCAAAGAGGAAGATTGGATCAATCATTAGCGGAAGATAACGGTTAGTGGATCTCTTCCTCCTCTCTCTTACATCTCATAAAGAAGTAATCTTGAATAGCTTTGCATTCGGTTGTTGCTGAGGTACTATCACCCTTAGAGTGGGATAGGGTCATTCCGTATTGGATACTTTTCCCAACAACAAATTGGCGACTCCACTGCGGGCGACTCCGCTGGGGATCGTATCTTGTTGGTTGTTTGTGTTTTTTGCTATTCATTTCATAAACACAGGGAGTACCGAATCGAACTGCATTTGGATCTTTCAAATGCAAAGTAGAGGGCAGCTACTCTAGCTCAGTTTCTGGGCAAGTTTATGATTTGAAGAGCTGATCCACAAGGACTCTAATAGCTCTTAGTGATAGCTTTTCATCCTCCTTGTCATCCCTTAGTGTGTACTTGACTGATAGCTTCTGATTTGGCCAAAAACTGTGAATTTTTGAGCAATCTGTGACCCGGAAACCAAGAGAAACGAAAGTTTCGTTCTTCAGTGCAGGCTGTGTGAAGGCTGTCTGCATTTCAGCGCAGTTCCCGAAGGGGCTACCTGCGCTGAAGGTCAAACTGCCAGTGTACCACCTGCGCTGAACCAGTCTTGCCTTGTGCTACTGGGGTTTCCTGCTGTTTCTTGCCCTGTTTTCACTCTTGTTTTTGCAGCCTGTTACCAGTCAATGTACCTATCTGAAACCAACTTTCCTTGCCACTATTCCGCCTCGGTTGTATAAAGAAACTGTATTTGTTCTTTGTGTATTTCTTATATCATTTACAGTTTCCCATAACGAAAGTGAACTAGTCTTGCTGTGGCCTCTTAGATCTAGACCTGTGATAAAGTGTCGTTTTGATCTTAAGAGTTAGTTTGTTTGCTGTTCATAGCTGATTGAGCTTTTGCTTTCGTCATATGGTTTGAATTTATATATTTCTAGTGTCGAAACAAGTAAATCTTAAGGTGTCTTTTGATTTTGGACAAGCTTGTTTGCTTTCACTTGAAATTGAATTCAAAGTTATACAACAGCTTTCTTTTTGTATCGCACAAACATTAAGAAAGAGAAAAGAAATACTTGCATTGTGCATGTGCATTATGACAGTTTGCATGTTGATTTAGGGAAAAGTGCATTAGTGTGTGCTCTATGATCTGTGTGAAAAGATGTTGTCTTTCTTTTCCCTCAGTAGTTAAGATTTTCAAAGTTGAAAGATTGAAAAGCTTGCTTATCATCTTAGACTGCATTTAGGAGTGTTACTATACATCTCGTGGTGATCCATAAAGGCAAACTGCTAAACAAGATCAACCTTAAAATAAATTGAATTTACATAACAACGCATTGAAACATAACGCAAACACATAGAGGTCTAAGCTAGAGACGTGTTCCGGCGTCGTTAAACGTGATATCTTAGCGTTGAGTGGTTGGGTGATTCCTCCACGGTGAAGCGATAAGTATCAATACGGACTTGTGCTCCCACGTACCGTCGCGTATATATTGGGAGACCCCTATAGGAACAAAGCCTTTATCCATAGGAAACCGTGTCGGCCGCCCTACTGATCGCAATGCAGTGAACACAGCATTCACGAAGATCGACCACTCGTACCGTAAAACGTATTCTGTGGTTTTGCGAAAAGTTTGGCACACCCTCTGCCTAGAACTCCAGAGCAGTTTCTTTTGGCCTTTTTCAAACTCTATAACTGAAAAAGTCCATCCGAGCATTTGTCACTTCGGGCTCGTTAAAACATCGAAGGAGACTAGAGTCATCTTTAGCTTTTTCTCGACTCTTAAAAAGTGAAAAAGCAAGTTGTGTCTAAAGCGTCGTTATAAAATTTATTTTAAACGGAACATAATCACCTCCTATTCCTGCGTTGATCTTTAGGTTGAGAACATGGAACGCCCCAACCAAGGAATTCCACATGATGGAAATCCTAGTCCTTTCTCCTCTTGGGGAGAAGTTGGTGCGCCCCACATGGCCACATTGTCGCTTCCAGGACTGACAATTGGCCTGCCAATTTGGCTATTCTCAACCAATGTAGTTCAGAACACCATGGTTCCTGAACAGTCGAGTCAACAGTTAGATCAGTCTAGAGCTGCCCACCAGCCTTCTACTTCCTATAACTCTTCCTCCAATCCTTCATCTTCGCAAGGTAGAGCCGGCAAAAGCCAAGCTCCCATGGAGAAGAAGGAGAAGAAGAAGAGAGAGAAGAAGAAGAAGGAGCCTAAGGCGACTGGGGGCAAGCAAAAGACATCTGACAAAAATCCACACACAGCACAGACCGGGCCTAAATCGCCATGTGTCATATGTAGAGGAGACCACTTCCATAGAGATTGTCCCTGTATTCCCCGGATACTAAGGGACTGGTCCCCTCGGTTGCACAATTCGGGAGCATCAACCTCTGATAGCCATGTTGATTGCTTACCGTCAACCAGCGAAAGTGAAGGTTCAAGACAAAGAGGGGGAGCAAGATCCCCCTGCAGACTGTGTGAAGGCGATCACGCCATCCACCGTTGTCCCTTCTTAGACGAAGCGAAGAGAGTTTTGGAAGATCGCCCGGTTTCACCGTTGAGACTTCCTCCTGGATACAAAAAACTCGTGCCAAGTCCTTCGTTGGTTGAAAATACAGCTGGCCCGCTCAAGTGGTCAGCTGAAGCGTCAGTCATTGAAAATGAACCTACTGAATCCAGACCAGACGAAAGTCTAAAGGTCGATACGGCAGTTGACCCGGTTCCGCCTTCAGAGGTTTCATCTTCAAATGACACCGTCACTGAAGATTCATCTTCAAATGACACCCTCACTGAAGAGAATAAGGATGACACCATCCAGATTCTTTTCATCAACACAGACTCTGATGAGCATCAGGGCAATGCGCCCATTCCTTTATCGCAGGAAGGAACATCGTCAGGGTCATATCCGGCCGTGTATTCGGTCCCACCACCAAGCAACCTGGTTGTGTCCTTTGATTGGAACCAACTAGGCAGACCCCGGTTACCAGCCAGTATACCATTCAGAATCATAGTCCAAATTTATAGAATGGTAATGGCTGGAACTATCATTGATGAAGGGGCATCTGTGAGTATCCTTTCCTCTATTGCTTGGAAAGCACTGGGTTCCCCGGAGCTTTTGCCTGAGATAAGAAATCTCTCGGGTTTTGATAAAGGAACCAGTCGACCATTAGG
The DNA here is from genome assembly GCA_031772625.1 of Pinus tabuliformis. Taxonomy (NCBI): domain Eukaryota; kingdom Viridiplantae; phylum Streptophyta; class Pinopsida; order Pinales; family Pinaceae; genus Pinus; species Pinus tabuliformis. Next base: position 508,948,474 of record CM062816.1, on the reverse strand, counting down.
GATCCTCCCCAATGTGCCTGTTACATTGAAAGGGAAGACCGTTCAAATGAACGTGATGGTCGTTCAAGGACCCTTGGATTATAACCTACTCCTTGGACGAGACTATATATATTGCATGGGAGCTATAGTCTCCTCACTCTTTAGAGTAATGTGTTTTCCACACGAAGGAAGAATGGTCAAGCTCGTAGACCAACTTTCATTTCCGGGATCACGCATCGCAAATAGTCAAATACCAACCCTGAATGGTCTATTCACCCAAGAAATGTCTCCACCCCCAGTCCTCCTTCCCGATGAGTGCGAGTGATTCGGAAAGATGGGACTGGAACCCAGGGGGCATGCATCCTGGTCTGCTTCGGGCAGAGGAAACCTTGGGTATAAGGTAGAATTTCCGCGAAAGAATATGACTAGTCCGTACCCCGTCCGTGGAAGGAAGAGGGGTTGTTCTAGAACAGGATTCTTTTGTCAAGGTTACTTGTTTGACAAAGGTCATTCACCATTGTCTACTTCGGTAGACAGTGCCGAGGAGATGTTTTCGTTTGATGGTGTTAACAAAACAATCTTTGGGTAACCAGAAAGAGGCAAGCCTCCCTCAATAACATTAATGTTTTGTCTTTGAGTAGTGTTCTTCTCTTGTCGCAAGTAGCTGCTCTCTTGTCGCAAGTAGCTGTTCTCTTGCGATCTTGCAAAAGAGCTGTCAAAAGTTAGGCTGACGGGAAGACAAGTACCGCATAAGACCTGTTAAAAATAACGAGAAGACAAGTATCGTTAACATTAGACTGGCAAGACGACAAGTAGCTGTGAACACCCAAAGAAAAACAGAGGTGGGGGAGAGGAGGGGCAGCCTTGAAATTGTATTTTATACCTGGGGGCATGCAAACCTTTTGGAGTGTAAGCCAAGAGCGGTTATTTATCTGTTTTTTGGATTAGTCGTTTCCTAACTTGCATAAAGAAAGGATGTGGGGCAAAGGTCAAAATTTGCCAAATTAGGAGCATAGCTTCGTGAGATAAAGCTCCATAAAAAATAGCTATCTCACAGGAGACATTTCTTATCTTATGACTGGTATTGTCGAGCAGTTTTACCGCGGAATTTATGCTCGTTAAAAAATAGAAAAGCGAGATCCGAGCAGTTTTAGCGTCATAGTTCATGCTCGTTAAAAAATAAACATAAGCTTTGAGCAAGTTTAAGCTCGTTAAAAAATGAACTTCCCGGTAAAAAACCATTGTGATGTAAATTTATCAGCCATAAAAAGCCTTGGTCGTGTTTTGCTGCACCATCACCTCCACCATTCATTTGGCCGATCGTTCACCTCCATATGATTGTTTACCCATTTTGAGGAACAGCTGCGAAGAGTGATTTCACTTAGCCATCCTTGTGACACTGCCGTGATTGGAAAATTCCAACCTGTACCTGGAATCTGCTGCTATCCCTGTTTATCACTCGTTCCTCAAAAGACGAGTCTTCTTTGAGCTCTTTTCTCCTGACTCGTAAAATATGAAAAGTTTGCCGAGTTTTGGCCTTCCAGCTCGTTAAAGTGACCGGAAGAGCTATCCCTCCTCTAGATTTTAATCTTTTTGGACCTGAGGGATTATTACACAAAAAGGTCGAGCGCTTGTTTTATTCGGCTCGTTAAAACTATCGAAAACTCATCCCTTCTGTATTGTTTTATACTTTTTCGGACTTAAGGGATTAGATGACGAAAAAGGAATTTTGGAGTTAACTTTCTGTACCTTTTCAGACTCTCTAAAAATGAAAAGGACCGAGTTTTCCTTGTCGTTAGACTCGTTAAAATGATTAAATAGCGACAAACTTGTCTTTAGACGAGAACGAGTTTCCCTATCGCTAGGCTCGTTAAAACATAGCGATGGGCTTGCCCGAAGGGCAGGTTATAGAACAAGCATATGTTATCCTCCTCAAGCTTGACAAAAATAAAGAGGTACTGGTCAGAAATGACTGGGGAAAAATTGGGAGAACCTCAAAGCTTTAATGGTAGCAAGTCGCTCTTGAACATGACACTTTGTCCTCCGTATCACATCGGGTTGGGTTGTTTCATTCACCGGTCTCATCACCATGGTCTTCGCCAAACCATCCACATTTGGGGTAATGCTACCAATCCATCACATCAGTGTCGTTATATGTTCAAGAGATGTTGTTCAGAAAGAGTCAACCGTGTCCCATCCACTGCCATACATTATCCTTCATCCACCCATGATCGCCACCCTGAATCATATTTCACAGATTGTTTTCACCTCCACTAAAATCATTAGCTCCGTTCCGTGTCACTGATGTGGGATTCATTAAGGCCCTCCTTTGACGGATCGCTTCTTGTCGACTTCAGCTCATTATCCAAGAAGTTGATCTAGGGACAAAACCCCCCAGTACTTTGAAGCTTGCATGCCTCAATGGCAAGTTTCTCACTTCCGGCGACAGGTATACATCAATGACCTTCGACCAGAAGATTTTGCGTGGTGTTCGACGCCAAGTCCTTTATTCACACCACCTGAATTGTACTGCAGTACCTTGAGGGTCATTATCATTATCGGTGATTCCTCTCGCGCTTGTTAACGGTTTACAATATTGACCGGTAATCAAGCGATGTCTTTCCATGTTCGACTTCAGCGCAATTCTCACATGGATCGACTTGTACTTAGAGTGAAGATCGAACGAGTTTGAAGACCCCGGATCTAGTTTCATCCATCCAGGCTGCGATATATATTCAGGAAATATAAAGACATTTGATATGTACATCATTACAGCAGATGATCATCCTACTCAAAGGATGATAATTTCAGCAGAGAATTATCAGTCTACCATCAGACGATCGTCTGTTCTATGTACCAAAATGAATTTATAAAGCTGAGCATGGGAATACCCACCTCAGCTAGATCATGAAAGCAGAATGAAAAATAATTTATTGTATTGTATTTTATTACAGGTCACCTCTCAGCGATTGAATGAACTTCGGATCCTCCTGATAAAGCATTTCACCCGATAAACGACCTCATACTTTAGGGGGCAACTGTTATAGACATTTTTGTGCCTTACAGCATGAAGCATGAAATGTCAATAATCTAAGGGATCCAAAGTCCCTAAACATGTTGTTCCTACCCCTAGAGGAACAAGGTCAGCAAACCACAGCACTAAATATCAGTTCTCCACCTGAAAACACTCAAAAACAAGCTAATTCTGGATCATGTCAACTGCTCCACTGAGCATCTGCGCTGAATGTCAACTGCTCCACTCTGTACCTGTGCTGAATGTCAACTCTAATGAAGGCTACCTGCGCTGGGCGAGATTGGCCAAGTGGCACAGTCATTCCTCAAGGTGTCAAATGCCCAGGAAGCTTCCAAAATGACACTTGGATCAGGGAATTCGCCTTGTGATGAGTAAGAGGATCTAGATCTCCAAGTGGAAGCAAGAACCTCCAAGTGGACTCAAGAACTGAAGAATAACTGAAGTGGGAGAGGACACTAGTCAGCTCCATGCCAAGCTCAAGCTGACTCATCCTTTCTCCAAATATCCTATATATAGAGCTCTCTCATGAGGTCTAAGGAGGCTGGAATCTTGTGAATGTAAGGAAGTGTTGTTGGTTTGAGTATAGAACTATTGGGTGATTTGCTTTGAAGGAGCTGAAGAGGAGATTTCTTTCTGCTGGTAGGTGATGCTCGATTGGGCCTTTTATGGTTTTATCACTTCCTAAACTTTACTTCTTCCATTAATAAAGCATTTGAGGTTCTTCTATATGCATGTGTCTCAATGGTATATTGTTATACTTGTGTATTTGATTTATTCTAATCCTTGAATCAATTATGAATGTATGCTTCTTGTAGTTTCCCTCTCTTGCCATTTTGTAGGATCTTGGTGTAGCTGGGCCAGTGAAAGAGCAAGGAGCTGGGAGCAAGCAGCAAGGAGAGAAGATTGGATCAACCATTAGCGAAAGACATCGGTTAGTGGATCTCTTTCTCCCCTATTTTACTTTCATAAAGAAGAAATCTTAGATATCTTTGCTTCGATTGTTGCTGAGGTACTATCACCCTTAGAGTGGGATAGGGTCATTCCGTATTGGATACTTTTCCCAACAACAAATTGGCATCTAAGATCAAAACGACACTTAATCACAGGTCTAGATCTAAGAGGCCACAGCAAGACTAGTTCACTTTCGTTATGGGAAACTGTAAATGATACAAGAAATACACAAAGAACAAACACAGTTTCTCTATACAACCGAGGCAGAATAGTGGTAAGGAAAGTTGGTTTCAGATAGGTACATTGACTGGTAACAGGCAGCAAAACAAGAGTGAAAACAGGGCAAGAAACAGCAGGAAACCCCAGTAGCACTAGGCAAAACTGGTCTAGCGCAGGTAGTACAGAGGCAATTTGACCTTCAGCGCAGGTAGCCCCTTCGAGAACTGCGCTGAAATGCAGACAGCCTTCACACAGCCTGCACTGAAGAACGAAACTTTCGTTTCTCTTGGTTTCCGGGTCACAGATTGCTCAAAAATTCACAGTTTTTGGCCAAATCAGAAGCTATGCTCCCTCTCATCCTTTCTTTATGCAAGTTCGGAAACGGCTAATCCAAAAAACAGATAAATAACCACTCTTAGCTTGCACTCCAAAAGGTTTGCATGCCCCCAGGTATAAAATACAATTTCAAGGCTGCCCCTCCTCTCCCCCACTTCTGCTTTTCTTTGGGTGTTCACAGCTACTTGTTGTCTTGCTAGTCTAATGTTAACGATACTTGTCTTCTCGTTATTTTTAACGGGTCTTACGCGGTACTTGTCTTCCCGTCGGCCCAACTTTTGACAGCTCTTTTGCAAGATCGCAAGAGAAAAGCTACTTGCGACAAGAGAGCAGCTACTTGCGATAAGAGAAGAACACTACTCAAAGACAAAACATTAATGTTATTGAGGGAGGCTTGCCTCTTTCTGGTAGCACCAAATCCGGATCACCTCGGAAATCCATACCCACATATGGATACTCGGAAAACGCCATCTCCTGGCGTTCGAACCACCTGAAGAAGGCCTCAGTAAAAGTAATCTGAGGTTGACCAGCATGCCTAGACATGTGGTCGACCCACCTCTGCATGCGTGGCTCGGTCGGAGAAGGCAGGTCGAGTATGATGTACTGAGGCTGCATCAATGGGATTTTCTCCAAGGCGAAGGCAATCGGAATAGAACCAAATCCAAAGTTCTTCAGCTTCCCGTCCTTTACCTTGGTCAATTGACTTTTCATCTGAACAAGTACTGCATCACACCAGTTGAATACTTTCGGTTGGAGACACTCCAAGGCGTGCTGCATATAAGACCTGTTGGCAACATGTAGAGCTACAATGCTGGCCATCCTACCAATAGTGAACAGAATGGACCTGAGAGCCCGATCAGTAATCTCACGGATAACAATCTTGCAGTCTCTGCTCGGCTGAGAACCTTCCCTGCAATACTGGCGGACATAATCTCTGGTGGAATCAGTCCCCCGGGCCGTACCTGACAAGGAAATGGGGGCACCTCGTCTTGACAGTCCAATCAAGAAGTACATATCCTCTATGGTCAAGGGGATGGCCTTTCCCCTAATCTGGAACACTTGGTTAACAGGATCCCAAGCATCAAGCATGTACTGCAGCAAAGAAATCTGTGCTCTCATGCTAGAGATACAGAAGAACTTCAGCAGGCCACAGTTCCGCAGCGCATTCACCGTGACCGGGTCATGAAGGGCAATCATGTCCTCCTCTTCATGTTCTCGTTCTCGCCATGTAAGGGACATTTTGTTCAAAGTTCCCTGCAAATCAAACAAGAGAAGGAGTAAGTTCCTGATTTTGATGAAAAACTGGCGGAAAAATCATCAAAAAATGACCTTAAAAACTCAGTTTTTGAGCCCAGCGTAGGCAGAGAGTCTCCCACTTGCGCTGAGGGTCAGGCTGCCTTAAGGCAGCTTGACCTTCAGCGCAGGTTTCGAAAGGGGAACCTGCGCTGAAACTAGGGCGATTTTGCAAAACCCGGGGGCTCAGAAATACTCGGAAACAGGCCTAAAACAGAGAAATGAAACCATGAAAAGAAAGAGCTAGGGTTTAGCTCCTACCTGGTCTAGACGGCGCCAAAAATCGTCCGCAGAATCTCCCGGAATTAGCTGGTAAAAATCAAGGGGGAAGAGGCACCTCCAGAGCTCCAACAAACCAAATGCAAATGAAATGGTAAATGAGAGGTAAAAACACCTTTTAATGGCTTTTTACGTAGTTCAAAGTGAAATATAAGGGTTATAATCTCATTTTCATGCAAATATTATTCATTTATAACAAAGTTTGTTGCAGCAATTGAAAGTGCAGTACTATACGTGAAAAGAGAAAAGCTAGTAATGGTAAAAAATCAAAATTTGACCATATAACCGAGCAGTTTTAATACATAGTTCATGCTCATTAAAAAATAAACATAAAATCGAGCAGTTTTACCGTGGAATTTATGCTCGTTAAAAAATAGAAAAGCGTGAGCAAGAGTTTCCTCCAGAGTTTAAGCTCATTAAAAAATGAACCTATTCCGGTAAATAACCATTGTGATCGTAAATTTATTAGCCATAAAAAGCCTTGGTCATGTTTGCACCCGCCACCTCCATTCCATTTGGCCAATCGTTCACCTCCATATGATTGTTTACCTATTTTGAGGAACAGCTGCGAAGAGTGATTTCACCTAGCCATCCTTGTGACACTGCCGTGATTGGAAAATTCCAACCTGTACCTGGAATCTGCTGCTATCCCTGTTTATCACTCGTTCCTCAAAAGACGAGTCTTCTTTGAGCTCTTTTCTCCTGACTCGTAAAATATGAAAAGTTTGCCAAATTTTGGCCTTCCAGCTCGTTAAAGTGACCGGAAGAGCTATCCCTCCTCTAGATTTTAATCTTTTTGGACCTGAGGGATTATTACACAAAACGGTCGAGCGCTTGTTTTATTCGGCTCGTTAAAATTATCGAAATCTCATCCCTTCTGTATTGTTTTATACTTTTTCAGACTTAAGGGATTAGATGACGAAAAAGGAATTTTGGAGTTGACTTTCTGTACCTTTTCAGACTCTCTAAAAATGAAAAGGACCGAGTTTTCCTTGTCGTTAGACTCGTTAAAATGATTAAAATAGCGACAAACTTGTCTTTAGACGAGAACGAGTTTCCCTATCACTAGGCTCGTTAAAACATAGAGATGGGCTTGCCCGAAGGGCAGGTTATAGAACAAGCATATGTTATCCTCCTCAAGCTTGACAAAAATAAAGAGGTACTGGTCAGAAATGACTGGGGAAAAATTGGGAGAACCTCAAAGCTTTAATGGTAGCAAGTCGCTCTTGAACATGACACTTTGTCCTCCGTATCACATCGGGTTGGGTTGTTTCATTCACCGGTATCATCATCACGGTCTTCGCCAAACCATCCACATTTGGGGTAATTCTACCGATCCATCACATCAGTGTCGTTATATGTTCAAGAGATGTTGTTCAGAAAGAGTCAACCGTGTCCCATCCACTGCCATACATTATCCTTCATCCACCCATGATCGCCACCCTGAATCATATCTCACAGATTGTTTTCACCTCCACTAAAATCATTAGCTCCGTTCCATGTCACTGATGTGGGATTCATTAAGGCCCTCCTTTGACGGATCGCTTCTTGTCGACTTCAGCTCATTATCCAAGAAGTTGATCTAGGGACAAAACCCACCAGTACTTTGAAGCTCGCATGCCTCAATGGCAAGTTTCTCACTTCTGGCGACAGGTATACATCAATGACCTTCAACCAGAAGATTTTGCGTGGTGTTCGACGCCAAGTCCTTTATTCACACCACGTGAATTGTACTGCAGTACCTTGAGGGTCATTATCATTATCGGTGATTCCTCTCGCGCTTATTAACGGTTTACATTATTGACCGGTAATCAAGCGATGTCTTTCCATGTTCGACTTCAGCGCAATTCTCACATGGATCGACTTGTACTTAGAGTGAAGATCGAACGAGTTTGAAGACCCCGGATCTAGTTTCATCCATCCGGGCTGCGATATATATTCAGGAAATATAAAGACATTTGATATGTACATCATTGCAGCAGATGATCATCCTACTCAAAGGATGATAATTTCAGCAGAGAATTATCAGTCTACCATCAGACGATCGTCTGTTCTATGTACCAAAATGAATTTATAAAGCTGAGCATGGGAATGCCCGCCTCAGCTAGATCATGAAAGCAGAATGAAAAATAATGTATTGTATTGTATTTTATTACAGGTCACCTCTCAGCGATTGAATGAACTTCGGATCCTCCTGATAAAGCATTTCACCCGATAAACGACCTCATACTTTAGGGGGCAACTGTTATAGACATTTTTGTCCCTTACAGCATGAAGCATGAAATGTCAATAATCTGAGGGATCCAAAGTCCCTAAACATGTTGTTCCTACCCCTAGAGGAACAAGGTCAGCAAACCACAGCACTGAATATCAGTTCTCCACCTGAAAACACTCAAAAACAAGCTAATTCTGGATCATGTCAACTGCCCCACTGAGCATCTACGCTGAATGTCAACTGCTCCACTCTGCACCTGCGCTGAATGTCAACAGTAATGAAGGCTACCTACGCTGGGCGAGATTGGCCAAGTGGCACAGTCATTCCACAAGGTGTCAAATGCCTAGGAAGCTTCCAAAATGACACTTGGATCAGGGAATTCGCCTTGTGATGAGTAAGAGGATCTAGATCTCCAAGTGGAAGCAAGAAACTCCAAGTGGACTCAAGAACTGAAGAATAACTAAAGTGGGAGAGGACACTAGTCAGCTTCATGCCAAGCTCAAGCTGACCCATCCTTTCTCCAAATCTCCTATATATAGAGCTCTCTCATGAGGTCTATGGAGGTTGGAATCTTGTGAATGTAAGGAAGTGCTGTTGGTTTGAGTATAGAACTATTGGGTGATTTTCTTGAAGGAGGTGAAGAGGAGATTTCTTTCTGCTGGGAGGTGTTGCTGGATTGGGCCTCTTATGGTTGTAACACTCTCAGAACTTTACTTCTTCCATTAATAAAGCATTTGAGGTTCTTCTATATGCATGTGTCTCAATGGCGTATTGATGCTTGTATATTTGATTTATGCTAATCCTTGAATCAATTATGGATGTATGCTTCTTGTGGTTTCCCTTTCTTGTGCTTTTGCAGGATCTTCGTGTAGCTGGGCCAGTGAAAGAGCAAGGAGCTGGGAGCAAGCAGCAAAGAGGGAAGATTGGATCAATCATTAGCGGAAGATAACGGTTAGTGGATCTCTTCCTCCTCTCTCTTACATCTCATAAAGAAATAATCTTGAATAGCTTTGCATTCGGTTGTTGCTGAGGTACTATCACCCTTAGAGTGGGATAGGGTCATTCCGTGTTGGATACTTTTCCCAAAAACAAATTGGCGACTCCACTGGGGATCGTATCTTGTTGGTTGTTTGTGTTTTTTGCTATTCATTTCATAAACACAGGGAGTACCGAATCGAACTGCATTTGGATCTTTCAAATGCAAAGTAGAGGGCAGCTACTCTAGCTCAGTTTCTGGGCAAGTTTATGATTTGAAGGGCTGATCCACAAGGACTCTAAATAGCTCTTAGTGATAGCTTTTCATCCTCCTTTTCATCCCTTAGTGTGTACTTGACTGATAGCTTCTGATTTGGCCAAAAACTGTGAATTTTTGAGCAATCTGTGACCCGGAAACCAAGAGAAACGAAAGTTTCGTTCTTCAGTGCAGGCTGTGTGAAGGCTGTCTGCATTTCAGCGTAGTTCCCGAAGGGGCTACCTGCGCTGTAGGTCAAACTGCCTGTGTACCACCTGCGCTGGACCAATCTTGCCTTGTGCTACTGGGGTTTCCTACTGTTTCTTGCCCTGTTTTCACCTTTGTTTTTGCAGCCTGTTACCAGTCAATGTACCTATCTGAAACCAACTTTCCTTGCCACTATTCCGCCTCGGTTGTATAAAGAAACTGTGTTTGTTCTTTGTGTATTTCTTGTATCATTTACAGTTTCCCATAACGGAAGTGAACTAGTCTTACTGTGGCCTCTTAGATCTAGTCCTGTGATTAAGTGTCGTTTTGATCTTAAGAGTTAGTTTATTTGTTTTTCATAGCTGATTGAGATTTTGCTTTCTTCATATGGTTTGAATTTATATATTTCTAGTGTCGAAACAAGTAAATCTTAAGGTGTCTTTTGATTTTGGACAAGCTTGTTTTCTTTCACTTGAAATTGAATTCCAAATTATACAACAGCTTTCTTTTTGTGTCGCACAAACATTAAGAAAGAGAAAAGAAATACTTGCATTGTGCATGCGCATTATGACAGTTTGCATATTGATTTAGGAAAAAGTGCATTAGTGTGTGCTCTATGATCTGTGTGAAAAGATGTTATCTTTCTTTTCCCTCAGTAGTTAAGATTTTCAAAGTTGAAAGATTGAAAAGCTTGCTTATCATCTTAGACTACATTTAGGAGTGTTACTATATATCTCGTGGTGATCCATAAAGGCAAACTGCTAAACAAGATCAACCTTAAAATAAATTGAATTTACATAACAACGCATTGAAACATAACGCAAACACATAGAGGTCTAAGCTAGAGACGTGTTCCGGCGTCGTTAAACGTGATATCTTAGCGTTGAGTGGTTGGGTGATTCCTCCACGGTGAAGCGATAAGTATCAATACGGACTTGTGCTCCCACGTACCGTCGTGTATATATTGGGAGACCCCTATAGGAACAAAGCCTTTATCCATAGGAAACCGTGTCGGCCGCCCTACTGATCGCAATGCAGTGAACACAGCATTCACGAAGATCGACCACTTGTACCGTAAAACGTATTCTGTGGTTTTGCGAAAGGTTTGGCACACCCTCTGCCTAGATCTCCAGAGCAGTTTCTTTTGGCCTTTTTCAAACTCTATAACTGAAAAAGTCCAACCGAGCATTTGTCACTTCGGGCTCGTTAATACATCGAAAGAGACTAGAGTCATCTTTAGCTTTTTCTCGACTCTTAAAAATTGAAAAAGCAAGTTGTGTCTAAAAGCGTCTAATAAAATTCATTCAATTCGGAAACACAAATTTTGCCTTTTAATATTTTAGTTGATTGAGTAATCCGCAATCGTGGAAGAAAGTCAATTGAAACCCCGTCGTTCGCGGAGGCTTACGATTCAACCGTCTTTGTCTCCGGAATCGAAAACAGTACGGACAAAGCGAACTCGTTTAACCGGTTCAAAATCTCCTATAAAAGTTAGAACAAGTGTTCCAACTGCATCTGAGGTTCCGGTTACTCCAAACATTTCTGGAAACCCTGCCTCTATTGAAGAAGTTCAACAGCCACAGAAGAACAGTAATACTGATCCTGGTCTGGGGGCAAATACTTGTATAACTGAACCAGTTCCATCTGTAACCGGTCCAGAGAGTTTTGTTCCTCAAACATCTGTAGCTGTCGAAGCGACCACTTCTTCGGCACCATAAATATTTTACGGACCTGACGCTCTTCCTCTTCCACCGGGTTTGATTGCGATAGAGGAAATTGCAGAGGATCCGCAAGCAAGTACTCCAACTCATTTTGGAGTCGAGGTCACTCTATTTCCTTCATCTGAAGTTAATCCACCACAAGTGGAAGTTCCTGTAGAATCGCTAGGAAATCTATTGGATATACTTAAAATGTCTGAACAACCGTCATCATCTAGGACTGTGTCAAATGACACAGCGACAGCAGAAGCCCCTACCGTCACTCCGACAATGTTTGCCGGCATACCAGCTGTCCCAACTAGCTCACAATAGCTAGAAGGAGTCCACCAAGGGACTATTTCGACAGTTTGGTCTGTTCCAGTTTGTTCATCCGGAGTAATACCCAGTAACTCTTATGTTGAAACTCGCCAAATTGACCCATTTGGAGGTCAATCTGGGCCATCAATCCCCTTTAGTTCTGGATTGATACCGTATGGGGGGCAGTATGCCCTTTCATTACCCCCTCCGGGAGGGTACCCATACGTGAGTTCACAACAATGTTCAGGTTATACTGGAATTGCGTCAAGTAGTTGGGTACCTATGCTACCTCAACAACCAAGGGTTGTATATTCTATGCAACAATGTGTACCTGTGACGAACATCCCAACCACACCGGCTATTGTAACAGTGTCACAAGTTCAAGCGATACCTGTTGCATGTCAACCTCAGATATCTCAGGTTGTAATGCAACAACCTCTTGAACATGGGTCACAACCACAATCGCCAACTGGTGGGGCGACACAGGTCCAAACGGATACAGTTACCCCACACCTCGGTCCAATGGTTAGCATAGCACAACAAAACATGGCGTCACAACCGTGGCTTGTGCAATACCAACAACCGCAATTCCAGCAAGTGTACCAAGGTTCTGAGCAGCAGATCTTTGCGAACAGTGGACAACCGTATATCCAAAATGGTCAAAACCAACCACTTTATAGTGGTCAAGTCCACCAACCGTATCAGTCATACTAACATCAATTACATTATGCTAGTATGCAAAGACCCACTGCTCAAGCGATTCGATCGTACCCTGGTTACGCTTCGCCTAACCTGAATCAACAGTTACCATTCGTGGTAACTTTAGAGTTACCCGATCTACACCGGTTAACCAACGATCCGATTGCTTATGCCCCTTGGTGGCCAGCGATTCCTCATAAACTTCCATCTGACATTCCTAAATTCAATGGAAATCTAGGTGAAGACCCATCGAATCACGTGATGACTTTTCATCTGTGGTGTTCATCGAACACCCTTAACGACGATTCGATAAGGCTTTGCCTTTTTTAGAGGATATTGACAGGTCCAGCGGCTAAATGGTATATTGAATTGCCAAGAGCCTCTTTCGACAATTTTAGTTCCCTAGTCACGACTTTCTTAACCCATTTTCAATTACCGATAAGGTATGAAACGGGAACAGAAATATTAACCAACTTCAAACAGACAACTGCTACCCATATATCTGATCATATACATGAGTGGCGTCGTTGTCGTAGGATGGTGAAAACATATGTTCCCGATCAGCTATTAGCTGAATGGTTTATAAAGTCGTTACTTCCGGCTATTACGGAAGATGTGGCCAAAGGGGGAGTCGTAACAGAGGAGCAAGTAATTGCTCGTGCACAATATTTGGACTTAGTTTATACTCAGTCCGGCACACTCTATGACAAAATACCTGACGCCCCTAGACCAGAGTTTTCAATTCCTCCCCCTCCTAAATCAAATAGTGACTCTCATGCCGGTGACGGTGTGATTGGCACGGCAAACTCGAAATCGATAAAGGCTTCGTCAAAGAAAGCCCGTAAGAATTCGGATCAAAATGCAAAAGAAGAAATTCTTGCTTCGGAAGTAAATGCCGTATCGGAAGATAAAGGCAAAGAAACCAATCAACCAGGAAGCAAGAAGAAGCAAAACCAGACGACCACCCGCAACTTTGTAGCCGATAGTTGTTGTTGGGCCCTTTGCCAAGTGGGGCATCGATTTCATGCAATGTAACCCCACCTCGACCGGGGGGCATGGGTATATTTTAGTCGCTGTTGACTATTTTACCAAATGGGCCGAGGCGATGCCTACATTGAATAACACTGGTGAAACAGCTGCCCTTTTCTTTTTCAATCATGTAGTCGCCAGGTTCGGCATACCACAGGCTATAGTGACAGATCATGGGTCGCATTTTCGCAATCACATGATGGTCGAATTAGCTGCCAAGCTAGGGCTATCTCACGACAGCTCTACACCGTATTATCCGCAAGCCAACGAACAAGTTGAAGCAATCAACAAGGTCCTGAAGTGTATGTTGCAAAGGATGATCGGAGTTCATAAAAGAAGGTGGCACCTAATCCTGTACTCAGCCTTGTGGGCTTACCGAACCTCGGTAAAGAACGCAACCGGGTTCACACCTTTTCAACTGGTGTATGGCCTGGAAGCAGTCTTACCAATCCAGTGCGAAATTTCGTCGCTTAAACTCGCAATCGATCTTCTCCCCGGAACTTCAGAAGAAGAGGCTCGTTTCTTGGAATTAATCCAGTTGGATGAAACCCGTCGTGATGCCGCTTTGGCTAACGAAGCTCATAAGAAACAAGTCAAGGCTCAGTTCGACAAAAATGTCAAACCCCGTGTCTTCTCAAAAGGTGATTTGGTCTTGCTTTATGACCAAGAGTCCGATAAATTGGGAGCAGGTAAATTCAAGTCCTTATGGATGGGCCCCTATATTGTTAAAAGGGTGTTAGCAAAAGGAGCCTACGAGTTAATGGATTACGATGGAATTCCACTGGCGCAGCCCCGCAACGGGTTGTACCTCAAGCGTTACTATGCTTAAATAGTAACCTGCATGCTTTTGTAGTATTTTGTTTTCGCTAAAGTGTTTGTTCTGGTCGAGTGACGCACCTTTTCCATCTATTGCAGATGTCGAAGCTTCTGGAGACATGTGTTGGATATGCCGACGGAGCGAGTCGTAGTTCGCGGAACCTATCCTCCGCAGCCTGGGCCATTTTTTATCCAAACGGCGAGTTCGTAAGTTTCAGAGGTGTATGTATTGGGCAATCAACGAATAACATCACTGAGTACAGCGCGTTGATAGAACTACTCTCTGATGCCATCACATGTGGCATACGCCGACTAATTGTCAGGCTAGACTCACAGCTCGTAATACTACAACTCAATGGTATATATTCTGTTCGCAATCCAGCTATTTATCGCATGTTCCTAAGGGTTAAGATCTTGGAAAGACGATTTGATTCAATTCAATATCAACATATTTCAAGAAACTTAAACACATTAACTGACTCATTAGCAAACTATGTGTTAGATAGACATTTGCAACATTTATAAAAAGGACACATCATTAAAGATTGTACATATGGATCACGTAAATCAACCAGAATAAAACTCGAAAATCAAAATACATATAAGTTGTTTATATAGTTCATACATAATGTTCTGTAACCAAGACAAAATTGGTCATATGACCTAAAAACTCAAAAAGATGCTAGGGGGCACCCTAGCCTAGTGGTGCTCATGATAGTACGTCACGGCCTGTGCAATCATGCGCAAGAGACGAGTCCATCGTCTAGGCACGCCGATAGTATGCCGCTGCAGCTGTAAAGGTAACTCGTCAATCTGTACATCCGGAAGACCGCGAGTGAGGCTCTCAACCTGCTCCTGCACAGCTGTAAGGGTCTCAGTATCGTCAAGATCGCGAATAACAACTCTCCTAGCAGGCTCCACTGCCGGGGCAGCAGCTGGCGATCTCGGACGAACTGCTGGACGAACAGGACCAATATCTGCATGCACCCAAGAGTACAATTAAAAGTCTTGATAGAATAAAGCACAGCAACATTATGAATAAGAACAGTAAATAGTAATATGGTCAAGGAGTTTACCAATGGCGCCCCACCGCTCACCATCCGGTAGCACCAAATCCGGATCACCTCGGAAATCCATACCCACATATGGATACTCGGAAAAAGGAACAAGCTTGAGGAGGATAAAGGAACAAGCTTGAGGAGGACGCAAAATCTTCTGGTCGAAGGTCATTGATGTATACCTATCGCCGGAAGTGAGAAACTTGCCATTGAGGCATGCAAGCTTCAAAGTACTGGGGGGGTTTGTCCCTAGATCAACTTCTTGGATAATGAGCTGAAGTCGACAAGAAGCAATTCGTCAAAGGAGGGCCTTAATGAATCCCACATCAGTGACACGGAACGGAGCTAATGATTTTAGTGGAGGTGAAAACAATCTGTGAAATATGATTCAGGGTGGCGATCATGGGTGGATGAAGGATAATGTATGGCAGTGGATGGGACATGGTTGACTCTTTCTGAACAACATCTCTTGAACATATAACGACACTGATGTGATGGATCGGTAGCATTACCCCAAATGTGGATGGTTTGGCGAAGACCATGGTGATGATACCGGTGAATGAAACAACCCAACCCGATGTGATATGGAGGACAAAGTGTCATGTTCAAGAGCAACTTGCTACCATTAAAGCTTTGAGGTTCTCCCAATTTTTCCCCAGTCATTTCTGACCAGTACCTCTTTATTTTTGTCAAGCTTGAGGAGGATAACATATGCTTGTTCTATAACCTGCCCTTCGGGCAAGCCCATCGCTATGTTTTAACGAGCCTAGCGATAGGGAAACTCGTTCTCGTCTAAAGACAAGTTTGTCGCTATTTAATCATTTTAACGAGTCTAACGACAAGGAAAACTCGGTCCTTTTCATTTTTAGAGAGTCTGAAAAGGTACAGAAAGTTAACTCCAAAATTCCTTTTTCGTCATCTAATCCCTTAAGTCCGAAAAAGTATAAAACAATACAGAAGGGATGAGTTTTCGATAGTTTTAACGAGCCGAATAAAACAAGCGCTCGACCTTTTTGTGTAATAATCCCTCAGGTCCAAAAAGATTAAAATTTAGAGGAGGGATAGCTCTTCCGATCACTTTAACGAGCTGGAAGGCCAAAACTCGGCAAACTTTTCATATTTTACGAGTCAGGAGAAAAGAGCTCAAAGAAGACTCGTCTTTTGAGGAACGAGTGATAAACAGGGATAGCAGCAGATTCCAGGTACAGGTTGGAATTTTCCAATCACGGCAGTGTCACAAGGATGGCTAAGTGAAATCACTCTTCGCAGTTGTTCCTCAAAATGGGTAAACAATCATATGGGGGTGAATGATTGGCCAAATAATGGAGGTGGCGGGTGCAAACACGACCAAGGCTTTTTATGGCTAATAATTTTACGATCACAAATGGTTATTTACCGGTATTGGGTTCATTTTTTAAAGAGCTTGAATGCGCCAAAACACTGCTCAATCTTATGTTTATTTTTTAACGAGCATGAACTATGTGCTAAAACTGCTCGGTTCTTCGCTTTTCTATTTTTTAACGAGCATAAATTCCGCGGTAAAACTGCTCGATCTTATTTTGCATGCTCCCAGCATAATAACGCAAACGAGGCACATGCCCCCCTAGGCTCTAGGGGTCGCTTCATTTTTTAATGAGGTTGACACAGTAAAGAAATATCCTCTTGACTCTTTATTTCATTTTTTAACGAGGTTGACATGAGATAGGAACTATCCTCGAATCTTCAGATCCATTAGAAATAGAAGGTTTCATATTCCACTGCGGCCATTTCCGCCAGATTACTCGGCGGCGGTGGGGCAAAAGTACCCATTAAAGTAGGGTCTTTTAGGAAAATTACTCCGATATTTTGGAGAGAATGATTGCTTCCATGGATCATTGGAATGCTTCCCGTAACGAATGATGGCACAACTTTTGTCGAAGTTGTTGTCGAACTGCTTGGTTGATCTTTCTCCTCGTCGTTCGACGATTGCGGATTTCGGTTCCTTGTCGAAATCAAAGTATCATTCTGTTGCTTAGAGTTCGACAACATTAGCACCTGACACGAGGAAGTATTTCCACTATCAACCAGATTTTGACTTGGATTGGGAAACGGATCAGTTAATACAGCTGGGGTTTGTGAATTCTTTAAGAATCTTTTAAGCTCAGCTCTGTATGGACAATCTCTTGTCCAATGATCCTCATCACATATCTGACACCCAAAAGGTGGTTTCCCTTTTCCAGGAGAAGTTTTTCGAGGAGATGACTCTCCTGGTTTCTTCTTCTTCCCTTTGTTTTGATTCTTCTTGCTTCCTGGTTGATTGGTTTCTTTGCCCTTATCTTCTGATACGGCATTTACTTCCGAAGCAAGAATTTCTTCTTTTGCATTTTGATCCGAATTCTTACGGGCTTTCTTTGACAAAGCCTTTATCGATTTCGTGTTTGCCGTGCCAATCACGCCGTCACCGGCATGAGAGTCACTATTTGATTTAGGAGGGGGAGGAATTGAAAACTCTGGTCTAGGGGCATCAGGTATTTTGTCATAGAGTGTGCCGGACTGAGTATACACTAAGTCCAAATACTGTGCACGAGAAATCACTTGCTCCTCTGTTACGACTCCCCCCTTCGCCACATCTTCCGTTATAGCAGGAAGTAACGACTTTATAAACCACTTAGCTAAGAGCTGATCGGGAACATATGTTTTCACCATCCTACGACGACGACGCCAATCATGTATATGATCAGATATATGGGTGGCAGTTGTCTGCTTGAAGTTGCTTAATATTTATGTTCCCGTTTCATACCTTATCGGTAATTGAAAATGGGTTAACCAATTTGTTGTTGGGAAAAGTATCCAATACGGAATGACCCTATCCCACTCTAAGGGTGATAGTACCTCAGCAACAACCGAATGCAAAGCTATTCAAGATTATTTCTTTATGAGATGTAAGAGAGAGGAGGAAGAGATCCACTAACTGTTATCTTCCGCTAATGATTGATCCAATCTTCCCTCTTTGTTGCTTGCTCCCAGCTCCTTGCTCTTTCACTGGCCCAGCTACACGAAGATCCTGCAAAAGCACAAGAAAGGGAAACTACAAGAAGCATACATCCATAATTGATTCAAGGATTAGAATAAATCAAATATACAAGCATCAATACGCCATTGAGACACATGCATATAGAAGAACCTCAAATGCTTTAATAATGGAAGAAGTAAAGTTCTGAGAGTGTTACAACCATAAGAGGCCCAATCCAGCAACACCTCCCAGCAGAAAGAAATCTCCTCTTCATCTCCTTCAAGCAAATCACCCAATAGTTCTATACTCAAACCAACAGCACTTCCTTACATTCACAAGATTCCAGCCTCCATAGACCTCATGAGAGAGCTCTATATATAGGAGATTTGGAGAAAGGATGAGTCAGCTTGAGCTTGGCATGGAGCTGACTAGTGTCCTCTCCCACTTCAGTTATTCTTCAGTTCTTGAGTCCACTTGGAGGTTCTTGCTTCCACTTGGAGATCTAGATCCTCTTACTCATCACAAGGCGAATTCCCTGATCCAAGTGTCATTTTGGAAGCTTCCTGGGCATTTGACACCTTGAGGAATGACTGTGCCACTTGGCCAATCTCGCCCAGCGTAGGTAGCCTTCATTAGAGTTGACATTCAGCGCAGGTACAGAGTGGAGCAGTTGACATTCAGCGCAGATGCTCAGTGGAGCAGTTGACATGATCCAGAATTAGCTTGTTTTTGAGTGTTTTCAGGTGGAGAACTGATATTTAGTGCTGTGGTTTGCTGACCTTGTTCCTCTAGGGGTAGGAACAACATGTTTAGGGACTTTGGATCCCTTAGATTATTGACATTTCATGCTTCATGTTGTAAGGCACAAAAATGTCTATAACAGTTGCCCCCTAAAGTATGAGGTCGTTTATCGGGTGAAATGCTTTATTAGGAGGATCCGAAGTTCATTCAATCGCTGAGAGGTGACCTGTAATAAAATACAATACAATACATTATTTTTCATTCTGCTTTCATGATCTAGCTGAGGCGGGCATTCCCATGCTCAGCTTTATAAATTCATTTTGGTACATAGAACAGACGATCGTCTGATGGTAGACTGATAATTCTCTGCTGAAATTATCATCCTTTGAGTAGGATGATCATCTGCTGTAATGAGGTACATATCAAATGTCTTTATATTTCCTGAATATATATCGCAGCCCGGATGGATGAAACTAGATCCGGGGTCTTCAAACTCGTTCGATCTTCACTCTAAGTACAAATCGATCCATGTGAGAATTGCGCTGAAGTCGAACATGGAAAAACATCGCTTGATTACCGGTCAATATTGTAAACCGTTAACAAGCGCGAGAGGAATCACCGATAATGATAATGACCCTCAAGGTACTGCAGTACAATTCACGTGGTGTGAATAAAGGACTTGGCGTCGAACACCACGCAAAATCTTCTGGTCGAAGGTCATTGATGTATACCTGTCGCCGGAAGTGAGAAACTTGCCATTGAGGCATGCAAGCTTCAAAGTACTGGGGGGGTTTGTCCCTAGATCAACTTCTTGGATAATGAGCTGAAGTCGACAAGAAGCGATCCGTCAAAGGAGGGCCTTAATGAATCCCACATCAGTGACACGGAACGGAGCTAATGATTTTAGTGGAGGTGAAAACAATCTGTGAAATATGATTCAGGGTGGCGATCATGGGTGGATGAAGGATAATGTATGGCAGTGGATGGGACACGGTTGACTCTTTCTGAATGACATCTCTTGAACATATAACGACACTGATGTGATGGATCGGTAGCATTACCCCAAATGTGGATGGTTTGGCGAAGACCATGGTGATGAGACCGGTGAATGAAACAACCCAACCCGATGTGATACGGAGGACAAAGTGTCATGTTCAAGAGCGACTTGCTACCGTTAAAGCTTTCAGGTTCTCCCAATTTTTCCCCAGTCATTTCTGACCAGTACCTCTTTATTTTTGTCAAGCTTGAGGAGGATAACATATGCTTGTTCTATAACCTGCCCTTCGGGCAAGCCCATAGCTATGTTTTAACGAGCCTAGCGATAGGGAAACTCGTTCTCGTCTAAAGACAAGTTTGTCGCTATTTTAATCATTTTAACGAGTATAACGACAAGGAAAACTCGGTCCTTTTCATTTTTAGACAGTCTGAAAAGGTACAGAAAGTCAACTCCAAAATTCCTTTTTCGTCATCTAATCCCTTAAGTCCAAAAAAGTATAAAACAATACAGAAGGGATGAGCTTTCGATAATTTTAACGAGCCGAATAAAACAAGCGCTCGACCTTTTTGTGTAATAATCCCTCAGGTCCAAAAAGATTAAAATTTAGAGGAGGGACAGCTCTTCCGGTCACTTTAACGAGCTGGAAGGCCAAAACTCGGTAAAGTTTTCATATTTTACGAGTCAAGAGAAAAGAGCTCAAAGAAGACTCGTCTTTTGAGGAACGAGTGATAAACAAGGATAGCAGCAGATTCCAGGTACAGGTTGGAATTTTCCAATCACGGCAGTGTCACAAGGATGGCTAAGTGAAATCACTCTTCGCAGCTGTTCCTCAAAATGGGTAAACAATCATATGGGGGTGAATGATCGGCCAAATGGAATGGAGGTGGCGGGTGCAAACACGACCAAGGCTTTTTATGGATAATAATTTTACGATCACAAATGGTTATTTACCGGTACTGGGTTCATTTTTTAAAGAGCTTGAATGCGCCAAAACACTGCTCAATCTTATGTTTATTTTTTAACGAGCATGAATTATGTGCTAAAACTGCTCGGTTCTTCGCTTTTCTATTTTTTAACGAGCATAAATTCCGCGGTAAAACTGCTCGATCTTATGTTTATTTTTTAACGAGCATGAACTATGTGCTAAAACTGCTCGGTTATATGGTCAAATTTTGATTTTTTACCATTACTAGCTTTTCTCTTTTCACGTATAGTACTGCACTTTCAATTGCTGCAACAAACTTTGTTAGAAATGAATAATATTTGCATGAAAATGAGATTATAACCCTAATATTTCACTTTGAACTACGTAAAAAGCCATTAAAAGGTGTTTTTACCTCTCATTTACAATTTCATTTGCATTTGGTTTGTTGGAGCTCTGGAGGTGCCTCTTCCCCCTTGATTTTCACCAGCTGATTCCGGGAGATTCTGCGGACGATGTTCAGCGCCCTCTGGACCAGGTAGGAGCTAAACCCTAGCTCTTTCTTTTCATGGTTTCATTTCTCTGTTTTAGGCATGTTTCCCAGTATTTCTGAGCCCCAGGGGTTTTGCAAAATCGCCCTAGTTTCAGCGCAGGTTCCCCTTTCGAAACCTGCGTTGAAGGTCAAGCTGCCTTAAGGTAGCCTGACCCTCAGCGCAAGTGGGAGACTCTCTGCCTGCGCTGGGCTCAAAAACTAAGTTTTCAAGGTCATTTTTTGATGATTTTTCCGCCAGTTTTTCATCAAAATCAGGAACTTACTCCTTCTCTTGTTTGCTTTGCAGGGAACTTTGAACAAAATGTCCCTTACATGGCGAGAACGAGAACATGAAGAGGACGACATGATTGCCCTTCATGACCCGGTCACGGTGAACGCGCTGCGGAACTGTGGCCTGCTTAAGTTCTTCCGTATCTCTAGCATGAGAGAACAGATTTCTTTGCTGCAGCACATGCTTGATGCTTGGGATCCTGTTAACCAAGTGTTCCAGATTAGGGGAAAGGCCATCCCCTTGACCATAGAGGACATGTACTTCTTGACTGGACTGTCAAGACGAGGTGCCCCCATTTCCTTGTCAGGTACGGCCCAACACATTCCTATAGGGGTCTCCCAATATATACGCGACGGTACGTGGGAGCACAAGTCCGTATTAGTGCCACCGACTCTCAGGAGGAATCACCCACCTTCGTCGAGATCGACAGTCACTACGTTTAACGACGCTGGAACACGTCTCTAGCTTATACCTCTATGTGTTTGCGTTATGTTTCAAAGCATTGTTAGGTTCATTCAATATATTTTAAGTTGATCTTTTTAAAGTTTGCCTTTCAAGGTTCACCACGAGATGTTTTGATACAAATTCCTAAATGCAGTCTAAGATGAGAAGCAAGCTTTTTCAATCTTTTCGACTTATGAAAATCTTAACTACTGAGGGAAAAGAGAGACAAAATCTTTTCACACAGATCAAAGAGCATTCACTAATGCACTTTTCCTAAATCAACATGCAAACTTACATGCAAAATGCAAAATGCAGGTATTTCTTTTCTCTTCCTTAATGTTTATGCGACACAAAAAGAAAGTTGTTGTATAATTTTGAATTCAATTTCAAGTGAAAACAAACAAGCTTGTCCAAAATCAAAAGACACCTTAAGATTTACTTGTTTCGACACTAGAAATATATAAATTCGAACCATATGACGAAAGCAAATGCTCAATCAGCTATGAACAACAAACAAACTAACTCTTAAGATCAAAACGACACTTTATCACAGGTCCAGATCTAAGAGGCCACAACAAGACTAGTTTACTTTCGTTATGGGAAACCGTAAATGATACAAGAAATACACAAAGAACAAATACAGTTTCTTTATACAACCGAGGCGGAATAGTGGTAAGGAAAGTTGGTTTCAGATAGGTACCTTGACTGGTAACAGGCAGCAAAAACAAGGGTGAAAACAGGGCAAGAAACAGCAGGTATTTCTTTTCTCTTTCTTAATGTTTGTGCGACACAAAAAGAAAGCTGTTGTATAATTTCGAATTCAATTTCAAGTGAAAGCAAACAAGCTTGTCCAAAATCAAAAGACACCTTAAGATTTACTTGTTTTGACACTAGAAATATATAAATTCAAACCATATGACGAAAGAAAAAGCTCAATCAGCTATGAACAGCAAATAAACTAACTCTTAAGATCAAAACGACACTTAATCACAGGTCTAGATCTAAGAGGCCACAGCAAGACTAGTTCACTTTCGTTATGGGAAACTGTAAATGATACAAGAAATACACAAAGAACAAACACAGTTTCTTTATACAACCGAGGCGGAATAGTGGCAAGGAAAGTTGGTTTCAGATAGGTACATTGACTGGTAACAGGCAGCAAAACAAGAGTGAAAACAGGGCAAGAAACAGTAGGAAACCCCAGTAGCACTAGGCAAAACTGGTCCAGTGCAGGTAGTACACAGGCAGTTTGACCTTCAGCGCAGGTAGCCCCTTCGGGAACTGCGCTGAAATGCCGACAGCCTTCACACAGCCTGCACTGAAGAACGAAACTTTCGTTTCTCTTGGTTTCCGGGTCACAGATTGCTCAAAAATTCAGAGTTTTTTGCCAAATCAGAAGCTATCAGTCAAGTACACACTAAGGGATGAAAAGGAGGATGAAAAGCTATCACTAAGAGCTATTTAGAGTCCTTGTGGATCAGCTCTTCAAATCATAAACTTGCCTAGAAACTGAGCTAGAGTAGCTGCCCTCTACTTTGCATTTCAAAGATTCAAACGCAGTTCGATTCGGTACTCCCTGTGTTTACGAAATGAATAGCAAAAACACAAACAACCAACAAGATATGATCCCCAGCGGAGTCGCCTTACAGCATGAAGCATGAAATTTCAATAATCTAAGGGATCCAAAGTCCCTAAACATGTTGTTCCTACCCCTAGATGAACAAGGTCAGCAAACCACAGCACTAAATATCAGTTCTCCACCTGAAAACACTCAAAAACAAGCTAATTCTGGATCATGTCAACTGCTCCACTGAGCATCTGCGCTGAATGTCAACTGCTCCACTCTGTACCTGCGCTGAATGTCAAAAGCGATGAAGGCTACCTGCGTTGGGCGAGTTTGGCCAAGTGGCACAGTCATTCCTCAAGGTGTCAAATGCCCAGGAAGCTTCCAAAATGACACTTGGATCAGGGAATTCGCCTTGTGATGAGTAAGAGGATCTAGATCTCCAAGTGGAAGCAAGAACCTCCAAGTGGACTCAAGAACTGAAGAATAACTGAAGTGGGAGAGGACACTAGTCAGCTCCATGCCAAGCTCAAGCTGACTCATCCTTTCTCCAAATCTCCTATATATAGAGCTCTCTCATGAGGTCTAGGGAGGCTGGAATCTTGTGAATGTAAGGAAGTGTTGTTGGTTTGAGTATAGAACTATTGGGTGATTTTCTTGAAGGAGGTGAAGAGGAGATTTCTTTCTGCTGGGAGGTGTTGCTGGATTGGGCCTCTTATGGTTGTAACACTCTCAGAACTTTACTTCTTCCATTAATAAAGCATTTGAGGTTCTTCTATATGCATGTGTCTCAATGGCGTATTGATGCTTGTATATTTGATTTATTCTAATCCTTGAATCAATTATGGATGTATGCTTCTTGTAGTTTCCCTTTCTTGTGCTTTTGCAGGATCTTCGTGTAGCTGGGCCAGTGAAAGAGCAAGGAGCTGGGAGCAAGCAGCAAAGAGGGAAGATTGGATCAATCATTAGCGGAAGATAACGGTTAGTGGATCTCTTCCTCCTCTCTCTTACATCTCATAAAGAAATAATCTTGAATAGCTTTGCATTCGGTTGTTGCTGAGGTACTATCACCCTTAGAGTGGGATAGGGTCATTCCGTATTGGATACTTTTCCCAGCAACAAATTGGCGACTCCGCTGGGGACCGTATCTTGTTGGTTGTTTGTGTTTTTGCTATTCATTTCATCAACACAGGGAGTACCGAATCGAACTGCATTTGGATCTTTCAAATGCAAAGTAGAGGGCAGCTACTCTAGCTCAGTTTCTGGGCAAGTTTATGATTTGAAGAGCTGATCCACAAGGACTCTAAATAGCTCTTAGTGATAGCTTTTCATCCTCCTTTTCATCCCTTAGTGTGTACTTGACTGATAGCTTCTGATTTGGCCAAAAAATGTGAATTTTTGAGCAATCTGTGACCCGGAAACCAAGAGAAACGAAAGTTTCGTTCTTCAGTGCAGGCTGTGTGAAGGCTGTCTGCATTTCAGCGCAGTTCCCGAAGGGGCTACCTGTGCTGAAGGTCAAACTGCCTGTGTACTACCTGCGCTGGACCAGTTTTGCCTAGTGCTACTGGGGTTTCCTGCTGTTTCTTGCCCTGTTTTCACTCTTGTTTTGCTGCCTGTTACCAGTCAATGTACCTATCTGAAACCAACTTTCCTTGCCACTATTCCGCCTCGGTTGTATAAAGAAATTGTGTTTGTTCTTTGTGTATTTCTTGTATCATTTACAGTTTCCCATAACGAAAGTGAACTAGTCTTGCTGTGGCCTCTTAGATCTAGACCTGTGATTAAGTGTCGTTTTGATCTTAAGAGTTAGTTTATTTGCTGTTCATAGCTGATTGAGCTTTTGCTTTCGTCATATGGTTTGAATTTATATATTTCTAGTGTCGAAACAAGTAAATCTTAAGGTGTCTTTTGATTTTGGACAAGCTTGTTTGCTTTCACTTGAAATTGAATTCGAAATTATACAACAGCTTTCTTTTTGTGTCGCACAAACATTAAGAAAGAGAAAAGAAATACTTGCATTTTGCATTTTGCATATAAGTTTGTATGTTGATTTAGGAAAAAGTGCATTAGTGAGTGCTCTTTGATCTGTGTGAAAAGATTTTATCTCTCTTTTCCCTCAGTAGTTAAGATTTTCATAAGTCGAAAAGATTGAAAAAGCTTGCTTCTCATCTTAGACTGCATTTAGGAATTTGTATCAAAACATCTCGTGGTGAACCTTGAAAGGCAAACTTTAAAAATATCAACTTAAAATACATTGAATGAACCTAACAACGCTTTGAAACATAATGCAAACACATAGAGGTCTAAGCTAGAGACGTGTTCCGGCGTCGTTAAACGTAGTGACTGTCGATCTCGACGAAGGTGGGTGATTCCTCCTGAGAGTCGGTGGCACTAATACGGACTTGTGCTCCCACGTACCGTCGCGTATATATTGGGAGACCCCTATAGGCATATATCTTTTATCCATAGGAAGTCGTGTCGGCCGCCCTACTGATCGCAATGCAGTGAACACAGCATTCACGAAGATCGACCACCCGTACCGTAAAACGTATTCTGTGGTTTTGCGAAAGGTTTGGCACACCCTCTGCCTAGATCTCCAGAGCAGTTTCTTTTGGCCTTTTTCAAACTCTATAACTGAAAAAGTCCAACCGAGCATTTGTCACTTCGGGCTCATTAATACATCGAAGGAGACTAGAGTCATCTTTAGCTTTTTCTCGACTCTTAAAAAGTGAAAAAGCAAGTTGTGTCTAAAAGCGTCTAATAAAATTCATTCAATTCGGAAACATAAATTTCCCCTTTTAATATTTTAGTTGATCGAGTAATCCGCAATCGTGGAAGAAAGTCAATTGAAACCCCGTCGTTCGCGGAGGCTTACGAGTCAACCGTCTTTGTCTCCGGAATCGAAAACAGTACGGACAAAGCGAACTCGTTTAACCGGTTCAAAATCTCCTTTGAAAGTTAGAACAAGTGTTCCAACTACATCTGAGGTTCCGGTTACTCCTAACATTTCTGGAAACCCTGCCTCTATAGAAGAAGTTCAACAACCACAGAAGGATAGTAATACTTATCCTAGTCTGGGGGCAAATACTTGTATAACTGAACCAGTTCCATCTGTAACCGGTCCAGAGAGTTTTGTCCCTCAAACAACTGTCGTTGTCGAAACAACCACTTCTTCGGCACCAGAAATATTTTACGGACCTGACGGTCTTCCTCTTCCACCGGGTTTGATTGCGATAGAGGAAATCGCAGAGGATCCGCAAGCAAGTACTCCAACTCATTTTGGAGTCGGGGTCACTCTCTTTCCTTCATCAGAGGTTAATCCACCACAAGTGGAAGTTCCTGTAGAATCACTAGGCAATCTATTGGATAGACTTAAGATGTCTGAACAACCGTCATCATCTAGGACTGTGTCAAATGACACAGCGACAGCAGAAGTCCCTGCCGTCACTCCGACGATGTTTGTCGGCATACCAGCTGTCCCAACTAGCTCACAACCACTAGAAGGAGTCCACCAAGGGACTATTTCGACAGTATGGTATGTTCCAGTTTGTTCATCCGGAGTAATACCCGGTAATTCTTACGTTGAAACTCGACAGATTGATCCTCATGGAAGTCAATTTGGGCCATCCAGTCCTCAAGGACTAACAATCCCTCTGAGTTCTGGATTGCTACCGTATGGGGGGCAGTATGGCCTTTCATTACCCCCTCCGGGAGGGTACCCATACGTGAGTTCACAACAATGCTCAGGTTACACTGGAATTGCATCAAGTAGTTGGGTACCTATGCTACCTCAACAACCAAGGGTTGTATATTCTATGCAACAGTGTGTACCTGTGACGAACATCCCAACCACACCGGCTATTGTAACAGTGTCACAAGTTCAAGCGATACCTGTTGCATGTCAACCTCAGATATCTCAGGTTGTAATGCAACAGCCACTTGACCATGGGTCACAACCACAATCGCCAACTGGTGGGGCGACACAGGTCCAAACGGGTACAATTACCCCACACCTCGGTCCAACGGTTAGCATAGCACAACAAAACATGGCGTCACAACCATGGCTTGTGCAATACCAACAACCGCAATTCCAGCAAGTGTACCAAGGTTCTGAGCAGCAAATCTTTGCGAACAGTGGACAACCGTATATCCAAAACGGTCAAAACCAACCACTTTACAGTGGTCAAGTCCACCAACCGTATCAGTCATACCAACATCAATTGCATTATGCTGGTATGCAAAGGCCCACTGCTCAAGCGATTCCATCGTACCCTGGTTACGCTTCGCCTAACCTGAATCAACAGTTACCATTCGTGGCAACTTTAGAGTTACCCGATCTACACCGGTTAACCAACGATCTGATTGCTTATGCCCCTTGGTGGCCAGCGATTCCTCATAAACTTGCATCTGACATTCCTAAATTCAATGGAAATCCAGGTGAAGACCCATCGAATCACGTGATGACTTTTCATCTGTGGTGTTCATCGAACACCCTTAATGACGATTCGATAAGGCTTCACCTTTTTCAGAGGATATTGACAGGTCCAGCGGCTAAATGGTATATTGAATTGCCAAGAGCCTCTTTCGACAATTTTAGTTCCCTAGCCACGACTTTCTTAACCCATTTTCAATTACCGATAAGGTATGAAACGGGAACATAAATATTGACCAACTTCAAACAGACAACTGCTACCCATATATCTGATCATATACATGAGTGGCGTCGTCGTCGTAGGATGGTGAAAACATATGTTCCCGATCAGCTATTAGCTGAATGGTTTATAAAGTCGTTACTTCCGGCTATTACGGAAGATGTGGCCAAAGGGGGAGTCGTAACAGAGGAGCAAGTAATTGCTCGTGCACAATATTTGGACTTAGTTTATACTCAGTCCGGCACACTCTATGACAAAATACCTGACGCCCCTAGACCAGAGTTTTCAATTCCTCCCCCTCCTAAATCAAATAGTGACTCTCATGCCGGTGACGGTGTGATTGGCACGGCAAACGCGAAATCGATAAAGGCTTCGTCAAAGAAAGCCCGTAAGAATTCGGATCAAAATGCAAAAGAAGAAATTCTTGCTTCGGAAGTAAATGCCGTATCGGAAGATAAAGGCAAAGAAACCAATCAACCAGGAAGCAAGAAGAAGCAAAACAAAGGGAGGAAGAAGAAAAAGGGTGAGTCATCCCCTGGAAAGAATTCTTCAAACCCTCCTGGCAAAGGGAAACAAAATTATCCATGTCTAATATGTGATGATAAGGATCATGGCACAAAGAATTGCCCATTCAAAGCTGAGTTAAAGAGGTTCTTTAAAAGTTCCCAAACATCAGTTGTGTTAACTGATCCATTTCCCAACCCAGGTCAAAATCTGGTTGATAGTGGAAATGCTTCCCCGTCGCAAGTCCTTATGTTGTCGGTTTCAAAACAGCAGAATGATGCTTTGATTTCGACAAGGAACAAAGATTATGGGAATCCTCAGTTGTCAAACGAAAAAGGTAAAGATCAACCGAGTAGTTCGACAACAACTTCGACAGAAGTTGTAACACCCACCATCCTTGAATTAACAATAAAACCGCCAAAGGGTGTAGTACATAAGTCGACATTTAATCCTCGCGCCAGAGCGGCGCAGCATTATAACATAGTGGAAGATTTGGCCCAATCGCCATCCGCTATGTCGACTCTTGAAGTGCTACAAAATTGTCCAACCCAAAGGCAGGCGTTGTTATCGGCAATTGGTGGGGTTGATCCCAAGGATTCCAATCTTGTATCCTTTGATCACAAGGGATATGATTGTCAGTTACCAGCTCAGCTAGCTTTCCTTATTCAAGTGAAAGCACTCAACAAAACTGTTCACAGAACAATAATTGATGAGGGAGCCTCGACATGTATTATGTCGATGAGTTGCTAGAACACTTTAGGATCTCCAACCTTGTCGCGATCTTCGACGACATTAAAAGCTTTCGACGGAAGGACTTATACCCCATACGGTATCCTTAATAACTTGAAAGTTGAACTAGGAGGAAAGACAGTAGAAATTGATGTTGAGGTCATTGATGGGAATCTTGACTATAACATCCTACTGGGTAGACCATGGATTTATGCCATGGCAGTTGTCGTGTCGACTTATTTTAGGAAGATCGCGTTCCCATTTGAAGAAGGGATTACGATCGTCGACCAACAAAATTTCCTCCCTAATGGTTCACAAGTTACAGGAAGCATTCCCATGATCCATGAGAGCAACCATTCAATTCAAGATATCAGAGTAGGATTATTGAAAGACCCCACATTGATGGGAACTTTTGCGCTACCACCTCCTATTTATATAGGAAATGTACCGTTTGTAGCAACCTGCAACATGATATCTTCCACGAAGGTCAACATGGATCATTCAATGGTTTTTCCCCCAAGCCCTTTAGAAATATTGTAGCAATCAATGTTTCAAGCATGGGAGGCGAGCCCAAATCAACGCTCGTCAAGCGTGTGGGTAGATAGGTCTAGAGAATATGGAACCCCATTAGATCCTTGGTCAAAAGTACATGGGACTGACGAAGGAATCTTACAATCAATGATGATTGAGGGGACACCATGGAATGATCACCACCATCGTTCCCTTCTTCCGGAATATGAAGAAGATACTCAAAGTGACCTTTATCACCCTTCAGTATTTGAATTCCTAACAAATACTGTAAATACGGTGGATTCCGAGCGAAACCTATCCAATATTGAAGAGACTATAGCCATAAATATCTCGACTAAAACAGATGTTGTAGAGAATATTTATGTCGGCAAAGGTTGTTCCCCTTCAGAACTGGAAATATATAACGCTCTTTTTCGCGAATTTAGAGATGTCTTTGCTTGGTCATATGATGAAATGCCAGGCATTGACTCGAGTATCGTTGAACATGAAATTAAAATGTATCCTGATGTCAAACCAGTAAGACAACGGCTTCGGCAAGTGCACCCGAAGAAAGCCGCTGCCATTAAGGCGGAAGTTGAAAAACTTCTCCATGCTGGATTCATCTACCCAGTTCCTCTAACTGATTGGGTATCGAATATTGTCACTGTTATGAAAAAACAAGGGACGATTAGAGTGTGTTTTGATTATAGGGATGTAAACCAAGCTTGTCCGAAGGACAACTACCCTACACCCTTCATCGACCAGATAATTGATGAATGCGCCGGATGTGAAATCTTTTCATTTATGGATGGATTTTCCGGGTATAATCAAATAAATATCCGCCCACAGGACCAGTCAAAGACTGCATTTATTTGTCCGTGGGGCACATTCGCTTATCGAAAATTACCCTTTGGTTTAAAGAACGCAGGGGCGACATTTCAGAGGGCAATGAATTATGCCTTCCATGACATCAAGAACATTGTTCAACCTTATCTCGACGATCTTCCGACTCATTCGCGAAAGCGAACTGATCATCCGCAGCATTTAAGAGCGATATTTCTACGTTGCCGACACTACAAGATAAGACTCAATCCGCACAAATGTGTGTTTTGCGTCGGTTTTGGTCGTTTAATTGGCTTTGTAGTCTCTAAGGATGGGATTCATCTCGACCCCTGCAAGGTTCAGGCAATCATTAATTTGCCTCCACCTTCAAATTTGCTTCAGATTCAGAAACTCCAAGGGAAAGCAAACTTTCTGAGGAGGTTCATTCCAAATTACGCAGAACTTGCTAAGGGTTATACTCGTCTTTTGAAAAAGGATGTACCTTTTGTCTGGGACCAAGTGGCACAAGCTTCCTTTGATGCTCTGAAAGATTGTCTAGTAAAAGCATCATTAATGTACGCCTCGGACTATCAAAGAGATTTTAACCTGTATCTGGCTGCAGCGGATACGACCATTGCAATGGTTTTAGTTCAAGAAGTCGATGGAATTGAACATCCTATCTATTATTTAAGTAAAAACTTAAACGATACAGAAAGTAAATATTCTTATGTTGAAAAACTAGCGCTTGCAGCTGTTCAAGCGATTCAAATGTTTCGACATTATGTCCTCTTTCGGAAAACTACCATCTTGTCAGATTGCAACCCCATGACTTATATACTGTCGCGACAGTTGCTGGGGGGCAAATATTCAAAATGGATAGCAATCCTTCAAGAGTTTGATCTGGAATTTGTAAAATCCAAATCAAAGAAAGCTCTAGTTTTCGCAGAATTATTGTGTGATCTCCCATCGTCGTCCAACGATGAAACATCGTAAGAGTCAATCGTGGACGAAAGTTTGTTTCTGATATCTGTAAGCGATGAGTGGTATGGAGATATCATAGTTTATCTCCAAACCCAAAAGTTCAGGCCTAACACCTCTCGCTCCGAACAAAAACGTATACGATACCAATCAAAAGACTACATGATCGTCGGTGATACACTTTACCGTCGTGGTGTCGATACAGTTCTGAGGAGGTGCCTTACCCATGAGGAGGCCGAAAAATCCCTGAATGATTATCATTCAGGCGCGTGTGGGGGGCATCAGTCTGGATATGCAACAGCACAAAGAATCTTACGAGCAGGATACTTCTGGCCAACCATGTTCAAAGATTGCATAACCGTAGTCAGAAGTTGTCATGCTTGTCAAATTTTTGATAGCAAAACCAGACGACCACCCGCACCTTTGCAGCCGATAGTTGCTGTTGGGCCCTTCGCCAAGTGGGGCATCGATTTCATGCAATGTAACCCGACCTCAACCGGGGGGCATGGGTATATTATAGTCGCTGTTGACTATTTTACCAAATGGGCCGAGGCGATGCCTACATTGGATAACACTGGTGAAACAGCTGCCCTTTTCTTTTTCAATCATGTAGTCGCCAGGTTCGGCGTACCACAAGCTATAGTGACAGATCATGGGTCGCATTTTCGCAATCACATGATGGTCGAATTAGCTGCCAAGCTAGGGCTATCTCACGACAGCTCTACCCCGTATTATCCGCAAGCCAACGGACAAGTTGAAGCAATCAACAAGGTCCTGAAGCGTATGTTGCAAAGGATGATCGGAGTTCATAAAAGAAGGTGGCACCTAATCCTGTACTCAGCCTTGTGGGCTTACCGAACCTCGGTAAAGAACGCAACCGGGTTCACACCTTTTCAACTGGTGTATGGCCTGGAAGCAGTCTTACCAATCCAGTGCGAAATTTCGTCGCTTAAACTCGCAATCGATCTCCTCCCCGGAACTTCAGAGGAAGAGGCTCATTTATTGGAATTAATCCAGTTGGATGAAACCCGTCGTGACGCCGCTTTGGCTAACGAGGCCCATAAGAAACGAGTCAAGGCTCAATTCGACAAAAATGTCAAACCCCGTGTCTTCTCAGAAGGTGATTTGGTCTTGCTTTATGACCAAGAAACCGATAAATTGGGAGCAGGTAAATTCAAGTCCTTATGGATGGGCCCCTATATTGTTAAAAGGGTGTTAGCAAAAGGAGCCTACGAGTTAATGGATTATGATGGAATTCCACTGGCGCATCCCCGTAACGGGTTGTACCTCAAGCGTTACTATGCTTAAATAGTAACCTGCATGCTTTTGTTGTATTTTGTTTTCACTAAAGTGTTTGTTCTGGTCGAGTGACCCACCTTTTCCATCTGTTGCAGATGTCTAACCTTCTGGAGACATGTGTTGGATATGCCGACGGAGCGAGTCGTAGTTCGCGGAACCTATCCTCCGCAACCTGGGCCATTTTTTATCCAAGCGGCGAGTTAGTAAGTTTCAGAGGTGTATGTATTGGGCAATCAACGAATAACATCGCTGAGTACAGCGCGTTGATAGAACTACTCTCTGATGCCATCACACGTGGCATACGCCGACTAATTGTCAGGCTAGACTCACAGCTCGTAATACTACAACTCAATGGTATATATTATGTTCGCAATCCAGCTATTTATCGCATGTTCCTAAGGGTTAAGATCTTGGAAAGACGATTTGATTCAATTCAATATCAACATATTTCAAGAAACTTAAACACATTAACTGACTCATTAGCAAACTATGTGTTAGATAGACATTTGCAACATTTATAAAAAGGACACATCATTAAAGATTGTACATATGGACCACGTAAATCAACCAGAATAAAACTTGAAAATCAAAATACATATAAGTTGTTTATATAGTTCATACATAATGTTCTGTAACCAAGACAAAATTGGTCATATGACCTAAAAACTCAAAAAGATGCTAGGGGGCACCCTAGCCTAGTGGTGCTCATGATAGTACGTCACGGCCTGTGCAATCATGCGCAAGAGACGATTCCATCGTCTAGGCACGCCGATAGTATACCGCTGCAGCTGTAAAGGTAACTCGTCAATCTGTACATCCAGAAGACCGCGAGTGAGGCTCTCAACCTGCTCCTGCACAGCTGTAAGGGTCTCAGTATCGTCAAGATCGCGAATAAAAACTCTCCTAGCAGGCTCCACTGCCGGGGCAACAGCTGGCGATCTCGGATGAACTGCTGGACGAACAGGACCAATATCTGCATGCACCCAAGAGTACAATTAAAAGTCTTGATAGAATAA
The DNA here is from genome assembly GCA_031772625.1 of Pinus tabuliformis. Taxonomy (NCBI): domain Eukaryota; kingdom Viridiplantae; phylum Streptophyta; class Pinopsida; order Pinales; family Pinaceae; genus Pinus; species Pinus tabuliformis. Next base: position 508,914,119 of record CM062816.1, on the reverse strand, counting down.
AGCACAGCAACATTATGAATAAGAACAGTAAACAGTAATATGGTCAAGGAGTTTACCAATGGCGCCCCACTGCTCGCCATCCGGTAGCACCAAATCTGGATCACCTCGGAAATCCATACCCACATATGGATACTCGGAAAACGCCATCTCCTGGCGTTCGAACCACCTGAAGAAGGCCTCAGTAAAAGTAATCTGAGGTTGACCAGCATGCCTAGACATGTGGTCGACCCACCTCTGCATGCGTGGCTCGGTCGGAGAAGGCAGGTCGAGTATGATGTACTAAGGCTGCATCAGTGGGATTTTCTCCAAGGCGAAGGCAGTTAGAATAGAACCAAATCCAAAGTTCTTCAGCTTCCCGTCCTTTACTTTGGTCAATTGACTTTTCATCTGAACAAGTATTGCATCACACCAGTTGAATACTTTCAGTTGGAGACACTCCAAGGCGTGCTGCATATAAGACCTGTTGGCAACATGTAGAGCTGCACTGCCAGCCATCCTACCAATAGTGAACAGAATCGACCTGAGAGCCCGATCAGTAATCTCACGGATAACAATCTTGCCGTCTCTGCTCGGCTGAGAACCTTCCCTGCAATACTGGCGGACATAATCTCTGGTGGAATCAGTCCCCCGGGCCGTACCTGACAAGGAAATGGGGGCACCCCGTCTTGACAGTCCAGTCAAGAAGTACATATCCTCTATGGTCAAGGGGATGGCCTTTACCCTAATCTGGAACACTTGGTTAACAGGATCCCAAGCATCAAGCATGTACTGCAGCAAAGAAATTTGTGCTCTCATGCTAGAGATACGAAAGAACTTCAGCAGGCCACAGTTCCACAGCGCGTTCACCGTGACCGGGTCATGAAGGGCAATCATGTCCTCCTCTTCATGTTCTCGTTCTCTCCATGTAAGGGACATTTTGTTCAAAGTTCCCTGCAAAGCAATCCGGAACTCAGAGGGATTGTTAGTCCTTGAGGACTGGATGGCCCAAATTGACTTCCATGAGGATCAATCTGTCGAGTTTCAACATAAGAATTACCGGGTATTACTCCCGATGAACAAACTGGAACAGACCATACTGTCGAAATAGTCCCTTGGTGGACTCCTTCTAGCTTTTGTGAGCTAGTTGGGATAGCTAGTATGCCGGCAAACATCGTCGGAGTGACGGCAGGGGCTTCTGCTGTCGCTGTGTCATTTGACACAGTCCTAGATGATGACGGTTGTTCAGACATATCAAGTCTATCCAATAGATTGCCTAGCGATTCTACAGGAACTTCCACTTGTGGTGGATTAACCTCTGATGAAGGAAAGAGAGTGACCCCGACTCCAAAATGAGTTGGAGTACTTGCTTGCGGATCCTCTGCAATTTCCTCTATTGCAATCAAACCCGGTGGAAGAGGAAGACCGTCAGGTCCGTAAAATATTTCTGGTGCCGAAGAAGTGGTTACTTCGACAGTGACAGTTGTTTGAGGAACAAAACTCTCTGGATCGGTTACAGATGGAACTGGTTCAGTTATACAAGTATTTGCCCCCAGACTAGGATCAGTATTACTGTCCTTCTGTGGCTGTTGAACTTCTTCAATAGAGGCAGGGTTTCCAGAAATGTTTGGAGTAACCGGAACCTCAGATGCAGTTGGAACACTTGTTCTAACTTTTATAGGAGATTTTGAACCGGTTAAACGAGTTCGCTTTGTCCGTACTGTTTTCGATTCCGGAGACAAAGACGGTTGACTCGTAAGCCTCCGCGAACGACGGGGTTTCAATTGACTTTCTTCCACGATTACGGATTACTCGATCAACCAAAATATTAAAAGGGGAAATTTGTGTTTCCGAATTGAATGAATTTTATTAGACGCTTTTAGACACAACTTGCTTTTTCACTTTTTAAGAGTCGAGAAAAAGCTAAAGATGACTCTAGTCTCCTTCGATGTATTAACAAGCCCGAAGTGACAAATGCTCGGTTGGACTTTTTTAGTTATAGAGTTTGAAAAAGGCCAAAAGAAACTGCTCTGGAGATCTAGGCAGAGGGTGTGCCAAACCTTTCGCAAAACCACAGAATACGTTTTACGGTACGGATGGTCGATCTTCGTGAATGCTGTGTTCACTGCATTGCGATCAGTAGGGCGGCCGACACGGTTTCCTATGGATAAAGGATTTATTCCTATAGGGGTCTCCCAATATATACGCGACGGTACGTGGGAGCACAAGTCCGTATTAGTGCCACCGACTCTCAGGAGGAATCGCCCACCTTCGTCGAGATCGACAGTCACTACGTTTAACGACGCCGGAACACGTCTCTAGCTTAGACCTCTATGTGTTTGCGTTATGTTTCAAAGCGTTGTTAGGTTCATTCAATATATTTTAAGTTGATCTTTTTAAAGTTTGCCTTTCAAGGTTCACCACGAGATGTTTTGATACAAATTCCTAAATGCAGTCTAAGATGAGAAGCAAGCTTTTTCAATCTTTTCGACTTATGAAAATCTTAACTACTGAGGGAAAAGAGAGACAAAATCTTTTCACACAGATCAAAGAGCATTCACTAATGCACTTTTCCTAAATCAACATGCAAACTTACATGCAAAATGAAAAATGCAGGTATTTCTTTTCTCTTCCTTAATGTTTATGCGACACAAAAAGAAAGCTGTTGTATAATTTCAAATTCAATTTCAAGTGAAAGCAAACAAGCTTGTCCAAAATCAAAAGGCACCTTAAGATTTACTTGTTTCGACACTAGAAATATATAAATTCAAACCATATGACGAAAGTAAATGCTCAATCAGCTATGAACAGCAAACAAACTAACTCTTAAGATCAAAACGACACTTTATCACAGGTCCAGATCTAAGAGGCCACAGCAAGACTAGTTTACTTTCGTTATGGGAAACTGCAAATGATATAAGAAATACACAAAGAACAAATACAGTTTCTTTATACAACCGAGGCAGAATAGTGGCAAGGAATGTTGGTTTCAGATAGGTACATTGACTGGTAACAGGCTGCAAAAACAAAGGTGAAAACAGGGCAAGAAACAGCAGGAAACCCCAGTAGCACAAGGCAAGACTGGTCCAGCGCAGGTGGTACACAGGCAGTTTGAACTTCAACGCAGGTAGCCCCTTCGGGAACTGTGCTGAAATGAAGACAGCCTTCACACAGCCTGCACTGAAGAACGAAACTTTCGTTTCTCTTGGTTTCCGGGTCACAGATTGCTCAAAAATTCACAGTTTTTGGCCAAATCAGAAGCTATCAGTCAAGTACACACTAAGGGATGAAAAGGAGGATGAAAAGCTATCACTAAGAGCTTATTAGAGTCCTTGTGGATCAGCTCTTCAAATCATAGACTTGCCCAGAAACTGAGCTAGAGTAGCTGCCCTCTACTTTGCGTTTGAAAGATCCAAATGCAGTTCGATTCGGTACTCCCTGTGTTTATGAAATGAATAGCAAAAAACACAAACAACCAACAAGATACGCTCCCCAGCGGAGTCGCCAATTTGTTGTTGGGAAAAGTATCCAATACGGAATGACCCTATCCCACTCTAAGGGTGATAGTACCTCAGCAACAACCGAATGCAAAGCTATTCAAGATTATTTCTTTATGAGATGTAAGAGAGAGGAGGAAGAGATCCAGTAACCGTTATCTTCCGCTAATGATTGATCCAATCTTCCCTCTTTGCTGCTTGCTCCCAGCTCCTTGCTCTTTCACTGGCCCAGCTACACGAAGATCCTGCAAAAGCACAAGAAAGGGAAACTACAAGAAGCATACATCCATAATTGATTCAAGGATTAGCATAAATCAAATATACAAGCATCAATACGCCATTGAGACACATGCATATAGAAGAACCTCAAATGCTTTATTAATGGAAGAAGTAAAGTTCTGAGAGTGTTACAACCATAAGAGGCCCAATCCAGCAACACCTCCCAGCAGAAAGAAATCTCCTCTTCACCTCCTTCAAGCAAATCACCCAATAGTTCTATACTCAAATCAACAGCACTTCCTTACATTCACAAGATTCCAGCCTCCTTAGACCTCATGAGAGAGCTCTATATATAGGATATTTGGAGAAAGGATGAGTCAGCTTGAGCTTGGCATGGAGCTGACTAGTGTCCTCTCCCACTTCAGTTATTCTTCAGTTCTTGAGTCCACTTGGAGGTTCTTGCTTCCACTTGGAGATCTAGATCCTCTTACTCATCACAAGGCGAATTCCCTGATCCAAGTGTCATTTTGGAAGCTTCCTGGGCATTTGACACCTTGAGGAATGACTGTGCCACTTGGCCAATATCACCCAGCACAGGTAGCCTTCATTAGAGTTGAGATTCAGCGCAGGTACAGAGTGGAGCAGTTGACATTCAGCGCAGATACTCAGTGGAGCAGTTGACATGATCCAGAATTAGCTTGTTTTTGAGTGTTTTCAGGTGGAGAACTGATATTTAGTGCTGTGGTTTGTTGACCTTGTTCCTCTAGGGGTAGGAACAACATGTTTAGGGACTTTGGATCCCTTAGATTATTGACATTTCATGCTTCATGCTGTAAGGCACAAAAATGTCTATAACAGTTGCCCCCTAAAGTATGAGGTCGTTTATCGGGTGAAATGCTTTATCAGGAGGATCTGAAGTTCATTCAATCGCTGAGAGGTGACCTGTAATAAAATACAATACAATACATTATTTTTCATTCTGCTTTCATGATCTAGCTGAAGCAGGCATTCCCATACTCAGCTTTATAAATTCATTTTGGTACATAGAACAGACGATCGTCTGATGGTAGACTGATAATTCTCTGCTGAAATTATCATCCTTTGAGTAGGATGATCATCTGTTGTAATGATGTACATATCAAATGTCTTTATATTTCCTGAATATATATCGCAGCCCATATGGATGAAACTAGATCCGGGGTCTTCAAACTCATTCGATCTTCACTCTAAGTACAAGTCGATCCATGTGAGAATTGCGCTGAAGTCGAACATGGAAAGACATCGCTTGATTACCGGTCAATATTGTAAACCTTTAACAAGCGCGAGAGGAATCACCGATAATGATAATGACCCTCAAGGTACTGCAGTACAATTCACGTGGTGTGAATAAAGGAATTGGTGTCGAACACCACGCAAAATCTTCTGGTCGAAGGTCATTGATGTATACCTGTCGCCGGAAGTGAGAAACTTGCCATTGAGGCATGCAAGCTTCAAAGTACTGGGGGGTTTGTCCCTAGATCAACTTCTTGGATAATGAGCTGAAGTCGACAAGAAGCGATCCGTCAAAGGAGGGCCTTAATGAATCCCACATCAGTGACACGGAACGGAGCTAATGATTTTAGTGGAGGTGAAAAAAATCTGTGAAATATGATTCAAGGTGGCGATCATGGGTGGATGAAGGATAATGTATGGCAGTGGATGGGACATGGTTGACTCTTTCTGAACAATATCTCTTGAACATATAACGACACTGATGTGATGGATCGGTAGCATTACCCCAAATGTGGATGGTTTGGCGAAGACCATGGTGATGAGACCGGTGAATGAAACAACCCAACCCGATGTGATACGGAGGACAAAGTGTCATGTTCAAGAGCGACTTGCTACCATTAAAGCTTTGAGGTTCTCCCAATTTTTCCCCAGTCATTTCTGACCAGTACCTCTTTATTTTTGTCAAGCTTGAGGAGGATAACATATGCTTGTTCTATAACCTGCCCTTCGGGCAAGCCCATCGCTATGTTTTAACGAGCCTAGCGATAGGGAAACTCATTCTCGTCTAAAGACAAATTTGTCGCTATTTTTAATCATTTTAACGAGTCTAACGACAAGGAAAACTCGGTCCTTTTCATTTTTAGAGAGTCTGAAAAGGTACAGAAAGTTAACTCCAAAATTCCTTTTTCGTCATCTAATCCCTTAAGTCCGAAAAAGTATAAAACAATACAGAAGGGATGAGTTTTCGATAGTTTTAACGAGCCGAATAAAACAAGCGCTCGACCTTTTTGTGTAATAATCCCTCGGGTCCAAAAAGATTAAAATTTAGAGGAGGGATAGCTCTTCCGGTCACTTTAATGAGCTGGAAGGCCAAAACTCGGCAAACTTTTCATATTTTACGAGTCAGGAGAAAAGAGCTCAAAGAAGACTCGCCTTTTTAGGAACGAGTGATAAACAGGGATAGCAGCAGATTCCAGGTACAGGTTGGAATTTTCCAATCACGGCAGTGTCACAAGGATGGCTAACTGAGATCACTCTTCGCAGCTGTTCCTCAAAATGGGTAAACAATCATATGGAGGTGAACGATTGGCCAAATGGAATGGAGGTGGTGGGTGCAAACACGACCAAGGCTTTTTATGGCTAATAAATTTACGATCACAATGGTTATTTACCAAGATAGGTTCATTTTTTAATGAGCTTGAACTCTGGAGGAAACTCTTGCTCACTACTTATGTTTATTTTTTAACGAGCATGAATTCCGCGTTAAAACTGCTCGGATCTTCACTTTTCTATTTTTTAACGAGCATAAATTCCGTGGTAAAACTTCTCGAATCTCGCTTTTCTATTTTTTAATGAGCATAAATTCCGCAGTAAAACTGCTCGATCTTATGTTTATTTTTTAACGAGCATGAACTATGTGCTAAAACTGCTCGGTTTTATGGTCAAATTTTGATTCTTTACCATTACTAGCTTTTCTCTTTTCAAGTATAGTACTGCATTTTCAATTGCTGCAACAAACTTTGTTAGAAATGAATAATATTTGCATGAAAATGAGATTATAATCCTAATATTTCACTTTGAACTACGTAAAAAGCCATTAAAAGGTGTTTTTACCTCTCATTTACCATTTCATTTGCATTTGGTTTGTTGGAGCTCTGGAGGTGCCTCTTCCCCCTTGATTTTCACCAGCTGATTCCGGGAGATTCTGCGGACGATTTTCGGCGCCGTCTGGACCAGGTAGGAGCTAAACCCTAGCTCTTTCTTTTCATGGTTTCATTTCTCTGTTTTAGGCATGTTTCCTAGTATTTCTGAGCCCCAGGGGTTTTGCAAAATCGCCCTAGTTTCAGCGCAGGTTCCCCTTTCGAAACCTGCGCTGAAGGTCAAGCTACCTTAAGGCAGCCTGACCCTCAGCGCAAGTGGGAGACTCTCTGCCTGCGCTGGGCTCAAAAACTGAGTTTTCAAGGTCTTTTTTGATGATTTTTCCACCAGTTTTTCATCAAAATCAGGAACTTACTCCTTCTCTTGTTTGCTTTGCAGGGAACTTTGAACAAAATGTCCCTTACATGGCGAGAACGAGAACATGAAGAGGAGGACATGATTGCCCTTCATGACCCGGTCACGGTGAACGCGCTGTGGAACTGTGGCCTACTGAAGTTCTTCCGTATCTCTAGCATGAGAGCACAGATTTCTTTGCTGCAGTACATGCTTGATGCTTGGGATCCTGTTAACCAAGTGTTCCAGATTAGGGGAAAGGCCATCCCCTTGACCATAGAGGACATGTACTTCTTGACTGGACTGTCAAGACGAGGTGCCCCCATTTCCTTGTCAGGTACGGCCCGGGGGACTGATTCCACCAGAGATTATGTCCGCCAGTATTGCAGGGAAGGTTCTTAGCCGAGCAGAGACGGCAAGATTGTTATCCGTGAGATTACTGATCGGGCTCTCAAGTCCATTCTATTCACTATTGGTAGGATGGCCGGCAGTGCGGCTCTTCATATTGCCAATAGGTCTTATATGCAGCACGCCTTGGAGTGTCTCCAACCGAAAGTATTCAACTGGTGTGATGCAGTACTTGTTCAGATGAAAAGTCAATTGACCAAGATAAAGGACGGGAAGCTGAAGAACTTTGGATTTGGTTCTATTCTGACTGCCTTCGCCTTGGAGAAAATCCCACTGATGCAGCCTCAGTACATCATACTCGACCTGCCTTCTCCGACCGAGCCACGCATGCAGAGGTGGGTCGACCACATGTCTAGGCATGCTGGTCAACCTCAGATTACTTTTACTGAGGCCTTCTTCAGGTGGTTCGAACGCCAGGAGATGGCGTTTTCTGAGTATCCATATGTGGGTATGGATTTCCGAGGTGATCCGGATTTGGTGCTACCGGATGGCGAGCAGTGGGGCGCCATTGGTAAACTCCTTGACCATATTATTGTTTACTGTTCTTATTCATAATGTTGCTGTGCTTTATTCTATCAAGACTTTTAATTGTACTCTTGGGTGCATGCAGATATTGGTCCTGTTCGTCCAGCAGTTCGTCCGAGATCGCCAGCTGCTGCCCCGGCAGTGGAGCCTGCTAGGAGAGTTGTTATTCGCGATCTTGACGATACTGAGACCCTTACAGCTGTGCAGGAGCAGGTTGAGAGCCTCACTCGCGGTCTTCCGGATGTACAGATTGACGAGTTACCTTTACAGCTGCAGCGGCATACTATCGGCGTGCCTAGACGATGGACTCGTCTCTTGCGCATGATTGCACAGGCCGTGACGTACTATCATGAGCACCACTAGGCTAGGGTGCCCCCTAGCATCTTTTTGAGTTTTTAGGTCATATGACCAATTTTGTCTTGGTTACAGAACATTATGTATGAACTATATAAACAGCTTATATGTATTTTGATTTTCAGGTTTTATTCTGGTTGATTTACGTGATCCATATGTACAATCTTTAATGACGTGTCCCTTTTATAAATGTTGCAAATGTCTATCTAACACATAGTTTGCTAATGAGTCAGTTAATGTGTTTAAGTTTCTTGAAATATGTTGATATTGAATTGAATCAAATCGTCTTTCCAAGATCTTAACCCTTAGGAACATGCGATAAATAGCTGGATTGCGAACAGAATATATACCATTGAGTTGTAGTATTACGAGCTGTGAGTCTAGCCTGACAACTAGTCGGTGTATGCCACGTGTGATGGAATCAGAGAGTAGTTCTATCAACGCGCTGTACTCAGCGATGTTATTCGTTGATTGCCCAATACATACACCTCTGAAACTTACTAACTCGCCGCTTGGATCAAAAATGGCCCAGGCTGCGGAGGATAGGTTCCGTGAACTACGACTCGCTCCGTCGGCATATCCAACACATGTCTCCAGAAGGTTCGACATCTGCAACAGATGGAAAAGGTGGGTCACTCGAACAGAACAAACACTTTAGCGAAAACAAAATACAACAAAAGCATGCAGGTTACTATTTAAGCATAGTAATGCTTGAGGTACAACCCGTTGCGGGGCTGCGCCAGTGGAATTCCATCGTAATCCATTAACTCGTAGGCTCCTTTTGCTAACACCCTTTTAACAATATAGGGGCCCATCCATAAGGACTTGAATTTACCTGCTCCCAATTTATCGGACTCTTGGTCATAAAGCAAGACCAAATCACCTTCTGAGAAGACACGGGGTTTGACATTTTTGTCGAACTGAGCCTTGACTTGTTTCTTATGAGCTTTGTTAGCCAAAGCGGCATCACGACGGGTTTCATCCAACTGGATTAATTCCAAGAAACGAGCCTCTTCTTCTGAAGTTCCGGGGAGAAGATCGATTGCGAGTTTAAGCGACGAAATTTCGCACTGGATTGGTAAGACTGCTTCCAGGCCATACACCAGTTGAAAAGGTGTGAACCCGGTTGCGTTCTTTACCGAGGTTCAGTAAGCCCACAAGGCTGAGTACAGGATTAGGTGCCACCTTCTTTTATGAACTCCGATCATCCTTTGCAACATACGCTTCAGGACCTTGTTGATTCCTTCAACTTGTCCGTTGGCTTGCGGATAATACGGTGTAGCGCTGTCGTGAGATAGCCCTAGCTTGGCAGCTAATTCGACCATCATGTGATTGCGAAAGTGCGACCCATGATCTGTCATTATAGCCTGTGGTATGCTGAACCTGGCGACTACATGATTGAAAAAGAAAAGGGCAGCTGTTTCACCAGTGTTACCCAATGTAGGCATCGCCTCGGCCCATTTGGTAAAATAGTCAACAGCGACTATAATATACCCATGCCCCCCGGTCGAGGTGGGGTTACATTGCATGAAATCGATGCCCCACTTGGCGAAGGGCCCAACAGCAACTATCGGCTGCAAAGGTGCGGGTGGTCGTCTGGTTTTGCTATCAAAAATTTGACAAGCATGGCAACTTCTGACTGCGGTTATGCAATCTTTGAACATGGTTGGCCAGAAGTATCCTGCTCGTAAGATTCTTTGTGCTGTTGCATATCCAGACTGATGCCCCCCACACGCGCCTGAATGACAATCATTCAGGGCTTTTTCGGCCTCCTCATGGGTAAGGCACCTCCTCAGAACTGTATCGACACCACGACGGTAAAGTGTATCACCGACGATCATGTAGTCATTTGATTGGTATCGTATACGTTTTTGTTCGGAGCGAGAGGTGTTAGGCCTGAACTTTTGGGTTTGGAGATAAACTATGATATCTCCATACCACTCATCGCTTACAGATATCATAAACAAACTTTCGTCCATGATTGACTCTTCCGATGTTTCATCGTTGGACGACGATGGGAGATCACACAATAATTCTGCGAAAACTAGAGCTTTCTTTGATTTGGATTTTACAAATTCTAGATCAAACTCTTGAAGGATTGCTATCCATTTTGAATATTTGCCCCCCAGCAACTGTCGCGACAATGTATAAGTCATGGGGTTGCAATCTGACAAGATGGTAGTTTTCCGAAAGAGGACATAATGTCGAAACCTTTGAATCGCTTGAACAACTGCAAGCACTAGTTTTTCAACATAAGAATATTTACTTTCTGTATCGTTTAAGTTTTTACTTAAATAATAGATAGGATGTTCAATTCCATCGACTTCTTGAACTAAAACCATTGCAATGGTCGTATCCGCTGTAGCCAGATACAGGTTAAAATCTCTTTGATAGTCCGGGGCGTACATTAATGATGCTTTTACTAGACAATCTTTCAGAGCATCAAAGGAAGCTTGCGCTACCTGGTCCCAGACAAAAGGTACATCCTTTTTCAAAAGATGAGTATAACCCTTAGCAAGTTCTGCGTAATTTGGAATGAACCTCCTCAGAAAGTTTTCTTTCCCTTGGAGTTCCTGAATGTGAAGCAAATTTGAAGGTGGAGGCAAATTAATGATTGCCTGAACCTTGCAGGGGTCGAGACGAATCCCATCCTTAGAGACTACAAAGCCAAGTAAACGACCAGAACCGACGCAAAACACACATTTGTGCGGATTGAGTCTTATCTTGTAGTGTCGGCAACGTAGAAATATCGCTCTTAAATGCTGCGGATGATCAGTCCGCTTTCGCGAATGAGCCGGAATATCATCGAGATAAGGTTGAACAATTTTCTTGATGTCATGGAAGGCATAATTCATTGCCCTCTGAAACGTCGCCCCTGTGTTCTTTAAACCAAAGGGTAATTTCCGATAAGCGAATGTGCCCCACGGACAAATAAATGCAGTCTTTGACTGGTCCTGTGGACGGATATTTATTTGATTATACCCGGAAAATCCATCCATAAATGAAAATATTTCACATCTGGCGCATTCATCAATTATCTGGTCGATGAAGGGTGTAGGGTAGTTGTCCTTCGGACAAGCTTGGTTTACATCTCTATAATCAACACACACTCTAATCGTCCCTTGTTTTTTCATAACAGGGACAATATTCGATACCCAATCGGTTAGAGGAACTGGGTAGATGAATCCAGCATGGAGAAGTTACTTCCGCCTTAATGGCAGCGGCTTTCTTCGGGTGCACTTGCCGAAGCCGTTGTCTTACTGGTTTGACATCAGGATACATTTTAATTTCATGTTCAACGATACTCGAGTCAATGCCTGGCATTTCATCATATGACCAAGCAAAGACATCTCTAAATTCGCGAAAAAGAGCGTTATATATTTCCAGTTCTGAAGGGGAACAACCTTTGCCGACATAAATATTCTCTACAACATCTGTTTTAGTCGAGATATTTATGGCTATAGTCTCTTCAATATTGGATAGGTTTCGCTCGGAATCCACCGTATTTACAGTATTTGTTAGGAATTCAAATACTGAAGGGTGATAAAGGTCACTTTGAGTATCTTCTTCATATTCCGGAAGAAGGGAACGATGGTGGTGATCATTCCATGGTGTCCCCTCAATCATCATTGATTGTAAGATTCCTTCGTCAGTCCCATGTACTTTCGACCAAGGATCTAATGGGGTTCCATATTCTCTAGACCTATCTACCCACACACTTGACGAGCGTTGATTTGGGCTCGCCTCCCATGCTTGAAACATTGATTGCTACAATATTTCTAAAGGGCTTGGGGGCAAAACCATTGAATGATCCATGTTGACCTTCGTGGAAGATATCATGTTGCAGGTTGCTACAAACGGTACATTTCCTATATAAATAGGAGGTGGTAGCGCGAAAGTTCCCATCAATGTGGGGTCTTTCAATAATCCTACTCCGATATCTTGAATTGAATGGTTGCTCTCATGGATCATGGGAATGCTTCCTGTAACTTGTGAACCATTAGGGAGGAAATTCTGTTGGTCGACGATCGTAATCCCTCCTTCAAATGGGAACGCGATCTTCCTAAAATAAGTCGACACGACAGCTGCCATGGCATAAATCCATGGTCTACCCAGTAGGATGTTATAGTCAAGATTCCCATCAATGACCTCAACATCAATTTCTACTGTCTTTCCTCCTAGTTCAACTTTCAAGTTATTAAGGATACCGTACGGGGTATAAGTCCTTCCGTCGAAGTCTTTTAATGTCGTCGAAGATCGCGACAAGGTTGGAGATCCTAAAGTTTTCCAGCAACTCATCGACATAATACATGTCGAGGCTCCCTCATCAATTATTGTTCTGTGAACAGTTTTGTTGAGGCTTTCACTTGAATAAGGAATCCTTAGGGTCAACCCCACCAATTGCCGATAACAACGCCTCCCTTTGGGTTGGACAATTTTGTAGCACTTCAAGAGTCGACATAGCGGATGGCGATTGGGCCAAATCTTCCACTATATTATAATGTTGTGCCGCTCTGGCATGAGGATTAAATGTCGACTTGTGTACTACACCCTTTGGCGGTTTTATTGTTAATTCAGGGATGGTGGGCGTTACAACTTCTGTCGAAGTTGTTGTCGAACTACTTGGTTGATCTTTACCTTTTTCGTTCGACAGCTGAGGATTCCCATAATCTTTGTTCCTTGTCGAAATCAAAGCATCATTCTGCTATTTTGAAACCGACAACATAAGGACTTGCGACGGGGAAGCATTTCCACTATCAACCAGATTTTGACCTGGGTTGGGAAATGGAGCAGTTAACACAGCTGATGTTTGGGAACTTTTAAGGAACCTCTTTAACTCAGCTTTGAATGGGCAATTCTTTGTGCCATGATCCTTATCATCACATATTAGACATGGATAATTTTGTTTCCCTTTGCCAGGAGGGCTTGAAGAATTCTTTCCAAGGGATGACTCACCCTGTTTCTTCTTCCTCCCTTTGTTTTGCTTCTTCTTGCTTCCTGGTTGATTGGTTTCTTTACCTTTATCTTCCGATACGGCATTTACTTCCGAAGCAAGAATTTCTTCTTTTGCATTTTGATCCGAATTCTTACGGGCTTTCTTTGACGAAGCCTTTATCGATTTCGCGTTTGCCGTGCCAATCACACCGTCACCGGCATGAGAGTCACTATTTGATTTAGGAGGGGGAGGAATTGAAAACTCTGGTCTAGGGGCGTCAGGTATTTTGTCATAGAGTGTGCCGGACTGAGTATAAACTAAGTCCAAATATTGTGCACGAGCAATTACTTGCTCCTCTGTTACGACTCCCCCTTTGGCCACATCTTCCGTAATAGCCGGAAGTAACGACTTTATAAACCATTCAGCTAATAGCTGATCGGGAACATATGTTTTCACCATCCTACGACGACGATGCCACTCATGTATATGATCAGATATATGGGTAGCAGTTGTCTGTTTGAAGTTGGTTAATATTTCTGTTCCCGTTTCATACCTTATCGGTAATTGAAAATGGGTTAAGAAAGTCGTGGCTAGGGAACTAAAATTGTCGAAAGAGGCTCTTGGAAATTCAATATACCATTTAGCCGCTGGACCTGTCAATGTCCTCTGAAAAAGGCGAAGCCTTATCGAATCGTCGTTAAGGGTGTTCGATGAACACCACAGATGAAAAGTCATCACATGATTCGATGGGTCTTCACCTGGATTTCCATTGAATTTAGGAATGTCAGATGGAAGTTTATGAGGAATCGCTGGCCACCAAGGGGCATAAGCAATCGGATCGTTGGTTAACCGGTGTAGATCGGGTAACTCTAAAGTTGCCACGAATGGTAACTGTTGATTCAGGTTAGGCGAAGCGTAACCAGGGTACGATGGAATCGCTTGAGCAGTGGGTCTTTGCATACCAGCATAATGTAATTGATGTTGGTATGACTGATACGGTTGGTGGACTTGACCACTGTAAAGTGGTTGGTTTTGACCGTTTTGGATATATGGTTGTCCACTGTTCGCAAAGATCTGCTGCTCAGAACCTTGGTACACTTGTTGGAACTGCGGTTGTTGGTATTGCACAAGCCACGGTTGTGACACCATGTTCTGTTGTGCTATGCTAACCGTTGGACCGAGGTGTGGGGTAATTGTACCCATTTGGACCTGTGTCGCCCCACCAGTTGGTGATTGTGGTTGTGACCCATGGTCAAGCGGCTGTTGCATTACAACCTGAGAAATCTGAGGTTGACATGTAACAGGTATCGCTTGAACTTGTGACACAGTTACAATAGCCGGTGTGGTTGGGATGTTCGTCACAGGTACACATTGTTGCATAGAATATACAATCCTCGGTTGTTGAGGTAGCATTGGTACCCAACTATTTGATGCAATTTGTTGTTGGGAAAAGTATCCAATACGGAATGACCCTATCCCACTCTAAGGGTGATAGTACCTCAGCAACAACCGAATGCAAAGCTATTCAAGATTATTTCTTTATGAGATGTAAGAGAGAGGAGGAAGAGATCCACTAACCGTTATCTTCCGCTAATGATTGATCCAATCTTCCCTCTTTGCTGCTTGCTCCCAGCTCCTTGCTCTTTCACTGACCCAGCTACACGAAGATCCTGCAAAAGCACAAGAAAGGGAAACTACAAGAAGCATACATCCATAATTGATTCAAGGATTAGCATAAATCAAATATACAAGCATCAATACGCCATTGAGACACATGCATATAGAAGAACCTCAAATGCTTTATTAATGGAAGAAGTAAAGTTCTGAGAGTGTTACAACCATAAGAGGCCCAATCCAGCAACACCTCCCAGCAGAAAGAAATCTCCTCTTCACCTCCTTCAAGCAAATCACCCAATAGTTCTATACTCAAACCAACAGCACTTCCTTACATTCACAAGATTCCAGCCTCCCTAGACCTCATGAGAGAGCTCTATATATAGGAGATTTGGAGAAAGGATGAGTGAGCTTGAGCTTGGCATGGAGCTGACTAGTGTCCTCTCCCACTTCAGTTATTCTTCAGTTCTTGAGTCCACTTGGAGGTTCTTGCTTCCACTTGGAGATCTAGATCCTCTTACTCATCACAAGGCGAATTCCCTGATCCAAGTGTCATTTTGGAAGCTTCCTGGGCATTTGACACCTTGAGGAATGACTGTGCCACTTGGCCAAACTCGCCCAGCGCAGGTAGCCTTCATTGCTTTTGACATTCAGCGCAGGTACAGAGTGGAGCAGTTGACATTCAGCGCAGATGCTCAGTGGAGCAGTTGACATGATCCAGAATTAGCTTGTTTTTGAGTGTTTTCAGGTGGAGAACTGATATTTAGTGCTATGGTTTGCTGACCTTGTTCATCTAGGGGTAGGAACAACATGTTTAGGGACTTTGGATCCCTTAGATTATTGACATTTCATGCTTCATGCTGTAAGGCACAAAAATGTCTATAACACCCATTAGTATAGGATCTTTTAGTAGGCCTACTCCGATATTCTGAAGCGAATGGGGGCTTCCATGGATCATGGGAATGCTTCCAGTAATTTGAGAACCATTGGGGAGGAAGTTTTGTTGATCGATGATTGTAATCCCTCCCTGAAAGGGAAATGCAATCTTTCTAAAATAGGTCGACACAACAGCTGCCATGGCATATATCCATGGTCTTCCTAGTAGGATGTTGTAATCAAGATTCCCATCGATGACTTCAACATCTATTTCTACCGTTTTCCCTCCTAGTTCAACTTTCAAGTTACTTAGGATACCGTATGGGGTATATGTCCTTCCGTCGAATGCTTTTAATGTCGTCGAAGATCGCGACAAGGTTGGAGATCCTAAAGTTTTCCAGCAACTCATCGACATAATGCATGTAGATGCCCCCTCATCAATAATCATTCGATGAATAGTTTTGTTGAGGGCTTTCACTTGAACAAGGAAAGCTAATTGAGCTGGTAATTGAGGATCGTATCCTTTATGATCGAAGGATACAAGATTGGAATCCTTTGGGTCAATCCCACCAATGGCCGATAATAACGGCTGCCTTTGGGATGGGAAATTTTGTAGTACTTCAAGAGTCGACATAGCGGATGGCGATTGGGCCAAATCTTCCACTATGTTATAATGTTGTGCCACTCTAGCGCGGGGATTAAATGTCGACTTGTGTACTACTCCCTTTGGCAGTTTTATCGTCAATTCAGGGATGGTGGGTGGCACAACTTCTGTCGAAGTCGTTGTCGAACTACTTGGTTGATCTTTATCCTTGTTGTTCGACAGCTGTGGATTCCCATAATCCTTGTTCCTTGTCGATATCAAAGCATCATTTTGCTGTTTTGAAACCGACAACATTAGCACTTGAGACGGGGAAGCATTTCCACTCTCAACCAGATTTGTTCCTGGATTTGGAAACGGATCAGTTAACACTGCGGAGGTTTTCGAATTCTTGAAGAATTTCTTAAGCTCAGCCCTGTGTGGACAATTTGCGGTCCAATGATCCTCATCGCATATAAAGCATGGATTTTTTGGTTTCCTATTTCCAGGAGGGTTTGAAGAAGATTTTTCAGGTGATGATTCCTCCTGTTTCTTCTTCTTCCCTTTGCCTTTTTTCTTGCTCCCTGGTTGTTTGGTTTCTTTGCCTTTGTATGTCGATACGGCATTTACTTCCGAAGCAAGAAGTTCGTCTTTTGCATTTTGACCTGAAATCTTACGGGCCTTTTTAGATGTAGCCTTTTTCGATTTCTTGTCTGTCGTGCCAATCACGCCATCGTCAGCATGAGAGTCATTGTTTGATTTAGGAGGAGGAGGAATTGAGAATTCCGGTTTAGGGGCGTCAGGTATTTTGTCGTAGAGCGTGCGGGACTGAGTGTAAATCAAGTCCAGATATTGCGCACGAGCGATAACTTTCTCTTCTGTTACGACTCCCCCTTTTGCCACATCTTCCGTGATGGAAGGGAGTAATGACTTGATAAACCATTCAGCTAAGAGCTGATAGGGGACGTACGTTTTTACCATCCTACGACGACGTCGCCACTCATGTATATGATCAGATATGTGAGTGGTCGTTGTCTGTTTGAAGTTGGTAAGAAGTTCTGTTCCCGTTTCGTACCTTATTGGTAACTGAAAATGGGTTAAAAAGGTTGTGGCTAAGGTACTGAAGTTGTCGAACGAAGCTCTAGGCAATTCGATGTACCATTTTGCCGCTGGACCCGTTAACGTCCTCTGAAAGAGGCGAAGTCTTATCGAATCATCATTTAGGGTGTTTGATGAACACCGTAGATGAAAGGTCATCACGTGATTCGATGGATCTTCACCCGGATTTCCATTAAATTTAGGAATATCTGATGGGAGTTTATGCGGAATCGCTGGCCACCAAGGGGCGTAAGCAATTGGATCGTTTGTTAACCGATTTAAATCAGGTAACTCTAAAGTTGCCACAAAGGGTAACTGTTGTGTCAGGTTAGGTGAAGCATACCCAGGATAAGATGGGATTGCCTGAGTAGTTGGTCTTTGCATACCGGCATAATGCATATGCTGCTGGTATGTTTGGTAAGGTTGGTGGACATGACCATTGTAAAATGGTTGATTTTGACCGTTTTGAATGTACGCTGTTCACTGTTACCAAAGATTTGCTGCTCAGAACCTTGGTATACTTGTTGGAATTGCGGTTGTTGGTATTGCACCAGCCATGGTTGTGAAGCCATGTGTTGTTGCCCGATACTAACAGTTTGACCAAGATGAGGGGTAATTGTACCCGTCTAAACCTGTGTCGCTCCACCAGTTGGCGATTGTGGTTGAGTCGCAGGGTCAAGGGGCTGTTGCATTACAACCTGAGAAACCTGAGGTTGGCATACAACAGGCAGCGCTTGAACTTGCGACACTGTCACAATAGCTTGCGTAGTCGGGATATTCGACATAGGTACGCATTGTTGCATTGAGTACATAACTCTTGGTTGTTGAGGTAGTATACGTACCCAACCACTTGAGGTAATTCCAGTATAACCTGAATGTTGTTGTGAACTCCCGTATGGATATCCTCCCGGAGGGGATAATGAAAGGGTATACTGCCCCCCATACAGTGGTAATCCGGAACTCAAGGGAATTGTTTGCCCTTGGGGACCGGACTGCCCAAATTGACCTCCAAATGGATCAATTTGTTGAGACTCAACATAAGAGTTTCTGGATATTATTCCAGATGAACAAACAGGAATGGACCATACTGTCGAAATAGCCCCTGAGTGAGCTCCTCCTAGCGGTTGAGAGCTAGTTGGGACAGATGGTATGCCGGCGAACATTGTCGGAGTGATAGTAGGGAGTTCTGTTGTCGCTGTGTCAGACGACACAGTCCTAGATGTTGACGGTTGTTCAGACATTTGTAGTCTATCCAAAAGATTACCTAGCGATTCTACAGGAGCTTCCGCTGGTGGTAGACTAACTTTTGATGAAGAAGGATATAGAGTGATCCCGACCCCAAAGTGTGTTGGAGTACTTGTTTGAGGATCTTCTACAATTTCTTCTATTGCAATCAGACCAGGTGGAAGGGGAAGACCGTCAGGTCCGTAAAATATTTCTGGTGCCGAAGAAGGTGTGAAATCGACAGCGACAGATGTTTGAAGAGTAAGACTCTCCGAACCGGTTGTAGATGAAACTGGTTTGGTAACACAAGTGTTTATTCTCAAACTAGGATCAGTATCACTGTCCTTCTGTGGCTGTTGAACTTCTTCTGTAGAGGCAGGGATTCCAGAAATGTTTGAAGTAACCGGAGTCTCTGATGTCGTTGGAACACTTGTTCTAACTTTGATAGGATATTTGGAACTAGTTAAACGAGTTCGCTTTGTCCGTACTGGTTTCGATTCTGGAGACAAAGACGGTTGACTTGTAAGCCTCCGCGAACGACGGGGTTTCAATTGACTTTCTTCCATGATTGCGGATTACTCGATCAACTAAAATAAAGGGAAGGTATGTTTCCGAATTAAATGAATTTTAGACGCTTTGACACAACTTGTTTTTTCAGTTTTTAAGAGTCGAGAAAAAACAAAAGATGACTCTAGTCTCCTTCGATTTTTAATGAGCCTGAAGTGACAAGTGCTCAGATGGACCTTTTCCATTAAGGAGTCTGAAAAGGAACGAAAGGGACTACTCTGGAGATCTAGGTAGAGGGAGTACCAAACCAATCGCAAAACTGCAGAATACTTTTTACGGTACGGCAGTCAATCTTCCCGAATGTTGTGTTCAGTGCATTGCGATCGATAGGGCGGCAGACACGGCTTCCTAAGGATAAAGGATTTAAGCCTATAGGGGTCTCCCAAAATATACTCGACGGTACGTGGGAGCACAAGTCCGTACTGGCACTTATCGTCTCAAAGTGGAGGAATCACCCAACCATCAGTGAGGACAACAGTTACCAGGTTTTACGACGCCGGAATACGTCTCTAGCCTAGACCTCTAAATGTTGTGCGTTAAGTTCCAAAGTGTTGTTAGATTCATTGAATTTATTTTAAATTGATCTTACTTATGAAGTTTGCCTTTTGGGTTCACCACGAGATGTAGATTTAATTCCTAAAATGAAATCTAAAGATGATAAACAAACTTTTATCTCTTTTGCGCAATGAAAATCCTAGCTACTAGGGGAAAAGAAAGACACAATCTTTTCACAAAGAGCAAAGAGCACACCGTAAATGCACTTTCCTAAATCAAGCCAAACAGACTGTCTATATGCAAATGCACATGCATGTATTTGTTTTCGCTTTTCTTAGTATTGATGCTAAAAAGAAAGTTGATGTACAAATCTGAATTTCTTTTCAAACGACAAATATAAACAAGCTCTTTTTCGAAATCAAAAACAGAGATGATTACGACACCTTGCGATTTTGAAATGAATGCTTGTTCTTGACACTAGAAAATCACAAATTCAGACCAAAGGCAATAGTAACAGTATAATCGACCATCAACAGCAGTCAAACTTTCTCCTATGATCGAAATCGACACTTGCGACAGATTCAAATCAAAGGACGACAGTACGACTATTCTACTTTTGTAATGGAAAACTGTAAACGACTCAACAAACACACAAAAACATCTATAGTTCTTTTGTACAAAAGAGGCGGAATAACATCAAGGAAAAGGGGTTTTAAACAGACATATACTGATCACAGGCAGCAAAATTCAGAGATAGAACTGGAAAGAATGAAGCACAAGAACCACAGCTGCACAGAGCTAGTCTGATCAGCGCACCTGTAACACAGAGAATCTGAAATGCAGTGCAGGTTGCCCTTTCGGGAAGTATGCTGAAATTCAGGATCTCTTAACAGTACCTGCGCTGGGCCAAAAACAAGAATCTGTCTGGGTTCCGGGTCACAGTTTGCAGTTCAGTCTTTGGTTTTTGGCCGAGTAAAAGCAATCAGTAATGCACAATCAAGGGTAGATCTAAGGAGGATCTAAGAGCTATCACAAGGGCAATCAGATAGTTTGTGAATCAGCTGTTCAAATCATAAACAGATCCAGTGAATGGATTGAAGCAGCAGATGTCTACTTTGCATTTGTTATGGCAAATGCAGTTCGAATGCTACTTATAAGTTTATGAAACAAACAACAAAGAATGATACACAAACAAACTAATTAGCTCCCCAGTGGAGTCGCCATTTTGTTACAGGGAAAAGTGTCTATTTAGAACTGCTCTATCCCACTAAGGTGTGACAGCTGCCTTAGAAACAAACAGAGAAAAACTACTTTTGTATTTCCTTTATGAACTATAGATAGAGAGGAATAGAAAAAACCAACTTGTGTCTCACCCACTACCATACATTATACTCCATTCTTTCATGACCGCCACCCTGAACCGTATATCATCAGATCGTTTTCACCTCCATCAAAATCATTTGCTCCATTCCATGTCGTTGATGTGTTCTTGCTGACATCAGCTCATTATCCAACAAGTTGATCTAGGAACACCTCGTTCAGTACTTTGAAGCTTGCATGCCTTAATGGCAAGTTTCTCACTTCCGGCGACAAGTTTACATCAATGGCCTTCGACCGAAAGAATTTGCGTGGTGTTCGATGCCAAGTCCTTTATTCACACCACGTGGATTGTACTGCAGTACCTTGAGGATCATTATCATTATCGGTGATTCCTCTCGCGCTTGTTAACAGTTTACATCATTGACTGGTAATCAAGCGATGTCTTTCCATGTTCGACTTCAAAACATTTCTCACATGGATCGACTTGTACTTCGAGTAAAGATCACAGAAGAAGAAGATTATACAAAGACATGGATCTATATTCATAAACAACTTAGGATCAGATTTAAGTTAACCACACAAATGTAACAAGCATCAATGATACAAAACCATGGAGGAAAAACTCAAATAGTTTTTTATTGATAAACAAGAAAAGATCCAGGAGGAGTTACAACCGGTGGTTCCTAACCCAGCATCAACCTCCCAGCAAAGAAGCCCCTCTTCACCTCAAACAAAGCATAGATCACCCAATACTCTGATGTTTGTCTCAAAAACCAACAGCAATTCCTTACAATATACAAAATTCCAGCCTCTGGATCTCTGAGATGAGGGATCCATATATAGATATGTGTAAGGAGGATGAGTGAGCTTGTGATTTGATTAGTGTCTTCTCTCTGTCAGTTCTTGCTTCCACTTGGAGACTGAAGGCCTCTTACTCATCGTTGGTCGAACTCAGTGAGGCAAGTGTCTCGGGAGAAGATTCTGGAAGCTTCCATTGTCTCTCCACCTCGCGGAATGACACTGCCATTTGTCATTTCTCGCCCATCGCACCCCACAGAAGGGACTTTTGAAATGCAACGCACCCTCACAGTGTATTTAGGTGCAATGCAACGCACCTAGCCAGTGGAGCAGCTGAAATGATCCTGTTTTGACTTATTCTGAGCAGTTTCTGGTGGAGAAGCTGTAATCTGTTGACCTTGTTCCCTTAGGGGTTAGAACAACACTTTTAGGGACTTAGGAGCCCTTCGTTTATGGACATTTCATGCTTGGAGTTGTAAGGCACAAAAATGTCTATAACACAAACCCCTTTGTTTGTTTTCACAAAACAAACAAAGAAACCCTTTCTTTTATTTCAAACCCTTTGTTTTTGTGAAAACAAACAATGATTTTATTTTCTTGAAGTTCTTTCCTCCAAATTTGTATAAAAATCCACCCCTTTAAAAAAAAAACTTATTTGATTTCAATCTGCCGTTTTTGTTTCAAAAAGAGATTTCTGCTTAAAATAAAAAAAGTTCTGTAAACTTTGATAAATCCCTGGGTTCTACAGCAATTCTGGAAAACAACAACTTGATCTAGCCTTCCCCAACAAACACGCTGCAGAACCTCGCGCCTCTCCACACAGGTGACTCTGCCTGCCTTCAATGGCTCTAGCACGCAAGAACTCTTGGACAGCAGCGTGGGTTTGGTTGCTTGATTTTAGACGCAGAGAGGTCTCCTCCTCTCCTTCACGCTGATAGTGAATTGCACGCAGAACGCTTGGACCGCAGCGTTTGCATTCACCCTTCACACAGGCACATAACCCTTTACAGCTGAGGCAGGGGTGGACAACGCACAGCGCCTCTCCACGCAGTTCATGCTTGCACTCACGCCTTTCACACAGATGACGGACAAGCCTTCACGCAGCTAGTCTCCTGGGCAGCGGCTCTCTGGCAGCACGCAGGGCAGAGGGTCTTCTCCAGCACGCACTTCAACTGACACCGTCCCTTCCTCATGCAGAGAATACATGCACAAGCAGAGGGTTTGTGGCTCTGGTTTTCACCGTTCTAGACTAACACACAGCAAACCACGCTTCACGCCTTCCATGCAGCAATGGAGTTCTGGCAGCAATGGGCTTTTCTCCAGCAACCGTCTTCCTCTACAGCTGCAGCCGTCTTCCTCTCTTACACGCAGAGCACTTACAGCCCCGTCGTTCACATCTCTCAGCGCTTCAAAAACTCCCCTAAGGCTCTAATGCTCTAATACCAATTGTTGTGATAATTGGGGAAATGAAAAGATTTAGTTATACATAGACCAAGAAAGATTCGTAATTGATTTGAAAACTGAAACCAAACACACAAATAAAAACACAGGATTTAAGTGATAAAACTTTGACAAGGTGTAAAGGAAACATCCACGGGCAAGGGATTGGAATCTCTATTAATTCAACAATGATTCTCCATTTATCACACATTCACTAGTTTTATACAAACTTCCTAAACTTCCTCTATTAGATAACTGTGGTTTCAGTATAAAACTAACTAGTACTAACTAATACAATTATTACTGATATTTACCTAATTCTTAGTCAATCTTCCAACAGAATCTAGAATCTAGTGTTATGATAATGGATATATTTGTTGCCTCACTATCTTTGCAACCATGGAAAAGATAGAAAATAGCATAAATCAATGTGTGTTACAAGCCGGAAAGAAATGAAAGGAAAGCGGGTTCACTACCCAGAACAAATACATTTGATGTCACCGCAATCACAATTTTTATTTATGAATTTCTGACCTCTTCAATCCTGCAGTCACTATACAAATCATGTTTTCAAACCAGGGCTAAAATGCGAAAAAAGCAAGTGGAGGGAAATGAAGATGAGGTGTGGATTCTATAGATATCGTTGTGAGTGAGAGAATCATATACAATTACAATGTCTCTGATTGAATGCATGCCGAATATACAATTTGATTGTCTCAATCACACAACGCTTTGCAGAATTAAAAATTAATAGCAGCGACAGAAGCAAACAATAAACACATAAATAATGATGTTCCTTCCATGCAAAATAACAAAGTAAAAAAAAAATTGCAGAAACATGAATTCACTTTTGAACAATAAGCTAGTGTTGTGCGATGATATTCCAGGTCTTGGCATAGTGAACAATGGTGTAACAACTTCAATCCCAAAGTTGTACGGATTATGATGAGAAAGATAAGGCAATGGAGAAAATTGGGATTCGATGTCAAGGATCATGGAAGTGTTAGGACCTGAGATCCTTCAGTTATTGACAGTCATCTGTTAGCTATCATATATACCTTACAGTGAAACAGACCTGAGAAAGTATGATAATATGTATTTCATGAACTGATAGAGATTGTTATGCGTTAAGGGTTTA
The DNA here is from genome assembly GCA_031772625.1 of Pinus tabuliformis. Taxonomy (NCBI): domain Eukaryota; kingdom Viridiplantae; phylum Streptophyta; class Pinopsida; order Pinales; family Pinaceae; genus Pinus; species Pinus tabuliformis. The sequence continues at coordinate 508,889,571 of CM062816.1, read as the reverse complement.
TGACAGCTCAAGGATAGATTGGTGCTACAGGGAGCGTTATAAGTCTCAGTGAAGACAGAAGATACAAGGACCTACCAAATTAGAAAATCAACGGTATGCATTCGATACACCTGCAGACAGATATGCAAAGATGTGACAGCAAAACTTTATTCGTGCCAAAAGGAACTAGCAACAGAGCAATGATATAGTGTAATTGAAAATGCTAGATGGTTTTATATATGAATAATATTGTGATGGAATCAATGCAGAACCAACCCATGCCACACCATCACTAACAGCGGACCTTCTGCCAAATTGTCTATATATGAATAATATTGTGATGGAATCAATGCAGAACCAACCCATGCCACACCATCACTAACAGCGGACCTTCTGCCAAATTGTCTATGATATGCGTTACATGTATGCGTTGAAGAATATCAAAGAACAATAGCTGGCTCTGAGTATTTCAGTTACCTTTTCCAAGCAATTTTTTTTTTCAGTGAATCAATGTTTCTGTACATAAATAGTAACAATATGTCGAATGATTATTCATGGGAAGTGTCAACACTCACAACTTGGAAGTCTGGTTATATTGGTGGCGCTAATATAGTGGTGGTGTTATATTGATTAATATGTTGGTGGAATGATGAGTTATATTGATGACTGCTTTATATGGTTATATGAAATTATATTTTATTATGTGATGCTATCAACATTCAGAAGGTTGTCAATTATTTCTCCTCGACATTATTTATCCTCAACATTATATTTGTATCATATAATTGCAGTGTTATACAAATATTACAGCACGTGTTATATCTCTGCACCCGTTATTACATCAAAGTGATATATGAGTTATTCCCAGCCTGCATATATTGGCATATTATTATGATATATTGGCAGAGATGATAGCAATGATATATTGATAGTTTGATGATATATATATATATATAGATATATATGTGGTGCAATGATATATTGGCAACGTGCATTATATGATGGAGGTTATACATATTATCGGCAGCATTATAAATGGTGCAAGGTTATACAGGCAGCGTTAATGCATTGATATATGCAATGGATCTATTGATATATGAGTGGATATTAAGGTGAATATAGTGAGCTATATGGGCAATGCTATAGATATCATACTGTCGTCATTTTTTCATTGTTGAGCTATGTTGAGGAGGACCATGGTGGATATTTTGTGGTATATCTGTAGTGTGTCTAGAATTTAAACATAACCTCTTCCATGCTACAAGTTACCAGTCGTGTAGAACTACAAGACATGGACTGTTGGCAGACGAATAATCAAGAAGATAAAATATGAAAGCAATTCCAAGCAAACCAAACAATGAAGGAAATGCAGACAGGAAAAAATAATTTACTAAAGTGTGAAAAAAGGAAGAAAAAATAACAGCCTGTGATTTCAATGACAAAATAAAGTCAGCATGGCCTAAGGGGGGAGTTGATCAAGAAAAGATTAAAAAAAAAGAGATGAACGTTAGAAATGAAACATCATAAGGGAGAGCAGACCCAAGAATGCCTTAGAAAAGAAATATCAAATTTGAAAAGATAGACTATATAAAGGGGAGACTCTAGAATCATATGAGCATAGAAAAACAAGAATGAGAGATGAGTAAGTCCATAGCACAATAATTTAAGCAAGAAATGTGTACCTGACCTATCGTCATTCAAAGGGTAAACAAAAATGTGTAACTGACCTACCGTCATTCAAAGGGTAAACAATTGGATATGGAGGTATCAGGGTGCTGCTCTCAGTGTAGAAAGGAACTCTTAAATAACTCATACATGGTCATTTCATAAATGGATTATTGGTTCTGCATAGTTCGATGCATGTTGTTGTATGCTTTCCAGGAAGGTACGTGGCAGAGAGGAAGGAGAAAAGTTTCTATTAGTTCATGTGTCTACAGTTATAGAAGTACAAAAATTTAAAATATATATAACTTTTATGCCAATAGCATAACTCCCTGTAGCAACCAACCAACTGCTTACAAGCTCTCCCAGACTCTATATCATATAAAGAAGAATATTGATAATGAATGGTGGATCATTGGAGGAAGAATTTCTTCCGTGCAAAGAAGAATGGCAGTAGTCAAAATTAAAAGAATTATAGAATTTGATCAAAGGCATACTTTTGTGAAAGAGAATGATCTACATGATGAAAAGGGATTAAAAGGATCTAAATATGACTATTGAATCAAAAGAATTAAAAGATGCCAATTCAAAAGAATCAGATGATTCAGTTGATGATATACCTGTAATGAATGAACAAAGCCAAGAATTGATCAGTGAATCTGATAAAATAAGACGTAGAGAAATTTTCCCACAAACAGGAATGCCATCAGATAATTGAAGAAAAGGATACCAAAATTTCATAGAATGTGCATGCTTACATTGAAGAACTATGCCAAAAGGATGACAATGCAGCCTCAAATCATAACCATTGTCTCTGTACTAGTCTCAAAAAGAAAACAAAAAAAATGTATACAGATCGCAATGCTATGATAATTCATAGATTTATTAGAGCATGCTTTATATTATCAACGGTGGTGGTAGGAATGTTCTTTAATTAAAAATGAATATTATCTTCAAACGCTTGGGATTTCTACAATGGTGGATGGATATTTGCCTCTTCTGTAACCAACTAGAATCTAAAATCTAGTGTTATGATAATCGATATATTTGTTGCCTCACTATCTTTGTAACCATGGAAAAGATAGAAAATAGCATAAATCAATGTGTTACAAGCCGGAAAGAAATGCAAGGAAAGGGGGTTCACTACCAAGAACGAAGACATTTGATGTCACTGCAATCACAATTTTTATTTATGAATTTCTGACCTCTTCAATCTGCAGTCACTATACAAATCATGTTTTCAAACCAGGGCTAAAATGCAAAAAATGCAAATGGAGGGCAATGAAGATGAGATGTAGACTTTATAGATATCGTTGTGAGTGAGAGAATCATATGCAAGTACAGTGTCTCTGATTGAATGCATGACGAATATACAATTTGATTGTCTCAATCACACAACGCTCTGCAGATTAAAAATTAATAGCAGCGACAAAAGCAAACAATAAACACATAAATAATGCTGTTCCTTCCATGCAAAATAACAAAGTAAAAAAAAATTGCACAAACATGAAGTCACTTTTGAACAATAAGCTAGTATTGTGCGATGATATTCCAGGTCTTGGCATAGTGAGCAATGGTGTAACAACTTCAATCCCAAAGTTGTACGGATTATGATGAGAAAGATAAGGCAATGGAGAAAATTGGGGTTCGATGTCAAGGATCATGGCAATGTTAGGACCTCGGATCCTTCGGTTATTGACAGTCATGCTTTAGCTATCAGATATACCTTACAGTGAAACAGACCTTAGAAAGTATGATAATATGTATTTCATGAAATGATAGAGATTGTTATGCGTTAAGGGTTTGTGACAGCTTAAGTATAGATTGGTGCTACAGGGAACGTTATAAGTCTCAGTGAAGACAGAAGATACAAGGACCTGCTAAATTAGCAAATCAATGGTATGCATTGGATACACCTGCAGACAGAAATGCAAAGATATGACAGCAAAACTTTATTCGTGCCAAAAGGAACTAGCAACAGAGCAATGATATAGTGTAATTGAAAATGCTAGATGGTTTTATATATGAATAATATTGTGATGGAATCAATGCAGAAACAACCCTTGCCACACCATCACTAGACAACGGACCTTCTGCTAGATTGTCTATGATATGCGTTACATGTATGCGTTGAAGAATATCAAAGAACAGTAGCTGGCTCTGAGTATTTCAGTTACCTTTTCCAAGCAACTATTTTTTCAGTGAATCAATGTTTCTCTACATAAATAGTAACAATATGTCGAACGATTATTCATGGGCAGTTTCAACACTCACAACTTGGAAGTCTGGTTATATTGGTGGCGCTAAATAGTGGTGGTGTTATATTGGTTAATATGTTGGTGGAATGATGAGTTATATTGATGACTGCTTTATATGGTTATATGAAATTATACTTTATTATGTGATGCTATCAACGGTCCAAAGGTTGTCCATTATTTCTCCTCGACATTATTTATCGTCAACATTATATTTGTATCATATAATTGCAGTGTTATACAAATATTACAGCACGTGTTATTGTATATCTCTGCACCCGTTATTGCATCAGAGCGATATATGAGTTATTCCCATACTATGATATATCTCTGCATGCATATATTGGCATACTGTGATATATTGGCAGAGATTATATATATATATATATATATATATATATATATATGCCAATGATATATTGGCAACGTGCATTATATGATGGAGGTTATACATATTATAGGCAGCATTATAAATGGTGCAAGGTTATATAGGCAGCGTTAATGCATCGATATATGAGTGGATATTAAGGTGAATATATTGCACTATATGGGCAATGCTAGAATTTCAACATAACCTCTTCTATGCTACAAGTTACCAGTCGTGTAGTAACTACAAGACATGGACTATTGGCACATGAATTAATCAAGAAGATCGGATGAAGGCACCCAAGGGCACTCGCTTTATTATGTTTCTCCTTTTTCTGCCACCAAATGCTTGTAATAACTGCACTTACTAGAACGTTCCATGGCGTGTGGGAGGAATTATCCATGCATGGCAAGAATAGAATCATCATGAATTTGAAGACACCACTGGCAATGCCACCGTTATTAGAGTGTGGGAAGCTACATTGAAACATTGCATTCTTCCCTTCCATTCCATTATAGCCAACTAATGAAGGGACTATAGACAATGGCCAACCAGAATGACATAATCACCGGTGTGCTTCAATTGGTGGTCTCATTCCTCCTGATAAGAGTCTTGATATCATTCATAACATCAAGGATTCAACGTTGCCAATGTTTTGAATTCCACCCTAGGGAATTGGATTTGGAGGAGGGACTCAACAAGGAGAGGTGCACGGTGGTGGCCATGTTCGTGCAAGAGGCGATAGCCATGATCACCCACCTCCAAAAGGAGAAAGTGTCCCTCCAAATGGAGGCTTGCCAGTACCACATAACTGTAGAGTAGAAGCATTTGTACAATCTTTAGTTTATTAGCTTCCTCCAAAAAATGGTGACCAAGCTCCCATGCTCAGGATTGTAAATGTGTTAGAAAACCTACACAGATGAATCTAGCTAGTAAAGGTTGAACACACAGCTTTGCAGAGCAAAAACACTAAAGAAAATCGAAAGAACAAAAAGAATTATTGATTAACAGAAAATAGGTTACAATGCTCATGATATACTACATGAGAGTCAACTAATACGCATCACTAGGTGAAGATCCCAAGGTAATGCACCATAGTGGTGATCAATGAGAGGACTCGACACCTACAGCAAGTTCCGAAGAGAACTAGCCAGTTGTGGAGTGAAAGGAGGAGCAAATCAGGGAGTAAATCATGCAGAAAGGATCTTGCATGTAGTCCCATGCATGCATGGACAGTCAAAGGCGCCAATCTGGTGAAGATTCCAATGTTGAAGCCTTGCATGTCAGTGAATGCTCTAACTAAGTGTCCACATGTGCCAGTAATGAAGGTCCTAGGTGTGTAGTACCTCCAACACCCCCCCTGAACACCACTATGGGGAAAAATAGAAAATGGGCCCTGGCAACTAAGGCCAAAGGTCACCCAAAATACAGTGCAACTTGTACTAAAATTGAGGAAAGAGGGAAAACCTCGTGGGAAAAACCCCCCCTCAAAATACAATGTAATCAAAAGAAAAGAGGAAGAAAGGACAGTTGCTAAGCAACTGTGTCCTTCACTCCAAGACGATCGCGCAGAGAGTGAAACTTCTGCTCAGTGAATGTCTTGGTGAAGATGTCTGCAGTCTGTTCTACTGAAGGATAGAACTGCAAATCAATGACCCAATCATGTACTAAGTCTCTGATGTAGTGCATATGGATCTCTATGTGCTTCGTCCGCTGCCGCTATACTGGATCCCTGCAAAATTTGAGAGTGCTCTGGTTGTCACACCAGATGACAGTGGGCTGGTGGAACTGGACGCCCAACTCAGTGAGGAAGTGTTGTAGCCACAAAGCCTGAATGGTGATGTTGACTACTCCTCTGTACTCAGCCTTAGTTGAAGAGAGAGCAATAGCAGCCTGCTTCTTGCTCGACCAACAGATAAGGCCAAACCCTAGATTGAGTGAATATCTCGAGGTGGACTTTCGATCAATGTTGTCGCCCGCCCAATCAGAATCTGTGATGCCAAGGAGATTCAATGCAATGTCTGCTGCATAGTGAATCCCAAAGGTGATGGTGCCCTACACATATCGGAGGATGCGCTTGGCAGCTTTCTAGTGTAGCTCATGCGGCTCCTGCATGTATCTAGAAACTGCCCCTACTACATATGAGAGATCTATTCTGGAGTGGGTGAGGTACAGTAAGCTCCCCACTAGCTGTTGGTAGAGAGTATTCTCAACTAATGGAGTGTCACCTCCATCCTCAAGGCGGACCCCAGACAAAAAAGGAGTCAATGTTGGCTTGCAGTCAGTCATGTGAAATCTCTCGAGGAGATCCCGTGCATACTTAGCCTGAGAGAGTTTGATTCCTGTGACATCTTGGTTGATCTCAAGACTAAGAAAGAAGTGTAATGGACCCATGTCTGTCATCAAGAACCTATCATGCAAGGTCCTCTTGACTGCAGCAATGGCTGAAGCCAAGCTGCCGATGATCAGGAGATCATCCACATACAAAACTAAGATAAGAAAAGAGTCATGTGTCCTGAACATGTAAACATTCAGATTAGACTTACATCTTTCGAAGTTTTGTGATAAGAGAAAAGAATCCATCTTTGCATACCAAGCTCTCGAGGCCTGCTTAAGGCTATAGAGAGACTTCTTCAGTCTGCAGACCAAAGATGAATCCTGAATGAAACCATGTGGCTGCTCCATGTAGATCTCCTCAAATAGGTCTCCGTGAAGAAAGGCATTCTTCACATCCATCTGATGTACTTCCCACCCCTGGGCAGCCGCAATGGCAAGTGCAAGGCATATGGAATCCATCTTTGCCACTGGAGCAAAGGTCTCATCATAATCAATGCCATGCACTTGCCGGAAGCCTTTGGCTACTAGCCTGGCATTTTGTCTGGTGATTTGCCCATCTGCAGCACTTTTGGTCCTGTAGACCCATTTTCATTGGACAAGTTTCCTTCCTAAAGGAAGGGGGACCAGATCCTAGGTCTAGTTCTCAAGGAGGGATTTGTACTCCTCCTCCATGGCAGACTCCCAAGAGAGATGCCCAGCAGCCTCAGCACAAGACTGCGGATCAGAATACTGAACCAAATGACAATGTCGAGATGGTGTTGGTTCAGTGGCAGTGAGGGAAAGAGGAGGCTCAATAAACTCTGATCTAGTCCTCCACGGATCATAATTATACCCCACAAGACCATTTCTAGCAGCTGGGTGGCCTTGTGCATATATCTCACTTAAGCTACTTGTTCTCTGATTTATGACAGGGGATGTTGATTCACTGCTAGAAGCCCGATCTGGGCTTGGAAGTGGATCGTCATATGCATACACTGGATTTGTATCTGAAGACTCTGTCTCTACATCTGAATGCTCTACCTCGGCATCTGCATGCTCTGTATCTGCATCTGAGTGTACTGAGTCATCAGCTCAGTCATGAGGTAGATAAAAGGTGTCTGCATGCAGCAATTGAGGTGCATGCGAGATACTTTCCTCAAATTGGACACTTCACTCAATGATGAGCTTGTTCGTAGAGGAAATCAAGAGTCAGTATCCCTTCACACCATCAAGGTATCCAACAAATATGCACTCAATGATTTGTGGATCAAGAGATTTCCTCTTTTCAAAGGGGATCCTGGCCCATGCTCGGGAGTCGAAAACATGGAAGTGGGTGACCTCCGGTTTAGTGCCGCTCCAAGCCTCAAAGGGGGTCTGATCCTTGACAGATCTATGAGGAGATCTATTCTGGATGTAGTTAGCACAATTAAGTGCTTCAGCCCATAGCTTATGAGGTAGTGACTTAGCATGCAGCATGCAGGAAGCCATCTCTTTGAGAGATCGGTTCTTTCTCTCAGCAACTCCGTTCTACTGCGGAGTGTATGGAACTGTGTGTTGCAACTGTATGCCGGACTCAAGGAAAAGGTTCTGAAGTGTTGTGTTAACATATTCCCCCCCATTGTCTGTACGGAGGGCTTTGATCTTTCTCTCTGACTGTGTCTCAACTAGTGCTTTGAAATATTCAAAGTGCGCAAAAACTTCAGATTTGGCCCTGAGAAGATACACCCAAGTATACCGTGAGAAATCATCAATAAATGTAAGCACATACCTTGCTTTGTTGATGGAAGGATGAGGAAAAGGACCCATGAGATCACTATGGATCAAATCTAGAGGAGAGGATGCTCTGTGAGTCTTGCCGATGTCAAACTTTTCTCTAGGATGTTTGCCAAGGACACACCCTTCACAAACTCCTTTGGAGAAACTGATATTTGGCAAGCCTTCCACCATCTCATGCTTGCTTAGTTGTTGCATATACCTGTAATTTAAGTGACCAAACCTCTCGTGCCAAAGCCTATTACTATCATCAGCTTGTGTAAGCAATAAGGAGGATTCAAATTCAATAAATTCAGAAAATGTATGCGGTTTAGCTCCATTATTTACCTCACCTGTTGCAAGTTTGGAGCTGCTATGTAGGTCATACATGTTCACTACATCTGGAGTGAATTCCACTCTCTTTCCAGTGCTGGAATGAGTGATATGATAAATTGAAAGCAAGTTTACCAAAAGTTTTGGAACATGAAGCACATCTTCAAAGCTTCTGTGTAAAAGTTCCACTCTACCTTTTCCGGTGACCTTAATAGGTGAGTCATCTCCCATGAGGATGGGAGGTCCTTTGCATGCATCCAAAGAAGAATAGACTTCCTTTGTAGCATCCATATGATGTGATGCACCAGAATCTATAATCTATGTATCAGGGGAAGAGTTAATTGCAACTAAAGCATGAAAATTGTTACCTTTCCCGTGTGGTGGATCCTCAGTTTTCTTCTTGGCTCCCTGAGGGATGTGGTCCCCAAGGTTGTGCTTCTGAAGGATTTCTGCCATTTGGTCAATTTTTTTCTTCATGCAAGAGGATTCTGGATGGAATCCTTGGTGACAGTAGGTGCATTTGTCTCCTTTCTTCCCTTTCTCATTTCTGAAGCCAAAGGAGTCATTGAAGGGCTTGGTGTACCCTTCCTTCTTTGGATGGGAATGCACTTTTCCCTTGTCTTTTTGCTATTTATTTTTTTGATTTGAATCAGATCTGTGATTTTTATTGTGGCTGCCATCATGCACAGTAAGTGCATGCATTTTTGGAGGTTTGATTTTCCCCATGCCAGTGAGTTTATCTTACTCAAAAGTGAGGGACTCCATGTTTACTCTTTGAGAGAAGGCATAGTGTAGGATTTACATGTTACAAGCCTTACTGAATGAAATGTAGACACAAATACAGAGTATTCTGGTCTGAGTTTTGACATAAAGAGAGAACTTGGTGACTCTCCTCCTTGGATTTGTCAATTCCACAACCCTTGAGTTGCAGCAATAGATCATTATATTTGGGGAAGAAGTCTTGAATTCTATCATAGTTCCATGGATCCAATGAGAGCAGCTCCACTTCGAGCAGATGTCGTTTCATATCATCCTATTTCCCATAGAGTTCTTCAACCTTTTTCCAAATCTCATTGGGAGTACTGCAGGCAAATAGATGAAACTACAACTCTAGGGAGATGCACATGCATATGGATCCGTGGGCCTCATCCATGCGGTTGAGGTACTTGGATTTCTCTATGGCTGAAGTGGGTTCCACTTCTGCAGCCATGATAATCTTGTACAACCCTTTCTGACGAAGGTATCGAGCCATTTGGTCCTTCCATTTGTGATAGTTATACGGTGTTAGGATTTATGCTTTGGGAAACTTCATTTTATGTCGATCTTCGATCTCCAAGCTGTAATACTTGCAAAATAAAGTATTTGTGCGCCTTTTATCTAGAAACCTGTGGGCTTTGATACCATGTAAATGTGTTAGAAAACCTGCACAGATGGATCTAGCTAGTAAAGGTTGAACACACAGCTTTGTAGAGCAAAAACACTAAAGAAACTCGAAAGAACAAAAAGAATTATTAATTAACAGAAAATAGGTTACAATGCTCATTATATACTACATGAGAGTCAACTAATTGATCACAAATATGGCACATTACCTTGGGATCTTCACCTAGTGATGCATATTAGTTGACTCTCATGTAGTATATCATGAGCATTGTAACCTATTTTCTGTTAATCAATAATTCTTTTTTTTCTTTCACTTTTCTTTAGTGTTTTTGCTCTACAAAGCTGTGTGTTCAACCTTTAATAGCTAGATTCATCTATGCAGGTTTTCTAACACATTTACATGGTATCAGAGCCCATAGGTTGGTAGATAAAAGGCGCACCAGTACTTTATTTTGTAGGTATTACAACTTGGAGATCGAAGATCAACAGAAAAATGGAGTTTCCCAAAGCATCAATCCTAACACCATACAACTATCATGAATGGAAGGACCAAATGGCTCGATACCTTCATCAGAAAGGGTTGTACAGGATTACCATGGCTGCAGAAGTGGAACCCACTTCAGCCATAGAGAAATCCAAGTACCTCAACCGCATGGATGAGGCCCACGGATCCATATGCATGTGCATCTCCCCAGAGTTGCAGTTTCATCTATCTGCCTGCAGTACTCCCAATGAGATTTGGAAAAAGGTTGAAGAACTCTACAGGAAATAGGATGAGATGAAAGGACATCTGCTCGAAGTGGAGTTGCTCTCATTGGATCCACGGAACTATGACAAAATTCAAGACTTCTTCACCAAATATAATGATCTATCGCTGCAACTCAAGGGTTGTGGAATTGACAAATCCAAGGAGAGTCGCCAAGTTCTCTCTATTATGTCAAAGCTCGAACCAGAATACTCAGTATTTGTGTCTACATTTCGTTCAGTAAGGCTCGCAACAGGTAAATCCTACACTATGCAGATGTTGTCGAAGGTATGCCTTAATGCTTAATCTCATTTGACGCCAGTCGGGTTTCAAGTTCAAATCCCTTAAGATTGGGTTTTTTCAAACACATCTATTCATCATGTATCCACCATCAGTTTAGTTATAGTGTAATATAATGGGGTTTTGTAAAGATTGGTTATACAATTTTATGTGGTTATTATTGGAGATAATTCTAATATATATACATATATTTTGAAAAATTAGCATTTTATTTTCTAGTAGCGTGATGTGGTGGTTTTCTTGTTGGAAAATTAACCTCAAGCACTACTTTAAATAAACTGAATATAGTCATACTTGTGATATATGTGTAAATCAACCAAGTAGATTTTGTTTGCAAGTTAAAATTCCTCATTCTGCAACATATCAAATAATTAAGAATCGAATGTGCATTTAATGCAGGGTTGGTAAAAACGTATGGTCAAACATTTATTCCGCAACTGTTATTTGTATTCCGCAACATGTGTAGGATCAGAAAAATATATTTTGTACAAGCGCTCATATTGTGTCTTAATATTTTGACTTTGTCATGAATTAACGTGTTAAAACTTGTATCTTTGAGTATAGATGGGTAGAAGTTTTTAATTTAGTCAAGGGTGTAAGTTTCAGAGGTCAAGAGGAGAAAATCGTGGAGAATTTTTTTGATCGACGCGTGAAATCATATAGTTATTGGGTTTTATAGTTTGTTACTCCACAACTCCTGGTGAAGAGTAAATCACAGTAAGAATTTTTATTTTACTTAGTGAAGGAGTGGTATTTTACTTAGTGAAGGAGTGGCAGTATCTATATGAATGTATTTCATGTATTAGAATTATAATCCAAAGTTTTATTGTGTTGCTCCCATTTTTACTATGTTTTACTATGTTAATCTTTTAGTTTTTAGTTCTATTTAAGTTGTGGAAGTCAAATGCATGTTTTAATCTCCACAACTGTAGTCTTGAGTAATACTCCTCTCCCTAAATATTTCATTTGGTATCAGAGTGGGTGAAATTTTATTACTATAAGAGCAAATGTTTTTTACTGGGAATTAAAGGTTGTTTTGTTTTTGGAGCATATGTACCTGTAGGTAGAAAGTTTTTTTAACAATTAAAATGGCAGCATTAAGCACAAACTTGACTAATCCTCAAATAACTCAGTTTAATGGCAAAAATTATGACTATTGGGCTATAACAATGAAGGTTTTGTTTTCTTCCCAAGATATTTGGGATTTGGTGGAGAATGGGTTCCAAGAACCAGCAGATGCAGCAACATACAATGCCTTGTCACAAGCAGAAAAGGATTTGTTGAGGGACAATAGGAAGAAGGATTCAAAATCCCTCTTCTACATTTTTCAAGCAGTTCATGAAAGTATTTTCCCAAGGATTGCAACAACAACAAAGTCCAAACAAGCATGGGATACCCTCCATACAATGTACCAATACATAGCAAAAGTGAAGACAACAAAGCTACAAATGCTTGTTGGGTTGTGTTATATTCTTTCCATGACTAGCCCACGTAGTTAACCGGGGGGTTAGAGGGGGGGCGGAGTACCCCCTTCGTTGTGTCGATTGTGTAGTAGGGGGGTGGGGGGGTCACAGGGGGTTTGAGGTGTACTCGTAACCCCACTTTATGGGGTCCGGGGCAGCGCCTTGGAAAATTTTGGTTTTGGACCCTATGTTAGGTTGGGCGGACCCACCTATGGTTTTGTGCATGATTTTTGCACATGTTTTTTGGACGCGATGGTTTTCGGTCCATGGTATTGGATGCTTCAGCATGTATAAATATGTATTAAAACATTGAAAGGAACATAATGAAAAATCAAGTTGGTAGTCCCAGTTTTGGGATTCAGGGGAAAATCTCTATGTATATGTGTTTTATGTGTTATGCTCTCACATTTTTTATTTTATGTGTTTTAGAATTCATATGCAGATAATTTCTGTACGGAGTTAAAACCTACATTTGGTATCAGAGTTGTTTTGGCTTCAAGATGACGCCTTTGTTGCTGAGGGGTTTTGCTCGGGCCTGTGGTAGACCCTGTTCAGTGGGAGATCTACGAGATCGATTCTGGTGGTGAAAGAAGATGGCGAGCAGTGGAAAGATAGAGATCGAGAAATTTAATGGTCAGAGTTTTGAGTTGTGGAAACTCAAGATGGAGGATCTATTGGTGGATAAAGATCAGTGGATCGCGTAGATCTGGGTACTAAACCAACGGGAGTGTCCAATGAAGAATGGAAGAAGTTGGATCGGAAGGCAAAGAGCACAATACGATTGTGTGTTTCAGATTCAGTATTGTTGAATGTATCAGGGGAAGCTACGGTGAAGGCTTTGTGGGACAAGTTAGGGACTTTGTACCAATCTAAGTCTCTGGTGAATAAACTGTTCCTGCGGAAAAAGTTGTATAACCTAAGGATGAAAGATGGAGACTCGGTGACAGAGCATCTGAATGCGTTTAAGACTGTGGTAAGTCAGTTAGCATCTGTTGATATTAAAATTTCAGATGAAGATAACTGCATCAGTTTGTTTTGTTCTCTACCAGATTCGTGGGATAGTCTGGTTATTGCAATAGGTAGCAATGCAACTGCCTTGCAGTTTGATGAAATAGTCTCAGCCTTGCTGACGGAGGAGATGAGACGGAAAAATATGGAGAGCCAGAATGGTGATGCCTTGTCTGTATGAGGACGATCCCAGAACAGAAACAAAAATAATTCATCGAGTGGGAGATCTAAATCTAGAGGGAGATCTAAATCTCCAGGAAAACCTGTAAAGGTGGTGTGCTGGAAATGCAGAAAGGAATGCCACTTTAAAAGGGACTGTAAATCTAAAGCTCCCATCAAAGGAAATGGATCTGATGAGGCTCCTTCTGCAGAGGCGAAAACCACCTCAGATGAAGGTGGGGATGTGTACTTGGCTTCTTCAAGTACACATGTAGATCATGAAGCATGGTTGATTGACTCAGGTGCATCCTTTCATTACACTCCCCATAGAGAGTGGTTCTGCGAGTATGAGAAATACAATGGTGGTGATGTCTTCTTAGGGGATGATAGGAAGGCTAGAATCGTTGGTCGCGGAAAAGTAAAGTTGAAGCTGCAAGGTGGAAGGGTTAGAACACTTCCGGGTGTTCTGCATATTCCTACATTGGCCAGAAATCTGATTTTTGTAAGAAAGTTGGATGATGCAGGTGTAAAAACAGTTTTCGAGAAGGATACCTGAAAAATGGTTCGAGGAGCACTGGTATTGATGCGGGGAGTTCGGATTGGAACTCTATACAAGCTACAAGGTAGCACGGTTGTTGATGGGTGCAATAGTTTTGTGGTTCCTGAAAGTGGAGCATAAAATCTAGTGGTCTCTGGAAGATGACCATGTTGTGGCATCAAAGGCTTGGACATATTGGAGAGAGGGGCCTTCGAATACTTCATGGTAAAGGTATGGTAGAAGGTATGAGTAATAGCTCTCTGGATTTTGATTTCTGTGAAAATTGTGTATATGGGAAGCAGAATCGGGTGAGTTTCCCCTCTGGTAGTAAGACGGCGAAACAGATATTAGAGCTTGTGCACAGGGATGTGTTTGGACCTGTGAAGGTTCCATCACTAGGTAAATCTATGTACTATGTATCATTTATAGATGACTTCTCAAGGAATACATGGATATATTTCCTTAAGAAGAAATCTGAAGTCTTTGACAGGTTTAAAGAATTTAAGGCTCTCATGGAAAATCAGACAGAGAAGAAGATAAAGGTGTTGAGGACAGATAATGGTGGAGAGTTTTGTAGCAAGGAATTTGAAGAATTCTGTAAGAAGTGTGGTGTATCACGGAAGAAGACTACTCCATATACACCTCAGCAAAATGGAGTTACAGAAAGAATGAACAAGACGTTGATGGAAAGGGCAAGAAGCATGCTCAGTGGTGCCGGGTTAGGACAGGAATTCTGGGCAGAGGCGGTGGATACTGCATGTTACCTGGTCAACAGGTCACCTTCATCAGCGTTGGAGGATAAGACTCCACAAGAAGTCTGGACTGGTAAGAAACCCCCTCTTTCACATCTAAGGGTATTTGGATGTGATGCATATGTAATATTCCAAAGGAGAAAAGAACCAAGTTGGATAGTAAATTTGAAAAGTGCATCTTTATTGGATATAAGGATGGTTTAAAGGGTTATAAGCTTTGAAACCCAGTAACAAGGAAGGTTGTGCACAGCCAAGATGTGGTGTTCAAAGAAGTGAAAGATGTTATTAAACATTAGGTCCAACCAAAGGAACCTGAGAAGATAGAGTTTGAACTAAAGGAAGAAGAATCAGACTCTACAGCAGAGGAGGAATCAGAAGATGAAGAGCCACAACTGCGGCTGTGAGAAGATCAGTTCGAGAAAGAAGGCAGCCAGAAAGGTATAGTCCATCTGCTTTCTGTTCAAAATTTTCTTTGTCTGTTACTGATGATGATCCCAGAACTGTGAAGGAAGTAGTGGATTCAGAGGATGGAAAACTCTGGAAAGAGGCCATGGTTGATGAAATTGCATCTTTGCACAAAAATGAGGCTTGGATCTGGTGGAGTTGCCAGCTGGAAGGAAACCCATTGGCAGCAAATGTGTGTTCAAGAAGAAGACAAATGCAGAAGGAAAGGTGGATAAATACAAAGCTCGGTTGGTAGCAAAAGGTTATTCCCAGGTGCCGGGAATTGATTTTTGTGATATTTTTTCTCCTGTTGCCAAGGTAACTTCTATTAGATTACTTTTATCTTTTGATGCTGCTTTTGATTTTGAGGTAGAATAGATGGATGTGAAGACAACATTTCTTCATGGGGATCTGGAAGAGGAAATATACATGAAGCAACCTAAAGGCTTTGCGGTGAATGGTAAGAAAGAACTGGTATGCAAGTTAAAAAGTCTCTGTATGGGTTAAAACAGTCACTAAGGATGTGGTATCAGAAATTTGATACATTTATACGGGGACTTGGATTCACCAGAAGCAAAGCAGATCAATGTGTGTATTTTAAATTAATTGGTGACCATGTTATTTATCTGGTCTTGTATGTGGATGATATGTTGCTGGTTGGAAATGACAAAGAAATTATCTAGGATTTGAAGACCCAATTGTCCTCCAAATTCGACATGAAAGATCTTGGTGCTGCAAACTATATTTTGGGCATGGAAATTAAAAGAGATCGGACAAAGAGGAAGCTATGGTTAAACCAGAGGAAGTATGTCGAGACAATACTGCAGAGGTTTAATATGCAGGATAGTAAAACGGTGAAGGTTCCTATTCTTGTAGGTGTGAGGTTATCTGCTGAACAGTGTCCCAAGACATAAGAAGAGGAAGAGGACATGTCTCGTGTTCCATATGCAAGTGCAGTGGGTAGCCTGATGTATGCAATGGTCTGTACTAGACCAGAAATTGCACATGCAGTGGGAGTATTGAGCAGGTTTATGTCAAAACCAGGGAAGGAGTAGTGGACAGCAGTGAAGCGAGTTTTCAGGTATTTGTGTGGCACTAGTTATTATGGTTTGTGCTACCAAGGAAGACCAGGATTGGATAGAGTGTTGGATATTCATGGCTTTGTTGATGTAGACTGGGGTGGAGATGTGGATCAGAGAAGTTCTACAAGTGGGTATGTGTTTAACCTATTTGGAGGTGCAGTCAGTTGGATGAGTAAGAAACAATCTGTAGTGGCACTATCAACTACAGAGGTAGAATACATGGCAACCACTCATGCAAGCAAGGAAGCAGTTTGGTTGCAAAGGTTGTGTTCAAGTATGGGGTTAGTACAGGAAGCTATTAGGAGAGACTGTGACAGCCAAAGTGCAATTTTCTTGGCAAAGAACCCTGCATATCATTCAAAGACAAAGAACATTGATGTTCAGTATCACTTTGTGAGGGATATGATAGAAGACAAAAAGGTGTTGCTGGTAAAGGTGGACACTTTGAAGAATACTGCAGATGCATTGACAAAATTTGTGAGCTCTCATAGTTCTCTTGGTGCAGAGAGACAATGGGCATTTCAGGGTTGAAAAAATGACTAAGCTCTCTTGTGGCCCCCTGTGGAAAGAAAAAAACAAGTGGGAGAATGTTGGGTTATGTTATATTCTTTCCACGACTAGCCTGCGTAGTTAACCGGGGGGTTAGAGGGGGGGGAGAGCACCCCCTTCGTTGTGTCGTTTGTGTAGCGGGGGAGGGGGGGGTCATAGGGGGTTTGAGGTGTACCCGTAACCCCACTTTATGGGATCTAGGGCAGCGCCTTGGAAAATTTTGGTTTTGGACCCTATGTTAGGTTGGGCCGACCCACCTATGGTTTTGTGCATGATTTTTGCACATGTTTTTTAGACGTGATGGTTTTCGGTCCATGGTATTGGATGCTTCGGCATGTAAAAATATGTATTAAAACATTGAAAGGAACATAATGAAAAATCAAGCTGGTAGTCTCGGTTTTGGGATCCAGGGGAAAATCTCTGTGTATATGTGTTTTATGTGTTATGCTCTCGTATTTTTTATTTTATGTGTTTTAGAATTCGTATGCAGGTAATTTCTGTATGGGGTTAAAACCTACAATGCTAAGGAGAGATTTTGAGACAATCTGTAAGAAAGAGTCTAAGAAGGTAGACTCATTTTTTACACAAATAATTGGATTGGCTACTCAAATCAGGTCTCATGGTGAGACACTTGAGGAAAGGAGAATAGTTTAGAAAATTTTGAGAAGTCTGCCATCAAGATTTGATGCCATTATTGTAGTCATAGAAGAGACAAAGGATCTCTCACAGTTTTCAATGGATGAACTTCATACATCATTGATTTCTCATGAACATAGACTGAATAGAGCAACAAACTCCTCACTAGAGAATTCCTTCAAGACACAAGTTTAATTTGGTCAAGGGAGAAGTAGAGGAATATCAAATGCTAGAGGAAGGGGCAGGAGCACACACAGAGGTGGAAGAGGTAGCCCTTCAAGCTCAAGTGGAAGCGACAGCAAGCCAAATCCAAGCCAAGGCCCAAGCCAAAATCAAGCACAAGGTGGGAGGTATGATAAATCTCAAGTTCAATGTCATTATTGTAAGAGTTATGTTCATTATGCAAATGAATGTAGAAAGAAGCAACATGATATAAGTAACAAAACAAGTGCAAATTTCACAAAATAAAATCAAAACCAAGATAACGTGTTTTTAGCTTGTAATGTAGCACAAGAGAAACAAAGGGATCTATGGTTTCTAGATTCAGGTTGCAACAACCACATGACAAGGAACATAGAAATGTTTTCATGAAATCTGAAGTGACATTAGGGATTGATAGTAAAGTCTCTGTCATGGGAAAAGGAAGAGTCAATATTATAAAAAAGAAGGGGGAAAGAAGTACATTTCAGATGTTTATTTTGTCCCTAGTTTGAAGCATAACCTCATAAGCATTGGACAGCTCATACAAAAGGACTACAATGTCTTTTTCAAAATTGATGAGTGCACAATTTTGGATAAGTCTCCAAGCAAACAGCTGATTGCAAAAGTTTAGATGACAATCAATAGAATGTTTCCCCTAAAGATAAAAACATATTTGGTGGAAGAAGGTGCTCAAGCACAATTTTCAATGAATTCACAAGAGGATGAAAGAAAAGTCGTGGTTGTCACACAAGTAAACTTTCAAGCAGAGGTTAAATATGAAAACTGGTTATGGCATTTGAGATTTGGTTACCTTAATTTTGGAGGTTTGAATTTGTTGCATAGGAAAGGCATGGTGAAGGGATTTCCACTCATAGAAAAACCGGACAGCCTATGTGAAAGATGCATCTTGGGCAAACAACATAGAGAGACATTTCCAACAGGAAAGTCAATAAGGGCAAAAGCACCTTTGGAGATTGTCCATTTAGATTTATGTGGACCAATGCAAATACCATCAATTGGTGGTAACTATTATTTTTTGACTTTCATAGATGATTATTCAAGGAAGAGATGGGTCTACTTCCTAAAATAGAAAAGTGAAGTGTTTGAGAACTTTCACCAATACAAAGCTCTTGTTGAGAATCAAAGTGGACACTACATCAAAGTCTCGAGGACTGGAAAAGGTGGAAAATACATCTCAAATGACTTCCTTCGATTTTGCAAGGAGCATGGAATTCACAAGCAACTCACAAAAATATATACACCTCAAAAAAATGGTGTCGCAAAAAAGAAAAATAGGACCATTATGGAAATGGCAAGGAGTATGTTGAAGGTGAAGAATTTGCCAAATGATTATTGGGTTGAAGTTGTTGTTTGTGCAGCATATATCATTAATAGGTTTCCAACCAAAAGTGTCAAGAATATGGTTCCTAAAGAGGCATGGAGTAGAAGAAATCATAGTGTCACTCACATGAGAGGGTTTAAATGTGTGGTTTATGCACATGTGTTGGATGAATTAAGGAAGAAATTGGATAGCAAGGGGGAGAAATGCATATTTGTTGGATATAGTGATGAATCCAAGGCATACAAGCTCTGCAATCCATTAGCCAAGAAGGTCATAATCAGCAGAGATGTGCAGTTCATAGAAGAGGAAGCATGGGATGTAAGTTAAGAGCAGACAATCAATGTGAAAACATGTACAGCACATGAAGACAAAGAGGAAATGACTGCAACAAGCAATTCCTCAACATTGACTCCTACTAATATTCAAGCTCAACAAAGCAGTCAGCAAGTAACAACATCAAAAAATAACAAGATAGTGTTGCGTAGTCAAGCAAGTACTACACTAAGCACACCGAAAGACCCACAACGTCATCTACCTCAAGCACAACATCAAGTGACATGTCAACCCCATCTTCTGCAAGCATAAGAAGAAAAAAATTCAGAAATTTAAGTGAAATTTATGAGCAAAATGAAGTTGATAGTTGTGTTGGTCCGAATTCCTTATTTGCATTATTTTTTCATGTAGATCACCCAATCCATTTTAAGGATGTTGTCAAAGAAGAAAAATGGGTTGTGACAATGGATGCAGAATCAATAGAAAAGAATGGCACATGGGAGTTAGTGGACCTTCAGCAAGGAAAAGAATTCATTGGAGTGAAGTGGGTCTATAAGACCAAGAGCAATGTTGAAGGAAAGATTGAAAGGCATATAGCAAGTCTAGTTTTCAAAGGATACAAGCAGTAGCATGGAAGATATTCTGCGGAGACATTTGTGCCAGTCACAAGGATGGAGACAGGGCGTATAGTGTCATCGATTATTACGTAAGATAAATGGAAAGTGTATCAAATGGACGTAAAATCATCATTCTTGAATGGAATGCTGAAAGAGGAAGTATATGTTGTGCAACCACCTGGTTATGAGGTAGAAGGCCAATAAAACAATGTGTATAGGTTGAGGAAAGCTCTTTATGGGTTGAAGTAAGCACCGCGTGCATGGTATAGCAGGATAGATGCTTACTTGATGGAAATGGCTTTGACAAATGTGACAGTGAGTCTACTCTCTACATCAAAGAGAGTGATGGTAAGCTTCTTATTGTTGTTTTATATGTAGATGATTTAATTTTTACAGGGAGTGATGATTTCCTCATCATTGATTTCAAATAAGTCATGAAAAGTGAGTTTGAAATGACTGACTTGGGGTTGTTAAGGTATTTTTTTGGGCATAGAAGTGAAGCAAACATAAAATGATATTTTTATTTCCCAAGAAAAGTATGTAGCAGACATTTTGGAGAGGTTTAATATGCAGAACAACAAGCCGCACCAACTCCAACTGTCATGGGGTTGAAGTTGAGCAAAGAACATGTAGCAGGAATGTCAATCCAACATAATACAAAAGTATGGTGGGAATACTTTTGTGTCTTAATACTTCGACTCTGTCGTGAATTAATGCGTTAAAATTTGTGTCTTTGAATATACATGGGTATAATTCTTTAGTTTAGTCGAAGGTGTAAGTCTGAGAGGTCAAGAGGAGAAAATCGTGGAGCAATTTTTGGGTGGGCCCATGAAAACAAATAGTTACTTTTACAATTTGTTACTCTGTACCTCCTAGTGAAGAGTAAATCATAGTAAGAACTTTTATTTTACTTGATGAATTTCATGTATTAGAATTGTAATCAAAAGTTTTATTGTGTTGCTCCCATTTTTACTCTATTTTACTATGTTCCGTTGTACGTTAAAATTTTTAGTTTTTAGCCCCATTTTAGTTGTGGAAGTCGACTTTATCTTTTAATATCGGTCATTATAGTCTTAAGGAAGACTCCTCTGCCTAAATATTTCACCTACTTCCAAATGCATAAATGGATTGCAGAGCATGGGGGCTTCAATTCCAAAGATAAACTCACAATGGTAGTTTCGATCTAACATGACTTTGATTCTTCGACTTGCACCACTACTTCCGTCCAACATTCTAAATTATCTTCTCCCCTTAACTCTTATTAGTATTGGAGAATACATATTGGCTTCTCCAATATGTATGGGTGACCTCCTGGGAAGTCCTGGTTACCGGGTGCAAGCCCCAGAAGTGATGATTGATGCGATGTGATTCGTTCTCCACATTTCACTAGTTTCAATCCCACTTCTTCACCCCTGTGAGCATCACCCGATGCAATGAGTGCTAAGTGAACTATTCAAAAATCATGAGAAATTAGTCAGTTACGACTACCTCTCATGGAAATGGTCATACGTTTGAATGACTTACTTAACGCAGTTGAATCCCAAAAATGATATCTAACATATTGGCTTCTTGGTTGGGTATGGTGCTTTTCACTCTTGCTCTCGTGTAGGTCGGAACTACGATCAAGGACCTCTCTGATGTCACCCTTGAATGGAAGGACATTTTATTGGCTCATTGGTTCATTCATCTTGGTTAGGTCAAATGAAATTAAGCCAGTCCTTTACGACCAAAATACCTGCACTGCACTATGGAGATGATCCGCTATTTTAGGGAGTTCTCCAGCTAAAGAATCAAATATCTCATTATTTTAATAGTCTCACTTCAGTAGATTTTTTTTATTATCCGTTTGAAGATGAAATGAATATCAGGTGTATTCGACATCATTTGCTATGCAAATAATCAGGACCTTCAAAAGAGTCTCGGGAAAATATTTATGTAAGCATGGCTCCTATTAGAGCCTTAAGAAAAGAAGTGAATTATGTTATTTGCAAAATAGCGCAGTATTTCCAACCTAAACCAATTCAATGCAAACATACTTCATAATTTGAATATATTTTCAAAGGGGAAGGTTATTAATGTGGTGTTCATTGAGAACTATAATATTCATTATTGTGAACTATATAATATATATTTCATGAGGAAATATTTTTTAGGGTGTTGTGCCCTAACTCACGCTTACACTCAA
Source organism: Pinus tabuliformis (assembly GCA_031772625.1). Taxonomy (NCBI): domain Eukaryota; kingdom Viridiplantae; phylum Streptophyta; class Pinopsida; order Pinales; family Pinaceae; genus Pinus; species Pinus tabuliformis. Next base: position 508,867,230 of record CM062816.1, on the reverse strand, counting down.
CTTATGATGTGTGGATTGACGTGGAAAAAATCATTATTTGGAGATCTATGTGATGTGCAGCACTAATTGGGGTGCGTGAGCTTACCTATGTGGTTCTTGAGATGGGCAATTCGTGGATACTTCGGATTGGTTGAATTCAAATTCTTCATCAAGTATATGGTGGCAGGGTGACCGTGTATCTCTGCATTGACATATATTCTGTCTTTATTTTTATTACTGTGCCATCTAACATTTCCGGATAAGCCTTGGACCTTTTGTGCTTGATTTGCAAAGCCTTAATGGCCCCTGTTTAGATTGTTTTCCATTTTTTTCATTGCTGCTCTCATGAAGTGAGGTGGAAATGATGCCAAGTGGTCTAATCATAAGCATTTCAAGGGTTCATATTTCAAGGGGTCATCAATTGTGCAAAAAGGAAGTCATGAAATTATACACAGTCAATTATACACAGTCAAGGTTACATAGGGAATGTTTACGTTGTCAAAGGGTTTTTTTCACTCTTCAAACCCCTTGCCATTGATGTTAAAGGGGAGGTAAGTGAAGAATATTTTTTCAAGACAAAAAGGAAGAGGATTGATTGTGTTGCCATCAATGCCAATGGGGAAAATTAATGGCATTATTTTCATTGATGGAAAAAGAGCAGTAAAAGCAAACGAGCAGCAATGGAGCAACAGAGGAACAATAAGGAGCAACAAATGAGCAGTGGCAAGAGAACATGTTGATTCTTGCATATATGATGTTGATTTATACATTGTGTACATTGTGTTGGTTGATTGTTGTATGTTTATGATGATGATTACATGTTGTTATGCTTGCTTGACAGAAGTGGTTATATTGTTGTTGCATTGATTTGTTATGACAAAGGAGAAGCATGAAGTGTGATCACCATATGTGTGGAGAACATATTGTTAAAGCTTGCTTTCATATGTTTATTTTGTTGGAAAGGGTGTAGGTGAAAGGTTTCTTGTGCTTATATATGTTGACTGGTGCTTATTATTGAGGTTGGTTGTGTGCATATGGAATAGTGGCTAATGGTAAACATGTATGCATATGATGAGTGAGATGTTGTGATGCAAGGTAAAGGAAAGACTCCATGATAGAAAAGGCAAGACTCCATGACAGATAACGCAAGACTCAAGTTTGTTGAGGCAATGGCATGAAGAAGTAGTGATATAAGACGTTGCAGAAAAGATATATGGCTTTCGAGAGTGACGCACTGCTTTCATATATTGCACGCATATTGCTTGCATTGGAGAGTGAATGTTTTACATGTGTTATGATGTTATAATGTGTTACTTGCTTGCATATGTTGGCATTATGTTGGTGTATTTAATCATTATAGGTGGCTGAAAATAATATTGGGTGGAACATTTATATTTGTTTTTAATATTCAAAATTTGAAGAGGTGTGAAATAAATTGGTGGAATACAACGAGGCAAAACTATTCACTCCATATTCAAGTTTGGAATACCAACAACCATCAAAGCTTTCTTATAAAAATGTGTGAGGTTGCAAGGCTATATGGTTCGAGAGTTAGAGAATGTGAGAGTTGATTGAGGTGTTCTTCATTAACTACTTGTCACACATAGAGAGCAGATGTGAAGCATATTTGAGGAGAAGAAGAAGCAGGAACAAAGATGAAGGTATGCAAATTTATATACTAGGTAACCAGCAATTTTTTTTATTGTAGTCTCCCTTCAAGTTGTATCTTGATAAATAAGAAGTTTGATCACATTGAGGTAGGAGCCTCATGTGGGTTGTAGCCTATAGAAATGATCCAGATTTAAACAGAAACACAACAAAATACAGAGATAACCATATACACAAAGATGTAGCGGAAATAATACTTCATTTCATTAATGGAAAATACTTAAATATGCTTACAACCAGAAATGGAAATAAACCAGCTAAGGCAATGGTAGCTTATCTCTTAGAAGAGATGTGGTGGCTATATGCCTCTGAACTGTGTTACAATGAGGCTCGAAGGCCTATTTATTGTTGAGAAACAATGGAAAACCCTTAACATTCCAAAACCTAACCCTAGAAGATGAAACGCTAAACTATGGGCCCCGTTTGGATAAATTGGTACATCAATTTCCCGGGGTCGTAACTTTGGCATACGATCTCCGTTTGACGTGTACGATAGCTCGTGAGAAAGATCTATCCGAGCATTACCACTTTGGGAAGGGCAACATCGGTCCATGGACCCATGTTTCCCCCAGATTTCCCAAAAAACGTCGTTTAGGGTCTCAAAACGGCTCCAGAAGTTCAGGACCCGAAAAAACTGCTAAAAATAGTAAACTGTGCTACAATTTAGGAAACTGAGAAGACTGAAAGAGACAGTTGTGGGGGTCCAAATGGGATAGGTGGGTGGCCACCAACATCCACCTGGATCATTCCTCCCCCCTTAGGAAGTAATGGTCCCCATTGCGTTGAGTTCCTCCCTGAGATGAGGAAGCTTCTGCTGAGCTGGGTCTCTAGTGAGCTATTTTGCAATCTTTGATGTGTCCAGTAATGGTGGGAAGCATGGTCGATGATGGTCCACATTGAACACTTGGTGCAGGTGAAGGAATGGAGGAATGTTGTTCTCCAAAGCATTGTTTCCCATAGCCTTGGTGATGCCGTAAGGACCATGTCGGTGTGGTCGGAGCTTTTGATGGGCTCTTGTAAGGTGTTTTTTTTGCAGATGCAACCAGACTTTGTTGCCCACCTGAAGCTTGTGTGGTACCCCTGTGGGTGAGGATAATTTGTTCTTCTGTTCTGTCATGACCGTATCCCTTTGCTGCTGTTGCTGCTTGGAGGAACCCTTCGCGGTGGTCATGGATGTAGCAACGATCTTCCCCTTACTTTGGGAGTGAACCAGACAGAAAATAAATTTCCTAGTCTGTGAGATGAGCTTGTTGCCTTTCTTGGCAGTGATCAAAGAGGTGGCACTAGGTGGGGCTACATCTGCTATCCTGTATAATGAATCACCCAAAGAAATAATGACAGCGTGAGGACTTGACTCATACATAGCATGTCGCCTCCACAAGTATGGTTGGCCCAATAGTACATCACAAACACCCAGAGGTGTAACATCATACAATACCTCGTCTGTGAAGGGCTTAATGCTGTAGGGAAGGCGGCACTACTGGCGGACTTTGAGATCTCGTCCTTCATGAAGCCACCCGATACTGTACGACTGTGGGTGTGGTGTAGTCGGTAGGCCCAACCGCTTCACGACCCCTGCTGAAACGAGGTTCTTTTGGCTACCACTGTCGACAATGAATTGCAATGGCAAACCCTTCACCCGCATCTGTGAGTAGAAAAGACGCTCCCCTTCCTCTAGATTTTCGAGCTCATTTTTCTGGATCTTGGTGGTGGCAACAGTGGCGCTGGGATCCGCATCAATGATCTTCTTCCCTTTACCATTCCCCTTGTCGGGTTCTGGCTCAGGGTTGGAACATGTATCTAATTCGGAAGCCTTCAACTCGGCCACCAGTGACTGTTTGGTCCAACACTCACTTGTGTTATGAGTGGGACTCTTGTGGAACTCGCACCAATTTTTTGTGTCCTTTTTCGACTTCATGGTGTTGTTCTTTTCTTGCGGCTTCGACAGGTTGTCTTGGGTCACCCCGCCTTGGTTTTGTGCTTTGGTCTTCGGATTTGCAGATCCAAAGTCTCGCTTTTTCTGTTTGAACTTTTGCTCTATTTTAACAGCGTATCGGTATGTTGTGCCGAGTGAGGGGATGTTCAAGAACTCCATCTCTTCCTGGATGTATCTGTGTAGGCAGCTGCGGTATTTGAGTACCAAATGCAGCTCAGAATATTTGATACCCAACTATGTGCGAAGGGTATGAAAAATGTTTGTGAACTCCGGCACATCTTGGTCCCGTCCTTGCCGCAGTGTGGTCCATTTGATGTATTTGTCCTCATAGCTTTTGACAGGGTAGTACTGCTCCTTGATGGCATCTTGGAAGTCATTCCAAGTGGGTGCGGCTGAAAATAGTGAGCCTGTGCTTTCATCCTTCTGCTCGTAGTAGGTTTCCCACCAGTCCTTGATGTGGGGGGCTACTTTGAGAAGAGCGAAAACAATATTTTCCCGACTTGAAAATTCATGAACAAAAAAATACCCATCTAGCAGATTTAACCATTTATCTACAGCATCTGCGTCTATTTGACCCTCGAAGATGGGGATTTCAAAATTAACTTGTACCTTAAATGGTGTGGCATTTCCAGAGTAGCTGTTGGAAGACGATGCGTCACCTCTAGGTAGCCGCTGAAGGATCTGCGCAAAGTTATCCATCATCGCATTCCTTTGCTGCTCGAGGGCTTCTTCAAGCAAGATTTTGATAGGATCTCCTGCCCCCTCATCTTTCTTCTCATCCTCCATGGGAGGCCGTCGGGATTTGCAAGGCTGGTCTTGCAAAGGTTCGACCAGGTCAAGCCCTAACTCCTTATATCCCGACCTCGTTGGGGACATGCAAAGAAAAATAGAGAAAAAGCAGACTGCTCCAATACCATTGATCCGGATTTAAACAGGAACACAACAAAATACAGAGATAACCATATACACAAAGATGCAGCGGAAACAATACTTCATTTCATTAATGGAAAATACTGAAATATGCTTACAACCAGAAATGGAAATAAACCATCTAGGACGATGGTAGCTTATCTCTGAGAAGAGATGTGTTGGCTACATGCCTCTGAACTGTGTTACAATGAGGCTTGAAGGCCTATTTATTGTTGAGAAACAATGGAAAACCCTTAGCATTCCAAAACCTAACCCTAGAAGATGAAACGCCAAACTGTGGGCCCCGTTTGGGTAAATTGGTACATCAATTTCCCGGGGTCGTAACTTTGGCATACGATCTCTGTTTGACGTGTACGATAGCTCGTTAGAAAGATATATCCGAGCACTACCACTTTGGGAAGGGCAACATCGGTCCATGGACCCACCCATGTTGCCCCCAGATTTCCCAGAAAACGTCGTTTAGGGCCTCAAAACGGCTCTGGAAGTTTAAGACCCAAAAAAATTGCTAAAAATAGTAAATTGTGCTACAATTTAGGAAACTGAGAAGACTGAAAGAGACAGTTGTGGGGGTCCAAATGGGATAGGTGGGTGGCCACCAACATCCACCTGGATCAAGAAAACTTATGGGAGTTGGAGCTTCCTTGTATGGTGTAGCTTGCATAAAAATTTAGGCAGTAGCCTCTAGTAGGTTGGAGCCACATTGGAGCCTACAAAAAACCATATGAAATAAGGGAGTAGGAGCTTTCCTTTACATCACAATAATAATAAAGTTATGGTTTTCTCCCTCTATGGGTTTCCACTTATATCTAGTGCCCATATGTGTTTCCATTATGTGTTGATGTGATGTTTTGGTTTACTTAATACATATTAAACATGTTGGTCATTATGTGTTGATTTAGTCATTTAATATTTCACTTAATCAATTAAAAGAAAAGAATTTTAATGTCCATGAATGTACTAAAATCATTCTAGAGAGACCATGGATGAGTGTCTCGATAGAATTCATCACGTGACCTCTAGTAGCGCAAGGGTACAATGGGATCATGGTCATGGTTGATCATCTTTCTAAGTATGTGGTCTTCATTTCGATGAAGATGCCTTATGGAATGGAGTACGTGGCACAATGTTTTTAGAAATGTAGTGGAGTATTGAGGTCTTCCATTCAACGTTGTGTTAGGTATGGATACAACATTCATTAGGAAGTTTTGAACATCTTTATTCAATACTTTTGGTATGAATTTGTTGTAGATTTATAGTTTTCATACTCAGAAAGGCAAGCAAGTGGAACATATGAATAGACTACTTGAGGCACTATGTGAAAGTTGATCATATGATTTGGATAGATTTTTGGATGTGACATAGTTTAGCTTTAACTTGCATAAGGTTTCAGTGACAACTTATAGTCCTTTCAAGATGAAAAATAAACAACAACCTACGATGCCACACTTGGTGATGAAAAGCTGTTATGGAATGAGTGCATCAACCTTGGGATTCATGATGAGTTGGTAGGACAAGTTACAGTTGGCCTTAGTGCATTTGACTAGTGCACCTAATAATATGAATTACTAGGAAGAATGTGATAGACATGATGTAGAGTTTCATGTGGGAAATTTAGTCTTTATTGGTCTAAGCAAGCAACAATTCACACCACCAATCAGGATGTCTTCATGTGTGGTGTGGAGGTTTGAGGGCATGTTCATGGTACTTGAGACGCTCAAATATGTCACATACAAGTTGGGCTACCATTTCACTTGAAGGTTCATCCTATCTTCCATATTATTCAGTTTAGATTATGTCAAGTAGAAATGAATGACCCATGTAGAGTTGAGTCATCACTTGTAGTTGTTTTGATTGTGTATCAACTATAGATGGGGGTTGAGGAGATCTTGGCATACATGATTTTAGGTATTGGAAAAATAAATGATATGAGTATTTTGTCTGATAGAAGGATGCACTAGACAAAGAAAATGGTTGGAAGTCTAAGGAGTCATTGTGGAAAGGGGGACATAAGATTCATGAGTTCAAGGAGAAGTATCATGGATTATCTGCAATAGGATTGCAAAGGGTGGTAATGAATTTGAGTGAGGGAGGGTGTAAGACCCCTAGAGCCAGAGCCTGTCATACGCCCACATGATCCATGACACAAATTGGAAAAACATGAACCATATTGAGAACATGGGGAGCTTGGTCCCCTCAATGAACCTTTATAATTTGGCACCATGTATCATAGCACGAACATTGCAGATGGATGGTTGTGGTTGCAATTCATGGGCGCACATGTTGGATCGATGGGAAAGTGGAGCATACAATGTGTTTGATGGGTGTATGTGGTTGGCAGAATGCATGTCATTTGGGTTCCCTCACTAAATTTGGGGTTTCCATTGTGTGTGCATTTGACAATTAAAGGTAGGCCTAAATTTAAGTGAAGGAGAGTAACTGTCTATTGAGTTGGGAGAGCACTCATATATATATGCGACATGGGGATGAGCATTCAACACAACAAAACACACATCAAAAGACATAGCAAAAGCACACAAAAGAGTAAGTGCATTGTAGCTCAAGTAGTAGGTCACGGGTTGGCTAGGGAGTCACATAGGTTGAGAAGGTGGAGTATTGTATCACAAATTGTTGAGCTCTAACTAAGTTTGGTAGGATTCGAGCCAAGGGAGTTGGGGTACATTTTTGTTGTAACTTGGTTGGGGTTATGCTATATTCTTGTAATGGGCCATGTGACTATTATGTTATAACATATTTTTGAGCCAGGCCTTTGTAACATTGCCCATGATATTATTAACTGGGTGTTAAGCTGAGTTGGACCACATATTTACATATAATTGTATTCTTTTGTATGGTGTATGTTTGGTGTTGGATTTTGTTTAAGTGTAATAACTAAACTAATGGCTTAACTAAATATGGAGCAAGTGAGGAATATTCCAAGTGGAGTATGACCATTGTGGGCATATCGTAGGTTAAAAACATGTTGGTGTCACAAACCTAGAGGATGCTATCATGCTTAGGCCTAGATGAGTCCTCTCACATTATGACAAGTTCATTTCCAAATTTCAAATGGAACAAATGACAAAACTAACACAAATTGGAAAAGGAATTAACAAACCTTTTGGGAAACCTCTTTGAGTAGCTTGATTGCTTGGGGATGATCTCAAAAAATTGATTCAAATCATTGTGCACCATAAATTCATTTAGATACAATTTTGTTCATAACTTTTACCACATGGGATGAAATGAAATTTTGTTGAAGAACCATTTGACGTATCAAAGGTATCTTTTAAATGATATGATATATTTGCTTTGTTGTAACCAGTGAAGTGAGAAACAACTTTCTAAAATAGAAGGTATGCATGGGTGCATTGTTTATGGACCTATGAGAGTTCAATCCATGATATATCATAAACTATGAAACAAAATTAAATTTCATAAAATACCCATCATTTAATAAATAATCCTCTTAAATGTGTTATAGTCTCCCCCTAAAACACTTTGTATAGGTCATGACATCTATTAAAAGTTTGCAGTTTGTACCACCAGAAATTGAATTTTTTACACTAAAATCAAATTGTATGGCCACATTCTAAATGTTTAAGGCCAAGATTTGAGTACAAAAGTCATTATCTAAGATTTGTGGTTGATATTTGAGCTTTAAAGTCACGACATGAATGAAAAACAATGAATTACATGTTGTATGGGCATGAATCAACAAGAAACAATGAAATTTCACATTGTACCTCAACTGAGAGATTTCAAGTTGAAACAAAGAGTGTACAACCATGCCTATTTTTCGTCAACAAAACTTGACCAACGATAGTAATAACTGCAAGATAGCGCTCTATGCTATGGCTCTCTATATCTAGTATTTTCAAATTTGTCCTTTGATCTTGTAGCTCTGATACCAAATTGATTCAAAATTAGTGCTTAAGATTCCTTTTAAAACCACTAATTCATATTCATTTAAAACAAATTCTCAATTCCACATAATTGTGATTGACAATTGGTTTAATATTATGAAAACCAACATTCAAGAACTGTAAACAAGCACTAAAAGAAGAGAAAATACTCAACAAATTGATAATGGAGTTCACCCACATGGGCTACATCTTCAAGTCTACTTCAATCCACATATTGACTTTATTGATTCTCCTTCAAACAATGGCTTATCCTTTACTATAATGGATGAAGATTTACAAGCAAATTTACATCTTGTTTTCTCTCCTTTACAAAGGGAAAGTGAATCCACAAGCAATCCTACAATCTACTCCCACTCCTTTGCAAAGGGCAAGTGAATCCACAAGCAAGCCTACAACTTGCTTCCTCTTGTGTTTGAAGGAAATAAATTATCCAAACCTATTCTTCCCTCTCTTAAAAGGGTTTAAATAAATATTCATTTGAGAACTATCTCATCATATCAAGAAGAGAAAAACTTTCGAGATCCCACAGATTATGTTCTAATACCACTCAAGGGACTGGTTTGAGGAAATCTCTCAACCATGCCCATGAAAATCTCAACTCTCCATGAAATTCTCATCTTCCTCTTGAGACTAGGCAACTATAATGCTATGTAGCATTTTTACTAATCGTACATAGTTCTCACATACATAGTTCTCACATTTGTATTATTAGTTTCCTATTACAAATAAAAATGATAAATATTAATTATCATCCAAGCTCAAAAAATATTAATTATTTCATTTCATCCTTTAAACATTTGCCCAAAACTTCAATGAGCCATATTTTAGCATATGGAGTCCTCCTCACCTCATTCAAACTCTGTTTGAAAGCTCTCCGTGAGCCCTTGGTTGTGTGAATAATCTTGGCAAAAATTAAGTTGACTTGAATTCATTAATGTGAAGATCTTCCTAGATCATAATTAATGTTACCTTTGATTAACAAATGACTCATTATTGATATACTTATCTAACTCTAATTGAGAAATTAAAAAACAAAATCACACCTTTCTAAAAACTTAAAGATCACATATTTAGATGAATAAATTTTGACTTATTACATTATTATTATTTTTTGTAATTATTATAGCTTTTTTTAATCTGATATTTTTCTTTTGGATATCTCAAATTTTATTTTAACAACACTATGTTATTTTATAATATCATTATAGGGTAACTTGATGTTTATAGCTTTTATAGCTTAATATTGGTACATTAAAAAATTAAAAATAAATAAATTAAAAAACCTTTATAAGTAGATCCCTATGCCATAACATTAATTTTGTGAATTTAAAAATGTATACGAATCAAGAGAATTGGAATACATAGATAAAATTATGCATACAAAGTGAGTATAGAAACTCAATTCTTGACCTATGTCACTTATATGAGCTACTATTGCTTACATATATACAAAAATCATTACATTTGGGTCTTTCTAGTCTTGGGAACCCTCCAAAAAAGACAATGTTAAAACCTAGGCAAAAGCCTCACCCAAGAAACTGACGCAGACCATGCCATAACAGCTCCTTGGTCATCCACTAGATCCAACCCAAACACTGCGGGAAAAATCCCCTAAATGCGTTATTGAAGCCGTCGTCCCATAGAGAAGGAGACGTCTATGTCAACCCACGAACCAGCAAACTGCCATCACAAAACACCTCTTCCAAATTAACACTAACATTACAAGCCCCAAACAAGATGGGATACACCAAAGTCTGAAAAAGGATATGCACCCAACACAAAAATCATATGGTCGTGACTATGATATGTCATTATAATCCAATTATTGAAAGGTCATCCAAGGGCCTACTAGAGCCAAAAAAACAAGAGATTTAGGAGAGATCCATATATCATCACCCACCATCTTAGATCATTAGTCATTGTCTGAAGACGACACAGTTGTCAGAACTTGTGTGCTTGAGCCAGGAAGGTCCCTAGCATCTCCTCCATCAAACTCACAAGGAACGTGGCTCTCCACAAGCATGACACGAGCATCCATTTTTTCCATGCAGAACCTTAGATTTATCAACATTCTTTTGACATCCTCCAAGGAGATGAATATGTTATGCTTCTCTACTTGTTTATCCCTCAGTACCAAACCTAACAATGTCTTCATTTTCCAATGAAGTGCAAGTGATTTTAGGTATTTCTTCTTTCTACCCCTGGTATGCTTAGGGTCTGGAACCCACCCTTCCAAGTCCTCAAGCAATGAAGAGTTGGACATAGATTGCCTCTCCTCCACAACTTTAATCTCTAAAGGTTATTATAAGGGGTTAAGAGCTCGATGGTGGTGGGATCAAAGCCCTAGACCCTGTCCCATCTATCATAACACCCCCCATTAGGGCTCTATGCTAAAAAAATTGAAAAATAAATTAAATTAAATTAAATCTTTTTTAAATTAAGAGAAATCAATAAAATATATTTAATCCTATGTTGCACAAGTTTGTAGAATAATTTAACATTGGAACTAATTAAATTTGGAAGCAACAATATTATATATTAAACAAATATAAAATTATTTTTTAAATTAAGATAATTTTAGTCAAATTGGAAGCCAAAATTACTGTATATTTGATGATGATGATGTTGTTTCCCATCTAAATTGCTCTATAGAACTTTAAGAATGGAATGAATTATTCAAAAAAAAAAAAAAATTGTGCTAAAAAAGGTTAAGAGAAACATTCCAAGATCACAATAGTTATGATGAACTATTGTAATTCTTTAGAAATGCTATTGTAATTCTTTATAAAGTGAGATGTATACGGAGGGTAGTCTAAAAGAAAGTGTTTTTCATCTTCAACTCTCATGGTGTTGCAAAGGTGACAAACTCTTCCATCCTAAGATAGTTTGGGAATTCACCACAACCTAGTTTCACTATGGAGCTCTTGAGAAATAGTTCTTATTTTATCAATGCTTATTTTCTTCTTTCCATTAGTTAAAACAGAGAAATACTTTGTATCTTTCAGTGTAAAGTTGATCACTTATTTATTGGCCACATTTTCTCCTTAATTTCGATTTAATAATAGTTTTGATATTATTAGATCAGAAGTTAAGATGGACTTAGGTTGGTTTATTTCACCCTTTAAATATATTATAGTTCACATGAATACCATTGGTCAATACCATGGGTCAATACCATGGGTCAATATCATGAGTCGTTATTATTATTATTATTATTATTATTATTATTATAAGGTTATTTTTATTTTTATTTTATTTTGACCGATTTAAAATGTTCAGTTTACATTACATTACAACATCTCTATCATACTGGGCTTATTTTTACTTAGGAGATTTCATAAAAGTCAAATTCCACTTGACTATAGGAGATTTCATACACACAGTGCAATTTCCTACTTAACGCATCAACCACATGATTCTCTTTTCCTTTAAGATGCTTTATGTCAAAGTCAAATTCGCTTAGAAAAGTAGTCCACCTAGCTTGGTATGCATTTAAATTAGGTTTCTTAAAGAAACTAGTCAGACTACTATGATTAGTCATTAAAAGGAACCTTTTTCCTAATAAATAATGTCACCATACCTTTAGAGTGTGAACCACCGCAGTTAACTCCAAATCGTAAGCATAATATCTTTGCTCATGATCCTTCAACTTACATGATTCATAAGTTATTACTCTACTTCTTGCATCAGAACTCCTCCAACACCTTCTTGGCATGTGTTTGTGCAAATAGTAAATTCTTTTTTTGGATCTGCAACTTTTAGCACTGGGATCGTAGTCAATAAATGTTTCAATTATTCAAAACTATTTTGGCACTCTGGAGTCCATTTGAAGGCTCTTCCCTTCTTTTGAAAATAATTTAAAGGGCGATCAATCCTAGAAAACCCTTCTATAAAACGGTGGTAATACCCAGCTAAACCCATAAAAGATCGAATATTTGCTACATTTTTGGGGACAAGTCATTCCATGATGGTTTTAATTTTCTCAGGATCTACAACTATGCCCTCCAATGAAATGATGTGTCCCAAGTATTGGATTTGATATTTGTAGAAATCACATTTGTTGTACTTAGCATAAAGTTGGTTTTCTCGTAAGGTTTGCAGCATTATCTGTAGATGTTCCTTATGTTCATTTAAATTCCTCGAGTAAATCAGAATATCATCAATAAAAATCAAAATGAATTTGTCTAAGGATGAAAAATACCATTCATCAAACTCATAAATGTTGTTGGGGCATTAGTAAGCCCAAATGGAAAAACGACAAATTCGTAATGACCATAGCAGGTTTTGAATGTTGTCTTACAAATATATTCTTCCTTTATCCTTATTTGGTGATAACTTGATCGCAAATCAATTTTAGAAAAGATGGTAGCACCTTTAACTTGATCAAATAAATCGTCAATTCTTGGTAATGAGTACTTATTTTTTATAGTTAATTTATTCAATTTCCTGTAATTGATACACAGTTGTAAAGTTCCATCCTTCTTTCTCACAAACAACACTGGGGCTCCCCAGGGTGACACACTTGGGCTAATGTACCCTTTGTCAAGTAACTCTTGCAACTGCATTTTAAGTTTTGTTAATTCAGATATGCTCATACGGTAAAGAGCAATTGATACTAGGGTTGCCCCTGGAATTAGTTCTATAGTAAAGTCAATATCTCTTTTAGGAGGCAACTCTAGAATCTCCTCTGGGAATACATCCACAAATTCTTGAATAACTGGTATGTTTTCCAAGGTAGTTATATTGTCCTTAGAATTGGTATAGCCCACCTGCACAACATATATCTGACAACCCTTTCGGATGCACTTGCTCAATTGGTTAGTTATGATAGGTCACAATTTAATGGCCCTTTTAATCCCTTGAATTTCTTGTCTAACACCTTCCTCAGTGAGGAAGCTAATGGTTTTGTCTTTACAGTTCACCAAAGACCAATGCCTTTCTATCTAGTCCATTTTGATTAACACATCATAAGATCCTAATGGAAACATATTTAAATTCACCTTAATTTGTTGTCCTGCTATTTCAACAGGGCAATTTTCCACCTTAGCAATCACTCTTCTTTTAGCCCTACTAGCCAGTTGTACTAATGAGGGGTTTCTAAATTTGAAAATTTGCAAATGACACAACTCAACTAATTTCAGAGTGATATAACTCAGGCTTGCACTTGGGTCTATTAAAATAGAAATAGAATGATTAGTTATTTTACCTTCAAATTCTACCATCGCAGGTTGATATTCAACCTAGTGATCTTCCAAAGCAGCATTGATCATTGGTATGTTTCTTGTTATCTCCCCAACTGTAGAGCCTTCTTGAATATGAGCATTTGGTTTTGTTATAGCACGATGAGGACAATTTTTGTAATAATGTGGTTCCACACAACCCCACCACTGCAAAGGAGGCTTTTATGACTAGTTAGGCTATGGTTTTCTTGACACCTCAACTTTCTTGTTTTCACCTTGCAGTCTGTATTTTTGTTGATTTTTCCCTTAAGGTCCATTCTATTATTTCTATTAACTATTCTTAGTACTCTGGAAATTTTGCTGCCCCTTTTTGTTTCGAAAATTTATCCCACCTTCCCCTTTTTGTTTCATTTGTTAATAGTAGATACAGGTTTTTCGAATAGATTCATCCATCGACTTAGGATTATCAAATTCTAACCTTTCCTTCATGAAAGCTAGCAAACTACTAACAAAATGTTGCACCTTAGCTTTCTCTTCATGAATATAGGGAACATATCTTAGTAGGGAGGTAAACTTAGCTACAAATTCATCCATGGACTGTTGTCCTAACTTCAAATCATGGAATTATTTTTCCTTTTCATCATAAAACCATTTTGTTAAATATTTATCCTTGAAATGCTTCTGAAAGTTGTCCCAAGTCACTTCTTGTTCATCAATTCCTCGAACAATTTTAATTTCTTCCCACCATAAGGTGGCTTTACCTTGCAGTTGATAAATTGCCAACTTGGCCTTTAGATTGTCATCATATTCATAAATCTGGAAGTATTTGTTCATATTGATTAACCAAGCTTCAACAACTTCCTCCACTTCTCCATAAAATGTTGGGGGTTTGATTTTCTTGAAATCTCCTTGCAATTCAACCTTTTTCTGTTTGGTCCCCTTTCCTCCAAAAGCATTTTCAGACTCTTCCTCATTGTCAATTCGGCCTCCCTCAAATTCTGGGTTGTCCTCTCTCTGTCGATGCATCTCAACTCTATTTCCATCATTAGGACTGGGATTTAGATTTCTTTTATTTTGTCTGTCTAAGAGGCTTTTCATAATTCTCTCATGTTCCAACCTCAACCTCTCATTATCAGCTCTTAAATTCGTCATCTCATCTCATAGTTGTTGAATTGTTTCCAACAACATTGCATTTGTGTTGTGGGTTTCTTCTCCCAACTGAACCCACATTTCCGGGTTGGTTTTTGTATAAGGTATAGGTCTAGATCCTATTGATGGTCTCCCAGGTGGATTGATTCCAAATCCTCTCCTAATGTTGTTTTTGCTTCCTTTGTGCATCATTAATACCTTTTTGTTATTTCACAGTTGCCCAAATAGGCCACAGTGTTGCAACCATGGCGCTCTAATACCACTTTTCACATACACTACACACTTAAATATAATATACATATATATACATATATATATATATATATATATATATATAAACAAAAAAATCAAAACAAAAAAAACTTTCTACTGTGAAACAAGTACAATTACTTAAATGGTATGAGGTCATGCTTTATTTTTCCTACAATATAGATATTTCAATTTTTCTTTTATTCCTAACCTTATTTTCATGGTGATTGTCACTTCCAGACTATCGGGTTGAGAACTTTGGAATTATATCGATTAATGTGACTAACTTAACCCTCATTCGAGGAAGTTTAAAATATAAGGGGTCACGCATGGGTTGACTTTTATCATCACTAATTAAGTGAACTATCCCACCCTAGGTGATATTTGTAAGTAACAGGTTTTGTTTTTATTATTTCAATGTTGAATTACAAACATGGTTTTATATTCCCAACAGTGATGTTATGGGTCGAACCATAGATTGGAACCTTCTTCTGATTAATGTTGAACGACGCATTATCATGTTTACAAGTGGATGCATAAAGAACTTTCTCGAATACTACAACTGATTATCACTTACCTTGGGATTCAACGATACCAAATCAACATCCATACGCAATTAAGGCTAGATCTACAACCAGAAATGAATGAAGCCTGTTAGAGGTAACTGACTTCCTTCTCCCAACATTGTGACAGTTCTTTCTTGCAATCACCTTATCGTTGGAATTCCTTCTACAAATTCTGGAGGTGATAATATTGATGGTTCTCATCTCTCTGGTAATAGGTAAGCTTCATGCTTTCAAAACTTCACCGAGTTTTCCCTATGTATTTACTCAACTAATAATTGGGTCTTGGTGATGTTCAACAGGTAAGAGTATAGATGGTGTCGGCTTCTCAGGGTCCTTCTTTGGGTACTTCAGGAAAGGACCATTCCCTGTTGTTATAGACATATTTGGGCACCTCAACCCCAATCTTATATGTCAATAAACTAGGGCTCTTCAACCCCTAAAAGTGTTGTTTCATACCCTAAAAGATCATGGTCAACTGATTACATCATTCCCCAAAAGTTCCACCTGAAAAACTATCCAGAATTGGCCTAAACTGGACCATACTGACTGCTCCACTGTCACGGTGCGATGCATATTGACTTCTACACTATCCAGGTGTGATTCATACTGATGAGGCCTTCTATAGGGTGCAATGGGTGAGGATGGACAAATGTCCGAGACAGTTTGCTAAATGGATGCTCATGGAATCTTCTAGAAACTTCTCCTCTGACACTTGCCTCTCTGAATTCACCCAAAGATGAGTAAGAGATCTAAACTTCAGTTATCTCTTCTCTTGTGGAACCAAATGTGTCAAGTGGAATGACACTAATCAAAACCCAGAGATGACTCACACCCTTGCACACATCTATAAATGGATCCCTCATCTAAGAGATCCAGAGGCTGGAATATTGTGAATTGCAAGGAAGTGTTGATAGTTTGTATTTGAGAAAGAGCATTGTATTGTTGGGTGTGTTAGAGTCGGTCTTGAGCCCTCCATCAGCGATCAAAACTCTTTGCATTTGCATAGGTAGGTGTCTCATCAGTGTCAATTTTTGCATCCCATTAGGCATGCCATAACCCTGATGGAGGAGCTGGTATATGTTACCCCTCTTGGCATTGCTGGATCAGGTCATTTTAGTCATTAAGCTCTTTCAAGCTTGTCTTGTCTTGTCTTGAGGTCAATTTCCTAGGTCTAGGGTTTTGGTCAAATATGTTTACAAGGTCATGTTTTTGAAGGTCATGTGCTCTGCAAGCCAGAGGGATGATTGTAAAGATGTTTATTTGAGATTTTTTATCTTGTACAGTTAATTTTCACCTTGGATTTAAAAACTCTGTTTTTAAAGCCAAGGTCATTTTTCAAATGTTTGTAAAAAGTGATGAAATTTCAAAGGACTTCAGCGGACAGCATGTAACCCTGGTCCCCTTGCCAAGATCCCTCAGATGATCTACCTGCAAAAAGAATCAAGCAAAAGCACTAAATGAGTCAATTTCAGGACAAAGGAAACCAAAAAAGTCAGTTTTATAAAGTGTTAAAGAGAAACATTAGAAAATGGGTTTGAGCATGAAATTTATTCAAATGGAATTTATAAAGACCCAATCTCCCTCCTTTTACTCTCATTGTGCATCCAAGACACTTGCAAGAGAGATTGGGCGAACATCCAAGCGATTGGAGTGAAGACTGGTCGAATTTAGGAGCAGGACAGGCGCGCGACCCGTCAGAGCTCAACCTGCAGTGCATTTTCATAACGGGCGCGACCCGTCAGGCCCGCGCGACCCGTTGGGCGAGGTGCGCGACCCGTCAAGCAACCTCCCTCCCAACTCATTTCAAATTTGCTCAAGCACCCTCTAAATCATCAAATTGCTCGAGGTAGGTTCTCTAAATTTGGAAATGGTTGCTGGTTATGTTGAAAGACATCATGAGTGTGTTTTTAATGATCAAATTGTGCAAGAGAAAACGCTCCATATGGCTGTATAGTAAATGTGTAAAAAGATGCTAGGGTTTATTGCTGTTTCATTGTTTTTCCCCTTGTAAATATTCTCTTCATTCCCATTCCATTTTCCCTATATTTCCATGTCAATTTCCCTTTTAAATTTGTAAAGAAAATAAACCCTACCCCTTTTCCCTTTAAAAATAAAAAATCACATCCTAACCCTATCTCTCCTGATGCCCATGTAAACATATGAATTTGATGATGTATATGCAATGATGTTTGCAGTATATTTCCCTAAATTCCCTGTTGTATACATGTATTCCCATTTTCCTTGTAAAAATGTCCCTCCCCTAACAGTTCCCTCATGTTCCTTGTCCCCTTGAAACAACATATAAATCAACTTTTTACAGGCAAAAATAGCAGCACAGTTTGTCCACTTTGCTCCTTAAACAATGTCAGAAACCGAAACTTATGAGCAAAGTGATGACCAGTCATCAGCTTCAGAGATTGAGGTACAGAGGAGGCCTCATAAGGGTGGAAAGGGTGGACATCATAAGCGAGAGGAGCCCACCTCTTTAGCAGAGTTACAGGCTTGTCCTATGGCAGTCACATGTTTCCAGTATATGTCTTGCTATGAGTTTTGTGAGAGGATCTCTCGGATTCAGCACCACAGAGATTTGACTCGCCTATTTGTTTTACACTTGCATGATGGACATGTCAACCTTGTAGGGGTGAAATTTACATTGACACCCGAGGTGATCTCACATGCCACATGGATACCTAATGTTGGGGAGGTGTGGAATAAGCACAAGGTGCTGGATAATGTTCACTTTGAGACTTTTGTCCGGCCACCATTCATGAGACATTTGGCAGGTGTGTTTCCATTCAAGTTTCTCGGGAGCGAGTATGCTCCCATGATGAGGCTCATCATGCACTATTTTACCTGTGAGGGCAGATTTTCACAGGTATATTCATATCATATTCGCCTCTTGATGCACTTCACCCGAGTGAGGATGATGAACATCCATGTTTTCTTCTATCAGAACATTCAGAGGATGGTGCCCATGTTGCAGAGGAAGAGCCCGGCACAGCAGTATAGGAGCCTATACCATTATGGTTTGATTCAGCTTGTAGTATTGCATCAGTTGGCTCAGCAGGGCATCTCATGGGAGGAGTTCATCTCTCGTGAGTTTTTCACAGCACCACCCTCGCCACATCCTGAGGTTGTTCACGAGGAGGGAGGACCATCACAGCAGCATGACATCCCTGTCACTAGACATGTCAGCTCCTCACCTTGGGTTACCTATCAGAAAGGCCCGAGGGCCTTGTTTGCAGCAGCTCGGCGAGTACTATCTCCACAGCAGGTGGAAGGGGTCTCGCCTTCATCATCAGCTCAGCGAGTGTTATCTCCACATCAGGTGGAAGGGGCCTCGCTTTCTTCACCAGCACAGGTACCAGAGAGGGGCAAGCAGCCCATGATTGATGAGGGGCCATCAGGAGTTCCAGATATTGAGCTTGTTGATCTTGAGGCCAGTTCTCCTAGCCGAGAGGCAAAGGAGATCATTCAGCATCTCAGAGCTGAAAATGATGCCTTGCAGAGGAGATTAGAGGGTGCACAATGGACCATCACATACCTGGAGCAGCGCAACAAACAGTTGGAAGATGAGCAAGCACTTGATGAGCTGTGGAGGATTCGTAGTGACCGAATCTTGAACCGAAGAAGACCCGGTGATCCATTGCCCGCTGACCGAGAGTCCATGCTCATCCGGGTAAATGCACACTTGGAGAGGCTATTGGCTAAGGCCAACCAAGAGAAGAAATTGCTGAGGAACATGAAGAACCATTACTGGGCAAGAATGCATGTGTGCAAGGCAAAGATGAAGATGTTTCAAAGGCAGTTGACCGAGGCACTAAAACAGAGAAAGAGGCCCAATCCCCTCCGTATCTTGGCTAAGGCTTCACTCAAGGATCAAGCCACTAAATAGCCTAGCCACAGTACAAATACCAAAAAATTTTGAGAATTTTGGGTGAATTTTGGCATTTTCAGGCAATTTGCAGGTTTTTCCCATTAACGGGTCTCACCCCCCGCGCGACCCTTCATCAGGGCAACTCCTTTTGACAAAAACTCAGCATTTCCAGATTTTTCATGCAAAGTTACATATTCTCATGGATGGACTTGAGATTTGGTGAAGTTTTAGGCCTCCAGAAAGTCAAAAAACTAGCAAAAAATGACTTTCTGCCACTTTTTTGAACTGCAGAAAGCAGTCTTGGGAGATTTGATTTTTGACAGGGAAAATGAAATCCAAATTCAAAAATTCTAGTTGGGTTGGAAAGTAGACTCATAGACCTTTCCAAAAAGCCTACTCTTGCTCAATTTGGCCACCTGAAAGTGCCCCAAAAGTGGTGCCAAAGGCGCGCGACCCATCAGGCAGTTTTTTTCAAAAATGCATTGTACGGCTCAGAAAACGCAGATTTGACTCAGTTTGACTTTTTGGGGTGAATTATGATTCTCTTTGATGTAATTATTGTAATTTTGAGACACTTTTACTCTTATGTAACACTTCTAGAAGGTTCATTCATGAAAAGGGTAAATATTAAATGAATGAATTGGTTTCCTAGCTTATAGAGGCAAGTTGTTTTGACTGCCTAGTTTGTAGTGCTTAGTTTAGAAGTGGTTGAAACAGCTCCTAGGATAGTGAGCTCGACCCATGGAGGCAGGGAAAGAGGTTAGATCATCTATATTATGTACTTTCTTGCTCATTTTCATGGTTGGACTCTTGAGGGATAAACTTTCATTGTATTATTCACTGTATCTCTGCAATTTTTGGCTAAGGAAGACCAGGGTTTTGCAGTCCTCTTTGGGATTCTTGTGGACTCATGTGTTGATGGTGTGTTTCTCAATGTACTTGTAAGCTTGTTATGTGATTCATTTCCTTTCTTTTACTTCTACACATTAAACAAATGAAGTGTTAAAGTAAAAATTCATGCCTGCCATGCTCTGCTTTTAAATTTGTTTAATTTCAATGTTTTCTTCTGTCTAAAGAGAATTCAAAGTTATTGTTTGCTCTCTTTAGTTCTTCATCTTTCATTCCTGACCATCCACCTCAGTTAAAGGCATCAACACTGTCTCCTACCTCGCCCCAAGGAACCCCCTGCAGAAACTGTGTCCAATCCCCGCACCCGAAATTGCCCTCTCCTCAATTTGCCACCAAAAACCCAAAAACCCCAAATCAAACTCTTTGATCAGTTTACTAGCCTAATATCAGTGTTACCTTATTGGTCATCTCATCTATTGAAGATTTTACTGAGATAGACCGGAGAGAGCCTTCTCCTGCCCCGTAGGGCTAGCTACGAGGCTAAATGGTTTGATGTTGCCTTGAGGTTTACCTTTCTCAGCCTGAGGTGAAATTTCAAGCGCTAACAGGGTGATCTTGCTATTTCATGAGGTGAAGAGGACTTTGATGCTAGGAGGACGATGCTGGATCAGACAACTTGGTTGTAATTCTCCCTTCTATTTAATAAAGTTCTTCGAGTTTTCTTCCATATAACTGTGCAATTGTGAATGTTATCATTTGTGAATGCTATTGTATGTTCATTATATATCTGATTCTGTAATGCTTATGATATAATAGATCAAGATGCTTTGACGATTCTTTGTTACTATGTTTCTACAGGTACTCTCCAAGCGAGATAAGTACAGAGAGGAGTTGCAAGTTCTGTTAAGGGGGAGAGAGATCAAGCAAGGAGTTAAGTGGAAGATCCAGGTTGGTTCCTTGGTCTTTCTCTTATCTATTATACATAGAATAAATCACGAATTGCTTTAAACTATTGTTTCTAGGGTAGCTGCCAAACCTAGAGGGCTAGTCGATCGAAAAGACACTAGTTTTCCTAGAAACAAATTGGCGACTCTGCTGGGGATCAAATAGATGTTTGTTTTGTTATTGTTTGTTTTATAAACTATATACAGAGCCTGAAGTCAGCCAGGTAGCCTTTGAACTTCTCTTGCTCTGCAATTGCATAGTAGATGAATGTTGCTTCAGTCAATCTCTGGTTTAGTTTATGAATTAAACATTTGACTTACAAGCATTCTAGATGCCCTTTTGGTAGCTCAATAACCTCTCAAGACATTCTTCTGTACTTTGCTCTTTACTATCCATCATAGCTCAGCTTAACTCACTGAAAACAACTGCAAATTTGAACCAAAACCCACTTCAGTTGCGCTCCCTGGCCCATCGCACTATCTGTCACTGTCAACCAGTATGCATCGCACCTCCCGAGTCTAAAAAGTGCGATGCATCCCTGTTTCTGTGAAGCCCAGGTGCGATGACTGACTGAACCTATTTCCATTCTTGAAATTTGGGGTTTTTGTCCTTGTTTTCAGCTCTGTTTAGTTGTTTTTTGTTGCTTATGAATAGTACCTCATTACTGAAGCCTGCTTGCATCACATAGATCAGCCTCCATTGTTTAGGAATCCTTTGTTGAAAAGTTACTTAAATCAATCTGTCGTTTTGGTACAAAAAGTGTCGTAACTGTCGTTTTGTGTCAAAAAGAGAAGTGTCATGGAATCTTCCTTCCCTGGATAGTCGATTGAACTTTTTGTCATGTATTTGATTTGATTTTTTGATATTTGAAGTGTCGAAAGCATTTTCTATTCGAAATTGAAAAGTTTCGTTTAGTCTTCCTTTCTATTTTGAAAAATAAATTGTCGAAAATGTCGCTTTGAAAGAAATATTTCAGATCTTTGCTACATTTAGTTTTTGTTTTTGGAATTTTTCACATTAAAGAGAATGAAAACAAATACATGCATTTGCATTTGCATTTAGTTTATGTGCGAAAAATGATTTACGAAAATACACTAGTGTGTGCTCTTTGCTCTTTGATTGAAAGAATTGTAATCTTCTTTCCCTAGTAGCTAGGATTTTCATTGATCAAAATAAACAAAGATTGTTTATCATTATAGATTGCATTTTAGGAATTTCAAATCATCATCACGTGGTGAACCATTGAAAGGAAAACTTTAAACAAGATCAACTTTAAAATAAATCTCAATGAACTTAACAACGCTTTGGAACTTAACGCAACATATCTAGAGGTCTAGGCTAGAGACGTGTTCCAGCGTCGTAAAATCTAGTAACTATCATTTTCATTGAAGGTTGGGTGATTCCTCCTCCTTGATATGACAAGTGCTAGCACGGACTTGTGCTCCCCGTACCGTCACGTATATATTGGGAGACCATAATAGGCTTATATCCTTTATCCATAGGAAGTTGAGTTTGTCGCCTTATTGATCGCAATGCACTGAACACAACATTCAGGAAGATTGACTGTTGTACATAAGTCCTTGGTAATTTCTCTTTAATTTGTCACCAAGGTGTATTTTGCAGTTTTGCGATTGGTTTTGTAATCCCTTTATCTAGATTTTCAGAGTAGTCACTTTCGTTCCTTTTCGACTCTTTAAAAGAAAAGGTCCATCTGAGCACTTGTCACTTCAGGCTCATTAAAAATCGAAGGGGACTAGAGTCATCTATAGCTTTTTCTCGACTCTTAAAAACTGAAAAGGCAAAGTTGTGTCAAAGCGTCATTAAAATTAATTGGATTCGGAATAACAACCCTGTTCCTTAGTTGATCTTAGGTTGAGATATATGGAGTCCACCAATCAAGGAATCCCTCTCGAGGGGAATCCTAGTCCTTTTACTTCTTGGGGAAATATTGGTGCTCCTCATATGGCCACATTGTCCCTTCTGGGACTTACCATTGGCCTGCCAGTATGGCTGTTCTCAACCTTTGTGGTTCAAAATACCCTGATTCCTCAGCAATCAAATCAGCATCCAATTGATACTGAATTTGACCCTTCGCCTTCTTCATTGTTTGTTTCTCCCTCCCCTTCTTCCTCTTCACTTGGTGAAAGTAGTGATGCTAGAAACCAGGTAACTGAGAAGAAGAAGAAAGGGAAGGAGAAGAAGAAGAAGTCAGTTCAACGAGGGAGCAACCATGAATCATCCGGTGAAAATCAGCACATTAAATCTCCTAAACCCAAATTTCCTTGCGTAATTTGTAAAGGAGACCATTTTCATCGAGACTGCCCTTGCCTTCCTCGGATCTTGAGAGAATGGTCTCCCCATTCGCACCATCAGGTGTCATCAACCTCTGGTGATCATGTTGATAGCACACCATCAACTAGTAATAGTGAAGTTCATGGATGGAAAGGAAAGGTCAAAGTTCCATGTAAATTATGTGAAGGGGACCATACCCTTCACCGTTGTCCTTTTTTGGATGAAGCCAAAAGAGTATTGGATAACCGTCCTGCTTCACCACAGCAACTTCCATCTGGTTACCAGAATCTCTCCCCAAGTCCTTCACTGGTTTAAAAATCGACTGATCAACCGTCGATCGAAACCACTCTCTAAAAGTGAAACTTATGAGTCTATACCAGACCAGAGTCAATAGGTCGAGGTGACAGTTGACCCAGTTTTACCTTCAGAAAATCATACCCTTCCTGAAGAGAGTGAGAACGATACCGTTCAAATTCTTTTTTTTACTTCAGAGTCCGATGAACTTGGGGGCAATCCGCCCGTGCCTTAACAACAGGGGGAAAACCCTCCAGTTCTTGAAACTCAAGGGGTTAGTTCAAGCGTTTATTCGATACCCCCTCCAAGCAGTCTAGTCACTTCCTTTGATTGGGATCGACTAGCAAGATCTCGCCTTCCCTCTTATGTACCTTTCCAGATCATAGTACAAGTTTACAAAATGATCGTATCAGGCATTATCATAGATGAAGGGGCATCAATGCGTATCCTTTCTTCAACTACTTGGAAAGCGCTTGGTTCGCCATCTCTTATGCCTGTTACACAGAATCTGTCAGGCTTTAACAAAGGAACCAGTCAACCGTTAGGGATCCTTCCTAAGTTACCAATAACTTTGGGAAGGAAAACCGTTCATATGAATGTGATGGTAGTCCCAGGACCATTAGATTACAATCTACTCCTTAGACGTGACTATGTTAAAAACATGGAAGCTATTGTTTCGACACTCTTCCAAGTGATGTGTGTCCCACATGAAGGCAAAATTGTCATCATTGACCAGCTTTCATTTCCCGATTTAGGCATAACTCCAAGTCAATCATCATCCCTAAATGGTCCTTTTATATCAACGGTGTCTCTTTAACCTTCATTTCATCCACCTAATTTCCTTGAGTAATCTGATGAATGTAACGAAGCTTAGGGGGCATGCACCCTTGTCTATTCTGTGGACGAACCCAGCTGAAAAGATAAGTTTCCCTGTAGAGATAAGTTTCCATGTAGGTTATGTGATTGGTCTGACACACCATTCACCTTTGTCTATTTTGCAAACAAAGCCAAGGAAGTGTTTCATCTATTCTGCGAACAAAACCATCCTACATAACCACAGTAAGTTTCCATATAGCTACTAGAGACTCTCCTTTTCACCATGTTGGGGGCATGCAAACTTTTCATTTCTTTTTCAATTTTCATTTTCTAGCTTTTTAGCTTTTTCATTTTCTAGCTTTTTTAGCTTTGTTGTTTCTAGCTTTTTAGTTTTGAGCTTGCGTAGAAATAGAAACTAGACCAAGCATATGTTTGTTCGTTTCAATCTTGTAAAAACAATGAAACCCACACTGAGCATATGTTATCGCATGGTTCAAGCTCGTTAAAAAATGAACATACCACCAAGCATAGTTCCCCCAGGGTTCAAGCTCGTTAAAAAATGAACCTACCACCAAGCATAGTTCCCCCAGGGCTCAAGCTCATTAAAAAATGAGCCTTAGAGTAAATACCCTTTGTGATTGTCGTTCTATCAGCCTTTTGAGCCTTGGTTGTGTACCCCCCATCACCTCCATTCCTTTGGCCGATCATACGCTTCCACTTGGTTGTTTACCCTTTTGAGGAATAGTCGCGATGAGTGGTCTTGTTAGCCAACCTCTTCATATCACCATGTTTTGAGAAGTTCCAAACTTACCTGGAACCAGTTGCTACCCTAGACACCACTCGTTCCTAAAAATCCTTTTCAGACTCGTTAAATATGAAAAGATTGTCGAGTCTTCTTTAAACCATTTTCAGACTCGTTAAATATGAAAATTTCAAGCCTTCTTTAAACTCTTTTCAGACTCATTAAATATGAAAAGATTGTCGAGTCCCCGTTAAACCCTTTTCATACTCATTAAATATGAAAAGTTAGAGCCTTCTTTACACCCTTTTCAGACTCGTTAAATATGAAAAGATTGTCGAGCGATTGGCCTTTCCAGCTCGTTAATGTGATTGTAAGTGTCATCCCTCCTGTATATTTTAATCTTTGTTGAACCTGAGGGTTTATCTCATGAAAAAGTTCGAGCATTTGTCTTTTTCGGCTCGTTAAAGTGATCGAAAAGTCATCCCTTTTGTATTATTTTAATCTTTTTTAGACCGAAGGGATTATGCTATGAAAAAGAACTTCTGGAGTTTCCTTTTCGCCCCTTTTCAAACTCTCTAAACATGAAAAGGACCGATTTATCCTTATCGTTAAACTCGTTAAAACAATAGCAACAAACTTGTCCACCCAGACAAGAACAAGTTTCACTGTCGCTAGAATCATTAAAACATAGCGACAGGTTTTCCCAAAGGGAAAATTATAGAACAAGCATATGTTATACTCCTCAAGCTTGAAAAAAATAAAGAGGCACTGGTCAGCAATGACCGAGGAAAAAGGGAAGAAAACTTGAAAACTTTATGGTAGCAGGTCACTCTTGAACATGAAACTTTCACTCTATCACCATGATTGAGTCAGGTTGGGTTATTTCGTTCACCGGTCACTTCACTATTGGTCTTTCACACCATCCATTTTTTGGGGTTAGTGCTACCAATCCATCTCAGTGTCGCCAATATGTTCAAGAGAAGTCATTCAATTGAGAATTCACCATCCAGTTAATGCCTCATCCACTGCAATACCTTCAACCTCCATTTTTCATGACCGCCATTACTGAACCTTGTGTCATCAGATCATTTTCACCTCCAGAAAATCATTTGCCTCATTTCCTGTCGTAGATGTGGGATACATTAAGGCCCTCCTACGACGAGTCACTTCTTTTCGACATCAGCTCATTATCTAAGAAGTTGACTTAGAAACAACCCTTTCAGTACTTTGAAGCTTGCATGCCTTAATGGCAAGTTTCTCATGTCCGGCGACAGGTTGACATCAATGGCCTTCGACCGAAAGATTTTGCATGGTGTTCGACATTGGATCATATATTCACACCACGTAAATTGTATTGTAGTACCTTGAGGGTCATTATCATTATCGGTGATTCCTCTCGCATTTGTTAACAGCTCACATTATTGGCTGGTAACCAAGCGATGTCTTTCCATGTTTGACTTCAGAACATCTCTTCACATGGATTGACTTGTACATCGGGTGAAGATTGAACGAGTTTGAAGACCCCGGATCTAGTTTCATCCATCCGGACTGCGATATATTCAGAGATATAAAGACATCAAATGTACACAGAAGCTACACAGATGGTCATCCAAGCCAAGGATTATGACTCTACATTTGAAGAATCACCAGTCTGCAACTGCAGACGATTATCTATTCTATGTACATGAAATGAATTTATAAAGCTAAGCATGGGAATGCCCGCCTCAGCTAGATCATGAAAAATTATATTTTGATGATGTATTATATTGCATCTTATACAGGTCACCTTCCAGGTCGAAACCTCGGATCCTCATGTAAAGCATTTCACCCGACATCAAGATTTATGACTTCATGCTTTAGGGGGCAACTGTTATAGACATATTTTGGCACTTCAACCCCAATCTTATATGTCGATAAACTAGGGCTTTTCAACCCCTAAAATTGTTGTTTCATACCCTAAAATATCATGGTCAACTGATTACATCATTCCCCAAAAGTTCCACCTGAAAAACCATCCAGAATTGGCCTAAACTAGACCATACTGACTGCTCCACTGTCAGGGTGCAATGCATACTGACTTCTACACTAGCCAGGTGCGATGCATACTGATGAGGCCTTCTATAGGGTGTGATGGGTGAGGATGGACAAATGTCCGAGACAGTTTGCTAAGTGGATGCTCATGGAATCTTCTAGAAACTTCTCCTATGACACTTGCCTCTCTGAATTCGCCCAAAGATGAGTAAGAGATATAAACTTCAGTTATCTCTTCTCTTGTGGAACCAAATGTAACAAGTGGAATGACACTAATCAAAACCCAGAGATGACTCACACCCTTGCACACATCTATAAATGGATCCCTCATCTAAGAGATCCAGAGGCTGGAATATTGTGAATTGCAAGGAAGTGTTGATAGTTTGTATTTGAGAAAGAGCATTGTATTGTTGGGTGATCTTGCTATTTCATGAGGTGAAGAGGGCTTTGATGCTGGGAGGATGATGCTGGATCAGACAACTGGGTTGTAATTCTCCCTTCTATTTAATAAAGTTCTTCAAGTTTTCTTCCATATAACTATGCAATTGTGAATGTTATCATTTGTGAATGCTATTGTATGTTCATTATATATCTGATTCTGTAATGCTTATGATATAATAGATCAAGATGCTTTGACAGTTCTTTGTTACTGTGTTTCTACAGGTACTCTCCAAGTGGGATAAGTACGGAGAGGAGTTGCAAGTTCTATCAAGCGAGAGAGAGATCAAGCAAGGAGTTAAGTGGAAGATACAGGTTGGTTCCTTTGTCTTTCTCTTATCTATTATACATAGAAGAAATCAAGAATTGCTTTAAACGGTTGTTTCTAGGGTAGCTGCCAAACCTAGAGGGCTAGTCGATCGAAAAGACACTAGTTTTCCCAAAAACCCCTGTTACCCATGACCTATTTAGGGCTAGCAAGGTAACTTTGGTTCTTCTTTACTACTGTTCCTTCCATTTTATTTGGCAGCCAATGGTTTTATTACTAATTGAAAAGGTTATCATTTTCAGAGGCATGGCCGACAGAATAATCTAAGTTCATCCCAAGTAATTTTCATTTCATGCTTACACCATTTGCATATTGGGGTCTTGCTATATGAACAGTTATTTGACTTATTCGAGGTGATTTGTGTTGGAAAGGTGAGGTTTACAATTTCTATAACATATTTTATGTTATGACTAGTTCCCCTGCCAGTTTCGAACCCTCTGCTTACATTGGCTTATTTTCTTCTAGGTTTTGTCAGACTCTATTACTCTGGTTTAATTTATGTATTTACTATTCTAGATTCCCATATTTATAATCAGAAAATGTAATCTAAGGTTTATCCACTAGGCTTTCTGCAAGAGGGTAGTTGTGATACTAGGACAATAGAGTACTGACTTGGTTGTTGATTATGGACTTTGAAATGGTATCAGGGAGATTACGCCCTATAAATTTTTTCTATTTTATTTTGGATAATCTGAGTATTTGACCTCAATCTTGATGGTAAACCTCATAATTTGTTTATACACTGAGTTCATATGCATGACCACTCGGTCACTCTCTGTCCTATACAATTATTTTATTATAGAATAACACAAAGGTTTTTTTTTATTATTGTTGTTAATGTATCAAAGATATGATTGTTTTATTCATTGAATGGTCTTAATATATGGTTAGTTAGTTAAGCGCACCTGGTTCTGGGTTTTTTAATCGATTAGTTATTTTATGTCTTACACACACACAACTATGTTTTACTATATAGTAAGGTTAGTGCAAAAGTTTTTTTTCATGTTTCTTTTTGTTCTCCAGTCCATCTATAAATATTCACTAGTATCTGGTAGAAAGGCAAAACCTGGTCAACTAGGACTTGCCCACTACCCTGTTGTGGCCAGCAACAACCCCCCTTTTTATTTAGTATTAGTAATAAAACTAAATAAATGGGGGACCCTTACAAAAAATAAAAAACTAGCTTTTATATTTCCCTTTGAATAAAACAAACTATCATAAACTTAGGAAAAACATCCGCAAAACCCAAAAACTTAAGTTTTATGATAAGTTTCGAATAAAATCGTTCTCTTAACAATAAAACATCACATCACAAAAGGGTAATGAAGGACATCATATAAAAAAACTTTCGAAATTGCGAAAACGCGATGATGCGAGATCGCGCGCCTTACAGAATCATCGCACATCGCAGCTTTCATATGCCACAAGTACCACCTAAGATAAAACATCTCGATCCTGCGATATGCGATAAAGCATCTCGCAAATAGCATCTTGCAGTCACAAAAAAGAAATAAATGATTGTTAACGAAAAGGATTAGCAATGGCAATCTGCGATATTGCGAAGTAAATCGCAAAATCACTTTATCACAAATCAACAGGGCTCATCGTTTAATGAAATATTTCTCGTAATCCGATATCGAGTTATGGGCATTAATGTTAACTTAGTGGCTTATTGATGGTCATTTATGAGATAAGATTTAGATCTGATCGAAAGGTTGTTTTGAGTAGGGTGATATATTTGATATGATTTCGGAATTAAGAGCTTTCTCGTCACCTTATCTCTTACCATTATTCTTTCTTTACTTGAAAAATTGTAGGAGCAACAAGCAGAATAATATACATAGCAGTGTGCAGAATGTAATGGGAAAGAAGGGAAAAGCTCTGGTTGCTGAGGAAAAAGAGATGACACCCTTATTCACAGACACCACCTGTACCAGAGAAGCCGGCATATCCACTTGGGAAGGCATGTACACTCTGATCGAAGAAGAAAACCCCAGAGTTATGGAAGTTACTGTGATAGCAGACTCATGCGGGTCATCTAAAGCGTCAATTACTAAACTTGCATGTTCATTCCTGCACCGAATCGCGGCAAGGCCAAATATACTTCCATATACAGGCATGGTCAAGTGGGTATTAGACAAACCTGATATAACAGACAGGCAATTCAAGTCTCGAAGCCAGGAGCTTATTGGGTCATTCACCCCACAGGATTTAAGATTCATGTATCATCTACCAGAGCCGCAGGCAAGCTACAACAAACAGTTCGTGGAGAAGTTCGCCAAAGAAAACAAAGATTTGGCGGAGTGCACCAAGAACTGGTTGGAAAAGGAAGAGCCATTGAAAAAGGACAAACATGGTATGTACAGTACTGGTTCCCTCTCCTCCCCATATTGTTTTGCTGCTGCTATGCTATGTAGGCTATTTGGAAGGCCTAACATCAACAAGTTTTCATCCGAATGGATACCCCTATTAGATGCGGCCACTAACGCCACTATTATGGATTGGGCCCAGATATTGTCTGATAATTTAGCCTCGGCCATTTGGAACTACCGGCATAAAATAACTCCCTCTCAAAGGATTTATCCTTCTTTCTTTTTAGCTTCTTATGTTATGGATGCAATCTGTTCTATTTCCAAATTTCCTTTAATGGGTTGGAAGTGGACTATACAGAATCCCTTGCCCATTCACATTTACCATAAGGAATTGTTGGATTCCAAGTTTATCCCGTATTTTTACAGAATTTGTCATGGAGTTATGTTACCTCTTCACCAAATGTTGTATAATAAGGACGCCCAAAGATTTTCCCCCAAAGCAGAAGTTGATATTCTCCCTGTCGAAAGATGGTTTGGGGAAGATTTTTTCACTTATGTCAGAGTATTTCGAAGCATTGCTTCCCCTCATTGCTTCCCCTACCCTTGTATGTTCCTGATAAGTTATTGGCTTGAGAAATTGCCTACCAAACCTGCAGGGTGGGAGGAATGAGATAAGAATTGAAAGACAAGAAGAATGTCGTCTGGCCACAATTTCCTGTGGTCTGTGGGGCCTTTTCACTGTTTTATTTAGGTCTTACATTCAAAGAAGTAGACAACATGCTGAGTCTACAACTGTTTAAATTTCTAGGGAGACAATTCAATCCCTTTGATGTCATTAAGAATTTTACTACAGTTGTCAAGATAAAGGTATTTTCTAAAGAAGATGATCTCTTTGATGACATCTTCCAGCAGAAAATCACACTGAAAGACATTTTTCATATGGCTCAAATTCAATTTCCCCCAGTGGAATTCCAAGAATTCAAACTCTACAGAGAGAGGAGATTAGCAAACATCCCCTTGGATAAGTTGTGCTTAGAACCAATAAGGGAGCCAACTCTCAGCATCAGTCTGAGTGGAAGCTTGGGTACAGACAAGTCCAGGTCTAAGTCTGGGAAAGAATCACCAGAGAGCTCTACACAGTCTGAAAGCAACCATAATAAAAGTGAAGGGTCAGTCAGATATAATTCCCAATCTAAAGAGCACCCAGAGCAACAGGTTTTGACGACACCACAGGTGAAGGTTCCCCCTCCCCTCATCCAGCCACCAAAGCCAGTGAGAACTGAGCTAGATAAAGAATGGGAAACATTTAATGAATTGATTAATACTGAGGAGCAGAACACGAAGACACCTGAGAGTACACTGCATACAATGACATATATTGTCATTGGAACAGTCAGCAATGCTCCAAAAACGGAGCATATTCCCATAACCCCATCATCTGAAATCATGCTGAAGATAGAGGAGATTCCTCCTCTAGATGTATTTTATAGTCTGTAGCACAAGGAAATGGTAAGAAGACAAAGAAAGAAACGGAAATTGGACAGTGTGCTCTCACCTAAGGCAGAGCAACGAGATGTCCTTTGGTGAGACCCTACCACTAACCCTACTGAAAATTTGACTAAGTTATGCCAAATCGCGGGAGCCTATGCTTTTGCTACCATTGATAAAGCATCTGAGGTACAACTATTACTTAAGGATAGAAAGGAACAAATCCAAGCTTTGAAACAACCGCTACAGCAGGCCAATGCCAACCGAGAAGCGGAGGAGAAATTAGAAAAATTACAACAGAATTTTCAATAGATGCAGCTGGGGTATCAGAGAAATTTGGCCGAAAAGGAAAATCAATTACAGGCCATGCTAGAAATGCATAAATATGACCCCAAAATTACAGAGTTTGTCTCAAAAGCCCTTGCCTTGAACGACCAACTCTTACAACAGCAAGAGGCACTCTGCCAAAGAATATCACAATGGAGCTCCCATTGCGAGATGAGCGATAAAATTACAAGTCAAGTCGCGGATTTTCAACTCGATTATGATTTGATTAATAAAATAATTTATGATTATTTGATTTGGCAGGAATCGGAGGAAGGAAAGAAAACAGGCTTGCTCAAAATCAATGAAGCCCACAAAGAAATGATGTTCCATAAGTGGGATGCACAGATTAAAATGGTAGAACAGGCAGCGGAAGAAGCAGCGACAGCGGCGAACAATGTCATTCACTGTGTCAATGAAAATCTGCATAGAGCAAACCTGATATCAGAAACTACTCCGGGATTTCTCCCAAAGGCACAACAACAATAGACAAACTGGAGATAGAAAGCTAAGGAGAAGGCAAAGTCCATTAAAAAATTAACCAAGTTGAATTGGGACACTTATTGGCAGTACTTGGTTAAACCGCATAGTCAATGCATGACTCTCAAGTGCCTTACAAATTCTGCCGAGAAGATAGCGCCAGCACTTGCCGATTCTGTTTTCGCAGGACAACTAAAATCGGAGGTCAGCCAACCGACGCTCCTCAAGCCGATGCTGAATGCTTGTGATATCAGAGAATATATACATAGATAGTTAATTTCCAGATACAGTTTTAGTTTTATTTTTTTATTTATTTTTGCCTTAGATGAGGACGGTCATTTAAACCTCCTCCTATATTTTTGTAATAAACTATTTTTAGTATTTAGTTAGTAGTATTTTAAAACCTCTCATGCATTTGGAGAGGGGTCTAGAAATTTGTCAAAAATATTTCCTCAAAACATCCACTTCTGCACCCTCGGAGGAGGTTTTGATGAATGAATGGAACAAGATTTATTGATATCTGTGTTTAATGTCTGCTACTGAAATGCATTTCTGTACTCTTAGTAGATATTGAATTAGGAAGAGATAAATCTATATTGCTGAAGCTCATGAGTAGGACTTGTTATCAATGGTACTTTTATCTCTTAATGATTTCTGCTTATGTGTCAAAGCAATATTTTATATTTTGTTGTTTATATATGAAAGCTTGAATGTTCGAGTTATCATTTGGCACTTCTGTACGGTCGTGACTATTCTGTTTATGCTTTAATGTATGGATGACTTATTATGCGATATGCTTCTCACAATTGTTTCGACTAATCTCTTATACGAAACAATTCATTTTTAATGAATTCTTTTCTCATAGCAATTGAATGATCGTTATTACCAATTGCTATTAGAAACTATTTTAGATCACATAAGTGAAAAGTTAAATCCCGAGTTAGTTTTAGAATTAGATATTTCTGTTCATTAGAATATAATTGCATGTTTTAAATTAGACTTAAATTAAAAGCATTTTATTTAGAAATATTTAGAAAAGGAAACATCAACTCTTATCATCACACACAAATTTGGAAACAGGTCCCATTATCCCTAGTCAGACGCACCATCCCAAACGGAAAAGGAGTTGCTTTCAAGGTCCGGACCGGGTGGGTATCCCCCTTGTTGTAGACCCGATTTTTAGGGCCTTCAACATATTTGGCGCTAGAAGGAAGGCCCGAACTATGAATGGCTAGTAAATCTAAATCTAAATACCATTCTGAGAGTAAATCACCCTCAACATCTCCCCCAACTTCTCCATCGCATTTCAAGTCTTTAAATCTTAAGCGAGAAGTTGAGAAAACAACAACCATTGCCACAAACCCAATATTTCAAATAGATCTACTATCGAACCTCCTGAAGTTGAGTCTTTGATTCATAAACTTGAATGATTTTCCATATCACCGTAAAAGTCTGAAATATCTCAAGGTAGTGTGACTTCGTAATACAATCCTTCTCATCCTCTTACCAAATTACAGAGCAAAAATTTTGGTATCGAACCAACTGAATTACCTCTACCTAAAAGGAAAAGAGCAAGGAAGTCACCTCAAGGGTCTGATAGTGAGACTCTTTCATCATCAACATCCATTCTGACTTCTCCATTGCAAAGTCAACCATCCACCCCTCCACTTCAAGTTGTTTTCCATCATAGTACTGGAACTTTAACATCCTCATCCCTACCACAAGGAACTTCATCTGCAATTTCCTTTGTTAGTAGTTCAATGACGGCTCAAAACCCATGGAATAATCCAGGGGCAGTCTCAATGCCTGCCCCCTTGAGTCAATTACCGGCCCATCCTGAAAAAATGGCTGCCCAAGTTTAATCCTGAAGCAGGCATGCTAGCAAAAGAACACATAAACAACTTTATGTTATCCATAAATTTAAATGGAATTACAAATGAAGATGTTGTTGTTAGACTTTTTCCTTATACTTTACAAGCAGTAGCCGAATCCTGGTATTTTTCATTACCATCAGGGTCCATTACTAGTTGGGACATTTTCCAAGAACAATTCTTCACTAAGTTCGGCAATGATAGATCTACAGCAACAATGATCAATGATCTATCGAATCTAAAGACTGAATCAAGAGAACCTATCAAAGATTTTAACTCGCATTTCAACAAGCTTTTGGATAAAATTTCGACTGCTTCCAAGCCTAGCGAAGAAGTCCGAAGTGAATGGTACATATCCGCTTTACCATCAAACATGGCGATCTTTGTTGATAGAGTTTCCAAGACAACATTGGCCGAAAACATGAAGGAAGCGATAGCGGTAGAAAAATGTATCTTACCTTTAGAAAAGAAAAACGTTGTCGATGAAATAAAATCTAAGAAGGTTACTTTTAGAGATGATCCTAAGAAAAAGCAATCAAAAAACCCATTTGATTTAGAAGGATTGTAGAAAGTCCTAAAAACCATGTCTAATGAAATGGTTGACATTAAAAGACAAGTAGCAGGGATTTCTGCTAAGAAACCCTGCAAGCCTTATATAAAAAATCCTTCAACTGATTCAAAGCCTCCCAATGCTATAACAAATGCAAAATCTAAAGGGGAAGAAGAGGAAGTTTCTAATGAAGAACCTATTGATGAAGATGAAGTTGTAGAGTTACAGGGAATGTGGGACTTCATTCTTCCAGATGAAGAGGATCAAGAGGCATCACCAGTCAATACCAGAAGTAGAAATCAACTCGATCCTCCACAACCTAGTTCTAAACAGAAGAGCGCAAGCTCGATATCTAAGGATAAAGTCACAGGTAAGAAATAATCACCAAAAGTGACTCAAACAAGCCCAGTCCAATCTGATTCCTCAACTCCATATAAAACATTGATTGTCTCCGATGAGATGGAGTATAATATCGTTGAAGACATGAAGAATACTATGGCTAACATTACTTTTCACGAACTGAGCAAATTGAAGCATCAACAGAAACTACTTTTGAGAGAGTTACATGCAATATCCGTTGCACCTCTACCTGCTGCTGTAATCTCGCAAGCTTCTCATGAGATGGGAAGACCTCCAACTAATATGGCAAATAAAGTTGATCCAAATTATATTGCTTTAATTGGAGGTAGGCCAAAATCCCATACTCCCCCATTCCTTCTTACTTACGAAACTTTCAATAAAAACTTGCATAATTGTTTAGTAGATTCAGGAGCTTCATCTAATATTTTTCCTAAACAATATGTGAAAAGTTAAACATCCAACCTCAAAAATCTGCAGTACGCATAGTTCAGCTAGACCGATCGCAAGTTGAAGTAATTGATATTTTAGTTGTAGATATTCCTGAAATTTATGGTTTAATTCTTAGTAGGGATTGGTTTGAAAAGCTTCATGGATACTTTGTGACCGACTGGTCACACATGTGGCTCCCTTACAATGGTAAACCAAATCAGATAAAGGTTGAGCGAGAAAGACACCAAAAATACATAGTGACAGAATTGGAAGGAGAAAATGAACCTGTAGCATACAACAACAATATAATTGGCAACTATTCTGTTGACTCTTTCTTAGGAAATTTTAATGCTCATACTTCGCCTTATTTAGAACATTTTGTTTTGTCTCAAGTAGAAAAATTTTCTCAAACAGATAATTCTAAATGTGTCAATTTTGTAGATAGTCCTGTAAATAACTCTTTATTTTGGAAATTATTTTTTGACGGATCTAAGTCTAATGATGGATCAGGAGCAGGATGTGTATTAGTTAGTCTAGAAGGGAATAAAACTATGCTAACATGTAGACTCGAGTTTGATTGCACAAACAACACTGCAGAATACGAAGCTTTAGTGCAAGGACTATACAAGGCAGTCGGACTAGATATCAAGTATCTACAAGTCTTTGGAGACTCTGAGATTGTTATTAAACAGGTGTGAAATACTATACATTGTCTATCAGGTCATTTGAAGCCTTATCAATCTTTAGTGCAAGATTTGACTGAACATTTTATAACATTCAATATTTCATCCATTCCCAGACTCCAAAATTCTAGTGCTGACCTCATAGGTAATGTAGCTTCCAAGCTCATTCCCTCAGAAGAATATAGCCCAGGCAGATTCTCAATCAAATTGATCTTTAGGACCTCCATCCCTGATAATGTTACCAACTGGAGAATTTTTAATGATGACCCTGATATTGTAAGTTTCCTAACATCAGAAGGATCTTACACTAATCAGATAATTGATGAGGACCAACATGACAAGCAGTTACAACAAGAGAGAACTAATAATGCCATACCAAAATTTGTAGTCAAGTTGGAAGACTTATATGATTTGAAAGACAGATTTAAAAGGTCTACCAATTCAAAACTTCATAGTTCAACTCTGAACTATGAATTAGTAAATCTAAGAACTAATACCAAGCCACAGAATATCAACCTAGGTCTTGGCCTACCCCCTTTAGAAAAATTAGCCTTTGTTCGACTCCTGAAATAGTATAAAATTGTCTTTGCCTAGAATTATGATGATATTAAGACTTACAACACTTCAATCATTCACATACTATCCCAATGATAGCTGATGAAAAACCTGTCCAGAAAAAGCTGAGGAAGATCCATCCTAATCTTGAAAGTCAGATTAAATCTGAGCTCAATAAATTATTGCAAGCCAAAATTATTTTTCCCGTTCCAAATTCTAGATGGGTTTCCAACTTGGTTCCAGTTAGAAAGAAAAACGGAAACATTAGAATTTGTATTGACTTTCGAAATCTTAACAAAGACTGCCAAAAGGATAATTTTCCCCTATCCCCTATGGAACAAATATTGCAAGTAGTTGCAGGATCAAAATTAATTTCCTTTTTAGATGGTTTCTCCAGCTACAACCAGGTTTTGGTCCATCCTGACGATCAGCTAAAAACCACATGCAGAACCAAATGGGGTACTTATGCATATCAAAAGATGCCTTTTGGGCTGATTAATGCTGGCACCACATTTCAAAGGGCTATGGATATCACATTTAAGGGATTAGTAAACAAATCAGTGGTGATTTACTTGGATGTGTTATAGACATTTTTGGGCACTACAAACCCAAGCATGAAATGTCCATAAACCAAGGGCTCCTAAGTCCCTAAAAGTGTTGTTCTAACCCCTAAAGGAACAATGTCAACAGATTACATCTTCTCCCAGAATTTCTCCATGAAAAACTGCTCAGAATTGGTCAAAACAGGATCATTTCAGCTGCTCCACAAGCCAAGTGCGTTGCATCTCACCTAAATGCACTATGGGGGTGCGTTGCATTTCAAAAATCCCTTCTATGGGGTGCGATGGGCGAGAAATGACAAATGGCAGTGTCATTCCGCGAGGTGGAGAGGCAATGGAAGCTTCCAGAAACTTCTCCTGTGACACTTGACTCTCTGAATTCGACCAAGGATGAGTAAGAGATCATCAATCTCCAAGTGGAAGCAAGAACTATCAGAGGGAAGACACTAATCAAATCATAAGCTGACTCATCTCCATTACAGATATCTATATATGGATCCCTCATCCCAGAGATCTAGAGGCTGGAATTTTGCATATTGTAAGGAATTGCTGTTGGTTTCTTGAGACAAACATCAGATTGTTGGGTGATCTAAGCTTTGCATGAGGTGAAGAGGGGCTTCCTTGCTGAGAGGTTGATGCTGGGTCAAAACAACTGGTTGTAACTCCTCTTGGCTCTTTCTTGTTTATCAATAAAAGCTATTCAAGTTTTCCTCCATACTCTTGTGTCATTGATGTTTGCTGCATTTGTATGGTCAATTTACATCTGATCCTAGATTGTTTATGATTATAGATCCATGTCTTTGTATAGTGCTCTGCTACTGTGATCTTACAGGTACTTTGTGAAGTTGGGCATGAAAGGGAACAAGTAGCGAAAGACTATCAAGGAAGAGAGGAATTAAATCAGGAGATTAGCGCAAGACAGAGGTTGGTCTTTTTGTTCCTCTCTATCTATAATTCATAAAGGAAAAACGAAAGTAGCTTTACTTTGTTTGTTTCTAAGGCAGCTGTCACACCTTAGTGGGATAAGCAGTTCTGAATAGACACTTTTCCCTGTAACAAAATGGCGACTCCGCTGGGGAAGAATTAGTTTGTTTGTTTATCTTCCTTGTTGTCTATTTCATAAACTTACAGACGGAGTCTGAAGTTGTGCCAGGTAGCATTCGAACTGCATTTGCTATGCAAATGAAAAGTAGATAAATGCCACTTCAGTCCATCTCCGGGATCTGTTTATGATTTAAACAACTGATTCACAAACTCTCTGATTTCCCTTGTGATAGCTCTTAGATCCTCCTTAGATCTACCCCTGATTGTTGCATTACTGATTACCTTTTGCTCAGCCAAAACCCATGAACTGAACTACAAACTGTGACCCAGAACCCAAGCAAAGTCTCGTTTCTGGCCCAGCGCAGGTATTGTTCTGAAAATCTGAACTTCAACGCACTTCCCGATTGGAGAAGGTGTGCTGCATTT
The DNA here is from genome assembly GCA_031772625.1 of Pinus tabuliformis. NCBI lineage: Eukaryota > Viridiplantae > Streptophyta > Pinopsida > Pinales > Pinaceae > Pinus > Pinus tabuliformis. Next base: position 508,827,956 of record CM062816.1, on the reverse strand, counting down.
CAAATTCTTTGTGTTACAGGTGCGCTGATCAGACTAGGATTTGTCTAGTTTTGGCTTCTGTGATTCATTCTTTCCAATTCTATTCCTGAATTTTGCTGCCTATGATCAGTATATGTCTGTTTGAAACCCCTTTTCCTTGCTGTTATTCCGCCTCCTTTGTACAAAAGAAATGCAAATGTTTTTGTGTGTTTGTTGGGTCATTTTCAGTTCTCCTTTGCAAAAGTAGCATAATCGTACTGTCGTCCTTTGATTTGAAACTATCGCAAGTGTCGATTTCGATCATAGGAAAGAGTTTGATTGTTGTTGATGGTCGATTATCCTATTACTATTGTTTTTGGTCTGAATTTGTGATTTTTCTAGTGTCAAAAACAAGTATTCATTTCAAAATTGTAAGGTGTTGTGATCGTCTCCATTTTTTATTTCGAAAAGAAACTTGTTGATATTTGTCGCTTGAAAAGAAATTCAGATTTGTGCATCAACTTTCTTTTTATCATTCATATACTAAGAAAGACGAAAACAAATACATGCATGTGCATTTGCATTTAGACTGTCTGATTGGTTTGATTTAGGAAAGTGCATTTAGAGTGTGCTCTTTGCTCTTTGTGAAAGAATTTTGTCTTTCTTTCCTTAGTAGCTAGGATTTTCATTGCACAAAGAAGATAAAAAGATTGTTTATCATCTTAGATTGCATTTTAGGAATTACATCTACATCTCGCGGTGAACCTGAAAGGCAAACTTCATAAACAAGATCAACCATAAAATAAATTCAATGAATCTAACAACGCTTTGGAACCTAACGCACAACATTTAGAAGTCTAGGCTAGAGACGTATTCCGGCGTCGTAAAGCCTGGTAACTGTTGTTCTCACTGATGGTTGGGTGATTCCTCCACTTTGAGACGATAAGTGCCAGTACGGACTTGTGCTCCCACGTACTGTCGAGTATATTTTGGGAGACCCCAATAGGCTTAATCCTTTATCCATAGGAAGCCGTGTCCGCCGCCCTATCGATCGCAATGCACTGAACACAGCATTCGGGGAGATTGACTGCCGTACCGTAAAAAGTATTCTGCAGTTTTGCGATTGGTTTGGGAATCCCTCTACCTAGATTTCCAGAGCAGTCCCTTTCGTTCCTTTTCAAACTCTTTAACAGAAAAGGTCCATCTGAGCACTTGTCACTTCAGGCTCATTAAAAATCGAAGGAGACTAGAGTCATCTTTTGTTTTTTCTCGACTCTTAAAAATTGAAAAAACAAGTTGTGTCAAAGCGTCTAAAATTTATTTTAAACGGAATATTCATTACCCTTTCCTACGTTGATCTTGGGTTGAGAAAATGGAATCCACTAACCAAGGAATTCCCCTTGGAGGAAATCCTAGTCCCTTCTCCTCTTGGGGAGATGTTGGTGCACCCCATATGGCCACATTGTTGCTTCTAGGACTGACAATCAGCTTGCCTGTATGGCTCTTCTCAACCTCTGTCGTTCAGAACACCGCGATTCCTGAATAATTGAATCAGCAACTAGACGAGTCCAGAGCTACCCACCAACCTTCTACTTCCTTTAATTCTTCCTCTCCTCCTTCCTCTTCGCTTGATGGGGCTGGTAAAGCCAAAAGTCAAGTACCTGAGAAGAAGAAGGAAAAGAAGAAGAAAGAGAAGAAGAAGAAGGAGCCAAAAGCGAATGGGGGCAAACGAGCGTCGTCTAGCGAAAATCCACACACTGCACCGACCAGGCCTAAATCGCCATGTGTCATTTGCAAAGGAGACCACTATCATAGAGATTGTCCTTGCATCCCTCGGATCTTAAGGGACTGGTCTCCTCGTTTGCACAACCCGATGTCGTCAACCTCTGGTGATCATGTTGAAAACACACCGTCGACTAGTGAAAGTGAAGCCCCAGGACAAAAAGGAAAATATAGATTTCCTTGTAAACTATGCGAAGGCGATCATGCCGTTCACTGTTGTCCCTTCTTAGACGAGGCTAAAAGAGTTTTGGACGATCGTCTGGTTTCACCGTTACGACTTCCTCCAGGATATAAAAAACTCTTGCTGAGTCTGTCACTAGTTGAAAATCCGGCTGGCCCGCTCAGGTGGTCGGCTGAAGCATCTATCATTGAAGATAAACCATCTGAACCCATACCAGACGAAAGTCAAAAGGTCGAGGCGGCAGTTGACCCGGTCTTGCCTTCAGAGGTTCCATCTTCAGATGATACAGCCACCGAAGAGAACAAGGATGACACCGTCCAAATTCTTTTCATAAGCACAGACTCCAATGAACATGGGGGCAATTTACCCGTTCCTTTACTGCAGGAAGGAAGTTCGTCAGAGTCATACCTAGCCGTCTATTCGGTCCCACCTCCAGGCAACCTAGTTGTCTCCTTTGATTGGAATCAACTAAGTAGACCCCGTTTACCAGCTAGTATACCATTCTGAATCATTGTTCAAATATATAGAATGGTTATGGATGGTACCATCATAGATGAAGGGGCTTCTGTGAGTATCCTTTCCTCAACTGCTTGGAAAGCACTTGGTTCGCCATCGCTTTTGCCTGAGATGAGAAATCTAACAGGCTTTGATAAAGGAACCAGTCGACCATTAGGGATCCTTCCCAATGTGCCCATAACATTGAAAAGGAAAACCGTTCAAATGAACGTAATGGTAGTTCAAGGACCCCTGGATTATAATCTACTCCTTGGACGAGACTATATTTATTGCATGGGAGCGATTGTCTCCTCACTCTTTAGAGTAATGTGTTTTCCACACGAAGGAAGAGTGGTCAAGCTCGTAGACCAGCTTTCATTCCCCGGTTCACGCATAGCAAATAGTCATATACCATCCCTGAATGGTCTTTTCACGCAAGAAATGTCTCAATCTCCAGTCCATCCACCTGATGAGCGCGAGTGATTCGGGAGACATGACTGAAACCCAGGGGGCATGCACCCTGGTCTGCTTCGGCAGGAAAACTCCAGGTATAGGGTAGGTTTCTGCGAGAGATATATGACTGGTCTGTACTCCCGTCCGTGATTGGAAGAGGGAGTTATTCTGGAACAAGATTCTCTTGTCAAAGTTACATGTTTGGAGTAGCCTCCTCCACTCACCTTTGTCTATTTCGGTAGACATCGCTGAAGAAATGTTTTGTTTGCGCTGTGAATAGAACAATCTTTGGGTAACCTGAAAGAGGTATACCTTTCCTGATAAAAAAAAATGTGTTGTCAGTTTGAACAAAAGGTGGCCTTGAAACTTTATTTTATACCTGGGGGCATGCAAGCCTTTTGGCGTGCAGGCGAAGAGCGACTATTTATTTTTAAAATTTGTAGGTCCTCTAACCCTTTAAACTCGTAGGATTGGTCGTTTCCTAACTTGCATAAAGAAAGGATGTGGGGCAAAACTCTAAAAGTTGTCGTTTTTATATATGAGACATTCTTATCACACGACTGGATTAATCGAGCAGTTTTAGCGCATAGTTCAAGCTCGTTAAAAAATAAACATAAGCCATGAGCAAATGTTTCCCCCCGCGTTTAAGCTCATTAAAAAATGAACTATTCCCCGGTAAATAACCATCGTGAATGTAGTACTTCAGCCTTTTAAAGCCTTGGTCGTGTTTGCACCATCACCTCCACTTTTGCATTGGCCGATCATTCACCTCCATTTGATTGTTTACCCATTTTGAGGAACAGCTGCGAAGAGTGATCTCACTAGCCATCCTTGTAACACTGCCATGATTGGAAAATTCCAAACCTTACCTGGAATCAGTTGCTACCCATTTTATCACTCGTTCCTCAAAAGACGAGTCTCCTTTAAGCTCTTTTCAACTGACTCGTAAAATATGAAAATATTGCCAAGCCATTGGCCTCTCCAGCTCGTTAAAGGGACCGGAAGTGCTATCCCTCCTCTAAATTTTAATCTTTTTGGACCTGAGGGATTATTACACAAAAATATCGAGTGCTTGTTTTGTTCGGCTCGTTAAAAGTATCAAAAATTCATCCCTTCTATATTGTTTTATACTTTTTCGGACTTAAGGGATTAGATGACGAAAAAGGAATTTTGGAGTTTCCTTTACGTTCCTTTTCAGACTCTCTAAAATTGAAAAGGACCGAGTTATCTTTGTCGTTAAACTCGTTAAAATTTTAATAGCGACAAACTTGTCTATAGACGAGAACGAGTTTCACTATCGCTAGGCTCATTAAAACATAGCGACGGGTTTGCCCAAAGGGCAAATTATAGAACAAGCATATGTTATCCTCCTCAAGCTTGATAAAAATAAAGAGGTACTGGTCAGCAATGACTGGGGAAAATTGGGAAGAAAACTTGAAGAAACTTTGTTGGTAGCAAGTCGCTCTTGAACATGACACTTTCACTCCGCATCCAAGTCGGGTTGGGTTGTTTCATTCACCGGTCACATCACCATGGTCCCATCATACCATCCACATTTGGGGTTAATGCTACCAATCCATCATGTCAGTGTCGCCGATATGTTCAAGAGAAGTCATTCAGAGAATTCACCTGTGTCTCACCCACTACAATACATTTATACTCCATTCTTTCATGACCGCCACCCTGAACCTTATATCACCAGATCGTTTTCACCTCCATTAAAATCATTTTCTCCGTTCCGTGTCATTGATGTGGGATTCATTAAGGCCCTCCTATGATGGATCACTTCTTATCGACATCAGCTCATTATCCAAGAAGTTGATCTAGGAACACCCCATTCAGTACTTTGAAGCTTGCATGCCTCAATGGCAAGTTTCTCACTTCCGGCGACAGGTTTACATCAATGACCTTCGACCGAAATATTTTGCGTGGTGTTCGACGCCAAGTCCTTTATTCATACCACGTGAATTGTACTGTAGTACCTTGAGGGTCATTATCATTATCGGTGATTCCTCTCGTGCTTGTTAACAGCTTATATCATTGGCTGGTAATCAAGCGATGTATTTCCATGTTCGACTTCAGAACATTTCTCACATGGATAGACTTGTACTTCGAGTGAAGATCGAACGAGATTGAAGACCCCGGATCTAGTTTCATCCATCCGGGCTACGATATATATTCAGGAAAATAAAGACATCAAATGTACATCATTGCTGTACAGATAATCATCCAATCAAAGGGATGATGGCTCTATCAGAATCATCAGTCTACACTCAGACGATTGTCTGTGCTATGTACATGAAAATGAATTTATAAAGCTGAGCATGGGAATGCCCACCTCAGCTAGATCATGAAAATATTATGAAGATAATGTATTGTATTGTATCTTATTACAGGTCTCCTCCCAGCTTGAAAGAACTTCGGATCCTCATAATAAAGCATTTCACCCGACATCAAAATATTAACGACCTCATGCTTTAGGGGGCAACTGTTATAGACATTTTTGGGCACTACAACCCCAAGCATGAAATGTCCATAAACCAAGGGCTCCTAAGTCCCTAAAAGTGTTGTTCTAACCCCTAAAGGAACAAGGTCAACAGATTACAGCTTCTCCCAGAAGTTCTCCATGAAAACATGCTCAGAATTCGTCAAAACAGGATCATTTCAGCTGCTCCACAGGCCAAGTGCGTTGCATCTCACCTAAATGCACTGTGGGGGTGCGTTGCATTTCAAAAATCCCTTCTATGGGGTGCGATGGGCGAGAAATGACAAATGGCAGTGTCATTCCGTGAGGTGGAGAGGCAATGGAAGCTTCCAGAAACTTCTCCTATGACACTTGCCTCTCTGAATTCGACCAAGGATGAGTAAGATATCATCAATCTCCAAGTGGAAGCAAGAACTATCAGAGGGAAGACACTAATCAAATCATAAGCTGACTCATCTCCATTACAGATATCTATATATGGATCCCTCATCCCAAAGATCCAGAGGCTGGAATTTTACATATTGTAAGGAATTGTTGTTGGTTTCTTGAGACAAACATCAGATTGTTGGGTGATCTAAGCTTTGTATGAGGTGAAGAGGGGCTTCCTTGCTGAGAGGTTGATGCTGGGTCAGAACAACTGGTTGTAACTCCTCTTGGCTCTTTCTTGTTTATCAATAAAAGCTATTCAAGTTTTCCTCCATACTCTTGTGTCATTGATGTTTGCTGCATTTGTATGGTCAATTTACATCTGATCCTAGATTGTTTATGATTATAGATCCATGTCTTTGTATAGTGCTCTGCTACTGTGATCTTACAGGTACTTTGTGAAGCTGGGCGTGCAAGGGAACAAGTAGCGAAAGACTATCAAGAAAGAGAGGAATCAAATCAGGAGATTAGCGCAAGACAGAGGTTGGTCTTTTTGTTCCTCTCTATCTATAATTCATAAAGGAAAAACGAAAGTAGCTTTACTCTGTTTGTTTCTAAGGCAGCTGTCACACCTTAGTGGGATAAGCAGTTCTGAATAGACACTTTTCCTTGTAACAGGATGACATAACAGTATATTCTAAAAAACGTGGTAATCACCTAAGAGACTTAAAGCAGATCTTCCAACGTTGTGAAAGGTATGGAATTTCACTTAATCCAAAAAGTCTTTTTTTGCATTAAGTGAAGGAAAACTTCTTGGATTTATAGTGTCAAAATATGGAATCCATATTGATCTAGATAGAATTAAGGAGATTTCTGAAATATCCTTACCACATAATAAGAAAACCATGCAATCCTTCCTTCACCAGATTAATTTTGTTAAAAAATTTGTTCCAGAGTTCTCAAGGATTGTGTCACCATTACAAGCAATGATCAAGAAAAATTTGCACTTCAAATGGGGCAAAGCAGAGTATGAAGTGTTCAATCTAATTAAGCAAGAAATTGTTAATGCCCCATCCCTAGCAACTCCAAATTTTTCTGATCCTTTCATTTTGTATACATTTGCCTCTGAGAAGTCATATGCTGCAACACTCACTCAAGAAAATCAAGACAAGGCAGAAGCCCTAGTTGCCTTCTTTACTTCAAATTTTCAAGGGGCTGAATTAAAGTATTCTGACTTTGAGAAACAAGCTTCTGCTATTTTCAAAGCAATCAAAAATTTTAGCCCCTTTCTTCTTAAAACCCATACAAAAATCATAGTATCGTTTCCAGTGGTAAGAAATCTCTTAGTATAGAAAGACGTGGGTGAAAAGAGAGCAAATTGGGTCACTGCCCTACAAGAATACGACACTAAGATCAAGCCAGAAAATATTGTAAAATGTCAAGGTTTTTGCAAGATGTTGGTTGGAGCATCGCTCATTTCTGAAATAACATCTCCAAATCAAGAGGTACAAATTTATGAGGTAAGCCTAAACAATATTGAATCGAGATATGCTGATATCATATTTTATCTAAAAAACGGATATGCTCCTTCAAACCTGAATTATACAAAGAAAAGAGCCCTAAGATTGAAATCCAAGCAGTATCAACTCATAAACAATGTGCTTTTTAGGATGAATTATGATTTTGTTCTCCTTCGATGTCTTGAGAAATCTAAAGTTGAAAAGGTGTTGGAGGAACTCCATGATGGACTAGCAAGTGGACATTGTGTGGGAGATGCTACAACACATAAAATTTTGCACACAGGATACTATTGGCCTACACTATTTAAAGATGCACATAGCTATGTAAGGAAATGTCAAGTTTTTCAAACTACTCTCGGAAGACAGAAGAAACCATCATTGCCATTACAACCAGTCAATATCGATCAACCCTTTGATCAATGGGGATTGGATATAATAGGTGAGATCATTCCTCACTCTTCTAAACAGCATAGGTACATCCTTATAGCTACAGATTATTTTACTATATGGGTAGAAGTAGTTCCTCTCAAGACAGATAATGTTGAACATATCATTGATTTCATAGATCAGTTCATAATTATTAGGTTTGGTTTACCTTCTACTTTAATGTTTAACAATGCATCATATTTTTCTGGCAATGCTATGACTGAATTTGCACTTAAAAGAGGTTTTAAGCTTAAATATTCTGCCAATTATTACCCACAAGGGAACGAGTTGGCCGAATCAACGAATAAAAACTTAATCAGAATCATTAAGTGAACCATTGATCAAAATCATAAAAATTGGCAAAAATATTTGATGTATGCTTTGTGGGAAGACTGAATAACTCAAAAGGCTTCCATTGGCCCTTATCCCTTTAATTTAGTTTATGGGAAAGAAGTAGTTCTCCCAACTCATCTAGCAATTCCTTCTTTAGCCTTAGTTGAATTTATTGACAAAACACCAACTTCATCTTTACAACTAAGACAACTGAAGATCCTTAAACTAGAAGAGCAACGAGAACAGGCTAAAATTACACATGCTCGTCATCAAGCATTAGTAAAGGCTTCCTTCGATTCAAACATGGTATCTAGGAAGGATTTTCAAATTGGAGATTTAGTTTTGAAATTGGATAAGGCTCACAAAGAAAAAGGCAAGCATTCTAAATTCCAACGAATGTGGCTTGGCCCATTCCAAATTGTTGAAATTATAGATCCATCGACTTTCATGTTACAAGATTTAGCATGGAAAAGAGAATCTTTACCTGTTAATGGGCAGATCCTTAAAAAATACTTCCCATAGAAGATGACCTTTATAGCTTTATTTTGATATTAAAATAGGTTGTAAATGGTTACCTTTGGAATTCACAAAAAATATAAGTGTTTCTTTTAAATTTTGTTTTTCGCTTGTATAAATAGAACTAATTTGGAAAATCGATCATTATTATTGAAAGATATAGTCAAATGCTACAAGCCTGAAAATTTACTAGTTTCATTCTTACGAATTTTGATAAAAACAACCTTTAGTGGGAATTTGTTTTTTATTAGTCATGAAAAGCATCAATAACAAAACGAAGGTTCTCTGTAGAAAAGTTGTCTTCAAAAACTTTATAATTGTCATCCAAAGATATTCTTAAGGAACCAATGACTTCCTCCCCACCTAGGGAATTACGAGTTTCAAGGAGTAATCCAGTGATACACTATAGACTTAAAAAATAAGAGGTCTCATCACGAGCCGACTTATCATGATCATAGATATTATAACTCGCTGACATTGCCAAAACTGCATACCAAAACAGGGAAATGACTCAAGATTGTTGTAATCAAAAGACAAGGGGTCTCATCACGAGCCAACTTGTTCAGCAAAGTTATAAATCAAGTGAATAGCACTGTCATAATTTGGCTACCAAACCAAGACATTGTTCTTTAAGAATTAAAAGAAAACTAAAGCAATAAGTGTGGATATGGATTTATCTTTGAAAATTGTATATTTCTCCAAGTAGGATACAGGATCATTGCTGGGTAACAAGTAACCCTGTCGAGGCTATGAACGCCTGCTGGCAACAAAGGCTCTACCTACGACAAATGAGCACACTTAAAACTGATCTACAGAGAAGTCTTTGTTTTTATCTTTATAAACTAAGTAGTGTTTGATGTAAATACAATGACTAGCTTTGGGAAGAAAATAATCACAGTTAGCATGGAAGGAACAAACTACCATTAACAGCTAAAAGCATGATGCACTTTATATTTCTATATTAAAGTTTGATTTTCTAGAAAACTTTTCTGTTTTGGAAGTTTTTGAAAATTCAAAAGATAATCAGAGATAACTACTTCTTCCTAGTGAATCACCAATTGTTGTGGCCAGCAACAACCCCCCTTTTTATTTAGTATTAGTAATAAAACTAAATAAATGGGGAGCCCTTCCAAAAAATAAAAAACAAGCACTTATATTTCCCTTTGAATAAAACACACTATCATAAACTTAGGAAAAACATCTGCAAAACCCAAAAAATTAAGTTGTATGATAAGTTTCGAATAAAATCGTTCTCTTAACAATAAAACATCGCATTGCAAAAGGGTAATGAAGGACATCATATAAACAAACTTTCGAAATTGTGAAAATGCGATGATGTGAGATCGCGCGCCTTACAGAATCATCGCACATTGCAGCTTTCATATGCCACAAGTACCACCTAAGATAAAACATCCCGATCCTACGATATGCGATAAAGCATCTCGCAGTCGCAAAAAAGGAAATAAATGATTGTTAACGAAAAGGATTAGCGATATGGAAATCTGCGATATTGCGATCTATGATATTGTGAAGCAAATCGCTTTATCGCAGATCAACAGGGCTCATTGCTCAATGAAATATTTCTCGTAATCTGATACTGAGTTATGGGCATTAACGTTAACTTAGTGGCTTATTGATGGTCATTTATGAAATATGATTTAGATCTGATCGAGAGGTTGTTTCACGTAGGGTGATATATTTGATATGATTTCGGAATTAAGAGCTTTCATGTCGCCTTATCTCTTACCATTATTCTTTCTTTACTTGAAAACTTGCAGGAGCGGCAAGTAGAATAATATACACAGCAATGTGCATAACGTAATGGGAAAGAAGGGAAAAGCTCTGGTTGCTGAGGAAAAAGAGATGATGCCCTTATTCACAGACACCACCTGTACCAGAGAAGCTAGCATATCCACTTAGGAAGGCATGTACAGTCTTATCAAAGAAGAAAACCCCATAGTTATGGAAGTTACAGTGACAGCAGACTCACGTGGGTCATCTGAAGCATCAATTACTAAACTTACATGTTCAATCCTGCACCGAATAGCGGCAAGGCCTAAGATACTTCCATATACAGACATGGTTAAGTGGGTATTGGACAGCGTTGATATAACAAATAGGCAATTCAAGTCTTGGAGCCAGGAGCTTATTGGGTCATTCACCCCACAGGATTTAAGACTCATGTATCATCTACCAGAGCCGCAGGCAAGCTACAATAAACAGTTCGTGGAGAAGTTCACCAAAGAAAATGAAGATTTGGCGGAGTGCACCAAGAACTGGTCAGCAAAGGAAGAGCCATTGAAAAAGGAAAAACATGGTATGCACAGTACTAGTTCCCTCTCCTCCTCGTATTGTTTTGCTACTGCTATGCTATGTAGGCTATTTGGAAGGCCTGGCATCAACAAGTTTTCATCTGAATGGCTACCCCTATTAGATGCGGCCACTAACACCACTATTATGGATTGGGCCCAGATATTGTCAGATAATTTAGCCTCGGCCATTTGGAATACCGGCCTAAAAGAACTCCCTCTCAGAGGATTTAACCTCCTTCCTTTTTAGCTGCTTATGTTATGGATGCAATCTGTTCTGTTTCCAGATTTCCTTTAATGGGTTGGAAGTGGACTATACAGAATCCCTTGCCCATTCACATTTACCATAAGGAATTGTGGGATTCCAAGTTTATCCCGTATTTTTACAAAATTTGTCATGGAGTTATGTTACCTCTTCATAGAATGTTGTATAATAAGGACGCCCCAAGATTTTCCCCCGAAGCGGAAGTTGATATTCTCCCTGTCGGAAGATGGTTTGGGGAAGAGTTTTTCACTTATGTCAGAGTATTTGGAAGCATTGCTTCCCCTCATGTGCTACCCTTGTATGTTCCTAATAAGTTATTGGCTCGAGAAATTGCCTACCAGACCTGCGGGGTGGGAGGAATGAGCAAAGAATTGAAAGACAAGAAGAAGGTCGTCTGGCCGCAATTTCTTGTGGCCTGTGGGGCCTTTTCACTATTTGATTTAGGTCATGCATTCAAAGAAGTAGACAACATGTTGAGTCTATGACTGTTTAAATTTCCAGGGAGACAATTCGATCCCTTTGATGTCATTAAGAATTTTACTACAACTATCAAGATAAAGGTATTTTCTAAAGAAGATGATCTCTTTGATGACATCTTCCAGCAGAAAAGCACACTGAAAGACATTTTGCATATGGCTCAAATTCAATTTCCCCCAGTGGAATTCCAAGAATTCAAACTCTATAGAGAGAGGAGATTAGCAAACATCCCCTTGGATAAGTTGCTCTTAGAACCAATAAGGGAGCCAACTCCTAGCATCAGTCTAAGTCAAAGCTCGGGTACAAACAAGTCCAGGTCTAAGTCTGGGAAAGAATCACCAGAATGCTCTAAATGGTCCGAGAGTGACCATAATAAAAGTGAAGGGTCAGTCAGAGACACTGCCTAATCTAAACAGCACCCAGAGCAACAGGTTTTGACGACACCACAGGTGAAGGTTCCCCCTACCCTCATGTAGCCACCAAAACCAGTGAGAACTGAGCTGGATAAAGAGTGGGAAACATTTAATGAATTGATTAATACTAAGGAGAAGAACACGAAAACACCTAAGAGTACAGTGCAGACGATGATAGATATGGTCATTGGAACAGTCATCAATGCTCCAAAAATGGAGCATATTCCCATAAGCCATCATATGAAATCATGCTGAAGATAGAGGAGATTCCTCCTCTAGATGTATTTTATAGTCCGCAGCACAAGGCAATGGTAAGAAGACAAATAAAGAAATGGAAATTTGACAGTGTGCTCTCACCTAAGGTAGAGCAGCTAGATGTCCTTTTGCGAGACCCTACCACTGACCCTACTGAAAATTTGACTAAGTTATCCCAAATCGCAGGAGCCTATGCTTCTGCTACCATTGATAAAGCATCCGAGGTACAGCTATTACTTAAGGATAGAGAGGAACAAATCCAAGTTTTGCAACAACAACTACAGTATGCCAGTGCCAACCGAGAAGCAGAGGAGAAATTAGAAAAATTATAGCATAATTTTCAACAGATGTAGCTGGGGTATCAGAGCAATTTAGACGAAAAGGAAAATCAATTACAGGCCATGCTAGAAATGCATAAATATGGCCCCAAAATTATAGAGTTTTTCTCAGAAGCCCTTGCCTTGAACGACCAACTCTTGCAACAGCAAGAGGCACTCTGCCAAAGAATATCGCAATGGAGCTCCCATTGCGAGATGAGCGTTAAAATTACAAGTCAAGTCGCAGATTTGCGACTCGATTATGATTTGATTAATAAAAGAATTTCTGATTATTTGATTTGGCAGGAATCGAAGGAAGGAAAGAAAGCAGGCTTGCTCAAAATCAATGAAGCCCACAATGAAATTTTGTTCCATAAGTGGGATGCACAGATTAAAAAGGCTGAACAAGTAGTGGAAGAAGCAGTGACAGCGCAAACAATGTCATTGACTGTGTCAATGAAAATTTGCATAGAGCAAACCTGATATCAGAAACGCTCCGAGCTTTCTCCCAAAGGCACAGCAACAACAGACAAACTGGAGACAGAAAGCTGAGGAGAAGGAAGAGTCCATTAAAAAATTAACCAAGTTGAATTGGGACAATTACTGGTAGTACTTGGTTAAACCGCACAGTCAATACATGACTCTCAAGTTCCTTACAAATTCTGTCGAGAAGATAGCGCCAGCACTTGCCGATTCTGTTTTTGCAGGACAACTAAAATCGGAGGTCAGCCAACCAACACTTCTCAAGCCGATGCTGAATGCTTGCGATCCCAAAGAATAGATACATAGATAGTTAATTTCCAGATACAGTTTTAGTTTTATTTTTGATTTATTTTTGCGTTGGATGAGGACGGTCATTTAAACCTCCTCCTATATTTTTGTAATAAACTATTTTTAGTATTTAGTTAGTAGTATTTTAACCCCTCTCATGCATTTGGAGAGGGGTCCAGAAATTTGTCAAAAACGTTTCCTCAAAACATGCACTTCTGCACCCTCGAAGGAGGTTTTGATGAATGAATGGAACGAGATTTATTGATATCTATTTTTAATGTCTGCTACTGAAATGCATTTCTGTACTCTTAGTAGATATTGAATTAGGAAGATATAAATCTATATTGTTGAAGCTCATGAGTAGGACTTGTTATCAATGGTACTTTTATCTCTTAATGATTTCTGCTTATGTGTCAAAGTAATCTTATATATTCAGTTGTTTATATATGAAAGCTTGAATGTTTGAGTTATCATTTGGCACTTTTGTACGGTGGTGACTATTATGTTTATGCTTTAATGTATGAATGACTTATTATGTGATATGCTTCTCACAATTGTTTTGGCTAATTTCTTATACGAAACAATTCATTTTTAATGAATTCTTTTCTTGTAGCAATTGAATGATCTTTATGACCAATTTTTGTTAGAAACTATTTTAGATCGCATAAGTGAAAAGTTAAACCCCAGGTTAGTTTTAGAATTAGATGTTTCTATTCATTAGAATATAATTGCATGTTTTAAATTAGACTTAGATTAAAAGCATTCTATTTAGAAATCTTTAGAAAAGGAAACATCAACTCTTATCCTCACACACAAATTGGAAAACTGGTCCCATTATCCCCAGTCGGACCCACCATCCCAAACGGAAAAGGAGTTGCTTTCAAGGTCCAGACCGGGTGGATATCCCCCTTGTTGTAGACCCAATTTTTGGGGCCTTCAACATACCCATAAGATACGTACATAACAACCCTTGTGGGACTCTGGAAAACCCCTTAACCGACTTTGGCTTGTCGTTTGGAGTTTGACCAGTTTCCAAATTATATTATTCCCCTGTTTTATGTTATCACCGAAGGCTTTCCTTTCAAAAGCCCTTGGCCCCCTTCCCTATATTAATTGTTACTATTACATAGTTCCCCTTCATATTTTGGAACCTATGGGTATTATTCCTTACCTAGGTCCAAGTTTATCTTCTCACTCCTTAGTCAGACAAGAAAATACATATTTTATTGTTCTATACAGGCAACCCTTCTTAACAGTTTCATACTACACACAATCATAAAGATAGTCTCGTTTTTCCCAAATTTAGAAAGAAACATTTGTTCTTCATTCACAGTAAACAGAAAAGAAATAAATTAATCTTTTGAGATTTTTTTTTCTTTTTTTACAACAAAGAGAATCTCATAATTTCTGGAAAAGATTTAATGCATTTATCTACAATATTCTAGCATTAGGGGAATTTTAAGGTTTAAAATGGGCCTCCTAAGAAAAATGTACAACCAAAATAAACTTTTTGAGAACTAATAGGATTCAAGATGATGATGTCAACCATGGGGGATGATTCACCATTTTTGGTGTAAAAAGATAAAAACATTAAAAAAATTAATAAAATGATATAACTACTTTTTCAAGTTGTGTTTTCAACATATATCCCCAAGGTTTTACTCAAATTTTGAGCAGGAGTACTCGTTGGATGCAAAATTTAATTTCTCATCCAAGGAGTACCCATGTTGCATACTTTCGATGGACCTTGATATATGAAAATGTGAAATACATGAAAAAACGTGATTTCGATCACATTTTTTGTGTATTTCTCATTTTTCGTGTAGCAGGGTCCATCGAAAGTATGAAACACTAGTACTCTTTGGATGAGGAATCAAATTTTGCATCCAACGAGTGTTGTTGCTCAAAATTTGAGTAAACCCATATGGAGATAAGTTGAAAAGATGAGTTGAAAAAATAGTTTTTTTTTCCCTCTAAAATTTGAGGAAAAATCATATTTGAGCTTGAAGCAATCACGGAAACAAGAACCCGACAGCTACAAAATCAATCAATTTTAGAGTATCTCATTAAGTGGAAGAACTTACCCGCTGAAGATTCCACATGGAAGGATGCAAATTTTATACAGAAGCATCCATAACTACCCAAGTGTTGAGAACAACACTTTTTTGAAGGAGGAGGGCATGTTAGGTCCCTATAATACTAGTGTATCCCCCTTATTGGTATTGTTGTGCCTATGTAGCCCCCATATTGTTATTGTTGTGCCCCATAGAAGCCCACTATTGTTATGTTGTGCCCTTACATTATTACTGTTATATAAGCCCTGATTATATTATGACCCCTTAGACTCCTATATATACAAAGGAGTTCTTGCCATTTGTATCATCCAAGAATTGTTCATTTATGTAATGTAAAAGAGGTTTCCCCCTCAAAGAGGATATTTTTTAAGTTGTTGATCTATCTTTTATGTGAGTTGGTTTCATAACAAAGTGTTTTGATATGTCCAACGTGTTCTAGTTTTGGGAAAGGATACATGACTTAAGTAGCAACTGTTAATGGATCGATTATCATTTTCATTTATTTTGGCACCACACTTAGTTTACAGCACTCAGCTTCAATATTGTCATTATGTTGACTATGTGCATGGAGATGGTGGCATTATGAGTTTATGTACTTTATTCCATCATGACCAACTTAGAAGAATTTGTTGATAGGGCCATGTTATTAGACCGAATGATATATTATTTTCAGTAGAGTGCCTTCCTTACCTCTTTGAATTTTAATTTATCCATAGATAGCTTGCTAAATAACAAAAGTTGGACAAAAACAACGCTAAATAGGCAATAATTGTAGAGAAAAAACGATAGTGGATTTGGATTGAAGGAAAATATTATTTCTCTTAATGTGTATGATGTTACAAGAGGGGTATGAAAGTAGAAAAACACCATAACACCATTAGATCAAATAGATAGCAGAATCCAAGCATCCAAAGGATGTCTGGTGATGAAAATGCCTAGAATTTGCTTGAAAGACTAGGCTAAATAGTGGCTCCATAAAGAAAACCTAAAGAAAGTCCCTAATTCCTTAGACCCACAAACAAGAGGATATTTTTCCCTACTCTAGGAGATTGCACTTATGTATAATGTAGAATAAACCCTCATCAAAGCCATAAGAAATACTTGCTCCAATAAAAACCAACTCACAATGAATGTGTTTACCATCCAACGTATGTGGTTGAGGCCCAATGCACTACTTGAATTACCCATTTGCAATATTGAGCTTAAGAAAGTAAGATATGATGAATGAACATGTCCTCTAGTATGGATCTTGAAAGCCCCAACATAAGCATTGAACAAATCGCATTCTGACTTGTGCGAGGAGAGAGGAGGTGGTGGTCAAATCCATAAGGAGATATAATACAATATTATGCCCCATTAAGCATTAAATCACTTTTTTTCATTGTTGAGACAACCTTTTCTCAATGATCAGTTTCAACATTCTGGTCATGTTTAATATGATAGGACCACATTTGATCGAATTTTCTTGATAGAGACTTAATTTTAACGAGGGAATTGACCTCATATCCCCTAAGGAGAACTTTCTTATCATGATTCTAATGACCACATTAAATCTCTTATAATGGCTGGAGATTTTAATCCTTATTCTAGTGCTAATGAGAGACCTTGCTATAGTTATAAGAATTTTGTTAAATTATTAGGAACATTGCCAATGCCCCATACAAAATATACTATTTTTTTACCTCTGGGATGATGTAGACTCCCACCATAACTTACCACCCTAATTAATTTTAACATATCATGGCATGTCAATTTTAATTTTAACCATATTAAGTTTACATAATGTTTCTTTTTGTGACACTCAAATACAAGTTTGTTGCTAGTGCTAGGTATTCCTTAGCTACTACCATTGACACATTGTAGTCACAAACAAAACAAAAAATTAAAAAATTACATGGAAGCCGATGGTTGAGTTTATGCAAAGATCGCAAAGGATACCAATGAAATTTATAAAGTTATCTAAGTCCCAACATTAGCAAAAATTATGTATATATGAAAACACACACACACACACAAATTAGACATATACAAATTATCCACAAATTTATGGTAGTATTTGTTTGTTTGTTTGCTAAGTTGTGTGAGTCTTGAGATGATTGCATGCTTAACTTTTCTCTTGAGAAACCACGACCCAGGGGCATCTAAGATGTCAAAATCACCCGAGGATCGCACTGATCGGCCTAGGCCAAACCAACCCTTAACATGACTAGATCTTTTCCCATAGATTTTCGAACCAGTGACCTCAATACCAGAGTTCCTTAACAATACACCATGCCACCATCTATTCTATGCCCCGTGGACCACAAATTTATGGTATTTATTATGGGAAAAAAATTCATATTATAAATTTAATAGACACAATGTACATCTGAAAACAAATCTAATTGCTTATATATTAGGAGAAAAGATTTAAAATAACCCAATATATTCATATTATCATAACCATAAATATATGTGTACAATAACTTTATATGTATAATTATTCATTACCAATGTATACTCTACGTCACCGGGTTCCACTAACAAAATTTATTAAATTCAAAGTTCATTGAATTTCATTCCTGGGTGAAATTATTTGATGAGGTTCACAAATCTCAAGCCTAACATTACATGTCAAACATAAACACTAATAATTTCTTGAAATTCATCTAAACTTTTATTGAAATTCATTTCAAGTTCATTATGAATCACATGAAATTCAAAGAGGTTCATACTAAAAAAATAAAAAAACAATAAAACCCTCAGGCTAAAACCTACATGCTTTATTGTCTGCACTAAAAGAATGTTGTTTTTGAATGTCAAACTCGATGAGGGGGAGACCAATAGGGGTTAAATTAGCTTTGGGAGGATGTTGGGAATCCTATTATTAATCTACATAGAACATCTCTTTTTTTATACTATTTTTCATTTCTATTTGTTTATCTTCAAAATTTGATATGTTAAGTTTTCATTTATACTATACATATTTAAATTTTAGAAATTTATATTATATTAGAAGTATAATATTTCAATAAAACATAAAAGTTAAATACAAATGACTTGTATATGTGGGCTTGATAGTAGTGTTGTGGATTATGTGATATATGATACCCATGTTCCCAACCGTATTGTAAATTTTGAACCCCTAAATGACCACGACTCTGATTCTAACCACAAACCTTTAACCTTAACTCTAAACCTTGACATGCACACCAACCGCATGAAAAGTAATTGTGACGGTCAAAGACACATTCATTTTGACAGAAGTAAAATGGATCTCTTCTTAAAGGATTTAAAAAGGGATTTAGATTTCTTAACATATAGTAATAACATGTTGGACAGTTGGCCTTGTTAGGATGGAAGGTGACATCATGTGTGTTGGCATTGATGTCAACCAGGTGAACATTGATGATAAATGGGAAAGCATACTAGATGCATGGTGTGTTCCTCTCAGGGGGAGTCTTATGCTTGCTGCAATATTTGGTAGAGAATCATCATAATAACAAGATATGTAAGAAAACTATAAAACCTTATAGTTATGATGGTTGGGTAGCCCAAGCTTAAAATGAATTTCTACCTCATGAGCTTAGTTGAGATGCTTTTCCAAGTGGCATAGTTGGATAATGCTCAGGTCTTCTAAATCAAACATTATGGCCGGTCAAAGTGTGCAAACCAGAGAAGTCAACAAGCAATGTTCCAAGGCTCAAAGTTCCACCTTTCCTTTCTGTTTTGTGTGAAATATCTTTAATTCCGAACTTAGATGGATTTTGAAGTAAGTTTGGGACTTAGGCGATTTAGGCCTAGTTAGAAGTCAGGTCGTGCAACAGAATTTCAGAGTGGAAATATCCGCCGACCATCAACCTGTGTGGGATCAGCTACCTATTTAGGCCCTTGGATTAATCGGAGGTTGGCCCAATCAAGAGGTTACGGAAGGAGTTCAAAGGATCGACCCTTGACCTTTGACCTGTGAGGGATCTACTACAAGTGGCAACCAAGGTGGTATATGACGTCAGCACATAGTGATGTGGAAACATGGGAAGAGGACACGTCGCATGTGTTTTCAACATTTTTAGGTGGCCAAGTGGGTCAAATCCGGGTGACGCATGGCACCATGTAAGCATGGATGAATTCAATATGATTAGATGCTATGTATGTCAGATGATGTGCCATAGTCTTCGAAGTTAGTGCCAGGAAGTTAGTTTGGTGAAGTTTTAATGTGCATTTGGATTTTATCAGAAAATTACTTGGAGTTGGATCTTTGGGCCTCCATGCAAGTTGGGGCAAGTGCAAGCATAGAGAAAGCAAGTTGGTCATCCTTCGACCTCCCAACCAACATTGTTAGGTGCACCTAGGAGTTGGTTTTTTAGTGTTTCTTCGTGTGTCATGTGATCGAAGAGCCTTAGGGCTACTCGATGAAGGCTTTTAAGCACTAAGGACTATGCACCGTGGGAATAGACACAATTGTCATAAATTGGTCAAAATCCAGTTTGGAACTATGAGACACATTTGGCAGTTATTCCATACCTAAAATTTCACGAGAGTTTGGAACACTATTAAATCTTGTGCATGAATTAAATGGTGATTGCGCAGAATTGAATAGCAAGAAAACAAGGACCATGAAATCTCAAATAATTAATGATGCAACGTATATATTAAAGGAATCTATCCTCGATCACATCATTAATACATCAGTTCATTTAATGAGTAAGAAGAGCCATGTCAAGTATTAAAGATATTTGATAGTGTCCTAACAATACTAGAGTGGAGACCATACTAGTGTTAGTTGGTTAAGTAAATTGAACCCATAATCATGTTATTAATTGAAGATCAATGTGTCATACTACATGGAGGATTGAATGATTAATGAGTTGACAAATTTCATCATTTAGTGTGTTGATTCTGAACAAAAATTATGGGAAACATTGAGTCTGGGTGAATCGATTTAGAGTTGTATGAGTAGTGGTGTGCATAGGTGAGATGTGTGTGAAGTGTGAGGGTGTAACATAACTATAAAATAAGAGAGAGTAGCAAATCTAAAGTTGTAGAGAAGAGGGAAGCCAAAAGTGTGGATGAGACATATAGAGGAAGGAGTTGTAAGAGACATTAGAATAGATTCTTTGTGTTTTATGTAATAGAAGCAAGTCATCCTTCTCAGTTTGAAAATTGTATGAAAAGTTGGACAGTTGGTTGAAGCAAGTTGTGCTCTAGATTCATAAGACATTGGTGCCTACTTGCAAGTTGTGGCTTTCCTATTTGAAGGGTGTTGGCGCCTCCTATGAGTGGGTGCTCACAAACAAATTGATGTAACTGAGTAGGTGCTTTGATTACATCATATTAAAAAACAGATTGATGGTTTTTCCCTTTCAGGTTTCCATTTTTAAATACCTTTGTCCATATGTGTAGGCTTCTCATGTTAATGGTGTGTGTTCACATGAATGATATAGTCTACTACTTATGTATTTAGGTGAGAATGCTCATATGGGTGAATGCCAAGTTAGAAGAGATAATAAGAATTAGGATTAAGAATTTAAATTATATTAATTACTAATTCACCCCTCCTTCTCAGTAATTTAGTATTCCAACAATTGGTATCATATCTAGTTTCCTTCAAGAATAGTTTAACCGCTAGAAGGTAGATCAATAAGGAATTATGTCTAGACAAGAGAATCAAGATGCTTACTGAAGTAAGATAGCAGTGTTTGATGGGACAAACTATGTTTTTTCGAAACTTAGGATGGATACCTATCTCATGTCCCAAGGGACACATTTTTTGAACTTTTCATTGGTAGATTGTGTTGCCCCAACAACTCCTCCTACATATGCAAATGGTAAAAAGGTTTATGTGAATAACATAAAGGCCAAGGATTCCATTCTCTACAATATTAGTCAATCTGAACTTGTAAAGGTTATGCACTACAAGTCAGCTAAGGAAGTGTGGCACAAACTTAATAAGAGTCATGAAGGAGATGAGAAAGTCAAGAAAGACAAGATCCAAACCTTCAAAATGAGATTTGAGAGCTTAAGGATGAATGAAGAAGAAAGAATATTAAAATATTTCCTTAGAGTTGATGAGGTAACAAACATGATTAAAGGACTTGGTGAAGATATCAAAGAGGAAGTAGTTGTTCAGAAGGTTTTGAGGTCTCTACCTATGATATTCAATGCCAAAATATCAGCCATCGAGGAGATGACAGACTTGAAAATTCTCACAATGGACTATATAGTTGATACTCTCACAGCTTATGAGATGAGATTAGGTAAAGATAATATTGAACCTAAGGAGGCAACACTCAAAGCATCTAAGAATACTAAGGAGCACAAATATCATCAAGAATGTTCTAGCTATGAATCTGATCAAGAGTTGGCTCACTTTGCCATAAAACTAAAACATGGTTCGGTTAAGTATAAAGGAAAGCTACCCTTAAAATGCTTTGATTGTGGAAGAGTTGGGAATTTTTATTCTAAGTTCCCTTATAAAGAAAATTTAGAGAATGATAAAGCTCAAAATCCCATAGATAAAGCTTAGAAATATCAGAAGAATAAATCCTTCTAGAAGAAGGGGCTTTACTCTAAACAAGACAACTCTACATCAGAATCTAATAGTGAGGATTCTTCATAAAGTGAGCCTAATGAATGTGTGCTTATGGAGATTGAAGCTAACTCCAAAACTAAGAATGATTCAGACTCTGAGGAAGAATAAGGAGTAGTGGATCTTAAAGGGATCTCATCAATGCTCTTGATGAATTACAAAAGGAAAAAAAGAAGAACAAGCAACTAAAAGAACAGTTGTTGTGAGCTAAAGAAGGTTTGTATAACTCTAATAATGAGGAGTTTTTTTATTAAAGAGAAAAAATGGAAGAATCCCTTAAAAGCAAAGACATGCTAGCACATCGTTTAGAAGTAAAGCAAAAAACTTTTGAAAATCTATTGGATGAGAATAGACTCTTGAAACAAGAATTGATCAAGAAACAGGATAAGAAGATTTCATAAACATGTAAAGGAGAAATTTTGTCTCTTAAATTCAAGTTGGAGGAAGAAAAAAGAAAGGAAGAGGTTTTGAACGATTTGATCCTTGAATGGGAAGAGAATTTTCACTATTTAATTGTAGAAATAGTATATTTCATAATAGACCTTGATAAATCCACAACTCAGAAGGATTTGGACAACAAAAATGTTGAAGGAAAAAACAAACTAAATCAAATTTTAAACAGTCAAAGGTCTCCAACAAATGAAGTGGTTCTGGGGTACTCTAAATCAAAAAAGTCCTCTAAAGGAAATATCAGTTTCATGTTAGCACAATTTGAAGGCCCCTAAAGCTTTACAAATGTTTTACAAGGTCAAGTCAGTATAGATAAACCAAAACCAAGTTAGAGGAGCACTCAACATTAGAGCAAGAACTTCTCAAACAATTATCACCACAAAGATTCAAATCAATCAACAAGACAACAAAGGTGCATGCAACTAGCTCAAGCTCGTCAATTCGCAAATACCAAGTATCCTAAATTATTTTATGGTCATTGTTATAGATGTCATATCTTTGGATATAAAGCCACAAATTGTAGAATTTTTAAAGTTGAAAGAGATGAAAATCTCAGATATAGAAATTATCAAAATTATAGAGCATAGAATTCATTCCTCGTGAATATGAATCCTTTCTCTCCCCTAATGGATGAAATTGAATGCTTCGAGTGCAATAATTTTGGTCATAAGGTAAGTGAGTGCAGAAGCATATTTAGGCACCTCTCCAAGCCACAATACACTTAGCAACCAACATTTTCTAGGGACAAGAGGAGTTGGAAGCTAAAAACATAGAAAAATGAGGAATGTGGACTTTCTCTATCTACACATGATCAAGAAAATAGATGGTATGTGGATACTAGCTACTATAAACACGTGACTTGCGACAAGAGAAAATTGTTATTTTTGAAAGAGAAATATAAAGGGAATAATGTCACCTTTGGAAATAATGCTCCAGCAAAAATTAAAGGAAAGGACATAGTGTTATAGACATATTTGGGCACCTCAACCCCAATCTTATATGTCGATAAAATATGGCTCTTTAACCCCTAAAAGTGTTGTGTCATACCCTAAAAGATCATGGTCAACTGATTACATCATTCCCCAAAAGTTCCACCTGAAAAACCATCCAGAGCTGGCCAAAACAAGACCATACTGACTACTCCACTGTCAGGGTGCGATGCATACTGACTTCTACACTAGCCAGGTGTGATGCGTACTGAAGAGGCCTTCTGTGCGGTGCAATGAGCAAGGATGTACAAATTTCCAAGACAGTTTGCTAAGTGGATGCTCATGGAATCTTCCAGAAACTTCTCCTATGACACTTGCCTCTCTGAATTCGCCCAAGGATGAGTAAGAGATCCAAGAAATCTCCAAGTGGAACCAAGAACAACAAGTGGAATGACACTAATCAAAAACCCAGAGATGACTCACACCCTTGTATACATCTACAAATGGATCCCTCATCTAAGACATTGAGAGGCTGGAATTTTGTAATTTGTAAGGAAGTGCTGATAGTTTATGTCTGAGAAAGAGCATTATATTGTTGGGTGATCTTTCTTTTCATGACGTGAAGAGGGCTTTGATGCTGGGAGGATGATGCTGGATCAGACAGCTGGGTTGTAATTCTCCCTTCTATTTAATAAATTTCTTTGATTTTTCCTCCATACAATCGTGTATTTTTTAATGTTGTTATTTGTGAATGTCATTGTATGTTCAATGCATTTCTGATTCTGCATTGCTTATGATATAATAGATCAAGATGCTTTAATGGTGTTTTGTTACTTTGTTTCTACAGGTATTCTCTAAGCGGGATAAGTAGGAGAGAAGTTGCAAGCTCTATCAAGGGGGAGAAAAATCAAGTAAGGAGTCAAGCGGAAGATCCAGGTTGGTTCCTTTGCTTCTCTCTTATTTTTCATACATAGAGGAAATCCCAAATTACTTTGATTATTTGTTTGCTAGGATAGCTGCCAATCCTAGAGGGCTAGCAGATAGAAAAGACACTAGTTATCCCAGAAACAAAATGGCGACTCCGCTAGGGAATGAATAGATGTTTGTTTGTTATTGTTGTTTGTTTTGTAAACTATAGACGAAGCCTGAAGTTAGCTAGATAGCCTTCGAACTACTCTTGCTCTACAATTGCATAGTAGATGAATACTGCTTTAGTCAATCTCTGATTTAGTTTATGAACTGAACATTTGACCTACAAGCATTCTAGATGCCCTTTTGGTAGCTCAGTAACCTCTCAAGATCATACCTCTGCACCTTTTTCTTTACTGTCTATCATAGCTCAACTTAACTCATTGAAATCAGCTGCAAATTTGAGCCAAAACCCATCTCAGTTGCACTCCCTGGACCATCGCACTGTCTGTCACTGTCTGCCAATATGCATCACACCTCTCGAGTCTGAAAAGTGCGATGCATCCTTGTTTCTCTAAAGCCCAAGTGCGATGACTGACTGAGCCTATTTCCCTTCTTGAAATTTGGGTTTTTTGTCCTTGTTTTCAGCTCTGTTTAGTTGTTTTGTTGCTTATGAACAGTACCTCATTACTGAAGCCTCCTTGCATCAGATAGATTAGCCTCCATTGATTAGGATTAGTAGATGTTTTTATGTATTTGTCCATAATTTACGAACCTTTGTTGAAAAGTTGCTTAAATCGATATGTCATTTTGGTACAAAAAGTGTCGTAACTGTTGTTTTGTGTCAAAGAGAGAAGTGTCATTGAGTCTTCCTTCCCTGGATAGTCGATTGGACTTTTTGTCATGTATTTGATTTGATTTATTTGATATTTGAAGTGTCGAAAGTATTTTCTATTCGAAATTGAAAAGTGTCATTGAGTCTTCCTTTCTATTTTGAAAAAGAAATTGTCAAAATGTCGCTTTAAGTAAAATATTTCAGTTCTTTACTACAATTAGTTTTCCTTTTTGGCATTTTCGCATTAAAGAGAATGAAAACAATTACATGCATTTGCATTTGCATTTAGACTGTGTGCGAAAAATGATTTAGGAAAAGTGCATCTAGTGCGTGCTGTTTTCTCTTTGTTTGAAAGAATTGTAATCTTCTTTCCTTAGTAGTTAGGATTTTCATTGTTCAAAATAAACAACGATTGTTTATCATTGTAGACTGCATATTTAGGAATTTTAAATCTACATCACGTGGTGAACCATTGAAAGGCAAACTTTTAAACAAGATCAACTCTAAAATAAATTTCAATGAACTTAACAATGCTTTGGAACTTAACGCAACACATCTAGAGGTCTAGGCTAGAGACATGTTCTGGCGTCGTAAAATCTAGTAACTATCGTTTTCATTGAAGGTTGGGTGATTCTTCCTCCTTGATACGACAAGTGCTAGCACGAACTTGTGCTCGCTATACCGTTGCATATATATTGGGAAACCACAATAGGCTTATATCCTTTATCCATAGGAAGCCGTGTCTATCGCCCTATTGATCACAATGCACTAAACACAGCATTCGAGAAGATTGACTGTCATACATAAGTCCTTGGTAATTTCTTTTTAATTTATCACCAAGGTGTATTTTGCAGTTTTGCGATTGGGTTGGTAATCCCTCTGTCTAGATTTCCAAAGTAGTCACTTTCGTTCCTTTTTTACTCTTTAAAAGAAAAGGTCCATCTGAGCACTTGTCACTTCAGGCTCATTAAAAATCGAAAGGGACTAGGGTCATCTTTAGCTTTTTCTCGACTCTTAAAAATTGAAAAAGCAAAGCTGTGTCAAAGCGCCATTAAAATTTATTAAATTCAAAATAACTTCCCTGTTTCCTTCGTTGATCTTAGGTTGAGATAATGGAGTCCACCAATCATGGAATCAATTTTGAGGGGAATCCTAGTCCTTTCACATCTTGGGGAAATATTGGTGCTCCTCATATGGCCACTTTGTCCCTTCCGGGACTTACCATTGGCCTGCTAGTGTGGTTGTTCTTGACCTCTCTGGTTCAAAATAACATGATTCCTCAGCAATCGAATCAACATCCAGTTGATACTAAAGTTGACCCCTCGCCTTCTTCTTTGTTTGTTTCTCCGTCCCCTTCTTCCTCTTTTCTTGGTGAAAGTAGTGATGCTAATAACCAAGTCGCTAAGAAGAAGAAGAAAGGTAAGGAGAAGAAGAAGAAGCCAACTCAGCAAGGGGGAAACCAAGCAACCATAGATTTGGATGCATCAACTAGTGAAAATTTGCACATTAAATCTCTTAAACCCATATTTCCATGCATAATCTGTAGAGGAGACCATTTTCATTGAGAATGTCTGTGCATTCCTTGGATCTTGAGAGAATGGTTCCCCCGTTCGCACCAACTGGTGTCATCAACCTCTGCTAATCATGTTGGTAATACACCATCAACTAGTGTTAATGAAGTTCACGGACAGAAAGGAAAAGTCAAAGTTCCATGTAGGTTATGCGAAGGGGACCATACCCTTCCTTGTTGTCCTTTTTTGGATGAAGCCAAAAGAGTCTTGCATAACCGTCTTGCTTCACCGTAGCGACTTCCATCTAGATATAGGAAACTCTCCCCAAGTCCTTTACTAGTTGAAAATCTGACTGACTTAACTGAACCGTCGATCGAAACACCTATCGTTGAAAGTGAATCTTCTGATTCCATACCGGACTAAAGTCAACAAGTCGAAATGGCAGTCGACCCAGTTTTACCTTCAGAAGATCATATCCTTCCCGAAGAGAGTAAGAACGATACCATTCAAATTCTTTTTGTTACTTCAGAGTCCGATGAACTTGGGGGAAATCCGCCCGTTCCTTCACAACATGAGGAAATCCCCCAATTCCTGCCACTCAAGGGATTAATTCAACCGTTTATTCGGTACCCCCTCCAAGTAGTCTAGTCACTTCCTTTGATTGGAATCGACTAGCAAGATCTCGCCTTCCTTCTTATGTACCATTCAGGATCATAGTACAAGTTTATAAAATGATCGTGTCTATCACAATCATAGATGAGGGAGCATCAGTGAGTATCCTTTCCTCAACTACTTGGAAAGTGCTTGGTTCGCCATCGCTTATGCCTGTTATGCAGAAGTGGTCAGGCTTTAATAAAGGAATCAGTCGACCGTTAGGGATCCTTCCTAAGTTACCGATAACTTTAGGTAGGAAAACCATTCACCTAAACATGATGGTAGTCCCAGGACCGTTAGATTACAATCTACTCCTTACATGTGACTATGTTTATAGCATGGAAGCTATTGTTTCAACACTCTTACAAAAGATTTGTTTCCCGCTTGAAGGCAAAATTGTCACTATTGACCAGCTTTCATTTCCTGGTTCAAGCATAGCTCCAAGTCAATCATCATCCCTAAATGGTCGTTTTATATCAACAATGTCTCTTCAACCTTCATTCCATCCAACTAATTACTGCGAGTAGTCTGGTGAATGTAACGAAGCTTAGGGGGCATGCACCCTTGTCTATTTGGCGGACAAACCCAACTGAAAGGATAATTTTTCCTGTAGAGATAAGTTTCCCTGTAGGTTATGTGATTGGTCTGGGTGACCTTTCACCTTTGTCTATTTGGCAGATGAAGTGTAGGAAGTGTTTTGTCTGTTCCGCAGATGAAACCATCCTGCATAACCACAGTAAGTTTCCATATGGTTACTGGAGACTCTCCTTTTCATCATGTTGGGGGCATGAAAACCTTTTTATGCAAGCTAAAAACAACCAATTTCATTTCCTATTTTTGCTAGCTTTTTAGTTTCTTTAGCTTCTTATTTTTTTAACTCCTTAGGTTAGGTGATTGGTCCAACACACCATTCACCTTCGTCTATGCTACGGACAAAGCAAAGGAAGTGTTTGTCTAAACTGCTGACAAAAAATCATCCTACCTAACCTTAGTGGTTCCTTAGCTTTTTAGTTTGGTCATTTCTAGTTCGCACAAAAAGGAAATCTAAAAACTGAGCATTGTTTCCGCAAGGTTCAAGCTCACTAAAAGATGAACCCGCCTCCATCTGAGCATATGTTCCCCCAGAGTTCAAGATCATTAAAAAATGAACCCACCTTCGGTAAATAACCTTTGTGATCGCCATGCCATCTGCCTTTTGAGCCTTGGTTGTGTTCCTACCATCACCTCCATTCTTTTGGCCAATCATATGCTTCCACTTGATTGTTTACCCTTTTGAGGAAAAACTGTGTTGAGTAGTTTTATTAGTCAACCTCTTCACATCACCATGTTTTGAGAAGCTCCAAGCTTACCCGAAACTAGTTGCTACCCCAAACACCACTCGTTCCTCAAAAACGAGTCCTCTTTAAACCCTTTTCAGACTCACTAAATATGAAAAGATTGTCGAGCTATTGGCCTTTCCAGCTAGCTAAAGTAATCAAAATTGCCATCCCTCCTGTAGATTTTAATATTTTTCGGACCCGAGGGATTATCTCATGAAAAAGTTCGAGTGTTTGTCTTTTTCGGCTCGCTAAAGTGGTCGAAAAGTCATCCCTTTTGTATTATTTTAATCTTTTTCAGACTTAAGGGATTATGCTACGAAAAAGCACTGCTGGAGTTTCCTTTTTGTCCCTTTTCAAACTCTCTAAACATGAAAAGGACTGAGTTATCTTTTTGTTAAACTAATTAAAACAATAGCAAAAAACTTGTCCACCTAGACAAGAATGAGTTTCACTATCGTTAGACTCGCTAAAACATAGCGACAGGTTTGCCCGCAGGGAAAATTATAGAACAAGCATATGTTATCCTCCTCAAGCTTGACAAAAATAAAGAGGTACTGGTCAGAAATGACTGGGGAAAAAGGGAAGAAAACTTGAAGAATTTTATGGTAGCAGGTTGCTCTTGAACATGACACTTTCACTCCATCACCATGATTGAGTCGAGTTGGGTTATTCCGTTCACTAGTCATTTCACCATTGGTCTTTTAGACCATCCATTTTTGGGGTTAACACTACCAAATCCATCTCAGTGTCACTGATATTTTCAAGAGAAGTCATTCAGTCGAGAATTCACCATCCAGTTAATGTCTCATCCACTGCAATACCTTCAACCTCCATTTTTCATGACCGCCATTCCTGAACCTTGTATCATCGATCATTTTCACCTCCAGAAAATCATTTTCTTCATTTCGTGTCGTAGATGTGGGATACATTAAGGCCCTCCTACAACAGGTCACTTCTTGTCGACATCAGCTCATTATCCAAGAAGTTGACTTAGAAACAACCCTTTCAATACTTTGAAGCTTGCATGCCTTAATGGCAAGTTTCTCACTTCCGGTGACAGGTTGACATCAATGGCCTTTGACCGAAAGATTTTGCGTGGTGTTTGACATCGGATCATATATTCACACCACGTGAATTGTATTGTAGTACCTTGAGGGTCATCATCATTATCGGTGATTCCTCTCGCGATTGTTAACAGCTCACATTATTGGCTGGTAATCAGGCGATGTCTTTCCATGTTTTACTTCAGAACATATTTTCACATGGATCAACTTGTACATCAAGCGAAGATTGAACGAGTTTAAAGACCTCGGATCTAGTTTCATCCATCTGGGTTGTGATATATTCAGTGATCAGGTGCTCATGTCATAAGTGTCGTAAAATACTCAAAATTTAAAGTTCTTAGAACTAGTTCAAAGTTGAATGACTGGAAATTTCTCGTCTTCCCAATTCCGGCGCCGCAAACGGTTCGAAAAACGGTCGCCGTATGAGGAAGTTATGGCAAAAAGAAGAATTTGTCCATAACATTAGAAATTTTAATTTTTCAAAAAAAAAATTAAAAAGGAATATTCCACCTGGCACGAAATCCGAGGCAACCACCAAACATTAAATGTAACTGCAGTTAAGTTGGCGGATTTTGGCAGGAGCGCCAAATTTGGCAGACCCGCCATAATTGGCGGAGCTATCTGGAGTTAACTAAAGTTAGCTGGAGTTTTTCTAGGGAAAAACTGGAGAAACTTTAAATGGCCATAACTTTGGTTAGGAAAGTCGGTTTTGGATGAATTGTTTTTTGATTTTGGGTATTTTCGACCTGCTGAAGCCATTGGTGCAGGTCTTACAGCCATCTGAGGTCATTTTCAAGTGTTTTTTCTTCGTGGAAGTTCTAGGAGCCACCGGGGCCAAACCAGTTTGGGAGCTGCATTGGGAATTGTGCAGCCAGTGAATGTGGAACGAAGGTCATTTCTGAAGGTTTTCAGCATTCTGAATCCATTTCTACATCTTTTTTTTCCTTCTGAGACATTCTTCTCACTGTTTAGCTTCAGGGAAGCTTTCAGGGCCACTAGGGCCATTTCAGGGATTAAGCTGTTTGGGGGCTCTGTTCATCCGTTTTTGGTGATTCAAAAGCCTATGTCTACTATTTTCGACCTTATGAGTCTAATGGCAGAGGTTTCAGAACCAATTGAGGTCATATTCACCTAGAAATTCTCCATGCAAGTTTAAAGGGCCTCTAGGGCCAATTGGGGAAAGTACTGTGTAAGGTACAAAATTCACTGTTTAGTGTTTGGGAAAGAGCATGTTTGGCTAATTCCTATCTTCTGATTCTGTATTTATAGTCAGATCTGTCCTTTGAGACACCCATATTCTTGTATTAGCCTTTGTAGCAATTTTAATACAAGAGGACAAGCCTAGTTGGAGAGGTTTGGTCCAGCAGATGTAGCCCAGAGGGGGGGTGAACTGCTTTATCATTTTGATGTCTTTATTTGCTGAAGATGATATGCTAAACAAAACTGATATAAAGTATTAAACAGCAAATAAATATAACTTTCATACACACATAATCACTTATTCAGCTACAGAAAGTTACTTGTCTTATTCCGCAAGACCTTAACCTTCAAGTATGTGTATGTCAAAGACTTTTAAGTGTTTACTTTGTTATTTCTTTAGGCAGAGCCTGTAGAGGGCCAGGTAGCCTCTGGAACTCATCCTCTTTTTAGAGGTGACATGTCCAGTGAATGCCCCTACAGTCTATCTCTGTATAAGAAATAAGAAGTTTATACATTTTTAGAGGTCATTTGGAGTGTCTAGCTCACAGTTGAAATTATTGGAAATGGATACCTTGCACCCTTAAACAAGTACATTCCATTTTCAGATCAAATGGTATAAGAGCACTAGGTTTTCTTGACTGACATCACTAGCTTGAAAGGTGTCTTAAGCAGTGTTGAAGATTGACTGCTTCATTATTCTGCAAACTACTTGTTGTTTGAGTTGTTGAAGCTCTTTTGTTCATTTTTACAATGACAACTTCCATAAGTGAGTTCTCAAAATCGTCCTCCTTCACAAGATTCTTTGATGAAGGCTTGAAGCAAGAATTTTTCATCATGATGAATATGGTTAGAGAAATGTATGAGGATGAAAGAAAGAGCTCTAGACTTCAAGAGCAGTTGAATTCCATGAGGGAAGAGAATCAGTTGTTTTCTAACCAATTGCAGGAAATGGAAGGCCAACTTCATATTGCAAACATGAAGCTGGAAAGGATGCATGAGTTGGAGACACAACTCCTTGTTGCCAAAGAAGCCTTAGCCAAGTATCAGCTTGAAGAAGAGGTAAACAATTCTATTTTGTCTTCAAATTCTGATAAGAATGTCTATGTTGGTTCTTTTGAGAAACATACCAGAGGCATAGGGTCCAAGTTGATGTCCAAAATGGGATATGAAGGAAAAGGATTGGGAAAACATGCACAGGGTATAGTTGAGCCAATAATGGTTGAGGTAAGGCTTAAGAATTTGGGTCTTGGCTATGGACAATCTTGTGGAGAAAGTTCTAAAGAAGCCATGAAGGCAATTGAAACAGTTCCTAGAAGGAGTTTCATTTCAGGTTCTCTATCTCAAGGTTGTAAAGGTTGTATCCTTGATGAATGCAATAGTTTGAAACATACCTTGCAAGAAGAAGGTGTGCATAAGCATGCACTTGAACAAAAAAGTGGTAAAAGCTCTAAAACCATTGAAGGGATTGATGGTGTTCCAAAAGGAGCTTCTTCTTCATTTGATTCATCTCCTCATGAAGGTAATGAAGGTGAAAGGGAAAGGTATAAATCTGATTTCAATCATATTTCCTTTGATCATGTAAAGCATGGAAAATTTCCACATAAGCATTGGAAAAGAATTGCATGTTCTTTTTTTGGTTTGTTTAACCATAGTGTTTCTAGATGTTGGAAAAGAATGGCAACATACAGGAAACTTTTGAAGGAAAGGAGGCAAGAAGCCAAAGTTCCATTGAACAATGCAAATCATGCTATCAAGAAGATTAACATGTGTTGCACTTATTGCCATAAGCATGGACATACTGCTGAAAGGTGTTGGACTCTGAATCCAATAATGTTTCCACAAAAATTGAAGAAATTGAAGAAAGAGTATGGCAAGAATGGGAAGGAAGTTTCCATCATTGATATGTGTCAGGATGATACACATGTTGATATTGATGTGCAATTAAAGGAAGCGCCTTTGAAATGGATTGGTAAGAAATGGCTAGAATTCTTATCCAATTAAAGTTGCATGTCTTTTGATTGAATGCATTTCTATGTTAAGGGAATGCAAGTTGCAGGATGGAAAGATGAGTATGAGACTCACTCTATTGCAGTGAAAGTTATATTCATTTCAGCTTTGAAAGTACATGTACATGTGATTGAGGATCTTGTATTTATGATTGTACTTAAGGAAGAATTGAAGGATACACTGCATGCATGAGAATGATATGCATGAGCACAGGGATCATGATGATTTCCTTGTATTTTAAACATGTATGTGTGATTAACTTGAAGGGTTGATTACTTTATTTTTAACCATGTATGTAATGTAATATTGACTTGGAAAAAGTTAATTTGATCTCCAAGATTGTAAAGAGGAGAAATGATGAGGTGTTTCATCTTTGTAAAAGCCTTCTCATTTGGGAGGCAGCTCTTCTTTTGGAGCGGAGGTGCCATGGATGGGCATCGTGATAGCTGGCAAGCCCAGATATTCAGGGGAATATTTCATCTCATATATCAGCAAGTTTCATTGCTAGTTTCTGCAAACTTTCAGTTTGTCTGGCGAACAAGCTTGGTCGGGATTCGACGAGTACTTGGTTTATGCAGCAACATTCGCCATGATGACAGTTGGCAAGGCAGGACATTTTGGCATCAGTATGCTATTTTGGCTGAATGGAAGAGGATATTTCTGTTCCTCAAGTGTTGTACAGTTCAGTTCAGAGATTCAGTGAGCTTTTGGGGACCAAAAGCCTTCTCATTTGGGAGGTGTGATCAGGTGCTCATGTCCTAAGTGTCGTAAAATGCTCAAAATTTAAAGTGCTTAGAACTGGTTCAAAGTTGAATGACTGGAAAGTGCTCATCTTCCCGATTCTGGTGCCACAAACGGTTCGAAAAACGGTCGCCGTATGAGGAAGTTATGGCAAAAAGAAGAATTTGTCCATAACATTAGAAATTTTAATTTTTCAAAAAAAAATTAAAAAAGGAATATTCTGCTTGGCACGAAATCCGAGGCAACCACCAAACATTAAATGTAACTGCAGTTAAGTTGGCGGAATTTTGGCAGGAGCGCCAAATTTGGCGGACCCGCCATAATTGGCGGAGCTATCTGGAGTTAACTAAAGTTAGCTGGAGTTTTTCTAGGGAAAAACTGGAGAAACTTTAAATGGCCATAACTTTGGCTAGGAAAGTCGGTTTTGGATGAATTTTTTTTTGATTTTGGGTATTTTCGACCTTCTGAAGCCATTGGTGTAGGTCTTATAGCCATCTGAGGTCATTTGCAGGTGTTTTTTCTTCGTGGAAGTTCTAGGAGCCACTAGGGCCAAACCAGTTTGGGAGCTGCATTGGGAATTGTGCAGCCAGTGAATGTGGAACGAAGGTCATTTCTGAAGGTTTTCAGCATTCTGAATCCATTTCTACAGCTCGTTTTTCCTTCTGAGACATTCTTCTCACTGTTTAGCTTCAGGGAAGCTTTCAGGGCCACTAGGGCCATTTCAGGGATTGAGCTGTTTGGGGGCTCTGTTCATCCGTTTTTGGTGATTCAAAAGCCTATGTCTACTATTTTCGACCTTCTGAGTCTAATGGCAGAGGTTTCAGAACCAATTGAGGTCATCTTCACCTCGAAATTCTCCATGCAAGTTTAAAGGGCCACTAGGGCCAATTGGGGAAAGTACTGTGTAAGGTACAAAATTCACTGTTTAGTGTTTGGGAAAGAGCATGTTTGGCTAATTCCTATCTTCTAATTCTGTATTTATAGTCAGATCTGTCCTTTGAGACACCCATATTCTTGTATTAGCCTTTGTAGCAATTTTAATACAAGAGGACAAGCCTAGTTGGAGAGGTTTGGTCCAGCAGATGTAGCCCAGAGGGGGGGTGAACTGCTTTGTCATTTTGATGTCTTTATTTGCTGAAGATGATATGCTAAAAAAAACTGATATAAAGTATTAAACAGCAAATAAATATAACTTGCATACACACATAATCACTTATTCAACTACAGAAAGTTACTTGTCTTATTCCGCAAGACCTTAACCTTCAAGTATGTGTATGTCAAAGACTTCTAAGTGTTTACTTTGTTATTTCTTTAGGCAGAGCCTGTAGAGGGCCAGGTAGCCTCTGGAACTCATCCTCTTTTTAGAGGTGACATGTCCGGTGAATGCCCCTACAGTCTATCTCTGTATAAGAAATAAGAAGTTTATACATTTTTAGAGGTCATTTGGAGTGTCTAGCTCACAGTTGAAATTATTGGAAATGGATACCTTGCACCCTTAAACAAGTACATTCCATTTTCAGATCATTCAGGAATATAAAGACATCAAATGTACACAGAAGCTACACAGATAGTCATCTAAGCTAGGGAAGATGACTCTACATATGAAGAATAGCCAATCTGCAACTGCAAACGATGATCTGTTCTATGTACATGAAATGAATTTATAAAAGTTGAGCATGGAAGCTAGATCATTAAAATTATATATGATGATGTATTGTATTGTATCTCATACAGGTCACTTTCCAATTTCGAAAACCTCGGATCCTCATGTTAAAGCATTTCACCCGACATCAAAGATTTACGACTTCAAGCTTTAGGGGGAAACTGTTATAGACATATTTGGGCACCTCAACCCCAATATTATATGTCGATAAACTAGGGCTCTTTAACCCTAAAAGTGTTTTGTCATACCCTAAAAGATCATGATCAACTAATTACGTCATTCCCCAAAAGTTCCACCTGAAAAACCATCCAGAACTGGCCAAAACGGGACCATACTAACTACTCCACTGTCAGGGTGCGATGTATACTGACTTCTACACTAGCCAGGTGTGATGCATACTAAAGAGGCCTTCTATGGGGTGCGATGAGCAAGGATGGACAAATGTCTGAGACAGTTTGCTAAGTGGATGCTCATGGAATCTTCCAGAAACTTCTCCTATGACACTTGCCTCTCTGAATTCGCCCAGGGATGAGTAAGAGATCCAAGAAATCTCCAAGTGGAACCAAGAACAACAAGTGGAATGACACTAATCAAAAACCCGGAGATGACTCACACCCTTGCATATATCTATAAATGGATCCCTCATCTGAGAGATCGAGAGTTTGGAATTTTGTAATTTGTAAGGAAGTGCTGATAGTTTGTGTCTGAGAAACAGCATTATATTGTTGGGTGATCTTGCTTTTCATGAGGTGAAGAGGGCTTTGATGCTGGGAGGATGATGCTGGATCAGACAGCTGCGTTGTAATTCTCCCTTCTATTTAATAAAGTTCTTTGAGTTTTCCTCCATACAATCGTGTATTTGTGAATGTTGTTATTTGTGAATGCCATTGTATGTTCAATGTGTTTCTGATTCTGCATTACTTATGATATAATAGATCAAGATGCTTTGATGGTGTTTTGTTACTTTGTTTCTACTGGTATTCTCTAAGCAGGATAAGTAGGAGAGGAGTTGCAAGCTCTATCAAGGGGGAGAGAAATCAAGTAAGGAGTCAAGCGAAAGATCCAGGTTGGTTCCTTTGGTTCTCTCTTATTTTTCATACATAGAGGAAATCCCAAATTTCTTTGATTGTTTGTTTGCTAGGATAGCTTCCAATCCTAGAGGGCTAGCAGATCGAAAAGACACTAGTTTTCCCAGAAACACATAGTCAGCCTTGATGAGAAGACCAAGGCCCAAAATGTGTTGTATGTGGAAGGCCTCAAGCACAATTTTCTCAGTGTAATTCAAATGTGTGATAATGGCTATAATGTGACTTTTTGATCTAAAGGCTATGAGGTCCTAAAAGTAGAGAATGGGAAGTTTGTGGGAAAGGCAATTAGGACTCACAACAACGTATATGTGTTTGATGATTCAAGGGTGAGATTTTACTCAAGTAAGAAAAATCAAGCTTGGTTATGGCATAGAAGACTTGGCCATATAAACTTTGATATCCTAATAAAGATTAGCAAAGTAGATGCAGTCAAAGGATTGCCAATATTTTCAAATCCTAATAGCTCAGTCTAGAAGTCTTGTCAGTTTGGAAAGAAAACAAGGACTCAACTTAATACAAACGAATTCTCGACATCTAAATCTTTGGAGTTGGTTCACACTAATATTCGTGGTCCTACAAGAACAAATTTCCCAAGAGGAGAAATATATTTTATTTTTTTACTAATGACCTTACCATAGCCACTTTGATAATGTTGTTGAAAGAAAATTTAGCAGCTCTGTAAAATTTCAATATATTTAAAGCTCAGTTTGAAAATGAGAAAGAGCTAAAGATTAAATTATTAATATCAAACAAAGGAGGAGAGTACACCCCATGATATTTTCAAAAGTTATATGAAGAATATGGCATAAGGATGTAGTACTCAATGGCTAGAACTCCACAACAAAATGGAGTTGTAGAGAGGAAGAACCAAATAATTCAGGAGATGGCCAGAGTAATGATGGATGAAGTAAAGGTTCCACACACCTTCTGGGGAGAAGAAAAGAAAGCAACTGTCTATTTAGAAAACAAGACACGTCTCAGGACTAACAGTGATATGGCTCCCTATGAGTTATGGAAAGGTAGACCAGCATCATTGAAACATTTCAAAGTGATTGGGAGAAAATGTTATATCAAAAGGAATGATAAAAATATAAGAAAATTCAATTATCGAGCTGAAGAGGGTATATTTCTTAGATACTCCATAAGGAGTAAAGGCTACAAGTGCTTCAACAAGATAATAAGAATGGTTGAATATTTCATTTATATTGTAGTACATGAAGTATTGCCACATACAAATCCATTTAGAGAGAGTGATAGTTCACACGAAGAAAAAGAAGATTCAGCCTCCAGGTTTTCAGATCATGAAGAAGCAGAAGTAGAGGATGAAAGAAAACAAGAAGTTACAACACAAAGGCCTAAAATTCCTTCTAGGTATGTGTAGAAAAAACACCCCAAAAGTCAAATTATTGGTGATCATAGGCTCGGTATTCAAACTAGAAGGAAATTACTTGGCAGTCTAAATTGTGTTAATCTTTCCTTGTTGTCACAAATTGAGGCCAAAAGTCTCAGTCAGGCATGTGAAGTCAAGTTATGGGTGAAGGCAATGAACGAAGAATTGGACCAAATTGAGAAAACTGATACTTGAGAGCTTGTCCCTATACCTAAAGAGAAAAATGTTATAGGAACCAAATGGGTCTTTCAAAATAAGCTAAATGAGGAAGGCCAACTGATAAAGAACAAAGAAAGACTAGTCTACAAAGGGTATGCTCATATACAAGGGATAGACTTTGAAGATACATCTCACCTATAGAAAGATTAGAAGCCATCATAATGTTTCTTTCTTTTTTCAGTCATAAAAATATCATAGTATATCAAATGGATGTGAAATTAGTCTTTCTCAATGGATATTTGGAAGAGGAAGTATATATAGAGCAACCAGAAGGGTTCGTGCTATTAGAAAACAAATATTACGTGTGAAAATTGAAAAAGGATTTGTGTGGTCTCAAACAAGCCCCTAGCGCTTGGTAGTCCAAGTTGGAAAAACATCTTCAGAAACAAGGTTTCAAAAGAGGGAATGCAGATAATAACTTGTATATTAAATCTGAAAATGATCATTTTCTAGTTGTGGTAGTTTACATAGATGTTATTTTCTTTGGTAGTGATTTGGAGCAAATGGGACACCAGTTTGCTAAGTCAATGCAGAAAGAATTTGAGATATATATGATATGAGAGTTTTATTTCTTAATCAGGTTGCAAATAACTCAATATAAAAATGGCATCTTCATTTCTCAATCCAAATATTGAAAAGAAATTCTGGAGAAATTCGAGATGGAAGATTGCATTTCATTCCATACTCCCATGGTTACTGGTTGTAAGTTATGTAAGGAGAATGAAAATCCTCTTGTAAATCAGACAACCTACAGATCAATGATTGGAAGCTTGTTGTACCTCACTACCTCTAGACTAGACATAATGCAAGTTATGGGAATCATGAACAGATTTCAATCTAGCCCTAGAGAAATCCATGTCAATGATGTAAAAATGATTTTCAAATACTTGCAAGGCACAACATATTATGGGTTGTGGTATGCCATACATAAATATTTTAAGCTAAAATCTTATACTGATGCTGATTGGTCAGAAAGAATTGATGACAGGAAAAGCACCTCTAGAGAAACATTATTTTTGGGATATTGTCTTGTGTTTCGAGTCAATAAAAAACAAGACTCCATCTTTAGCCTACAACCGAAGTTGAGTACATTGTTGTCGCCAACTACTGCATGCAAATTATTTGAATGAAGAAAATCTTGAAGTACATCAAGGTAGAGTTGAATGATTCAATTCCAATAATGTGTGACAACACTAGTGCTATCAACATCTCTAAACATCCTATCATGCATTCTGAGACCAAGCATATTACAATTAAGTTTCAATTTCTAAGAGAACTAGTTGTTGCTAATATTGTTCAAGTTGAATATGTGGCCATTAATAAGTAGTTTGCAGATATATTCATAAATCCACTGGCACATGAACCCTTTAAATTTCTTAGGAAACAAATAGGATTTGTTTCTCCTACAGCCAAATGACTCAATTTCAATGAGTATTGGAAGCTACTCAACGTGTTGAATTAATTAAAGATTAGGCTGCAAAGTTTACAAGGGGAGTGTAGAGATGGAGAGAACCTTGCTTGATTTCAGGGTAAACGACTACAATGGAACAATTGCCATCAATGCCAAAGGGGGGGATCTTTGGATAATTGGCATTGATAGGATGTCAGGTGGCATCATGTATCTTGGCATTGATGTCAATTAGGCGAACATTAATGAAAAATGGGGGAGTATAGCATATGCATGTTGTGTTCAACTCAGGGGGGGTCTTTTGGTTGTTGCGGTCCTTGGTAGAGAATCATCACAGTAACAGGATATGTATGAAATATATAAAACCTTATAGCTATGATGGTTAGGTAGCCCAAGCTTTGAAGTCATTTTTTCCTCAGAATCTCAACTCATATACTTTTGGAAGTGGCATAGTTTGATAGTGCTTAAAAAGAGATTTCCATTTGTATGATGAAGTTTGAGAAGACATTCTAAATCAAATTTATGGCCAGTAAAAGTATGAAAATCAGAGAAGTCGACAAGAAGGGTTCCAAGGCTTAAATTTTTGTCTTTCCTTTATTTTTTGTGCGAAATCTCTTTAATTATGAACTTAGGCGGATTCTGGAGTAAGGTCAGGACTTAGGTGATTTGGGCTTAGTCGGAAGTCAGGTTGTGCAGCAAAAGTTTAGAATGGAAATCTTCCCCAACCCTTGGCCTGTGTTGGACCAACTAGCTAGTTGGGACCTTGGACTAGTTGGAGGTTGACCTAGTTAGGAGGTTGTAGCAAGAGTTCAAAGGAACGACCCAAACCCCTGATCTATGAGGGATATGTTATAGGGTGCAGCCAGGGTATACGATGTCAGCACATAGTGATGTGGTATTACGGGAAGAAGACACATGGCATGTGTTTTCAATATTTTAGGTGGCCAAGTGGGCCAAATACGGGTGACACATGGCACCATGTAAGCATGGATGATGTTAGTATGACATAAGCATGACGTATGTAGGATAATGTGGCATAGTCTTTGAAGTTAGCAGTAGGAAGTTGGTTTGGTAAATTTTTCATGTGAATTTGGCTTTTGGCAAAAAATGAATTGGAGTTGAGGCTTCGAGCTAGTTGGGCCTCCATGCAAGTCAATGCAAGTGTAGGCATAGAGCAAGAAAACTGGTCATCCTTCGACCTCTCGACACACATTTTGAGGTGTACCTAGGAGTTGGTTTTGTAGTGTTTCTTCATGATCATGTGAATAAAGAGCCTTAGGGCTATTCGATGAGGTGTTTAAGCTCTTAGGACTATGCACCATGGGCATCAACGCATTTGGCATAAACTGGTTAGAAGCTAGTTTGGCACTATGAGCCACATTTGGCAATGATGCCATATCTAGAGTTTCACCAGAGTTGGGAACATTGTTAAATCTCATGCTTGGATTAAATGGTGATTGCAAAGAATTGAGTTGCAAGGAAATGAGGACCATGAAAGCTCAAATAATTAATGATGCAACATCTATATTAAAGGAGTCCATCCCCGATCACAACATTAATGCAATGCATCAGTTCATTTAATGAGTAGGAAGAGCCATGCTAAGTATTAAAGATCTTTGATAACTTGCTATCAGAACTAGAGTGGAAATAATACTAGTGTCATTTGGTTGAGTGAATTGAGCCCATACTCATGTTATTAGTTGAAGATCAGTGCACCATACTGCATGGAGGATTAGATAATTAATGAGCTAAAAATTGCATCTTTTAATTTGTTGTTGTTGAAAAAAAACTATGGGAAACATTAAGTCAAGGTGAATTAGTGTAGATTTTTATGAGAAGTGGTGTGCATAGGTGAGTTGTGCATGAAGAGTGAGGGCACAACAGAGTTGTAAGAGTTAGAAAAGAGAGAAAAAACAAAGCTAATGTTGTAGAGAAGAAGGAAGCCAAAAGTATGGATGCAACATAGAGAGGGAGGAGTTGTAAGAGACAGAAAAATAATTTCTTTGTGTTTTATGTAATAGAAGTAAGTCACTATTCTCAATTTGAAAATTGTATGAAAAGTAGGAGAGTTAGCTTAAGCAAGTTGTGGCTTGTGTTCATAAGAGGTTGGTGCCTCTTGGAAAGTTTTGGCTTGCTTATTTCAAGGGGGTTGGGGCCTCCTATGAGTGGGTTCTCACAAACAAATTGGTGTAATTGAGTATGTTCTTAGATTACATCATAATAACAAATAGATAGATGGTTTTTCCCTTTTGGGTTTCCACATTAAACACACGTGTCCATGTGTGTATGTTTTTCATCTTAATGGTGTGCATTCACATTAATGATGTACTGTGCTTCTTATGTATTTAGTTTTGAATGCTCACATGGGTGAATACCAAGTTAGAAGAGAAAATAAGAATTGGGATTAAAAATTAAATTTATATTAATTACTGATTCAACCCCCCCCCCCCCTCTAATAATTCCTTATTCCAACATAACATTGATCACATCTACCATGGTTTTACTGCAATCCTATCTACTACCATTAACAAGTTCTATATCAAGGTGTCTTATACAAAGAATACATGAATTTCCAACCCTTGGTACGATAATGATTGTAAAATTTCTAGGAAGGTTATTAGAGATGCTCAGAAAAACTGTAAATCTTGAAAAAATAAATATGTACAAATCTCTTATCAAAAGGAATAAAATATCCTATATAAATAGGAGGTAAGAGCATCTTCTTTACCTTTCTAAAGTTGGTCCTAGAAATTTTTGGAGGAAAATTCTTGTTCATGAAATGAAAGAAAATAATTTGATCCCCTTAAAGAACTGGGATATCTATATTAAGCCTTTATGATTCCCCTGACACCATGAGCACCATCTTGAACACTCTTATAGAGAAGGATATATTTTCTTTGGAAGATGTGGAGTTCGAGATTAAGCGACTTGCTAATGGGAAAGTTAGGGATATTAAGGGCTACCAAGTTGAAATTTTCAAAATGGGAAGGACAATCCTCATCCTTCATATACACAAAATCCTCAATTTGGTAGGGCTTCCTTAAGCCTTGGATGCAAATCCTTATCATGCATATCTTTAAAAGTGAGGATAAAAGCATTCCCTCTAACTACAGGACCATTATCATTACCCACATTTTAGCCAAACTATATGGTCTCATCTTGGAAAAGAAGATTAACTTTTGGCTTGAAAGCCATGGTAAAAGAGCTAAAGGGAAAGCTAGATTTAGGAGTCATATCTCAACTATAGACCATCTTGTCACTCATAGGATCATTGCAGAGGAATGTTACAATAATAAAATTGATCTCTTCTTTTATTTTGATGTATTGAAATAAGATTTCGACATTGTTCCTCGGGATAAGTTATGGAAGAGGCTAGAAGGGATAATGGTTCCTCTCAAGTTGAGGGTTGTTGTGACTAGGTTATATGGGAATGTTATTGCAAATATTAGGAACACCAAGGGTTGTTCAGACGAAATTAAATGTAATATCAAAGTTAAGTAAAGGTGCCCCCTACCCCTACTATTTTTGGAATTTATGTTGTCAAGCTAGAAGAGTGTTTGGAAGTTGCAAGATGTGATGGCCTCAAACTCATTGGTATGGTCATTACTCTTCACCTTTATGTTAAATATATCATTCTTCTAGCTAGGATCCATGATGATCTCGACAAGTAGCTTAGAATCCTCCAATATGGGTGTGACCATTAATACCAACAAGACTAAAGTCATGATAATTAAATCCAAAAATATCAACTATGATAATTTCATTTATGATAATAACTACTTGTAGAAAGTTTCTTCATATAAATATCTAGGAATTGATATTCATAATCAGCTCAAATAGAATTATAGCATTGATAAAAGGATAATTGGGGGCTAGAAATCTTATTATGGGCTTAAAAAAATTGTAATTTGATAGATATTTGGGTATGAAATGAAAAAAAAATATCTCTTTGAGATTCTTGTCACCCCTATTATTTTACATGGATGTGAGGTTCGAGGTTGTAGTATATCTAGAGAATTGTGAAGGACGATTGAGCTAATACAAAAGCAATTTACAACCTACAACCTCAAGATTAAAGGAAATACTCCCTACCTTATCTTCTTGATTGAAGCTATCCTTTCCTAGATTAAATCATGGCTATTATTAGGTATCTCATGTATAATAAGAAGCTATGCAGTATGGAAGGAATGAGGTCCCCCAATATTACTTTTAACTCTAGCCAAAACTCCCACCTCCAGCTCAAGTGAGGTTGGCATAAGGATGCCCAATCTTGGCTAGACGATTGGGGGGTAAAGGAGGAAATCATCTTGGAGAGTAAGGATAACATTAAAAATATTATTGTTTCCAAATTTAATGATAAATTGTGGGATGATAAGGAGTGAAAGGGAAAAAGGAATCTAAGGTATTATAAAGAGGTGATCAACCCCAATCTTGTTAGCCATAATTATATTTCTAACTTGACCAGTGCTAAGAAGAAAATGAACATTGCCAAGATAAGAACTAATTATTGTGAACTTCGTAGTGAAACTAAGAATTAGTCAATTCCCAGAACACCCTGGGATGAAAGAGTTTATCACACTTGTGATACTAAGGGGGTTGAAGATGAGAAGCACTTTCTTTTGGATTGCCTAGTTCTTACTCACATTTATTCTAATTTTCAAAATCTTTGCCACGCCACCAACCTTCTTGACTTGTTAAGTTAGAAAAACTATGGTGATCTAGTAATACTTCACTCCCTTCTTTTCGATCATAGGAATAAAATATTAAATAATCTCAATTAATATATTATTTTCTTAAGGTCTGATAGACCATATTAGTCTTAGTGGACATTAATCATCATAAATTTTTAATCTTTATATATATGTGTATGTGTTAATTTTTTAGTTATATCATACACACTTGAATGATTTAAATTTATATATTTATAAATACTTGTAATAAAAGTGCAATATTTCAATAAAATATAAAAGAAACATATATAAAAGAAACATAAGTAAATTACAAAAATATTTTAATTTTTGAGTTTTGTAGTAATTTATTATTTTTT
Source organism: Pinus tabuliformis (assembly GCA_031772625.1). Taxonomy (NCBI): domain Eukaryota; kingdom Viridiplantae; phylum Streptophyta; class Pinopsida; order Pinales; family Pinaceae; genus Pinus; species Pinus tabuliformis. The sequence goes on along the minus strand of CM062816.1, from coordinate 508,783,557 downwards.
AATATATAATGTGTGTTAATTTTTATTTATACCATATACACTTAAATTATATAAATTTAAATATTTATAAATAGTTATAATAGAAGTGTAATATTTCGATAAAATATAAAATTTATACATATAAAAGAAACATATGTATTGAAAAATATTTTAATCTTTAAATTTTATTGTTAATAATTTTTTTGAATATATGTGTGTGTGTGTGTGTTTTAATTTGTTATTTATACCATATACACTTAAATTATATAAATTTATGTATTTATAAACCAGTATAGTAGAACTATAATATTTTATTAAAATATAAAAGATATATATATATATATATATATATATATATAGTCATAGATCCACTTTAATTTTGGATCTACAAGGGTTGAGAGCGCAAAGAGGGATCAAATCTTTCAAAATAAAAACCCTTTTTTTTTAATGCAAAACATAAAGAAAAGTTTGCACGTTAAAATATTTTATTCTTCATGGCTGTTGGTAGATTAGAAGTTAACATAGATATTGATTTTTGAGTAACACACTAAATGATATATATATATATATATATATATATATATATATATACATAATTTACATTCTACATATTAAAATGTTAATATATGCCCCAATTATATTTGGATGTAGAAAATATATATCCATAAGATTCTCTCCTTATATCTAATTATATTTGTTATAAATAATTTTTTTTACACACACATCTATATGAAATATTACATATCAGCTTCATATTAAAAGTGCAAAGATATATATAAAGAATAGAATATTTGAGAAGATTATTTGAAAAACTAAATTACTAAATATAAAAACTCTTATTTCTAATAGAATAAATATTTATAAAATATTAGTTGAAAAATTATTAAAACTTTATTTTCAAATTTCCAAAAATATCTTTTTTTTTTTGTTGTCAAATTTTACTAACTTTAGTGATAATAGAATATCATGTCTATACCTACTTTGACATGATCAACTAGAGTAGAAATAAGTTGTATCTATTATTGTGTATATGCCTTTCCATTAATCTCATTTAAAAACACCATTATGCATGTGTATTGAATATGTGTGTAATAACTAACTTATAGCAATGAATTTCATGGAATGCTTGTCCATTATGATGATGGGCACTAATGGACAAGCATTTAATGATTTACCACTAATGAAAAAAGATTTCATACAACACATTTCACAATTATGCACAAAGGCAAGAATCAAGAACCCCCGACATCAGACCTCACGTGTGTTTGCTTATCTCATTATTGTTTATCTATGTGCTTCATATTTGGACTAACAATTTCTTCAAGTCCTCTAATTTCTCTCGATGGTAAGCACTTAAATGCAAGTCAAACACTTGAACCACCTAAACAACATCACTATTACCATCATACTTCCAAATTGCCTACAACATCATTGGAACATTTTTTAAATTTGTAGAGAGAGAGCATTTTTTTATTTAATAAAACTGTTTTATAATATTAATTAATGAAAAAATTTCTAACCCAAGCGCCACAAACATAACCCACTAGTCAATGCATGCACATAAGGTCTACTAAACTCTCCAATGCAAGCACCATGAGGCTAGCCCACTACTCACAACCTAGGCATGAGCACAAAGTGTTGATAGACCTTGCCCCAAGTGTGTCACATTCGGCTATCTGTCTTTTCTTAGCCACACAATGTCACCAGTCCCGAATTTCCACCAAGGCGTGAGATCAATCTCTGTTGAGGTCCTAGATCCCAGCGACTCATTCCATAGCCTGCACAATGGGTCCTCCTACGAGATTCCACTAATATATTCGACACTACTTCAAGAATGAGTTGAAAGACACATTTTACAATCATGTATGAGAGAGATGTGTAGTTTTTTCCATGCTTAACATAAGATTAGAACGAAAGATTTAAAAAATGTATTACTGACAAAAAAAAAATCAATATCTACCATAATTAAAAGATTTCAATATTGATTTTAAATAAAATGATTGTATGTCAACTTTATCTATCTATCTATCTATCTACAAAAATTAGTTGAATGTAAAAATATCTTATTCCCTCATGACGTGTATTTTACGTCTTAGTTTGAGGGATGCTACTTACACATGCACACACACACACACAAACATTCACAGCTTTGCACGACTTTACTAAATAAGGACCAACCCAACCAAGACAAGGATAGGGATATGTTGCTCTTATGTGAGCTTTTGGATGGGCCAACTCAGACAAGGATTTAATAAGGAATAGGAATGAGGATGTTGGTATTAGAGTAGCTTTAAAGAAGGGTTATAGAGTTTATTGGCTATGTTATCTTATGTATTCCTAGGTTGGGTTAACTCTGTGTGTCTTCCTCTTTTGCATTCCTAGGACCTTTAATAAAGTAATAAAGGAAGACACATTGAGAACAAATATAATAAAAACCATTAGCACATAAAGTGACAACTATTGTCAATTTAGTCGTCGCATCAATCATCCTCAAAGGTGGCCTTTTTTTCTCTTTATGTTATCTCTAGTTATCAACATGATACAAGCTCGCGACAAAGCAAGTAAAAATCAATTGTCTTACAAAGCCTTATAAATTTCTAGGTTGGGGTAAAATAGTAGCAGAGGTTCTATAAAGAACTTCTCTTCACACACACACACACACACACACACACATATATATATATATATATATAGCATTGAAAGAGATTAAGTTGAAAAGAAAAATATATTGTAAAAAGCTTGAAATGTTTGACGGGATTTAATCCCTCTCCATTTATGACAAATCCAAAGTTAAGATGAATATACTAATATATTTTATTATTTTGCCCAACATGCATTATAAACATAAAAACAAAAAACAAAAAATATTTAAATTCTTCAATAATTAAATCTTCACATCGCTTGACAACTTCTCCACCGGTGTTTTTATGTATTAGTACAGGGCCATAGTTTTCCAATATTTGGTTCGCCATGCCTTGGTACTCCGTATATTAGGGATCTAGTTTACCAATTTGACGTTGATGTCCCAATTGAAAATAGTGATACACTCCCCTTGAATTTCATTCTCCATTATCTCAATTTCTTTTCGAATGTGAGAGATCACTTCTTCCCAAAAAGCATGGATCAATTCCTTGGCCTATCCATACATTCGCATGGAAGAGTTGTCTAGATACGCTCTGCAAGTGGAGACACCTTCATTCTCACAATAAAATCTAGCTCTACCTCAATAACGAAAGCAAAAAGATCCATAACGCAACGTGATATATTTCCTTAAAAAAGCTTAAACCATATAAAGTAAAGTAGACAACCCAGAACAAATAAAGAAGAGCACAAAGAATTAAAGCATAATCTAAATGAATAGAAAATTGTTGCTAGCAACCACAAAAACAAAGATTAAAGATTAAAGATGAAGAAAGAATTCATATAACTAGAGTCACTTACCGTCCCCATCCATTCCACATGGGTGTAAAGTGGAAGTGGCCAAAGCTCTTGCAAAGCTTCATATACTAGACTAGAGTGGCCAGACGGTATATACACTCAGATTGTTGTTTCCATAATTGGCTTGTGTACTAATTACTTCTCCAACCTCCCCATAATGGATTTGAAAGGACAACAATTGTCACAGAGATGGATGATGGGCACGCATCCTTATTCAGCCCTTTCGGCTTTAAAAATTAATTATGAGTAATAGAATAACATTTATGCAGCTACATTTAAGAAGAGATTGTTAGTAAAATAAAACTTACCAAGCTTAGTCTTTTATGCGGAAAATAATGGAAATTTCAAAAATTCTGGGAAACAAAAACGAACACGAAATGGCCATGTGGGCAAAATTGTAACATCGGTAGACAAGGCCGATAATTTTAAGTTGTGCGACAAGTCAAAGATACCATGCATGTGTGTTTATAACTTTATTACTTTGCTTGCACGCCAAGCTACACACCTATTTCGCCATATTTCTAAATGCCCATGTGACCTGCCCTTTTGGAATCTAAGAGCGTGCCGCCCAAGTTCATTAATTTTCTGTTTTCACAATATCTATCTATATATATTAAGAGAAGAGGACTGATAACAGTAATCCGGACTCATAACATTTTGCTCTGACATCGCCCTTCTAATATTTGTGTCCTCTGTTACTACTCATAATTTTACTGTAAGTGGTTGAGGTTTTGAGCAGTATTACTACACATACACATGGACTGCAATTCTAGCTCTCATGCTCCTGGAAGCCCAGCTTCCAAATTAGTTCATAGTACACTTGATAATCATGGTGATAAGGGAAAAAGGTGGAGCGAGATAAAGAGAAGCCCTATTTTCAATATGTTTTGCTGGTTCTGCTTCTCCTCATCCTCACATTCAGATTCTGATGAGGATGAGGAGAGAAGGGATAAAAAAGATGAGGATGGAGTTGTAGCATCTATGATTGCTGCAGAAAACCATTTCCGTAATGTAAAAGGCCTTCGCCTCTCATAATGATCCTCTTATTCACCATCTCAAAATCTGTTAATATTTCCCTATCCTTTACAATTCGGCCATTTCAAGCAGCAGCAGCAACTGGAAAATACTTGTATATATATCTTGTGGATGAAGGAGCAGAGAGAGTACAGTACACTAATAGTCTCGCTATTAGTCATTGGGTTCCTTCTGCCTGAATGTTCACAATCTGTTAACAGTTACTACATAATATGTCCCTACCTTTTAGCATTCGGCCATTTCACTCAGCATCAGCAGCAACTGGAAGATATTTCTATATATCATGTGGATGCAGGTGCAGAGAAGTGCAGTTCACTTGTGAGTTCCTTCTCCCTGAATGTTCAGAACTGAAATGATACACTATTTGGAGCAATTTTATTTATTGGGTAATGGTATGGAAGTGGCATTTGTATTTATTCTATTTTTTTATTATTGAAAGAGATCTCTTTTTTTTAAGATTGACAACCCTTGTTAGGCCTTGTTACACAACTTTTTCCATAGGTGCCTTAAATAATTATCCAAACTGGTGTTTAATGCAGGAACTTATGATGAAAATAATCCCTATAGGAAGACAGTATGAGGAAGCTGTTATGAAAGCCAGGGTGTTTTAACTAAAAAAGGCTGCAGGAGCTTCACATATCATCATCATGTTCAACACATTATGAACGGATGGAATTACTGTTACTGTTGTAATTAGTGAGCGCGTCACGCTGCAGCAGAACAGGGGAAGAAGTTGAATAGAGTACATAGATTAATCAAAACGTACAATCATTCACTTGTCTGTCAGTTTGGCATTATATATATATATATATATATATCAAATTGTTATAAATATATATAATGTTTGCAGGAACTTTGAATGTTGAGTTGTGCTCTGTTTAATTCATTCTATGTGTTTGCAGGAACTTTGAATGTTGACCTGTGCTCTGTTTAATTCTATGTGATTTGAATGTATTGGATTATTAGTTTTATTTATGCAGATATAAAAAACATGTCTCAATCTTGAAAGTAGAAAACATATATTCATAAGATTCTCAGTTACATATTAAAAAATAAATAAAAAATTATATCTCTTTATATATAAAATACATCTTAATTTTTTAACTAATAAAATGATATATATATATATTCAAGTTGTTTGTGTTCTTTTAGCCTTGACTCCTGGCTTGAGAAACCATGACCCAAGGGTATATAACCCGTTAAAGTCAACCGGGGATCGCACCGAGTCTGGGCCACACCAACCCTAAGTTGATTGGATTTTAGCATGTCTCTTCCCCCTAGTATGGGCACAACTTTCATGAAGTTTGATCCTGGGTCGCTTTGCTAACGAGGCTCATCCTCAACGGGTTGTGCTAGTGAGACTTAACAAAATGATATATATATATATATAGTTTACACATTAAAATGTTAAATACATACTCCACTATATTTTAGAAGTAAAAAACATATATCCATAGGACTCTCTCTATATATAATATTATTTTTGTTATAAACATTATATATATATATATATATGAATTTTTGGTTATTAATATTTTAATTTTTACATGGCAACTCCATATTAAAAAATGAATAAATTACAAATCTCTTAAAAAAAAATCTATTAATGGAATAAGAATTATATATTTATATATACATACATATATATATATATATATATATATATATATATATATTCACTTTTAACATATTAAAATTTAATGCATGCCCCAATCATATTTGGTAGTAGAAAACATGTATCCATGGGACACTCTCTCTATAAAAAAAATATTTTTATTATTAATATTTAAAATATTACATGTCAACTCCATATTAAAAATGAATGAATTGCAAATCTCTAAAGAAATTACTAATAGAATAAGAACTTTCATTTTTATATATGTGTGTGTTATATATGAACTCCATATTAAGAATGTAATAAATTACACATTCCTTACTAAAAAAAGTGAAACTATAAGAATTTTTTTATTTTTTATTTTATATAAATATGTTATAAAACTATGTTTTTTTCCAAGGGAAAAGAGCGCGTAATTTATATTCATAAAATGAAAAAAATTACATGTTGTAGATGCTTGTAAGCATATGCAGATAGCTTTCCATGTGAAGGACTGATACAATAAAAAAGGAAAAATAAATAAAAAAAACCGCAAGCCTATACTTTTCTATCCTTTTTCTTCTCCACCCTACGCCAACCCTGAGAGTCAGGAGAGGGAACAATGATAGCCTGCATGGACTCCTGAGTGTTCACTGGTGGATCCTTGTCGGATTCAGAGCCTTCAGATCCATAAGATCTTTTGATGCCACTTACATCCAGCTGAGGATTTTGCTGCATTTGATTATGGGGTGCTTCCATATGAGGGACTGGAGTATTATCATTTTGTGTACCCTTTTGTTCCATATTTGTATCAGGTTCCTCTTGGTTTACTGCATGTTCTGACAGTATGTCCTCTTCTTCCAGCGGTTCCGTATGCTGCCACCCATTGGGCTTTTTTTTCTGTTCTTGTTTCCTTTAGGATTCTTTTTGACCAGGGGGCAAGAATATTGGAGGTGTCCTGTTTGCCAGCAACTGCGGCATCTGAATGCGGTGTTTTCATAGTCAAGGGGTTGAATCTGCTGAGTGTTGTTGAAGTTTAGAGAAATATGATCAGGCAGCCCCTGACTCAGGTCCACTTCAACGCAAATTCTGGCAAAGGAGAAGATTCCTCTGCAAACTCTGTCCTCATCCACTTTTAGGAGTTTCCCTAAGGTATTCCCAATGGCAGATAAAACTAAATGATGCCAGAAGTGTAATGGGAGAATATGAAGCCTCACCCATACAGGCATTGTTGAGATTTTCATAGTGTTTGCATCAAAATCAGCGAACCAAGGGGTAACAAAAAGACCAGCATTACCCCAAAACCAAGGCCCCTCAATGATGATACTATCCCTTTCTTCTTCTGTATGGAAGCTAACTATGAAGAAACCTTTTGAACATAGATGTATATCGCAGTCTGTTGTCCAATTGGAGTAAATCCACTGATGTAAAGCATCGGATTTTGGCCAGAATCCATTGAATCTACATATTACAGCAGTTTTATTGAGATTAGAGTGTAGTTCTGTTACCTCTGGCATTGTAACTTGGAGCATTGGGGATTCCAGTTTTTGATCTACTATATATGGACTTGGTTGCTCTGTTGGTATCACTGGTTTGTTCTGCATTTTTTCTTTTCCCTTGACTGCATCACGGAAGGAAGCTGGCGTCTTTGATCCGGATCCGTTGCATCCACCGCGCAACCTTAGGTTAAGAAATATGGTTGTATCTTGACAGATCCCATATTCCTGAAGAGTAAGATGGTCCTGTAGGCTACGACCTGCACAAATCAGGTTCTGGTGATTTGAGGGTATTCCAAGTTGATGTTGTATTTCTTTTTTAAACTCTTGTATATTTGATCCCATACTGAGTCTCATGCAATGGTGGCTGCCCCCCAGTTGATTTTATAAAGATTTGGATCCTATTTTCATCCTGGCAGTATGGTTCAGCCACTTTGTAGGAGAGCTTCTGTGGATTGGATGTGTTCTGTATAATATCCATCGCTCCCCTGTGATTTTTATTTTGTCCGCCCCCTAAGGTCACCAGATCTTGTTTATTCGAGTCATTTTTGGCATACCCTGTCTCAGCTCCCCGCTCTAGGGAAGCCTCTGTGGTCAGCCCCCTTACTATTTTACCGGGTTTCCTCTGTCCAGATGATAGCCAGGATGTTGTCCGACCCACCTTGCTTTTCCCCTCCCACGCCTGCTTGAGTGAGGACGCAACCGAGCCAGGCCAAAACATATATCGAACAGTCCGAGCTGACAGTTTTGTTCTGAGCGGGCAGAAGAACCAAGCATCCGCCGCTCTGCTCCGAGACTGTGGGTTAATGCGAGACTCCGGCCCAGACAGAGGGCACCGGAGGATAATGATCCGGCCGAGAAACCGAACATCACGCTGGTAAAAATGAGGAAGGAAAAACCCAAAATGTGGAAGCGGATATTTTAAACTTACCTCAGCCGGCCGAGGATAACAGTTCAGCTTATAGGGCACAACCGGCCAGCACAAGTCCACTTTCAAACTATCGAGGTCCTTGGGAAGGGGCTCTGCGAACAGGAGGGAGAATGACGCCATCGTTGCAGAGGTGCTTCCTTCTCGGCCCTCTTTTTCGTGATGCAATCATGACTCTATAAAACTATGTTATTTAATAGAGACATTGAAATATTTTATTTATAGTTAATAGAAAAATGTTTTTTGTTATTACTATATTTTTATTTTTATTATTGCATGCCAAGTAAATATAAAATGAATTACATATCATATAATATCAATTATATTATTTTTATATGCCATTTGTCAACTCCATTAAGTAGTAAAAGACATATCTCGTTAATATTAAAAAGTAAATTACTATATTATTTTTTTAATTACTTTATCTATATATAAAGTGGATGTAAAATTAATATGGAAATTGAAGTATTTTATTCAATCGCACACATTGATTTTTTTTTTTAATTTGTTATTTTAAATATTATTTTATTAATTTTTAAAGTAATATTATGTGGCAAAATCTCCCTCACACTAATTTGGAAAGCACCTCTAAGTATGACATTGAAATATTTTATTTATGATTCACAATCTACACATTAAAATGTTAATACATGCTCCAATCATATTTATATGTAGAAAATATATATCAATAGGATTCTCCCGCTATCTAATTATTTTTATTATTAATATTTAAAATGTTACATGTCAACACCATATTAAAAAATGAATGAATTACAAATCTCCCAGAATAATCTATTAATGGAATAAGAATTATCTCTTTATATATATATATATATATATATATATATATATATATATATATATGTTATTAATAATTTTCAAGTGTCATATATGCACTCCATATTAAGAATACAATAAATTATCGTATTAAATGAAATTTCAACTCAAAAATAGCCACCTGTTGAAGCCCCGAAAATTGGGTCTACAACAAGGGGGTTAACTACCCGGTGCCGACCTTGAAAGCAGCTCCTTTTCCGTTTGGAATAGTGGCTCCAACTCGGGATAATGGGACCAGTTTCCCAATTTGTTTGTGATGATGCTAAGGGATGATGTTTTCCTTCCTAAAAGTTTCTAAAAGAAATGCTTTTAATCGAAACCTAATCTAACACATGCAATTTTATTCTAATGAATGGAAAAATTTAATTCTAAGAAACTATACCGGGGTTAGCTCTTCAATTATGCGATCGAAAATAGTTTATAACAGCAATCGGTAATAAATATTATTCAATTGCTACGAGAAAAGAATCCATTAAAAGTAAATTGTTTCGTATAACAAATTAGCCGAAACAATTATGATAAGCATATCGCATAATAAGTTATTCATACACTCAGCATAAAAAGAATAGTTACCACCGTACAAAAGTGCCAAATGATAACTGAACATTCAGGCCTTCATATATAAACAACTAAAAATAACATATCACTTGACGCATAAGCAGAAATCATTAACAAATAAAAGTACGATTGATAATAAGTCCTACTCATGAGCTTCAGCAATATAGATTTATCTTCTCATAATTCAATATCTTCTAAGAGTACAGAAGTGCATTTCAATAACAGACATTAAACACAGATATAAATAAATCTTGTTCCATTTATTTATCAAAACCTCCTCAAGGGGGCAAAAGTGCATGTTCTAAAGAACTGTTTTTGATAAATTTCTCGACCCTTCTCTAAATGCATGAGAGGGGTTTAAATACTACTAACTAAAGACTAAAAATAGTTATTACAAAAATATAGGAGGAGGTTTAAATGACCATCCTCATCTAAAGCAAAAAATAAATCAAAATTAAATTGAAATTGTATCTAAAGATCAACTATGCATCTGTTCTCTTAAGTCACAGGCATCCAGCATCGGCTTCAGGAGTGTCGGTTGGCTGACCTCCGATTTTAATTGTCCTGCGAAGACAGAATCAATAAGCGTTGGCACTATCTTTTCAGCGAAATTTGTAAGGCACTTCATAGTCATACACTGACTGTGTGGTTTCACCAAATATTGCCAGTAAGTGTCCCATTTTAACTTAGTTAACTTTTTGATTGACTCTGCCCTTTCTTCAGCTTTCTGTTTCCAACTTGTTTGCAATTGCTGTGTTTTTGGGAGAAATCTTGGAGCGGTTTCCGATATCAGATTGGCTCTTTGCAGATTCTCATTGACATAGTCAATGATATTGCTTGCTGCTTTCGCTGCTTCTTCCACTGCCTGTTCTGCTTTTTTGATCTGTGCATCCCATTTATTAAACAACATTTCTTTGTGGGATTCATTGATCTTGGGCAACCCTGCTTTCTTTCCTTCCTCTAATCCCTGCCAATTAAAATAGTCATAAACTTTCTTATCAATTAAATAATAATCAAGTCGCAAATCTACGACTTGACTTGTGATTTTGTCACTCATTTCGCAGTGAGAGTTCCATTGCGATATTCTTTGGCAAAGCATTTCCTACTATTGCAAGAGTTGATCATTCAGAGCAAAGGCTTCTGTGACAAATTCTATGAATTTAGGATCATCTTTGTGCATTTCTAACGTGGCCTGTAATTGTTGTTCTTTTTCGGTCAGACTACTTTGATAACCCAACTGCATTTGCTGGAAGTCCTGTTGTAACTTTACCAATTTTTCTTCTGCTTCCCAGCTAACGCTGGCCTGCTATAACTATTGCTGCAAAAATAGGATTTTATCCTCTTTATCTATAAGCAATAGTTGAACTTCGGATGCTTTGTCAATAGTATAGAAGCATAAGCTCCTGCGATTTGGGACAATCGAGTCAGATTCTCTGTCAAATCAGTGGTCGGGTCTTGCCAAAGGACATCAAGCGGCTCTACTTCAGGTGAGAGCATGTTGTCTAGTTTTTGCTTCTTTCTCTGTCTTCTGACCACAGCTTTGTGCTGCGAACTGTAAAACACATCTAGAAGAGGGATTTCCTCTATCTTTGACATTATTTCAGATGATGGAGCTATGGGAATGTGCTCAGTTTCTGGAGCATTGACAACTGTTTCAATCACCATTTCTGTGATTGTCTGTGCTGGATTCCTTGGTGTCTCCACGTTTTTCTCCTCCATGTTGATCAATTCATTAAATTTTTCCCATTCTTTCTCCAGCTCTGTTCTTAATGGCTTTTTTGGATAGATGAGGGGAGCGGGAATTTCCACCTGTGTTGGTGAAAACACTTGCTGCTCAGGATTCTCCTTGGATTGGGCAGTATCCTTGACTGATCCTTCACTCTTATTGTGATCGCTCTCTGACTGTCTAGACCTTTCTGGCGATTCTCTTTCAGACTTGGATTTAGACTTGTCTTGCCCCGAGCTTCCACTCATACTAACGCTGGGAGTGGGTTCCCTTATTGGTTCTACGCGCAATTTGTCCAAGGGGAGATTTATCAATCTCTATTCTCTGTAGAGTTTAAAATGTTGGAACTCTGCTGGGCCAAACTAGATTTGGGCCAGGTGTAAGATGTCTCTGAGTGTGCTCTTTTGCTGGAAAACGTCGTCAAAAAGATCATCTTCCTTAGTGAACACCTTTATTTTCACTGTTGTAGTAAAATTCTTTATTACATCAACGGGATCAAATTGTCTCCCTGGGAACTTAAGCAATCGTAGACTCAACATGTTGTCTACTTCCTTGAAAGCGTGACCTAGATCAAACAATGCAAAAGCCCCACAGACCACAGGGAATTGCGGTCATATTTCCTTTTTCTTGTCCTTAAGTTCTTTGCTCATTCCTACAACCCCACAGGTTTGGTAGGCTATTTCTCGGCCCATCAATTTGTCAGGAACATACAAGGGAAGTACATGAGGAGAGGCAATGCTTCTAAATACTCTGATATAAGTGAAAAATTCTTCTCTAAACCATCTTCCCACAGGGAGAATATCAATTTCAGCTTCAGGAGAAAATCTTGGAGAATCTGTATTATACAACATCTTGTGAATGGGTAGCATAACTCCATGGAAGATTTTATAAAAATATGGGGTGAACTTAGAATCCCACAGTTCCTTATGGTAGACTTGAATGGGTAAAGGATTATGTACCGTCCATTTCCAACCCATGAGAGGAAATTTAGAAACAAAACAGATAGCATCCATGACATAGGCAGCTAGAAAGAAGGGAGGATAAATCCTATGAGAATGACTCCTTTTAGTCCAATAATTCCAAATAGCAGAGGCTAAGTTATCATACAATATTTGGGCCCAATCCATTATAGTGGTGTTGGTGGCCACATCCAGTAGGGGTAGCCACTCGGATGAAAACTTATTGATATCAGGTTTTCTGAATAGCCTACATAACATTGCAGCAGCGAAACAATACGGAGAAGAGAGGGAACCAGTGTTGTACATACCATTTTTGTCCTTCTTTAACGACTCTTCCTTTACTGACCAACTTTTGGTGCATTCCGTCAAATCTTCGTTCTCCTTGGCAAATTTTTTCACGAACTGTTTGTTATAGCTAGCCTGCGACTGTGGTAAATGATACATGCGTCTTAAATTCTGTGGGGTAAATGATCCTATAACTTCTTGGTTCCACATCCTGAATTGCATGTCTGTTATATCAGCATCGTCTATCACTCATTTCACCATAACTGTATAGGGAAGTATTTTTAGCCTTGCTGCGATACGGTGCTGGAATGAACATGCAAGCTCTGTAAGTGATGCTTCGGATGACCCACGTCCATCTGTTGTCGCTGTAACTTCCATGACACTCGAGTTTTCTTCCTCCAGCAGACTATACATGCCTTCCCAAGTAGATATCCCTGCTTCTCTGGTACAGGTGGTGTCCATGAATAATGGAGTTATCTTGGTTTTTTCAGATACCAGAGCTTTTCCTTTCTTCCCCATCACGTTCTTCGCACTGCTTTGTGTATTGTTCTGCGTACTGCTCTTGTAAGTTCACAAGTAGAGAACTAAGACACAATAAGAAATATAATGAATGATGGTAAGTAATAAGGTGATGGGAAAGCTCCTAATTTCAAAATCACATCAAATATATCACTTTATGGGAAATAACCCTTTTGCTCAGATCTAAATCATTTCTCATAAATAACCATCAATAAACCACTAAGTTGACATTAATGCCCATAAATCGGTATCAAATGACAGGAAATATTTCATCAAACTGTGAGCCCTTTTGATCTGTGATAAAACAATTTTGTGATTTGCTTCGCTGATCCGAATTAGATCCATGAAATTATCAGAGTTCTATGACTGTATCGAATCATGACAGACTTCAAAAACTTGTGAACAATTAGCTATCAGGAAAGACCTCTGGAGAGTGGCAGTTTGTAGCCAACATGAAACAACAAGGACCTCGGTCAAAGCACACTGACCGATAGCCCATGGAGACCGCGCAGTGGCACAAACTAGAAATTGGGAAATCCAGATCAGAAAACGGAGGCCATTTCTGATGCAAAAATAACGATCGCGCTTCGGTAGGCAAAACCCCTCGAGAAGGAATAGCCCCAAGCGCTCGGTCACAACGAAAATTGGAAAACCGTGGGAAAAGCGCGAAACCGACAGGTGGGTCCACGCTCCAAAACTGGTGGAATATCGAAGGCATTTCAAGCGGTACGGGGGTTTGGCAGAGAACCGAGCGATGACATTCACTGAATGAAGCGTGTACGGCGGATGAGAGAGAAAACCGCTCTTATCATGGGCTAACGTTCGAGCAAGTCAATCGAGCGATAAGTGATGACCGTAGGATTTGGAGGCCCCAGATCTAACGACGGAGATCGCACCCGATGGGAGACCGGATTTGACGGGGGAAAATAAGCTACGACACATAAAGGTTTTGAGGTCCGATTTGACCGCTGACCTGGTAGATGAATCATTTCACAGATTAACAGAAATAACGACCGTTCGAGGAAGAGATGGTGCTCAGTTCATGAGAGGAAAAGTGGCCACCTCCCTATGAAACATTACATAGTGGCAATGACGCAGAGGCAGGGAATTTCAAGTGGACAACAGCAGGTGATCCGAAGAGACGGAAGAGGAAGCGAATAGTCATGAGACAGATTGGCTTTAAGCCATGAATAGACAAAGAGCAGAAAACAGAAGAAGGAGACAGTGAGACAGAGGAGACAGAGCAGAGAGGAAGCAAGAAGCAAAGAACAGAGGAAGTCGAGCTAACCTACAGTGCTAAGGCAGCATCGAGCAGACAGAACCAGGCTTGAGAGGTTAAAGCAATCCCTATGAGGATATCTGTCGGGAACTAAGTACCAAATTGGACTCATCCCATTAAGACCAGTTGAGGTCAAGACTTAGTAAAGGGGAGTTTGTGCACTCTAGTGGCTTGGGGAATCCACGAACCACCCTACTAAGCACCATCTATTTCAGGAGACTCAAATTGAGCTCCTCATTGTAAAAACTTTGCTTAAAGACACAATAAAAAAAGCCACCACTAAAAGCTGAACCAGAGACATAGCCCAGGAGGATTAGGTGAACTCCTTATTAAATTGTTGTGTTTTTGCATTTTTCTTGCTGTGTTTCTCTTACTATTTTATAGTGTCTATGTATTTTTCAATCTTATCAATCAGTTGCCTAAGATAACATAGACACACACCAGGACATGAGTTTGTAATACCTTCATTAATTTCCTAAGGTCACCTAGGGGTGATTTCAGATCATTCGCAATATCACAGACCGCAATATCGCTAATCCTTTTTCATTAACAAACATTTGCTTCATTATGCGACTCCGATATGCGATTTGCGAGATGCTTTATCGCATTTCGCAATATCGGGACGTTTTATCTTAGGTGGCGCTGCGATATATGAAATCTGCGATATGCGATGAATCTATGTGGCTCGCTATCTCGCATCATCGCGTTTTCGCAATTCCGAAAGTTTCTTTATATATGATGCCCTCTATTTCCCTTTTGCGATGCGATGTTCATCATTAAGAGAATGATTTTATTTGAGATTTTTCATAATACTTAAGACTTTACTTTTGCAGATGTTTTTCCTAAGTTTATGATAGTGTGTTTTATTAAAAGGGAATTCTAAGTGCTAGTTTTTATTTTTTAGGAGGGTCCCCATTTATTTAATGTTATTACTAATAGTAAATAAAAAGGGGCGTTGTTGCTGGCCACAACAATTGGCGATTCAATAGAAAGAACCAGTTATCTCTGATTATCTTTTGAATTTTCTAAAACTTCCAAAATAGAAAAGTTTTCTGGAAAATCAAACTTTGTTAAAGAAATATAAAGTGCATAATGCTCTTTGCCATTTACAATAGTTTGTTCCTTTTGTGCTAATTCTGATTATTTTCTTCCCAAAGCTAGTCATTGCATTTACATCAGTCACTACTTGGTTTATAAGGATAAAAACAAAGACATCTCTATAGATCAGTTTTAAGTATGCTCATTTGTCGTAGGTAGAGCATCTGCTGCCAGCAGGTGTTTATAGCCTCGACAGGGTTACCTGTTACCCAGCAATGATCCAATATCCTACTTGGAGAAGTATACAATTTTCAAAGATAAATCCACATTCACACTTATTGCTTTAATTTTCTTTTAATTCTTAAAGAACAATGTCTTGTTTTGGTGGCCAAATTTTGACAATGTCATTCACTTGATTTATAACTTTACTGAACAAGCTGGCTCGTGATGAGACCCCTTGTCTTTTGATTGCAACAATCTTGAGTCATTTCCCTGTTTTGGCATGCAGATTGGCAATGTCAGCTAGTTATAATCTTTATGATCATGATAAGCCGGCTCTTGATGATACCTCTTATTCTTTAAGTTTATAGTGCATAGGCGGATTACTCTTTGAAACTTGTAATTCCCTAAGTGGGGAGGAAGTCATTGGTTCCTTAAGAATAGCTCTGGACGACAATTATAGAGTTTTTTGAAGACAACTTTTCTACAGAGAACCTTCGTTTCATTATTGATGCTTTTTATGACCAATATAAAACAAATTCCCACTAAAGGTTGCTTTTAATCAAAATTTGTAAGGTTGAAACTAGTAAAATTTTCAAGCTTGTAGCACTTGACTATATTTTTCAATAATAATGATTAATTTTCCAAATCAGTTCCATTTATACAAACGAAAAAACAAAATTTACAAGAGACACTAATCTTTTTTGTGAAATCCAAAAGTAACCATTTACAACCTATTTTATTATCAAAATAAAGCTATAAATAATAATCTACAAAAATAGAAGAGGTCATCTTCTATGGAAAGTATTTTTTAAGGATCTGTCCATTAACAGGTAAAGATTTTCTTTTCCCTGCTAAATCTTGTAACATGAAAGTCGATGGACCTATGATTTCAACAATTTGGAATGGTCCAAGCCACATCCGTTGGAATTTAAAATGTTTGCCTTTTTCTTCGTGAGCCTTATCCCATTTCAATACTAAATCTTCAATTTGAAAATCCTTCCTAGATACCATATTTGAATCGAAAGAAGCCTTTACTAATGCTTGATGATGTGCATGGGTAATTTTGACCTGTTCTCGTTGCTCTTCTAGCTTAAGAATCTGCAATTGTCTTAGTTGCAAAGATGAAGAAGGTGTTTCTTCAATAAATTGAACTAAGGCTAAAGAAGGAATTGCTAGATGAGTTGGGAGAACTACTTCTTTCCCATAAACCAAATTAAAGGGAGAAGTGCCAATGGAAGCATTTTGAGTTATTCGATCTGCCCAAAGAGCATACATCAAAGATTTGTGCCAATTTCTATGATTCTGATCAATAGTTCGCTTAATGATTCTGATTAGGTTTTTATTTGTTGATTCAACCAACCCGTTCCCTTGTGGGTAATAATTGGCAAAATACTTAAGTTTAAAACCTCTTTTAAGTGCAAATTCAGTCATAGCATTGCCAGAAAAATATGATGCATTATCGAACATTAAAGCAGGAGGTAAGCCAAACCTGGTAATTATGAACTGATCTATGAAATCGATGATATGTTCAACATTAGCTGTCTTGAGAGGAAATGCTTCTACCCATTTTGTAAAATAATCTGTAGCTGTAAGGATGTACCTATGCTATTTAGAAGAGTGAAGAACGATCTCACCTATTATATCCAATCCCCATTGCTCAAATGGTTGGTTTATATTAACTGGTTGCAATGGCAATGATGGTTTCTTCTATCTTCTAGCAGCAATTTGACAAACTTGACATTTCCTTACATAGCTATGTGCATCTTTAAATAAAGTAGGCCAATAGTATCCTGCGCGCAAAATTTCGTGTGTTGTTGCATCTCCTGCATAATGTCCACCTGCTCGTCGATCATGGAGTTCCTGCAACACTTTTTCAGCTTCAGATTTCTCAAGACATCGAAGAAGAACATAATCATAATTCATCCTAAAAAGTACATCGTTTACAAGTTGATATTGCTTAGTTTTCAATCTTAGGGCTCTTTTCTTTGTATGATTCAGATTTGAAGGAGCATATCCATTTTTTAAATAAAACATGGTATCAACATATCTCGATTCAATATCGTTTAGGCTTACCTCATACATTTTTACCTCTTGAATTGGAGATGGCATTTCTAATATAAGCGATGCTCCAGCCAAATTCCGCAAAAACCTTGACCTTTTACAATATTTGTTGGCTTGATCTCAGCGTCATATTCTTGTAGGGTAGTGACCCAATTTGCTCTCTTTTCACCCACATATGTCTGTACCAAGAGATTTCTTACTGCTGGAAACAACACTATTATCTTTGTATGGGTCTTAAGAAAAAAGGGTCTAACGTGTTTGATTGCTTTGAAAGCTGGATAAGCTTGTTTCTCAACGTCATAATAATTTAATTCAGCCCCTTGCAAATTTTAACTAAAGAAGGCAATTGGGGCTTCCGCTTTGTCTTGATTGGCTTGCGTGAGTATTGCAGCATATGACTTCTCAGAGGCAAATGTATACAAAATGAAAGGATCAGAAAAATTTGGAGTTGCTAGGGATGAGGCATTAACAATCGCTTGCTTAATCAGATTGAACGCTTCATATTCTACCTGACCCCATTTAAAGAGTGAATTTTTCTTGATCTTGCTTGTAATGGTGACACAATTCTTGATAAGTCTGGGACAAATCTTTTCACAAAATTAATCTGACCAAGGAAGGATTGCATTGCTTTCTTATTATGTGGTAAGGATATTTCAGAAATTTCCTTAATCCTATCTGGATCAATATGGATTCCAGATTTAGACACTATAAATCCAAGAATTTTTCCTTCACTTAATGCAAAAAATGACTTTTTTGGATTAAGTGAAATCTCATACCTTTGACAATGTTGAAAGATCTACTTTAATCTCTGAGGTGATTACTACCTTTTTTAGATTATACCATTATGTCATCCAAGTAAATCACCATTGACTTGTTTACTAATACCTTAAATGCAATATCCATGGCCCTTTGAAATGTGGCGCCAATGTTATTTAGCCCAAAAGTCATCTTTTGATATGCATATGTACCCCATTTGGTTATCAATGTGGTTTTTAGCTAATCATCTAGATGGACTAAGACTTGGTTGTAGCCAGAGAAACCATCTAAAAAGGACATCAATTTTGATCCCGCAACTGCTTGTAATATTTGTTCCATAGGAGGCAGGGGAAAATTATCTTTTTGGTAGGCTTTGTTAAGATTTCGAAAGTCAATACAAATTTGAATGTCTCCGTTTTTCTTTCTGACTAGAACCAGATTGGAAACCCATCTAGAATGTCGAACGGGAAAAATAATTTTGGCTTTCAACAATTTATTGAGCTCAAACTTAATCTGACTTTCCAGATTAGGATGGATCTTCCTCAGCTTTCGCTGAACTGGTCTTTCATCAGTTATCATCGGGATAGTATGCTGAATGATTGAAGTGTCGTAAGTCTTAAGGTCATCGTAATTCCAGGCAAAGACATTTTTATACTGCTTAAGGAGTCGAACAAAGGCTAATTTTTCCTCTAGGTATAGACCAAGACCTAAGTTGATATTCTGTGGCTTAGTATCCGTTCCTAGATTTACTAATTCATATTTCAGAGTTGAACTCTAAAGTTTTGAATTGGTGGACCTTTTGAATCTGTCTTTTAAATCGTATAGGTCTTCTAACTTGACTACAGAGTTTGGTATGGCATTATTGGTGCTCTCTTGTTGTAACTGCTTGTCATGTTAGTCCTCGTCAATTACTGTAAGATCCTTCTGAAGTCAGGAAACTTACAATATCAGGATCATTGTTAAAAATTCTTCAGTTGGTAACACTATCGGGGATGGAGGACCTAAAGATCAATTCGATTGAGAATCTGTCTAGGCTATAGTCTTCTGAGGGAATGAGCTTGGAAGCTACATTAGCCAGGAGGTCAGCACTAGCATTTTGGAGTCTGGGAATGGATGAAATATTGAATTCTATAAAATTTTCAGTCATATCTTGTACTAAAGATTGATAATGATTTAAATGACCTGATAGACAATGTATAGTATTTCGTATCTGTTTAATAACAATCTCAGAATATCCAAAGACTTGTAGATACTTGATGTCCATTCCGATTGCCTTGTACAACCCTTGCACTAAAGCTTTGTATTCTGCAGTGTTGTTTGTACAATTGAACTCAAGTCTACAAGTTAGCATGGTTTTATTCCCTTCTGGACTAATTAATACACATCCTGCTTCTGCTCCATCATTAGACTTAGAACCATAAAAAAATAATTTCCAAAACAAAGAGTCATTTACAGGACTATCTACAAAATTAACGCATTTAGAACTGTCAGTTTGAGAAAAGTTTTCTACTTGAGACAAAACAGAATGTTCTAAATAAGGCGAAGCATGAGCATTAAAATTTCCTAAGAAAGAGTCAACAGAATAGTTCCCAATTATATTGTTGTTATACGCTATAGGTTCATTTTCTCCTTCCAGTTTCGTCACTATGTATTTTTTATGTCTTTCTTGCTCAACCTTTATCTAATTTGGTTTACCATTGTAAGGGAGCCACATATGTGACCAGTCAATCACAAAGTATCCATGAAGCTTTTCAGACCAATCCCTACTAAGAATTAAACCATAAAATTTAGAAATGCCTGCAACTAAAATATCAGTGACTTGACATACCTTTGCATTCGATGAGAGCCTTATGGTCACTTGATTTAGTTCACCAATTATTTCAACTTGCGACCGTCCAGTTGAACTATGCGTACTGCAGATTTTTGAGGTTGGATGTTTAACTTTGCACAAATTGTTTTAGGAAAAATATTAGATGAGGAACTTGAATCTACCAAACAATTATGCAAATTTTTATTGAAAATTTCGAAAGTAATGAGGAATGGAGGAGTATGGGATTTGACCTACCTCCAATTAAAGCAATATCATTTGGGTTAACTTTATTTGCCATACTAGTTGGAGGTCTTCCCTTTTCATGAGAAGCTTGCGAGATTACAACGGCAGGAAGAGGTGCAACAGGTATTGCATGCAGCTCTTTCAAAAGTAATTTCTGTTGATGCTTTAATTTGCTCAGTTTATGAAAAGTAATGTTGGCCCTAGTCTTCTTCATGTCTTCAACAAAATTATACTCCATCTCATCGGAAACGATTAGTGTTTTAGATGGAGTTGATGACTCAGATTGGACTGGGTTTGTTTGAGTCGCTTTTAGTGATGATTTCTTACCTGCGACTTTATCCTTGGAAACCGAGCTTGCGTTCTTCTGTTTAGAACTGGGCTATGGAGGACGAGTTGATTTCTACTTCTGGTACTGACTAGTGATGCCTCTTGATCCTCTTCGTCTGGAAGAATGAAGTCCCACATTCTCTGTAGTTCTACAACCTCATCTTCATCAATAGGTTCTTCATTGGAAAATTCTTCTTCTCCTTCAGATTCTGCATTTGTTATAGCATTGGGAGGCTTTGGATCAGTTGAAAGGTTTTTCCTATAAGGCTTGTAGGGTTTCTTAGAAGAAGTCTCTGCTACTTGTCTTTTAATGTCAACCATTTCATTAGACATGGTTTTTAAAACTTTCTGTAATCCTTCCAAATCAAATGGGTCCTTTAATTTCTTTTTCTTAGGATCATCTCTAAAAGCAACCTTCTTAAATTTTCTTTCATCAATGGCGTTTTTCTTTTCTAAAGCTAAGATACGTTTTTCTACCGCTAATGCTTCCTTCATGTTTTCCTGCAATGTTGGCTTGGCAGCCCTATCAACAAAGATTGCTATATTCGATGGTAAAGTAGATATGTACCATTCACTTGGAAGCAGTAGGGATTTTATTCAAAAGTTTGTTGAAACACAAGTTGAAATCTTTGATAGGTTCCCTCGATTCGGTCTTAAGATTTGATATATCATTGATCAATGTTGTCGTAGACCTATCATCGCTGAACTTTGTCAAGAATTACTCTTGGAAAATGTTCCAACTAGTAATGGATCCTAATGGTAATGAAAAATACCAGGACCCGGCTGCTCCTTGTAAAGTATATGGAAAAAGTCTAACAATAGCGTCTTCATTTGTTACTTCATTTAAATCTATTGATAACATAAAGTTATTTATGTGTTTTTCTGCTAGCATGCCTATTTCATGATTAAACTTGGGCAACCATTTCTCAGGATGGGCCGGTAATTGACTCAAGGGCGCAGGCATTGAGACTGCCCCTGGATTGTTCCATGGGTTTTGAGCCATCGTTGAACTACTAACAGAGGAAAGCGCATATGAAGTTCCTTGTGGTGGGGACAAAGATGTCGAAGTTCCAGGACTATGTTGAACAACGATATGAAGTTGAGGAGTAGATGGTTGACTTTGCAATGGAGAAGATGGAATGGATGATGATGATCAAAGAGACTCACTATCATACCCTTGAGGTGTCTTCCTTGCTCTTTTCCTTTTAGGCAGAGGTAATTTGGTTGGTTCAGTACCAAGCTTTTCACTCTGTAATCTGGTAAGAGGATGAGAAGGATTATATTGCAAAGTCACACTACCTTGAGATAATTCAAATTTCTGCGGTGATATGGAAAATCCTTGAAGTTTATGGATCAAAGACTGAACTTTAGTGGGTTCGATAGTATATTTATCTAAAATGTTCGGGTTTGCGGTAGTGGTTGTTGTTTTCTCAACTTCTCGCTTAAGGGTTAAAGACTCAAAATGCGATGGAGAAGTCAGGGGAGATGTTGAGGGCAATTTACTCTCAGAATGGGTTTTGGATTTAGATTTATTAGCCATTCACAGTTCGGGCCCTCCTCCTAGAACCAAATATGTTGAAGCCCTGAAAAGCGGGTCTACAACAAGGGGGATAACCACCTGGTTTGGACCTTGAAAGCAACTCCTTTTCCGTTTGAGATAGTAGCTCCAACTGGGGATAATGGGACCAGTTTCCCAATTTGTTTGTGATGATGCTAAGGGATGATGTTTTCCTTCCTAAAAGTTTCTAAAAAGAATGTGTTTAATCTAAATCTAATCTAACACATGCAATTTTATTTTAATGAATGGAAACATCTAATTCTAAGAAACTATCCTAGGATTAACTCTTCACTTATGCGATCTAAAATAGTTTCTAATAGCAATCGGTAACAAAGATGATTCAATTGCTACGAGAAAAAAATCCATTAAAAGTAAATTGTTTCGTATAATAAATTAGCCGAAACAATTATGATAAGCATATAGCATAATAAGTTATTCATATACTCAGCATAAAAATAATAGTTACCACCGTACAAAAGTGCCAAATGATAACTAAACATTCAGGCCTTCATATATAAACAACTGAAAATAACATATCACTTGACGCATAAGCCGAAATCATTAAGAGATAAAAGTACTATTGATAATATGTCCTACTCATGAGCTTCAGCAATATAGATTTATCTTCTCATAATTCAATATCTACTAAGAGTACAGAAGTACATTTCAATAGCAGACATTAAACACAGATATAAACAAATCTTGTTCCATTCATTTATCAAAACCTCCTCAAGGGGGTAAAAGTGCATGTTCTGAAGAACTGTTTTTGATAAATTTCTGGACCCTTCTCTAAATGCATGAGAGGAGTTTAAATACTACTAACTAAAAACTAAAAATAGTTATTACAAAAATATAGGAGGAGGTTTAAATGACCATCCTCATCTAAAGCAAAAAATAAATCAAAATTAAACTGAAATTGTATCTAAAGATCAACTATGCATCTGTTCTCTTAAGTCGCAGGCATCCAGCATCGGCTTTAGGAGTATCAGTTGGCCGACCTCCGATTTTAATTGTCCTACGAAGACGGAATCAATAAGCGCTGGCGCTATCTTTTCAGCGGAATTTGTAAGGCACTTCAGAGTCATACACTGACTGTGTGGTTTCACCAAACATTGCCAGTAAGTGTCCCATTTTAACTTAGTTAACTTTTTGATTGACTCTGCCCTTTCTTCAACTTTCTGTTTCCAACTTGTTTATAGTTGCTGCATTTTTGGGAGAAATCCTGGAGCGGTTTCCGATATCAGATTGGCTCTGTGCAGATTTTCATTGACACAGTCAATGAGATTGCTTGCTGCTGCTTCTTCCACTGCCTATTCTGCTTTTTTGATCTGTGCATCCCATTTATTAAACAACATTTCTTTGTGGGATTCATTGATCTTGAGCAACCCTGCTTTCTTGCCTTCCTCTGATTCCTGCCAATTCAAATAGTCAAAAACTTTCTTATCAATTAAATCATAATCAAGTCGCAAATCTACGGCTTGACTTGTGATTTTGTCACTCATTTCACAGTGAGATTTCCAATGTGATATTCTTTGGCAAAGCGTTTCCTGTTGTTGCAAGAATTGATCATTCAGGGCAAGGGCTTCTGTGACAAATTTTGCAACTTTAGGATCATCTTTATGCATTTCTAACGTGGCCTGTAATTGATGTTCTTTTTCGGCCAAACTACTTTGATAACCCATCTGCATTTGCTAGAAGTCCTGTTGTAACTTTACCAATTTTTCTTCTGCTTCTCGGCTAATGCTGGCCTGCTGTAACTGTTGCTGCAAAAATAGGATTTTATCCTCTTTATCTTTAAGCAATAGTTGAACTTCGAATGCTTTGTCAATAGTAGCAAAAGCATAAGGTCCTGCGATTTGGGACAAGCTAGTTAGATTCTCTGTCCGATCAGTGGTAGGGTCTTGCCAAAAGACATCCAACGGCTCTGCTTCAGGTGAGAGCATGTTTTCTAGTTTTCACTTCTTTCTCTATCTTCTGACCACAACTTTGTGCTGCAGATTGTAAAACACATCTAGAAGAGGGATTTCCTCTATCTTTAGCACGATTTCAAATGATGGAGCTAGGGGAATGTGCTCAACTTCTGGAGCATTGACAACTGTTTCAATCACCATTTCTGTGATTGTATGTGCTGGATTCCTTGGTGTCTCCACGTTTTTCTCCTCCGTGTTGATCAATTCATTAAAGTTTTCCCACTCTTTCTCCAGCTTTGTTCTTAATGGCTTTGTTGGCTGGATGAGGGAGAGCAGGAATTTCCACCTGTGTTGGCGACAACGCTTGCTGCTCAGGATTCTCCTTGGATTAGGCAGTCTCCCTGACTGATCCTTCACTCTTATTGTGATCGCTCTCTGACCGTCTAGACATTTCGGGCGATTCTCTTTCAGATTTAGATTTAGACTTGTCTTGCCTCTAGCTTCCACTCATACTAATGCTGGGAGTCGGTTCCCTTATTGGTTCTACGTGCAATTTGTCCAAGGGGAGATTTTCCAATCTCCGTTCTCTGTAGAGTTTAAACTCTTGGAACTCTGCTATGCCAAACTAGATTTGGGCCAGGTGTAAGATGTCTCTGAGTGTTCTCTTCTGCTTGAAAACATCATCAAAGAGATCATCTTCCTTAGTGAACACCTTTATTTTAACTGCTGTGGTAAAATTCTTTATTACATCAAAGGGATCAAACTGTCTCCTTGGGAACTTAAGCAATCGTAGACTCGACATGTTGTCTACTTCCTTGAAAGCGTGACGTAGATCAAACAATGAAAAAGCCCCACAGACCATAGGGAATTGTGACCAGATTTCCTTTTTCTTGTCCTTAAGTTCTCTGCTCATTCCTCCAACCCCACAGGTTTGGTAGGCTATTTCCCAGGCCATCAATTTGTCAGGAACATACAAGGGAAGTACATGAGGAGAGGCAATGCTTCTGAATACTCTGATATAAGTGAAAAATTCTTCTCCGACCCATCTTCCCACAGGGAGAATATCAATTTCATCTTCAGGAGAAAATATTGGGGAATTTGTATTATACAACATCTTGTGAATGGGTAGCATAACTCCATGGCAGATTTTATAAAAATATGGGGTGAACATAGAATCCCACAGTTCCTTATGGTAGACTTGAATGGGTAAGGGATTATATACCGTCCATTTCCAACCCATGAGAGGAAATTTAGAAACAAAACAAATAGCATCCATGACATAGGTAGCTAGAAAGAAGGGAGGATAAATCCTATGAGAATGAATCTTTTTAGTCTGATAGTTCCAAATAGAAAAGCCTAAGTTATCAGACAATATTTGGGCCCAGTCTATTATAGTGGCGTTGGTGGCCGCATCCAATAGGGGTAGCCACTTGGATGAAAACTTAATTATATCAGGTTTTTCGAATAGCCTACATAACATTGCAGCAGCGAAACAATATGGAGAAGAGAGGGAACCAGTGTTGTACATACCATTTTTGTCCTTCTTTAACGGCTCTTCCTTTGTTGACCAGCTTTTGGTGTATTCCACCAAATCTTCATTCTCCTTGGCGAATTTGTCCACGAAATGTTTATTATAGTTAGCCTACAGCTGTGGTAAATGATAAGTGCGTCTTAAATTCTGTGGGGTAAATGATCCTATAACTTCTTGGTTCCGCGTCCTGAATTACCTGTCTGTTATATCAGCATTGTCTATCACCCATTTGACCATATCTGTAAAGGGAAGTATTTTTCCCTTGCTACGATACAGTGCAGGAATGAGCATGCAAGCTCTGTAAGTGATGCTTCGGATGACCAGTGTCTATCTTCCGTAGTTGTAACTTCCATGACTCTCAGGTTTTCTTCCTCCAACAGACTATACATGCCTTCCCAAGTAGATATCCCTGCTTCTCTAGTACAGGTGGTGTCCGTGAATAATGGAGTCATCTCTGTTTTTTCAGATACCGAAGCTTTTCCTTTCTTCCCCATCATGTTCTGTGCACTGCTCTGTGTATTGTTCTGTGTACCACTCTTGTAAGTTCACAAGTAGAGAACTAAGACTGTCAATAAGAAAGATAACGAATGACGGTAAGTAATAAGGTGACGAGAAAGCTCTTAATTTCAAAATCACATCAAATATATCACCTTACGTGAAATAACCCTTTTGCTCAAATCTAAATCATTTCTCATAAATAACCATCAATAAACCACTAAGTTGACATTAATGCCCATAACTCGGTATCAGATGATGGGAAATATTTCATTGAACTGTGAGCCCTTTTGATCTGTGATAAAGCGATTTTGCGATTTGCTTCGCAATATCACAAATCGCATTATCTCTAATCCTTTTTCATTAACAATCATGTGCTTCATTATGTGACTGTGAGATGCGATTTGTGAGATGCTTTATCACATTTCGCAATATCGGGACGTTTTATCTTAGGTGGCGCTGCGATATATGAGATTTGTGATATGCGATGAATCTATGTGGCTCGCGATCTTGCATCATCGCGTTTTCGCAATTCCGAAAGTTTCTTTATATATGATGCCCTCCGTTTCCCTTTTGCGATGCGATGTTCATCATTAAGAGAATGATTTTATTTGAGACTTTTCATAATACTTAAGTCTTTACGTTTGCGGATGTTTTTCCTAAGTTTATGATAGTGTGTTTTATTAAAAGGGAATTTTAAGTGCTAGTTTTTATTTTTTAGGAGGGTCCCCATTTATTTAGTGTTATTACTAATACTAAATAAAAAGGGGGGTTGTCGCTGGCCACAACACCACCTAAGAAAAAAGTAAGAAATTAATAAAATAATACCATGTAGCAATTTTTTAATATATCATTTTTATTATTTTACTTTTATCAAAATTACCCAAATAAATGTCACGTTTATATATATATATATATATATATATATATATATATATATATATTAGCACAAGATTTAATAAATTTTAAATTAAAAGTCAATTTTAAATTTAAATTGCCCAAATAAACATCACTTTTATAAAAAATAGTCATCTATATATATTTTATATTCAAATTATTTTTTTAACACAAGATTTAAAAAAAAAAAATTGAAAAAGTAAATTTATATTTAAATTAAAATTACCTAAATAAATTCATTTTTATCGATAGATATATATATATTAACACAAGATTTAATAAAATTTAAATTTAAAAAGTAAATTTAAGATTTAATATTTAATATTTAAATGTATTTATTTAACACCCCATGATTTATGTTCAATTAAAAACACACTCGACCCATGATTTACCCTTCATTAAAAATATTCTTGATATTCTAACTTTTATAGATTAGGATATTAATTTTATTTTTAATATTTAATATAGTTTTGAGTCACTTGGGCACCATACATGTTTAAAGTAGGTAAATTATATTATTAAAAAAATCATTAGTGCCTAGTCACACCTGTATCTCCTTTAAATTTTAAAGGATTTTGATTGACATATAAGTTATGACATGGAAATTCAATATTAACTTTTTAAAATCATATTTTCTCTTATTGGCATATCATTTATAATGAAAAGTGAAAATATAATAAATTATTAATTTAAATTAATTTGTTTTCCTTTATATAAATTTGTTATTATAAAACTATTTTATTTAATATAGACATTAAAATATTTTATTTATGGCTAATAATAATTTTTTTTTGTTATTAGTATATTTTTATTTTGATTATTACATGCCAATTAAACATAGTTTGAACTACATATCATATAATATCAATTACATTATTTTTACAAGGTATTTTATGGCATTTTTCAACTCCATATTAAGTAGTGAAAGAAATACATATAATTTTTATTTTTTTTTAGTTTGAATTGTTCTTCTCTATATAAAGTGGATGTCAATTTAAGGTGGAAATTAAAGTATTTTATTTATGGTCGGCATTGATAGTTTTTTGTTATTACTATTTTTTTAATTTGTTAATTTGTTATTTTTATATCAACATCTACCCAATACTGAGCTATAAAGCGCCTCTTGGGGCAACAATTATATTATTTTTACTTGGCATTTGTCAACTCTATATTAAGTAGGGCATTTGTCAACTTCGTATTAAGTAGTGAAAGAATTACATATCTCTTTAATATTAAAAATAATATTTATGTTTTTTGTTTAATTTTAACCTACATAGATCCAACTCTATATCTACAAAGTGTCGAGAGGGATCAAATCTCTCAAGATGCAAACTTTTTTTGAGTGAAAATATTTTCACCACAAGAGATTTGATTTATCTTGGCTCTTTGTAAATTCAAAATTAAGATGGATTTATAATGGTTTTGAGCAACACAATAATAAAATGTTTTAACTATAAGAAAAAATTTATTTTCATTTTTTTATATAACATATACTTAGCTGAAAATTAAATATTTTGTTTATGGTTCACATTCTCCACGCAGATAACTATTTTTTATATATATATATATATATATATATATCCACCAATACTCCATAATAATAATAATAATTTTTACTCTTATTTACTAACTTTTACTCTTAATGCATTTAAAAGCTAGCATTTGTGTATTTACTTATTGTTTATTAATATTTGAATTCTTTCTAAACGTTGGATCTAGAACTTAATCATGGACATACATTGATATTATGCTTAATGTTGTTAGGCCACATTATATTTAACACAATTAAAATTCTTGGCCTAAGCCAAAGCCTAACAAAGTACCCTTGATGGTTTAGGTGTAAGTTATAATGTTTTCAATGATTGATTATCCCACCACGTAGTGTCCCTTATAAGCTTCTCGACAATCCAGTTTTCACACATGAGAGGGTCCTTATGTTTGATGCTATTGTTGCTAAGTGGCATGGTTTCCACTGTCTATATTTAAGGTTATGATCAAACAATTCTTGTTGCTTGCTGGGAAGTTAGGGTAACTAACTCCATTTCCCGCACCGCATTGTTGGCTCATTTGCTACCTGGATGGGTTTGGTGAGGGCTCTACTACCCTACTGCAAACCCTAATTGATATCGTTTCAGAATTATCCTTACAACTATTACTTTCTTACTCTAGTGAGTACCTTTTTTATGGTGAATCGTTATCGGCTTCCAGCTTTGTTTTAACTCACTGCAAGATACTTATATTCCGTTTTATCCCTTTGTTGAGTTCTTTGTTCGCAAGCATAATACAATAGTTTTGGAGATTATTTGGATTTCAGTCGTCGGGTTCAAACCCTTTTCATCCAACATGCTAGGTAATTTTAGTCAGTCTCCTTCCTTTTTTCTTGAGGATTCCTTTCAAAGTCACTACAATTATCATCTTGTTGCTAATATTCTCAACCTTGTCTAGGGAGAAATCTACCCACAAGCACGAGGGCATCACTGGGGGAGAAATACCATAGCATGTGCATTTATTTTGGGGGATATATATTGAGGAAAAAATGACATAATATCTTGAGCATATAATAGGGGGTAAAGGATTTTGATATTGGCAGCGATAAAAAATGGATACCTACAATATCTAGTGAAAGCAGGGGTTTTTTAAATTGGGAAGATGTATTGGGTTCGTATTGGTAGGGGGTTCAATAATGTTATTTTTAGAGGTATTTTAATATGTAGTCAAATTAAGGGTATTGTTTAGTATGTCATGAACACACATGATATGTCAAAGGTTCATTGAGTGAAAAACTTGTGCCAACAAGTAAAGAAAAATCCCAAGGTATTTATTCTTCTTTACAATTTTCTTTGCTTATTACGGTTTTGCATTCAATGAATTTGTGCCATTTTTAATTTCAGTCCTGCTCTTGTTGGTTGCAAGTGAGAACTTGGTTACTCTTCCAGAGAAATGAAGCTTACACTTTCGGGTTGGGTTTTTGCTTCCCTAAACAAGTTCTTATTCTTGGCTCTTCCTTTACAGGTTCTCTGTCGGTTTCCTCCATGGCCCGACTATAGGGTTTTTTTGAAAGGGTCACATGGTATTAAGCCTTATGGATTTTATTAATGGCTTAGTTTGGGTTTCCCATTCTATAAATTTTGTTTCCTTCAAATTTCCTGGCTCGCAGCTTTATACTGAGTTTAAAACAATTGTACAATTTTTATTTTTATTTTCCTAATAAATAGGGGTTTCACCATAATTTAAGTATTGTACAAATATATTGTTTGTGCAATTTCTCTTTTTAAGAGTCTCTAAAATTGATACCATGTTCTTAGGGTTTATTACCTTGTTAGGGTTATTCGTATATTTATGTTGTAAACACTTATGGCTTATGATTGTCTGCAAATGTTTCTAAGATTATGAACATATTTTTCCTTCACGACCCGGTGTTAATTTTTTTCTTTTCTTTTCTCTTTTATAATAGTGGTTAAATATTATTCTGTTCCTTTTTAATTGATATTAAAGTTCAATGTTAGAATAAGCATAGTTATAATGCTAGACTGAATCCTTCTGCAACTGGTTATCATGCAAATTAATCCCTTTTATAGGGTTCGTACATGGAATACAATGGCTAATTATTTTATACTGGTGTGCATTGAAATTTGAATGGACTACACAAGCCTATGGTAGAATTTAAATTGACAGGTCGATTTCAAAATTGTTCCAGGTCGTTGTTTCTCGTCGATTGGGCTAGGGAATAAACTAATCCACATGCATTTTTGGTTTTAAGGATTATTTATTCACCACTTGCTCTTATCAGTCTATTTGTACAATGAACTTTATAGTAGGTTTTTGATGTTGATCATTCACATATGGTATTGGAAATGCGGTGAGATTTCCCTTAACTAATTGCGCTTATAGGATATTGTGTTCGAGTTTTTTTTATGTTTTAATAAAAATGTGTTTTATAGTTATTACTACTATTTACTCGCAATTTTATTTTTGAAGCAAAAGTTTACACTTCCCAGTTGAAATTATGTTCATACATTATTATTGTGTTTATTTTTTTACAACTTTGTTCAGTACCCAATATCATCATTATTAGTCCAAGGTTTGGGCAAGACCTGGTTCTTTCGGGACTTGCCTATACCCACTGGATGTAGTTACATGTACAATACAGAACAAGGATTGTTTTGGATGACAACCTATTGGTTTTCCCCTAGGACTAACCTTAGTTCCCCACAATTATATATTCAAATTATTTCTAGAAAAAATCATTCTTTCTACCAATTACTACTAATTCCATTCTTATATAGGACCTTATAGTAACTCTCAACATACACACAGTACTAGTCTTAATATTTTTTATAGAAACATCTTACAACTTCAGTACAAGAAAAATACCATTCCCAAACATTTTTTATCTGCATATTACAACTACCAAATTGAATTCATCTCATAGAATTTTCAGTAGTAAAACAAGTTATGGAATTTATGAATACTTATTTATTAGTTAAAACAACCAGGGAATTTACAGAGGAGAAATACCACTCCTCACAACCAATAAGAGTGGTAACCATTACCAATTCTCCCCCTAAGATTTTTCACTTCTAGAACAATAGATTGACAATGATCAAGTAGGGTCTTTCCACGGGCATCAAGAGTCTACAAGTATAGCCTAGGAACTCACAGTCTCACAAGTTTGTCTTAGGGTTTCAACTAGCCAACAACCAACCCAAGAACACCCTAACTAGCAACATCTTGCCTTACCTTAACAATGTCCTATTCAAGGTACATGTTTTCTCTTATTCCTCCTTAGATGCCTCAAGTCTTCTCTCATACCCTCCTTCGCTTATTTTCCCATGGAGATGTTTATCTCTAGGGAAGGGGAGTAATTGTCTTATAAATGTATGGTAAGTGAAAAAATTTATTTAGGGTCTTCTCCCGTAAATTCCATGGCTTCCTTAACCATATTTTAAACTTCAAATTAAAACAACTTTAAACATTTTAAGTTTTTCAATAGGCTTCCACTTAGCCCATAGTTTATCAACTTACTGTAGTAAAAGAAAATTAAAAAAAAAATATTTACAACAACTGAGGGGTATTACATCCCCCCCGAGCAAAACATCATCCCCAGTGTAACTCTTTCCCTTGGAATAGGCTAGGATACACTTATCACATAAAGATTTCATCATCTCAGGTGGCCTCTTTAAGGCTAAAGTTCATCCACTGCACTTTAACCTAGGTGATTACTCACCTTCGTAACATTATTTCTCTCCGATCAATAAAATGTAGAGGCTCTTATAACAATTTTCCATCTGAATTGACCTTTATTCCATAATCATAAAAATTGTCATTAGTTATATCGATCATCAAACAAAAGACACATACACACACACACACACACACACACACACACACATATCAAAACTTTTAATGTTAAATTTTACCTTCACATCCTGCTAATTAATGATATGTCTAGGATCATATACATATTTCTTTAACAACGAAACGTGAAACACACTATGGACTCGTATGTGACTAGGAAGTGCTAGCTGGTACACTACAAACCTGATTATTTCCAATATTTGGAAAGGGCCACAAAAATGGTGAGCTAGTTCAACTACCCCACCTCAAGGTGTTCCTTTTGGGTTCCACCCTCACATATACATGATCTCTTGCTCAAAATTCTCTATAAGTCCTCTTTTTGTCTACATAAAATTTTTACCTGTCTTGAGTAGCCTTTAAGTTCTATCGAACTTTTCTCACAGTCTGTCCCATCTCGGCTAACATATTAGGTCCTTGTATCAGTTTATCTTCAGGACTGCTCCAATTGATAGGTGTCTTGCACTTCCTTCTGTATAGTACTTCAAATGGACTCATCTTTAACGAGGCACAATAACTATTATTATATGAAAATTCCACCAGGTGGAGATAATCTTCCCACTTTCTTGGTTGTTGCATAACATATCTTCCAATCCCTAGCTCACTCGTTCGATTTGCCTGTCTGTTTGCAAATGGTATGTGGTACTAAATTGGACTTGGGTACCTAATTCAATAAACATATCCTTCCAAAATGCAGAAGTGAACTTCACGTCTCTATCAAAAATCGCCACTTTAGGTATACCATGTAACAAATCGATTTCTTTCATGAATATATCTGCAATTTGGACAATCTTATAAGTAGACTACACATGTATGAAGTGTGCAAATTTACTTAGTTTGTCCACCACAACCATAATCAAATCATTTTTCTTCTTTGATCTAGGTAAAACTATGGTGAAGTCTAATGTAATAGTTTCCCATTTCCACTCAGGAATGGGTAACATGTGGAGGAGATCAACTAGGTGTTGGTGCTCAACTTTAACTTGCTAAAACACCAAACATATGGCCCAATAATATGCAATGTCTTTTCTCATACCAAGTCGAAAATATTTTTTCTTTACGATAGAAAATAAATTTTGATATCTAGGATGAGTAGAATAGGGGATCTTATGAAATTCATCCAGAATCAATTGTCTAACATCCTATTGATTAGGAACATATATTATTTCCCTATAGATCAATAAATTATCTTTATTAATACCATATTCAAGCTAATTTGCAAGGTTGCTTGTGTGTTTAGCTTGCTTCCACAGAAATTCATATTCTGGATCTTTTATCACAACTTTTTAATCTAATATGAAAGGTTAAATTATATTCAACTATAGGAAACCTCATATATAGAATGTAATTTCCTACTTAATGCATAGACAACCCAATTTTCTTTCCCTTTCAGGTTTTTAATGTTGAAATCAAATTCACTCAAAAAATTAGTCCACTTGGCTTGACTTACGTGAAGGTTGGTCTACTTGAAGAAATTGGTGAAACTACAATAGTCTGCCATTAAGATGAACCTTTTACCCAACAGATATTGTCTCTATACTTTTAGGTCATGAATTACAGTAGTCAACTCTAAGCCATAAGAAAAATATTTGTTCTCATGCTCTTTTAACTTATGATATGCATATGCTACTATTATAGCCTTCTTGCATTAATACCCCTCTTATCCCTTCCTGACATGCATCTGTGCACACCAAAAATTATTTTTCGGGGTCCACAATCCTTAACACTAAGGTTGTAGTCAATAAATGTTTCATCTATTCAAAACTATGTTGGTATTCTGTTGTCCACTAAAAGGATTTTCCCTTCTTCTGCAAAGAAGTTATTAGGTAAGCAATTCTAGAAAATATTTCTATAAAATGACGGTAGTACCTAGCTAGACCCATAAAATACTGAATGTTAGCAACATTGTTAGGGACAGGCCACTCCATAATAGTCTTAGTTTTCTCAGGTTCTACAATTATTCCTTCTACTGAGATTATATGCCCCAAATATTGTCTTTAATCCTTATAAAAATCACATTTACTATACTTACGGTATAGTTGATGTTCTCACAGGGTTTGTAGTACTATTCACAAATGTTCCTTGTGCCCCTCTAAGCTCCTCAAATAGATAAGAATGTCATCAGTAAAAATTAGAACAAATTTATCTAAATAAATATGGAAAATAACTTTCATTAAACTCATAAATGTTGTCAGGGAAATAGTAAGCCCAAATAGTAGGAAAACAAACTCATAATTAACATAACGTGTCCTAAACATTCTTTTACATATGTACTCTTTTATTCTTATCTGGTGATATCCTGGCTGTAAATTAATCTTAGAGAACACTATAGCACCTATGACTTGATCCAATAGGTCATCAATTCTAGGCAACATGTATTTTTTTTTGATAGTCAATTTATTTAGTTGTCGATAGTCAATACACAATCTCAAAGTGTCATATTTCTTTTTAACAAACAACACAGGGGCTCCCCAAAGTGACTCAATAGGGCGAATGTACCCTTTATCAAGTAACTCATGCAATTACATTTTTAATTATGTTAGTTCAAGTATGCTCATGCATTAGGGAACTTTTGATACTAGGGTAACTCTTAGGACTAATTCTATAGTAAAATCAATATCCCTCTTAGGAGATAGCCCCATAATTTCCTCTGGAAACACCTCAACAAAATATTGAATGACTGGGATATTTTCTAAGGTGGTTGTCTTATCTTTGGAATTAATGTAACCTACTTGAACAACATTTATCTGACAACCTTTTTTAATGCATTTTCCTAGTTGTGAAGCTGTAATGGGGTGCAATTTTATAGGTCTCGTCCCACCCTAAATTTCCTTCCTAACACCCTCCTCAATGAGGAAACTAATAGTTTTCTCCTTACAGATCTCCAAGGACCAATGTCCTTCTAACCAATCCATTCCAATTTGGATTCCATATGATCCTAAAGGAAACATATTTAAATTTACTTTAATTTGTTGACCTGCTATTTTGACAAGGCAATTTTCTACCTTAGCAGTTACCCTTCTCTTAGCTCCAGTGGCCAAGTATACTAATCAAGGGTTTTTAAACTTGTTAACTTGTAAATGACACAAATCTACTATTTTGGGATTGATATAACTGATACTTGTTCCTGGATCTATTAAGATAGATATAGTATGGTTAAATATATTACCTCTAAACTCTATCATTGTAGGTTGATACTCAGCCTAATGATCTTCTAGAGCAACATTAATTTTTGGTATGTTTCTCACCATCTCACCAACTATAAAATATTCTTAAATGCTAGCCACCTATTTTGTTCTAGTACAATGGAGACAAATCTTATAATAGTGAGATTCCCCACAACCCCAACACCATAATGGGGGCCTTTGAGTCTAAATGAATTCTGGTTTGTTGGATAATTTTGTTGGTTTAGGTCCATTTTGAGGTCAACACTTCTATTAGTTTTTCCCATAAAAATTGCTTTGATAATTTTTATGCAAGTTTTTGTGATTGGCAGTTTTCATGTTCTTGTTACTCTAGAAATTCTTTTGTCCCTTTTTACTGGACCAGCTCTTACCACCTTCTCCTTTTTTGTTTCATATGTTGATAACATATTCAGGCTTTCTAAATAACTTCATCCATTGTTTTAGGATTATCAAATTCCAACCACTCCTTCATGAAATAGGAAAACTACAGATAAAACATTGCACTTTAGCTTTTTCTTCGCGTATATAGGAACAT
Source organism: Pinus tabuliformis (assembly GCA_031772625.1). NCBI lineage: Eukaryota > Viridiplantae > Streptophyta > Pinopsida > Pinales > Pinaceae > Pinus > Pinus tabuliformis. The sequence goes on along the minus strand of CM062816.1, from coordinate 508,747,001 downwards.
ATCTTAATAAAGATGTAAACTTTGTTACAAATTTGTCAATGAAAAGTTGTCCCAATTTAAGATCATGAAACTCCTTTTCCTTTTCATCGTAAAATTGTTCTATTAAATATTTATCCTTGAAATGTTTCTGAAAACTTTCCCATGTTATTTCTTGTTTGTCAATTCCCCGCACAGTTTTCACATTTTTCCACCATAAGGTGGCTTTACCTTGTAGATGGTGAATTGCTCGTCAATCTTTTAGTTTGTTATCATAATTGTCGATATGAAATTATGTGTTCATATTAATTAACCAAGATTCATCGGCTTCTTCTACCTCACCATTGATTGTCGAGGGTTTAATTTTCTTAAATTCTCCCTACAATTCAGTTTTCTATCTTTTTTCCCTTTTCTAACCAGAGGCATTACCATATTCTTCTTCATTTTCATCTTTGTCTCCTTATAATCCTTGAGTGTGGTTCCTTTCTGGCATAATATCATCTCTTTTCCTATGGTATTTATCTTTGTTCCCATTATCAAGACTTGGTATAGAATTTCTGTAGTTTTGTCTATCTGAGAGACTTTTCATGATCCGCTCTTGATCTCGCATCAACCACTTATTATCAACCTTCATATTAGCCATTTCATTTTTTAATTGTTGAATTTTCTCTAGCAGCATAATTGTTGGGTTTTGAGAATCTTCCCCCAATTGAACCCACATTTTAGGATTGACTACTGCAGATGGTATAGGACCAAGTCCTATGGATGGTCTTACTAGTGGTGTATTTCCAGATCCTCTTCTCATCATGCTTTCTCTGTGAACATTAATCACTTTGTTATTTTATTTCTCAAATAGGCCACAATGTTGCAAGTTTGTTGTGATACCACTTGTAACATCCACCAATACTCCACAAAAAACAATTAATTTTTATTCTTATTTACTAACTTTTACTCTTAATGGATTTAAGAGCTAACATTTGCACATTTACTTACTGTTTATTAATATTTGAACTCTTTCTAAACAGTGGATCTAGAACTTAATCATGGACACACATTGATATTATGCTTAATGTTGTTAGGCCACATTGTATTTAATGCAATTAAAATTATTGTCCAAAGCTAAAACCTAACCCGATACCCTTGATGGTTTAAGTGTAAGTTATAATGCTTTCAATGTTTGATTATCCCGCCATCTGATGTCCCTCAGAAGCTTATTGACACTCAAGTTGTCGCGCATGAAAGGGTCCTTGTGTTTGATGTGATTGTTGCTAAGTGGCATGGTTTCCACCGTTGATCTTTAGGGTTATAATTAGACGATTCTTGTTGCTTGCTAAGAAGTTAGGGTAACTAACCTCCTTTCCCTCGTCGCATTGTTGGCTCATTTTCTACCTAGCTAGGTTCGGTGAGAGCTTTTCTACCCTGCTGCAAACCCTAAACGATAAAGTTTCATAATTACCCTTGCAGTTATTCCTTTCCTTCTCTAGTGAGTAAATTTTTTTATGGTGAATCGTTATCGGCTTCCAACTTTGTTTTCACTCATTGTAGGATACTTATAGTTTCCATTTTCTCCCTTTTTTGAGTTCTCCGCTTGCAATTATAATACAGTAGTTTTGTAGAGTATTTGGTTATCAATCGCGAGGTTTAAACCCTCGTCGTCCAACATGCCAGGTAATTTTGGTCAGTCTTCTTCTTGTTTTCTTGAGGATTCGTTTCAAAATCACTACAATTATCAGCTCGTTGCTAGTATTCTCAACCTTGTCTAAGGTAGAGTCTACCCACAAGTTAAGAAAACCCCAAAGTATTTATTCTTCTTTACAACATTATTTGTTTATTATGGTTATGTGTTTAATGAATTTGTGCCAATGTTAAGTTTGGTCCTACTCTTGTTAGTTACAAGTGAGAACTTGGTTACAATCTTCTAGAGAAATGAAGTTTAAACTTTCAGGTTGGGTTTTTGCTTCCCCAAATAGGTTCCTATTTTTGGCTCTTCCTTTACATGTTCTCTATCGGTTTCCTCCATGGCCCGACTGTAGGTTTTTTTTGAAAGGGTCGCATGGTATTACACTGTCTGGATTTTATTAATGACTAAGTTTGGGTTGCTCGTTCTATAAATTTCGTTTCCTTCGAATTTCCTTGCTCACAACTTTATCCCAAGTTGAAAACAATTGTACACTTGATAATTTTTTTCCCTAAGAAATGGGGGTTTCACCATAATTCACTGTAAAGATATCTTGTTTGTACAATTTCTCTTTTTAAGAGTCTCTAAAATTGATATCATGTTCTTAGGGTTTATTACCCCATTGGGGTTATTTGTTTATTTATGTTGTAAACCATTATGGCTTATGGTCATCTGCAAATGATTATAAGATTATGAACGTGTTTTTCCTTCATGACCTGGTATAATTTTTTTTTCTTTCCTCTTTTACAATTGTGGTTAAATCTCATTATGTTCCTTTCTAATTGATATTAAAGTTTAATGTTAGAATAACAATAGTTATAATGCTAGATTGAATCCTTTTGCTACCCATCATAAAATGAATCCCTCTTGTAGGGTTTGTACTTGGAATACAAATGGCTGGTTATTTCGTACTAATGTGCATTGAAATTTGAATGGCCTACATAAGCCCATGGTAGAATTTAAATTGATAGGTCAACTTCATAATTGTTCTAGGTTGTTGGTTCTCACTGGCTGCGCCAGGGACCAAACTGATCTACATGCATTTCTGGTTTTAAATATTATTTATTCGACACTTTCTCTTATTAGTCTATTTGTACAATGAACTTTATAGTATGTTTTCAATGTTGATAATTCACATATTGTATTGGAACTGTGGCTATATTTACCTTAATTAATTACACATTCAATTTTTTTTATGTTTTAACAAAAATTTATTTTACAGTTACTATCGCTATTTACTTACAATTTTATTTATGAAGCAAAATTTTGCACTTCCCAGTTGCAATTTTGTTCATAAATTATTAATTTGTTTATTTTTTTACAACTTTGTTCAGTACCCAGTATCATTATTATCAGTCTAGGGTTTGGGCAGGACCTAGATCTTTCTGGACCTGCCTCGGTCCACTGGATGTAATTACATGTACAATACATAACAAGAACTATTCTGGATGAAAACCTGCTAGTTGTCCCCTGGAACTAACCTTAGTTCCCCACAGTTATATATTCAAATTATTTCCAGGAAGATCATTCTTTCTTCCAATTGCTACTAATTCCATTCTTAGATATGAACTTATAGAAACTCTCAACATACACACAGTAGTAGTGTTAACATTTTTTACATAAACATCTTACTACTTTTGTACATGAACATTACCATTCCCAAACATTATTTATCTACATATTACAACTACCAAATTACATTCATCTCATAGAATTTTCAGTAGTAAAATAAGTTCTGGAATTTATGAATACTTATCTATTAGTTCAGACGACCAGGGAATTTACAAAGGAGAAATACCACTCCTCCCAACCAATGAGATTGGTAAATACTACCAATTCTCTCCCCGAGCCTTTTCACTTCCAAAGCAGTAGCTTGACAGTGACCTAACAAAGTTTGTCCACAAGCATCAAGACTCTACAAGTCTAGCCTAGGAACTCACAGAATCACAAGTTTGTCTTAGGGTTTTCATTGGCCAACAATTAGCTCAAGAACACCCGAACTGGCAATGCCCTGCCTTACCTTAACAACGTCTTGTTCAAGGTACCAGTTTTCTCTTCTTCCTCCTTAGATGCTTCAGGTCTTCTCTCATACCCTCCTTAGCTTATTTTCCCACTGAGAATTTTATCTCTAGGGAAGGGGAGAAATTGTCTTCTAACTGTTCAGTAAATGGAAATTTTCATTTAGGGTCTTCTCCCTTAAATTCCATGGTTTGTCTTAACCCTCTTTTAAAATTAAAATTAAAAAAACTTTTAAACATTTTAAGTTTTCCATTACACTTCCACTTAACCCATAGTTTATCAAGTTACTACGGTAAAAATAAATATATATATATATATATATATATATATATATATATATATATATATATATATATATATGGGGAAGGAATTACAAATCTCCCCCATATATTGAATTAGAAAACACCTATTAATAAAATAAGATCTCTTTCCTCTCTCTTTCTTTGAATTATTACTATACTTTTAGTTTATATAAAATTATGTTATTTAATATGGACATTGGAGCAATTTTTTTTTTTTGTTTATTAATATATTTATTTAAAATATTACATGTCAACCAAGATAAAATGAATTACACATTATGTAATATCAATAATATTATTTTTATGTCATCTGTCAATTCCATATTAGATAGCGAAGAAATTACATCTCTCCATTATACTAAAGTAAATTTTAATTTTTAATTTTAATTTTTTTTACTTTAAATTACTTTATCTATCTAGATCTAAAATTATCATGGAAATTGAAGTATTTTATTTATGGCTGAAATTATTTTTTCTTGTTATTACAAATTTTATTTTGGTTTATAAGTATTGTATTATTATTTTTAAATGTAAAATTACATGACCATATCTCCCTTATACTAGGTTGGAGAGCGCCTCTCGGCACAATCACTTTATCTCTATATAAAGTGGATTTAAAATTAAGATGGAAATTGAAATATTTTATTTATAGCAACAATTGATTTTTTTTGTTATTACTATTTTTAATTTGTTATGTAATTATTATATTATCATTTTTAGATGTAACAATATGTGACAACATCTCCTTTACACTAAATTATCTCAAGCATTTCTCAACACACTCATTAACCTAAATAATTATTATAATTATAATTTTTAATTTTTTAATAAGTTAAACTTAATACCAAAATTTATTTTCAAAATTTTAATTATCAACTTTAAAGTGATCCACAGATGACTTTGTGCACACTCACTACTAAACTAACTTGCTATTTACATATACATTCAATCACATTTATACATAACATTTTTATGTATTAACTTTAAACCTTATAAATATTAAATCAAAACTTAAATGCATTAAATTAAATGTGACATATTTACATATGTCGGTACTTCTAACAGGTAGGTAACAACACCGAAATAACGTACGTAATTATGCTTTTAATTATAACAAGTATGAATTATTATAGTCGTGTACGTGCAAGCGCTATAAGAAAAAGCTGTTTAGCATAACAAATTCTACTTATTTTGAAATCAAGCTAACCCTAGTTATCAATTACATGCTTCTTTGTAGCTAAATACAAGGTTAAGGTTGCTCACATTTAATATGATGTTGTTTTCAAAGTGGTAGAAAGGGAAGGATAAAGAGTTAAAAGGTTTGCAGGTAAGTAATAACAGATTATTTACTAGTGTTAATGTATTTTTTTTTAACTTTGAAGAACAAAGTAAAATTAAAATTAAGAATAGTGAAAAAGAAAAGTAAGTTATATGTATGTTGGTGTTTTTGGATTAGTATAAGAATAAAAGATGCTAAGATATTTATATATTATAAAAGTGGAATATGAAGTGTTTTGTGATTCAAGTGAATGATTATGAAGTGTTTTGTGATTCAAGTGAATGATGAATGATTATTTATTAGTGGATAATGTATTTATTTTTTTCGAAGAACAAAGTAAAATTAAGGATAATGAAAAAGAAAAGTGAGTTATATGTATGTTGGTTTTTTTGGATTAGTATAAGAATAAAAGATGTTAAGATATTTATACATCATAAAAATGGAATATGAAGTGTTTTGTGATTCAAGTGAATGTTGGTGGTTATTTGTTTTTTTGACCTAATAAGATATTTAGACACTTGGGAGTTAGTTAAGTTTAACTTGGTTTAATGTGTTTATTAGGTAAAAGTGTGTTTATTTAGTATGCATTAGTTGCATTGTAATTTATAGTCATGATATGTTTTAGATATAGAGTAATCTAATAGCTCATGATCTTCTCAATACTAACAGTTATTGATTTATGGCTTAAGCCCTTATTGGTTCATGATCTCTATTTAGAAAGCATGGATGACCATTACCGATGATCAATTATGAGAAACTATCCTATGTACAAATTTTCTTTTGCATTAACAAAATTGCATCAAGTGGCCATGTTGGTTGGGGTTGTGATTTATAATATCAACTTTATAATCTTTGATTTGGTTATATGAGAAGTTACTCAAGATGTTTCCCCTGTATAAAATATCGTCTTTTCTCGAACATGGTATTAGAGCTCGTTTAAAGAGTTTCTCCCATTGTTGATTGAGATCTTGAGCTCATGTTGCTACATTTTTGAAATATATTATTTCCATATATTTATGGCCTAAATAAACTATTTCATTGCGTTCAAAACATCAATTTGAAGTAAAGATGTTTTGCATTTCATCTAAAAAGGTATACATTTTCTTCATGTATAATATTTTGTCATATCTAGCAGTATAAAGTATGAATACACCATTTTTAAGTTCATTTTTACAAAGTTCATATTTTGGTTTTCTGTTTTTTATTCCTAGTTTGTTACTCTTTATGGTCTACGCAAGTTTTTTTCCATGCACTCTCTCTGATATCAAAAAGCTAGAAATACAACAGAAAATGTTTTCTTTATTTTGTATGCTTTTTCTTGTGCATTGTGTATGATCTCGTTAAATAAAAAATAGACAGAAAAATTACATTTCTTGGGTAACCTAATCGAGATCATACCATATTTATATTGAGTTTTGAATTTATTTCAAATTATTGTTTGGTTTTGGATGAGCATGTTTTTTTGGTAAGCACCCACTTCAAGTTGAAACCCTAATAGCAACAACAATAACAACCTCCATCAGTATTGTTATGTGTTTTACACTAGCTCACTTAATTAAAAGTTACTTTATTTAATAACCGGTCATGAGAGTACAAATCTCTTCATTTAAGTTACTTTTTTTAAATGTTCATGCAAACTTAAATTATTTCACAATTTTATTTTTAATGTATTTCACTTGTATTATAAAAGTGAACCACTATAAAGTAACTTTAATATTCTTATTTTAGTTAGTTTTGGCATACAACTCTCATTTATAAAGTCACTTCATCAAAGCGATTCTCACTTGTTTTATAAAAGTGGGTCATTTCATAAAGTTGCCTATTTGTAAAAGTGAGCTTATAGGAAAAGCTAGTGAGGAATTTCTATTCTCCTGCAACATCCATCATCACGGGGATCAACTTCTAGCTACCACATGACTCTTTGTTATTGTCTTTTAATATTGTGTTTTCATTGATGTCAAAGTTAGGGGAAGACCGAGAATGTCAAAGTTAGGGGGAATTGTTGGAAATATTGTTGTCATTGATGTCAAAGATAGGGGGGGGCGTTACAAATGTCCATGATAGAGATTGTTGGAAACATTGTTTACATACATAGTTTTATCTTGATGTCTAGTTTGGACACCCTATGTAGGAAGGCATCTTTAATCTAAACATGTAGCTCAAATGATAACATAGGATATATGGTTGAAAATATTATTTCAAGATCTTTATAATGGTATATGACACTCCCTCTAATTCCATAGGAATGAGGAGATATGAATGATTTTGTCTAGTTGACCTAGTCACTTTTACAAATCAGTCACATAAGTGAATGTATAAACACTATAAATAAAGGATATGTGAGTGCATTTGAAGACCATCCAAGCAAGAAGATGTTTGGGTTGTGCAACAAAAGCTAGGGAATACTCTTGGGGTTTTAAATGTGGAACAAAAATGTGATTTATGGAGTGAACAAATTATCTTGGAATTTTAATTGCTTTTCTTATGGGATGTTTCAGACCAAGAAACTTGGAAGAGATAGAGGGGAGATCTTCACGTACCTGTCAGAGAAATTTCATATTTTGGTCCATTATAGGTTCAAAGATATTCCCTGAGCAAGTTAGGGTTCTTGAATGCTCTTGAAATATACTTCAAGTAGGCCATCTTGGTATTTTCACTATAAATTCTCTTCAGGGATGTTTTAGACTATGAAACTTAGATAAAATAGAGGGGTTATCTTCATTTACATGTAGTATAAATTTTATATTTTGTTTCATTTTAATTTCAAATATATGCTTTAAGGAAGTTAGGGTGATCAAATATTAGGAGAAATCATGCAGTGTGCATGATGTGAGGGTATTCCTAGGGATGACCAACTACTACATGAGATTTATGGATGGCTACCTCAAGATTTTCACATTGCTCACTTAAATATTTCTAAAGGGAGAGATTCTAAAGTTGGATAGAAAAGGGAAAGATTTTGTTTGAGGAACTTAAGCACAAGATTTTTTCAACCTCAGTATTGAATCTTCCAAACTTTAGGAAAACATTCGAGGTGCAGACAAATGCATCAAGCTTTTCCAATGGAGGAGTTTTGACACAAGATGGACATCTTAGAGCTTTTGAGAGTATGAATTTACAAGTTCAGGAGAGGATATACCTAATTCATGACAAGGAGATAATCACAGTCATGCATTGTCTATAATTATGGAGGCATTACTCATTGGGAAATCCATTTATGGTTAATACAAATAACATTGCAATGAGCTACTTTACAAATCAACCCAAATTTCTCCCCAAGCAAGCACATTGGCAATATTTCTTAGTAGAGTTTGACATGTCCATTGAATATAGGATGGGCCATATCAATGTTGTAGCCAATGAATTGAGTAAGAAGGCATAATTTGTTGCACTTGAACAAGAGTTTCCTACATTGGACGATATTCATATTTGGATTTTGGAGGAGTTGTGGGTCAGGATTAGAGATGGCTTATAGGTTGATCCAACTGCGAAGAACATTATGAAGTAGGTGAAGGAAGGCAAGACGAGGAATTTTAAACTTGTGATTGACTCTTGTATTTTTGTGAGCATATCGATATTCCCAAGTGAAGTAGTCTCTGTAAGGAGCTCTTGAAGGAATGTCTTCACTCACCTTGAGTTGGTCACCCATAACAACTTAAGACGTTATAATTTTTAGAGAGAGGATACTTTTGGGAGCATATGAGGTGATATGTTAAGGAGTATGTCCAGACTTGGATTTTTTGTTAGCGAGACAATCCTGACACTAGATTACAAGCAAGTTTGTTACAGCCTGTACCTATTCTAGAGAGACCATGGGTGATTGTCTTGATAGAATTCATCACACAACTTCTAGTGGCACAAGGGTACAATGGGATCATGGTCATAGTTGATCATTTTTACGAGTATGCAGCCTTCATTTCGATGAAGATTCCTTATGGAGTGGAGCAGGTGGCACAAATGCTTTTAGAAATGTAGTGAAGTATTGAGGTCCTCCATTCAACATTGTGACATATAGGGATACGATGTTCATTAGGAAGTTTTGGACATCTTTGTTCAAGATTTTTGGTGTGGAGTAGTTGTAGAGTTATAACTTTCATACTCAAACAGACAGGTAAATGGAACACATGAATTGTAATAGCCCTGGTCAAAAATCCATGTAATAAAGTTAATAAAGGAAAATTAATAACCATGGTCATGGGACACATATTCCAAGCTGAATGTTGGGAAAAACCATAGTGATGGGGATCACTTGTGATTAATTAATGTCTATGGAATTTGGCAAAGGCAATGGCAAAGCTTTAGAAAGGCATGAGGCATTAATTGGCATTTCATTTATGAAAATAATGGAAATTAGGAGAAAAGGAAGGTGAAAGGTCATAGGTTGCATGTGAGGAGGAAATGAAGGAAAATAATGGAAAATTGAAGAAATTAGAGGCCTCATTAATAAGAATGCTTATGAGGATCAGTTCACAGACTTTTGTCAGTTTTAGCTTGGAGCTCCCTATTATACTCTCTCCCTCTCATACTCTTCAACACTTACAGTTTTCTTGGATCACTCTTGGAGGAGTATGGCATACTTGGTATTTGTATAAAGAAGGCAAAGGAAGAGCAGGAAAGTGCAAGAGGACATTGGGTACAACAACTACAATGGGTTTTTCTTGTAGGTAACGAGTTGCATGTATGATTTCCTTGCAAGTTTTGGCATGCATGTGGTTTCTTGGTTATGATTTATCATTGGCATGGAGGATTGTCTAGATTGACACTGGATTTGCATAGCCTTGCCATTTCCTAGATAGTCATGGTGTTGTTGGTGTCTTTCCTTTTTTTTATGGTTGGTTCTCATGTTCCTTATGGTTGTGGGTTGAGTTACTAGTTCCTGGAAGCCTCGGTTAGACAAACGCCCTAGAAGCCTTGTAACAGTTAGGGTTGAGTTACTAGTCCTGGAAGCCTTAGTTGGAAAAACACTTTGGAAGCCCTTGGTGGGTTGAGATACTAGTCTTGGAAGCCCTGCAATAGTTGTGGGTTGAGTTACTAGTCGTGGAAGCCCTGGTTGGAACAAACACTCTAGATCCCTATACAGCTTGGGTAGAGACCAAATTGGTGATGATTAGTGATGTCTAATGTCTAACTATGAGGTGGAATCACTGATTGAGGGTTGAGGTGGTGTAGCTTTTAGAAGCCCTGGTTTTGTTTTGATTGATTTGTTTTAAGAGATCCCACATTCATGCTTGTAATATGGCACAGGGGTGATTGGCTAAAAGAAAGATTTAGTTCAACCAATCTATGATCGGGTGGTACGTGGAAATCCCAGACTTGGTTACATCTTGCATATGTTAATAAGAGCTCCTTTCCTCTTGTATTTGATGGGTAAATATACTTGTTCATATGTGGTTTTTATGGTATATATATATATATATATATATATATATATATATATATATATATATATATATATATATATGTTGAATATATGCTGGTTAAGAGGACATTTTAGGACAATGTTGATGTATGGCCCTCATCATGTTTTGATTAGAAAAAAATGAAAAATGAATATATGACCTAATGGATGATAATGCAGCTATTGTGATAAGGCATCAATGCTTCCTTATGAATCTAAGATAAGTATGAGACCCTTATGCTCAGATTTGTTGTTATGACCTGTAGATTACATATTTGTGATATGTTTGACGAAATGCCTATCATGGCTAGTAGGGTCCAGTCAATTCATTGATCAAATTTTTGCATTAGTAATCTTGTTTCAATGTTATTTATCATTTCTGAAGCTTTCATGAAGTTATGGGAAATGGTTTAAGTCCTGGCCCTGAAAAAGTCGCACAAAATCTGGGGTTGTTGGCTCAGGACTAGCTGAAAAGGTCCACAGTTGTTGGCATGCCTTGCTGTGGGAGTGATTGGAAGGCCTCAGTCACATGCATGGCTTGTCATGGGAGTGACTGGTGGTCCAGATCAATGAAATTTAAAGTTGTCTCAGGGGTTGGTTACCTAGAAGGGTTGGTTGCCTCCTAAAGGTTCTGTAGCATGTGTGGAAGGTCATAATGGTTTTGTTTTGTCAGTTCCACTTCCTTAACTATACATGGGGATTTGAATCACATCATAGTATCCTCTCGTCACATGTTTACCCCAACAAACTGATTAACTTGGGTAAATGTGGGAGGAGGGTGTTACATGAATAAACTACTTAAGGACTAATTGAGGCACTATGAGAGCTAATTAGATGAACTGGATAGATTTGTTGGATGTGGCATAGTTTAGCTATAACTTGCAGAAGAGTTTAGTGACAAGTTATAGTCCATTAAAGTTGACAAATAGAAAAAACCTAGATGATGCCACACTTGGTGATGCAAGGATACCATGGGAGGAGTGCATCAACCTTGGGATTCATGATGAGTTGGTAGGACAAGTTAGAGTTGGATCAAGTGCATTTGACTAGTGCACTTGATAAGTGAAGTACTGGGAAGAAAATGAGAGACATGATGTAGAGTTCAGTGTGGGAGATTTGGTCTTTGTTGGGCTAAGCAAGGAACAATTCAAACCACAGATCAAGATTTATTCATTGGCAGCATGGAGGTTTGAGGGCATGGTTAACACACTGGAGAGGATAAAATATGTCACATACAAGTTGGGCTACCATTGGAATTGAAGGCTCATCTTGTCATCCATATTAGTTAGCTCGAACCGTGTTGAGTAGAAACGGATGGCCATGTAGTGTTGAGCCATCACTTGCAACTATTTTCATAGTGGACCAACTAGAGATGGGGGTTGAGGAGATCTTAGCATACATGATTTTAGTTATTGGAAAAAATCAATGCCATGAGTATTATGTTTGATGGAAGGTTTCACCATTCAAAGAAAATGGTTGGGAGTTTAAGAATTCATTGTGGAAATGGGGACACAATATTAGTGAGTTCAAGGAGAAGTATCATGGATTACCTACACCAGAATTGCTAATGGTGGTAATGAATTTGAGTAGGGGATGATATAAGACCCTTGGAGCTACATCCCAACACATGCCCACCTAATCCATGACACAACTTGTTGAGACATGAATCATATTGAGCACATGTGGAGCTTGGTCCCCTCACTGGACCTTTAAAATTTGGCACCCCTAGTTTATAGTCTCGCTTTGGCACAAACTAATAAATTGAGTTGTGAATTTGTGAAGTGGATAAGTATATTGTTTGCTCAAGTAGAAGAACTTGCATAAATTTTGGTGGGTTGTAACCACTAGTAAGTCTACACATTTACAGTTTTACTCCTACATTAAGTGTTGAAGAAAATATAAATAATGGTGTGAAGTAATTGATTGTAAATATGTTATTTACTTGAGTATAAGTTATTTTCAAGTATTTTATTAGAACATGTATAAATTTTGGTGGGTTGTAACCACTAGTAAGTCTACACATTTACAGTTTACTCCTACATTAAGGGTTGAAGAAAGCATAAATAATGATGCGAAGTAATTGATTGTAAATATGTTATTTACTTGAGTATAAGTTATTTTCAACTATTTTATTTTTGGATGGTTTCCATGCAAAGCTTAAGAATAAAAAAATCACTACACAAATATCTAAAGTCATACATGAAAATTGTAACCACATCCATAAATTATGACATAAAATATGTAAGACATCCATATGGCATTATATTGTGCAAAGGTTTCCGTAAGACCTTGAAGTTATGATTCAATCGAATGTTTGAAAATAATTTTTTTAATAATATTGAAAAATAATATTTATTTTTCAAAGTTAAACATGATAATTTGCATTGGCCAATGTTAAACTAATAGTGATCAACAACCAAATTGATTGTTAGAGCCTTGCCTTGACAGAGACTAATAATGATTAATGATTCCATAACCATATTTAAATGTAATTGATAAACACATAAAAACTTATTACTTATAACAAACTTACAATATAACAAGTTTCTTAACCATGAATATCCACTCCCCACTTTACCATGGATATTATTATACCATGGGACAATACCATGACTTATCAATATTACATGCCCAAAAATCATAGCTCATTTCACAATAAAAGAAAATAAAATGTAAAATATATTAGACATTACATATATCGTTGATTACATAGAGTGACAATTCTTGATCATATGGAAAGTGAGAGGGGGGGGGGGGAGAATAAAGACGAGAGATAGAGGTAGAGAGGGAGAGGGAATGACATAGGAGATTTGGAGAGAGAGTTAGGGAGAGAGGAGAGGAGGGAGGACAGAGTGAAGGAGAGGAGAGAGAGAGAGTGAGAGAAAGGGAAGAGAGAGAGTGAGAGAAAGGGAAGAGAGAGAGGGGCCATAGAGATAAGAAGGGGATGTGAGAGAGAGAGAGAATGACAAGGCAAAGATGGAGAGAGAGTGAGTGAGAGAGGAGAGGAGGGAAGAGAGAGAGAAGGGGAGGGGAGAGAGAGGAAGAGAAGGGAAAGAGAGAGAGAGGGAGACATGAAGATGGAGGGGGGAGAGAAGGGAAGAGAGAGAGAAACAGAGAGTGATGGGGGGGACAGACAGAGGGAGGTGGGAGAGAAAGGGAGGGAAATGAAGGAAAAGAGAGAGAAGGAGAGAGAGATGGAGTTGGAGGTGGAGAGAGGGAGGGAAAAAGAAATACATTAAGCAAGAAAGATAGAGAGAGAGAGAGAGAGAGAGGGTGACATGGGAGAGATGGAGAGAGTGGGAGGGAAGAGAGAGACATAAAGGGGGGGTGGGGGGGGGGGAGAGAGAGAGAGAGATCCAACCTAGATATGATATGTGTGTATATAAAAACCAAGTTAGATCCATCTTAACCCATATCCCTAAAAGATTTGATCTCTCTCGATGCTTGATAGATCTAAGGTTAAGATGTATCTATGCTCGTTTATTTCTCCAATTATTATAATATTGAAATTACAAATAATTTATCATAAAAAAGAGCAAGATAAATATAAAAGAATTTAACTTTTTTGTAAAATTAAATATTTTAATAAATTTGAAACTTTGTTATGACTTCTATTAATTAATTACATTTTTGTATTTAATAATAATTTAAGGCACTCTTAGATGTTAAGTCACTAGTTCAATTCCATGCTTATTCAGGTGTGGTGTTATTCTTTGACGTGACCATATAAATTTGAAACTTTGTTATGACTTCTAATTAATTAATTACATTTTTGTATTTAATAATAATTTAAAGCACTCTTAGATGTTAAGTCACTAGTTCAATTCCATGCTTATTCAGGTATGATGTTATTCTTTGACATGACCATAATGTAGCCTCTGTCGCCAAACTTAACAAAAAAAAACCATATATAAATTAAAAATTATTCATATCCACTATCAAAATAAATATTATTATATTTTTTCATTTAAATCATTTTTAAAATTTAATTTATATATAATTTAATCTTTATTTTATAATAATTATAACAAAAATATCTATATAATTATTTATAATAATTAAATAAATATTAAAAATATTTATTTTTTAATTTAATAACATTAAAATGTCCAAAATAAATAGTTGAACTTGAAATGTTGCTCCAACACCAGGAAGCCTCCTCTTGTAACCTTTTCATTGGATTGGCGTATTGACGTTAACCGTTAGTCGGAATAATACAATGGATGGGTGTATAATGGTCATCTATTAGCGTTTACATAGATGTTTGCAAGATGGTTCTGCAAGGCTCGCTCACTCTTTGTCGTCACTCTTTGTCGTCTCTTTTCGTGGGACACACTAGATTTAAAATATGCCACCAATCAAATCGATTCCTAATTTATGCCTACTTTTTATGATGTATAATATATATATATTTTTTTAATAGTAAAGAGTAATGAGTTGGTCTATCTTTTTAATAGTTTTTGACTGAAAATATAATGTTAAAAAACTTTTGTTAACAAATTGTCATGGTTATTTTCACTATCTTAAAAGTATCAAATTTCAAAATGAGTTGTTTTTAGATGCCACTGTTTTATGAGTTAGTTCTTAATTGAATAATATGAATCTTTGCTCTTTATGAAATGTTAGTTGCAATGTATATTTTTTGTTGGAGATTACAAGTTGAATTCGTGATATAGTATTTTTTTCTACCAAATTCTTTTCCATATACCCATTTCACCATAACAAAATCTTTAACTCCTTGCTATTTGTGAGACAAATATTGAGGAAGATATTACATATGCATCCATTTGTTGTTTTGTTTCATCCATGTTTTATTTCTTTCACTCATGCCTTCATGGAAGACAACTTCATCTACCTACTCACATTTGCTCACCTCTGTGTAGATATTTTATGAGACGCACTATAGCAATTGCTTGGATGGGAGCTGCCCCTCTTCCACTCAACATTATCTCATAGGGACTGAACTTTTTATTTTGAACTTGCTCATGATCAAACATTTTTAGATTTTCTCAATTTGTTTCCATTTTGAAATGAGGCCCAAAACATTTTCTTCATTTTCCAATCACATAATTCTGCCTATATATTTTAATAACATATAATATTTTTCACCCTTTCAAAATTCTCTTATTTCTGTATTTCTACTGTCTTCCCATTCAACTTCTTGTTGAAATCATTTCAGAAATACTTGTACTCATTTACTACTTTCTTTCAGAGTGTAACTGCATTCACAATTATGAACGGTATGTAGCATTTTCCTAAGCAGATTTCATGTCCGTTTTCCTCCCCGTCTGTAATCACTAATCCAAATGCAACGCTGACAAGATTTCACGTCAAAGCTGGAAAAACAGGGCAGCCTAAGGCTAGCGTTGAAGAAGCCCATGTTCCAACAAGCAATGTCGTTACAATCCCTTACTCCGATCTCCTGGTATGCTTATTTTAAACTTTATTTCCCGGATTCCTATAGATTAAGTTTTAGGATGCTCAAAATAGATTTTCAATGGAATATAATGTTCTTTAACGGTCTCACTGGGTTTGATAATGTTTTATTTAAAAATTCTGAAACTCAACATTGGGTGGTCACAAGTGTCCAAAATGCATTGAAATTTGCAAATTTTTTGCTAGGTTTGTTTTTACATTTTCACAATCATGGATCGCATTGGAGTTAGAAAATAAAAGAGAGTTTGAACGGAAATTGTCGTGGGCTATACCACTCGAATTGCACCCTTGAAAAAGATGGGAAATCATGGAATCAATGAATTTCTGATAAAGGACCTGATTCTGCAAACTGGTACATCATTGAGTTGAGAAGTAATTCACCCAAATGCATTAGGTAGATCATATTTTGCCAATGCGTTAAGCCCTCTTTCAAAAGTAATGTACAACAATAATTCTCGGAATTGTCTTTTGAATCATGTAATTAGGAATACTGTGCAAACCTTTTTTGTTCAGTCTTCTTCACCCTTCTTAGCAATAGCCACGAGCCACGAGCCACGAGGTTCTTCCTGTATGGTCGGCGCCATTCGTTTCAATCTTGCCATGCTAGTGATGCACATCATCTTCATCACCAAAATTCTTCCAACTGTCTTGAATAACTTTTTGCGCCAATCCTTAACCCAACTTGGCTATTGTCTTGTCCCTACTCATCCCGTATAAACATAGAGTTCGATATTTTGCTTCTGGTCGGGAGGAAAAGACTTTCTATATATTTCCAATGAGAAAACATACACTGTTTCCCAGATCTCTCAGGAATGTTATTACAGAGACATAACTACATAAAATATTAATTTATACTTGTCTTTCAGACGTGACACCTGATACTTCTTTAGCAATTCCTTCAATAGCTTTTAAGTTTTATATAGGCTCCCAGGCTTAAGATCTGAGATTACTTCATCATTTGCCAATTTTTTCCTTGCAGCTGTTTTTGTTGGCATGCTTCTTGTTTTCTGGTTCAAAGTCCATATGCTAGAGGAAAAGACTTTCTATATATTTCCAATGAGAAAACATACACTGTTTCCCAGATCTCTCAGGAATGTTATTACAGAGACATAACTAGATAAAATATTAATTTATACTTGTCTTTCAGACGTGACATCTG
This sequence comes from Pinus tabuliformis, assembly GCA_031772625.1. Classification (NCBI taxonomy): domain Eukaryota; kingdom Viridiplantae; phylum Streptophyta; class Pinopsida; order Pinales; family Pinaceae; genus Pinus; species Pinus tabuliformis. The sequence goes on along the minus strand of CM062816.1, from coordinate 508,729,754 downwards.
ATACTTCTTTAACAATTGCTTCAATAGCTTTTATATAGGCTCCCAGGCTTAAGATCTGAGATTACTTCGTCATTTGCCGATTTTTTTCTTGCAGCTGTTCTTGTTGGCATGCTTCTTGTTTTCTGGTTCAAAGTGATAAGAAATGCAGAAGACAGAAGTTTGGACCAAACACACGGGAGCTCACAGGTGCAGATCACCAGGAGCTCCCTCCAGCAAATGCATCCGCTTCACTTATTCATTAATCATCAGGAATTAAATAGATACATAGGCAAAAACAGATTCCTAATTAATAGGAACTGAATGTCAAATAAAGAGCAAATCATAACTACTTAACCTATTCTCCATTAATTTCTAACATCCCCCTTAATGGAGAAAGGGATTTTTAAACACACCTAAAATGTCCCTAAACAAATCAAACTTCAGTCTTCCTAGTGGCTTAGTGAATTGTGGTTCCTGTGTGGGAAGATCAACAGCAGTTGTAAGCCTATTAACAACCTGCATAGAGTGCAGGCTCATGTCCATATTGACAAGTACTTTGAAATAGTCTGCTATATGTACTGAATTCATCAACTTCAGAAGCACTTCAACAGCAATTACAGGATTGTTTTCAACCAATTCCGGGAGACAACGTGGAGACAACCCACAGTGATAAACAAGCTTCATTTTGTTGGCCCTTTTTGCTGCCCGCCATTCTTCTTGTAGCTCTACATTATCAGCAAACTTTCGAAGCTCTGCTAAAAGTTCAGTCTTAAGAATCCAATCTTCTGTTCCAAGCCACTTAGTGATAACTTTACTCAATTTAGGGTTGCAAAATCGAATCCATCGCCTGGGAGTTACGCCGTTGGTCTTATTTTGAAACTTTTCAGGCCACATCTCATAAAAATCACTGAAAACCTCTTTCTTCACAATTTCACTGTGGATTTCAGCAACTCCATTAACAGAATGGCCAGAAATAACACATAAGTTAGCCATGCGTACCAATTTAGCTGGTTTAACAACCATATCCTTAGATTTGCTTTTAGATTTATTTTTGTCCTGTGACTTGAGCTCAGCTTTGGGTTCAGATTCTACTGCCTCAGATTTCTCTTTTACAGCTTCTTTAGAAGCTTCAACTTCTTTAGCAGCTTTGGCTTCCTTAGCAGCTTCGGCTTCCTTAGCAGCTTCTTCCTCTCTCCACAGGTCAGAAAATACTGGCACTACAGATTCTGGAAAATCATCGTTTTCCAGGATTCTCATTCCTCTGATCTTCTTTTCCAATTCTTTAAGATCTACCGTATTACTCTTGGCAATGACTTCCTTGATGAACTCCTCATCAATAGTTCGTATTATCTCCATGTGTCTTGGAAGAAGCTTTTGCATAAGCTCAAAAGGCCACTTTTCCAATGCTTCAGGAAGCACAGTATGATTTTTGTATGCCACTGTTCTCTGAGTAATATTCCAGGCTTTCTCCCAAGGCAGATCTTCCATGTCAATCAAGATCCGCATCAACTCAGGTACTGATAATGTTGGATGTGTGTCATTCATCTGGATTGCAACCTTTTCTGGAAACTCTTCCCAATTCAAACTGTGTCCAGAACGTCCTTTGAAACGGGAGATTATATCTTGAAGAGAAGCTGAGCACAATGTATACTGTTGCTTCAAACGAAGAATCTTTCCCTCAGTAGATTCATCCCCTGGATACAAAACATAGCAAATCTTTGCTGCATTAAGTTGGGCCTCCGCTGCTTTGTTGTGTTCACCTGCAGTGAATGCTTGAAGATCAAAATCTTCAGCGCGAACTTTTGTTGTCCACAAACGTAAATTGAGTGTGGTTTTGGTCTTATAGCCAGGGATTGGAACATCATATGCAATTGCCTTAACATCCTCTGTTTTGTTACAATCGTCTGTCCCACCATCGACCTCAATAGGGGTGTACTCAGGTTTGGCCTTAACAACATCATCGACCGGCTTAATGTCCACAAAGGCAGACTCATTTCCGTCTTCACATATAGAAGAAACTTCTGGGGTATTTATTTCTTGAGCCAACTTGTAGAGTCCGTCTTCATTTTCAGACTTATTTGACGTCATCAAGGCTTGCTGAGGCGTACTTTTCACATCCAACTTGTAGAGTCCTCCTATGCGAATACCTGTAGCAATGGGCTTCATCTGATCCAACAAATCTTTAATAATGCAATAAGATTTAAAAAATTCTACCTTGAGGTCCTGATCTGTAATCTTGGACACAGAAATCAGGTTCTTCTTAATGCCAGGAACATACCACACATCAGATATATTCCTGATCTTACCATCAGGCAAAGTAACAAGGGCATCTCCATGTCCCTTGATCTCGTACCCACTATTATCTCCAAGATAGACTTTTACTCCAGTGTTGGATTCTTTAAAATTTCTGAACCATTGCTTTTTACCTGACATATGCGAGGAGGCTCCAGAATCCACGATCCAAATATCTGATTCATCCTCCTCAGTAGCAGTGTCACCCTCGGCCATAAATAGTCTAACATCCAGATTCTGATCTGGGTCTGTATCTGCATCTGCATCTGCCAAATGACCTGCATGCCTTTTCTGATTGTACCTCTCTTGATTTGCCTTCTTCTTGCGACAAAATTTAGCAATATGGCCTATCTTACCACAATAAAAACATTCAGGAGCAGAGTCATTTCTATACGAGGTCATACCTTGTGGTGTCATTTCTGATGTGTTGCCCCTCCTCTGATCAGCCATCGCTCTCCCTTTTGGCTTGAACTTTGTTATCAATGCAAGATCTGGATCTTGAGGCTTGAGAGACGACCTCCTTTCCTCTTCATGTAGCAAAATTCCAGTAAGCTCTTCAAAACTTGGAGGCTTTTCCCTTGCATTCAATCCAGTTATAAACATCTGATAGTCATCTGTCATACCGTTCATGGTGATTGTCACCAGATCATCATTTGCCATGGTTTGACCGATATCAGATAGTTTATCTTTAACTTCCTTTATCCGAGATAAGAATGACGAAACAGACTCATTCTCCTCCATCTTGATTGAGAGGATCTTCTTCCTGAGGAACAAGGTTCGGCTGGTGTTCTTGATTTCATACATGTCTTTGAGAGTTGTCCAAATCTCATTTGCTGTCTTGCAATCCCGAATATGAGGGATGATGCAATCTTTAACTGACAATTTTAGTAGGACCTTTGCCTTCAGCTCCCTTTTCTCCCATTCTTGAGTTGTTGCATTCGTTCCACCATTTGCAACAGTTGGCTTACCTTCATCACCGATGACAATGCTGTAGGTATTCTGACCTTCAAGCAAAGTCTGAAGCTTAAATTTCCAATTTATGTAATTGGAACCATCCAATTTGCTGCTTTCATTTAAATAATCTGCCATCTGAGAATTCATCTTGAAAAAAAAACAGGTTACCTCGGCAACTTAAAAAAAACGAACAACTCTCGATTATCACAACAATCCACCACTACAACACACGAGCTTCTCCGCTCGACCTCCCCACAGCCTCCACGCTCAACCTTCGAGCTCCTTCAATGCCACAGTCCACCGGCAATGGTACCTTTGATCAAATTATCAAGTTCTTCGTCTCCTATAATAGCAAGCTGCAAATGCCTTGGGGTGATACGTTTAACCTTCAGATCTTTAGTGGCAGTTCCTGCAAGTTCTAAAACCTCTGCAGTGATATACTCCAGACCGCCTGCACAATATATAGCAGCAGTTGCTCCCACCCTTCCGTTTGCAGATAATTGAGATTTCAATAGACGGTGAATCTGTCCCACAGGAAATCGTAGGCCTGCACGGGATGCGCGAGAAATGGGATTTTTCTTAGCATTTGGAGCGGCAATGGATTTTCCCTTCAGCGGGCTTTGAAACCATCCGGAAAATTATTCCCTTCCACAACCAGTTTTAAGACTGCCTCTTTCTCCCAGATCCAAATCTAGTGGCAATTTCAGAAGTTGTAGATGCGCAACTTTCTCACTCTCCAGTGTCCACGCTTCCAAACAATCAGTGACATCCCCTGGTCCAAATCTCCAACAGGTGTTGGCTCTTCCACAACGCCAACAGATCTCGAACAGATCTCCACATTGGCTAACCAAAGGTTGAATACAGGAAATGGTGAGGCAACGCTCAAATAGAGACGCTGCCCACACTGAGTCTGCTCCACGCACAGGTCGGCTCACCAATCGGCAGCCACACCAATCACTCACCGTCCGCTCTTCTCCAGAGCACACAACTTACAACAAACAAATCCCGGTTTTTTTTCAACAACACAGCAAGGTCGATTCCTCTCTTTCACAAACCCAGCCTCACAGTAGTGGCAACAACATGCTCTCACAATGATCTCAACAACACAAAGAAGTTCTTATTTTTTGCAAGATTTACCTGGGCCTTCCGGTGAGGGAGTCAAGCCCAGACCCGCTCTGATACCATGATAAGAAATGCAGAAGACAGAAGTTTGGACCAAACACACGGGAGCTCACAGGTGCAGATCACCAGGAGCTCCCTCCAGCAAATGCATCTGCTTCACTTATTCATTAATCATCAGGAATTAAATAGATACATAGGCAAAAACAGATTCCTAATTAATAGGAACTGAATGTCAAATAAAGAGCAAATCATAACTACTTAACCTATTCTCCATTAATTTCTAACACAAAGTCCATATGCTAGCTTGCTTTTTCTGGGATATCAACATCTTGCTTCTCTTGCTTTTTTATCACATCAGTTAGCATGAGTTTCTTGGCATTGTCTTTCTAGCGAGGGGATTGTTGGAAGGTTGGGTCAGGTCATCATCAATTTGAATCAGAACAACACTGAATTGCAAATAACAAAAAAACAGGGAATTGATGGTCTCATAAACTATTTTTAGTCTCGTGGACCTTAAAATATCATTTCATTTCATTTCATCTTAGAGAGAGGGGTGATAAAATCCGATCTACCTGTTAACATTCGAAACCATCCGAAACCATCCGTTTCAATGTAACTGGAAATAGTACACTGTCACCACGTACTCATTCGCTGCTGTTAACATTCGAAACCATCCGTTTCAATGTAACTGGAAATAGTACACTGTCACCACGTGCTCATTCGCTGCACTTTGGGTTAGTGTTTGTTAACTACGGGGGAGAATCCTTAGATGCCTTGGTGAGTTAAACTACAATGCAATAAATGGTCACTGACACCCAATTCAAACCACCAGCGACTGTCCTAGACAAGTATTTTCGTAATAATGGAGAAAACAGCAAGCAATAAGTGATTAAATGGATAAAAATTGAGATGGCAAATGGTGCAATATTTACCTATAATTCAGAGGATGAAGTCTATAGCAATTACTCTATGAAGGATATGCCAAAAGCAACAAAAATGAATTTACAACAAACTGTAAATTGACTGTTTAGAGGCTGAAATGTACACATAAACCAAAGCAGAAAATTAATATGAAGTTGGGCACACAACGCAATGCAATTATATGATAAAAGAACATTAAAACAGAAACTACAACAAATAGTTGACTGTTTTTATGAATTGAAGGTTATTTTTATGTAATTTTTTGAGTTTTTTAAATGATTTTTTACGATTATTATGCATGAAAACTGAAAAACACACACACTTCTATTTCTGTGCCATAATGCAAGCTAATCTTACTGTAATCTATCTAAAACAGAATGAAAATGAGCTAAATGCCTACTCAAATATGCCTAATAGTGCATGTTATTCTATAAGAACTTGTTGTTTAGTAAACTAGCGCCTTTTAATGGAGTCAAAGAGATAAAGGGAAGATAAAGTGAATAGGGAGGAAGACAATTTGAAGGTTATCTCTCAAATCCAATTAAGATCAAGATTAAATATTAGTGAAAGCATAAGAAAACAGAATTTTCACACATGAAGAACTTGTAGTATTTTCCAATGAAAATCTGTATTTTTATTATCTAAAGTTGAAAATTGAACTAAGTTTTGATAAGTTTTCACAACTTGTAGTATTTTCCAATGAAATTCTGTATTTTTATTATCTAAAGTTGTAAATTGAGCTAAGTTTTTGATAAGTTTTCACAGCAAGACTCCAAGATATGAACTAGCTTTGCTAAATGGGGAAACACTAATCCTGATCCAGCAGAACAGATCCACCACCACAGGTACTCCATACTGGTAGTTAATCTCAATTTTCAATTTCTCTAGGGGAATAAGCAACAGCTAAGGGGGAGAAGAAAGCACAAGCACTGAAGATCTCACAAAAGAAAATTGAACTCTTCTTCTCTTTGCCTCTAATAATGTATAGAACCAAAATGAGGAAACAATGGGGGAGACAAAAGATAAGACAGAAAATAGAAGGGAAGTAAAAATAGTAGTCTCCAAATATAGCACTCCTTTTTTGAATGAAAATAGCATTTGCATGAAAAACTACCCTTCCAAAAGATCACCTTCCTTCCATCATAACCACCCATAAGACAAATTACACTGTATATGGCTAATTTTTTCTTTCAATGCACCTTTTTCATGCCTAAAACAGACCCTACGAATTTCCTAAAGGTAGAATCCCCTAGAAGTAAGCCTTAAATTATGGAATAAGTGAGGATAAAAAGTAGTACGATGAGCTAGGCTAATATTAAGAAGGAGAAACTTTAAAATAACAGCGTAAGCTCCTCTATGCCAAATACTCCTTAGCTAAGGTCATATGAAATCCTTCTAGGGCTCAACATTGTCCAAAAGTAGCCAATACCTCCATGTGGGCCCATTGATCTCAATATAGACCATGCCAAATGTAACTGGTCCTTGGAAATTCATAGTGTTCGGAATGATTTGTGTTAATTATTGTAGCTCGGGAGGTACTTCTGCATTTGTAGTGCCGACCGAGCTTATTTCACTCTCTAGGCACTTTACTTTATAAAGTGAATATATAAAGTTCGAAAGTGTACTAAAAAGTGACTTTTTATAAAGTGAGTGTGACTGTATAAAGTTGGGTCACTTAAGAGATTTAAGTGGGCCTGTGAGATTAAGTCATGATTGTCGATCCTGAGATGGTGAGATTTAATCTCAACCATTGAGATCTAGGGTTAGGGATTTTGGTCATTAAAGAGAAATAAAAAGAGAGAGGTAGAGTGAAAAAGCACACTTTTTTTCTAGAAGAGAGGAAGAGGAGTTGAGCAGAAAAAATAGAGGAGAAACAAGGAGAAGAAGGGCACAAATCCCAAGGAGAGAAGTCTTCAGATTGGGCACACACTTCTAGGAAAAGTTTCTGGCCATTAAGCAGGTTGTACAACTGAGTATGGGCACGATTTTCTAGGCAAAGAAGGGAAAAAAATCAATGCATATATTGTTGTACCGTACTGTTGGAAAATGAGGAGACTTATGTATTATAGATGATTTTCCTTGATAATTACTTGTGATATGTGTTGGCCTTTTATTACTTTATTCGATCTTTGTTCATCAAGCAATTACCAAAACAATGAAAATCACACCACAACAAAATACACAAGATATAGGCTCCAAGCCAGGGCAAACTCCTCCAAGGGGAAAACCTAGAAAATGCTTCTCTTCTTCTTTAGAATCTGCTTACAAAGAGACTTCCAAGACCCAAAGACTAGAGCCAACAACCCCACCAAGCACCATGTCATCCCCCAGCAAGATCTTCTCCAAGGTAACTTCCAAACTTCAACCTACTGCAACTTCATCCCAAAATTTCGGCCCTGCAATTTCGACCTCCTGCAATTGCAGCTTCACAGAAACCCTAGCTTCGTACGTGTAAGAGAGAGAGAGAGAGATATTTTTCCAAGAAACTTCACTCTTTTCTTCCTTTCTTCGTCCTTCTTCGCACTTCTTCTTCGCTATTGCAAATCAAATTGACTTGAGTGAGCGTCCAAATGAGATTGAGCTCCTTTATATTTATAGCCTCCTTAAGGGGTCAAATAGCCCTCCTTTAGGTCGACTTGATCTTGCTTTTGGGCCGACTTGGTCTTGGGATACAAAATGGCTTTTCCTCGATAAAATAAATTTCTTTCTTTATTACAAAGACACATGACCAATAATATTTTTTATACTAGAAAGACCTAGAAAACCTAAAAGCACGAAGAACGTGCTTTTGACTCAAACTTTAGTATGAAACCCATACTCCAAAAATAAAAATATAATTTCTCTTTTCTTTCTTTTTCTCTCTTTACAAAGAATATATAATGTCATGATTACAATTAGGTCATTATGAAGACCTAACCTAGTTACAATTTTCAACACTCCCTCTTAACTTGGGAGGTATTTACTATTTATAATCTCATTACATGGTACAAGGAATCTCAATCTTGAAGCATTCTCATAAGAAGAGTCGGATTGATAAGTCGTCTTTATCATAACCAACACTGTCATTAAAGGTCTTAACTAGACAAGCTCAACCTTATTTCAGAGCACTATGCTAGGAGGCTTTACGTGAGCTACCACACTACCTCTTAAGTCACACACCCCATCCGGATGTCGACAAGGTATGTCCTTTTAGGACTATTCTTTTCTTGGATTCCCAAACCTAGATCCTCAAAGAATATTGGACCTCTTTGACTTCTCTTACCTTGGATGCCCTACTTCATCCTCAAAGAGTGTCGGTCAACAACTTCTTTCCCTGGATTCTTCAATCCATAAGAAGTTCTAATCTCAGATGCTTATCCAATCCTTCAGATTCCATTACTCTTTATGGCCTTCACTAAGAGATATGGTTGCTAGTCCTAGTCTAGTGCTTGACCCATAAAGACATGAATTGCCCAATATCATTCCCTCTCAATAAGGAAAGAGATATCAACCGGACCAAAATTACCTCTCAGGTACTCAAGCTTCTTGTTTGGTAATTCTTTAGTCAAAATATCTGCTACTTGTTCATATGTAGGTAGATAGTGCAGCTTCACGACCCCATCTCATACCAGGCTTTTGACATAGTGGTACTTGTTTTTTATATGCTTCGTCCTAGCATGAAACACCGAGTCTTCTGTAAATCTAAAGCAACTTTCAGTATCACAATGTATCCATGTAGGGCTAAGCAGTCCTTCAAACAAGTCTGATAACAACTTCTTGAGCCAAACTACTTCCTGACAGACTTTGCTTGCAGCAACATATTCAGCTTTAGCACTACTCAAAGAATTTGTATCCTGCTTTCTACTCATCCATGAGACCATGGAGGAACCTAGGTTGAAGCATCCACTTGTTGTGCTTCTTCCGTCTATCTCACTGCCACCCTAATCTGAATTTGTACATCCCATGAGTTAGATTTCATTACTAGTATACCAGAGTCAGTGATGTATGGTTCCACATAAATATCTTAGGATATGCTTGGCTGCAATCCAATGGTCATGTTTTGGCTCCATCTGAAACTGACTGAGAACATTTACTGTGAAACAAATGTTTGGTCTCGTATTTACTAGATACATCAAGGATCCAATCAACTATCTATAGCAAGTAGGATCCACTAGACTAGACTATGGATTCCTCAACTTCTTTAAATTGGTAATCATAGGAGTCATCATAGGCTTGCTATCCATCATGTCAAACTTCTGAAGTATCTTGATCACATACTTACCTTGACAATATATATTTCACCTGGATTTTGCCATATTTCTAGTCCCAGATGATAATGCATAATCCCAAGATCCTTCATATGGAACCCGACTGCTAATTGCTTCTTGCATTCTCGAATTTGATGCTCTACACTTGTGACTAGTAGATCATCCACATACAAGAGTATGATGACTGGTTCATCCTAGACCACCTTGATATATAGGTTAGGATTTGCAAAACTCTTGGTAAAACCAAGTCTTAATAGGTATGCATCCATTCTTCCATACCAAGCTCTAGGTGTTTGCTTTAAGTCATATAGATCCTTCTTCAACCTGCAGACGTGAGTCTCCCTATGATTTATTTCAAATCCTTGAGGCTGCTCAATGTTATCCTCTTCATTAATGGTCCCATCAAGGAAAGTTGTCTTGACATCCATTTGATGGATGTTCCATCCCATAGTAGCATCCAACGAAACAAGCGATCTTATTGTTGTATATCTAGCTGTGGGAGCAAAGGTTTCCGCATAATCAATCCCTTCTTTCTATGAGAAGCCCATTAGAGAAATTTGAGGTATAAAATGGGCCTCCTAAAGAGTATTATAAAATAATAGTGAACATAATAAAATAAGATTAGATTACATCATCAAATTTTAGAGGGAAAAAAAATTTACTTTTTAAACTTATCTCCCTATAGTTTTACTCATGTTAAAAATCAATTAACGGGGCAATGAAATACAAAAAATATTGCGGAAACACAAATACAGAAATGCATAAAACAATAGAGACACAGAGTTACATGGTTCACGCAATTTGCGCTACGTCCACAGAGAAACAACCAGTCCTTCCTTTTATATTATGCAACAAAATGAAGAGATACAACCTTGATTCAGATTTAGATAGGAACGCAACAAATTACATAAATAACCATTAATACAGAGATGCAACAGAAATAATACTTCATTTCATTAATGTAAAATACTGAAATATGTTTACAAACAGAAATGGAAATAAACTAGCTTGGGCGATGGTAGCTTATCTCTAAGGAGAGATGTGGTGGTTACATGTCTCTGAACTCTATTACAATGAGGCTCAAAGGCCTATTTATTGTTTAGAAACAATGGAAAACCCTAAACATCCAAAAACCTAACCCTAGGAGATGAAGCGCCAAACTATGGGCCCTGTTTGGGTAAATTGGTACATCAACTTCCTGGGGTCGTAACTTTGGCGGACGATCTCTGTTTGACGGGCACAATACCTCATTATAAGATCTATCTGAGGACTACAGGTCCCAGTTTTCCCAAAAAACGTCGTTTAGGGCCTCAAAACGGCTCCGAAAGTTCAGGACCCAAAGCACTGCCAAAAATAGTAAATTGTGCTAGAAATAAGGAAACTGAAAAACTAAAAGAGATAGTTGTGGGGGCCCTTGTGGGATAGGCGAGTGGCCACCAACATCCACTTAGATCATTCCTCCCCCCTTAGGAAACAATGGTCCCCATTGCGTTGAGTGCCTCCATGAGATGGGAAAACTTTTGCTAAACTTGGTCCCTGGTGAGTTGTTCTGCAATCTTTGATGTGTGCAGTAATGGTGGGAAGCATGGTCAAGGGCTGTCCACATTGAACACTCTATGCAAGCCAAGGAATGGGGGAATGTTGTGCTCCAAAGCATTGTTTCCCACAACCTTGGTAATGGTGTAAGGACCATATCAGAGTGGTCTGAGCTTCTGATGGGCTCTTGTAAGGCATTCTTTCTGCAGATGCAACCAGACTTTGTCGCCCACTTGAAACTTGTGTGGCACCCGATGTTGATCATGTCGCTGCTTGTACTTTGCATTTTCCACAATGGAGCGGTGATATATCGGCCTGTTGGGTAGAGGTGCTCTGGGAGTCAGATCGAATGAATGCTTGACCTGACAGTGCAACGGTACCCCTGTGGGTGAGGAGAAGATGTTCCTGTATTTTTTCATGACCGCATCCCCCTGCTTCTGCTACGTGGAGGAACCCTTCTTGGGGGCCGTGGATGTGGCTACGATCTCCCCCCCACTTTGAGAGCGAACCAGAAAGAAAATGAATTTCCTAGTTTGGAACACGTTCTTACTGCATTTCTTAGGAGAGATCAAAGAGGTGGCGGTTGGTGGGGCTACCTTCGGTATCCTATATGATGAATTACCCAAAGAAATAATAACAACGCGAGGCCTTGACTCATATACAGCACGTCGCTTCCACAAGTATGGTTGGCCTAATAATACATCACAAACATCAAGAGGTGCAACATCACAAAATACCTCATCTGTGAAGGGCTTGATGTTGTAGGGAAGGCGACACTGCTGGCGGACTTGGAGATCTCGTCCTTGGTGAAGCCACCCGATACTGTACGACTGCGGGTGTGGTGTAATCGTAGGCTCAACTACTTCACGAGCTCTGCTGAAATGAGGTTCTTTTGGCTGCCACTGTCGACAATGAATTGCAACGGCGAATCCTTCACCCACATTTGTGAGTGGAAAAGACGCTCCCCCTCCTCTGGATCTTCGGGCTCATTCTTCTAGATCTTTGCGGTGGAAACAATGGCGCTGGGCTTCGCATCAATGATCTGCTTCCCTTTTTCATTCCTCTTGTTGGGTTCTGATTCAGGATCGGAACATGCATCTGATTCTAAAGCCTTCAACTCGGCCACCAACGACTGCTTGGCCCGACACTCACTTGTGTTATGAGTGGGGCTCTTATCGAACTTGCACCACTTTCATGTGTTCTTCTTTGACTTCGTGGTGTTGTTCTTTTCTTATGGCTTCGATGGGTTGTCTTGGCTCACACCTTCTTGGCTTTGTCCTTGGTTCTGCAATTTGGGGAAGCCTTTCCCTTGCTTCAGATTCGCGGATCCAAAGTCTCGCTTCTTTTGTTTAAACTTCTGCTCGATCTTGACAGCGTATCGGTACGTCGTGCCGAGCAAGGAGATGTCCGGGAACTCCATCTCATCCTGGATGTACCTATGTAGGCAGCCACGATATTTGAGTACCAAATGCCGCTCAGAATCCTTGATACCCAACTTTGTGCGAAGGGTATGAAAAATATTGGTAAATTTTGGCACGTCTTCGTCCCTTCCCTGCCACAGCATGGTCCACTTTATGTATTTATCCTCATAGCTCCCGACAGGGTAGTACTACTCCTTGATGGTGTCCTAGAACGAATTCCAAGTTGGTGCGATTGAAAACAGTGAGCCTGTAATTTCATCCTTCTGTTCGCAGTAAGTTTCCCACCAGTCCTTGACGTGCGGGGTGGCTTTGAGAAGAGCGAAAGTAATCTTTTCCTGGCTGGAAAAATCATGAACAGAAAAATACCCTTCTAGTAGATTTAACCATTTATCTACGACATCTGCATCTATCTAACCCTCGAATATGGGGATTTCAAAGTTAACTTGTACCTTAAAGGGTGTGACTTTTCCAGAGTAGCTGTTCGAAGTAGATGCGTCGCCCTTGGGTAGCCGCTAAAGGATCTAAGCAAAGTTGTCCATCATCGCATTCCTTTGTCGCTCGAGGGCTTCTTTGAGCAAGATTTTGATAGGATCTCCTGCCCCCTCATCTTTCTTTTCTTCCGCCATGGGAGGCCATAGGGATTTGCGAGGCTAGTCTTGCAAAGGTTCGACCAGTTCAAGCCCTAACTCCTTAGATCCCGACCTCGTTGGGGACATGTAAAGAAAAACAGAGAAAGAGCATACCGTTTTGATACCACTGATTCGGATTTAGACAGGAACGCAACAAATTATAGAAATAACCATAAATATAGAGATGCAGCAAAAATAATACTTCATTTCATTAATGTAAAATACTGAAATATGTTTGCAAACAGAAATTGAAATAAGCTAGCTCAGGTGATGGTAGCTTATCTATGAGGAGAGATGTGGTGGCTACATGCCTCTGAACTCTATTACAATGAGGTTCAAAGGCCTATTTATTGTTGAGAAACAATGGAAAACCTTAAACATTCGAAAACCTAACCCTACGAGATGAAGCGCCAAACTATGGGCCCTGTTTGGGTAAATTGGTACATCAACTTCTTGGGGTCGTAACTTTGGCATACGATCTCCATTTGACGCGCACAATACCTTGTTAGAAATATCTATCCAAGGACTACAACTTTTGCATGACCAACATCGGTCAATGACCCATGTTGGTCCTAGTTTTCCCAAAAAACATCGTTTAGGGCCTCAAAAGTGCTCCAGAAGTTCGAGTACCGAAAAATTGCCAAAAATAGTAAATTGTGCTAGAAATAAGGAAACTGCGAAACTGAAAGAGATAGTTGTGGGGGTCCAAGTGGGATAGACGAGTGGCCACCAACATCCACCTGGATCAAACTTACAACATATTTGCTATAATTTCCTCTTTGCTATCACACAACCTCCTCTCTCTCTCTCGCTCAGAATAATGCTACACAATCGCAATACAATTCTCTCATATAGACCGAGGGTTGCCTTCTAGGGGAAAAAACCCTAACTTAAACATAACTTCTACCGTCAGATCATTTCCCTAATGAACGATTTAAATTGACTACGAAATTTCAATATTTTACAAGGCAAATTTTCATCTAATTTTAGCTTTGGGGGTGCTTCCCCCGAACCCCCTCCAGGGGGGACCCATAAAAGTCATCGTCGCAACCCCTCTATAGCCCTTTGATGGCAATTAAATCGGTGACGTTGTCATCCCGTTAGGAACAGGGATCCAACAGGGCTGAAACAAAAAACCTTTGAACAATCAAGAAGATAATTAGGCTCCACATCCAACAATTCAAATTTCAAGTAGGTTCACTTGTTGGATGTCAAATTTAATTCCTCATCCAGGGAGTACCCATGTTGCATACTTTTGATAGACCCTGCTACACAGAAAATGATAAATACATGAAAATTTGTGATTGCAATCACATTTTTCATGTATTTCTCAATATTTCATGTAGCAGGGTCCATTGAAAGTATGCAACATGGGTACTCCTTGGATGAGGAATTAAATTTTGAATCCAACGAGTGCTCCTGCTTGAAATTTGAGTAAAACCGTATGGAGATAAATTTAAAATACGAGTTGAAAAAGTAGTTTTTTAATTTTTTATTCTTTTTACTTTTTTACTCCAAAAATGGTGAATCATCCCCCATGGTTGACATCATTATATTGAATCCTATTGCTTCTTATAAAGTTTATTTTTGTTGTACACTTTTGTTTTTAGGCCCATTTCAGACCTCAAAATATCTCTAACGACCTTGTTTTATATTTATCAATGCTCCCATCCGCGGCACATTTTATCTTGTAAATCGATTTTGAAGTGACTATAGATTTATCACTTGGCCTAGGGACATTTTCCCAGACATCATTCTGCATTATGGATTGGTATTCTTCCTGCATTGCATTCCTCCACTCTTGATGTTTAGTTGCATCTTCATAGGAGGAAGGTTTCGATTCAATAAGCTTTGTCATATATGCAACATACCAAGAATACCTCTTCGGTATTTTACTTTTCGTGATAGTCCCAGATGTTGTATGTCCTCTCGCTTCTTATAGAGTAGTCCTCAACTAAGCAAGCCTCTTTTGATTTTTTGGAACAATCACTTTTTGTATAGGCTCACTAGGACCTTCAACATCTTCTTGAGTATATGTTTGATCTTGACCATCATTGCCCCTTGAGATATCCTCAGAGATAGGTATCTCTTCTTCATCAGAGTTAACCAGAAAATCCTTTGATTTCTTCTAAGCTATACTTTCATTAAAGATGACATCCTTGCTTACTTCAAGTCGACGATCCTCCTTAATATAGATTCTATATGCCTTTTATGAAGCACTATACTCAACAAAGATGCCCTTCAGACTGGTGGGATCTAAATTTTTTCTCTTGTCCTCGAGTATATGAATATACACAGGCACCCAAATATTCAAAGACGATCCACACTCATTTCTTTCCTGTAAATGCTTCTTCGAGATTCATGTTGTTGAGAATCTTGTGAGCACTTCGATTCTGCAAGTAAACAACAATCATACATGCCTCTCCCTATAGGAATTGAGGGAGATCTTGATCATGTAGCATAGCCCTGACACATTCCTCAATAGTTCCATTCTTCCTTTTTGCCATGCCATTCTGTTCAAAATTATAGGGAACAATGAGCTCCTTCTTAACCCTTGCTTCCTTGCAGAAAGATATTAGTTCTTTGGAGGTGTATTCTCCACCATTGTGTGACCTTAGAGTTTTGATCTTTCTCTCGTTATGTTTTCCACTTCATTCTTGAACTCCTGAAACTTTTCGAATACCTTATCCTTGTTTTTGGGAAGGTATAACCAAGTCTTCCTTGAGAAATCATCAATAAAGGTTACATAATACTGATTCCCACCAAGAGACTTGACTGTCATAGGTCCACATACATCTGATGAATGAGATCTACAACTTCCTTAGATCTGGTGTCACTGATGCCATTGATCATTTGACTTAGATATGGAAAGATATTATAATGAAGGTGTCCATACCTTCTATGCCATAGTTCGGAAGGACTCACATCCAAGTGGACTAGGGACTAAGATAGAGGTGTATAAATTCTATACAATGTCCCCTCACGAATCCCAATTACACTAGCATCATCAATACTAGAGCCCTTACCCCAAAACAAAACCTTGCCATTAACAAAAGCAACTCTATCACCCTTATGCTCTAGATGAGAAATAGAAAGTAAGTTTTTCTTCAAACCTGGAACATATTGAATGTTGTTGAGGTGAATGCTTCCACTAGACTCGAGCTCTAATGAAATAGATCCGATGCCTTTCACTGGATAGCTCTTGTTGTATCCAAGTTCAATTGAGTGAGATGAATTTCCTTTTGACAAGGTCTAAAGTTGACTGCATTCTTCTGTCATATGTCAGGAGGTACCACTGTCAATAACCCATACATTCTCATCCTTGAAGGTGTCGAATAAAGCAACGAACATACTTTTTGCTATTGCTTTCTTTACTAGCTAGGAGATGATCTCCAATATGCAATTCTTGATGGATGTAGTGAGATTCCCAAGAAACTTGAAACCCTTCTCCATAACCCTTGTCATAGTAACTATAGTGTGATCTTAAGTCTCCTTCCTACACCTTAGCTCTGAAACCATGTTGGAAAATCAGGAGACTTATGTATTATATATGATTTTCCTTAACTTGATAATTACTTGTGATATATGTTGGCTTTTTATTAATTTATTAGATATTTGTTCATCAAGCAATTACCAAAACAATGAAGATCACACCACAACAAAGTACACACGATATAGGCTTCAAGCCAGGGAAAAACCCCTCCAAGGGGAAAACCTAGAAAATGATTTTCTTCTTTTTTAGAATCTGCTTACAAAGAGACTTCCAAGATCCAAAGACCAAAGTCAGCAACCCTACCAAGCACCAAGTCATCTTCCAAACTTCGACCTACTACAACTTCGTCCTAGAATTTCTGCCCTGCAATTGCTCCTCAGAATTTCGGCTCTGCAATTTCGACCTCTTGCAACTGCAACTTCATAGAAACCCTAGCTTCACACGTGTGAGAGAGGGAGAGAGAGATCTTAGCCCAAGAAACTTCACTCTTTTCTTCCTTTCTTCGTCCTTCTTTGCCATTGTAGATCAAACTTGAATTGAGTGAGTGTCGAAATGAAGTCGAGCTTCTTTGTATTTATAGCATCCTTGTGGGGTTGAATAACCCTCCTTGAGGCCGACCTTATCTTGCTCTTGGGTTGACTTGGTATTGGGATACAAAATGTATTTTTCTTAATAAAATAAATTTCTTTATTTATTACAAAGAGTCCAAATGGGACTATGGCACATGACCAATAATATTCTTTATCTTAGAAAGTCTAGAAAGACCTAGAAAACCTAAAAGCATGAACAACATGCTTTTGACTCAAACTTGAGTATGAAACCCATACTCCAACAATAAAAATATAATCTCTTTTCTTTCTTTACAAATAATATGCAATGTCATCATTACAATTAGGTCATTATGAAGATAGAAGTTTAGAACCTAGTTACAATTTTCAACACGTATAGGTTATCTCTGCACAGAAATTGAGGCAGCAATGGCATGATTTTCTAGGCTGCATTTGGGCATGATTTTCGAGTGCAGTAACAAAGCAGATTTGATACAAAATTTGAGGCAAGAAGGGCACAAATTTTTAGGTCTTCTCAACCACATTTATTGCAGGTCATACAATAGCAAATCTGGGTCGTACAACACAAGAATCAAGGCAGGTTTAGCAACATATTTTTCAGGGACTGTTTGGCATGATTTACGAGATAAGTACAACTTTGGATTGCTGGAAATTTCACCTGTTGTAAACTCAGAAATTTTCTCAGTGAGCTCAATAATAAATTCCTCTTCTCACTGGTTTTTCCTTTGGGGTTTTTCCAGGGGCATTGCCCAAATTTTTTGTGTCAAATGTGTGGTTGCATATTGTTGTTTTCCGCTGCTTAAGATCAAATTTAGTCATTTGTATTTCTACTCATAAAAAAAATCAGATTGTATGTGTTTAAGTTCAAATGCATTATTTGAGAAAGTCTTTATTGGAGACAAAAATCAGATTTTGACTAAGTGTTTGACAAAAGTCCTATAAGGAAAAATCCACTTGTAGGTGGTTTTTCAATATGGTATCAAAGCTAGGACTTTGAGGGATAGTGGGCAGATTTTGACATAGTGGTATTGCAAGGGGTTCTGTTAGGAAAAAGAGAAGGGAAAAGTTATTGTTGGTCAATTGGGCATGTCAATGGAAACAGGGTTGAGGGTGGAGGATAGGCTGAAGAGGGCTAATAATTTTAGCCCAATGAAGGAGAGATTTGTATTGGTGCTTGTAACAACCCATCTCAAATCCCGAACAGCATAGCAATATTAGCATGCATGTGAGGCATGCATATGATAGCTACATATGCATGCATCATTTACATTGCACTAGTATAAGTATATATATATATACACATCGACTATATATCGACTATTCATGGAGAATGTCTAAAATATAAGATAAATGAATTAATTATCAAAGGTGTAACTAAATACCTAATTCTCGTAAATAGAAGAAATATACACTCACTGAGAAATATAGTTGAGTTTATTCCAGTGTTGTTAAAATCGCGATTTTATCACTATCCCGCATAAATCGCGGGCTTTTTTTTATAACGATTTTTTCCGAAAAAATCACGATTTTTATGGAAAAAATCGCCGAGGCGCGGGGCAGCGGGCTTATAACTTATGAAAATCGATTTTTATTTAGTCATTTCTGACTGTCGCCGCGCGGAGGAGGAGGAGACGCCTTGTGGAGGAGAGCTGAAGGGTTTGGGAGCGAATCCAAGTGGTTTTAGGAGAAATCCAAGACAAGATCACCAATTTGTCCATAAAAACGGTATGTAGATCAAATATTTTTTGTTTTCCTTGTTATAAACTTTGTTTTTCATTGTTTTTGGTTGAGAAATTTCATATGGGCACCATTTGTTTTCAATGTTCATTGTTTTTAAAGATTTTTTTGTAATTTTTCATTGATTTGGGATGGGTAACTTGGTATGACTATGGGAACCAATTTTTTATTTTTTTTTTCATTTTTTTTAAACATTGTTTATGTTTTTTTATTTTCATTGTTTTTTGGCATTTGCCATTTGGTTGGGTAACTTGGGATTTTGTAAATTTGTAACTTGTAATTTTGTAAATGCTAAATTGTAATTTGTAATCCTAAATTCCTATTTCCTAATCCTTATTTTTCCATAGGTTTGCAAATTCAAAATTCAAAAACAAACATGCCAAGGAAATTGGATCCTTTCTGGGAATATGGTGAACCTAAAGCTCCGAATGATAGACAAAACTTGAATTGCAAGTTGTGTGGAAAGGAGATAAGCGGGGGGGTGTACAGGTTGAAGTTCCACCTTGCACAAATCCCTGGACGTGATGTGGGGCCCTGTATAAATACAAATCCTGAAATTATCCAAAGAGCCATGAGAGCATTGGGAGAATTAGAGCACACTAGAGAGGCCAAAGAAGAACTCAAAAGGCAACTAAAAAGGTCAGCTGAAGGAAGTGGGCCAAGTGGCACTGGTTCTACTGCAGCGTCAGTCAATCCGGTAGCTGCATCATCATTTTTTGTTCCTCGAACCACACCTGGTTCACAACCAACTATCGGTTCAATGCTAAAAAGAACTGAAAAAGAACAAGCTGATAGGTTGATGGCAAAATTTCTCCTCTGGAGTGATATTCCTTTCAGCATTGTAAGGAATAATCCATTTTTCCAACCTACTGTTGATGCTATTGCCAGTGTTGGCCCGGGGTACAAAATCCCTTCTCTTCATGATTTCAGAGGCCGGATTCTTCAAGAGGAAAAGCGTGACTGCACCCAAAGATTGGAGGATTTTAGGGCATCATGGGCACAAACAGGATGCACTGTTATGTCAGATGGTTGGACTGACCAAAAGGGGAGAACCCTTATAAACTTCTTGGTTAGTTGTCCCAAGGGGACTATGTTTATCAAATCTATTGATGCAACTCATCAAATCAAAGATGCAAGAACTTTATGTGATTTGCTGGATGTGTTTATTTTGGAGGTGGGTGCAGAAAATGTTGTCCAAGTCATAACGGACAATGCTGCAAATTATGTTGCTGCTGGTAGAATGCTTATGGACAGGCATCCTACTTTATTTTGGACACCTTGTGCTGCCCATTGTATTGATTTGATGTTAGAGGACATAGGGAAAATTCCCTTTGTCAAAGATATTGTTGACTCATCAAAAAACATCACAAAATTTATTTACAATCACACATCTGTGCTTAGCTTGATGAGAAAATGCACCAACAACAAAGAGTTGGTGCGCCCCGCCATTACACGGTTTGCGACGAGTTTCATATCTCTTCAATCCCTCTTGAATTCTATGTGGGATTTGAAGAGAATGTTTCTTTCAGAGGAGTGGCGTGCTTCGTCAATGAGCCGCAAACCAGAAGGAGAGGCCGTGTGCAGACTAGTTTCATACCAGGAAGACTTCTGGGCGGGAGTGCAGGAGGTGTGCGCTGTTACTGAACCTTTGGTAAAGGTTCTTCGGTTGGTTGATGGTGAGAAGCCCGCAATGGGCTATTTGTATGAAGCCATGGACAGGGCCAAAGAAGCCATTCGGTCCTACTATGATGATAAGGGAGATGATGGGTTTCAGAGACAACTCCTTCTATGGGAAGTGATTGATGAGCGATGGAACAACACACTCCATCGTCCCATTCATGCTGCTGGGCTTTTCCTGAACCCTGCATTTTCTTATGCATGTGGGTTTGATTTTGATGCTGAGATCGTGGATGGATTATTAACCTGTGTCCAGAAGATGGTGAGATCTCCAGAACAACGTATAGAGATCTCTAAACAAATTGAGACATATAAGATGTCAGGTGGCACATTTGGCTTTGAGATGGCTGTCACTGATAGGACGATTAAAATGCCAGGTATTTTTTAGTTTGTACTTTGTAACTTTGTTTCAAATTTCATTGTCTCTTCAAATTCCATTCTTTTCTTATGTTTATTTAAAATTTTATTTGTAATTTTGTTGTAGACGCATGGTGGAAGATGTATGGTGGCAGAGTACCCCTTTTGCAAAAGCTTGCCGTACGCATCCTCAGCCAAACATGCAACTCCTCAGGATGTGAGCGCAATTGGAGTGTATTTGAAAAAATACACAACAAGAAGCGCAATAGGTTAACAACTTAACACTTAAACATTTAAAATATTGCAAATTTCCAAATAAATTTTTGAATTCATTAAACAATATTTTTTTTATAATATTAATTATTAATTATTATTTCATGAACTTTGTACAGGTTGGAGTCCCATAGACTTAATGACATGGTCTATGTCTACTACAATCTTCGATTGTGGGTGAGGCAACTAGAGAAGACACCTGATATGGAAGCCATCTCATTGGATGGGATTGACACCACTGCTGAATGGAGGGTTGAGACCGAGAGGCCTCTCATGGATCCCACTGATGATTGGTTAGTGCAGGATGAGGGGGAGGAGGAGGGGGAGGAGGAGGAGGAGGAGGAGCAGGAGCAGGAGCAGGAGCAGGAGGAGGAGGAGTTGGAGGAGCAGGAGGAGGAGGTGACACCGCCTACCCGGGCTACCACTACCACCAGTAGAGGACGTGGTCTCCATCTACCTACAGTAGCTGCTACTTCTACTTCTTCAGCTTCTAGAGCACGTCAGACTCCACTGCCATTTCCACCAACACAGGCACCAGCATCTTCATCTAGGGGGAAAGGGAAAGCAGTGACATTTTCTCGCAAGAGGGGCAGAGGAAATCAATAGGATTAGAGTCTTAGACTTTCATTTTATTGTATATGACATTATGACATGATGAGATACATTATCATATTTTTTGTTGATATTTTGAGGCTGAGTTGGGACTCAGGACTTACTATTCAGGACATGATTCAATGTTATGTGTGATTTTAGCGCTAGAAATGATATTAAACATCTTATATATTAGTTTTTTTATCATATTTATGTGTCAATGTATTTATTTTATGTTGTAGATGGTATAGATATTAAAAAAATTGAAAAAAAATGAAAAAAAATGAATATTTTTGTGCCAAACGCTTTTTTTTTTTTCCTGCTTTTGCCGATTTTTTCCGCTTTTTTCCCGGCGTCGATTTAATCCCGATCGCGCTTTTAACAACATTGGTTTATTCATATGGTTACATATATATAACCCAAAAGGTGTACTAATAAAACTAAACCCATAAACCTTATGATTAGACTTAATATTTTATAAGACATAAAATAATATGTAATATTTAAATCATCATGGTTTTATACTATTTAAATTAAAGTACCATCTGTCATAAATTAAAGTGACACCATCCGATGTGTGAAGATCGGATTCTATTAAAGGCAAATATCTTGACAAAGCGGTCACCGCCTAACAAAATCTTATCCTTTCATAAAGGCGGTGAACTGGTGAGTAGAGAGGGAGGAACCTCTGCTATAAAAGGGGGGGGTGTTCTATGTCTCAGGAGGAAGGTTGGATTGACTGTGAGTGGAAAAACTGAAACGGGGGCTGTTGAAGGACGAAGGAGAGTGCTGAAGGAGAGGAAATTATCCATACTGCTTATAATTCGGAACTATTGAGCCTTACTTGTTTTGAAGTCTCTGGGCAAGGGGGAACGGTATGCTTCGGTTGAGAGGCATACTGGATTGAGTATCTAGGTATACTCGGTTCGGCTGGGTGGTTTGGTCATTCGGTAACGAGAGAAGTTCTGCAGCAGATCATCGCAACAGCCGTAGCAGATCAGGTAAGTACTCCATCAAATCGCAACAGCCGTAGCAGATTAGGTAAGTACTCCATCAAAGCAATTAATACAGTTTCACAGTCTCAGTAATCTTTACAGTTTCGGTAAGGACTCTTTAACTTAGGACAGTCATTACATATGGTATCGGAGCTGGTTCAACTTTCGGACCTGTTAAGTTGTTAAAAGATTTAAATTTATCAAAATAAGGTGGTGGTAAAGCCATTTAAATCATGCATTCAATAATAAATCTGACTAAAACTGTCTGTTAGCACTCTGCAAAACGTTAGGTAGCCGGAACTGTTGAGGCCTTTACAGATGAGCAGAAAAGTACTCCATCTTCTGTTTTGAAAGAATATTTTGAAGAAATAGATGCAACTCAATCCACTGATATAACACCAGAAGTTGTTGGAAACTTTGTTGCTGAGCAGCAAAAACTTTCATCGTCAGTTATACCAGAACGTGAAGAGACAGATACAACTGAAGACACCAACACAGCACCAGAAGCTGTCGAGACCTCTGCTGATGAACAGCAGGGTATTTCATCATCAGTGTTGAATGAAAATAGTGAAGAAACAGATATAGCTGAAGCCACTGATACAGCCTCAGAAGCTTTTGAAACCTTTGGTGATGAACAGCACAAATTTTCATCTTTTGCTCTAAAGGAATGTGAAGAGACAGACACAACAGAAGCCACTGATGCAGAACCAGAAGCTGCTGATACTTCTAAATATGAAGAGAAAAGTATTTCATCTTCAATGTTGAAAGAAAATTATGAAGAGACAGACATAGCTCAAGCTAGTGATACAGCAGCAGAAGTTATTGAGAACTTTTATAGAAATGAAAATGCAATGGAAGAAAAAGAAACAATGTTGATGAAGGAGCCACATAAAGAATTCAACATGACTGCTATCACAAATACAACAACAGACACAGTTGTTGAAAATGAAAGAAACCATGAAAATACAGATGCTTATAAACAGCAAGGTGTTTCATCCCCAGATTATGGATCTATTAGACAATATGTGAACGACTTTTCACGCCAAACTGCTTATATCAGATTTCAATATGCAATCTAAATAGTGATGACAGTCATTACACATAAGGTCATGGAAATTGAATCAAATGCAGTATATCTATGCCTTTTTTTTGTTGTTACACAGAATGAGCCTTGGGTCACTGGGTGAGTAGTTTAGGAACTCGGGTTTGTCACCTCTTGAGCTCCTCTCGCTTCAATTTGTTTTGTGCCAACATTAGGGGGTATCCCTAAGTCCTACCTGCAATTTATTCATGGGTTCAAAGAAGACAAATCAGACTGCAAAGCAGACGAAACTCACAAAATAAACGCTACCAAATTGGGATGGCTCCCAGAAACTATCACCTGGCATTGGGTCATGGAGTTAGATTGAGAATCAAGGCAAGTGGCTTGTTTGGAGATGGAATTCCAATAACCCATCCACACCTTATGAATCTCACCAGACCAATCTGTCTTAATTCTTATTATCAATGCTGGAAACGCAACCCTATCTCAGTTGCTTGAAATTAATTGGGACAACCTTCTTACTCTACAAACCGGAACCCTCAAGGTCAAGGAAGTCCAGTGAGATTTGCATATATTCTATTTAAACCTGGGAAGGAAAACCTACAAAATTTATAAATTTCACTTAACGAGAAGGCTGCAACCATCAACAACAGAATTTAATACACAAAAAAGGAAGCATGTAGACCGAGTGGTCAAGCTTCATTTATTATCTGGACTTTTGGTAATTACAAATAAACTGAGATTCAATCTCAACGAATCCAATCATTCTACATTCTATTCTGCATTATTATATAGATACGCGGCTCTTCAAGGGCTCATGCTGACGCCCGCTAAATATGGAAATGCCTATACTGTGCATGCCAGTCCGAGGTGAATGTGCAACTGTCAAGGCTCATGTCAATGGATGGATTGCGGACTTATCCGATGCCAGCTAAACGATTGCGTGTTAAAATAAAGCGTGAGTTTGGTAGTTAATTGACGCGTAAAGAATTACATGCCCCGTGGGCTCTTATGAGTCATTATACGCCGATATTTCATTAGTAATCAGGACGAACTTCACCGACTTCCCATTTGCGACCATTTTTAAAAAAAAAAAAATTAGGACGAACTTCACCGACTTCCCATTTTGCGACCAATTTAAAAAAAAAATAATTTTAGGACGCATAGTTTCCTCGGGATCAAATCACTCACAGACATGAAAAACAGAGGATTTTGTGTGGATTCGAGGTTAGAGTCTTCTAGTGCCGGCAGCGGGGTTTCTGGAGAAAACAATAAGAAAATCGCGGAAACGGATTTGTATATATTCAATACTCTGAGTAAAAAGAAAGAGTTATTTAAGCCCAGAGAGCCCGGAAAAGTGAGCATGTACGTTTGCGGAGTTACTGCTTATGATTACAGTCATATTGGCCATGCTCGAGTTTATGTTACATTCGACATTCTCTATCGGATATATTTTCATGGTCTTACTGATACGAGGGATCAATTTCATGTAATTATATGGAATATGCCCAGGTTTCATGTTTTCAAAGTTTCAGTTATTATTTTCAATCCGATAGTTATTGATCAATGATAACTAAAGCAGTAATTTGTGCGTTTTCCGATATATAAACATTTAACATGTTTATATTCATAGAGACACGATAAAAGTTAAATTTCACTCCTTTGGTAAGTAATCTCATTAAAACATCGTATGTTGACTATTCCTGCAGGATGATAAATAACCACCTCAGGAAATTATTAAGACAGTATGCTAAAAATTTTGTAGTGAGCTAAAATACAATCTGGGTAAACATAAAAAGTATTATTTCATGTTAAGGGGGAAAAACCTGTGGCTAGGACTCACGTTTGTGACAGAAGTTGAAGAACTGGGTTCCCGAAAAGTCATGGAACTTTGTCCAGGGGGCAGGGACTTGGTTGTAAACAGTAAGAATCGACATCGATATGTTAAACTGCTGGTTCAATGTCATTTTGTGACACCTGTTGCAGAGCAAATTAAATGCTTTACCCAGGGGTTTTCTGAGTTGCTTGGGAATTCAACACTCCAACAGTTTCTTCGAGCTTTAGAACCTGAAGATCTGGATCTAATGTTGTATAGGAAGGGTACATTCAAGTCTTGTGAGAGAATCAACCTTTCCTTTGTGATCTTTATAGGACATTCAATTGTGGAAACCTTGCACTTGTGGAAGTCTTCTTGGGTCAGTATAGTCCTTGTCTTTATGTATTTTGAAGGATCTCTCTAAGAAGGATTTGGGTGGGTTTTGCCCTGGCCTTGGACCTAATTTCTGGTATCTCTTATTGTGTATTGTGATCTCTGCTTTCTCCTTACTACTGTGGTTAAATTCTGAGGTATAATTATTTGTTGATAGAAGAATAAATCTAAAAGAAGTACTGTTAACCTCACAAATAATATCTGAAGTTCAGAAAACATTGCTTGTACTACACTATATTTGGTCTTCTAACAAGGAACGCGAGCTAGGTTAAGGAAGAAAGTCGAAGATTACTTGGTTCCTAAAGTGGAAGTTGGAGTATCAATCCTTGCACTTGGAATCATCAGTGGTATTTCTCAGAAGTTTCAATCTTGGAAGGTACCAGTGAAAGAATGGTTAAAGGTATGATCACCTATCCGTTCTAACCTTTCTATACTCAGTGATCTCTAAGTAATGTATCTATGGCTCCTGAATTTGTACTGATATTATTGATCCTTTAAAAAGCCAGAGATCAAATTGAACAAAGTATTAACATCATATATCATCCTTGTTATTATACTTCTTGGCATCTTATGGGAATCCGAATTGGTTTTTATTTCGGTGATTTAACCTCTCTAAGGTATGGTCCAAATATTTATGAGTAAGAAGAATCGATATCAAGAAGTCGTGGTATTGGTCCTCTTGAATCTCTGCAGTCAAAATCAAGTCCCTTGGATCCAATAACCAAAGTCTCTCTGATGAGCTCGTATCTACCTCTGTAGCCAAGTTATAATCTTTGCGGCATTTTAAATCTGAGGCATTTTTTCTGGAAAGATCTATTGGTTGGCAAGGGCATCTCTGTTGGTTTGCAATCAAGATCATGCTACCATGAAACTTCTATCATTCTGAAGTTTTTATGACGAGTCCGACCTTTCCTTCTTATATACCTCAATTTCAACTATATTAGTGATGATCCAAGTTATAACATATCTCTATGATAGGCATTCTGTTAATTTTAGTTATGTTCTTTGTTAGGACAATTACTTCGATGTTCCATATTATCCCAATTAACAGTTCCATTTCATTTGCAATAGCAATCACATAAACCATTATCACATTGACGGGAACTGTAGAAAGAACAAATTTGATTGGGAAACTATAACGAAGAATACAAATGTAGAAGATTGTAGATTAAAAGAGAAAGGGACTCAAATACCGAGGATGCTGTGAATTGGGATGCAGTCAGATATGCTGATCTTGAAGATACTGCAGATGCCATCAAGGACCGAGGGATGAACAATGTTCTTGCAGGGAGAATAAAACGGTTTCTTGAGATGCTTCACACAGACATTGGCAGCATTGACCTAGAGTGGTTGAAGGATATTCCACCTGATGATACAAACTGGCCTTTCCTGCCGATGATGATATGGACTTCCTGATGAGGATAATATGGACGAGATTAACTCCTTGAAGAGTTGAACGGAAAGGAGTTGACGTATTCTCTAGAGATAAGTACTTTCTTGAATATTTTGATATTATGATTTTAATTATTATTAGTCTCTTGTAATTGTAAATTTTGCTTGGATGAATTCGTTTTATTATTATTTATGCTCCAGTAACAAACAAGTGGTAATGATGTTTATATTCTTGCAAACTTCTAGATATTCATTTTGTTTAGTCATCCTCCTTTATAATTACTAGGGGACTCACTCCTCAAACGGTCTTCTTCTATCTTGCATAGAAACCACAAGCTGTTGAATGGTTAGAATCTGCTCTCGCCTTTTATAATCAATGGTGCTCTGTAATGAAATATTCTTCACTGTTGGATTAATGCAATTTAGGATCATCTTTAACAATTGTTTGAAGGCTAGTTCTGTTGTTACATGCCTACCTCACACATGAACAGAACCATCACATAAACCTTAAACCTCACACATTCTACTGCTGGTGCAATTGATTACAGTTAATACAGTCTTTTGTATTGGCTCCTATAGTTAATGTTCGGGACATTTCAATCTCTAAGATATTTTGCTGAGATGTGATGATAATTCTACTCTACTTCAACCACGTAGATGTTCCTCCTTGATAATTGAGTTTGTATAAAGTTCTTCTATGAGACCTTTCTTCAATTTCGTATGAAAACTTCTGTAGATGTCTTCATAATAGTTTTACCTCAAAAAATATATATATACTATGGACAAATAACATTCAATGAGGTCTCTAAAAGAGTCAAATATAATATCTTCCTTACTCAAAATTACCCCAGCTGTTATACATAATTTAGCCATATTATTATCACTATACCACAGTAAAAGATGTAGGATTCCCTCCGGTATATTCTCTTAATTTCTGACAAATTTCTGAGTTTGTGTGAAGGATGCAGTGATCCCCTTTTTTCACATCGGTTGTTATCTGTAAGCTGTAGATTGTGTATCATGGCATTGCTTGAACGAAAATGGAAACAAAGGCTGATAAAGATAATCCTTGTTACAAAACCATATTGGTTCCTATTTTGTTTTAAACTGTTTGAGTCCTTAAACAATTTCAAAGGCCAGTCATTTAACCCTGTTAAGGCTACTGGAATATGGATGGGGTTTGGAAAAATACCAGATATACCTAATGTTATGATAGATGAAGCAAAATCACCAATTTCATATTTCTTGATCTGCCTTTGTCAAAAGTGGCTTTGTTTGAAAGAAAGTAGAATCAGCTCCCCAAATTACAAAATTGCGAAATATGATGTTGTGTAACTTGTCCAGAGTTGACATATGCCTTCACAGGAGTGTGCCAAAGCATGAAGTTTTCTATCTGGTTAGCACACCTACCTCAAAAATGTCTATCTTATCTGAAGTAAAGTCATGAACAAGTACAATCATAGGTGCTGCTGATGATATTCTCGAACCAAATAACATTCTAATCTACTTGCACTGTGATCCAATTATTTATACCAAGTCCAGAGATGTAAATTATACAAAATTGAGAATAGGAATTGTGCTTAAATCGCAGGAGTCAGGTTATTATTTTCTAGGGTTCTTGATGTTGTAGAGCACAGTGGACTGGCATTAATTTTTTTTTTTTTTGTAGCAGGACATGATTATGTGCTTATCTGGTCAACTGACATTGACAAGTGTCTGATGCTCCTAGAGATATTGTCAATAAAAAAAAGAGTAGGCTTCTCAAGAACGTGCAAACCCTGTTGGCCTTCCAATGGTCATGTTTACAACGATTGCCATATTTTGGAATGTTGATGGAAGCGCATGTTCTGCAAATTTTGATGGTTATTCTGTTTCACCGGACTGGTTAGCCCTTTTTCCTCTGTATCGGGTTCAGATTTTGACAGAGGTGTGGGTTCGAAGAATGTCATATCTATATCTATCGATATTCAAATATTTTCAAGGGCGTTAAATCCATATCATGCCTTTTTATTCTGCATTTTAATGTTTTGCAACACAGTGGTCAGATATATAATAGAAGGTTAATATCAGGAATATTAGGATGCAAACAGGTTTTATTTCCATTTTGATTTGTTACATTCAAACAATCTAAAGTGACGTGTCTCAGCTTTCAATTGAACTCTGATGAGCAGTTTTTCCACTATACTTCCAGTTAAATGATAACAGAACCAGACAATTGAACTCAAGCGGTTCTATATACCATTCTCAATTATTCAACAAGGAATACACTACCATTAAACACCGTGTGATGAGGAACTAACTAAGAATTGCAACAGTCATTAACTCAATTATATAGAGGCGTAAAAAAAAAAAAAAAAAAAAAAAAAAAAACTGGTATAATGCATAGAACTTAAGTTCGGACCCTGGAATGTGCGCTGGCAAAAGATCTGGAAACAGTAGTTCACTTGGCATGAATATCAAGTCCTTGGTAGTGGAACAGTCAATAGGATCGGATACTACGCAACATTCAGACCTAATTTAGCAATAAGATAAGTGATGAATACAACCTGAGCAAAGGTTCCATGAGCATAAATTCAACCCATAGGGCCAAGGTATTGAAAGAGTACTACCATTTAAACATAGAGCAAAAATCGGTGTATTATTGTTAAAGGAAATGTTGAGTTCAAAATATGTTCCCCAAATATGTTGCATACCATACTTTGAGCTAGGTATTTCAATCATTATATATAAAAGGATACACCAAATAACATTATTGTAAAAGGGAGGAATTGAGATTTGCCTTTACTAATGACTATATGCTGCATTTTGTTACCAAGTAAGACAATAACCCAGCTAGTTGTTACTGGAGCAAACACATACAGATCGATGAATGTTTGAAACATAACGATATGTGCTCGTAAGATCAAATATCAAGTGTCAGTTAGCAATCTAAAGTCATAAGTTTTATGCACAAACAATACACAAAAGAATGATTATCTTGTAAATATGAAAGCTAATGACATGAATAGATTATGGCAAGGTATGTTATACTTTAAAAGACATGTATGAAATATACATAAGCTATGTGTTTTTTTGAAAATATTAATGCACATGTTATAAATGCTGGACAAGTGTTTATGATTGCAGGTAAAATCCGTTACCAAATGACCACGTGATGACAGAAACTTCAGAACAATTAAGGCTCAAAGAGATTCCATGAAAGGGTATTAACCCTGATTCTATTGGGAGGGGTGGAGGTGTTGCCCACCATTTATCCTCTAAAACCTGGGGTCATGGGAGGATTGTGCGAGTCACGCTCCCCTAGACGTGTGATGATGATTGCCGGATGCCTACTGGGAAATCAGGTCGATATAGTCGACGCTGCCATCCTTAGAGTTTATGCATGGTTAGGTCAGTATAGCTGACGCCATGGCATACTCCAGTAGAGGACGGATAGGATGGGAGCGGAAGAGATCAGGAAGGATAGGATGATTTTAGAATAGCTTGGGAACCTGGTTTGGGCAAGGCATGACTATTAAAATTGGAAATCTATCAGCGTTCAAAATCTCAAATTTTAAAGTGTCCTCACGATCATAAATGAAAATTCAATCACATAATACAATCCTTTCATACCTTAAAGGAATTATCAATATACTTTATAAACCCTTAACTTCGGGGCGAAGTTCTTTTGAAGGAGGGGTGTATGTAACAACCCATCTCAAATCCCGAACAGCATAGCAATATTAGCATGCATGTGAGGCATGCATATGATAGCTACATATGCATGCATCATTTACATTGCACTAGTATAAGTATATATATATATATATACACATCGACTATATATCGACTATTCATGGAGAATGTCTAAAATATAAGATAAATGAATTAATTATCAAAGGTGTAACTAAATACCTAATTCTCGTAAATAGAAGAAATATACAGTCATTGAGAAATATAGTTGAGTTTATTCATATGGTTACATATATATAACCCAAAAGGTGTACTAATAAAACTAAACCCATAAACCTTATGATTAGACTTAATATTTTATAAGACATAAAATAATATGTAATATTTAAATCATCATGGTTTTATACTATTTAAATTAAAGTACCATCTGTCATAAATTAAAGTGACACCATCCGATGTGTGAAGATCGGATTCTATTAAAGGCAAATATCTTGACAAAGCGGTCACCGCCTAACAAAATCTTATCCTTTCATAAAGGCGGTGAACTGGTGCGTAGAGAGGGAGGAACCTCTGCTATAAAAGGGGGGGGTGTTCTATGTCTCAGGAGGAAGGTTGGATTGACTGTGAGTGGAAAAACTGAAACGGGGGCTGTTGAAGGACGAAGGAGAGTGCTGAAGGAGAGGAAATTATCCATACTGCTTATAATTCGGAACTATTGAGCCTTACTTGTTTTGAAGTCTCTGGGCACGGGGGAACGGTATGCTTCGGTTGAGAGGCATACTGGATTGAGTATCCAGGTATACTCGGTTCGGCTGGGTGGTTTGGTCATTCGGTAACGAGAGAAGTTCTGCAGCAGATCATCGCAACAGCCGTAGCAGATCAGGTAAGTACTCCATCAAATCAATTAATACAGTTTCACAGTCTCAGTAATCTTTACAGTTTCGGTAAGGACTCTTTAACTTAGGACAGTCATTACAGTGCTTCAGAAATTTGAGTTGTGGGACATTGTTGAGAAGGCAGTAACAATACCCATTGATCCAGTACAACCAGCTGATTTAACAAGAGGAATGTTAGGCCAAGAGTCTCCTTGTAGATGCTATTAAAGACCATCTTATTCCCCATGTTTCTGGGAAGACTTATGCCTTTGAGATGTGGGCAACCTTGATCAAGCTTTTCTAGAGTACTAATGAGAACAAAAATATGGTGTTGCAGAAAAAAATAAGGCAAACCAAGATGACCAAAACCGACATTGTTTCCTCATACCTCACCAAGGTCACTGAAGTAAGAGATGAATTGGCAGTTGTGGGAGAAACCATCTCAGATGAGTAGCTGGTTAGATTAGCCATGAGTGGTTTTCCCAAGAAGTAGGATGCCTTCATTGATGTATAGTGGTCCATGAGCATCTTTCGGATTGGGGAAGAAATTGGGATGATTTCCAACAAGAGGAGATAAGACAAAATGCCAAGAGTAGTGTGCAACATGGTGGGGAAGATGAGTAGAATGTTGCTCTTACAGTTAAGGGAAAATTCAAAGGCAAGGTAAAGGGAAGTAGGGGATTTGTTTTTGTGAAGGACATGAGAAAAGTGAAATAACTTTGCATGTCATAAGACTAGTCACTATGCAAGCCAGTGTCCATACAAGAAGAAGAAGAAAGAGGCACATCTAACAGTAGTAGTAGCATCAGCTAAAATTGATGACTTTCCTGAGAAATTTGAGAAAGATTTTTCTCTTATTGCCTGTATTTTGGGAAGTAGTACTACCGTGTATGAGTATAGTGGGCTATGGCTAGTGGACAATAGAGCGTCCAGTCACTTGACAGGGATGAGGTCAGTGTTCTGCAGTGTTTCAGAGACAGATTTAGATTGCAATGTGATTAGTGGGACTAGTACAATGCATGCAGTGAAGGGGGTTGGATGTGTTAGTTTCTAGCTAGAGTCAGGAGGGATTTTGAAGGTGACAAGGATGTTATTGTTGATTTTTTGTGTAGCATTGGGAGGTATTCCCACATGCCCAAGTCGGCCTAGCAGAGTGAAGGAACGCGTCCCTTGGGTTATTTCACCCCATTCAACTGGTATAAATAGATGATGTGACCTCTCATCTTCACTACCAAGAAAAGAGCAAGTCTGAAATTCGATTTTGGAGTCTATTCTTCTTCTCTTCATAATTTTATCTCTTGGACAACCACACTCAAGCCCTTGTAGTTCATACAAGAAGAGGAAAAGGAATAAGGAACTTTGGAAATTTTGATAAGAAGAATACAAGTAGAAGACCCTCTCTTTTTGAGGATTAGAAGAAGGATATATCAAACATCAGGTGCTTCATTTGTCATGATTTTGGACACTATGTCTCCCAGTGTCCTAAGAAGAAGGAAGGGAAAGCATCATGCATCAACAACCAATGTTGATGATGATGATGATGATGATGACCATCCACCTCAAAAGAAGAAAAGAAATTGTTCCTTTAGGAACTACTACTAGTAATGTTTGTGGATAGTTGTTCCTCTAGGAGCATGACAAGTTTCCGGATTTCTCTTAAAGATTTGTTAGAGGGAGTTGATAATTATTCAACAGCTTCTTCCTTAATCAAGAGATAAATATTTCACATTTTTTTCCATGATTATTATTATTATGTTTTTGGTCAAGCCTGTTGTCCTTGTATTTTGCCTGGTTATGATTTTTCTTCCATAGCCTCCTAAATGGAGTTTGCAGAAAGGAAGAATAGGTACATTGCAGAGACTTCCAATGCAATGATTCATGCAACAAATGACAACATTAGGAAGAACAAAGAAAAGTTTGTGGCAGGAGGGTTCTCCAGTAAGGGGAATTGGACTAGAAGGATATTTTTTCTCCAAGTCACCAGGTGCTCAAGTTCTTGTATGAGCTAATGGCTTGAGCATAGACTCAGCAGGAGTGATTGCTGTTGGAGAGGGAGAGTTGTACATATTGTTAGGATGTCCAGGACCATGCCAGATGACTAGAAGAGCTTCCAGTTTCAAGGGAGTAGATATTCACACAGAGTGGAAGGAACAACTTTCCTAGAGGATGTCATGAGTTGAGATTGTTAGACAAGAGTTCTCTGGGAGCAGTATGCCTTCTATGAGGGGACCATGTCAGAGAATAGAGTATACCTCAGTGATAGAGGGAGCAACAGTTGTAGGAGAATTTGCTTCCGTGTCAGAGGGAGCAACTAGGATTACCACATGAGGATTTGCTTCAGTGTCAAAGGGAGTTTGCCTCGGAGTTTGATATGAAGGATATTGGGCTGATGCATTATTTCTTGGGATTGGACGTGTGGCAAAGACTATATGAGATCTTCCTCATACAAGGGAAGTACATTGTCCAGATTTTGAGGAGATTCAGTATGATTGAATGCAAGTCCATGGCTACACCAATGGTGACCAATCTAAAGAAGCTGAGTGATTCCGCTTTAGATTCAGATTTGGTGGATCCCACAATGCTTGAAAAATTGATAAAAATATCGCTTTTTGCAATCAACCAGTAATTATCCAATGTATTTTATTCTTACCAAAATTATTAAACTACAAATACTGAATAAACACACGATTACAATATTCAAAAAAATAAAATGCGGAAACTTTGATAGAAACCAATCACAAAATGGAAACAAAGTTTTGTCCCCGGAAAAACCCTGTTGTCGCACAGAATGTCTAGGACTCTAGGCACCACGACAACGGCTTAGATCGGGGGTTGTCACCCTGATCCCCAATCTCTCTGTTTAAGTTGTCTCCCTATAGTAGGCTAAGGGGGGTAGACCCTATGGAAAAATGGAATGAAGAAGAACCAGTTGGGAACCAACCAGTTCGAGAGACACAGTGAAGCAATCAAGTACTTGATTAAGATTTAGCAAGACTTATAGGATTTGATTAGATTTTAAACGATTGATACCAGTGCCTTATGGAGTCAACAATATTGCTAGGAAAATTAAGACCAAGTAATCGATTAGCGATTGCTGCTTAGATGAATGACTATCTTATATGAAATGCAGATCCTAAAGCTAATGTGAGCTGCAAGAATCTTGGTTAATTTTGGTTAAATGCCTATTTAAATGTGAATCCTTCGATCCGTTCTGTGTTGAGCCTGATTTTGTAGTAATTGGCAGAGAGAAGATAAGGCGAAGCACACTAAGGTGTGACTAACGATACCTCTCCTAAAAATCTAACATACCTGGTGCCTTCAATGCTGCAAAGAGATGTGGCTTTGACGACTGCAAGGTCACCGTTTTAAGTACCATTAAAAGTAGGCTTCTCAAGCAAAGATTGATGGATACCTATCTCTCTATCGACCAAGCTTATGCTTGGAAGTAAATTTTATTTATGCAAAGCTAACTTATATGCAAATGCACCAAATGATGGGATGGAGTTAGACTCGAGGATTAGAAAAGACTTGTGTCGCAGAAGCCCCAAATCACCAAAATTAAATGTTCGCTTTATTGGATGAAGACTTAAAATAAACCCCTGAAAATATTACAATTAAACCACAAGCTTATTTCAAATTTCTTTGATACAATTATAGGTCAAAAACTTCTTTGCAATTTAATATCAATGGCAAGAGATGTTCAAAAGTATACTCAGCTTAGGAAACAAAGGTATGCGATCTATTATAATTCCATGACAGGGCACTTTAACAATTACTTGAAAATATTCACAATATATCTAACATGTAACATACATCAAATAATTCAAGCAATGACGATCAATTTCAATAGATGCAAGATATTTTAGCAGTTAAATTTCTAGAGATCCAAATATTTTAAAACACCATGAAATTTAAATGCTAATCAATTCCAATCCTGGAATTAAAATGATTATGCTTAGTGACTCAAATCTAAAAAAATTTACCACTTTCCTATAGTTAATCTTTAGATACAAAAAATTTAAGCCCGTTTAACTATAAAGAAATAAAAAAATGTCAGCACCACAAAAGTTATCTTTTAGATTTTACCCTTAACACACAAAAAGAACACCAAGAAGAAACTAAAGATTGACAATTTAATTAGTCCTTAGGAAAACTTTTTCAATGTGCTAAGTTTTATGAAGCAAGACTTAATGCGGTAAATGACTAATCAAGATTTTCTTAATGTGACCAAAGTAAAACAAATCAAAATGATTTAATAATTTTAAAATTTTTTAATGGGCTAGAGGCCACATAAAAAATTTAAAATCTTTTAATGCGAAAAAATTACTTTTGATTTAAATTTTTTTAGGATATCTCAAAGTCACATAAAAAATAAAAATGAAGACCCTTTTTTTTATTTTTTAGTTTTTTTATTTTTAGGGTTTTTGATGTTTATGTTTTTTTAGTTTTAGAGTTTAAAAGGCAACATCAAAATCATAAAAATTGAAACAATGAAATAAAATAAAATCAAATAAAAAAAGAAGAAATAAAATTAAAAAGAAGACAAAACCAAAATCGAACTTTTTTTTTTTTTTTATGTTTTAGATTAATAAACAAAATCAAAATGAATCAAAGCAATACAAAATTCATAAACCTAAAAAATATCAAACCTAACCCAACCCCGACTATACAAAGTTAAAAAAAAAGGGAAGGCAATTCGAAATGTCTGTAGGTCTGAAGGTTTTCAACGGCGGGGAGAAGAGAAGGGTTTGGACGCGTTTGTTTTGCAGGTTGAGGGACGACAGCAGGGATGGCAGCGGAAGGAGAGTTCGATGAGCAACTTAGAGGATTGTGGATAGGGAACAAAAGGAATGGAGCAGTTCGACGACGAGAGAGAGCACGTGGATAGGGATGAGGGTGGTAGCAGCGAGGAAGGCGTGTAGCTTGAGGAGAAGTATGGAGCTACGATGCAGATGGAGAATGCATAGGGAGAAAGATGGGCAGGCGGAGTGAGGGTTTAGTGAGCGGTTTGCAGGTATTGGACAACGGAGACAAGGAGCTTAGGCCATGTGCAGAGGGAGAAATATTGATGCGGGTTAAGGACTACAGGTATGGCAGCGACGATGGACATAGATCTGGGTAGCTGCCCACAAAGAAGAGATTGAACAACAAAGAGAAGGACGCATGTAGCAAGGAGCTCGAAATATAAAAATTCTAGAAACCCTCAAAACACAGACAGTATGAATATTTCGAAAATTTTTGGAAGGGAAAAACACAGCCCCAAAGGAGGCTCAATTCGGTAGCAAATAAAAACTGGTATGCCAAAAAAATTAAGAAAACTTCCCAAAAAATTTCTATTTAAAATTTTCTTTCCAGAACTTATGAATTATTTTTAGAAATTTTGAAACCCTTCAGATTGTAAAACCATTATAAGATTTTTTTCCAGATTTAAAAAAAATTCAAACCCTTGTACTGCAAAAAGTCTGGATAGTATCCCTGGAAAAATGATTTTGAGGCTAGATCTTACCCTCCAGGGCCTAGATTTGGCTTCAAATCAAACTTCACCTTCAGATCTGTAACCTGTACGTAAAAATAAAAACACCCAGAACACGGATATACAAAAAATAAATAAAACCCAAGTCAGAAAACCCAAAAACTTTACAGATCTATGCACATGAATGATAGATCTATCAGATCTAGAGAGTGTGAGTTCAACCCCGCTCCCAGATCTGATAATCTAAGGCTATTAACGACCATATTTATCAATTTCGCACATAAAAAAAAAATAAAAAATTTAAATTTTAAATGAGGTGGTTAGCTCAAAACCCTCCATGCATCACCAATAAAATTTTATGATAAACTCGAGATCAAATCAAGCTCGGCTCTTGAGAAAATATAGATTGGGAGTTGGCTGGTCCAACTGAAAACTTCCCCTAACGCCCGAGGATCTGAAAAACAAGACTTTCCTGCGAGACTCAATCCAACCATTAAAATAAAGCGAGAAATTAATAAAATTCAGATAAATAGAGATACCTGCTATTACATTCAAAATTTAAATTATCACTTAAACCCCAGCAACTGAGCAAGATACGTGTACTCAAATCACTCTTCAGAAGTTATCATCAATGGCTAAAAAGAATTTTATAAATAAAAATGACACATCTTACAGTATTTCCATGAAGAGTAACACCGACGAAAAATTAACCCCAAAGTCTTTCTTTATTATAAAAAAAGATTACACGAGAGCTTTTAGCTTAGCACATGACTGAAAGATCGGATAGATCAACTGATAAATGACCTCCTATTTAAAGATAAATTTTCCAACGGCTGGTTCGAGTGATCCTCGTCAAAGAAATCTCGACTATTGATAAGGATGAAAATTTATTTTAATTTCATCTGTTGAAATATTAAATTTTTGAGGAAATTCAAAATTTTCAATTAAATGCATTTTAATTAACTCAAAAATAAAAATTTTGAATTAATTTCCTAAAAAATTTGACTTTGACTTAAACCCCAGGGACCAAAGGCTTAAAATTTAGCAAAATAATTAATTTATCTTAGTCCATGAGCCTTTTAAGATTTGAATTTTAAGAACTGGCGAATTTTGCCTTTGGAAAAATTAAATTTACCAAGGACCTAGAAATAATTAAATTTATGGCTTATGATTTTAACTAAGTTTTTGCCAAAAAATTTAATTAATTAACCTATGAGTGGATAAATTATTTTTCCAATCCTTGAGACACTTTACATCATAATTTTCATATCGATTACATCATAAGGGAGAAAATCCATCTGTAATAGATCCTCACGGACCTACCCATTTCTGCGACACAAATATAATCCAGCAGACCAAACAATTTGTAATAAAATAACCTAACCAAATAGTTAAGATTATTACCAAATCACTTTTACATAGACTCGATCTATAACATTAGGACTGCTTAAGATTTCAGTGACAAAATCTATTCCGGCTTTGGGGTAAGACTGAAGGAAAACTCTGTCGACCATCCGAGAATGGATTGGTGAGACAAAAAACCTTCTGGAATGTAGATCGTCACCAGAAAAATAGGTTTACCTAGGCAATTACATACATGACATTGATTTGCTGAGATTATTTACATCATATACACGCAAAATGGGTTTATATTATAACATGATTAGGCGGAAGGGATTTAAGATTATGGGGGAGAGCAATCTTTTGGATTGCCTCAACTCTTTCAGAATCAATCTTGATTCCATCTTTAGAAATGATGTGACCAAGTAATTTCCCTTCAGTTACTCCAAAAATAGACTTAGCCGGATTTAAGGAAATCCCATACTCTCTACATTTATCAAAAACTTGCCTAAGATGACTTATATGACTAATACCATCCTTAGAAAAAACAGTAAGATCATCCTGATAAATTTCGATAAACTTCCCAATTAAACCCTTAAAGGCATAATCCATAGCCCTTTGAAATGTAGCCCCAACATTGGTTAACCAAAATGGCATTCTAATATATTCGAAACTACCCCATGGTGTGGTGAATGTAGTTTTGTGACGATCCTCCTTCTTAACCCATTATATCCAGAAAAAACATCTAGCAATGACATCATTCCAGAACCGGTTACTCTTTGCAACATAGTCTCCATGTTTGGCAAAGGGTAATTACTCCTTTAGTAATTTTCTACTAATAAATATGTTGTTCAAAATAGAATTGATCAGATTATGGAGTTGGATGAAACTCGTAGGACAGTTTTTGATAATGTGTAAAAGTCAATCTAACATTAAGAAAAGCTTTGATAAATCGTCTCGGTCTAGATCTTTGTAGGTTGGAGATATGGTACTCCTTTGGGATCGCAAGAATGAAAAACCAGGAAAACATAAGAAATTTGACAGTTTGTGGTTGGGACCATACATTATCCGCAACATTGTTGGGCCAAATTCATTCCACTTGAGCAGATTGGATGGCGAACCACTTGACTTACCTGCGAATGGCCAAATGCTCAAGGTATTCTTCAAAGATGACATTTGATGCCATGGGGCATCGTCTATATTGTATTTCTAACCCTACACCTTGTCATTTCAGCATTTCATTTCTGTTTTATGATTAGATTTACTTTTCATTTTACTAGATAGTTAATAAATGAAGAGCTTATATCTTTCCTGTGCTTAATGTTATATGATGATTTTTGAATGGATGCTACTTGTGTTATATTGTGTGTTGCATGGATGCAGATTCTGGATTTTCACATTCATTCGATGCAGCAACGTGTCCCCAAGTAGAGCCAGATGTTGACCACTACGTGTCAACGACCCATAGCAGTACACTCCCTTTTTTCGCGAAAGGGATAATCCCTGATCGATGTGTCCATGCCGTTCAGCTATCATCATCAGCCTGATAATGTTATAATATAAACCCATTCTGCATGTATATGATATAAATAAGCTCAACAAATCCGTGTCATATATGTAATTGCCTAGGTAAACCTACTTTTCTAGTGACGATCTACATTCTAAGAGGTTTTTTGTCTCACCGATCCATTCTCAGATGGTCAGCAGAGTTTTCCTTTAGTCTTACCCCAAAGCCGGAATGGATTGTCATTGGGATCTTAGGCGAGTCCTAGTGTTATAGATCAAGTCTATGTAAAAGTGATTTGAGAATAATCCTAACTATTTGGTTAGGTTATTTTATTACAAATTGTTTAGTTTGCTGGATTAATTTGTGTCGCATAAATGGGTAGGTCCATGAGGGTCTATTACAGATGGGTTTTCTCCCTTATGATGTAATAGATATGAAAATTATGATGTAAAGTGTTTTGAGGGTTGGAAAAATATTTTATCCACTCAGGTTAATTAATTAAATTTTCTGGCAAAAAATTAATTAAAATCCTAAGCCAAAAATTAATTAATTCTAGGTCCTAGGTAAATTTAATTTTTCCAAAGGCAAAATTCGTCGGTCCTTAAAATTCAAACTTTAAAAGGTCTCGGGACTAAGGTAAATTAATTATTTTGCTAAATTTTAGGCCATTGGTCCCTGGGGTTTAAGTCAAAGTCAAATTTTTGAGGAAATTAATTCAATTTTTTTTATTTTTGAGTTAATTATAATGCATTTAATTGAAAATTTTGAATTTCCTCAAGAATTTAATATTTCGACGGATGAGATTAAAATAAATTTTAATCCTTATCAATGGTCGAGATTGCTTTGACGAGGATCACTCAAATTAGCCATTGGAAGATTTATCTTTAAATAGGAGGTCATTTGTCAGTTGATCCATTCGATCTTTGAGTCGTGTGCTAAGCTAAAAGCTCTCGTGTAATCTTTTTTGATAATAAAGAAAGACTTTGGGGTTAATTTTTCGCAGGTGTTACTCTTCATGGAAATACTGTAAGATGTGTCATTTTCATGCATAAATTTCTTTTTAGCCATTGATGATAGCTTCTGAAGAGTGATTTGAGTACATATATCTTGCTCAGTCGCTGGGGTTTAAGTGATAATCTAAATTTTGAATGTAATAGCAGGTATCTCTATTTATCTGAATTTTATTATTTTCTCGCTCTATTTTAATGGTTGGATTGAGTTTTGCAGGTTAAGTCTTGATTTTCAGATCCTCGGGCGTTAGGGGAAGTTTTCGGTTGGACCAACCAACTCCCGATTTGTATTTTCTGAAGAGCCGAGCTTGATTTGATCCTGGGCTTATCATAAGAATTGATTGGTGATGCATGAAGGGTTTTGAGCTAAGCACCTCATTTAAATATATCTATATATATATTTCTAAATTGATAAATCTGGTTGTTAAGAGCCTTAGATTATCAGATCTGGGAGCGGAGTTGGACTCACATTCTCCAGATCTGATAGATTTTCCATTTTTATAGGGAGTCTGGTATATAGATAGTGGAGCTTCAACTCACATGATAGGGGTTAGAGAATATTTCTCTAACTACAAAGAGGAGCAGATGGATTTCCAAATTACTATGGGTAATAGAATGAAATGTACTCCAGCAGGGAGAGGTACCATAGATTTTTTGGGGGATTCAGGAGAAAGCACCAACGCTTCAGATGTATTGCATGTGCTAGGGTTGGGTATGAACCTGATTTCAGTATCTCAGTTACAGGATAAGGGGTATGATGTTCACTTCATAGGAAAGAAAGTGTATGTCAAACACTCGAGCTGGAAAAAGGTAAGACGAATTGGAGTTCGTAGTAACAGGTTGTAGCGGTTACAAATCGATTCTCCAATGGCACTGATAAGTAGTAATAATAGTAGTGGGAAGGAGCTGAATGAATTATGGCATAGGGGAATGGGATGTCTACTTCATGGAGCACTCATGATGCTCAAAGAAGCCGTAACAGGGGTTCCTGAACTTGGAACCGAACACGATGATGTGTGCAGAGGGTGCATACTTGGGAAGTATGCTAAGGTGGCATTTCCAAGGAGTGATAGTAGAGGTGATGGCGTGTTAGGACTTATACACTCAGATATTTTTGGCCCGTTGTCCACTAGAGCTCTCAGTGGTGCCGAATATTTTGTCACGTTTATTGATGATCATTCCAGGAAAATGTGGATCTACTTCTTGAAGACGAAGGATGAGGTCTTCAATCATTTCAGAGAGTTTAAAGCTCTTGTGGAGAATGCTACAGGGGAGAATATCAAGGTGCTTCTCTCAGATAATGGTGGAGAATACATTGATAAATACTTCACAGATTTCTATGCGAAGGAAGGCATCAAGAGAGAATGGACAACTCCATATAATCCACAACAGAATGGTGTAGCAGAGCGAAAAAACAAAACCAGTGTTGGAGCTGCAAAGGCTATGTTATATGACCAGGGTCTACCTAGATTTATGTGGCCAGATGCATGTAACACGACAGTGTATATTCATAACAGGACTCCTCATAGAGCATTGGGGAAGAAAATGCCAGAAGGTGTCTTCACAGGGAAGAAGCTAGAAGTCAGCCACCTCAGAATTTTTGGCAGCATTGCTTATTGTCATGTGCCAGACGATAAAAGGAACAAACTGGATCAGACTGCAGAGAAGGGGTTCTTTGTTGGGTACAACGAAACCTCAAAGGCATTCAGAATCTACATTCCTAGCAGTAGGAAGATAGTAGTAAGGAGAGACGTAAAGTTCATGGAGGACTGAGCTTTCAGGGAGTCTCGTGAGATGTGTACTAGTGATTAGAACTAGTCAACAAAAGTTCCTTTAGTCCAGCAGCAGGGGCAGCCAGTGGGACAGGTAGGAGGATAGTCGCAAGGGTCAAGTATTGTGACTACTACCAGTATTTCCTCAGGTACAGGAAATCGGGGGAGTTCTCAGCAGATGGAGCAGAAAAGACAGGATGAGGAGGAGCTGGAAGAACCTCCCACGACTAGTGGTCGAGCCAGCAGAGAGGTTCATCAGACATTAAGAGATGTAGAGGAGTTTATTGGAACTCCTAGGATGAGCAAGAGATAGCGCAGATAATCTGAAAGATGCCAAAAATTGGTAGCTCAAGTTGGAGAACCTTCCAGTTTTCAGGAGGCCGCACAACATCAGGTGTGGATAGATGCCATGGTAGAAGAATATAGCTCTATCATGATGAATGTTGTTTGGGAGGTAGTGCCCAGTCCGGGAGACAGATCATTTGTAGGTTCAAGGTGGATCTACAAGATCAAGTATGTGAAAAACCACAGTGTGGAAAAGTACAAGGCTAGGTTCGTGGAAAAGAGGTATGCACAAAAGGAAGGGATAGATTATGAGGAATCCTTCGCCTCAGTTTCCAGATACACTTCTATCCGGTCAGTTATATCTCTAGTAGCTCAGATGGGATGGCAGATTCACCAGATGGACGTCAAGACAACCTTCTTGAACAGAGTGATAGAGGAGGAAGTGTACATAGAACAACCAGAGGGCTTTGAGACTCAGGAGAGGTGCATGTATGTGTGCAAATTGAAGAATGCTCTATATGGGTTGAAGCAGGATCCCAGGGCATGGTATGGTAGAATTGACACCTACTTGCAGCAGATGGGGTTTGTCAAGAGTGACGCAGATCCCAACCTTTACTATTTGATGGTGGAGGATGAGCCTCTTATTCTAGTTTTGTATGTGAATGATCTATTCTTGACAAGATCATCAGGGTTGATAGAGGATTGCAAGAGAAACCTTGCAACAAAATTTGACATGAAGGATTTGGGTTTGATGCATTATTTCCTAGGATTGGAGGTGTGGCAAAAGGATGGGGAGATCTTCCTTGGGCAAGGAAGATACGCTACAGATATTTTGAAGAGGTTCAAAATGCAGGATTGCAAACCCATGTCTACACCCATGATTAACAACTGGAAGAAGATAGATGCATCAGATGACAAGGATATCGACCCCACCTTGTATAGACAGCTCATTGGGTCTCTCTTGTATTTGGTCAACACTAGGCCAGACATTTTCTTCGTAGTCAATACCCTTAGTCAGTTCATGGTGGAACCGAAAAGGGTACATTGGGTAGTAGCGAGGCATATTTGAAGGTACATTCGTGGCACAATTGAGTATGGGTTGAAGTGTACTTGAGAGGATGATGTTAGACTTTGTGGGTACACAAATGCAGATTGGGTAGACAATTCAGTGGACAGGAAAAATACCTCTGGGTACTACTTCATGTTGGATCATGGATGGTTTCTTGGTGTAGCAGGAAACAGAAGTCAATAACATTGAGCTTTGCAGAAGTAGAGTATATAGCAGCCATCATAGCTACGTGCGAAGCTATATGGCTTCGGAAGTTGCTAGTGAGCTTGTTCAGATAGAAGATGGAGGTGACTAGTGTCTATTGTGATAATCAAAGTTGCATAAAGCTCTCTAAGAATCCATTGTTTCATTACAGGTCGAAGCACATCGATATTCGGTGTCACTTCATCAAAG
This sequence comes from Pinus tabuliformis, assembly GCA_031772625.1. Lineage (NCBI taxonomy): Eukaryota > Viridiplantae > Streptophyta > Pinopsida > Pinales > Pinaceae > Pinus > Pinus tabuliformis. Next base: position 508,684,921 of record CM062816.1, on the reverse strand, counting down.
ATTGTGTACAACGAGGAGCAGTCCAGCTATAGTATGTTCCCACAGAAGAGCAGGTTGCAGATATACTCACGAAATCTCTAGGGAGAGCTAAGTTCATATATATAATATCCCTTATTAGGAATATACCTCAAACACAAGCAAACTCCAACCAGAGATGGACTGGGAGGGCATTTACCAAATATGTCGCCTCTAAAAAGAGGACGAGATCCGGAGGCTACCTGGCCCTTTCCAGACTCTGTCTAAGAGTATAATAGAAACACACAAGTGGTATAATAGCCGAGAATGCTCAAAGAGATACAAATAACAATGATACGATATATATCAAATAAACCATAAGCAGATACACAAGAAATGCAAAGAGAATGCTAAGCCATTTTATTATACTGAGTAATAAAATGAGTACAGGAGGTGATCAGGAAGATGACACCTTTACTTGCACTAGGCAAGTGAAGGAATACACTCATAATAGCGAAGGAATGGTCCCTCTCTGATCTGCGTCCAACCTGCTGGGAAACTGCTATGCTGCTGCTGCTGCTAGAAATAAAATGAGGGTTTGGGGCTGCTCCCCTCCTCAGAAAAGGCTGAAACTCTAGACTCGGACTCTACTCAAGAAACCCAGAAAAACCCAGAAAGCTCTCCTAGAATGGCCAACCCCCGAAAATCACCCCCTTGGGGTTCTGCGCAGTCTCTTAGTGCTCTGCGCTGCCACTGAATGCAACCCTCCAGAAATATGCCTGAAACCCCTGCCAAAAACTCTCTAGCTGCAAGGGCTGCTCCCTTGCTCTACCTCCCAGCACCAAACCAGAACTGTGTCCCTCTCTCAGTGCTGCGCAGTCCTCCAGGACTGCGTCCCTCTCTCAGTGCTGCGCAGTCCTCCAAAATTTTCATAAACTGCTGCTGAAATGCTGAAGTATCTACTGTTGAAATGCCAATGGAAATACCTTGCCCGAGAAGGCACTCGAAGTCCCCCGGGGCTAAGGGTGAGATCTTCGAACGGAGACACTCAATGCACTAAACAGTGCTACAGACTAGCTAAACAGCCAGCGTGCTCTAAGTCGAAATGACTATCACAAATTCTCATAAATGAATGATCAAAATGAAGGGGCTCCTCTCTCATTTATAGCCTTTGCCTCTCTCAATCCCAAGGCTCTCCTCCTCCTGCATGATTCCCCTCTTGCCACGTGTGTCTTCCCTCCTGCGCAGTCCCTCCATGTGTTTGTGTGGGCTCCATTTCTGCGTCCCCCTTTGGCCCCCTTGGCTCCCCTTTAAGTCACAACGTTGTGCTACTAGGAAGTGACTTTTTATTCTAAAAGTGAGTTATGTCCCCCTTCCTCACTTTTTTTATTTACAAATAACTATAGAAGGAAAAATCTGGACAAAATCGAATATTCCAATTAGCCATGGCTAATTAGTAATATTACAATATATTTCAGAGAACAGATGGGTATGGTGGAGAACCCGTTTCAGTAGCAAAGACAGGCTATTTTGGATATTGCAGATGTTGTAGTTGCAACAACAACAAATGAGAGGGAGTTGCAGTGTGGATGTAGTATTGGCAGCAGTATGGCAGGGTCAGCAGCAACACATATGCAACAAATATCAGAGTTATGCAGTAGTTGGTGAGCAATAGTAGCTAGACATCAGCAGCGTGACAAGAGATGATACAGAGAAGGGTGTTGCTACAGGGGGCAGCAACACTAGAACACATTCTTTGCTAAGAGGGAGTGTTAGTTTTTGTAGCATTGAGTGTGTTCTAGCCTCAAAATTTTGTGGAGAGGCTAGAATACATGAGATCTCCAAAACCTAAAAATGGTTTCTGGAAATTCCACCTAGAAGTGTCTCAATTAGATTATTAACCAATTTTTAAATATTTCCTAACTCTAAACATAGGGAATATGGTTAATTAATCAGTGTTAATTGATATAAGGTGAGAATCATCTAGAAACTCACACATATCGACCGAGAAATGATCCTAGCCATTGATTAAGTTTTAATCTTGGCCATTGGTGCTCCAACAATGGATTATAAAAGAAAATTGATGTGGTGGGGGAGATCATCTAATGCTGATACTCAATTGCCCAGGTAGTTCGATTTTCTCAGTAACAACAACTCACCAAAGAAGATAGAACCACAGGGTGAGTAGTAGGAGGAAGAGGAAAGCAACAACATTCTGGGACAAAGTTTTCAGTTCCTGGAAGAGTCGAAGGAAGGAAGGCCGGAATCTTCAGAGGGCCAACGTAGGGACTATGCAGAGGCTGATGCAGGCATTTAATCACAGAGGTCAGTGAAGCTATTTCAAAGGCAAAAAATAGTTGTGGGGTGAGAAAAATGCTCACAATATTTTTGCCAGTGTTTTCTTCAGATTAGATTGCCCGCTAGGCATCTAAATTATTGTACTTAGAATTGCTGTTGAACATTAATAATAAAACCCTCATCTGCTGCACTGGTTTTCCCAAGTTGGATTTTTTCTAGGGACAATTGTCCAAAAATTATTGTGTGTGCTACAATTTCTTTGTTTTCAGTATTTTATTTTCCGCAGTATTTTTATGGTGAAAATTACCGCTGTGATTTTATTTGTTATTTTCCATAAGCAACTAAACTGCAGAATTAAATTTTGAGTTAGAAGAATAATCTCCAATAGTTGCAATAGATAAATTTTCACATGATCTTGAGATGGTGAGATTGAATTTCATCCATTGAGATCTAGGGTTAGAGATTTTGGTCATTAAAGAGAAGAAAGGAGAAAGGGAGAGCGAAAAAGCACACTTCTTTTTGAGAAGAGATGAAGATGAGCCGAGGAGAAAAAATAGAGGAGCAATAAGGAGAAGGGCATAAATCCCAAGGAGAGAAGTCTTTAGATTGGGCACACACTTCTAGGAAAAGTTTCCAGCCATTAAGCAAGTCATACAACTAAGTATGGGCACGATTTTCTAGGCAAAGAAGGGCACAAAAATCAATGTGTTTATTGTTGTACCATACAAGCTATCTCTGCATAGAAATTGAGGCAGCAAGGGCACATTTTTCTAGGCTGCATTTGGGCATGATTCTCAAGTGAAGTAACAGGCATATTTGGCACAAAATTTGAGGCAAGAAGGGCACAAATTTCGAGGTCTGTTCAGCCACATTTACTGCAGGACGTACAGCAGCAAATGTAGGATGTACAACACGAGAATTGAGGCAGATTAAGCAGCAGAAAATTTAGGGACTGTTTCGCATTATTTACGAGATAAGTACAAATTTGTATTGCTAGAAATTACACCTATTGTAAAAAAATTTCCTCACTGGGTTCAATCATAAATTCCTCTTCTCACTGGTTTTCCCTTTGAGGTGTTTCCAGGGGCATTGCCCAAAATTTCTATGTCAAATGTGTGGTTGCATACTGTTGTTTTGCGATGCTTAATATCAAATTTAGTCATTTGTATTTCCGCTCATAAAAAAAATCAGATTGTATGTATTTAAATTTAAATGCATTATTTGAGAAAGCTTTTATTGGAGACAGAAATCAGAGTTTGACTAAGCGTTTGAAAAAATTCCTACAAGGGAAAATTGACTTGTAGGTGGTTTTTCAACAGTTTGAAATCAAACATTGATGCTGCTTGCCATATGGGGTCTCCAAATGTCTAGTCACCTGCTAAGAATAGCACTGCTAAAATTAGCACATTTTTGGAATCCAATGAAACTCACACCATGGGAAAATCTTGCAACTAGGTCCTCAAATATGAAATAACTTCAACAATCGAACCACTCTCCAAAAAATATTAGAAATAGTAGCCTACTAGAAATAGAAATTACTAAAAATAACAATTTCTCAGATTTGTCTAAAAACAGAGCCCCATGTTTATCTCCTCAAAGGGTGTTCAAAAATGTGATCAAATTTGTAAAATACGACACCACAAATTCACTCTAATCACACCCTTTTGGCATCATCAACCTCCTATACTTACACTAAATACCACATTGCATATGTATGAGGTACATGCTGCCATTGTATCAAATATCCACAGGTATCTCTGATGTGTCCTTTTCATGTACCTATATAAAATATAACTTTTTTGAACTCTATCCAACCATCTATTCCTAAATAACAAAGACACACGGCCATGTGCCAAGTCTAAAAGGCACTCAATGAATTGACGGTGTTGTGGTCAGTGGATCAACTAACCAATTCACCTGCTGTAATGTACTCATGATGTTGATTATGTGTTATATTCTTTAAATGACTACGCTCATGCATGATTCGTGTGCATCAGGCATAGTGGGAGGGGGCTGGAACCCCCAAATATTTTTTCTTTTTGGGTGGCTTTTTGTGTTCGTATTTGGCACATAGTTTTTCAGCCCATCGTTTTTTTATTCTAGTCAAGGAATTAAGGTTGTAATCTAATTTGGGTCAATGGATTAGGGTTTTGGATGCCGGATGTTCTTATATATTGTATTGTAAATGATGATGAAATTTAAAGGTGTGGCTCTAAAATAATATATTTCAACCGAAAAGTACCCATTTGAAGCAATCACTTTCCCATGGATGCATGGGAGCTAGTGCATCACTGTTAAAAATCTCTAATTCAGCCTGATCTTGAAGACTAGAACCAAAATATGTTCTTATGAACATGTTGGAGCTTAACATTGAATAAGCCTAGGGAAATTCTAAACCAAATTAAATTAGAGGAAGGGGATTTCTTTTCAAGGGAATCTTTATGGGTACCTTGGTGCTTTTATGATTCTAGATAAGCATGCCAATTTTTAGGGGAATCACAGAGTCATAAGATGATGTCGTCCTTTACCAAATAAATTTTTAGGGAAGGCGGGTTTCTTTTCTTGAAATCCTCTGTCTCCTATTTCTTGTTTCGTTGTCATTTCTTTTTCATTTTCCTTTTTCTTGTTTTGGTAGCATATGTTTTGACATATATCAATGCACTAATGGGTCTTCATTGTTGTAAATCATCTTCATACCTTAAGGGAAGATATATTTTAAGGTGTGCAATTTAGCACCATCAAACTTTAGTAACTTCAGTTTTCTATTGGATCCCTTGTTACATACTCTTCATGCTTAACATTGTATATAGAAAATTATATTAATTTTTGTTCTTTCTTTTGGTGATAACTCACGAATGATTGACAATCAGTGGATAGATATATATATTCATTTTCTCCATCATTAAAAAACAAAGTTCATGGTTGAAAATTCTTAGTAGTATTTAGATGGATTATTCATTTTTCTTTGTAGATGGTTGAAACTGGAGTCAATGGATGATATTCTTCATTGTATTTTAATTTCTGTACCAGGACAAAACTAATGATCTTTCTGAACAGCTTGAGGCTGGATTTGGACCAAATGGATTGGGTATCATTGCTATCTCTCATGTATGAATCAAAACCACTTTTGTTGCATTGCAAAATTTGTGTTGAAATTTAGGGTAGATTAGTTTTTGTTAATAGGAGGATTATGGTAGTAATCTGTAATTCGCATACATTTATATTATTATCTCAATACATAATTGTGTTTCTATGTTTAAAATATGTTCATGCTGAAAAGCCACTCTAAAATTGAACTGTGAATGTTTTAAGCCTTTGATTTCTTGATGATTCTATTCAACATAATTCCAATCAATTAGTTTAAGTTTTATAAGATAATATAAGATCATTTTATTAATGTATAATGAAAGACCATAAATAGGTGAAATGTCCAATGAATGACCATAAACAGGTGAAAGGGTTTGCTAGGTACATAAGGGTCAATACAGAAGGTTAGTTAAAAGTGTATAAAGTTTTTGATCCAGTAATAACCTTTGTCTTGACTATTTTCATTGAATGATTACATTGTTGTCATCTTAAAATTTATTTGTTTACAATTGCATCTACTTGTACCAAGTCCATTGAGAGGGCTATGCTTACTAAATATGGGGTAATTTCTACTTCAATACATTAATGCCAAATTAAGTGCATTTTCTATCAATTTAAGCCACATGGACATGGGACGTTGATTAACATTGGTCAAACTATATATCTTATTATGCTATGATTATGATGACTTCTTACTAGTTATTCCTACATGGTATGATACAATGTTGCAAATATCATTTCACAGAATATATCACCCAAGCTCTGGAAAGAAACTTATTGGAAATATTAGGGAAAATATACGAAATCATCCGAAGATAGCGTCAACAATAAACTTAGACCTGAAAAACTCGGAAAATATTGGACAAATTGGAAAACTGAAAAAATTGGGAGAAATCTGAAATATTGGGTGAAATCAAATATATTTGAAAAACTGACATGTTCTTACAACAAGATATAATTACAAAAAATGATATAGAACGTCATCAAGGTTGATATAAAAATATGGATGTTTTTATCTATTTGGCAATTAGAAAATTCAGGTCTAGATTATTGTTCAACGTTGCATTTAATGCCTTATCCTTGTTGACGGCATAATAAGCCATTGTGGTGTTGTTATATCATTGATCTTGCCAAAGCTTTAAAATTCCTGGTTCTTGTATTCTTAAAAGAATATGGAATCTTGGTAGGTTGTTTCAGGACAGTTGCATTGGGACTGTGGAGGCTAGTGCAGTAGATGGAATTTGTTTGCTTGTTTAATTTCGACTTTCATTGTGGTGAAGGCACAAATTGGGTTGATTTTGTCTTTTACTGGGAAGATATTGGCAAAGAAAGCTTCTAATGGGGCGTGTTACCTCTTCAATCTGCGCACGAGATAAGTCTAATTTTCTGTTGGAAACAATGTTAATACTGGGGGGGGGGGTGAATCAGTATTAAGGCTAATTCAAACTTTTCTGCCAATTTATATTTAACATTTAAACTTGACATCCATTCATGTGAGCAATCAATAATAAATCATGCACAGCAATATGAAATCAACACATAAATACACACCATGAGCAGCATACACATTGGACATAGAGGTTTAATGTGGAAACCCTGCCGGGAGAAAAACCACCAAAGTTTGTTTTGTTATTGACGTAAAAATGAGAGCACCTACTCTATTACATCAATTTGTTTGTGAGCCACCCTTCACAGGAAGCACCAACTCCCCTTGATTGTTTGCTAGCACCCACTAGCACACACAGAGCTTTCTGCTCTCGGCTCTCTTCTTCAGCACAAGCACACTTTGCCTCTCTTCAGCAGTGCACACATACAAAGCTCTCCTCACATCTCTCTCAACAATGTTGTCTTCCCCATGTTGCTCAATTGCAATCTTGAATTTTGTTCCTTTGTTGCACACTAGTCAATGTTGTCTCTGTTGTCATCCACACTGCCCAAGTGCATACTTCATGCATGGCTTCCCATACTGCATAGGACTGTTCTACTTAATCAATCTCAACTTGTCATTGAATCGAAATTACTTGGTCACTGCAGTTGAATTAACTCGAGGAATGGGCACTTGAGTGTTCTTCCATACTAAGAATTATTTCTCAATTCTTAGTGTACTTCAGCATGGCTTCTCTAAGGTTGATCTGATCTTCATTCAATTCTAGGAACCGTGCAAGGAAGACCAAGCATAGTTGTTCTGGAGTCAACTTCCACCTCTGCAAATCATGGTCCTCTCGGTCTCAGTCTCCTACCTTTGATAGTGACCACTAAATCCATTGCAACATCTATGCAATTGTGGTCCTTGTTGCCTTGACTCAGTGCTCTCTGTAGTTTCCATTACTCTAGTTTCTGACTCATCCATGCCTGCATAATCAACCAATGGCCATAGCCAAATATGGCACAACTGCCAAATATGGTGTGTTGTGGCTAAAACTTGCATATGCAGCACAAATGCAACATAATATAGAGAAACCCCCTAGAGACAACCTTGGATTGCTCACAAGGCCAGTGCTTAGGGTCATCGAAATTAGTGTGTCTCAAATGACTTTTGAATAACAAGAGACATCACCTATGTTTCAAACATGAACACGAGAGAGTGGTTCTTCTTCCCAAAGATGTAAGCCAATGATATAAGTCTTGATACACAGAAGTAGATTTCGGAAATAAAACAACAGAGTGGAGGCCTTGCCCTTCAGAACCTCACAGTTTAATCAAATTGTTTTAAAGTAAATGATAACAGACAAAGTGAGGAAAGAAACTCAGAATTACGGAGCTTACAACACCAAGAAATTCATACACATAGCATGAGCCTGAAACCATAAAGCTGATTTACTTTCTAAATTTAAAAAGGAGCGTTGAACAAGCAATAGAAGAAAGATGACTTCGCATCATGCAGTGTTGCAAATATAATTTCGAACCCTGACACAGGCATGTGCATTTAAAGAAATACAAATGAATCTACAGGAGAATTTAAAGACATTACAGTGCTTATTGATGCATGAATAGGAGGACTGAGGAACAAATAGACAAGTAATTTTACAGGACAAACAAGCTGCAAAGTTCAGAAGGAGGAATCACCACCAATCTGTGGTATTCTGAAGATCTATAAGCTATCACAGGAGTTACAGAATCAACGCTTTTCTCTCCGTATTTTGGAACCCTTTTACAATATCAAGACCCCCTATCTATAAGGAAGGGAGGATCATGGCATTAATGATTATTATAGGAGCATTCATGGGCTGAGGGCTTCTGTTGTCAGATCAAATTTCCCTTTTAGCCAAGAAAGGGTGTCGTCTCAAGCTTTGCTGCCTCTTCGAACTCTTAAACATGATCTGAAAATTTTGGAGTAAATGAGTAGAGAGAAGGATCCCAGTGAGAAGGAGGAGGTGTCAAACATTCCTTTATTGTGAAAGACTCTTGTGAAGGCCATGTCGTGCTGCAATGGGTGATTTAAGGCGTTTGATGTGAAAATGGGCCAACATAGTCACTTCAGGTTTAAGCTAACTTTGGTGCCGACTGTGTTACAGGCCGTCTTTCTTTAAAAGCACCCCTATTTCTCATAAAATGCCCAGCTGCCGACCCATTAGTCTGTCAAAGCTCTGTTCAGCATTTATCAGCGCATTATGGCACGAGATTAATTCATTTAAAATAGGCGGATCAATGAGGATTTCTTATTTAATTCTTCGGCCCCCCTTTGATAGCCCCAGAGACCAAGGACCCATCTATAAAGTGCTTGAGGTTTCAAATAAACATGTGAGGGGCTTTTCTTTACGTCTCATTAAATCCTCCTATCGGCTGATTACCTGGACCTGAAATTTTTATAGGTTGTAGTTTATAATTTATCGCATTCGGGCCCTCATATCATAATCAGTGCTTCTCTATTGTCTCGCCTCTTTTAATCTTTGGTATATTGTGATCGCCGATTGCGATATCACAAATCACAATCGACCCTTGGTACCACCAATAAGTCTTAAACCAAAGCCCTTTGTTTCGCCGATGGCTGAGATTGCGATATCGCTGATGGAGTGCCACGTGAAGAGAGAGAAGGAGCATTCCCGACGTTGTTTTGCAGCGCCTTTCTTTGTATTTCGGAAATCTACCTCCCTCAGCAAGTCTGGTCTATATATATCGCAATCAGCCTTCGCCTCCGCCGATAATCGTTAAGGGAGGGACCCCTTGGACTTTGCCGATTGCGATATGGATGTGTGCTATGATCCGCTGATGCCGATATCTATGTCCCTCGGGCTTGACGATAGGCTGATATATTTATCTTCATGCGATGCGATAATTCCTCTGGGCCTAATTGCGATTTTATTTGAACACTTAGCCATTTTATCCTTTTCATGCTTTCAGGGCCTTTTTCAAATGGATAGTTCAACTGAGTGTCACTTTTGATCCAGGGACCCTTTTTTGGATTTCTTGATACCACCGGAAAGCTCTTTCCGAGCACCCTGCAATGGGGAAGGTTCCATCAAGCTCATGTGACTTCCATGACTCAGAAAATGGCCTTTGCTTCGCTGTTATCCTGCATCCTGTACCTCTGACCTTCATCAAGACACTGAGTGACCTGTGAAGACAACGTTGGCTCCATCTGGGGACAGTTCCTTGCCAGCAAGGTGCTGAGAACCTGCACACTGCGAACTACTCCTCTAGGCATGGAGTCATTTCTAGAACAAAAGATACTTCCAAAAAGCCAAAAATTCTTTACAAATTTAAAGAAAAACTTAACTCAATAGTTTGCAGGAAACACACCGGATATTTACAATAAGTGGAGCAGACAATTTTAATTTTGAAAATAAAACTTAAGGAACTGGCAATTTACTGGTAATTCCAACAATTCACCATCTAAATTTTCCAGCAGAAAGGTATTGTTCCCTCTTTCTTCCGCAATCCTGAAGGGACCAAACCATAATGGATCGAATTTCCCATGCTTGCCCTTGTCTTCCCACCTGACATCCCACCTGAGAACTAAATCCCCTGGCTGCAGATGTCTGTCCTTAGCTTTCTTGTCAAACAACAACTTCATCTTTTGTTGATAATCAGATAATATGGCCTCCACCTGCTCTCTGCTCTCCTGAAGTTCCACTAGCTGATTTATTCTCCTTGTTAGTGCACTTGGCTCCTCCTCAGCTTCTTGTAGCAGCTTTGCTACATGCATTGCTAATTGTATAGGGAAAACATCAGCCTTGCCATACACCAACTCAAAATGTGATACCCCAGTGGATCTCTTGGGTGTTACCCTGTTGGCCCATAAAGCAAATTTTCAATTGAGAATCCCAGTTCTTTTTGTTTTCAGCAACGATTTTCTTCAATATTCTCACCACTATTTTATTGGAGGATTTTGCCAAGCCATTACCTTGAGGGTAATATGTGGTGGAATGCCCGATAGTAATACTATATTTGTTGCAGAAAGTAGTGAACTTGGAAGACTTAAAGACTTGGGTATTATCAGTGATGATTTTGGAAGGGCAACCAAAGCAGGACAATATGTTCTCTTCCATGAATTTCATAACCACTGCATCTGTAGCATTCCTAGCTGGAATGGCCTCAACCCACTTGGTGAAGTAATCAGTGGTTGTCAATATCCAACTGTGCTGGCCACTGGATGGTGGGTTCTCTCCTATAAAATATAAGCCCCACTATCTGAAGGTCTCTTCCACTTGTACAGGAATGAATGGGAGAGGAGCTCCTAATTCTGTTATAAACATCCTTGAACAATGTAGGCCAGTAAAATCCAACCTTGAGGATTTTGTGTGTGGTGGTTTTCCAATTATAGTGTCCCCCACAGGCTCCTTCATGAAATTATTCCATTGCCCTATTGGTCTTTGTTTCTACTAAACACAATAGCAATACACCCATTGGGTCCTTCCAATATAGTTAGCCATTTGATATAATGTATTTTTGAGCATGTAATCTCAAGCTTCAATATTTGGAGGAATCCAGCCCCAATGGGCATCTTAAAAGCAAGAGGTAGTGGACAACATTTTTATACCATTGAGACCTCTCATACTTGGCATAAATTTTATGTTCAGATGTTCAGATGTTGCTTTGGTGCTCTTCAGATCTGCTATTTTTTGTGATTAAATTTATCCCAAGTGCTTGGCAGTTAGATTCAGACAGGATTTGAGCCAGACCTTGTCCTTTAATGAGCTTGGTGGGATTTATTTCTAGTTCATACTCCTGTATTTTCGCTATCCATTTTCCCCTCTTCCCTTCACTGTCCCCCTGTACTAGAAAGTCTTTGATTGTTGTCGTGGGAACAAATGTTATAACCTTGGACTGCAGTACATAAGTGCGAAAGGATTTTAAAGCTTTAACCAGTGTATACACCTGCTTCTCCAGTATATTATATTTCAATTCGGCATCTCTCAGTACTTGGCTGAAAAAGGCAACATGCTACTCATGACTTGCTTTGTTTTTCTGTAATAGTATTGTTGCAATTGTGAGTGGAGAGGCGAAAGAGAAAATGAAAAAAGGAGATGAATAATCCGGGCTAGCTAACATTGGGGCTTTGGCCAGAGCTTCCTTAATCCTGTTGAAATAATTACGGGGAACAGGATTCCACTTTACCTCATTGTCCTTTCTAAGCATATCAATGATGCCTTTGACTATCTCTGCATAATTTGGGATGAATCTTCTCAAGAAATTTATTCTTCCTAAGAAAGCTTGGACTTCATTTTTATTTCTGGGAAGTGGAATGCGGCTGATGGCTTCAACTCTTTCTGGTCTATCTTCACGCCCTCACGTGATACGATATGTCCCAGCAGCCTCCCTTCACTTAATGCGAATTAAGATTTCTTGGGATTTAGAGAGAGGTTGTACCTTCTTCACTTCTCGAAAGTTAGTTTTAAATGTAAAGGGCTATATTTTGAGTGAGATGACTCAACAAGGTTAAATCCAAGTTTATTTAGCTCCAATATTCATCTAAGGATGCCCTAATTGAATTTTGACCTACAAAATTGCCTTGGCCACTTGCCTTGAAGGACTCGGAAAATAAGAAAAAGGGAAAACATTTATCTTTTAGATATTCTTTTGACCAACATCAAAGATGGCAATGTGTATTCCTACTTGACCGACGGAGTCCTTAGGGCTAAATTTCAAAGATAATGAATTAATGCGTCGAGTAAGGGGAAAAACCTTGTTTTCATTTGTACAAACCCTAGCTATCTTCTTTGTGAGGGGAGAAATTAAATAGCATAAGCTCTCTAGGAGGTCCCCTATGGATTTCAAGGTAAATTTAACATGCAATAATTAACCAAGATTTTCCATAAATAGCATGCATCTAGACATGGAACAAAGAAAACCCTAGCAATAATCAATTACCTGAAAAACAATAAAAATCTACAATAATAACTTAAAATTCTTCCATGAAATAGTCTTCTTTCATTCCCAAAAAACATCTTCAAGACAAAAATGAATCTCCAATAGCAATAGCACCCAAAAGATCACATCTCCACAAGTAGCGAATTTACACAAAGCTAAGTCGAGCTCTCTAAAGGAGGTTGAAATCCATGAGTGATGATGAAAAATTACAAAGGAGTGATCCTCTATTTATATGAGGTTAACTGCTCTCAGTATTAGCCTAAAAGCACTATGGCAAGTTTAATTTTGAGTGTACATGAAGAAAAAGGGTCACAAACCAACCTAATAGCTCAATGTAATAAAATAAGCCACTAAAAGCTCACATGTGTGGGTCAAAACTTCTATCTAGTATGACATAATGCCCTTTCAGGGAAATAAAAGCTCTAAAAACACATGGTATGGGCAAGTTGCATCTTCAATCATCATAATCAATCCAATGATTGAGGGGAAGCCCTCAAGTCATGCCTCAAAATGGTCCCATATGTCAAAATCCTGCTTTGGGTGCCCTGCATCATCTCCAAGGGGGATAGAAAGATAACATGGCACAAAATCTCTCAAGCGTTGGGGCTCCAAGTTGTACTACAAGGCCTCCCTTGTCATCCTGGGAATGACCATTATCATCTGGATTCTAGATCAAGCTATGCCCATCAAATATTGTCAAGGTCAGCTAGGGGCATGCTTATTCTATTAGGTACATCATTCAGAATCTCCAACCTTAAGCAAAGTGAGCTCAACGTTCCAACATCTGGGGGTGCTTTGAGGTGTCAATCAATAACTTGAATCATCAAAGTGCCCAATGCTTTTCTGTGGAGGGGCAGTGCTGCATCTGCAAGGTCATCACTGCTATCTGGAAGTGTAGCACGATCTGGGCATCATGTGTAGTGAGAGCATGGAATGTGTGCCCTCAAGGCTTCTGCTTTTCTATGAAGGACCACCTATCAAAACTGTCTCAAAATCAAGTGAAAAATACCATTCACTAGGTATGATGACCATAGATGCATCATAGTGGAACTGTGGATGATACTTAATTGTTAATGGCATAATAAGACTTCAAACTGGGATCACCTTCAAATATCTAACTAGACCAAGTCCCGTAAATGTGTTCCCTACCTTGTTACAAGTTTACAGCCCAAGATCTAGAGGTGTATGGCAGGAGTGGAAATCTACCAGTTTAAGTACCCGTAACGGGTTATTTCAGGTGGCCAGTTTTGTCCAGAAATGATGATGCAGCAACACCTTGAGGTCTTAAGATTGTACCTACAGAGGTTAGACTGATAGCCCCCAGTGTTATTGGATAGACATCTGAATCTGTATCCGCATCTGGATCTGTATCCCCATCCTGGTAACTTAGTTGATTTCAGAATCTGTTTACCTGGATGATTATAACATAAATGTTAGACAAATCTGAGATTTTCTATGTCAATTATTGTAGTGTATATATCTGTTAAGGAAGCCAAAGTCCCTCTCAATTTTTTCTTTTTCTTTTTATGAGAACCATTTACTGTTATAATCATATGAAAATATAATGTGTCCACTCTCTAGATCACACATCTTTAACTATTAATGTTTTCAGGTTCCCAAATATCCAGTTCTCTGGAAAAATCTGTTAGAGCTCTCCCACGGGTATGCATGCACATCGTAGTAAGAGAGGCATTATTTTTTTGTTATTTCTGCAATTCCAGTGAAGTGCTAGTAATATAAAAGAGAGATAAGAGCTATCTTCAGATATAGTGGAGGATAAGAGAAATGGCAGAGGTAGCAATTAGATTTGCCACTTCAGTTTGGACGTAATTCTGTTTTTTTGTCCTGCTCTTAAACAGTCTAGCAGCTCTTCCAGAGGAGGCAAAGAAAGATCTCGAGGATGCGGATAGTAGGTAATGAATCCAAGTGCACCATATGAGATGAGATAAATGTATTTTTTTGTGATTGCCTATATGGTTTAAATAGAATGATTACTAAATTAGAGGGGACATGTTCAATTAGTTTGGTTTTCTTTAAATGCTTCTTAGATTAAAAATATGTTATTTTGTTTAAAGTGAAATTTTATATTTAATAGCTAAGGGTTGACCACATTACTTGCTAGTCTAAGGTAGAAGTGCTAAAATTCCAGCTTTAGCTTGTAACTAGTTTCGTTTTCTATATGGATTGACATCTTTTCTTTCTATATCCCTGAGAGCCGTCATTCCCTGATGATTCTTTCTGCAGTTGGTTGTTTTGGTCTTGATATATTTTTACTATGTCATAGTTCCTAAGTGATTTATCATATCTCTAGCTTCAGTTCTTCCATAGAGGTGGTTCTGCAAATTTGTCCAAGGATACTCACATGCCATGGCCTTACACTGTCTTTATATTCAAATAATCTCCAGATTCAAACAATTCATTAGGAATGACAAGAGAAAAAATAAAACATAGGAAACACATGTAGAAGTATAATTTTAAGCACACATATGGACACAACTGTAAGTAGCGGCAAAAATAGAGTGTAATTTATTGAATATCATACTATTATATATAAAGAATCGCTTCTTTGTGTGCTCAACAAAAGGGCTCCACACCATTACCATTCAAAATCTCATCCAATGTGTAAAGTTCCAATCCAAAGGGTGAAAACCCAAGGGCAACTTGAGAAGTTATTCAATGTCACCACAATAAATTTCTCCTACTCTTTAATTTTTTTTTCTCCAGCTTGAGAGGTGTTTCCCTAAGGATTACTAAAGCTTATTACGAAGAGTTTCAAGGTGATTAACAAGAGTTAGCTTTAGCAACACAAATAGTAAAAGTGGTTTTATAAATGGAGTGATAAGAAGATTAAGACTGGTGTCAAGTCTACTAGGCAATTGGAATCAAAGGATCAAACTATGAGTGATTGTTATGAATAAATACATAAAAAACCAGAGTACACACCATGTATACCAATGTGAGCATAGAACACAACTCCAATATAGATAAGAGAGACAAGTTACATAATATCTCCTAAAGTAATAGGAGAACGTCCTCCAAATACACAAATACGTTAATATACCCAAATCCCATGTCTGACAGTTTCTCGCATTGAGTATACCGCTTTAGACCTAATGCATGTTACAAACAACCCAATGCTGCCCCTGTCTTGTCACTTGGAAACTTGCTTTGACCAGTTGACCAAGTTTGACAAAGTTTTAACTATCCACTACCATCTTTAATTGGAAAAATTTGATGTGGCATGGATCCTCTCTTCAAATTGCATGTCCTGAGACCATGTTGACTTTTTGACCACTGAGACCACTTTGCATTGGGAACTATGAATTTCCTCAGGAAATGTGAAAGGTTGTCAAATGAGACTGCCATGCTCTGTTGAGATTTGTAGCTTAGGACATACTCCAAAACCTAGGCTAGAGGGTTTTGTGGACTGTTTTGGGTATGATTGCAGGAGAATTACATCTCTGAGAGAGGAGACGTTAAGGCTTTTCTTATAACTGTTTGAAGGGCGTGTCAATCTGCAGGTATGACGAATGGAGAGGGAGTTGTTCTGGGCTTTCTTTGGCATGATAATTCTTCCTTGAACAAGCCCGGAGGGTGACAGACCTATGGTGACTAGGCCTCAGTCCTACAGTGGCTGTTTGGAGGGCTAAACAAGCATAAAACAGGGTGCTGGAGCAGTCAGTTATGGCAGCGAGTTACCAGACTTGGAGAAGGGAGAAGACCGCAATGTTTTGTGGTAGTTTTGGTCACAGATGGTGGGTTGTTGTGCGCTACAGGAGTTCCCTAACCAGTGACCAGAATTCAGTCCATGAACAACAGTTTAAAGGTATGTCATTTCTCCATTGTTGCTAGGTGTTGGGTCTAGTTTTGATCAGATTAGATGGAGGTCTAGTTGGAAAAATTTGGATCATCCTAAGAGTAAGTTCATCAACAATAGTTGTAAGGACAGTTGTGAGGCTACAACAGTCTATTGGAGCCTAGATTGCTGTCTATTGGAGCCTAGATTTGTGCAATAGCTCCTCTATTGTAGAACAAAGGGCAGATCTTCAGAGCTCTAGGTTGATGATGATTGAGCAAGTCTGAAGGACATGATGTTTGGTGTTGTATTGGGCATTTGAGGTTTGTTGGAGGGCAGCGTGAAAGTGCCCAAGTGTGAAGCCCTAAGTGCAGTGCATTGAAGGACACTTGGCTGCTAGGAGTGGTAGTTGTTGGAGCTCATAGGTATGATCAGCCAAAGGAGCAGTTTGTTGCATCCCGTGTTCATCATTGGAGAAGCGACAATTGATGGTGATAGGTGGCAATGCTCCTGCCCTATGTTAGTCTTCATTGGAGCAGCGCATGAAAGCTATAGCGGGAAGAAGTCCTTGAGTAGCTGAGGAGCAGCAGTGGGCAGTTGCGAGTTGTTCACAAACAGAGTTGTGAACAACTCGACAAGAGTCTCGATGTGTTGATGCTTTGAAGGACAAATGATCAACGAGAGAGAAGATTGGAGCCGAGATTTAGTGACCAGATGGACTTGGAGCATTGATAGAGGTAGATGCTGCAGATTGGGAGCCAAAGGACCGGGCAGATGTGTTCAGGGTACGACTGAGAGGAGCTGAGAGAGCGTGCAAAAGCCAAATGGTCAGAGTATCTTGTTCAGGATAGATTGGTGGTCATCATGACAGACACCAAGCCTTAGTTGTTGTATAATCTTGTATCAGTGGATGTATGAGGGCAATTATCGTTGGTACGGGAGCCCTAGACCGTTGTATTATTCAGTTGGATTAATATAATGAAGTTGGGTTATTGTACATATTTGTGTAAAAAGTTGTTAATATTTTGTGGACTAGTATATTTACTATTTTTTATGTTCCATTGTGCAAAGTAGACTTGTTGTGATACTTGGTTTGGTAGCGTTAGTGATTTGAGATTCTATCCTAGACACCAGTATCGTAGAAAAACAACATGCTCTGGGAGTTGTCTGAGGACTAGTGCACCAAAGCCAATGCCACCTATTGACCACACTTGTGTCAACAGTCCAATAAGCAGAGTACAAAGCAGTGGATCAAAAATTTTCAGATCATTGTCATCATTTAGCTTCCAGTTTCATCATTGTAAACCCAAATTCTGCAAATTTATATTGTAAATGATTCTAGTATGACTATTAAGCCATGCAACAACACCTAGGTAAGCCTATGACTCTTCTCAAAGGTTTTCAACCTAGGGAGTTTCTTAACCTCCCCGAATTATGTGTGTTTGTAAAAACAGATAATCGACAAAGTTTCTCTCAGATATACCCCAAAGCTAGGGTGGAATTCATTGACAAGGTCTTAGGTGAGTCCTAGTGTTTATCGAGTCTATGTATTTTTCATCCTAGATCATGTGTCTTGTCGTAGAATTGGGTAATGTCTTGAGGGTCTAGGTCAAATGTGTATTTCCCCTTCTAAGGGTTAAATTAAATTGTAACATCTTGTGAAAAATATTTTAGTGCATGGTTACTAATATTTAGACACCATGGCTAAATTATTTTATTATAGACACATTTGGAGGGTTGAAAAATATTTATTCGCCTCTTGAGTCTTTATTAATTTTTATGGAAAAAATAAAAAGAAAATAATTAGCGAGAAAAATAATTATTTTTGAGTCAAAAATTAACTTGAGAGAAAATAAATTCTCTCCAAGTGGAAAATTGTAAAAAATTCGCGTGTCAAAAATGATTTCAATTTTGGAGGTCCTCCATGAAGGGAAAAATGGATTTTCTAAGAAAAATTGACCCCTTGGACCTTGGTGGTTAAGTCAAAGTGAAATTTTTGAGGATAAAAGTCCAAAATATCATTTTTTGGACTAAGAAAAAAGGGATTTTAAGAGATTCGATTTTTTCCTAAAAAATGAAAATAAAAATTCAATCGACGGAGGAGATCAAGTTATTTCAAATGAAGATTGATGGATGAGATTATTTTGATGAGGATCAAGCCAACTAGCCGTTATTTTCCACTTGTGGGGGGGGGCTTTTCTTCTCTCATTTTCTATATAAGGAAGCTATGAAGCTCCTCATTTCATCTTTGAATGATGTAACTAATGAGCACCAGTATTGCAGCAAGAATGCTGCAACTCCTGGGGCTACCAACTTTACTTCATCAACCCGGGGTTCGTACAAACTTGGAGGTGACAGCGTTGTATACACAAATAGATGTCATAGGTCCACTCTTTGTCACTGCTGAGCTGGGCGATAGACCACTAGGGTTTCTCAAATTAGCCTTCTATTGATTTAGAAGAAGTTTGATTACCAATTGAGAAAGGGGAATTTTACCCTAATTGAGAGAATTGAAATGCTACCTAGTGCAGTAATGAAAGACTGAAATAGATGCCTAAAACACACAACTCATCTAGCTATTTGTTAAGATACCTTGCTTTAGAAGGATTCTAATTTAACACCTATGAAATCCTAACTAACCTAAGCATGAAATTTGATTTAATCAAACACTTAACTATTGTGCACATGAATAAGCATAACAACCTTTTTCTTTTTGTCTTTTTGTGAAAACATAAATGTTAATCCTTCTTGATTGCATGGTAGGTGGGATAGGTGTGGATAGAGATGGGTGTGATGGGTCAAATGGCTTGGGAGGCAAGAATGAGTTTTCTCCTAGCTTTCATGATGCATGTCTCACAAATCGGGCTCAAAACAGGCCACTACAGGTCTTCCTACAGGATGTCCTACTTCACCTACAGGATCCCCTATTTTCCTACAAGAACAGGCCGAAAGCATAAGGATTGATTTGGACAGTGGTATGGAGCTTAGGGAAGGTGAGTGATGGGAGGAATAAGGCAAGGAATTGGTTGAAACTCACTCAGAACTCAAACCGAAGCTCTATGATGGTTGGATTTTCTCAACAAGCATGGAAAGTTGTCCTTGTGAAATGATGACTCAGATTATGAACTTAGCGACCTTTGCGATCATGGGTGGGTATGGTTTGGCTGAGGCTGATGATATGAGGTCTTCCTGCAATATTGAAACTCCTACAACATACACATTATTGTTGACATTTATCCATAAATCATTTCAAAACAAGAAGGGTTGACAACAATATAAGGAAAAAAGAATTTGCATCATTTATTTGCCAAGTTCATGCATGGAAATGCTTGAAATCTACGATGAAAGCACATGAAATCTAATACAAAACTTAAGATATCAAAAATGACAATTGCAACCTATCTTCTAAAACTGAAAGATGCTAACCTCATTAGCAGAAAAACCCTAAGTTTCATAAGAAACCAGAATTCTGTTTTTTTGGGCTGAATGGGAGTTTTTCCTCAAACCATGGTCCCTGAAGGGAGGAAGGAGGTAAGATCCACCTGTTATCAGCCTTTTTTGATATTTCCTTATCTCTAATGCTATTGTTAAAGCTATGCACAAATGGAAGCAAACTAATCAAATTCAACAATACTTGCAGTGTAACAATGCCAAAACCAATTTAACAAGTAATCTACGAAGTAACCTAAGCATACAAGTACAGTAAGAGGAACCTCTACTACTAGGGTTGGGCTCTAACCCAAGAGCTTTAGCCCTCTTAGTCAACTCAATGCTGGATCAAGGGAATGCTCATTTTTGTTAACATATCAAAAAATACTTAACAGTGTTTTTGTCACAATCCTTCAACACGAAAGTGCTTAGCTATTTTGCATAAAAATTCCGAATCCTAATGAGGCTCTAGACCTCCTTATTTATACAACTGAAGTTGCCAACAAGTTCCTTAAATCTAGGGAGGCTTGGCTTCCAATCTTAAGATTAACTGGTCCTTAACTATCACTGGTTTGGTTGACAATGATCCTCATGACTCGGCTGCCTGCAACTCCAAGCTGATGTAATTTGATTGAGGGATCTTCGAATGAGTGAGGATTTAATGAGGGAGATCCATCTCCTATAATCTCTCCTTCTTGTCTCATTTGAGTTCCTGCATCTTAATTAGCCATAATTTGCTCCCAAAAACCTGCAATCAATGCACATTAGACCACTAGACATAACGTCTTACTTTTACTCATCTCAGTAAGCAAAATATAATTAAAACATGTAAAAAATTATAAGAAGAGTTGATTTTAGTAAGCTTGGAGGTGTATTAAGGTCCATATATTTTACCCAATGATGAACCTCATCAGTAACAATTATCTGATGTACTGAGCAGAGCTCTGCTGGAATTTCTTTGCACTTAATAAAAAGTATTTAGGGTTCATTTCAAGGTGTCTCTCATTTGCTGATATTTGGTATGTGCTGAATGTTTTATTGATATGCTTTGAACTATAATGTTGATTATTATTTCAATTGCCAATAGTAGGAACATCTATTGGTACAGGTATCTTGTCTTAGGTGTTGGGCTAGAGTAATCATCCTAGATCTAGCAAAGTCTGACAGATATCTCCAAGCTTATAGATCTATTTTGTGAATCATTTGAAGCTCCTTGAGTTACAGGTTGCTCCAGCCCTTGGCCTCCAAGTTCACAGACTGTGAGGGGATCACACCCTTGTTTGGATCCAAGTCTAACGAAAATCTTATGCAGGAGGGCTTTGCAAAAAGTTTACAAATTATTTTCTCACTATCTGCAAAAATATTTACTTGTGCCATAAAGTTTAATATGCTAATGAGAACAAATTTTATCTTGTAAGTATTTGTAAGTTATTTTTCCACTAACCCTTGTATTTTAAAATACTGATTTTTTTGTTGTTGTACAGTATTGGGGTTTTATTTCAATTTTTGTATACATTGGGGTTCTTGGGTCTTCTCTATTTCATTTGTGCAAGTGATACCTCAAGGGCTTGAAGAAGAAATTGATTTATGGGCCAATCGTTCCAGAGGAGGTTGATCTAGGCCCTAGAGGGTAAGATCTAGCCTCTTCAAGCCCTATTTCCTCAATGTCCAACTGAAAGAAGGGGGCCGCTAGCCTTTGGAAGTCTTTTGCAGTGGTTTTGGAGTGTTTTCTTGCCATAATTTTGTGATTGCAGGGGCCGAAGTCATTTGAAGGATAGCCATGGGGATTTTAAGGCCATCTAGGCCTAGTCGCAACCCTTTGTGGGCATTTTACCCTAGTGGAATCCCTTTAGGTAGACACAAGCCTTAAAGCCTTTTCCTTGGGAAGCCACAAGACTAAAAGGCCTTTGTTTGGGCAACCACAACCTCCAGGAGGCCTATCCCTCCTAGCCTTAGCCCCTAGAGGGGTTTTTCTCCTAGCCGCAGCCCCTAGAGGGGGTTTTCTCCTAGTCGCAGCCCTATTGGGCTCTTTTTGGAGTAGCCATAGGCCTTAGAGGGCTGCTAACCCTAGGCCACAAACCTATTTGGGCATTTTGCTTATTGTTTCAGTCTTGTATTGGCTTACTTGTAGGGTTTTGCACTTGATTTTTGTTGACACCTAATCATCAGGATTGGGTGAATAAATATAATTAATGTAAATAAATAATAGGAGATATGAACAGTCATCAGGAGATGAAGTAAAGAGTCTCCCTCATGTATATAATAAAGACCAACCTGAAGGAATAATACGAATTGATTTGAGGAGTTACTGCCTGGTCTGACATGGTATCAAAGCCAGCTCCCGAAATTAGTCTTTATGTAACTCCTTGTGTCTGAGTGTCAGTTTTCTGCCTATATTCTACCTGGTTGCTTGAAGCCTGCTCCAGGCAGTGTCTTATATGCGTCCCTCTGTCTAGACTGCGCTCTTTGTCATATGCGTTTTTAAAGTAATCGCCCTCTGTCATATGCATTTTTTAACTAAGAATAACTTATCGGGTCCGGTTCCATTTTCCATTTTCCAGTTCCTCCCTGCGCATACTTCAACTGGGTTTCAATCGATTCTGCTTTACCTACCAGTGTCGGCACTTCGAGCTTGAGATTGAAGATACTGGATCTCTAGAGCAACATAATCACAGGTTCCATACCGGAGTTTGTTGGCAATCTCTCCGATCTAGAGGTTTTATCACTATCCAGTCGCAGATAATGTGTTGCGGGGTGAAATACCAGTCTTGATTGGTATGGAGAGTTTGAGGTACTTGAATCTCTCTGGTAATGGTTTCTCTGAGAGAATGCCATCGTCGGCGAGCCTGTTATTAACGCAAGCATGTGTCTCCTGCTCTGGAGTGTTGTCCCATACTTTGTTTAACGTTGCCATCGAAGTCTTTTGAATGCCGGAGGAAAGAGTTTTTGGAGGCTCTTGATATACATTGATATACGTTGTCATCGTTGCTGCATTGGTTTGTGAAAATCATCGTTGCTTGCACTCTCAATTCATTTGAGCGAGTGAAGTGATGCATTGTCGTATAACTGATTGTGTATTGATTTGGTTTATATGTCATGTAAATATTAATATGGGCGTTGGAACTATGTTGTTCGATTGTCTTTAGAATGTATAAACTCTGCAAATCGTGACTATGAGTTTGACTGCACGCTGCTTATGGTTCATACGAAGTGTTTTAACATTGAATGTCTTCATGACCACCATTGCTTATCTATATGATTAATGCTGGAAGGAGATCCACATTGGAAAGTGTTTAATGCTGCTCTGTATTAATGTGTTGGCTTATCTTTAACACTGCTCCCATATTACACAGTTCTTGTAGTAATATGTTGCCCATATATTTACACTCAGTATTTGTTGTCCAGTCATATCAGAATTATATTCTTTCCCATTAGGAGTAAAATTTTGCAGCATAAGTTTTTGTTACAGTATGCATTCAATCATATCCATGGTGGGAATAGTTCTCACTGGCAAGGAGAACTATCTTGAGTGGTCCCGCATGATAAAACACACCCTCATTTTGAATGAGTTGTGGAAAGGAGTGTGCATTGGAGACGGAGACAAAGAACCAGAACAGCCTAACTCAGACAAAGAGCTCGCCATTTGGGAAAATAAGAACAACAAAGCTTATGCATTAATCGCAACATCTATAAATGAAGAGGTGAGTCGCCATATTTCGCCATTTTCAACTGCTTTCGAAGCCTTTCAAAAGCTGAAAGAACTCTATGACTTACATTCTGCACTTGAAGTTGTTCAACTCATGATTAAACTCTTCACTCTTGAATTACAAAATAATGATCCTCTTGCTCTTGCATCTGAAGTAAAGTCTATAATGCATGATATCAAATCCACTAAGGTTGAATTGGATATTCCTCTTATCGCTTTTCTCAAGGCACTTTATCCTACTTACTCCAATTATCTTGAGTCATTGCGAGCAATGGAAATCTCAAAGATATTACCTTTGACTCTCTTGTGAAAAAATTTGCTGAAAGAGAGAAAGCTTTTGGAAAGAAGACAGCCCCTGAATCTTCTGAAGAGGCTATGTGCCTTGCTCATAAAGAAAGGAATCTTGCTCAAGACTCTTCCAGAGGAAGAGGTGGTCGAAGACGAAGAGGAAGATATTTCAGAGGCGGGGGGGCAGACACTCTCAAGGAGAAAAGGCAGATTTGCATTGCATACGCTGCAAAAGAAATGGATCACATGATGCCTTTACATGCAAGTTACCTTGGGACAAAATTGAGCAGCAAAGAAGCCAACAGAAAGGTAAAACTAATGACATAGACAAAGGTAAAGCACCTGAATCCGCTCACTATGTTGTGGCACAATGTAATATTGGAGTAAATGAAGATTTATTTAATGCTTCACTTGCTTCTTGGAAAAATTGTTGGTTGCTTGATTCAGGAGCAACCTGCCACATGACTCATAGAAAATATTTTTGTGAAGAATTTACTGACAATGTTGATGGAGCAGTATACTTTGCAGACCAATCAAAAATCAAGCCATCAGGGCTTGGCACAATTAGGCTTAAATTACCTGGTCTTCCAGACTTTCTTCTGCATCATGTTCTATATCTCCCACAGCTCAAAAGAAACTTGATGTCCTTGGTCCACATCCGCCAACAAGGTCACTTCATTCATATGTTTGATGGCAAGCTTGAGGTGAGAAAAGCATCTGACCACTCACTTGTCATGAGGGTAATAAAAGAAGAAAGGCTTCTCAAGTTGCAAGGTACCTCTGCTCGTGCACAAAATTTCTCATACAATTCTCGTTATGAAGAAGGTACACTTCCATCAAGTTTATTATGGCATGCTAGATTTGGAAATTTGAACTATGACAGCCTCCGCTTGTTGAAAAATGGTGTTGCTGGTTTGCCAACAATTCCTAGGAAATTTAAGCAGTGTGATGCTTGCATTCTAGGAAAGCATAGCAAACAGTCTCTTCATGATTCACATTCAAGAGCACATAGAAAACTTGAACTCATTCGTTCAGATTTATGTGGTCCAATGCCTGTTCCTTTTGCAAACAGAAATAAATATATGATGACATTTATTGATGACTACACCAGAATGTGTTGGGTTTATTTATTGAAGAACAAATCTGATGCTTTTCAAACATTCAAGAACTTTCATAAATGGATTGAAAATGATGCACAATCTCATATTGGGTCTATTTGCACCGATAATGGAAAAGAATACACATTAAATGAGTTTGAAAACTATCTTTGCCAACATGGAATCAAACATCAAACAACTGTACCTTATAATCCCCAACAGAATGGTGTAGCTGAAAGAATGAATAGGACAATCTTAAATATGGTACGCTCCATGTTCTTCTTCAAAAATGTAAAGATAATGTTTTTGGGCTGAGGCTGTTCTATGTGCTGCATATATAAAGAATAGATGTCCATCTAATGCTATTAGAAACAAGACTCCATATGAAATGTGGTATAGGCATGTTCCTTCAGTAAAGCATCTCAGGGTCTTTGGTTCCACCTGTTATGCCTTGATACCAAAAGTACATAGAAACAAACTTGGTGCAAGAAGTCGTAAGTGTATCTTCCTGGGGTATTCAAACACCTCCAAAGCACACTGTCTCTACAATGAAGTCAATAAAAAGTTTGTTGTATCTAGAGATGTAATTTTTCTTGAATCATCCAAAACTGACAATGTAGTTGAGCGGCAGCTTGATCACTTGGATAGATTCGCAAATGCAAAATCATTTCAAGAATTTGATAATCAGATTCCACATCTTGAAGGGGGGATTCCTATACTAGATCAACATGTGGAATCTTCTTCTGAAGAACCCTCTCCCGCGCATGAAACTCCAACAACGGATGATGCTTTAAGTGATGTGAATGATAGAATTGGGAGACTCAATCTTGATTCAGTCCCAACTCAATCAACAGAGCAGCCTGGACCATCTGAGAAAGGCCCTCCAAAGTGGTTGATAAAGACACTTGAAAATGTTTATCTTGATGAGGTTGGAAAGACAGGAGCTAGAAATTCAAACCGACAAAATGGAGGTGATGTAGATGACTCTAATTCACCTGTTGATATGGATGTTTCTTATGATTGTGAATTGAATTTGTCTACAGATTTTGAACCAACTTCCTTCAAAGAAGCTGCTTCTAATGATGAATGGAAAGAAGCAATGAAAAGGGAGTATGATGCCCTCATAAAGAATGGAACTTGGAAGCTGGTTGATCCTCCATTAGGAACCAAACCAATTGGCTACAAGTGGGTCTACAAGAACAAGTATAAAGTTGATGGCTCACTTGACAAGCACAAAGCCAGGCTTGTGGCAAAAGGTTTTGCACAGAAGGAAGGGGTTGATTATGAGGAGACTTTTGCCCCCATAGCAAAATGGGCTACCATCCGGACACTGTTTGCCTTAGCAGCTCAGAACGGTTGGAAAGTTCATCAAATGGATGTAAAAACTGCTTTCTTGAATGGAGATCTAAAAGAGAATGTTTTTATGTCCCAGCCTGAAGGATATGCTGTGAAAGGACATGAACATAAAGTATGAAAACTTGTGAAGTCCTTGTATGGGCTCAAACAAGCACCACGAGCCTGGTATGAAAAACTAACTGAGCATCTTCTGAAACTCAATTTCAAACATTATGATCTTGATGATGCAACTTTATTTGTCAATAAAGTTGGCAAAACAGTTGTATATCTTGTGGTATATGTAGATGATCTTTTGATGACAGGGAACAATGAAAGCTACAATGCATCCATAAAGAAGGAATTGGGGAAAAGTTTTGAAATGACTGATTTGGGCTATGTTCATTACTATCTTGGTATTGAAGTAACTCAACATCCAAAGTCCATATTTCTTTCTCAAAAGAAGTACACTGGAGATCTGTTGAACAGATTTGGCATGACAGAATGCAATCCTCTTACTACTCTAATGGAACAAAACTTAAAGCTCACATCTATTGAAGGAAAAGAATTTGAGGATGCAACAAAGTATAGACAACTTGTAGGAAGTCTCAACTACCTAACTACTACCAGACCAGACATTTCGTTTGCTGTTGGAATCCTCTCCAGGTTTATGCAAAAGCCTTGTGAGGGACATTGGTCTGTTGTAAAAAGAGTTCTAAGGTACTTGAAGGGAACTCAAGACTTTGGAATCAAGTATACACAGGTGGACGACTTCAGCTTGCTTGGATACTCTGATTCAAACTTCGATGGAGACAAAGAAACTGGGGTATCTACTTCAGGATATGCTATGAGTCTTGGATCAGGAGCTGTCTCCTGGAGATCACGCAAACAATCAGTTCAAGCAAATTCCACAACAGAAGCAGAATACGTGGCAGCAGCTGGAGCAACAAAATAAATTGTGTGGCTCAGGAAAATTCTTGAAGATTTGCAGGTAAAACAAGTACAATCAACTCCACTCATAATTTACAATACCTCTACAATAAAGTTGGCCAAGAATCCAAAGTTCCATGATCAAATGAAGCACATCAATACTAAATATCATCTGATTTGACATCATGTTGAGGCCAAAACGATCCATCTCCATCATTGTTCCACTAATGAGAAAATTGTAGACATCTTCACCAAAGCACTTGGAAGAGAAAAGCTTGAATGATTCAGAATGATGCTTGGACTCACCAACATCCTTTCAGATTAAGGGGGGGAATGTTGACATCTAATCATCAGGATTGGGTGAATAAATATAATTAATGTAAATAAATAATAAGAGATATGAACAGTCATCGGGAGATGAAGTGAACAGTCTCCCTCATGTATATAATAAAGACCAACCTGAAGGAATAATACGAATTGATTTGAGGAGTTACTGCCTGGTCTGACAATTTTGGTATTAATCTTTGTTTTGCAAGCCTAGGGTAGGTTTGGAAAGGGTTTCAAGTGTTTTCTTGCCTCATGGTATCATTGATTTATGCTATGTTGAGCTAACAACTGGTTTTGCAAGCTTCATCACTCATTGAAGGAGTTTTCAAGGGCTCAAGTCCTCTCTAGCCCATCAACCAGCCCTAGAATCCCTGGTTATCCTCATTAAAGGGTTGAGCCATCACTTGGCTTGAGGTTTATATATCTAACATTGGTGTTGCAGGTGTTTGGAAGAGTCTAAGTGCATTGAACAAGCTCATCTAGCCATATCATAAGTCCTTAAGGCCAAGGGTTTGCTTTCAACCTTATCTCTTTCCTCACTGTTTTGAATCAGATTTGATGTTATCTCACAACAATGGTAAAATCTCTGAATACACATCCTAATCAAGCCCTAAAGCACATTAAAATAAGCCTATAATCATCACACATTTAATCTCAAGCGATAAGAAAGATTTATGTCATTGCATTTATGGTATTCTAAGTGATTTTAGAGGACTGTCATATGGTTTATAAGGTCTGATATATTTTATAACTTTGATATAAGTCATAACAATGACAAAAAGGACATTTAAGCTAAGTTGCAAGAAACGCTGAAACGTTTCAGAGTTTCTGAAATGGGTACGTTTAGAAATGTCATCTCCCAAAAATGGAAACGTCCCGGAAACGTGATGGATGAAATATATATATATATATATATATATATATATATAAGTTATAAATAAGTGAATAACATATTATCTTGCAAGTAAAAAGGGAATAAGACCCATAGATGACAATTTAGAAGGAAAACCAAGTCTATATTAGCTCTCGTAGATGATTACATGATGGTTGAGTTTCGGTTGAGTTTTGGCCGAGTTTCGGGTATGGGTACGACCCGAAACACCGGGTTCCTAGAAGTTTCGTGCAACATAGCATTTAAGGAACCTCCAAATTCATAAGAAATTATTTTGAGACTTCGAAGCATCATTTCTCTTATCTTAAGCTATTGGAAAAGTGACTTAAGTGGGCTTTTGATCTTGTGGCTAGGGCAATCATTGTCGAAAGACAAGTGATTGTTGTCTTGCTGGTCCCTCCTTGCATTGCATCATTGGCATAGTTTTACTCTTGTCTCCATTTGCATCTTAAGATTACATATAAGTACTCTTTGAAATTGTTCCTCATTGTTATTTTCTAAAGAAGTGAACCTAATTGCATATCTTGTTGTAAAAAGTTTGAATGGCTGCTAATCCTCTTGGTATAGCATAAAAGAGCATTGTTGCCAAAGAGCATAATTTTCAAGGCTATTTGCTAAAGTGACATAAGATTTCTCTCGTCCCTTATTGTTAAGATTTCTAATTGATAAAGATCATTTTATAATATCGTTCAAGCATCATCCTTGTAGCGTTAAGGTAAAATTTTAATAATAAGTGATATTGTGGTCTTAAGGGTGATTTCATTCAAATCTTATGATTGAATAATCTCTATAGGAAGTTACCAATTTTGCTCTTTGCTTTCCATTGTCATTTAGAACACTTGTCTCATTGGGATTGTTATTTCATTGGATAAGTCTTGAATTGTTTTATTTTGAAGCATTTTAATTGGCAAATCAAGTGGTTTATTAGCACATCGCTTTAGTTGGGGTTATTCTCGTAATTGTTCTATAAGTACTTCATTTACTCTTGTGTTGAAAGCATTGAATCTTAAGTAATTTAACTTGAAGTATTTAAAAGTCATATAATAATCTCACTTAAATCCATCACTCATATCTTGCATATCATTCTAGAATTAGAAGTGCATCTATAAAAGGTACCTTCAAGTATAAGCTTGGCTGATAGAAAGATAGGACAAACATTTCTCACCCAACTTGCGAAGTTTAGACTCTCATTTGTGGTTAACACAAGTGACCTTGAAGTTCTCTTGTGGGCAATTCCTTGTAAGAACAGAGGCACTTGGGTGGTTAGAATCTCACGGGAGGTATCGTTAATGAGGCCATAGCCTCCTTCTTGTGGGCTTCTCTCTACAAGCTACATTTGAGACTAACTTCAAAACAGTTGAGAGAAAGGATTCACCTAGAATAGGCATTTTAACTAAAATTAACCAAGAGCTTGCATCTCACTTAGTTTTAGGTGTTTCATCTCATGTAGGATAGTTTTCATCCCAGCAACAACTGTTCATCCGATAACTTGGATTTTAATTTATATTGTGCAAGTGAATAAGTTGTAAAGGCACTGGTCTCACACTTAAAATCCTTAAATTTAATCAAGTTGTGATAAATAATCAAACTTTCCAGTTATCCTTAACCAAGTTGGCAGGTCATTCAATTCCATCTCCCGAACCCATCATCTCATCCATAGGGACTACCCTCGTTAGCTTGTTGTAGGGATACAACTTAAATGGAGAGGGCCAAGATCAGAGTGGCAGCCCCTGCCCTGAGTGTTTTCGCATCCTCGTGTACAATTTGAATGACAACACCACCTACAAACTTTATAGACCATAACCATGTAGAATGACATAAGTGCACCTTGACACTGACTGAACTAACCCATACATCAGTGATCACCCCTACAAATGCAGGCTCGCATAAAACCATGAGGCCTCGAGAGAGTTCATAAAGGCCCTCCAATCCTATATAAGATGAGAGTAAATCGAAGTGAAACTTCTAGGGACCAACCATGGTCCAACCAAGACAACAAGATACAGACTCAAAAGACATAGATCTAGTATCACTTGATCGTTCACTTGATTAGATGTATGCACTGTGAAAATTCCTTGAAATGCAACAACTGGAATTAATTCTCCTAATTGATTAATAGTTTATCATTTTTTTGATTAATATCGAATTAATCACACTGCAATTTTTTCACCTAATAAAATAAATGCTACAAAATAAAAACCCTGGAAACTGAGAAATACTAGCACACACATAAAAAATGATACCGTTATTTTTGGACAAATGTCCCCAAAAAAACTCAATGGGGGAAACTGGTGCAACAACTGAGGATTTATATTTTATTATATTTTATTCCAGGTTCTATGCACATCATACATATAGAGATGGATGTTCACAACGCAACATCAATGCTTCAATCAACTATCGGGTGCCATGTCAAGTTCAACAACATCTTAAACTACAAATCAAAGTATCCAAGGATTTACATTTTCATTATTCAAAAACATTTTCCCATAGCTTTCCAATATGGAATTTCTTTCCCAAATTCTGGAAATCGATTCATCATGCCATGATACATCATTTCGGGCTTCAGAACCCATCTTCATTTCGGGCTTCAGAACCCATCTCCCTCTGATTTAGATCATTAGAGGCTCATCACCTGTCACAAATAGATCATCAAGATATAAAACCAAAACCATAATCAATATCAAAGACATACCTTAGAACTCATCATCTTGACTTCATCAGATAACTGTCAAATATAGACATATCAAGACCGGGGAGCTTGCTTTATGCAATGCTCTAAGCATAATTTCTTGCTAAGCCAGCATAATCAGTGTTACATAAATCAATGTTGTATCATATCAGCAAAGTCATCTCATTAGAGTTTTGAAGTCCGATCATGACCATTATCAAAGTCATCATTATCACAGTGTCAATACTTTCAACTAGGAGTCAGGTGGAGCTCATATCAAATCATGACTTCGTTTCTTATTATGCCAACAAGTTGTCATCAACCATGCATTATCTCTACATCCATGTATTATCAATTCGAACTTTATCAAGTCATTCTCATAATCATAACATAAGTCATTTCTGTCAATAGGTGCAAATGCATACATCAAGGATGAGTCATGCAGGTTCCATTTTTCACGCAGAATCACAACTATCATTACCTCAACCATTGTGCTAGGAATAAGGAGGCCAATTCAAAATCATGCTTCTGAATATTTGCACAAGTCATTATGCCCACATAGCATAGACATCAGGGCAAATCAACCATTGTCATTAAACATTAGATCAAGTCCAAATTCGCTATTGTAGAGAGATCTATAGTTAAAGCATATCTTAATCATCAATTCAAAATTATTGTCAAGCATCATGACAAAACATTGTTCATATATATCAGTGAGCCAAATCATGCCAAATTCTTGTAGCACAAACATAATGACATATCTCTATGTATGTCTCGGTCACCTGCAAACACAAGTTTAGTCTGCATGTTCATATTATGGCAAACATTCAACCTTTTCCTACTTGCAGATCTAGCCATCTGCAACACATCTATGGAGCTGACATATTCCAGGTGACCATTCGGTTTCATGCATAATTCTTCATTATGCGATCAACAATTTTACCCAACAACTTCAGAAATCAGATTATAGTGGCAGGATATGTCAGAAACATCTTGATTAAGAGTTCAAACAACTTCAGAAAGCTTCAGATGATGGTCAACTATAGTCAAACCTCTGGTCGCTCCCTTCAGGTTAGCATGAGAGCGAATTTAGCTGCTTGGACGTTGTCTAGGCCTTAGGATGCGTGCGTCCAGGGACGAGATCTCCCATATCAGTGACTGTGTCCAGAGAAGAAACCCTAATTTATGTACGGGCTTCAGATCTGAGACCCTGTTGCAGATCAATACTGTCAAATTCACATAAATCATACTTCAACAACATAGAATGCAAATAGTAGTATGAGTAAGAGTCTTGAGAAGAGATTCTCCCTCTCACTGGGAATCTACTTCATTCATCTTCATTCATATCATCAGCCTGTCTCTACTAGATTCATGCAACAGTAGATCTATTAGATCATAAACATATATCTATCATGGCTATCAGTATCATGACATCAATCTTTCATCAAAGGTTAGACTCAAAGCAGCAGATAGATATAGCATCATATCTCAAAGATTATGAACACAATAGCACTTTCTATCTAGTTACGACATCATGTTTGACCATATGTCGTCAAGACATGACCATAGTTAGTAAGATATCTACTTATCAATCTTACACTTATACCTCTAGCATCAAGATTATCATGCTCTTCATAATCAATAAGATCAAGTAAGGTCATTCAATAAAGCTTTATCAAAACAACAATTCGATCCCTTTGATGTCATTAAGAATTTTACTATAGTTGTCAAGATAAAGGTATTTTCTTAAGAGGATGATCTCTTCGATGACATCTTCCAGCAGAAAAGCACACTGAAAGACATTTTTCATATGGCTCAAATTCAATTTCCCCTAGCAGAATTCCAAGAATTCAAACTCTACAGAGAGAGGAGATTAGCAAACATCCCCTTGGATAAGTTGCGCTTAGAACCAATAAGGGAGCCAACTCCCAGCGTCGGTCTAAGTGGAAGCTCGGGTACAGACAAGTCCAGGTCTAAGTCTGGGAAAGAATCACCAGAATGCTCTAAACGGTTCGAGAGAGACCATAATAAAAGTGAAGGGTCTGTTAGAGATAATTCCCAATCTAAAGAGCACCCAGAGCAATAGGTTTTGACGACACCACAGGTGAAGGTTCGCCCTCCCCTCATCCAACCACCAAGGCCAGTGAGAACTGAGTTAGATAAAGAGTGGGAAACATTTAATGAATTGATTAATACTAAGGAGCAGAACACGAAGACACCTGAGAGTACAGTGCAGACAATGACAAATATGGTCATTGGAACAGTCAGCAATGCTCCAGAAACAGAGCATATTCCCATAACCCCATCATCTGAAATCATGCTGAAGATAGAGGAGATTCCACCTCTAGATGTATTTTATAGTCCGCAGCACAAGGCAATGGTAAGAAGACAAAGAAAGAAACGGAAATTGGACAGTGTGCTCTCACCTGAGGCAGAGCAGCTAGATGTCCTTTGGAGAGACCCTACCACTAACCCTGCTGAAAATTTGACTAAGTTATCCCAAATCGCAGGAGCCTATGCTTCTGCTACCATTGATAAAGCGTTCAAGGTACAACTATTACTTAAGGATAGAGAGGAACAAATCCAAGTTTTGAAACAACAGCTACAGCAGGCCAGTGCCAACCGAGAAGCAGAGGAGAAATTAGAAAAATTACTATAGAATTTTCAACAGATGAAGCTGGGGTATCAGAGCAATTTGGCCGAAAAGGAAAATCAATTACAGGTCATGCTAGAAATGCATAAAGATGACCCCAAAATTACAGAGTTTGTCTCAGAAGCCCTTGCCTTGAACGATCAACTCTTACAACAGCAAGAGGCACTCTGCCAAAGAATATTGCAATGGAGCTTCCATTGCGAGATGAGCGATAAAATTACAAGTCAAGTCGCGGATTTGCGACTCGATTATGATTTGATTAATAAAAGAATTTCTGATTATTTGATTTGGCAGGAACCGGAGGAAGGAAAGAAAGCAAGCTTGCTCAAAATCAATGAAGCCCACAAAGAAATGATGTTCCATAAGTGGGATGCACAGATTAAAAAGGTAGAACAGGCAGCGGAAGAAGCAGCGGCAGCGGCAAACAATGTCATTGACTGTGTCATTGAAAATCTGCATAGAGCAAACCTGATATCAGAAACCGCTCCAGGATTTCTCCCAAAGGCATAGCAACAACAGACAAACTAGAGACAGGAAGCTGAGGAGAAGGCAGAGTCCATTAAAAAATTAACCAAGTTGAATTGGGACACTTACTGGCAGTGCTTGGTTAAACCGCACAGTCAATGCATGACTCTCAAGTGCCTTACAAATTCTGCCGAGAAGATAGCGCCAGCACTTGTCGATTCTGTTTTCACAGGACAACTAAAATCGGAAGTCAGCCAACCGACGCTCCTCAAGCCGATGTTGAATGCTTGCGATCTCAGAGAACAGATACATAGATAGTTAATTTCCAGATACAATTTTAGTTTTATTTTTGATTTATTTTTGCCTTAGATGAGGACAATCATTTAAACCTCCTCCTATATTTTTGTAATAAACTATTTTTAGTATTTAGCTAGTAGTATTTTAACCCTTCTCATGCATTTGGAGAGGGGTCCAGAAATTTTCCAAAAACGTTTCTTCAGAACATGCACTTCTGCACCCTCGGAGGAGGTTTTGATGAATGAATGGAATGAGATTTATTGATATCTGTGTTTAATGTCTGCTACTGAAATGCATTTCTGTACTCTTAGTAGATATTGAGTTAGGAAGAGATAAATCTATATTGTTGAAGCTCATGAGTAGGACTTGTTATCAATGGTACTTTTATCTCTTAATGATTTCTGCTTATGTGTCAAAGTAATCTTATATATTCAGTTGTTTATATATGAAAGCTTGAATGTTTGAGTTATCATTTGGCACTTTCGTATGGTGGTGACTATTCTGTTTATGCTTTAATGTATGAATGACTTATTATGTGATATGCTTCTCACAATTGTTTCGGCTAATTTCTTCTACGAAACAATTCATTTTTAATGAATTCTTTTCTCATAACAATTGAATGATCTTTATTACCAATTGCTGTTAGAAACTATTTTAGATCGCATAAGTGGAAAGTTAAATCTCGGGTTAGTTTTAGAATTAGATGTTTCTATTCATTAGAATATAATTGCATGTTTTAAATTAGACTTAGATTAAAAGCATTTTATTTATAAATCTTTAGAAAAAGAAACATCAACTCTTATCATCACACACAAATTGGGAAACTGGTCCCATTATCCCCAGTCAGACCCACCATCCCAAACGGAAAAGGAGCTATTTTCAAGGTCTGGACCTGGTGGGTATCCCCCTTGTTGTAGACCCGATTTTCTGGGCCTTCAACATATTTGGCGCTAGAAGGAGGGCCTGAACTGTGAATGGCTAGTAAATCTAAATCTAAATACCATTCCGAGAGTAAATCACCCTCAACATCTCCCCCGACTTCTCCATCGCATTTCGAGTCTTTAAATCTTAAGCGAGAGTTGAGAAAACAACGACCACTG
Organism: Pinus tabuliformis; assembly: GCA_031772625.1. Lineage (NCBI taxonomy): Eukaryota > Viridiplantae > Streptophyta > Pinopsida > Pinales > Pinaceae > Pinus > Pinus tabuliformis. The sequence continues at coordinate 508,649,287 of CM062816.1, read as the reverse complement.
CCACAAACCCAAACATTTCAGATAGATATACTATTGAACCTCCTGAAGTTGAGTCTTTGATTCATAAACTTAAAGGATTTTCCATATCACCGCAAAACTCTGAAATATCTCAAGGTAGTGTGACTTCGTAATACAATCCTTCTCATTCTCTTACCAGATTACAGAGCGAAAAGTTTGGTATCGAACCACCTGAATTACCTCTACCTAAAAGGAAAAGAGCAAGGAAGTCACCTCAAGGGTTTGATAGTGAGACTCTTTCATCATCAACATCCATTCCGACTTCTCCATTGCAAAGTCAACCATCCACCCCTCCACTTCAAGTTGTTGTCCATCAGAGTATTGGAACTTTAACATCCTCATCCCTACCACAAGGAACTTCATCTGCAATTTCCTCTGTTAGTAGTTCAACGATGGCTCAAAATCCATGGAATAATCCAGGGGCAGTCTCAATGCCTTCCCCCTTGAGTCAATTACCGGCCCATCCTGAAAAATGGCTGCCCAAGTTTAATCCTGAAGCAGGCATGCTAGCAAAAGAACACATAAACAACTTTATGTTATCCATAAATTTAAATGGAGTTACAAATGAAGACGTTGTTGTCAGACTTTTTCCTTATACTTTACAAGCAGCGGCCGAATCCTGGGATTTTCATTAGCATCAGGGTCCATTACTAATTGGGACATTTTCCAAGAACAATTCTTCACTAAGTTCGGCGATGATAGATCTACAACAACACTGATCAATGATCTATCGAATCTAAAGACTGAATCAAGAGAACCTATCAAAGATTTTAACTGGCGTTTCAACAAGATTTTGGATAAAATTCCGACCGCTTCCAAGCCTAGCGAAGAAGTCCGAAGTGAATGGTACATATCTGCTTTACCATCGAACATCGCGATCTTTGTTGATAGAGCTGCCAAGACAACATTGGCCGAAAACATGAAGGAAGTGATAGCGGTAGAAAAACGTATCTTAGCTTTAGAAAAGAAAAACGTTGTCGATGAAAGAAAATATAAGAAGGTTACTTTTAGAGATGATCCTAAGAAAAAGCAACCAAAAGACCCATTTGATTTAGAAGGATTGTAGAAAGTCCTAAAAACCATGTCTAACGAAATGGTTGACATTAAAAGACAAGTAATAGAGACTTCTGCTAAGAAACCCTACAAGCCTTATAGAAAAAATCCTTCAACTGGTTCAAAGCCTCCCAATGCTATAACAAATGCAAAATCTGAAGGGGAAGAAGAGGAAGTTTCTAATGAAGAACCTATTGATGAAGATGAAGTTGTAGAGTTACAGAGAATGTGGGACTTCATTCTTCCAGACGAAGAGGATCAAGAGGCATCACCAGTCAGTACCAGAAGTAGAAATCAACTCGATCCTCCACAACCTAGTTCTAAATAGAAGAGCGCAAGCTCAATATTTAAGGATAAAGTCACAGGTAAGAAATCATCACCAAAAGCGGCTCAAACAAGCCTAGTCCAATCCCATTCCTCAACTCCATCTAAAACACTGATTGTCTCTGATGAGATGGAGTATAATATTGTTGAAGACATGAAGAATACTAGGGCTAACATTACTTTTCACGAACTAAACAAATTGAAGCATCCACAGAAACTACTTTTGAGAGAGTTACATGCAATATCCATTGCACCTCTCCCTGCTGCTGTAATCTCGCAAGCTTCTCATGAGATGGGAAGACCTCCAACTAATATGGCCAATAAAGTTGATCCAAATGATATTGCTTTAATTGGAGGTAGGTCAAAATCCCATACTCCCCCATTCCTTCTTACTTACGAAATTTTCAATAAAAACTTGCATAATTGTTTAGTAGATTCAAGAGCTTCATCTAATATTTTGCCTAAAACAATATGTGCAAAGTTAAACGTCCAACCTCAAAAATCTGTAGTATGCATAGTTCAGCTGGACCGATTGCAGGTTGAAGTAATTGGTGAACTAAATCAAGTTACCATAAGGTTGTCATCTAATCCAAAGGTATGTCAAGTTATTGATATTTTAGTTGCAGATATTCATGAGATTTATGGTTTAATTCTTTGTAGGGATTGGTCTGAAAAGCTTCATGGATACTTTGCGACCGATTGGTCACACATGTGGCTTCCTTACAATGGTAAACCAAATCAGATAAAAGTTGAACAAGAAAGACACCAAAAATACATAGTGACAGAATTGGAAGGAGAAAATGAACCTGTAGCATACAACAACAATATAATTGGCAACTATTTTGTTGACTCTTTCTTAGGAAATTTTAATGCTCATACTTCGCCTTATTTAGAACATTCTGTTTTGCCTCAAGTAGAAAACTTTTCTCAAACAGATAATTCTAAATGTGTCAATTTTGTAGATAATCCTGTAAATAACTCTTTATTTTGGAAATTATTTTTTGACGGATCTAAGTCTAATGATGGATCAGGAGCAAGATGTGTATTAGTTAGTCCAGAAGGGAATAAAACTATGCTAACATGTAGACTTGAGTTCGATTGCACAAAAAACACTGCAGAATACGAAGCTTTAGTGCAAGGACTGTACAAGGCAATCAGACTAGATATCAAGTATCTACAAGTCTTCGGAGACTCTAAGATTGTTATTAAACAGGTGCGAAATACTATACATTGTCTATAAGGTCATTTAAAGCATTATCAATCTTTAGTGCAAGATCTGACTGAACATTTTATAGCATTCAATATTTCATCCATTCCCAGACTCCAAAATGCTAGTGCTGACCTCCCAGCTAATGTAGCTTCCAAGCTCATTCCCTTAGAAGACTATAGCCTAGACAGATTCTCAATCAAATTGATCTTTAGGCCCTCCATCCCTGATAATGTTACCAATTGGAAAAATTTTAACGATGACCCTGATATTGTAAGTTTCCTAACATCAGAAGGATCTTACACTAATCAGATAATTGATGAGGACCAACATGATAAGCAGTTACAACAAGAGAGCACTAATAATGCCATACCAAAATTTGTAGTCAAGTTGGAAGACTTATATGATTTGAAAGACAGATTTAAAAGGTCTACCAATTCAAAACTTCAGAGTTCAACTCTGAACTATGAATTAGTAAATCTAGGAACTGATACCAAGCCACAGAATATCAACCTAGGTCTTGGCCTAGCCCCTGAAGAAAAATTAGCCTTTGTTCGACTCCTGAAACAGTATAAAAGTGTCTTTGCCTGGAATTACGATGATCTTAAGACTTACGACACTTCAATCATTCAACATACTATCCCGATGATAGCTGATGAAAAACCTGTCCAACAAAAGTTGAGGAAGATCCATCCTAATCTTGAAAGTCAGATTAAATCTGAGCTCAATAAATTATTGAAAGCCAAAATTACTTTTCCCGTTTGAAATTCTAGATAGGTTTCCAACTTGGTTCCAGTGAGAAATAAAAACGGAGTCATTAGAATTTGTATTGACTTTCGAAATCTTAACAAAGCCTGCCAAAAGGATAATTTTCCCCTACCCCCTATGAAACAAATATTGCAAGCAGTTGCAGGATCAGAATTAATTTCCTTTTTAGATGGTTTCTCCGGCTACAACTAGGTTTTGGTCCATCCTGATGATCAGCTAAAAACCACATTCAGAACCAAATGGGGTACTTATGCATATCAAAAGATGCCTTTTGGGCTGATTAACGTTGGCGCCACATTTCAAAGGGCCATGGATATCGCATTTAAGGGATTAGTAAACAAATCAGTGGTGATTTACTTGGATGACATAACAGTATATTCTAAAAAATGTGGTAATCACCTCAGAGACTTAAAGCAGATCTTCCAATGTTGTCAAAGGTATGGAATTTCACTTAATCCAAAAAAGTCCTTTTTTGCATTAAGTGAAGGAAAACTTATTGGATTTATAGTGTCAAAATATGGAATCCATATTGATCCAGATAGAATTAAGGAGATTTCCGAAATATCCTTATCACATAGTAAGAAAGCCATGCAATCCTTCCTTGGCCAGATTAATTTTGTTAAAAAAATTTGTTCTAGACTTCTCAAGGATTGTGTCACCATTACAAGCAATGATCAAGAAAAATTCGCACTTCAAATGGGGCCAATCAGAGTATGAAGCATTCAATCTGATTAAACAAACGATTGTTAATGCCCCATCCCTGGCAACTCCAAATTTTTCCGATCCTTTCATTTTGTATACATTTGCCTCTGAGAAGTCATATGCTGCAATACCCACTCAAGCAAATCAAGACAAGGCAGAAGCCCCAATTGCCTTCTTTAGTTCAAATTTGCAAGGGGCTGAATTAAATTATTTTGATGTTGAGAAACAAGCTTATGCTGTTTTCAAAGCAATCAAACATTTTAGACCCTTTCTTCTTAAAACCCATACAAAAATCATAGTATCGTTTCCAGCGGTAAGAAATCTCTTAGTACAGAAAGACGTGGGTGAAAAAAGAGCAAATTGGGTCACTGCCCTACAAGAATACGACGCTGAGATCAAGCCAACAAATATTGTAAAAGGTCAAGGTTTTTGCAAGATGTTGGTTGGAGCATCACTTATTTCTGAAATACCATCTCCAAATCAAGAGGTACAAATGTATGAGGCAAGCCTAAACGATATTGAATCGAGATATGTTGATATCATATTTTATCTAAAAAACGGATATGCTCCTTCAAATTTGAATTATACAAAGAAAAGAGCCCTAAGATTGAAAGCCAAGCAGTATCAACTCGTAAACAATGTGCTTTTTAGGATGAATTATGATTTTGTTATCCTTCGATGTCTTGAGAAATCTGAAGTTGAAAAGGTATTGGAGGAACTCCATGATGGACCAGCAAGTGGACGTTATGCAGGAGATGCTACAGCACATAAAATTTTGCCCGTAGGATACTATTGACCTACACTATTTAAAGATGTACATAGCTATGTAAGGAAATGTCAAATTTGTCAAACTGTTGCCGGAACACAGAAGAAACCATCATTGCCATTGCAACCAGTCAATATCGATCAACCCTTTGATCAATGGGGATTGGATATAATAGGTGAGATCGTTCTTCACTCTTCTAAACATCATAGGTACATCCTTACAGCTACAAATTATTTTACTAAACAGGTAGAAGCAGTTCCTCTCAAGACAGATAATGTTGAACATATCATCAATTTCATAGATCAGTTCGTAATTATTAGGTTTGGTTTACCTTCTGCTTTAATGTTTAACAATGAATCATATTTTTTTGGCAATGCTATGACTGAATTTGCACTTAAAAGAGGTTTTAAGCTTAAATATTCTGCCAATTATTACCCACAAGGGAACGGGTTGGCCGAATCAACGAATAAAAATTTAATCAGAATCATTAAGCGAACCATTGATCAGAATCATAGAAATTGGCACAAATCTTTGATATATGCTCTGTGGGCAGACTGAATAACTCAAAAGGCTTCCATTGGCACTTCTCACTTTAATTTAGTTTATGGGAAAGAAGTAGTTCTCCCAACTCATCTAGCGATTCCTTCTTTAGCCTTAGTTCAATTTATTGACAAAACACCAACTTCATCTTTACAACTAAGACAACTGCAAATCCTTAAACTAGAAGAGCAACGAGAATAGGCTAAAATTACACATACTCATCATCAAGCATTATAAAGGCTTCCTTCGATTCAAACATGGTATCTAGGAAGGATTTTCAAATTGGAGATTTAGTTTTGAAATGGGATAAGGCTCACGAAGAAAAATGCAAGCATTCTAAATTCCAACGAATGTGGCTTGGCCCACTCCAAATTGTTGAAATTATAGATCCATTGACTTTCATGTTATAAGCTTTAGCAGGGAAAAGAGAATCTTTACCTATTAATGGGCAGATCCTTAAAAAATACTTCCCATAGAAGATGACCTTTTCTATTTTTGTAAATTATTGTTTATAGCTTTATTTTGATAATAAAACAGGTTGTAAATGGTTACCTTTGGAATTCACGAAAAAGATAGGTGTTTCTTTTAAATTTTGTTTTTCTCTTGTATAAATAGAACTTATTTGGAAAATCGACCATTATTATTGAAAGATACAGTCAAATGCTACAAGCCTGAAAATTTTACTAGTTTCATTCTTACGAATTTTGATAAAAACAACCTTTAGTGGGAATTTGTTTTATATCAGTCATGAAAAGCATCAATAACAAAACGAAGGTTCTCTGTAGAAAAGCTATCTTCAAAAACTCTATAATTGTCATCCAAAGATATTCTTAAGGAACCAATGACTTCCTCCCCACCTAGGGAATTACGAGTTTCAAGGAGTAATCCAATGATACACTATAGACTTAAAGAATAAGAGGTCTCATCACGAGCCGACTTATCATGATCATAGATATTATAACTTGCTGACATTGCCAAAACTACATACCAAAACAGGGCAATGACTCAAGATTGTTGCAATCAAAAAACAAGGGGTCTCATCACGAGCCAGCTTGTTCAACAAAGTTATAAATCAAGTGAATGGCACAGTCATAATTTGGCTACCAAACCAAGACATTGTTCTTTAAAAATTAAAAGAAAACAAAAGCAATAAGTGTGGATATGGATTTATCTTTGAAAACTGTATATTTCTGCAAGTAGGATACATGATCATTGCTGGGTAACAGGTAACCCTGTCGAGGCTATGAACCCCTGCTGGCAACAGAGGCTCTACCTACAACAAATGAGCACACTTAAAACTGATCTATAGAGAAGTCTTTGTTTTTATCTTTATAAACTAAGTAGTGGCTGATGTAAATACAATGACTAGCTTTGAGAAGAAAATAATTAGAGTTAGCACGGAAGGAACAAACTACCATTAACGGCTAAAAGCATGATGCACTTTATATTTCTATATTAAAGATTGATTTTCCAGAAAACTTTTCTGTTTTGGAAGTTTTAGAAAATTCAAAAGATAATCAGAGATAACTAGTTCTTCCTAGTGAATCGCCAATTGTTGTGGCCAGCAACAAACCCCATTTTTATTTAGTATTAGTAATAAAACGAAATAAATGGGGAACCCTTCTAAAAAATAAAAAACTAGCACTTATATTTCCCCTTGAATAAAACACACTATCATAAACTTAAGAAAAACATCTGCAAAACCCAAAAACTTAAGTTTTATGATAAGTTTCGCATAAAATCGTTTTCTTAACAATAAAACATTGCATCGCAAAAGGGTAATGAAGGACATCATATAAACAAACTTTCGAAATTGCGAAAACGCTATGATGCGAGATCCCGCGCCTTACAGAATCATCGCACATTGCAGCTTTCATATGCCACAAGTACCACCTAAGATAAAACATCTCGATCCTGCGACATGCGATAAAGCATCTCGCAAATTGCATCTCGCAGTCGCAAAAAAAGAAATAAATGATTGTTAACAAAAAAAATGATTATTAACGAAAAGGATTAGCGATATGCCAATCTATGATATTACGATTTGTGATATTGCGAAGCAAATCGCAAAATCGCTTTATCGCAGATCAACAGGGCTCATTGCTCAATGAAATATTTCTCATAATCTAATACCGAGTTATGGGCATTAATGTTAACTTAGTGTCTTATTGATGGTCATTTATGAGATAAGATTTAGATCTGATCGAAAGGTTGTTTCACGTAGGGTGATATATTTGATATGATTTCGTAATTAAGAGCTTTCCTGTCGCCTTATCTCTTACCATTATTCTTTCTTTACTTGAAAACTCTTAGGAGCGGTAAGTAGAATAATATACACAGCAATGTGCAGAACGTAATGGGAAAGAAGGGAAAAGCTCTGGTTGCTGAGGAAAAAGAGATGACGCCCTTATTCACAGACACCACCTGTACCAGAGAAGCCAGCATATCCACTTGGGAAGGCATGTACAATCTGCTTGAAGAAGAAAACCCCAGAGTTATGGAAGTTATAGTGATAGCAGACTCACGCGGGTCATCTGAAGCATTAATTACTTAACTTGCATGTTCATTCCTACACCGAATAGTGGCAAGGCCTAAGATACTTCCATATACAGACATGGTCAAGTGGGTATTTCATAGCGCTGATATAACAAATAGGCAATTCAAGTCTTGGAGCCAGGATTTTATTGGGTCATTCACCCCATAGGATTTAAGACTCATGTATCATCTACTAGAGCCGCAAGCAAGCTACAACAAACAGTTCGTGGAGAAATTCGCCAAAGAAAATGAAGATTTGGCGGAGTGCACCAAGAACTGGTTGGCAAAGGAAGAGCCATTGAAAAAGGACAAACATGGTATGTACAGTACTGGTTCCCTCTCCTCCTCGTATTGTTTTGCTGCTACTATGCTATGTAGGCTATTTGGAAGGCCTGACATCAATAATTTTTCATCCGAATGGCTACCCCTATTAGATGCGGCCACTAATGCCACTATTATGGATTGGGCCCAGATATTGTCTGATAATTTATCCTCGGCCATTTGGAACTACTGGTCTAAAAGAACTCCCTCTCAGAGGATTTAACCTTCTTTCTTTTTAGCTGCTTATGTTATGGATGCAATCTGTTCTGTTTCCAGATTTCCTTTAATGGGTTGGAAGTGGACTATACAGAATCTCTTGCCCATTCACATTTACCATAAGGAATTGTGGGATTCCAAGTCTATCCCATATTTTTACAGAATTTGTCATGGAGTTATGTTACCTCTTCACAGAATGTTGTATAATAAGGACGCCCCAAGATTTTCCCCCGAAACGGAAGTTGATATTCTCCCTGTCGGAAGATGGTTTGGGGAAGAGTTTTTCACTTATGTCAGAGTATTTGGAAGCATTTCTTCCCCTCATGTGCTACCCTTGTATGTTCCTGATAAGTTATTGGCTCGAGAAATTGCCTACCAGACCTGTGGGGTGGGAGGAGTGAGCAAAGAAATGAAAGACAAGAAGAAGGTCATCTGGTCGCAATTTCCTGTGGCCTGTGGGGCCTTTTCACTATTTGATTTAGGTCATGCATTCAAAGAAGTAGACAACATGCTGGGTCTACGACTGTTTAAATTTCCATAGAGACAATTCGATCCCTTTGATGTCATTAAGAATTTTACTACAACTGTCAAGATAAAAGTATTTTCTAAAGAAGATGATCTCTTTGATGACATCTTCCAGCAGAAAAGCACACTGAAAGACATTTTTCATATGGCTCAAATTCAATTTCCCCCAACGGAATTCCAAGAATTCAAACTCTATAGAGAGAGGAGATTAGAAAACATCCCCTTGGATAAGTTGCGCTTAGAACCAATAAGGGAGCCAACTCCCAGTGTCAGTCTAAGTGGAATCTTAGGTATAGACAAGTCCAGATCTAAGTCTGGGAAAGAATCACCAGAAGGCTCTAAAATGTTCGAGAGCGACCATAATAAAAGTGAAGGGTTAGTTAGAGATACTTCCTAATCTAAAGAGCACCCAGAGCAACAGGTTTTGATGACACCACAGGTGAAGGTTCCCCCTCCCCTCATCCAGCCACCAAAACCAGTGAGAACTGAGCTGGATAAAGAGTGGGAAACATTTAATGAATTGATTAATACTGAGGAGCAGAACACAAAGACACTGAGAGTACAGTGTAGACAATGATAGATATGGTCATTGGAACAGTCAGCAATGCTCCAGAAACAGAGCATATTCCCATAACCCATTGTCTGAAATCATGCTGAAGATAGAGGAGATTCCTCCTCTAGATGTATTTTATAGTCCGCATCACAAGGCAGTGGTAAGAAGCAAAAGAAAGAAATGGAAATTGGACAGTGTGCTCTCACCTGAGGCAGAGCAGCTAGATGTCCTTTGGTGAGACCCTACTACTGGCCCTACTGAAAATTTGACTAAGTTATCCCAAATCGCAGGAGCCTATGCTTCTGCGACTATTGATAAAGCGTCCGAGGTACATCTATTACTTAAGGATAGAGAGGAACAAATCCAAGTTTTGCAACAACAGCTACAACAGGCCAATGCCTACCGAGAAGCATAGGAGAAATTAGAAAAATTACAGTAGAATTTTCAACAGATGCAGCTGGGGTATTAGAGCAATTTGGCCGAAAAGGAAAATCAATTATAGGCCATGCTAGAAATGCATAAAGATGACCCCAAAATTACAGAGTTTGTCTCAGAAGCCCTTGCCTTGAACGACCAACTCTTGCAACAACAAGAGGCACTCTGCCAAAGAATATCGCAATGGAGCTCCCATTGCGAGATGAACGATAAAATTACAAGTCAAGTCGTGGATTTGCGACTCGATTATGATTTGATTCATAAAAGAATTTCTGATTATTTGATTTGGCAGGAATCAAAGGAAAGAAAGAAAGCAGGCTTGCTCAAAATCAATGAAGCCCACAAAGAAATGTTGTCCCTTAAGTGGGATGCACAGATTAAAAAGGTAGAACAGGCAGCAGAAGAAGCAGCGACAGCGGAAAACAACGTCATTGACTGTGTCAATGAAAATCTACATAGAGCAAACCTGATATTAGAAACGCTCTGGGATTTCTCCCAAAGGCACAACAACAACAGACAAACTGGAGACAGAAAGCTGAGGAGAAGGCAGAGTCCATTAAAAAATTAACTAAGTTGAATTGGGACACTTATTGGCAGTACTTGGTTAAACCACACAGTCAATGCATGACTCTCAAGTGCCTTACAAATTCTGCCGAGAAGATAGCGCTAGCACATGCCGATTCTGTTTTCGTAGGACAACTAAAATCGGGGGTCGGCCAACCGACACTCCTCAAGCCGATGCTGAATTCTTGCGATCTCAGAGAACAGATACATAGATAGTTAATTTCCAGATACAGTTTTAGTTTTATTTTTTATTTATTTTTGCCTTAGATGAGGACAATCATTTAAACCTCCTCCTATATTTTTGTAATAAACTATTTTTAGTATTTAGTTAGTAGTATTTTAACCACTCTCATGCATTTGGAGAGGGGTCAAAAAATTTGTCAAAAACGTTTCCTCAGAACATGCACTTCTGCACCCTCAGAGGAGGTTTTGATGAATGAATGGAATGAGATTTATTGATATCTGTGTTTAATGTCTGCTACTGAAATGCATTTCTGTACTCTTAGTAGATATTGAATTAGGAAGAGATAAATCTATATTGTTGAAGCTCATGAGTAGGACTTGTTACCAATGGTACTTTTATCTCTTAATGATTTATGCTTATGTGTCAAAGTAATCTTATATATTCAGTTGTTTATATATGAAAGCTTGAATGTTTAAGTTATCATTTGGCACTTTCGTATGGTGGTGACTATTCTATTTATGCTTTAATGTATGAATGACTTATTATGTGATATGCTTCTCACAATTGTTTCGGCTAATTTCTTCTATGAAACAATTCATTTTTAATGAATTTTTTTATCATAACAATTGAATGATCTTTATTACCAATTGTTGTTAGAAACTATTTTAGATCGCATAAGTGAAAAGTTAAATCTCGGGTTAGTTTTAGAATTAGATGTTTCTATTCATTAGAATATAATTGCATGTTTTAAATTAGACTTAGATTAAAAGCATTTTATTTAGAAATCTTTAGAAAAGGAAACATCAACTCTTATCATCACACACAAATTGGGAAACCGGTCCCATTATCCCCAGCCAGACCCACCATCGCAAACGGAAAAGGAGCTACTTTCAAGGTCCGGACCGGATGGGTATCCCCCTTGTTGTAGACCCGATTTTCGAGGCCTTCAACATACCCATAAGATACTTACATAACAACCCTTGTGGAACTTTGGACAACCCCTTAATCGACTTTGGCTTGTCGTTTGGAGTTTGACCAGTTTCCAAATTATATTATTCCCCAGTTTTATGTTATCACCGAAGGCTTTCCTTTCAAAAGCCCTTGGCCCCCTTCCCTGTATTAATTGTTACTATTACGTTGTTCCTCTTCATATTTTGGAACCTATGGCTATTATTCCTTACCTAAGTCCAAGTTTATCTTCTCACTCCTTAGACAAGAAAATACATATTTTATTGTTCTATACAGGCAACCCTTCTTAATAGGTTCATACTACACACAATCATAAAGATAGTCTCGTTTTTCCCAAATTTAGAAAGAAACATTTGTTCTTCATTCACAGTAAACAAAAAAGAAATAAATTAATCTTTTGAGATATTTTTTTCTTTTTTTACAACAAAGAGAATCTCATAATTTCTGGAAAAGATTTAATGCATTTATCTGCAATAGTCTAGCATTAGGGGAATTTTGAGGTTTAAAATGGGCCTCCTAAGAAAAATGTACAACCAAAATAAACTTTTTAAGAACTAATAGGATTCAAGATGATGATGTCAACCATGGGGGATGATTCACCATTTTTGGTGTAAAAAGGTAAAAACATTAAAAAAATAATAAAATAATATAACTACTTTTTCAAGTTGTGTTTTCAACATACCTCCCCAAGGTTTTACTCAAATTTTGAGCAAGAGTACTTGTTGGATACAAAATTTAATTTCTCATCCAAGGAGTACCCATGTTGCATACTTTCTATGGGCCCTTATATACGAAAATGAGAAATACATGAAAAACGTGATTTCCATCACATTTTTCATTTATTTCTCATTTTTCGTGTAACAGGGTCCGTCGAAAGTATGAAACACTAGTACTCTTTGGATGAGGAATCAAATTTTGCATCCAACGAGTGTTGTTGCTTGAAATTTGAGTAAACCCATATGGAGATGAGTTGAAAAAATATTTTTTTTTTCCCTCTAAAACTTGAGGAAAAATCATATTTGAGCTTGAAGTAGTCACGGAAACAAGAACCCGAAAGCTACAAAATCGATCAATTTTAGATTATCTCATTAAGTGGAAGAACTTACCCGCTGAAGATTCCACATGGAAGGATGAGAATTTTATACAGAAGCATCCATAACTGCCCAGGTGTTGAGAACAACACTTTTTTGAAGGAGGAGGGCATGTTAGGTCCCTATAATACTAGTGTATCTCCCTTATTGTTATTGTTGTACCCATGTAGCACCCATATTGTTATTGTTGTGCCCCATAGAAGCCCACTATTGTTATGTTGTGCCCTTACATTATTACTGTTATATAAGCCCTGATTATATTATGACCCCTTAGACTCCTATATATACAAAGGAGTTCTTATCATTTGTATCATCCAAGAATTTTTCATTTATGTAATGTAAAAGAGGTTTCCCCCTCAAAGAGGATATTTTTTAAGTTGTTGATCTATCTTTTATGTGAGTTGGTTTCATAACAAAGTGTTTTGATATGTCCAACCTATTCTAGTTTTAGGAAAGGATACACGACTTAAATAGAAACTATTAATGCATCGATTATCATTTTCATTTATTTTGGCACCACACTTAGTTTACGGCACTCAACTTCGATATTTTCATTATGTTGACTATGTGCATGGAGATGGTGGCATTATGAGTTTATGTACTTTATTCCATCATGACCAACTTAGAAGAATTTGTTGATAGGGCCATGTTATTAGACCGAATGATATATTATTTTCAGTAGAGTGCCTTCCTTACCTCTTTGAATTCTAATTTATCCATAAATAGCTTGCTAAATAACAAAAGTTGGACAAAAACAACGCTAAATAGGAAATAATTGTAGAGAAAAAACTATAGTAGATTTGGATTGAAGGAAAATATCATTTCTCTTAATGTGTATGATGTTACAAGAGGAGTATGAAAGTAGATAAACACCATAACACCATTAGATCAAATAGATAGCAGAATCCAAGCATCCAAAGGATTCCTAGTAATGAAAATGCCTAGAATTTGCTTGAAAGACTAGGTTAAATAGTGGCTCCATAAAGAAAACCTAAAGAAAGTCCCTAATTCCTTAGACCCACAAACAAGAGGATATTTTTCCCTACTCTAGGAGATTGCACTTATGTGTAATGTAGAATAAACCCTCATCAAAGCCATAAGAAATACTTGCTCCAATAAAAACCAACTCACAATGAATGTGTTTACCATCCAAGGTATGTGGTTGAGGCCCAATGCACTACTTGAATTACCCATTTGCAATATTGAGCTTAAGCAAGTAAGATATGATGAATGAACATGTCCTCTAGTATGGATCTTGAAAGGCCCAACATAAGCATTGAACAAATCGCATTCTGACTTGTGCGAGAAGAGAGGAGGTGGTGGTCAAATCCATCAGGAGATATAATACAATATTATGCCCCATTAAGCATTAAATCACTTTTTTTCATTGTTGAGACAACCTTTTCTCAATGATCAGTTTCAACATTCTGCTCATGTTTAATATGATAGGACCACATTTGATCGAATTTTCTTGCTAGAGACTTAATTATAATGAGGGAATTGACCTTATATCCCCTAAGGAGAACTTTCTTATCATGATTCTAATGACCACATTAAATCTCTTATAATGGCTGGAGATTTTAATCCTTATACTAGTGCTAAGGAGAGACCTTGCTATAGTTCTAAGAATTTTGTTAAATTATTAGGAACATTTCCAAGGCCCCATACAAAATATACTATTTTTTACCTCTGGGATGATGTAGACTCCCACCATAACTTACCACCCTAATTAATTTTAACATATCATGGCATGTCAAAATTAATTATAACCATATTAAGCTTACATAATGTTTCTTTTTGTGACACTCAAATACAAGTTTGTTGCTAGTGCTAAGTATTCCTTAGCTACCATCATTGACACATTGTAGTCACAAACTAAAAAAAAATTAAAAAATTACATGGAAACCGACGGTTGAGTTTATGCAAAGATCGCAAAGGATACCAATGAAATTTATAAAGTTATCTAAGTCCCAACATTAGCAAAAATTAAGTAGATATGAAAACACACACACACACAAATTAGACATATACAAACTATCCACAAATTTATGGTAGTATTTGTTTGTTTGTTTGCTAAGTTGTGTGAGTCTTGAGATGATTGCATGCTTAACTCTTCTTTTGAGAAACCATGACCCAGGGGCATCTAAGCTGTCAAAATCACCCGAGGATCGCACTGATCGGCTTAGGCCAAACCAACCCTTAACATGACTAGATCTTTTCCCATAGATTTTCGAACCAGTGACCTCAATGCCAGAGTTCCTTAACAATACACCATGCCACCATCTATTCTACGCCCCGTGGACCACAAATTTATGATATTTATTATGGGAAAAAAATTCATATTATAAATTTAATATACACAATGTACATCTGAAAACAAATCTAATTCCTTATATATTAGGAGAAAAGATTTAAAATAACCCAATATATTCATATATCATAATCATAAATATATGTGTACAATAACTTTATATGTATAATTATTCATTACCAATGTATACTCTACGTCATCGGGTTCCACTAACAAAATTTATTAAATTCAAAGTTCATTGAATTTCATTCCTGGGCGAAATTATTTGATGAGGTTCAAAAATCTCAAGCCTAACATTAAAAAGTCAAACATAAACACTAATAATTTCTTGAAATTCATCTAAACTTTTATTGAAATTCATTTCAAGTTCATTACGAATCGCATGAAATTCAAAGAAACCCTCAGGCTAAAACCTACTTGCTTTATTGTCTGCACCAAAAGAATGTTGTTTTTGAATGTCAAACTTGATGAGGGGGAGACCAATAGGGGTTAAATTAGCTTTGGAAGGATGTTGGGAATCCTATTGTTAATTTACATAGAACATCTCTTTTTTGATATTATTTTTCATTTCTATTTGTTTATCTTCAAAATTTGATATGCTAAGTTTTCATTTATACTACACATATTTAAATTTTATAAATTTATATTATATTATAAGTATAATATTTCAATAAAACATAAAATCTAAATACATATATATATATATATATATATATATATATATATATATATATATAAACTTTCTTGTCATTTAATCAAACTTTCTAGTTCCAAAGACCTAATAATTTGTAATGGAATTAATAAGTGGCCAACTTTTGGCCCGATGACTTGTATATGTGAGCTTGATAGTAGTGTTGTGGATTATGCAATATATGATACCCATGTTCCCAACTGTATTGTAAATTTTGAACCCCTAAATGACCACGAGTCTGATTCTAACAACAAACCTTTAACCTTAACTCTAAACCTTGACATGCACACCAACCGCATGAAAAATAATTATGACGGTCAAAGACACATTCATTTTGACAGAAGAAAAATGGATCTCTTCTTAAAGGATTTAAAAAGGGATTTAGATTTCTTAACATATAGTGATAACATGTTGGACAGTTGGCCTTGTTAGGATGGAAGGTGACATCATGTGTGTTGGCATTGATGTCAACCAGGTGAACATTGATGATAAATGGGAAAGCATACTAGATGCATGGTGTGTTCCTCTCAGGGGGAGTCTTAAAACCTTATAGTTATGATGGTTGGGTAGCCCAAGCTTTAAATGAATTTCTACCTCATGAGCTTAGTTGAGATGCTTTTCCAAGTGGCATAGTTGGATAATGCTTGGAAAGAGATTTCCATCAGTATGTTGAAATATGAAAAAGGTCTTCTAAATCAAACATTATGGCCAGTGAAAGTGTGCAAATCAAAAAAGTCAACAAGCAATGTTCCAAGGCTCAAAGTTCCACCTTTCCTTTCTGTTTTGTGTTAAATATCTTTAATTCCAAACTTAGGCAGGTTTTGAAGTAAGTTTGGGACTTAGGCGATTTAGGCCTAGTTAGAAGTCAGGTCGTGCAACAGAATTTCAGAGTGGAAATATCCCCCGACCACCGACCTGTGTGGGATCAGCTACCTAGTTAGGCCCTTGGACTAATCAGAGGTTGGCCCAATCAAGAGGTTACGGGAGGAGTTCAAAGGATCGACCCTTGACCTTTGACCTGTGAGGGATCTACTACAAGTGGCAACCAAGGTGGTATATGACGTCAGCACATAGTGATGTGGAAACATGGGAAGAGGACACATCGCATGTGTTTTCAACATTTTTAGGTGGCCAAGTGGGCCAAATTCGAGTGACGCGTGGCACCACGTAAGCATG
This sequence comes from Pinus tabuliformis, assembly GCA_031772625.1. Classification (NCBI taxonomy): domain Eukaryota; kingdom Viridiplantae; phylum Streptophyta; class Pinopsida; order Pinales; family Pinaceae; genus Pinus; species Pinus tabuliformis. The sequence goes on along the minus strand of CM062816.1, from coordinate 508,632,338 downwards.
GATGAATTCAATATGATTAGATGCGATGTATGTCGGATGATGTGCCATAGTCTTCGAAGTTAGTGCCAGGAAGTTAGTTTGGTGAAGTTTTAATGTGCATTTGGCTTTTATCAGAAAATTACTTGGAGTTGGATCTTCGGGCCTCCATTCAAGTTGGGGCAAGTGCAAGCATAGAGAAAGCAAGTTGGCCATCCTCCGACCTCCCAACCAACATTGTTAGGTGCACCTAGGAGTTGGTTTTTTAGTGTTTCTTCGTGTGTCATGTGACCGAAGAGCCTTAGGGCTACTCGATGAAAGGTGTTTAAGCACTAAGGACTATGCACCATGGGAATCGACACATTTGTCATAAATTGGTCAAAATCCAGTTTAGAACTATGAGACACATTTGGCAGTTATTCCATACCTAAAATTTCACGAGAGTTTGGAACACTATTAAATCTTTTGCATGAATTAAATGGTGATTGCGGAGAATTGAATTGCAAGAAAACAAGGACCACAAAATCTCAAATAATTAATGATGCAACGCATATATTAAAGGAATCCATCCTCGATCACATCATTAATGCATCGGTTCATTTAATGAGTAAGAAGAGCCATGTCGAGTATTAAAGATCTTTGATAGTGTCCTAACAATACTAGAGTGGAGACCATACTAGTGTTAGTTGGTTAAGTAAATTGAACCCATAATCATGTTATTAATTGAAGATCAATTTGTCATATTGCATGGAGGATTGAATGATTAATGAGCTGACAAATTGCATCATTTAGTGTGTTGATTCTGAACAAAAATTATGGGAAACATTGAGTCTGGGTGAATCGATTTAGAGTTGTATGAGTAGTGGTGTGCGTAGGTGAGATGTGTGTGAAGTGTGAGGGTGTAATATAACTATAAAATAAGAGAGAGTAGCAAAGCTAAAGTTGCAGAGAAGAGGGAAGCCAAAAGTGTGGATGAGACATATAGAGGAAGGAGTTGTAAGAGACATTAGAATAGATTCTTTGTGTTTTATGTAATAGAAGCAAGTCATCCTTCTCAGTTTCAAAATTGTATGAAAAGCTGGACAGTTGGTTGAGGCAAGTTGTGCTCTAGATTCATAAGACATTGGTGCCTCTTGGCAAGTTGTGGCTTTCCTATTTGAAGGGTGTTGGGGCCTCCTATGAGTGGGTGCTCACAAACAAATTGATGTAACTGAGTAGGTTCTTTGATTACATCATATTAAAAAACAAATTGGTGGTTTTTCCCTTTTGGGTTTCCATTTTTAAATACCTTTGTCCATATGTGTAGGCTTCTCATGTTAATGGTGTGTGTTCACATGAATGATATAGTCTACTACTTATGTATTTAGTTGAGAATGCTCATATGGGTGAATGCCAAGTTAGAAGAGATAATAAGAATTAGGATTAAAAAATTAAATTATATTAATTACTAATTCACCCCCCCTTCTCAGTAATTTAGTATTCCAACAATTGGTATCATAGCTAGGTTCCTTCAAGAATAGTTTAACCGCTAGAAGGTAGATCAATAAGGAATTATGTCTAGACAAGAGAATCGAGATGCTTACTCAAGTAAGATAGCAGTGTTTGATGGGACAAACCATGTTTTTTGGAAAATTAGGATGGATACCTATCTCATGTCCCTAGGGACACATTTTTTGAGCTTTGCGTTAGTAGATTATGTTGCCCCAACAACTCCTCCTACATATGAAAATGGTAAAAAGGTTTATGTGAATAACATAATGGCCAAGGATTCCATTCTCTACAATATTAGTCAATCTGAACTTGTAAAGGTTATGCACTACAAGTCAGCTAAGGAAGTGTGGCACAAACTTAATAAGAGTCGTGAAGGAGATGAGAAAGTTAAGAGAGACAAGCTCCAAACCTTCAAAATGAGATTTGAGAGCTTAAGGATGAATGAAGAAGAAAGAATATTAAAATATTTCCTTAGAATTGATGAGGTAACGAACATGATTAAAGGACTTAATGAAGATATCAAAGAGGAAGTAATTGTTCAGAAGTTTTTGAGGTCTCTACCTATGATATTCAATGCCAAAATATCAGCGATCTAGGAGATGACAGACTTGAAAATTCTCACAATGGACTATATAGTTGGTACTCTCACAGCTTATGAGACGAGATTAGGTAAAGATAATATTGAACCAAAGGATACAACACTCAAAGCATCTAAGAATACTAAGGAGCACAAAGATCATCAAGAATGTTCTAGCTATGAATCTGATCAAGAGTTGGCTCACTTTGCCATAAAACTAAAACATGGTTCGGTTAAGTATAAAGGAAAGCTACCCTTCAAATGCTTTGATTGTGGAAGAGTTGGGAATTTTTATTCCAAGTTCCCTTATAAAGAAAAGTCAGAGAATGATAAAGCTCAAAATCCCATAGATAAAGCTTAGAAATATCAGAGGAATAAATCCTTCAAGAAGAAGGGGCTTTACTCTAAACAAGACAACTCTACATCAGAATCTAATAGTGAGGATTCTTCAGAAAGTGAGCCTAATGAATGTGTGCTTATGGAGCTTGAAGCTAACTCCAAAACTAAGAATGATTCAGAGTCCGAGGAAGAATAAGGAGTAGTGGATCTTAAAGGGATCTCATCAATGCTCTTGATAAATTACAAAAGGAAAAAAAGAAGAACAAGCAACTAAAAGAACAGTTGTTGTGAGCTAAAGAAGGTTTGTATAACTCTAATAATGAGGAGTTTGTTTATTAGAGAGAAAAAATTGAAGAATCCCTTAAAAGCAAAGACATGCCAGCACATCATTTAGAAGTAAAGCAAAAAACTTTTGAAAATCTATTGGATGAGAATAGACTCTTGAAACAAGAATTGTTCAAGAAATGGGATAAGAAGATTTCATAAACATGTAAAGGAGAAATTTTGTCTCTTAAATTCAAGTTGGAGGAAGGAAAAAGAAAGGAAGAGGTTTTGAATGATTTGATCCTTGAATGGGAAGAGAATTTTCACTATTTAGTTGTAGAAATAGTATCTTTCAGAATAGACCTTGATAAGTCCACAACTCAGAAGGATTTGGACAACAAAAATGTTGAAGGAAAAAACAAACTAAATCAAATTTTAAACAGTCAAAGGTCCCCAACAAATGAAGTGGTTCTGGGGTACTCTAAATCACAAAAGTCCTCTAAAGGAAATATCAGTTTCATGTTAGCACGATTTGAAGGCCCCTAAAGCTTTACAAATGTTTTACAAGGTCGAGTCAGTATAGATAAACCAAAACCAAGTTAGAGGAGCACTCAACATTAGAGCAAGAACTTCTCAAACAATTATCACCACAAAGATGCAAATCAATCAACAAGACAACAAAGATGCATGCAACCAACTCAAGCTCGTCAATTTGCAAATACCAAGTATCCAAAATTATTTAATGGTCATTGTTATAGATGTCATATCTTTGGATAAAGCCACAAATTGTAGAATTTTTAAAGTTGAATGAGATGAAAATCTCAGATATAGAAATTATCAAAATTATAGAGCATAGAATTCATTCCTCATGAATATGAATCATTTCTCTCCCCTAATGGATGAAATTGAATGCTTCAAGTGCAATAATTTTGGTCACAAGGTAACTGAGTGTAGAAGCATATTTAGGCACCTCCCCAAGCAACCAACATTCTCTAGGGACAAGAGGAGTTGGAAGCAAAAAACATAGAAATATGAGGAATGTGGACTTTCTCTATCTACACATGATCAAGAAAATAGATGGTATGTGGATACTGGCTACTATAAACACGTGACTTGGGACAAGAGAAAATTGTTATTTTTGAAAGAGAAAGATAAAGGGAATAATGTCACCTTTGGAAATAATGCTCCAGCAAAAATTAAAGGAAAGGACATAATGTTATAGACATATTTGGGCACCTCAACCCCAATCTTATATGTCTATAAACTATGGCTCTTTAATCCCTAAAAGTGTTGTGTCATACCCTAAAAGATCATGGTCAACTGATTACATCATTCCCCAAAAGTTCCACCAGAAAAACCATCTAGAACTCGCCAAAACAGGACCATACTGACTGCTCCACTATCAGGGTGTGATGCATACTGACTTCTACACTAGCCAGGTGCGATGCATACTGAAGAGGCCTTCTGTGCGGTGCAATGAACGAGGATGGACAAATGTCCGAGATAGTTTTCTAAGTGGATGCTCATGGAATCTTCCAGAAACTTTTCCTATGACATTTGTCTCTCTGAATTTGCCCAGGGATGAGTAAGAGATCCAAGAAATCTCCAAGTGGAACCAAGAAGAACAAGTGGAATGACACTAATCAAAAACTCAGAGATGACTCACACCCTTGCATACATCTATAAATGGATCCCTCATCTGAAAGATCGAGAGGCTGGAATCTTGTAATTTGTAAGGAAGTGCTGATAGTTTATGTCTAAGAAAGAGCATTATATTGTTGGGTGATCTTGCTTTTCATGAGGTGAAGAGGGCTTTGATGTTGGGAGGATGATGCTGGATTAGACAATTGGGTTGTAATTCTCCCTTCTATTTAATAATTTTCTTTGAGTTTTCCTCCATACAATCGTGTATTTGTGAATGTTGTTATTTGTGAATTCCATTGTATGTTCAATGTATTTCTGATTTTGCATTGCTTATGATATAATAGATCAAGATGATTTGATGGTGTTTTGTTACTTTGTTTCTACAGGTATTCTCTAAGCGGGATAAGTAGGAGAGGAGTTGCAAGCTCTATCAAGGGGGAGAGAAATCAAGTAAGGAGTCAAGCGGAAGATCCAGGTTGGTTCCTTTGCTTCTCTCTTATTTGTCATACATAGAGGAAATCCCAAATTGCTTTGATTGTTTGTTTGCTAGGATAGCTGCCAATCCTAGAGGGCTAGCAGATCGAAAAGACACTAGTTTTCCCATAAACAAAATGGCGACTCTGCTGGGGAACGAATAGATGTTTGTTTTATAAACTATAGACGAAGCCTAAAGTTAGCCAGATAACCTTCGAACTACTCTTGCTCTGCAATTGCATAGTAGATGAATGTTGCTTCAGTCAATCTCCGATTTAGTTTATGAACTGAACATTTGACCTACAAGCATTCTAGATGCCCTTTTGGTAGCTCAGTAACCTCTCAATATCATACCTCTGCACTTTTCTCTTTACTGTCTATCATAGCTCAACTTAACTCATTGAAATCAGCTGCAAATTTGAGCCAAAACCCATCTCAGTTGCGCTCCCTGTCCCATCGCACTGTCTATCACTGTCTGCCAGTATGCATCGCACCTCCTGAGTCTGAAAAGTGCGATGCATCCTTGTTTCTCTGAAGCCCAGGTGCGATGACTGACTGAGCCTATTTCCCTTCTTGAAATTTGGTGTTTTTTGTCCTTGTTTTCAGCTCTATTTAGTTGTTTTGCTGCTTATGAATAGTACCTCATTACTGAAGCCTCCTTGCATAAGATAGATTAGCCTCCATTGATTAGGATTAGTAGATGTTTTTATGTATTTGTCCATCATTTACGATCCTTTGTCGAAAAGTTGCTTAAATCGATATGTCGTTTTGGTACAAAAAGTGTTGTAACTGTTGTTTTGTGTCAAAGAGAGAAGTGTCGTTGAGTCTTCCTTCCCTGGATAGTCGATTGAACCTATTGTCATGTATTTTATTTGATTTGTTTGATATTTGAAGTGTCAAAAGCATTTTCTATTTGAAATTGAAAAGTGTCGTTGAGTCTTCCTTTCTATTTTGAAAAAGAAATTGTCAAAATGTCGCTTTGAGTAAAATATTTCAGATCTTTACTACATTTAGTTTTCTTTTTTGGTATTTTCACATTAAAGAGAACGAAAATAAATACATGCATTTGCATTTGCATTTAGACTATGTGTGAAAAATGATTTAGGAAAAGTGCATATAGTGTGTGATGTTTGCTCTTTGTTTGAAAGAATCGTAATCTTCTTTCCTTAGTAGCTAGGATTTTCATTGCTCAAAATAAACAACGGTTGTTTATCATTGTAGACTGCATATTTAAGAATTTTAAATCTACATCACGTGGTGAACCATTGAAAGGCAAACTTTTAAACAAGATCAACTCTAAAATAAATTTCAATGAACTTAACAACGCTTTGGAACTTAACGCAACACATCTAGAGGTCTAGGCTAGAGACGTGTTCCGGCGTCGTAAAATCTGGTAATTATTGTTTTCATTGAAGGTTGGGTGATTCTTCCTCCTTGATATGACAAGTGCTAGCACGGACTTGTGCTCCCCGTACCGTCGCATATATATTGGGAGACCACGATAGGCTTATATCCTTTATCCATAGGAAGCCGTGTCTGTCGCCCTATCAATCGCAATGCACTGAACACAACATTCGGGAAGATTGACTGCCGTACATAAGTCCTTGGTAATTTCTTTTTAATTTATCACCAAGATGTATTTTGCAGTTTTGTGATTGGTTTGGTAATCCCTCTGTCCATATTTCCAAAGTAGTCACTTTCGTTCATTTTTTACTCTTTAAAAGAAAAGGTCCATCTGAGCACTTGTCACTTCAGGCTCATTAAAAATCGAAAGGGACTAGAGTCATCTTTAGCTTTTTCTCGACTCTTAAAAATTGAAAAAGCAAAGTTGTATCAAAGCATCATTAAAATTTATTAAATTCGGAATAACATCCATATTTCCTTCATTGATCTTAGGTTGAGATAATGGAGTCCACCAATCATGGAATCCCTTTTGAGGGGAATCCTAGTCCTTTCACATCTTGGGGAAATATTGGTGCTCCTCATTTGGCCACTTTGTCCCTTCTGGGACTTACCATTGGCCTGCCAGTGTGGCTATTCTCGACCTCTCTGGTTAAAAATAACGTGATTCCTCAGCAATCGAATCAGCATCTAGTTCTAAAGTTGACCCCTCGCCTTCTTCTTCATTTGTTTCTCCGTCCCCTTCTTCCTCTTCACTTGGTGAAAGTAGTGATGCTAATAACCAAGTAGCTAAGAAGTAGAAGAAAGGTAAGGAGAAGAATAAGAAGCCAACTCAGCAAGGGGGCAACCAAGCAACCATAGACTTGGATGCATCAGCTAGTGAAAATCCGCACATTAAATCTCTTAAACCCAGATTTCCATGCATAATCTGTAGAGGAGACCATTTTCATCGAGAATGTCCGTGCATTCCTCATATCTTGAGAGAATGGTCCCCCCGTTCGCACCAACCGGTGTCATCAACCTCTGTTGATCATGTTGGTAATACAACATCAACAAGTGATAATGAAGTTCACGGACAGAAAGGAAAAGTCAAAGTTCCATGTAGGTTATGTGAAGGGGACCATACCCTTCCCTGTTGTCCTTTTTTGGATGAAGCCAAAAGAGTCTTGTATAATCGTCTTGCTTCACCACAACAACTTCCATCTAGATACAGGAAACTCTCCCCAAGTCCTTTACTAGTTGAAAATCCGACTGACTTAACTGAACCGTCGGTCGAAACACCTATCGTTGAAAGTGAATCTTCTGATTCCATACCAGACCAAAGTCAATAGGTCGAAATGGCAGTCGACCCAATTTTACCTTCAGAAGATCATATCCTTCCTGAAGAGAGTAAGAATGATATAGTTCAAATTCTTTTTGTTACTTCAGAGTCGGATGAACTTGGGGGCAATCCGCCCATTCCTTCACAACAGGAGGAAATCCCCCAGTTCTCGCTACTCAAGGGGTTAATTCAACCATTTATTCGGTACCCCCTCCAAGCAGTCTAGTCACTTCCTTTGATTGGAATCGACTAGCGAGATCTCGCCTTCCTTCTTATGTACCATTCAGGATCATAGTACAAGTTTACAAAATGATCGTGTCTGGAACAATCATAGATGAGGGAGCATCAATGAGTATCATTTCCTCAACTGCTTGGAGAGTGCTTGGTTCACCATCGCTTATGCCTATTATGCAGAATTTGTCAGGCTTTAATAAAGGAATCAGTCGACCATTAGGGATCCTTCCTAAGTTACCGATAACTTTAGGTAGGAAAACCGTTCACCTGAACGTGATGGTAGTCCTAGGACCGTTAGATTACAATCTACTCCTTGGACGTGACTATGTTTATAGCATGGAAGCTATTGTTTCAACACTCTTCCGAAAGATGTGTTTCCTGCTTGAAGGAAAAATTGTCACTATTGACCAGCTTTCATTTCTCGGTTCAAGCATAGCTCCAAGTTAATAATCATCCCTAAATGGTCCTTTTATATCAATGGTGTCTCTTCAACCTTCATTCCATCCACCTAATTACCGCGAGTAGTCTGGTGAATGTAACGAAGCTTAGGGGGCATGCACCCTTGTCTATTTGGCAGACAAACTCAGCTGAAAGGATAATTTTTCCTGTAGAGATAAGTTTCCTTGTAAGTTATGTGATTGGTCTGGGTGACCTTTCACCTTTGTCTATTTGGCAGACAAAGCGCAGGAAGTGTTTTGTCTATTTCGCGGACGAAACCATCCTGCATAACCACAGTAAGTTTCCATATGGTTATTGGAGACTCTCCTTTTCATCATGTTGGGGGCATGCAAACCTTTTTATGCAAGCTAAAAACGACCAATTTCATTTCCTAGTTTTGCTAGCTTTTCAGCTTTTCAGCTTTTAGTTTCTTTAGCTTCTTATTTTTTTAACTCCTTAAGTTAGGTGATTGATCTAACACACCATTCACCTTTTTCTATGCTACGGACAAAGCAAAGGAAGTGTTGTGTCTAAACTTCTAACAAAAAATCATTCTACCTAACCTCAGTGGTTCCTTAGCTTTTTAGTTTTTTTAGCTTTTTAGTTTGGTCATTTCTAGTTCGCACAAAAAGGAAATCTAAAAACTAAGCATTGTTTCCGCAAGGTTCAAGATCGCTAAAAGATGAACCCGCCTCCATCTGAGCATATGTTCCCCCAGAGTTCAAGCTCATTAAAAAATGAACCCACCTTCAGTAAATAACCTTTGTGATCGCCATGCCATCTGCCTTTTGAGCCATGCCATCTGCCTTTTGAGCCTTGGTTGTGTTCCTACCATCACCTCCATTCTTTTGGCCGATCATACGCTTCCACTTGATTGTTTACCCTTTTGAGGAACAACTGCGATGAGTGGTTTTATTAGTCAACCTTTTCACATCACCATGTTTTGAGAAGTTCCAAGCTTACCCGGAACCAGTTGCTACCCCAAACACCACTAATTCCTCAAAAATGAGTCCTCTTTAAACCCTTTTCAGAGTCACTAAATATGAAAGATTGTCGAGCTATTGGCCTTTCCAGCTCGCTAAAGTAATCGAAAGTGCCATCCCTCCTGTAGATTTTAGTCTTTTTCGGACTTGAGGGATTATCTCATGAAAAAGTTCGAGCGTTTGTCTTTTTCGGCTCGCTAAAGTGATCGAAATTTCATCCCTTTTGTATTATTTTAATCTTTTTCGGAGTTAAGGGATTATGCTACGAAAAAGAATTGCTGGAGTTTCCTTTTTGTCCCTTTTCAAACTCTCTAAACATGAAAAGGACCGAGTTATCTTTGTCGTTAAACTCGTTAAAACAATAGCGGCAAACTTGTCTACCTAGATAAGAACGAGTTTCACTGTCGTTAGACTCGCTAAAACATAACGACAGGTTTGCCCGAAGGGCAAATTATAGAACAAGCATATGTTATCCTCCTCAAGCTTGACAAAAATAAAGAGGTACTGGTCAACAATGACTGGGGAAAAAGGGAAGAAAACTTGAAGAATTTTATGGTAGCAGGTCGCTCTTAAACATGACACTTTCACTCCATCACCATGATTGAGTCGGGTTAGGTTATTCCGTTCACCGGTCATTTCACCATTGGTCTTTCACACCATCCTTTTTTGGGGTTAATGCTACCAAATCCATCTCAGTGTCGCCGATATGTTCAAGAGAAGTCATTCAGTCGAGAATTCACCATCCAGTTAATGTCTCATCCACTGCAATACCTTCAACCTCCAGTTTTCATGACCGTCATTCCTGAACCTTGTATCGTCGATCGTTTTCACCTTCAGAAAGTCATTTGCTTCATTTCGTGTTGTAGATGTGGGATACATTAAGGCCTTCCTATGACGAGTCACTTCTTGTCGACATCAACTCATTATCCAAGAAGTTGACTTAGAAACAACCCTTTCAATATCTTGAAGCTTGCATGCCTTAATGGCAAGTTTCTCACTTCCGGCGACAGGTTGAAATCAATGGCCTTCGACCGAAAGATTTTGCGTGGTGTTCGACATCGGATCATATATTCACACCACGTGAATTGCACTGTAGTACCTTGAGGGTCATCATCATTATCGGTGATTCCTCTCGCGTTTGTTAACAACTCACATTATTGGCTGGTAATTAGGTGATGTCTTTCCATGTTCGACTTCAGAACATCTTTTCACATGGATCAACTTGTACATCGAGCGAAGATTGGACGAGTTTGAAGACCCCGGATCTAGTTTCATCCATCTGGGCTATGATATATTCAGGAATATAAAGACATCAAATGCACACAGAAGCTGCACAAATAGTCATCTAAGCCAGGGAAGATGACTCTACATATGAAGAATAGCCAGTCTGCAACTGCAAATGATTATATGTTCTATGTACATGAAATGAATTTATAAAAGTTGAGCATGGGAATGCCCGCCTCAGCTAGATCATGAAAATTATACATGATGATGTATTGTATTGTATCTCATACAGGTCACCTTCCAGTTTCGAAAACCTCGGATCCTCATGTTAAAGCATTTCACCCGACATCAAAGATTTACGACTTTATGCTTTAGGGGGCAACTGTTATAGACATATTTGGGCACCTCAACCCCAATATTATATGTCGATAAACTAGGGCTCTTTAACCCCTAAAAGTATTGTGTCATACCCTAAAAGATCATGGTCAAATGATTACATCATTCCCCAAAAGTTCCACCTAAAAACCATCCAGAACTGGCCAAAACAGGACCATACTGACTGCTCCACTGTCAGGGTGCGATGCATACTGACTTCTACACTAGCCTGGTGCGATGCATACTGAAGAGGCCTTCTGTGGGGTGCGATGAGCGAGGATGGACAAATGTTCGACACAATTCGCTAAGTGGATGCTCATGGAATCTTTCAGAAACTTCTCCTATGACACTTGCCTCTCTGAATTCGCCCAGGGATGAGTAAGAGATCCAAGAAATCTCCAAGTGGAACCAAGAACAACAAGTAGAATGACACTAATAAAAAACCCAAAGATGACTCACACCCTTGCATACATCTATAAATGGATCTCTCATTTGAGAGATCAAGAGGTTGGAATTTTGTAATTTGTAAGGAAGTGCTGATAGTTTGTGTTTGAGAAAGAGCATTATATTGTTGGGTGATCTTGCTTTTCATGAGGTCAAGAGGGATTTGATGCTGGGAGGATGATGCTGGATCAGACAGCTGGGTTGTAATTCTCCCTTCTATTTAATAAAGTTCTTTGAGTTTTCCTCCATATAATCGTGTATTTGTGAATGTTGTTATTTGTGAATGCCATTGTATGTTCAATACACATGGCACCATGTAAGCATGGATGACGTTAGTATGAGATAAGCATGACGTATGTAGGAGGATGTGGCATTGTCTTTGAAGTTAGTAGTAGGAAGTTGGTTGGGTAAATTTTTCACGTGAGTTTGGCTTTTGGCAGAAAATGAGTTGGAGTTGAGGCTTCGAGCTAGTTGGTTCTCCATGCAAGTCGATGCAAGTGTAGGCATAGAGCAAGAAAATTGGTCATCCTTCGACCTCCCGACAAACATTCTTAGGTGTGCCTAGGAGTTGGTTTTGTAGTGTTTCTTCATGTGTCATGTGAATAAAGAGCCTTAGGGCTATTCGATGAGGTGTTTAAGCTCTTAGGACTATGCACCATGGGCATCAACGCATTTAGCATAAACTGGTCAGAAGCTAGTTTGGCATTATGAGCCACATTTGGCAGTGATGCCATATCTAGAGTTTCACCAGAGTTGGGAACATTGTTAAATCTCATGCTTGGATTAAATGGTGATTGCAAAGAATTGAGTTGCAAAGAAATGAGGACCATGAAAGCTCAAATAATTAATGATGCAACATCTATATTAAAGGAGTCCATCCTCGATCACAACATTAATGCAATGCATCAGTTCATTTAATGAGTAGGAAGAGCCATGCTAAGTGTTAAAGATCTTTGATAACTTGCTATCAGAACTAGAGTGGAAATAATACCAGTGTCATTTGGTTGAGTGAATTGAGCCCATACTCATGTTATTAATTGAAGATCAGTGCACCATACTGCATGGAGGATTAGATAATTAATGAGCTCAAAATTGCATCTTTTAGTTTGTTGTTGTTGAACAAAAACTATGGGAAACATTAAGTCAAGGTGAATCAGTGTAGATTTTTATGAGAAGTGGTGTGCATAGGTGAGTTGTGCATGAAGAGTGAGGGCACAACAGAGTTGTAAGAATTAGAAAAGAGAGCAACAACAAAGCTAATGTTGCAGAGAAGAAGGAAGCCAAAAGTATGGATGCAACATAGAGAGGGAGGAGTTGTAAGAGACAGAAAAATAATTTCTTTGTGTTTTATGTAATAGAAGTAAGTCACTATTCTCAATTTGAAAATTGTATGAAAAGTAGGAGAGTTAGCTGAAGCAAGTTATGGCTTGTGTTCATAAGAGGTTGGTGCCTCTTGGAAAGTTTTGGCTTGCTTATTTCAAGGGGATTGGGGCCTCCTGTGAGTGGGTTCTCACAAACAAATTGGTGTAACTGAGTATGTTCTTAGATTACATCATATTAACAAATAGATAGATGGTTTTTCCCTTTTGGGTTTCCACGTTAAACACCTGTGTCCATGTGTGTATGTTTTTCATCTTAATGGTGTGCATTCACATTAATGATATATTGTGTTTCTTATGTATTTAGTTTTGAATGCTCACATGGGTGAATGCCAAGTTAGAAGAGAAAATAAGAATTGGGATTAAAAATTAAAATTATATTAATTACTGATTCACCCCCCCCCCCTTAGTAATTCCTTATTCCAACATAACATTGATCACATTTACCATGGTTTTACTGCAATCCTATCTACTACCATTAACAAGTTCTATATCAAGGTGTCTTCTACAAAGAATACATGAATTTCCAACCCTTGGTACGATAATGATTGTAAAATTTCTAGGAAGGTTATTAGAGATGCTCATAACAAAACTGTAAATCTTGAAAAAATAAATATGTACAAAGCTCTTATCAAAAGGAATAAAATATTCTATATAAATAGGAGGTAACAACATCTTATTTACCTTTCTAAAGTTGATCCTAGAAAGTTTTGGAGGAAAATTCTTGTTCATGAAATGAAAGAAAATAATTTGATCCCCTTAAAGAACTGGGATATCTATATTAAACCTTTATGATTCCCCTAACACCACGAGCACCATCTTGAACACTCTTATAGAAGAAGGATATATTTTCTTTGGAAGATGTGGAGCTCGAGATTAAGCGACTTGCTAATGGGAAAGTTAGGGATATTAAGGGCTACCAAGTTGAAATTTTCAAAATGGGAAGGACAATCCTCATCCTTCATATACACAAAATCCTCAATTTGGTATTGAAACAAGGCTTCCCTAAGCCTTGGATGCAAATCCCTATCATGCATATCTTTAAAAGTGAGGATAAAAGCATTCCCTCTAACTACAGGACCATTATCATTATCCACATTTTAGCCAAACTATATGGTCTCATCTTGGAAAAGAAGATTAACTTTTGGCTTGAAAGCCATGGTAAAAGAGCTAAAGGGAAAGCTAGATTTAGGAGCCATATCTCAACTATAGACCATCTTGTCACTCATAAGATCATTACAGAGGAATGTTACAATAATAAAATTGATCTCTTCTTTTATTTTGATGTATTGAAATAAGATTTCGACATTGTTCCTCGAGATAAGTTATGGAAGAGGCCAGAAGGGATAATGGTTCCTCTCAAGTTGAGGGTTGTTGTGACTAGGTTATACGAGAATGTTATTGCAAATATTAGGAACACCGAGGGTTGTTCAGAAGAAATTAAATGTAATATCAGAGTTAAGTAAAGGTGCCCCCTACCCCCTACTATTTTTGGAATTTACGTTGTCAAGCTAGAAGAGTGTTTGGAAGTTGCAAGATGTGATGGCCTCAAACTCATTGGTATGGTCATTACTCTTCACCTTTATGTTAAATATATCATTCTTCTAGCCAGAATCCATGATGATCTCGACAAGTAGCTTAGAATCCTCCAATATGGGTGTGACCATTAATACCAACAAGACTAAAGTCATGATAATTAAATCCAAAAATATCAACTATGATAATTTCATTTATGATAATAACTACTTGGAGAAAGTTTCTTCATATAAATATCTAGGAATTGACATTCATAATCAGCTCAAATGGAATTATAGCATTGAGAAAAGGATAATTGGGGGCTAGAAAGCTTATTATGGGCTTAAAAAAGTTGTAAGTTGACAGATATTTGGGTATGAAAAAAAAATCTCTTTGAGATTCTTGTCACCCTATTATTTTACATGGATGTGAGGTTCGAGGTTGTAGTATATCTAGAGAATTGTGAAGGATGATTGAGCTAATACAAAAGCAATTTACAACCTACAACCTCAAGATTAAAGGAAATACTCCCTACCTTATCTTCTTGATTGAAGCTATCCTTTCCTAGATTAAATCATGGCTATTATTAGGTATCTCATGTATAATAAGAAGTTATGCAACATGGAAGGAATGAGGTCCCCCAATATTACTTTTAACTCTAGCCAAAACTCCCACCTCCAGCTCAAGTGAGGTTGGCATAAGGATGCCCAATCTTGGCTAGACCATTGGGGGGTAAAGGAGAAAATCATCTTGGAGAATAAGGATAACATTAAAAATATTATTGTTTCCAAATTTAATGATAAATTGTGGGATGATAAGGAGTTAAAGGGAAAAAGGAAACTAAAGTACTATAAAGAGGTGATCAACCCCAATCTTGTTGGCCATAATTATCTTTCTGACTTGACCAGTGCTAACAAGAAAATGAACATTGCCAAGATAAGAACTAATTATTGTGAGCTTCGTAGCGAAACTAAGAATTAGTCAATTCCCAAAACACCCTGGGATGAAAGAGTTTATCACGCTTGTGATACTAAGAGGGTTGAAGATGAGAAGCACTTTCTTTTGGATTGCCTAGTTCTTGCTCACATTTGTTCTAGTTTTCAAAATCTTTGCCATGCCACCAACCTTCTTGACTTGTTAAGTTAGCAAAACTATGGTGATCTAGTAATACTTCACTCCCTTCTTTTCGATCATAGGAATAAAATATTAAATAATCTCAATTAATATGTTATTTTCTTAAGCTCTGATAGACCATATTAGTCTTAGTGGACATTAATCATCATAATTTTTTAATCTTTATATCTATATGTGTGTGTTAATTTTTTAATTATATCATACACACTTGAATGATTTAAATTTATATATTTATAAATACTTATAATAAAAGTGCAATATTTCAATAAAATATAAAAGAAAATATATAAAAGAAACATAAGTAAATTACAAAAATATTTTAATTTTTGAGTTTTGTAGTAATTTATTATTTTTTAATATATAATGTGTGTTAATTTTTATTTATACCATATACACTTAAATTATATAAATTTATGTATTTATAAACCAGTGTAGTAGAACTATAATATATATATATATATATATATATATATATATATATATATATATATATATATATATATAGTGTCATAGATCCACTCTAATTTTGGCTCTACAAGGGTTGAGAGCGCAAAGAGGGATCAAATCTTTCAAAATAAAAACCCTTTTTTTTAATGCAAAACATAAAGAAAGGTTTGCACGTTAAAATATTTTATTCTTCATGGCTCTTGGTAGATTAGAAGTTAACATAGATATTGATTTTTGAGTAACACACTAAATGATATATATATATATATATATATATATATATATATAATTTACATTGTACATATTAAAATGTTAATATATGCCCCAATTATATTTGGATGTAGAAAATATATATCCAAAAGATTCTCTCTTTATATCTAATTATATTTTTTATAAATATTTTTTTTTACACACATATCTATATGAAATATTACATATCAGCTTCATATTAAAAGTGCAAAGATATATAGAAAGAATAGAAGATTTGAGAAGATTATTTTGAAAAACTAAATTACTAAATATAAAAACTCTTATTTCTAATAGGATAAATATTTATAAAATATTATTTGAAAAATTATTAAAACTTTATTTTCAAATTTCCAAAAATATCTTCTTTTTTGTGTTTTCAAATTTTACTAACTTTAGTGATAATAGAATATCATGTCTATACCTACTTCGACATGATCAACTAGAGTAGAAATAAGTTGCATCTATTATTGTGTATATGCCTTTCCATTAATCTCATTTAAAAACACCATTATGCATGTGTATTGAATATGTGTGTAATAACTAACTTATAGCAATGAATTTCATGGAATGCTTGTCCATTATGATGATGGGCACTAATGGACAAGCATTTAATGATTTACCACTAATGAAAAAGATTTCATACAACACATTTCACAATTATGCACAAAGGCGAGAATCAAGAACCCCCGACATCAGACCTCACGTGTGTTTGCTTAGCTCATTATTGTTTATCTATGTGCTTCATATTTGGACTAACAATTTCTTCAAGTCCTCTAATTTCTCTCGATGGTAAGCACTTAAATGCAAGTCAAACACTTGAACCACCTAAACCACATCACTATTACCATCATACGACTTCCAAATTGCCTACAACATCACTAGAACATTTTTTAAATTTGTAGAGAGAGAGCATTTTTTTATTTAATAAAATTGTTTTATAATATTAATTAATGAAAAAATTTACAGCCCAAGCGCCACAAACATAGCCCACTAGTGAATGCATGCAAATAAGGTCTACTAAACTCTCCAATGCAAGCACCATGAGGCTAGCCCACTACTCACAACCTAGGCATGAGCACAAAGTGTTGATAGACCTTGCCCCAAGTGTGTCACGTTCGGCTATCTGTCTTTTCTTAGCCACACAATGTCACCAGTCCCGAATTTCCACCAAGGTGTGAGATCAATCTCTGTTGAGGTCCTAGATCCCAGCGACTCATTCCATACCCTGCACAATGGGTCCTCCTACGAGATTCCACTAATATATTTGACACTACTTCAGGAATGAGTTGAAAGACACATTTTACAATCATGTGTGAGAGAGATGTGTAATTTTTTCCATGCTTAACATAAGATTAGAACAAAAGATTTAAAAAATGTATTACTCAAAAAAAATCAATATCTACCATAATTAAAAGATTTCAATATTGATTTTAAATAAAATGATTGTATGTCAACTTTATTTATCTATCTATCTATCTACAAAAATTGGTTGAATGTAAAAATATCTCATTCCCTCATGACGTGTATTTTACATCTTAGTTTGAGGGATGCTACTTAGACATGGACACACACACACACACATTCACAGCTTTGCACATGACTCTACTAAATAAGGACCAACCCAACCAAGACAAGGATAGGGATATGTTGCTCTTATGTGAGCTTTTGGATGGGCCAATTCAAACAAGGGTTTAATAAGGAATAGGAATGAGGATGTTGGTACTAGAGTAGCTTTAAAGAAGGGTTATAGAATTTATTGGCTATGTTATCTTATGTATTCCTAGGTTGGGTTAACTCTGTGTGTCTTCCTCTTTTGCATTCCTAGGACCTTTAATAAAGTAATAAAGGAAGGCACATTGAGAACAAATATAATAAAAACCATTAGCACATAAAGTGACAACTATTGTCAATTTAGTCGTCGCATCAATCATCCTCAAAGGTGGCCTTTTTTTCTCTTTATGTTATCTCTAGTTATCAACATGATACAAGCTTGCGACAAAGCAAGTAAAAATCAATTGTCTTACAAAGCCTTATAAATTTCTAGGTTGGGGTAAAATAGTAGCAGAGGTTCCATAAAGAACTTCTCTTCATATATATATATATATATATATATATATATATATATATTGCATTGAAAGAGATTAAGTTGAAAAAAAAAAAATATTGTAAAAAAATTGAAATGTTTGACGGGATTTGATCCCTCTCCATTTATGACAAATCCAAAGTTAAGATGAATATACTAATATATTTTATTCTTTTGCCCAACATGCATTATAAACATAAAACCAAAAAACAAAAAATATTTAAATTCTTCAATAATTAAATTATCACATCGCTTGACAACTTCTCCACCGGTGTTTTTATGTATTAGTACAAGGCCATAGTTTTCCAATATTTGGTTCGCCATGCCTTGGTACTCCCTATATTAGGGATCTAGTTTACCAATTTGACGTTGATGTCCCAATTGAAAATAGTGATACACTCCCCTTGAATTTCATTCTCCATTATCTCAATTTCTTTTCGAATGTGAGAGATCACTTCTTCCCAAAAAGCATGGATCAATTCCTTGGCCTATCCATACATTCGCATGGAAGAGTTGTCTAGATACGCTCTGCAAGTGGAGACACCTTCATTCTCACAATAAAAACTAGCTCTACCTCAATGACGAAAGCAAAAAGATCCATCATGAAACGTGATATATTTCCTTACAAAAAACTTAAACCATATAGAGTAGAGTAGGCAACCAAGAACAAATAAAAAAGAGCACAAAGAATTAAAGCATAATCTAAATGAGTAGCAAATTGTTGCTAACAACCACAAAAACAAAGATTAAAGATGAAGAGAGAATTCATATAACTAGAGTCACTTACCGTCACATCCATTTCACATGGGTGTAAAGTGGAAGTGGCCAAAGCTCTTGCAAAGCTTCATATACTAGACTAGAGTGGCCAGACGGTATATACACTCAGATTGTTGTTTCCATAATTGGCTTGTGTACTAATGACTTCTCCAACCTCCCCATAATGGATTTGAAATGACAACAATGGTTACAGAGATGGACGATGGGCACGCATCCTTATTCAGCCCTTTCGGCTTTAAAAATTAATAATGAGTAATAGAATAACATTTATGCAGCTACATTTAAGAAGAGATTATTAGTAAAATAACACTTACCAAGCTTAGTCTTTTATGTGGAAAATAATGGAAATTTCTAATTTTAATTAAATCTGGTCAGAAATTTTGAAAATGTGGGGAATCAAAAACGAACACGAAATGGCCACGTGGGCAAAATTGTAACATCGGTAGACAAAGCCGATAATTTTAGGTTGTGCGACGAGTCAAAGATACCATCCATGCTAGCAGGTGTGTTTATTGCTTTGCTTGCACGCCAAGCTACACACCTAGTTCGCCATATTTCTAAATTCCCATGTGACCTGCCCTCTTGGAATCTAAGAGCGTGCTGTCCAAGTTCATTAATTTTCCCATGTGACCTGCCCTCTTGGAATCTAAGAGCGTGCTGTCCAAGTTCATTAATTTTCTGTTTTCACAATATCTATCTATATATATTAAGAGAAGAGGACTGATAACAGCAATCAGGAGTCCGGACTCATAACATTTTGCTCTGACGTCGCCCTTATAATATTTGTGTCCTCTGTTACTACTCATAATTTTACTGTAAGTGGTTGAGGTTTTGAGCAGTATTACTACACATACACATGGACTGCAATTCTAGCTCTCATGCTCCTGGAAGCCCAGCTTCCAAATTAGTTCATAGTACACTTGATAATCATGGTGATAAGGGAAAAAGGTGGAGCGAGATAAAGAGAAGCCCTGTTTTCAATATGTTTTGCTGGTTCTGCTTCTCCTCATCCTCAGATTCAGATTCTGATGAGGATGAGGAGAGAAAGGATAAAAAAGATGAAGATGGAGTTGTAGCATCTATGATTGCTGCAGAAAACCATTTCCGTAATGTAAAAGGCCTTCGCCTCTCATAATGATCCTCTTATTCACATCTCAAAATCTGTTAATATTTCCCTATCCTTTACAATTCGGCCATTTCAAGCAGCAGCAGCAACTGGAAAATACTTGTATATATATCTTACAGTACACTAATAGTCTCGCTATCAGTCATTGGGTTCCTTCTGCCTGAATGTTCACAATCTGTTAACAGTTACTACATAGTATGTCCCTACCTTTTAGCATTCGGCCATTTCATTCAGCATCAGCAGCAACTGGAAGATATTTCTATATATCATGTGGATGCAGGTGCAGAAAAGTGCAGTTCACTTGTGAGTTAGGCCTTAAATAATTATCCAAACTGGTGTTTACTGCAGGAACTTATGATGAAAATAATCCCTAGAGGAAGACAGTATGAGGAAGCTGTTATGAAAGGCTGCAGGAGCTTCACATATCATCATCATGCACGGATGGAATTACTGTTACTGTTGTAATTAGTGAGTGCGTCACGCTGCAGCGGAACAGGGGAAGAAGTTGAATAGAGTACATAGATTAATCAAAACGTACAATCATTCACTTGTCTGTCAGTTTGGCATTTTATATATATATATATATATATCAAATTGTTATAAATAACTTGTCTGTCAGTTTGGCATTTTATATATATATATATATATATATATCAAATTGTTATAAATATATCTAATGTTTGCAGGAACTTTGAATGTTGAGTTGTGCTCTGTTTAATTCATTCTATGTGTTTGCAGGAACTTTGAATGTTGACCTGTGCTCTGTTTAATTCATTCTATGTGATTTGAATGTATTGGATTATTAGTTTTATTTATGCAGATATAAAAATTTGTTTTATTATTTATTTGATGTAAATTAAATTTATATTTGTATATGGATGAGAAAGTTAGGAATATTGAAAGGTACCAAGCTGAATTTTCAAAATTGGAAGGTCCATTCTTATTCTGCACTTGTATAATCTCTTCAACTTGGCAGTTAAACAGGGTTTCCCTAAGTTGTGGACACAAAGCCTTATCATGCCTATATTTAAAAGTGGCGATAAAAACATTCCCTCTAACTATAGGACTATCATGATTAGCCACATTTTAGCCAAGTTGTATAGGTTCATTCTAGAAAAGAAAATTAGCACCTGGCTTGAAATCCATGGTAAAAGAGCCATTGGACAAAGCTAGTTTACGAAGAGAAACCTTCTACTTCAATATGGTTTCTTACTTGTTTATGAAAATTTACCATTGCATCATTTGGTTATGCCCGGAGTAAGATGATTGATGGAAAATTATATAGATAAATAGTTAAATGACCACATAATTTATATAATTGCTTATTTAATTCTTTGGGTATTGAGACAATTGCTGTTATGTTATCATGATTGGCAGGGAGAATTGTGTATACAAAATGGATCAATTTACATAATGTTGGTTTTACCAGTCAAGTCAATGCAACTCAGAGGAAAACTTCAAAGAGCTAGACAAACAATTGGTCAGGTAGATATTTCCCAGGAGAAGTTGGATCCACTCTTGAGTTTCCAAACGATGATTGTGGATCTCACCGAGTTGCCCATGTTCAATGCTTATCTTCTTGATGAAAGGATTGTTGCAGAAAAATCCATGTTGATTCAAGTAGGCTCCCTTGATATGAAGGTCCTAAAGGTTGTTTTGAAGGATTTTTATTACAATAATTGCAAGGATGTCTGTGGATTTTTGGTATAGTATCCTGGAACTGAAGGGGAGGTCTGGGAGTATTTTGATTTCGTCATGAATGCACATGCCAATGGTTTTCAGGTTGTCATGAACACATATGTTGGATTTGATGATATAGAAGTCTCCGAGGGATTTAAGAGCATATATGGCTATTATATTTTCTTAGAGGTTTGGGGTGTTGGTGGAATTTGGAGGGCCACATGTCATTTTTCTAGATATTTTCCAAGAGTATATTCTGGGGACAATTATATGAGTGAGTGTGGATTCAAATGATAAGTCGATTGTTCAGATATGGTTTGTGAGACTACTTCCTGACTGCCTTCTTCGGGTGTTCTTGGAAAGTTCTATGTTGATCAGGTTAAATTTGTTGGCGGTGAGTTTGATGACTTGCATTGTTTAGAGTTCCAAGAGCTATTGGCAGTGAGGTTGACATATTGCACTAGTCAGAGTACCACGTGGTCAAAAATGGTTTGATGGAGGGAAAAACAAATGGATGGATCTTATAGGTGGGATGAATAGTGTCTTCCCAACCCAAACCCAAAAATAAACACCTTCAATGTAAAAGTGAATGAAAGAATGAATTCTCTCTTTATATATAAAAATTAACTCTTATGTGTGTGTGTGTATATATTATTTATTTATAATTCATATTCTACATATTAAAATTTTATTACATGTCCCAATTTTGAAAGTAGAAAACATGTATTCATAAGATTCTCTATCTATAATTTGTGTTATTAATATTTAAAATGTTACATCTCAGTTACATATTAAAAAATAAATAAAAAATTATATCTCTTTATATATAAAATACATCTTAATTTTTTTTAACTAATAAAATGATATATATATATATATAGATATATATTCAAGTTGTTTGTGTTCTTCTAGCCTTGATATATATATATATATATATATATATATATATATATATATTCATGTTGTTTGTGTTCTTCTAGCCTTGACTCGTGGCTTGAGAAACCACGACCCAAGGGTATATAAGCCATTAAAGTCACCCGGGGATCGCACCGAGTTTGGGCCACACCAACCCTAAGTTGATTGGATTTTAGTATGTCTCTTCCCCCTAGCATGGGCACAACTTTCATGAAGTTTGATCCTGGGTCGCTTTGCTAACGAGGCTCATCCTCAACCGGTTGTGCTAGTGAGACTTAACAAAATGATATATATATATAATTTACACATTAAAATGTTAATATGTACTCCACTATATTTTAGAAGTAGAAAACATATATCCATAGGACTTTCTCTATATATAATATTATTTTTGTTATAAACATTTTATATATATATATATATATATGAATTTTTTGTTATTAATACTTTAAATTTTACATGGCAACTCCATATTAAAAAATGAATAAATTACAAATCTCTTAAAAAAAGAGAATCTATTAATGGAATAAGATATATATATATATATATATATATATACATATTCACTTTTAACATATTAAAATTGAATGCATGCCCAATCATATTTGGTAGTAGAAAACATGTATCCATAGGACTCTCTCTCTATAAAAAAAATATTTTTATTATTAATATTTAAAATGTTACGTGTCAACTCCATATTAAAAATGAATGAATTACAAATCTTGAAGAAATTACTAATAGAATAAGAACTTTCATCTTTATATATATGTGTGTGTTATATATGAATTCCATCTTAAGAATGTAATAAATTACACATCCTTACTAAAAAAAGTGAAACTATAAGAATTTTTTTATTTTTTATTTTATATAAATATGTTATAAAACTATGTTATTTAATAGAGACATTGAAATATTTTATTTATAGTTAATAGAAAAATATTTTTTGTTATTACTATATTTTTATTTTAATTATTGCATGCCAATTAAATATAAAATGAATTACATATCATATAATATCAATTATATTATTTTTATATGCCATTTGTCAACTCCATTAAGTAGTAAAAGACATATCTCTTTAATATTAAAAAGTAAATTACTATATTATTTTTTTAATTACTTTATCTATATATAAAGTGGATGTAAAATTAATATGGAAATTGAAGTATTTTATTCATGGCAGACATTGATTTATTTTTTATGTTTATTTTTTTTTTAATTTGTTATTTTAAGTATAATTTTATTATTTTTTAAAGTAATATTATGTGGCAAAATCTCCCTCACACTGATTTGGAAAGCATCTCTAAGTATGACATTGAAATATTTTATTTATGATTCACAATCTATACATTAAAATGTTAATACATGCTCCAATCATATTTATATGTAGAAAATATATATCAATAGGATTCTCCTTCTATATAATTATTTTTATTATTAATATTTAAAATGTTACATGTCAACTCCATATTAAAAAATGAATGAATTACAAATCTCCCAGAATAATCTATTAATGGAATAAGAATTATCTCTTTATTTTATATATATATATATATATATATATATATATATATATATATATATATTTGTTATTAATAATTTCCAAGTGTCATATATGCACTCCATATTAAGAATACAATAAATTATCGTATTAAAGGAAATTTCAACTCAAAAATAGCCACCTATTGAAGCCCCGAAAGTCGGGTCTACAACAAGGGGGATAACCACCCGGTGCGGACCTTGAAAGCAACTCCTTTTCTGTTTGGGATAGTGGCTCCGACTGGGGATAATGGGACCAGTTTCCTAATTTGTTTGTGATGATGCTAAGGGATGATGTTTTCCTTCCTAAAAAATTCTAAAAAAGAATGATTTTAATCTAAATCTAATCTAACACATGCAATTTTATTCTAATGAATGGAAACATCTAATTCTAAGAAACTATCCCGGGGTTAACTCTTCACTTATGTGATCTAAAATAGTTTCTAACAGCGATCGGTAATAAATATTATTCAATTGCTACGAGAAAAGAATCCATTAAAAGTAAATTGTTTCGTATAACAAATTAGCCGAAACAATTATGATAAGCATATCGCATAATAAGTTATTCATACACTCAGCATAAAAAGAATAGTTACCACCGTACAAAAGTGCCAAATGATAACTGAACATTCAAACCTTCATATATAAACAATTGAAAATAACATATCACTTGACGCATAAGCAGAAATCATTAAGAGATAAAAATACCATTGATAATAAGTCCTACTCATGAGCTTCAACAATATAGATTTATCTTCTCATAATTCAATATCTACTAAGAGTACATAAGTGCATTTCAGTAGGAGACATTAAACACAGATATAAATAAAGCTCGTTCCATTCATTTATCAAAACCTCCTCAGGGGGGCAAAAGTGCATGTTCTCAAGAACTGTTTTTGATAAATTTTTGAACCCTTCTCTAAATGCATGAGAGGGGTTTAAATACTACTAACTAAAGACTAAAAATAGTTATTACAAAAATATAGGAGGAGGTTTAAATGACCATCCTCATCTAAAGCAAAAAATAAATCAAAATTAAATTGAAACTATATCTAAAGATCAACTATGCATCTGTTCTCTTAAGTCACAGGCATCTAGCATCGGCTTCAGGAGTGTCGGTTGGCCGACCTCCAATTTTAATTGTCCTGCGAAGACGAAATCAACAAGCGGTGGCACTATCTTTTCGGCGGAATTTGTAAGGCACTTCAGAGTCATACACTGACTATGTGGTTTCACCAAATATTGCCAGTAAGTGTCCCATTTTAACTTAGTTAAATTTTTTATTGACTCTGCCCTTTCTTCAGCTTTTTGTTTCCAACTTTTTTGCAGTTGCTGCGTTTTTGGGAGAAATCCTAGAGCAGTTTTCGATATCAGGTTAGCTCTGTGCAGATTTTCATTAACACAGTCAATGATATTGTTTGCTGTTGTCGCTGCTTCTTCCGCTGCCTATTTTGCTTTTTTGATCTGTGCATCCCATTTATTAAACAACATTTCTTTGTGGGATTCTTTGATCTTGGGCAACCCTGCTTTCTTGCCTTCATCTGATTCCTACAAATTCAAATAGTTATAAACTTTCTTATCAATTAAATCATAATCAAGTCGCAAATCTACAGCTTGACTTGTGATTTTGTCACTCATTTCACAGTGAGAGTTCCATTGCGATATTCTTTGGCAAAGCGTTTCCTACTATTGCAAGAGTTGATGACTCAGGGCAAGGGCTTCTGTGACAAATTCTATGACTTTAGGATCATCTTTGTGCATTTCTAACGTGGCCTATAATTTTTGTTCTTTTTCGGCCAGACTACTTTGATAACCCAACTGCATTTGCTAGAAGTCCTGTTGTAAATTTACCAATTTTTCTTTTGCTTCCCGGCTAACGCTGGCCTGTTGTAACTGTTGTTGTAAAAATAGGATTTTATCCTCCTTATCTTTAAACAATAGTTGAACTTCAAATGCTTTGTCAATAGTAGCAGAAGCATAAGCTCCTGCGATTTGAGACAATCTAGTCAGATTCTCTGTCGAATCAGTGGTAGGGTCTTGCCAAAGGACATCCAGTGGCTCTACTTCAGGTGAGAGCATGTTGTCTAGTTTTTTCTTCTTTCTCTCTCTTCTAACCACAACTTTGTGCTGCAGACTGTAAAACACATCTAGAAGAGGGATTTCCTCTATCTTTAGCATGATTTCAGATGATGGAGCTATGGGAATGTGCTCAGTTTCTGGAGCATTGACAACTGTTTCAATCACCATTTCTGTGATTGTCTGTGCTGGATTCCTTGGTGTCTCCACGTTTTTCTCCTCCATGTTGATCAATTCATTAAAGTTTTCCCATTCTTTCTCCAGATCTGTTCTTAATGGCTTTGTTGGCTAGATGAGGGGAGCAAGAATTTCCACCTGTGTTGGCGAAAACACTTGCTGCTCAGGATTATCCTTGGATTGGGCAGTATCCCTAATTGATCCTTCACTCTTATTTTGATCGCTCTCTGACCGTCTAGACCTTTCTGGCGATTCTCTTTCAGACTTAGATTTAGACTTGTCTTGCCCTGATCTTCCACTCATACTAATGTTGGGAGTGGGTTCCTTTATTGGTTCTACGCGCAATTTGTCCAAGGGGAGATTTGTCAATCTCTATTCTCTGTAGAGTTTAAACTCTTGGAACTTTGCTGGGCCAAACTGGATTTGGGTCAGGTGTAAGATGTCTCTGAGTGTGCTCTTCTGCTGGAAAACGTCGTCGAAGAGATCATCTTCCTTAGTGAACACCTTTATTTTAACTGTCGTGGTAAAGTTCTTTATTACATCAAAGGGATCAAATTGTCTCCCTGGGAACTTAAGCAATCGTAGACTCAAAATGTTGTCTACTTTCTTGAAAGCATGACCTAGATCAAACAATGCAAAATCCCCACAGACCACAAGGAATTGCAGCCAAATTTCCTTTTTCTTATCCTTAAGTTCTCTGCTCATTCCTCCAACCCCACAGGTTTGGTAGGCTATTTCCCAGGCCATCAATTTGTCAAGAACATACAAGGGAAGTACATGAGGAGAGGCAATGCTTTCGAATACTCTGATATAAGTGAAAATTTCTTCTCCGAACCATCTTCCCACAGGGAGAATATCAATTTCAGCTTCAGGAGAAAATCTTGGAGAATCTGTATTATACAACATCTTGTGAATGGGTAGCATAACTCCATGGCAGATTTTATAGAAATATGGGGTTAACTTAGAATCCCGCAGTTCCTTATGGTAGACCTGAATGGGTAAAGGATTATGTACTATCCATTTCCAACTCATGAGAGGAAATTTAGAAGCAAAACAGATAGCATCCATGACATAGGCAGCTAGAAAGAAGGGAGGATAAATCCTATGAGAAGGACTCCTTTTAGTCCAATAGTTCCAAACAGCAGAGGCTAAGTTATCAAACAATATTTGGGCCTAGTCCATTATAGTGGCGTTGGTGGCCGCATCCAGTAGGGGTAGCCACTCGGATGAAAACTTATTGATATCAGGTTTTCCGAATAGCCTACATAACATTGCAGCAACGAAATAATACGGAGAAGAGAGGGAACCAATGCTGTACATACCATTTTTGTCCTTCTTTAACGGCTCTTCCTTTGTTGACCAGCTTTTGGTGCATTCCGTCAAATCTTCGTTCTCCTTGGTGAATTTTTCCACGAATTGTTTGTTATAGCTAGCCTGCGGCTCTGGTAAATGATACATGCATCTTAAATTCTGTGGGGTAAATGATCCTATAACTTCTTGGTTCCACATCCTGAATTGCCTGTCCGTTATATCAGCATCGTCTATCACCCATTTGACCATATCTGTATAGGGAAGTATTTTTGGCCTTGCTGCGATATGGTGCAGGAATGAGCATGCAAGCTCTGTAAGTGATGCTTCGGATGACCCACGTCCATCTGCTGTAGCTGTAACTTCCATGACTCTCGGGTTTTCTTCCTCTAGCAGACTATACATGCCTTCCCAAGTAGATATCCCTGCTTCTCTGGTATAGGTGGTGTCCGTGAATAATGGAGTCATCTCTGTTTTTCAGATACCGAAGCTTTTCCTTTCTTCCCCATCACGTTCTGCACACTGCTTTGTGTATTGTTCTGCGTACCGCTCCTATAAGTTCACAAGTAGAGAACTAAGACACAATAAGAAAGATAACAAATGATGGTAAGTAATAAGGTGATGGGAAAGCTCTTAATTTCAAAATCACATCAAATATATCACCTTACGTGAAATAACCCTTTTGCTCAGATCTAAATCATTTCTCATAAATAATCGTCAATAAACCACTAAGTTGACATTAATGCCCATAACTCGGTATCGGATGATAGGAAAATATTTCATCGAACTATGAGCCCTTTTAATATGCGATAAAGCGATTTTGTGATTCGCTTCACTGATCCGAATTGGATCCATGAAAATTATCAGAGTTCTATGACTATATCAAATCATGACAGACTTCAAAAACTTGTGAACAATGAGCTATCAGGAAAGACCTCTAGACAGTGGTAGTTTGTAGCCAGCACGAAACAACGAGGACCTCGGTCAAAGCGCGCTGACCGATGGCCCATGGAGACCACGCAGTGGCGCAAACTAGCAATTGGGAAATCCAGATAAAAAACGGAAGCCATTTCTGATGCGTGATTAGCGATTGTGCATCGCTGGGAAAAACCCTTCGAGAAGGAATAGCCCCGAGCACTCGGTCACAAGGAAAACCAGAAAACCGTGGGAAAAGTGCTAAACCGACAGGAGGGTCCCGCGCTCCAAAACCGGTGGAATATTGGAGGCATTTCGGGCGGCAAGCAGGTTTGGCAGAGAATCGAGCAATGCCATTCACTGAATGACGCATGTCCGTCGGATGAGAGAGAAAACTGCTCTCATCGCGGGCTAACGTTCGAGCAAATCAGCCGCGCGATAAAAGGGATGACCATAGGATCTAGAGACCCCAAGTCTAACGGTGGAGATTGCACCTGATGGGAGACCGGATTTGACGGGGGAAAACAAGCTACAACGCATAAAGTTTTTGAGGTCTGACTTGACCACTGACCTGGCGGATGAATCATTTCACAGAGTAACCGAAATAATGACCGTTAAAGGAAGAGCTAGCGCTCAGTTCGTGAGAGGACAAGTGGCCACCTCCCTGTGAAATGTTACACAGTGGCAATGACGCAGAGGCAGGGAATTCCAAGTGGACAGCAGCAAGCAATCCGAAGAGACAGAAGAGGAAGCGAACAGTCATGAGATAGATTGGCTTTAAGCCACAAACAGACAAAGAGCAGAAAACAGAAGAAGGAGACAATGAGACAGAGGAGACAGAGCAGAGAGGAATCAAGAAGTAGAGAACAGCGGAAGTCAAGCTGACCTGTAGAGCTAAGGCAGCATCGAGCAGACAGAACCAGGCTTGAGAGGTTCAAGCAATCCCAGTGAGGATATCTGTCGGGAACTGAGTACCAAATTGGACTCATCCCATTAAGACCAGTTGAGGTCGAGACTTAGTAAGGGTGAGTCTGTGCACTCTAGTGGCTTGGGGAATCCAAGAACCACCCTACTATGCACCATCTGTTTCAGGAGACTCAAATTGAGCTCCTCATTGTAAAAACTCTGCTTAAAGACACAATAAAAAAGCCACCACTAAAAGCTGGACTGGAGACGTAGCCCAGGAGGATTGGGTGAACTCCTTATTAAATTGTTCTATTTTTTCATTTTGCTTGTTGTGTTTCTCTTACTGTTTTCCAAATGTGTATTTTGCAATATTATCGATCTGTTGCCTAAGATAACATAGACACACACCAGCACATGAGTCTGTAATACCTTCATTAATTTCCTAAGGTCACCTAGGGGTGATTTCAGATCAAGTGGTATTAGAGCTTTAAGTTGTTAAGGTTAGACAAGCTTGTGTTGGATTTAGTTGTTGAATGCTAACTAGATCAAAGCTCATGTTAGGAAAAGGAGAGTTGGTCGAAACTAATCCTGAAATTGGGAGAGTCTATCCTCAGAAGACAATGTCAGAGGAAGGTTCTATGGGGCTAGACCCTCAATTCATAGATATTTTCCTAGCCATAAGGTCCATGGTAGATGAAATGTATAAGGATTTTAGAAAACATAAGGATGAAGATTCATCAGGCTCCAAACAAGATAAAGGGGAAGAAGAGTCTCTCCTCCATGACCACCCCAAAGGCAAAGGAAAAGAAGAAAGCTTTCTCACACCTCCTAATAGCCCTGAACATAAAAAGAAGACATCTTTGATTAAACTAGATGTTAAATTTGATTTACCAATATATGATGGAGAGTTGAATGCAGAAAAGTTGGACAATTGGATTAGACAAATTGATGTTTATTACAGAGTGCAGAGTATTGATTCAGACAAGAGCAAGATTTAGTTGGCCAGCCTACGCCTTGGAGGCACTACCTTAGTTTGGTGGGAAGGCAGGACTCAAGCTGACATGAAGAGACATGGTAAGACTCTTTCTATCTGGAGTGAATTTTTTTCTGCAATCAAAAAGCAGTTCTATCCACTGGCCTACATGCAGCAAGCCATGATGAGCTGGCAAACTCTTCGACAATTGAAAGGGCAAAGTGTACAAGGTTACACCCAGGAATTTAGGAAGAGAGCATTGATCTTAGGAATCTCATTAGACTCACCTGAGACTCTGTTGAAGTACATCGGTGGTCTACAAAGCTACATGAGGCACACTATCCTCATGTTTAATCCCACTAGTATAGATGAAGTATATGTTCAAGCTACGCATCTAGAAGCTAGAGGAAAGAATGGAAACCCAGAAGTTGGGGGATCATCCCAACCCACTGCAAGCAAGAATAAAGAGAAAAGAAAATAGAAATGGAAAGCAAGGAAGGCCAACACTGCACAGAAGAGCAAGTCTTCATGCACTCACTGTAAGAAGGATGGGCATGATGATGAGCACTGTTGGATTCCGCATCCAGAGCTGAGACCTAAGAAGTTTGAGGGCAAGAAGAAGAAGACTGTTGCAGCTATTCAAAAATATTTGGGGTCGGACTCAGGAGATGAAACAACCATTGTAGCCACAGGTATAAAAGGTAAGAATTCTGAAGCATCTACTAGTAATTATGCATAATCTACTATTGATGAAAAAAATGAGAGAAAAAGACATGAGCTTTTCCATATTCGAGTTATTTCCAAACATCAAAAGATTGATACTTTATTTGATAGTGGCTCACAAGTAAATTTAATTTCTGAAGCAATTGTAAAGAATTTGGGATTACAAACTACACCTCACAAAAAACCATACCCATTAAGATGGTTAAATGATAAAGAACAACTACAAGTGACTAGACAATGCAAACTCAAGTTTTCTTTAGGGTTAGCATTTGTAGATGAGGTTGAGTTAGACATAATTCCTTTGGATATATGTGGAATTATTTTACGAAGTCCTTACTTGTATGATAGAAAAGCTATTTTCTATAGAGCTGAGAACAAATATCTACTCGTTAAAGATGGAATCGAATACTTTGTAAGAGCTCATAAGCTCAAAAATAATTACACTCTCATAAACTCAGGGCAGATGAAACGGATGATAAATTCATGCAAACAATTCTTACTGATGGTTGTAAAGGAAAATAAACCTGATAAAACCAATGTATTTGAGGTTTGTGATGCTAAACAGCAAGCTGATTTAGAAAAAGTTGTTTCAGAATATGATATCTTGTTTCAAGAACCTAAAGGTCTACCACCGAAAAAGTGCATGAAATTAATTTGCAGCAAGATGCTCCATTGCCTAACATTGGAATGTACAGGTTGTCCACTTTAGAGAATGCATAAATCAAGAAGCAGGTGCAGGAGTTGCTCGAGAAGGGGTTCATCAGACCTAGCACATCACCATGTGGGTCACCAATTGTTTTGGTGAGAAAGAAAGATGGCTCGTGGAGAATGTGCATTGATTACCGAGCATTGAATAAGATAACAATAAAAAATCGTTATCCCCTTCCTCGCATAGATGATCTCTTAGATCAATTGAAAGAAGCTGCTTATTTTTCCAAGTTAGACTTGCATAGTGGATATCATCAGGTCAGAGTTGCAGAACAAGATGCATGGAAGACTACTTTCAAGACAAAGCAGGGATTTTATGAGTGGCTGGTTATGCCTTTTGGCTTAACTAATGCTCCTGCTACTTTCATGAGAATAATGAATGATGTACTCAGACCTTTTCTTGATGATTTTGTTATTTTGTATCTGGATGACATTCTGATATTTAGCAAAACATGGAAAGAACATTTAAAGCATGTTAAGCAGACACTAGATGTTTTGCAAAGAGAAAAACTTTGTTAAACTCTCAAAATGTGAATTTGGCAAAACATCTTTGAATTATTTGGGACATATAGTAGGGGGTGGTGAATTGAAGATAGATCCCTCTAAGGTGGTAGTCATTATGAACTGGCCCAAACCCAAATCTGCTACAGAAGTTAGGAGCTTCTTAGGAGCAGCAAAATATTGGAAAAAGTTCATTTCTAACTTTTCCTTAATTGTAGCTCCCTTACATGCTTTAACAAGATTGAACAAGGTGTTTTAGTGGGAAGGCAATCAGCAGAAAGCCTTCGACACCTTGAAAGAAAAGATTAGTACAACACCAGTACTAGCACTGCCTGATCTTCAAAGACCGTTTGAGATCCAAACGGATGCCAGTGACTATGCCATGGGAGTAGTGTTGACACAGCACAGTAAACCCATATGTTATCATTCTGAGACATTTAATTCTGCAGTAGTTAACTATCCCACATATGATAAAGAATTGTATGCATTAGTACAGAGTGTGAAAAAGTGGAAACATTACTTAATGGGCAAAGAGACAGTTATACATACTAATCATCAACCACTTCAATATCTACACTCCCAAACTAAGTTGCAACAATCAAGACACTATAGATGGATGGGTTTTCTACAACAGTTTCATTTAGTCATCAGATATAAAAAGGGCCTACACAATAAAGTTGTAGATATGTTATCTAGACCCATTATAAATGCATCTACTATACTTAAGCATAATTCTATGTTACATGAGAGCTACGTTGAACAATATGCTCAAGATATAGACTTTAAAGATGTATATGCAACTTTGAGTCAAGGAAAATGAGTAGAAGAATTGGATTATCATGTAAAGGACCGACTCCTATATCATTGTGGGAAGTTATGCATTCCACAAGCTGAAAGAGTAAAGATAATTCGAGAAGCACACACTTCTTTAATATCAGGTCACTTTGGGGTAAGTAAAAAAGTTGCACAGCTGCAAAGATTTTGTTATTGGCCAAAAATGAAAGAGACAATTTCTAGATATGTAAGAGGGTGTACTATGTGTGCTAAAAGCAAGCCCAGCAATAGAAAACTAGGCTTGTACATTCCATTACCAGTTCCTTCTCATCCTTGGGAAAGTGTCTCCATGAACTTTGTTGGAGGACTACCTAAATCTAGGAAAGGTCATGATTATCTGTATGTTGTTGTGGATAGGTTCAACAAAATGTGTATTTTGATACCTTGTAATAAACATATTACACTTGAACAAACTGCAAAACTGTTCTTTCAACATGTATGGGTTCATTTTGGATTACCCACTTCCATTGTATCTGATCAAGACACCCGATTTGTGGAGAAGTTTTGGTCGAGTCTGTGGGAACTGATGGACACCAAACTGAAGAAAAGCACAACTTTCCATCCACAAACCAATGGCCAGACAGAAGTAGTCAACAGGACAGTGATCCAATTACTCAGAGGATACTGCAGCAAGCATCCTAAGCTTTGTGATGAAAATTTGTGTTATGTGCAGCATGCTTACAACATAGCCAAACAGGGAAAATTTTAAGAACCCCCCATAAATTTATAAATATAATAAATGGGCGAATCTCCATGGTATATAGGAAAAATGGAAGGCGATTTTATCAATAATATAATATGTATATATAATTTTTTGGCGAATCTCTCACCAGACATGGCGAATATTTTACTCAATTATAAAATCTTGTAAGATCTTGGCGAGTCTTTCACTAAATAATAAAACTTTGTAAAGTCCTAGTGGATCTTAGCATAGGCTACATGCTGGTTTAATTCCCCCATTTAAATAGGCTACATTCCAGGTGAATACCATGGGTCAATACCATGTGCCATTTTGGTGAATACCATGGGTCAATACCATGTGCCATTTTTATTTTTATTAATTCTAATATTAGGGTTAATAATGGTTTTTTGCATGGTATTAATAACAATCTAGTCCATGGTATTTGTCCCATAGTATTTTGGCCATAGGTTTCACCTAAATATAACCCATTTTTTGAGTGTTCGTAAATATAAGGTGACTTATGGAGTAAATATAAAAAAATGTTTTATTTGTTTACCATACCTCTCGTTTATTTATATTTTTATTAATTTACCATACCTCTTTTACAAATATGGTATTTGGCCCATAGGATTCACTTAAATAAAACCTCTTTCTTGAGCCTTCATAAATAGAACGAGGGTTATGGACTAAATATAAAAAGAGGTTTTATTTATTTACGATACATCTAGTTTGTTTATATTTTTATTTATTTACCATACCTCCACTTTACTTATATTTTTATTTGTTTACACCCTTACATGTATATAAGGTGACTTATGGAGTAAATATAAATTTTTTTTTATTTATTTACCATACCTCTCATTTATTTATATTTTTATTAATTTACCATATCTCTTTTATAAATATGGTATTTGGCCCATAGGATTCACTTAAATAAAACCTATTCTTGAAAATGGGCGAATGGATTCACTTAAATAAAACCTATTCTTGAAAATGGGCGAATGGAAGGTTGTAAGTCCTAATTTCAAGGGCTAAATTTACCTTTTTTACCCTCTCCCTTAAAATAAGGTGGGCTATTTGAGGTGATTTGTAAAAATGTACTATGATACAAAATATTCGCCCACTAAAAATTTAAAATCCCTTAATTTCGCCAAAGGGCGAACATTCGCCCCTAAAATTATCCTTGTAGCCAAACATTCCTCTACACAAAGATCTCCTTTTGAGACCTATTTTGGTTTCACACCAAGGTCTCCTTTGGATTTTGTCTTTGGTAAAGACACCACATTTGAGGTACACAGCGATGTGGACAAAGCAACTAGGTTCATTGAACAAATCCAAGAGATTCACCAGGCAGTACAGGAACAGCTGGAAAAGAGCCGGGCCAAATACAAGGCAAGGCATGACAAGCATCGGATGGAGCATAGTTTCCAAGTTGGTGATCAAGTCTGGCTGTATATCAGCAAGGACAAAATGCAAGGTGAAGGTAAAAAGCTAAAGCCTATCAGGTATGGACCTTTCAAGGTACTTGAGAAAATTGGTGAGAATGCTTTTCACCTTGATCTAGCAGATTACATGCACATCTACTCAGTCGTAAATGTAGATAGCTTGAGATTGTTTGAACCTTCACTAATTGAAGATCCTAAAGAACATAATCAATTGCCTTTTGTTGATGACCTACTACCTAAATATCTTAATGAATTGCAGGAAGACACAGTTCTGGATAGGAAGGTGAGAACGACGCACAAGGGATATGTTGAGTACCTCAGAGTTGGGCTCAAGGGTTCAAAGTCGAACAGTGAAAAATGGATAGAGATTGGACAAGTGAGACAATTGTACACTCACTTAGTCGACGCTTGAAAACTAACTTTTGGTGGTCCAAAATCTTTTTCAGTGGGAAGGCCGTGATCCGAATTAGATCCATGAAAATTATCGGAGTTCTATCACTGTATCAAATCATGACAGACTTCAAAAACTTGTGAACAATGAGCTATCAGGAAAGAACTCTGGACAGTGGCAGTTTGTAGCCAACACGGAACAACAAGGACCTCGGTCAAAGCGCGCTGACCGATGGCCCATGGAGACCGCGCAATGGTGAAAACTAGAAATTAGGAAATCCAAATCAGAAAACAGAGGCCATTTCTAATGCGCGATTAGCGATCGCGCATCACTGGGAAAGCCCCTCTAGAATTAATAGCCCCAAGTGCTCGGTCACAAGGAAAACTGGAAAACCATGGGAAAAGCGCTAAATCGACAAGTGAGTCCCACGCTCCAAAACCGGCGGAATACCGAAGGCATTTCGGGCAGTAAGTGGGTTTGGCAGAGAACCGAGCGATGACATTCACTGAATGACGCGTGTCCGGCGGATGAGAGAGAAAACCACTCTCACCGCGGGCTAACGTTCGAGCAAGTCAACCGCGCGATAAAAGTGATGACCGTAGGATCTGGAGGCCCCAGATCTAACGACAGAGATTGCACTCAATGGGAGACCAGATTTGACGGGGGAAACTAAGCTACGACGCATAAAGGTTTTGAGGTCTGATTTGACCACTGACCTGGCGGATGAATCATTTCACAGAGTAACCGAAATAACGACCGTTCGAGGAAGAGTTGGTGCTCAGTTCATGAGAGGACAAGTGGCCACCTCCCTATGAAACATTACATAGTGGCAATGATGCAGAGGTAGGGAATTCCAAGCAGACAACAGCAGGCGATCCGAAGAGACGGAAGAGGAAGCGAACAGTCATGAGACAGATTGGCTTTAAGCCACGAATAGACAAAGAGCAGAAAACAGAAGAAGGAGACAGTGAAACAGAGGAGACAGAGCAGAGAAGAAGCAAGAAGCAGAGAACAGAGGAAGTCGAGCTGACCTGCAGAGCTAAGGCAACATCGAGCAGACAAAACTAGGCTTGAGAGGTTCAAGCAATCCCTGTGAGGATATCTGTTGGGAATTGAGTACCAAATTGGACTCATCCCATTAAGACCAGTTGAGGTCGAGACTTAGTAAGGGGGAGTTTGTGCACTCTAGTGGCTTGGGGAATCCAAGAACCACCCTACTAAGCACCATCTGTTTCAGGAGACTCAAATTGAGCTCCTAATTGTAAAAACTCTACTTAAAGACACAATAAAAAAATCCACCACTGAAAGCTGGACCAGAGACGTAGCCCAGGAGGATTGAGTGAACTCCTTATTAAATTGTTGTGTTTTTACATTTTGCTTGCTGTGTTTCTCTTACTGTTTTCCAGTGTCTGTGTATTTTGCAATCTTATCGATCCGTTGCCTGAGATAACATAGACACACACCAACACATGAGTCTGTAATACCTTCATTAATTTCCTAAGATCACCTAGGGGTGATTTTAGATCATTCGCAATATCGCAGATCGCAATATCGCTAATCCTTTTTCATTAACAATCATTTGCTTCATTATGCGACTGTGAGATGTGATTTGCGAGATGCTTTATCGCATTTCGCAATATCGGGACGTTTTATCTTAGGTGGCGCTGCGATATATGAAATCTACGATATGCGATGAATCTATGTGGCTCACTATCTTGCATCATCTCGTTTTCGCAATTCCAAAAGTTTCTTTATATATGATGCCCTCCGTTTCCCTTTTGCGATGCGATGTTCATCATTAAGAGAATGATTTTATTTGAGACTTTTCATAATACTTAAGACTTTACTTTTGCGGATGTTTTTCCTAATTTTATGATAGTGTGTTTTATTAAAAGGGAATTCTAAGTGCTAGTTTTTATTTTTTAGGAGGGTCCCCATTTATTTAAAGTTATTACTAATACTAAATAAAAAGGGGGGTTGTTGCTGACCACAACAATTGGCGATTCACTAGAAAGAACGAGTTATCTCTTATTATCTTTTGAATTTTCTAAAACTTCCAAAACAGAAAAGTTTTCTGGAAAATCAAACTTTGTTAAAGAAATATAAAGTGCATAATGCTCTTTGCCATTAACAATAGTTTGCTCCTTCCGTGCTAATTCTAATTATTTTCTTCCCAAAGCTAGTCATTGCATTTACATCAGTCACTACTTGGTTTATAAGGATAAAAACAAAAACATCTCTGTAGATCAGTTTTAAGTATGTTCATTTGTCGTAGGTAGAGCCTCTGCTGCCAGCAGGTGTTTATAGCCTCGACAGGGTTACCTGTTACCCAGCAATGATCCAGTATCCTACTTGGAGAAGTATACAATTTTCAAAGATAAATCCACATTCACACTTATTGCTTTCATTTTCTTTTAATTCTTAAAGAACAATGTCTTGGTTTGGTGGCCAAATTTTAACAGTGTCATTCACTTGATTTATAACTTTATTGAACAAGTTGGCTCGTGATGAGACCCCTTGTCTTTTGATTGCAACAATCTTGAGTCATTTCCCTGTTTTGGTATGCAAATTGGCAATGTCAGCTAGTTATAATCTTTATGATCATGATAAGCCGGCTCTTGATGAGACCTCTTATTCTTTAAGTTTATAGTGCATAGGTGGATTACTCTTTGAAACTTGTAATTCCTTAAGTGGGGAGGAAGTCATTGGTTCCTTAAGACTAGCTCTAGACGACAATTATAGAGTTTTTTGAAGACAACTTTTCTACAGAGAACCTTCGTTTCGTTATTGATGCTTTTTATGACCGATATAAAACAAATTCCCACTAAAGGTTGTTTTTAATCAAAATTTGTAAGGTTGAAACAAGTAAAATTTTCAGGCTTGTAGCACTTGACTATATTTTTCAATAATAATGATTAATTTTCCAAATCAATTCCATTTATACAAGCAAAAAAACAAAATTTACAAGAGACACTAATCTATTTCATGAAATCCAAAAGTAACCATTTACAACCTGTTTTATTATCAAAATAAAGCTATAAATAATAATTTACAAAATTAGAAGAGATCATCTTCTATGGAAAGTATTTTTTAAGGATTTGTCCATTAACAAGTAAAGATTCTCTTTTCCCTGCTGTTATCTCAAAATCAGGCCCTGGAAGGCTGCAGACCAGGAAGACTTCAAGTAACTGTTTCAAACCAATCTTTTAGCTAAGGCTTAGCCTCCTTAGCCTGAGAGGGCACTCTCAAAGGATTAAAGGTTTTATGATTATGATTAAGATGGCTAACTCTTTATGAAACAAATAAGAATGAGGCTGGTGAAATCAAAATTAACAAGCATCCATTGGGCTTATGGAGTCATATGTCATTTAGCATTAACAGTAGAATTGGCTTTGTAATGAAATCAAGGCATTCAAATTTCAATATAAACAGAGTACACCAAACACAAAAGGACAGCCTATGAGTATATGAAGGAAATTAGAACACTACAAGTGATTTCTAAGTAATCAAATACTCATAATACTGTAAACAACATGAAAAGACAACAAGAGGAATTCATACATTGAAGTCTCTATGATTCTTGAGCAGCAGAAGCCAGTACTGTATTACCAAAAGAAACAGAGTCTTTACATAAGCTTAACAACAGAGCTTTTTTACATAAACTTCCAACCCTTATTACACTTCCCTTTCTCCTATATATAGACTCCTTCTACCTGCCTGACTCAGATTCCTCCTTAAACATTAGGGGAACTCGAAATCTACTTCAAATGACACCTGTTTAACTTTTAACTGCCTATTAAATGTAACAAACTACAACTAGACTTTCTAGAGATCTAAATCAAGTAGGAGTCTAACTCCATATTATGCTAATAATAGCCTTGATTACAATCATTCTCGTTCTTTGACATCTGGTCCCTTTTTAGTTTGGCTGTGGTGGATGTTTAAAGCTCCATGCTGGTCTTCAATGCACATCTTCTCCATTGCCCTGAAACATAGGAAACTACCCCTGTTTATCGGTATTTGGTTTGCCTCAAAATATTCGAATCCAAAGAACCATGCCCTTTATCTTTGATTATCCAAAATATAACAGATGGCCACGTCATTGATGTGCTGTCAACCTCTTTTATGTGTGAAGGCAAAAGCTCTTCCATGTTGTCTGACATATTTTGGGCTGTAGTAAATATGTTCACTTTATGACAAAAAGTTTAGAGTTTGGATTCGAATACATGTTTCCTCCACCTGTCTTGACCTTGTTGAAGGTTGATAGCTTCAGATGATCCCTTGTAGATATTCCCTTTTCAAAATTCCCGCTTGTATTTCAGAAGCCGGTTGACTGAGTTAGATTGTGTAGCTTCAACAGTTTCGTAGCGCGCTACGAAACTGCTGAGCGTTAGTCATCATCTTCAGCAGTTTCATAGCGGGCTACGAAACTTCTGTGTTGTTCCAAAAAACACAGTTTCAACCAAAATTTTGCTATTTTGAGCCTTTTGCTATTTAAACATTCTTTCAACTGCTCCAAGGCCTTTCAAAACTGAATGGAAATGTATGATTTTTCAAGAAAGATTATACCAGGCAAAACCATCAAAATTTGAGACATAGCCTTACTTGAAGTGAGATTTCTTTAAGGAGATTCTTTCAGCTGGCTTAACTGTATTTTTAAGTCTTCAATTTGTTTCTTCATGACTTTGATCCCAGATCTAAGGTTTGTATTGACCTTTCTAATAAATTGAGCTTCCTTTATAGCAGGAACAGTTCAGCTACGGAATTGAACATTAAAATCAACCACCTCGGGAATTTGAAATGTTTGGTCCTCCCACCGAGATTGCATTTGGTTGAAATAAACCTCCTTAACTGCAAATTTCCTGGCAGCTTTCTTCAATCTAGCAATTTCAAAGTTGGCCGTTTCCAATCTCCTTTTCAAGTCTTCCACACTATCTTCTTCTTGAATGGGAACTGATTTTCCTTTATCCTTTCTTTCATGAGGCCGTGTCACCTCCCCTGTTTCCTCTGCTCTTGGCGGTACCTCCTGTATTTGTTTAAACTTCCTCGTTATGGGTCTCCGTGGTTTGAATACAAATTGATCAACCTGATCATCAAACTTTAGTTTATTTGAGGCTTTGACTCTCTTAGCCTTGTCTTTTCCTGACTCTATCAACTCTGCTTGAACTAGTGGAGACTCTTCAATGTCAATGGCTTGCAATAAGTCATTTAAGTCTCCCTTTGAAACAGGGCTTTCTTCAATAGTCACTGACTTACCTTTTTCTTTTGCCACTTGGCTCCTAGTCCTTCTTCTTTGAACTCCTTCACCTGTGCTTGATTCATGTGCAGTTTCTTTAACCTAAGTTTTCTCTTTAAGGGACTGCTGGGGTGTATCCTGGATGATCAGTGGCTTGGTGGATTCCCTTACTTGTTTCCTTGCCTTTAACTTTGAAAACCTCTTGGATCTTGTTTCTGCCTAATGACCAGTTGTTGTTGGAAGATCTTTTGCAGCTTGAGGGCTGAGACCAGTCTTGCTCTTGAAACCAGACATGAATATGAAT
The DNA here is from genome assembly GCA_031772625.1 of Pinus tabuliformis. Classification (NCBI taxonomy): domain Eukaryota; kingdom Viridiplantae; phylum Streptophyta; class Pinopsida; order Pinales; family Pinaceae; genus Pinus; species Pinus tabuliformis. The sequence goes on along the minus strand of CM062816.1, from coordinate 508,591,130 downwards.
GTGTCCCAGTCCCTACCTACCCTCTGGAGTTCATGCAGAACAATCAACTTAACCAAGCCATGGTGGAACAATGAAGTCTCACAGGCTTCTTTTCTTAGTTGCACCTTGTCACACATTTTACTTAAGTTGCGGAATAAGTAAAAAGGTAGATCAATTGATGTCTTCCCTGTGAAATGCAACAGAAGTTTAAAATGGTATGAATACACTTTGTTATATCTCCCTTCACAGGTTAGGTACTTTTGTATACAGGTAAGCAAATGGGCATATGATTCTTTGACATAACTTCTAGGAACAGACTTGCTTAAATCTGAGTTAATGAACTCCTGCTTTAGAAATTCTTTGCATGGGTTCATATCAAATTTGAAATTTTTGAACCAAATTTCTTGCCCTCTTGGAATCTCCGTCACTGTGGATATCATGTCTGGTGAGACCTGCAATTCCAACATACCAACCTTTGAGTTTAGTCCTGTGAAATTCAGGGCAAATTCCTTAGTAACTTGTGCATGACCTCCCTGGAGCTTCTTGCAAAAATTCCAACATCCAGCTTGTTTAAATGCCCGCTTGACTTCTCTGTTCTTCAAGGTTATGTCTAAACCTTCAGGCTCGTTTCTCAAACATTTTCCTGATCTGTGGTCTTTCCTTTCTGCCGATCCCTCCATGAAGATTCAGTGTAATGGAGGCTGGAAATGCTAGCACTGCTCAAACTCCAATCTCTGCCTCGCTTGAATGGCTGCCTCGCTTGATAGCTGCCTCGCTTGATGAAAATGTTTTCAAATTGAAATCTTGCAGACTTGTTTCTCATGCAAGGCATACAATCATCATTAATACTGTGCATACCTGGCTTTTCTTGGAACTTGTAATCTGTGTGTACCAACGTACCTAGTGGTTGTAATAATGGAGATAAGCGGTTGGACATGATATGTGGAGTGCATAAACTGACAATGAATGACGCAACAATAGATTAACTTGACAGACTCAACAGTTGGGAAAGATTCGCTGCGGAATGCACGAATCTCTGATTTCGCAGCGCGGTCAGTGTAACTTTTGAATTATGCGCTGCGAAATCACCTAAAACACATCGCGCTGCAAAATCACCTAAAGGACTTTTGCGTTGCGAAACTGCTAAAAGGATTTATGCGCTACGGAAACACTTCAAAATGGTTACATGCACTACGAAATCACCTAAAAGGCTTTGTGGCACATAGTAATTTTAAAACCAAACTGACACATGGCTATGAGACCGGTGATGAATGAGAATGACTAGTGATGAATGAGAATGCATACTTGACTCAAGACCCTCTAAGACTCAGACTCTAAGGAAAAACAAAATTAAACTTAGACTAGCACCGACCTTTATCATCAAGCTAGTATGAGAAATTTTGGCATTAGAATTCTTAAGTGATAACACCTGCTAAATCTTGTAACATGAAAGTCAATGGACCTATGATTTCAACAATTTGGAATGGTCCAAGCCACATTCGTTGGAATTTAAAATGTTTGCCTTTTTCTTCGTGAGCCTTATCCCATTTCAATACTAAATCTTCAATTTTAAAATCCTTCCTAGATACCATATTTGAATCGAAAGAAGCCTTTACTAATGCTTGATGATGTGCATGTGTAATTTTTGCTTGTTCTCATTGCTCTTCTAACTTAAGAATCTGCAATTGTCTTAGTTGCAAAGATGAAGAAGGTGTTTCTTCAATAAATTGAACTAAGACTAAAGAAGGAATTGCTAGATGAGTTGGGAGAACTACTTCTTACCCATAAACCAAATTAAAGGGAGAAGTGCCAATGGAAGCCTTTTGAGTTATTCGATCTGCCCAAAGAGCATACATTAAAGATTTGTGCCAATTTCTATTATTCTGATCAATAGTTCGCTTAATGATTCTGATTAGGTTTTTATTTGTTGATTCAGCCAACCCGTTCCCTTGTGGGTAATAATTGGAAGAATACTTAAGTTTAAAACCTCTTTTAAGTGAAAATTCAGTCATAGCATTGCCAGAAAAATATGATGCATTATCGAACATTAAAGCACAAGGTAAGCCAAACCTGGTAATTATGAACTGATCTATGAAATCGATGATATGTTCAACATTAGCTGTCTTGAGAGGAACTGCTTCTACCCATTTAGTAAAATAATCTGTAGTTGTAAGGATGTACCTATGCTGTTTAGAAGAGTGAAGAACGATCTCACCTATTATACGCAATCCCCATTGCTCAAATGGTTGGTTTATATTAACTGGTTGCAATGGCAATGATGGTTTCTTCTGTCTTCTAGCAACAGTTTGACAAACTTGACATTTCCTTACATAGCTATGTGCATCTTTAAATAAAGTAGGCCAATAGTATCATGTGCGCAAAATTTTGTGTGTTGTTGCATCTCCTGCATAATGTCCACCTACTGGTCCATCATGGAGTTCCTGCAACACTTTTTCAGCTTCAGATTTCTCAAGACATTGAAGAAGAACAAAATCATAATTCATCCTAAAAAGTACATCGTTTACAAGTTGATATTGCTTAGCTTTCAATCTTAGGGCTCTTTTATTTGTATGATTCAAATTTGAAGGAGCATATCCATTTTCTAAATAAAGCATGATATCAGCATATCTTGATTCAATATCGTTTAGGCTTACCTCATACATTTGTACCTCTTGAATGGGAGATGGCATTTCTAATATAAGCGATGCTCCAGCCAAATTCCACAAAATCCTTGACCTTTTACAATATTTGTTGGCTTGATCTCAACGTCATATTCTTGTAGGGCAGTGACCCAATTTGCTCTCTTTTCACCCACATCTTTCTGTACCAAGAGATTTCTTACTACTGGAAACGACACTATTATCTTTGTATGGGTCTTAAGAAGAAAGGGTCTAAAGTGTTTGATTGCTTTGAAAACTGCATAAGCTTGTTTCTCAACGTCAGAATAATTTAATTCAGCCCCTTGCAAATTTGAACTAAAGAAGGCAATTGGGGCTTCCGCTTTGTCTTGATTGGCTTGAGTGAGTATTGCAACATATGACTTCTCAGAGGCAAATGTATACAAAATGAAAGGATCAGAAAAATTTGGAGTTGCTAGGGATGGGGCATTAACAATCGCTTGCTTAATCAGATTGAATGCTTCATATTCTGCCTGACCCCATTTAAAGAGTGAATTTTTCTTGATCATTGCTTGTAATGGTGACACAATTCTTGAGAAGTCTGGGACAAATCTTTTCACAAAATTAATTTGACCAAGGAAGGATTGCATTGCTTTCTTATTATGTGGTAAGGATATTTCAGAAATTTCCTTAATCCTATCTGGATCAATATGGATTCCAGATTTAGACACTATAAATCCAAGAAGTTTTCCTTCACTTAATGCAAAAAAGGACTTTTTTGGATTAAGTGAAATCCCATACCTTTGACAACGTTGAAAGATCTGCTTTAAATCTCTGAGGTGATTACTACATTTTTTAGAATATACCGTTATGTCATCCAAGTAAATCACCACTAATTTGTTTACTAATCCCTTAAATGCAATATCCATGGCCCTTTGAAATGTGGCACCAGCGTTAATCAGCCCAAAAGGCATCTTTTGATATGCATATGTACCCCATTTGGTTCTGAATGTGGTTTTTAGCTGATCATCTGGATGGACTAAGACTTGGTTGTAGCCGGAGAAACCATCTAAAAAGGACATCAATTTTGATCCCGCAACTGCTTGTAATATTTGATCTATAGGAGGCAGGGGAAAATTATCCTTTTGGCAAGCTTTGTTAAGATTTCGAAAGTCAATACAAATTTGAATGTCTCTGTTTTTCTTTCTAACAGGAACCAAATTGGAAACCCATCTAGAATGTCGAACGAGAAAAATAATTTTGGCTTTCAACAATTTATTGAGCTCAGACTTAATCTGACTTTCCAGATTAGGATGGATCTTCCTCAGCTTTTGTTGGACTGGTCTTTCATCAGTTATCATCGGGATAGTATGTTGAATGATTGAAGTGTCGTAAGTCTTAAGGTCATCGTAATTCCAGGGAAAGACATTTTTATACTGCTTCAGGAGTCGAACAAAGGCTAATTTTTCCTCTAGGGCTAGATCAAGACCTAAGTTGATATTCTACGGCTTAGTATCCATTCCTAGATTTACTAATTCATATTTCAGAGTTGAACTTTGAAGTTTTGAATTGGTAGACCTTTTGAATCTATCTTTTAAATCGTATAGGTCTTCTAACTTGACTACAGATTTTGATATGGCATTATTGGTGCTCTCTTGTTGTAACTGCTTGTCATGTTGGTCCTCGTCAATTACTGTAAGATCCTTCTGAAGTCAGGAAACTTACAATATCAGGATCATCGTTAAAAATTCTCCAGTTGGTAACGCTATTAGGGATGGGGGGCCCAAAGATCAATTCGATTGAGAATCTGTCTGGGCTATAGTCTTCTGAGGGAATGAGCTTGGAAGCTACATTAGCCAGGAGGTCAACACTAGCATTTTGGAGTCTGGGAATGGATGAAATATTGAATGCTATAAAATGTTCAGTCAGATCTTGTACTAAGGATTGATAATGCTTTAAATGACCTGATAGACAATGTATAGTATTTCGTACATGTTTAATAACAATCTCAGAATCTCCAAAGACTTGTAGATACTTGATGTCCATTCCGATTGCCTTGTACAGCCCTTGCACTAAAGCTTCGTATTCTGCAGTGTTGTTTATACAATTGAACTCGAGTCTACAAGTTAGCATGGTTTTATTCCCTTCTAGACTAAATAATACACATCCTGCTCCTGCTCCATCATTAGACTTAGAACCGTCAAAAAATAATTCCCAAAACAAAGAGTCATTTACAGGACTATCTACTAAATTATTGCATTTAGAATTGTCAATTTGAGAAAAAAAAATTACTTGAGACAAAACAGAATGTTCTAAATAAGGCGAAGCATGAGCATTAAAATTTCCTAAGAAAGAGTCAACAGAATAGTTCCCAATTATATTGTTGTTGTACGCTATAGGTTCATTTTCTCCTTCTAGTTCCATCGCTATGTATTTTTGATGTCTTTCTCGCTCAACCTTTATCTAATTTGGTTTACCATTGTAAGGGAGCCACATATGTGACCAGTCGGTCGCAAAGTATCCATGAAGCTTTTTAGACCAATCCCTACTAAGAATTAAACCATAAAATTTAGGAATGTCTGCAACTAAAATATCAATGATTTGGCATACCTTTGGATTCGATGAAAGCCTTATGGTCACTTGATTTAGTTCACCAATTAGTTCAACTTGCGACCGTCCAGCTGAACTATGCATACTACAGATTTTTGAGGTTGGACATTTAACTTTCCACAAATTGTTTTAGGCAAAATATTAGATGAGGCACCTGAATCTACCAAACAATTATGCAAATTTTTATTGAAAATTTCGAAAGTAAGGAGGAATGGAGGAGTATGGGATTTTGACCTACCTCCAAATAAAGCAATATCATTTGGGTCAACTTTATTTGCCATACTAGTTGGAGGTCTTCCCATTTCATGAGAAGCTTGCGAGATTACAGCAGCAAGAAGAGGTGCAACGGGTATTGCATGCAGCTCTTTCAAAAGTAATTTTTGTTGATGCTTTAATTTGCTCAGTTCATGAAAAGTAATGTTGGCCCTAGTCTTCTTCATGTCTTCAACAATATTATACTCCATCTCATCGGAAACGATCAATGTTTTAGATGGAGTTGATGACTCGGATTGGACTGGGTTTGTTTGAGTCACTTTTAGTGATGATTTCTTACCTGCGACTTTATCCTTGGAAACTGAGCTTGCGTTCTTCTGTTTAGAATTGGGCTGTGGAGGATCGAGTTGATTTCTACTTCTGGTACTGACTGGTGATGCCTCTTGATCCTCTTCATCTGGAAGAATGAAGTCCCACATTCCTTGTAGTTCTACAACCTCATCTTCATCAATAGTTTCTTCATTGGAAACTTCTTCTTCTCCTTCGGATTCTGCATTTGTTATAGCATTGGGAGGCTTTGGATCAGTTGAAGGGTTTTTCCTATAAGGCTTATAGGGTTTCTTACAAGAAGTCTCTGCTACTTGTCTTTTAATGTCAACCATTTCGTTAGACATGGTTTTTAAAACTTTCTGTAATCCTTCCAAATCAAATGGGTCCTTTAATTTCTTTTCCTTAAGATCATCTCTAAAAGCAACCTTCTTAGATTTTCTTTCATCAATATCGTTTTTCTTTTCTAAAGCTAAGATACGCTTTTCGAGCGTTAACGCTTCCTTCATGTTTTCAACCAATGTTGGCTTGGCAGCCCTATCAACAAAGATAGTTATATTCGATGGTAAAGCAGATATGTACCATTCACTTGGAAATGGTAGGGATTTTATTCAAGAGTTTGTTGAAACACGAGCTGAAATCTTTGATAGGTTCTCTCGATTCGGTCTTAAGATTTGATAGATCATTGATCAATGTTGCCATAGACCTATCATCGCCGAACTTTGTCAAGAATTGCTCTTGGAAAATGTTCCAACTAGTAATGGATCCTGATGGTAATGAAAAATACCAAGACCCAACTACTCCTTGTAAAGTATATGGAAAAAGTCTAACAACAACGTCTTCATTTGTAACTTCCTTTAAATTTATTGATAACATAAAGTTATTTATGTGTTCTTCTGCTAGCATGCCTATTTCAGGATTAAACTTAGGTAGCCATTTCTCAGGATGGGTCGATAATTGACTCAAGCGCGCAGGCATTGAGACTACCCCTGGATTGTTCCATGGGTTTTGATTCATCGTTGAACTACTAACAGAGGAAAGCACAGATGAAGTTCCTTGTGGTGGGGATCAAGATTTCGAAGTTCCAGTACTCTGTTGAACAATGATATGAAGTGGAGGAGTGGATGGTTGACTTTGCAATGGAGAAGATGGAATGGATGATGATGATGAAAGAGTCTCACTATCAGACCCTTGAGGTGTCTTCCTTACTCTTTTTCTTTTAGGCAGAGGTAATTTGGTTGGTTCAATACCAAGCTTTTCACTCTGTAATCTGGTAAGAGGATGAGAAGGATTATATTGCAAAGTCACACTACCTTGAGATAATTCAGATTTCTGCGGTAATATGGAAAATCCTTGAAATTTATGGATCAAACACTGAACTTCAGGGGGTTTGATAGTAGATTTATCTAAAATGTTGGGGTTTGTGGCAGTGGTTGTTGTTTTCTCAACTTCTCGCTTAAGGGTTAAAGACTCAGAATGCGATGGAGAAGTCGGGGGAGATGTTGAGGGCGATTTAATCTCAGAATGGGTTTTGGATTTAGATTTACTAGCCATTCACAGTTCGGGCCCTCCTTCTAGCGCCAAATATGTTGAAGCCCCGAAAATCGTGTCTACAACAAGGGGGATAACCACCCAGTCCGGACCTTGAAAGCAGCTCCTTTTGCGTTTGGGATAGTAGCTCCGACTAGGGATAATGGGACCAGTTTCCCAATTTGTTTGTGATGATGCTAAGGGATGATGTTTTCCTTCCTAAAAGTTTCTAAAAAGAATGCTTTTAATCTAAATCTAATCTAACACATGCAATTTTATTCTAATGAATGGAAACATCTAATTCTAAGAAACTATCCCGGGATTAACTCTTCACTTATGCGATCTAAAATAATTTCTAACAGCAATCGGTAATAAAGATTATTCAATTGCTACGAGAAAAGAATCCATTAAAAGTAAATTGTTTCGTATAATAAATTAGCCGAAACAATTATGATAAGCATATCGCATAATAAGTTATTCATACACTCAGCATAAAAAGAATAGTTACCACCGTACAAAAGTGCCAAATGATAACTGAACATTCAGGCCTTCATATATAAACAACTGAAAATAACATATCACTTGACGCATAAGCAGAAATCATTAAGAGATAAAAGTACCATTGATAATAAGTCCTACTCATGAGCTTCAGCAATATAGATTTATCTTCTCATAATTCAATATCTACTAAGAGTACAGAAGTGCATTTCAGTAGCAGACATTAAACACAGATATAAATAAATCTCATTCCATTCATTTATCAAAACCTCCTCAGGGGGGTAAAAGTGCATGTTTTGAAGAACTGTTTTTGATAAATTTCTGGACCCTTCTCTAAATGCATGAGAGGGGTTTAAATACTACTAACTAAAGACTAAAAATAGTTATTACAAAAATATAGGAGGAGGTTTAAATGACCATCCTCATCTAAAGCAAAAAATAAATCAAAATTAAACTGAAATTGTATCTAAAGATCAACTATGCATCTGTTCTCTTAAGTTGCAGGCATCCAGCATCGGCTTCAGGAGTGTCGGTTGGCTAACCTTCGATTTTAATTGTCCTGTGAAGAAGGAATCAACAAGCGCTGGTGCTATCTTTTCGACAGAATTTTTAAGGCACTTCAGAGTCATACACTGACTATGTGGTTTCACCAAATATTGCCAATAAGTGTCCCATTTTAACTTAGTTAACTTTTTGATTGACTCTGCCCTTTCTTCAGCTTTCTGTTTCCAACTTGTTTGCAGTTGCTGTGTTTTTGGGAGAAATCCTGGAGCGGTTTCCGATATCAGGTTGGCTCTGTGTAGATTTTCATTGATACAGTCAATGATATTGCTTGCTGCTTTCGCTGCTTCTTCCACTACTTGTTCTGCTTTTTTGATCTGTGCATCCCATTTATTAAACAACATTTCTTTGTGGGATTCTTTGATCTTGGGCAACCCTGCTTTCTTGCCTTCCTCTAATTCCTGCCAATGCAAATAGTCAAAAACTTTCTTATCAATTAAATCATAATGAAGTCGCAAATCTATGGCTTGACTTGTGATTTTGTCATTCATTTCGCAGTGAGAGTTCCATTGCGATATTCTTTGGAAAATCCTTTCCTGTTGTTGCAAGAGTTGATCATTCAAGGCAAGGGCTTTTGTGACAAATTCTGCGACTTTAGGATCATCTTTATGCATTTCTAACGTGGCCTGTAATTGCTATTCTTTTTTGGCCAGACTACTTTGATAATCCAGCTGCATTTGCTGGAAGTCCTGTTGTAACTTTACCAGTATTTCTTCTGCTTCTCAGCTAATGCTGGCCTACTGTAACTGTTGCTACAAAAATAGGATTTTATCCTCTTTATCTTTAAGCAATAGTTGAACTTCATATGCTTTGTCAATAGTAGCAGAAGCATAAGCTCCTGCGATTTGGGACAATCTAGTCAGATTCTCTGTCCGATCAGTGGTAGGGTCTTGCCAAAGGACATCCAGCGACTCTGCTTCAGGTGAGAGCATGTTGTCTAGTTTTCGCTTCTTTCTCTATCTTCTGACCACAACTTTGTGCTGTGGACTGTAAAACACATCTAGAAGAGGGATTTCCTCTATCTTTAGCACAATTTCAAATGATGGAGCTATGGGAATGTGCTCAGTTTCTGAAACATTGACAATTGTTTCAATCACCATTTCTGTGATTGTCTGTGCTAGATTCCTAGGTGTCTCCACGTTTTTCTCCTCTGTGTTGATCAATTCATTAACATTTTCCCATTCTTTCTCCAGATTTGTTCTTAATGGCTTTGTTGGCTGGATGAGGGGAGCAGTAATTTCCACCTATGTTGGCGACAACACTTGCTACTCAAGATTCTCCTTGGATTGCGCAGTATCCCTGACTGATCCTTCACTCTTATTGTGATCGCTCTCTGACCATCTAGACCTTTCTGGCGATTCTCTTTCAGACTTAGATTTAGATTTGTCTTGCCTCGAGCTTCCACTCATACTAATGCTGGGAGTGGGTTTCCTTATTGGTTCTACGTGCAATTTTTCCAAGGGGAGATTTGCCAATCTCCATTCTCTGTAGAGTTTAAACTCTTGGAACTCTGCTGGGCCAAACTGGATTTGGGCCAAGTGTAAGATGTCTCTGAGTGTGCTCTTCTACTGGAAAACGTCGTCGAAGATATCATCTTCCTTAGTGAACACCTTTATTTTAACTGCCATGGTAAAATTATTTATTACATCAAAGGGACCAAACTGTCTCCTTGGGAACTTAAGCAATCGTAGACTCAACATGTTGTCTACTTCCTTGAAAGCGTGACCTAGATCAAACAATGCAAAAGCCCCACAGACCACAGGGAATTGCGGCCAGATTGCCTTTTTCTTGTCCTTAAGTTCTCTACTCATTCCTCCAACCCCACAGGTTTGGTAAGCTATTTCCCGGGCCATCAATTTGTCAGGAACATACATGGGAAGTACATGAGGAGAGGAAATGCTTTTGAATACTCTAATATAAGTGAAAAATTCTTCTCCGAACCATCTTCCCACAGGGAGAATATCAATTTTGGCTTTAGGAGAAAATATTGGGGAATTTGTATTATACAACATCTTGTGAATGGGTAGCATAACTCCATGGAAGATTTTATAAAAATATGGGGTGAACATAGAATCCCACAGTTCCTTATGGTAGACTTGAATGGGTAAGGGATTCTGTACCGTCCATTTCCAACCCATAAGAGGAAATTTAGAAACAAAATAGATAGCATCCATGACATAGGCAGCTAGAAAGAAGGGAGGATAAATCCTATGAGAATGACTCCTTTTAGTCTGATAGTTCCAAATAGCAGAGGCTAAGTTATCAGACAATATTTGGGCCCAGTCTATTATAGTGGCGTTGGTGGCCGCATCCAGTAGGGGTAGCCACTCGGATGAAAACTTATTTATATCAGGTTTTCCGAATAGCCTACATAACATTGCAGCAACGAAACAATATGGAGAAGAGAGGGAGCCAGTGTTGTACATACCATTTTTTTCCTTCTTTAACGGCTCTTCCTTTGTTGACCAGCTTTTGGTGCATTCCACCAAATCTTCATTCTCCTTAGTGAATTTTTCCACGAATTATTTGTTATAGCTAGCCTGCGGCTGTGGTAAATGATACATGCGTCTTAAATTCTATGTGGTAAATGATCCTATAACTTCTTGGTTCCGCGTCCTGAATTACCTGTCCGTTATATCAGCATCATCTATCACCCATTTGACCATATATGTATAGGGAAGTATTTTTGGCCTTGTTGCGATACGGTGAAGGAATGAGCATGCAAGCTCTATAAGTGATGCTTCGGATGACCCGCGTCCATCTGTCGTAGTTGTAACTTCCATGACTCTCAGGTTTTCTTCCTCCAATAGACTATACATGCCTTCCCAAGTAGATATCCCTACTTCTTTGGTATATGTGGTGTCCGTGAATAATGGAGTCACCTCTGTTTTTTCAGATACTGGAGCTTTTCCTTTCTTCCCTGTCACGTTCTGTGCACTGCTCTGTGTATTGTTCTGCGTACCGCTCCTGTAAGTTCACAAGTAGAGAACTAAGACTGTCAATAAGAAAGATAACGAATGATGGTAAGTAATAAGGTGACGGGAAAGCTCTTAATTTCAAAATCACATCAAATATATCACCTTACGTGAAATAACCCTTTTGCTCAAATCTAAATCATTTCTCATAAATAACCATCAATAAACCACTAAGTTGACATTAATGCCCATAACTCGGTATCGGATGACGGGAAATATTTCATCAAACTATGAGCCCTTTTGATCTGTGATAAATCGATTTTGCGATTTGCTTCGCAATATCGCAGATCGCAATATCGCTAATCCTTTTTCATTAACAATCATTTGCTTCATTATGTGACTGCGAGATGCTTTATAGCATTTCGCAATATCGGGATGTTTTATCTTAGGTGGCATTGTGATATATGAGATCTGCGATATGCGATGAATCTGTGTGGCTCGCGATCTCGCATCATCGCGTTTTCGCAATTCCGAAAGTTTCTTTATATATGATGCCCTTTGTTTCCCTTTTGTGATGCGATGTTCATCATTAAGAGAATGATTTTATTTGAGACTTTTCATAACACTTAAGTCTTTACGTTTGCAGATGTTTTTCCTAAGTTTATGATAGTGTGTTTCATTAAAAGGGAATTCTAAGCGCTAGTTTTTATTTTTTAGGAGGGTCCCCATTTATTTAGTGTTATTACTAATACTAAATAAAAATGGGGGTTGTTGTTGGCCACAACACCACCTAAGGAAAAAGTAAGAAATTAATAAAATAATACCATGTAGCAATTTTTAATATATCATTTTTATTATTTTACTTTTATCAAAATTACCAAAATAAATGTCACGTTTATATATATATATTAGCACAAGAGTTAATAAATTTTAAATTAAAAAGAAAATTTAAAATTTAAATTGCCCAAATAAACATCACTTTTATAAAAAATAGTCATCTATATATATATTTTATATTCAAATTATTTTTTTTAACACAAGATTTAAAAAAAATTAAATTGAAAAAGTAAATTTATATTTAAATTTAAATTACCTAAATAAATGCATTTTTATCAATATATATATATATATATTAATTATAACACAAGATTTAATAAAATTTAAATTTAAAAAGTAAATTTAAGTTTATGATTTTATATTTAAATGTATTTATTTAACACCCCATGATTTATGTTTAATTAAAAACACACTCAACCCATGATTTACCCTTCATTAAAAATATTCTCGATATTCTAACTTTTATAGATTAGGATATTAATTTTATTTTTAATATTTAATATAGTTTTGAGTCACTTGGGCACCATACATGTTTAAAGTAGGTAAATTATATTATTAAAAAAATCATTAGTGCCTAGTCACACCTGTATCTCTTTTAAATTTTAAAGGATTTTGATTGACATATAAGTTATGACATGGAAATTCAATATTAACTTTTTAAAACCAAATTTTCTCTAATTGGCATATCCTTTATAATGAAAAGTGAAAATATAATAAATTTTTAATTTAAATTAATTTGTTTTCCTTTATATACATTTGTTATTATAAAACTATTTTATTTAATATAGACATTAAAATATTTTATTTATGGCTAATAATAATATTTTTTTTTGTTATTAGTATATTTTTTATTTTAATTATTACATGCCAAGTAAACATAGATTGAACTACATATCATATAATATCAATTATATTATTTTTACAAGGTATTTTATGGCATTTTTCAACTCCATATTAAGTAGTGAAAGAATTACATATAATTTTTTTTTTTTGTTTAGTTTGAATTGTTCTTCTCTATATAAAGTGGATGTCAATTTAAGGTGGAAATTAAAGTATTTTATTTATGGTCGGCATTGATATTTTTTTGTTATTACTATTTTTTTAATTTGTTATTTTGTTATTTTTAGATCAACATCTACTCGATACTGAACTATAAAGTGCCTCTTGGGGCAACAACTATATTATTTTTACTTGACATTTGTCAACTCCATATTAAGCAGGGCATTTGTCAACTTCGTATTAAGTAGTAAAAGAATTACATATCTCTTTAATATTAAAATAATAAATTTATGTTTTTTGTTTAATTTTAACCTGCATAGATCCAACTCTATATCTACAAAGTGTCGAGAGGGATCAAATCTCTCAAGATGCAAACATTTTTTTGAGTGAAAATATTTTCACCACAAGAGATTTGATTTATCTTGGCTCTTTGTAAATTCAAAATTAAGATGGATTTATAATGGTTTTGAGCAACACAATAATAAAATGTTTTAACTATAAGAAAATTTTTATTTTCATTTTTTTATATAACATATACTTAGCTGACATTAAAATATTTTATTTATGGTTCACATTCTCCATGCACATAACTCTTTTTTTTATATATATATCCACCAATACTCCATAATAATGATAATAATGTTTACTCTTATTTACTAACTTTTACTCTTAATGCATTTAAAAGCTAGCATTTGCGTATTTACTTATTGTTTATTAATATTTGAATTCTTTCTAAACGTTGGATCTAGAACTTAATCATGGACATACATTGATATTATGCTTAATGTTGTTAGGCCACATTATATTTAACACAATTAAAATTCTTGGCTTAAGCCAAAGCCTAACCAAGTACCCTTGATGGTTTGGGTGTAAGTTATAATGTTTTCAATGATTGATTATCCCACCACGTAGTGTCCCTTATAAGCTTCTTGACAATCCAGTTTTCGCACATGAGAGGGTCCTTATGTTTGATGTTATTGTTGTTAAGTGGCATGGTTTCCATTGTCTATATTTAGGGTTATGATCAAACAATTCTTGTTGCTTGCTGGGAAGTTAGGGTAACTAACTCCATTTCTCGCACTGCATTGTTGGCTCATTTGCTACTTGGATGGGTTTGGTGAGGGCTCTACTACCCTACTGCAAACCCTAATCGATATCGTTTCAAAATTATCCTTGTAACTATTACTTTCTTACTCTAGTGAGTACCTTTTCTATGGTGAATCGTTATCGGCTTCCAGCTTTGTTTTAACTCACTACAAGATACTTATATTCTGTTTTCTCCCTTTGTTGAGTTCTTTGTTCGCAAGTATAATACAATAGTTTTGGAGATTATTTGGATTTCAGTCGTGGGGTTCAAACCCTTTTCATCCAACATGCTAGGTAATTTTAGTCAGTCTCCTTCTTTTTTTCTTGAGAATTCCTTTTAGAGTCACTACAATTATCATCTTGTTGCTAATATTCCAAACCTTGTCTAGGGAGAAATCTACCCACAAGCACGAGGGCATCACTGGGGGAGAAATACCACACCATGTGCATTCATTTTGGGGGATATATATTGAGGAAAAAATGACATAATATCTTGAGCATATAATAGGGGGTAAAGGATTTTGATATTGGCAGGGATAAAAAATGGATACCTACAATATCTAGTGAAAGCAGGGGTTTTTTAAATTTGGAAGATGTATTGGGTTCGTATTGGTAGGGGGTTCAAGAATGTTATTTTTAGAGGTATTTTAATATGTAGTCAAATTAAGGGTATTGTTTAGTATGTCATGAACACACGTGATATGTCAAAGGTTCATTGAGTGAAAAACTTGTGCCCACAAGTAAAGAAAAATCCCAAGGTATTTATTCTTCTTTACAATTTTCTTTGCTTATTATGATTTTGCATTCAATGAATTTGTGCCATTTTTAATTTCAGTCCTGCTATTGTTGGTTGCAAATGAGAAATTGGTTACTCTTCCAGAGAAATGAAGCTTACACTTTCGGGTTGGGTTTTTGCTTCCCTAAACAAGTTCTTATTCTTGGTTCTTCCTTTACAGGTTCTCTGTCGGTTTCCTCCATGGCCCGACTATAGGGTTTTTTTGAAAGGGTCACATGGTATTAAGCTGTATGGATTTTATTAATGGCTTAGTTTGGGTTTCCCGTTCTATAAATTTTGTTTCCTTCAAATTTCCTGGCTCGCAACTTTATCCCGAGTTTAAAAAAATTGTACAATTTTTAATTTTGTTTCCTAAGAAATAGGGGTTTCACCATAATTTAAGTATTGTACAAATATAAATTGTTTGTGCAATTTCTCTTTTTAAGAGTCTCTAAAATTGATACCATGTTCTTAGGGTTTATTACCTTGTTAGGATTATTCGTATATTTATGGCTTATGATTGTCTGCAAATGTTTCTAAGATTATGAACATATTTTTCCTTCACAACCCGGTGTTAATTTTCTTTTCTTTTCTCTTTTACAATAGTGGTTAAATCTTATTCTGTTCCTTTCTAATTGATATTAAAGTTCAATGTTAGAATAAGCATAGTTATAATGCTAGACTGAATCCTTCTGCAACTGGTTATCATGCAAATTAATCCCTTTTATAGGGTTCGTACATGGAATATAAATGGCTAATTATTTTATACTGGTGTGCATTGAAATTTGAATGGACTACACAAGCCTATGGTAGAATTTAAATTGACAGGTTAATTTCAAAATTGTTCCAGGCTGTTGTTTCTCGTCGATTGGGCTAGGGACTAAACTAATCCACATGCATTTTTGGTTTTAAGGATTATTTATTCACCATTTGCTCTTATCAATCTATTTGTACAATGAACTTTATAGTAGGTTTTTGATGTTGATCATTCACATATGGTATTGGAAATGCGGTGAGATGTCCCTTAACTAATTGCGCTTATAGGATATTGTGTTCGAGTTTTTTTTTATGTTTTAATAAAAATTTATTTTATAGTTACTACTACTATTTACTCACAATTTTATTTCTGAAGCAAAAGTTTACACTTCCCAGTTGAAATTATGTTCATACATTATTATTGTGTTTATTTTTTTACAACTTTGTTCGATACCCAATATCATTATTATTATTCCAAGGTTTGGGCAGGACCTGGTTCTTTTGGGACTTGCCTATACCCACTGGATGTAGTTACATGTACAATACAAAACAAGGATTGTTTTGGATGACAACCTATTGGTTTTCCCCTAGGACTAACCTTAGTTCCCCACAATTATATATTCAAATTATTTCTAGAAAAAAATCATTCTTTCTGCCAATTACTACTAATTCCATTCTTATATAGGAACTTATAGTAACTCTCAACATACACACAGTACTAGTCTTAATATTTTTTATAGTAACATCTTACAACTTCAGTGCAAGAAAAATACCATTCCCAAACATTTTTTATCTGCATATTACAACTACCAAATTGAATTCATCTCATAGAATTTTTAGTAGTAAAACAAGTTATGGAATTTATGAATACTTATTTATTAGTTAAAACAACTAGGGAATTTACAGAGGAGAAATACCACTCCTCCCACCCAATAAGAGTGGTAACCATTACCAATTCTCCCCCTGAGATTTTTCACTTCTAGAACAATAGATTGGCAATGATCAAGCAGGGTCTTTCCACAGTTATCAAGACTCTACAAGTCTAGCCTAGGAACTCACAGTCTCACAAGTTTGTCTTAGGGTTTCAACTAGCCAACAACCAACCCAAGAACACCCTAACTAGCAAAATCTTGCCTTACCTTAACAATGTCCTATTCAAGGTACATGTTTTCTCTTATTCCTCCTTAGATGCCTCAAGTCTTCTCTCATAGCCTCCTTCGCTTATTTTCCCATGGAGATGTTTATCTCTAGGGAAGGGGAGTAATTGTCTTATAAATGTATGGTAAGTGAAAAAATTTATTTAGGGTCTTCTCCCGTAAATTCCATGGCTTCCTTAACCATATTTTAAACTTAAAATTAAAACAACTTTAAACATTTTAAGTTTTCGAATAGGCTTCCACTTAGCCCATAGTTTATCAACTTACTGTAGTAAAAGAAAATAAAAAAATATTTACAACAACTGAGGGGTATTACATCCCCCCCCGAGCAAAAAATTGTCCCCAGTGTTACTCTTTCCCTTGGAATAGACTAGGATACACTTATCACATAAAGATTTCATCATCTCAGGTGGCCTCTTTCGGGCTAAAGTTCCTCCACTACATTTTAACCTAGGTGATAGCTCACCTTCGTAACATTATTTCTCTCCGATCAATAAAATGTAGAGGCTATTCTAACAGTTTTCCGTCTGGTTTGACCTTTATTCCATAATCATAAAAATTGTCATTAGTTATATCGATCATCAAACAAAAGACACACACACACATATATATCAAAACTTTTAATGTTAAATTTTACCTTCACATCCTGCCAATTAATGATATGTCTAGGATCATATACATATTTCTTTAACAACAAAACGTGAAACACACTATGGACTCGTATGTGACTAGGAAGTGTTAGCTGGTACACTACAAACCTGATTATTTCCAATATTTGGAAAGGGCAACAAAAATGGTGAGCTAGTTTTGCACAACTACCCCACCTCAAGGTGTTCCTTTTGGGTTCCACCCTCACATATACATGATCTCCTGCTAAAAATTCTCTATAAGTCCTCTTTTTGTCTACATAAAAATTTTACCTGTCTTGAGTAGCCTTTAAGTTCTATCAAACTTTTCTCACAGTCTCTCCCATCTCGGCTAACATATTAGGTCCTAGTATTAGTTTATCTTCAGGACTGCTCCAATTGATAGGTGTCTTGCACTTCCTTCTATATAGTACTTCAAATGGACTCATCTTTAACGAGGCACAATAACTATTATTATATGAAAATTCCACCAGGTGGAGATAATCTTCCCACTTGCTTGGTTGTTGCATAACATATCTTCCAATCCCTAGCTCACTCGTTCAATTTGCCTATCTATTTGCAAATGGTATGTGGTACTGAATTGGACTTGGGTACCTAATTCAATAAAAATATCCTTCCAAAATGCAGAAGTGAACTTCACGTCTCTATCAAAAATCGCCACTTTAGGTATACCATGTAACCAATCGATTTCTTTCATGAATATATCTGCAATTTGGACAGTCTTATAAGTAGACTACACATGTATGAAGTGTGCAAATTTACTTAGTTTGTCCACCACAACCATAATCAAATCATTTTTCTTCTTTGATCTAGGTAAAACTATGGTGAAGTCTAATGTAATAGTTTCCCATTTCCACTCGGGAATGGGTAACATGTGGAGGAGATCAACTAGGTGTTGGTGCTCTCCAAACATATGGCCCAATAATATGCAATGTATTTTCTCATACCAAGTCGAAAATATTTTTTCTTTACGATAGAAAATAAATTTTGATATCTAGGATGAGTAGAATAGGGGATCTTATGAAATTCATCCAGAATCAATTGTCTAACATCCTATTGATTAGGAACATATATTATTTCCCTATAGATCAATAAATTATCTTTATTAATACCATATTCAAGCTGATTTGCAGGGTTGCTTGCGTGTTTAGCTTGCTTCCACAGAAATTCATATTCTGGATCTTTTATCACAACTTTTTAATCTAATATGAAAGGTTAAATTATTTTCGACTATAGGAAACCTCATATATAGAATGTAATTTCCTACTTAATGCATCGACAACCCAATTTTCTTTCCCTTTCAGGTTTTTAATGTTGAAATCAAATTCACTCAAAAAATTAGTCCACTTGGCTTGACATACGTGAAGGTTGGGCTACTTGAAGAAATTGGTCAAACTGCAATGGTCTGCCATTAAGATGAACCTTTTACCCAACAGATATTGTCTCTATACTTTTAGGTCATGAATTACAGTAGTCAACTCTAAGTCATAAGAAAAATATTTGTTCTCATGCTCTTTTAACTTATGATATGCATATGCTACTATTGTAGCCTTCCTGCATTAATACCCCCCTTATCCCTTCCTGACATGCATCTGTGCACACCAAAAATTATTTTTCGGGGTCCACAATCCTTAACACTAAGGTTGTAGTCAACAAATGTTTCATCTATTCAAAACTACGCTGGTATTCTGCTGTCCACTAAAAGGATTTTCCCTTCTTCTACAAAGAAGTTATTAGGTAAGCAATTCTAGAAAATATTTCTATAAAATGACGGTAGTACCTAGCTAGACCCATAAAATACTGAATGTTAGCAACATTTTTAGGGACAGGCCACTCCATAATAGTCTTAGTTTTCTCAAGGTCTACAATTATTCCTTCTGTTGAGATTATATGCCCCAAATATTGTCTTTGATCCTTATAAAAATCACATTTACTATACTTACTGTATAGTTGATGTTCTTGTAGGGTCTGTAGTACTATTCACAAATGTTCCTTGTGCTCCTCTAAGCTCCTCGAATAGATAAGAATGTCATCAACAAAAATAGAACAAATTTATCTAAATAAAGATGGAAAATAACTTTCATTAAACTCATAAATGTTGTCAGGGAAATAGTAAGCCCAAATAGTAGGACAACACACTCATAATTAACATAACGTGTCCTAAACATTCTTTTACATATGTCCTCTTTTATTCTTATCTGGTGATATCCTGGCTGTAAATTAATCTTAGAGAACACTATAGCACCTATGACTTGATCCAATAGGTCATCAATTCTAGGCAACGTGTATTTGTTTTTTATAGTCAATTTATTTAGTTGTCGATAGTCAATACACAATCTGAAAGTGTCATCTTTCTTTTTAACAAACAACACAAGTGCTCCCCAAAGTGACACAATAGGGCGAATGTACCCTTTATCAAGTAACTCATGCAATTGCATTTTTAATTCTGTTAGTTCAAGTATGCTCATGCAGTAGGGAACTTTTGATACTAGGGTAACTCTTAGGACTAGTTCTATAGTGGAATCAATATCCCGCTTAGGAGGTAGCCCCATAATTTCCTCTGGAAACACCTCAACAAAATATTGAATGACTAGGATATTTTCTAAGGTGGTTGTCTTATCTTTAGAATTAATGTAACCTACTTGAACAACATATATCTGACAACCTTTTTTAATGCATTTTCCTAGTTGTGAAGCTGTAATGGGGCGCAATTTTATAGGTCTCTTCACACCCTAAATTTCCTTCCTAACACCCTCCTCAATGAGGAAACTAATAGTTTTCTCCTTACAGTTCTCCAAGGACCAATGTCCTTCTAACCAATCCATTCCAATTTGGATTCCATATGATCCTAGAGGAAACATATTTAAATTTACCTTAATTTGTTGACCTGCTATTTTGATAGGGCAATTTTCTACCTTAGCAGTTACCCTTCTCTTAGCTCCAGTGGCCAAGTATACTAATCAGGGGTTTTAAAACTTGTTAACTTGTAAATGACACAAATCTACTATTTTGGGATTGATATAACTCATACTTATTCTTGGATCTATTAAGATAGATATAGTGTTAGCGCTCGAATTTGGCCTCAGGCTGAAGAAGGCAAAATCCAAGGCAACATCAAACCACTTAGCCTCATAGCTAGCCCTACGAGGACAGGAGAGGGCTCTCTCCGGGTCTATCTTGGCAAAAGGTCTTCAAAGGGCTGAGATGACCAATAAAGAACACTGATTTTAGGCTAGTAAACTGATAGGGAAAGTTTGATTTCAAATTTTTAGGGTTTTGTTGGAAAATTGAGCACGGCAATTTTGGGTGCGGGGATGAGACACAGTTTTTGCAGAGGTCTTTTTGGGGCAAGGTAGGAGATTGTCTTGATGCATTTGAAGGAAGTGAATGGATAGGTATGACTGGTGAGGAGCTAAGGAGAGCAAGAAACCATCAGGAGTTCTCCTTAAACATATGAAAACATAGATATTAAGCAAACTTAAAGGCAGAGCATAGAAACCATGAATTCTACCTTAACACTTCATTTACTTAATTTGCAGAAGAGAAGAGTAGGAAAATGATACACATAAAAAACTTACAAGTACATGAGAGAAACACACCATCAACACAAATCACCACAGGAATCCCAAATAGTGTTGCAAAACCCTGGTCTTTCCTTTGCCAAAATTGCAGAGATACAAAGAGTAATACAGCCTAAGCTTATCCCTCAAGAGTCCAACCCTGAAAATGACTAAGAAAATACATAATATAGGCAAGCTAACACATTCCCTTGCCTCTAGGGGTCGAGCTCATCATCCTAGGAGCTGTTTCAACCAATTCTAAACTGAGCACTACAATCTAGGCAATCAAAACAACTTGCCTCTATAAGTTAGGAAACCAATTCATTCATTAATTTTTTGCTATTTTATGGATGAATCTTCTAGAATAGGTAAAAAAGTGTCATGTCATCATGAAAATACATTATTTACATCAAAGAGGGTGAAAAATCCCATGAAAAGTTAAAACTAGTCAAAAGTTGCGTTGTCCTGAGCTGTAGATGAAAAACTGGCAAATTTCCCTGATGCGTAGCGTGCCATTTCTCAACGTGTAGCGCACCTTTGAGCCCACTTTTGGGGCACTTCCCGGCATCCAAATGAGGCTAAAGTGGGCTTGTTGGAAAGGTCTGGATGTCTAATCTCCAGCCCAAGTGGAATTTCTCAATTTGGTGCCCATTTGCCCCTCCACAAATGCAATCTCCCAAGACTGCTTCCCGTGTGTCCAAAAAGTGGCAGAAGGTCATTTTTTGCTTGTTTTTTGACCTTTTGGGAGCCCAAACCTCAATGAAATGTCTTGGCAGTGGCTGAACAAGTGTAATTTGTCATGACAAATCCAAAAATGCAGAGTTTTGGTGAAATGGACCTCCCCATCTTCAGGGTAGCGCGCATCGCGCTACGTGTTGAGGGCAAAAACCTGTTTTTAGCAAAAAAAAATTCAAAATTGACCAAAATTGCTCCAAATTTTCTGAATTTTGAGCTGGGGGTGTATCATTGAGCACCATGCTCCTTCAAGGAGGCTTCAGCCAAAATCTGAAGTGGATCGGGCCTTTTTCTCCGCTTAAGTGCCTTGGCCAATCGTCCTTTGAGTACATTCATTTTCGCTTTGCACACATGCATGCGAGCCCAATAGTGATTCTTCATGTGGCGGAGCATATCTTTGTCCCTGTTTGCCTTGGCTAGAAACTTCTCTAAATGAGTGTTCACCCGAATGAGCATAGACCCTTGCTCAATAGGTGTCAAATCACCGGGTCTCTTGCGAGCCAAGTTCCGGTCTTCTCGGATCCTCCGTAACTCATCAAGAGTGTGTTCATCCTCTAACTGTTTGTTGCGCTGCTCTAAGTAGTTGATTGTCCAATTTTCCATTTCCAACTTCTGCTGCAACAAGTGATTTTCAGCCTTTTGTTGCTGAATGATCTCCTTTAGCTCCGAGCTAGGAGAACTGATGTCAAAGTCAATAATGTTTATGTCTGGATCACCTGATGGCCCCTCATCAATCATGGGCTGCTTGCCTCTCTCCTGTACCTGTGCTGCTGTCGAAAGCAAGGCCCCTTCCACCTGATGTGGAGATAACACTCGTTGTGCTAACGAAGAAGGCGAGACCCCTTCCACCTGGTGTGGTGATAATACTCGCCGTGCAGATGCAAATAAGGCCCTGTGGCCTCTCTGATATGTAACACATGCTGGAGTGCTGACATGCTCGGGCTCTGGAATGTGAAACTGATGTGAAGGCCCTCCCTCATCATGGACAATCTCAGGGGGTGGCTGTGGCACCGTGAAGAAGTCGCAAGAGATGAAATCCTCCCAAGCAATACCCTGTTGTGCCAACTGATGCATCACTATGATCTCGATTAATGCATAATGATATATACTCTTGTGTTGTTGTGCGGGGTTCTTCCTTTGCACTAAGGGCACCATCCTCTCTATATTTCGGCACATGAAAAATGGAATGTTCATCATTCGTACCCGGGTGAAATGCATCAACAAACGGATATGGTACGAATATAAACGTGAAAATCTGCCCTCACAAGTGAAATAGCACATAATGAGCCTCATCAAGGGTGCATACTCATCCCTTAGGAATCTGAAGGGAAAAACAACAGTTAGGTGTCTCATACACCCGGGTTTGATATATGGTTGATAATGAAATCTGTCTAGCTGCTGGCGCTTGTTCCACTCCTCCCCAACATTTGGTATCCCGGTGGCTTGAGCAACAATTTCGGGTGATAGGGTGAAATCCACTCCTGCAAGGTTCACATGACCATTGTGTAAATGTAGGACAAACAAGCGGACTAGTTCTCTGTGATGTTGAATTTGTGAGATCCGCTCACAATATCCCAAGCATGATTGATTCTGAAAACATGTCATTGCAAGTGGACAAGCTTGCAAATGAGCCAAAGAAGTGGGCTCCTCCCTGACATGCCGACCACCTTTACCACCCTTGTGATGCCTCCTTGGCACTTCTACCTCCGGTGTTGAATCACTGTCATGACTCTGCTCATAATCTGATTCGGTTTCTGACATGGTTTTGAAGGCAAGATGGTTGAAATGTATTGCTGACTTTGCACCCAATTAACTGTTGTTTGACTTTTTCAAATGTTGTCACCAAGGGGACATAAATACAAGGGGATTGTTAGGGATAGGGGAACATGAGGGAATTAGGGACAATAAACAAAAATAAGGAATTTAGGGAAGGCAACATGGGAAATCATAATATTGTGGGACTTTAAGGTGGAAGTAGGGTTTGGGAATTTAGTAGATTTTAAGGATTTTAGAGAGGAAGATTATAAAATTTTATGGGAAAATTTGAAGGAGAATGTTGATGAAGATGAGGGAAAAGAGGGATAAAAAATGGGCAACCTTGGACAGCAAAATATTTTGAAACCCTAGCACCATTAAGTCTTTAAATTTTCCACAGCAATGTAGGGTTTTAACTTCTCATTTTCATGGCATTTTTAACATATTAATTTCTCATTCATCTTGCAAAACCAAAACTAGCCATGGAGGAGAGGCCTACCTGAGATTTGCTTGAGAGAAAAGAGGATTTGGTAGCTTGCTGGCAGTTTATTGGGTGAAAAACCCAACGCGTAGCGCACCTTGCCCAACGCGTAGCGCCCCTCTGGTGCGTAGCGCTTGAACAAAATTACACTGAGAAAATCGTGCTGATGCGTAGCACGCCCCTGACGCGTAGCGCGCCCACCCTGATGCGTAGCGCACCCCTGAAACTGCCCAATTTGCTGAATGACTCTTGAAATTGCCTTTGCAAGGATTCACTTGGCTTGTGAGAGGAAAATGAGTTGCTAATGAAGAGTGATGTGCTTTATAGGCTCCTTTTGTATTTTTATTTGCCCAAAACCCACTTTATAATGTTTGAGTGTTGACACTTTTTGAATTAATTGGCTCTGACTTCTGGTTTTCCTTTTTTTGAAAAAAAACTGGTTGAAATGATGATTTCTTTTGAAAATTTTTGCAGGGATGGCTTCTGAGATGCTTTGGCAAAGGAGACCAAGGCTGTGCTTCAACATTTGGAGAATTTGAAATTTTGACAATTTTTTACAAAAATGAGATAATGACCTTTGTTTTTCAAAAACAGAGTTTTGAAAACAAGGTGATAATTTAACTGTACAATAGTGAGAATTATTGAAATGATGTTTTATGAAGGACATCCCTCTGGCCTACTGGTCCTTTATGACCTCTCAAGACAAAAATTGACTCAACCCTAGACCTAAGACTTCGAAATTTAAAACAAGATGAATGACCCTTTGAAGATTTTATTTACTTAAACAAATCTGAACCAGCAGTGCCAAACAGGAGGGGAATAAAAGACACAAAATCCTCTACCATAGTTATGGCATGCCTAACGGAATGCAACATGATCACACTGATGGGACACCTAATCATGAAATGCAAAGATCTTTGATCTCTGGTGGAGGGCTACTAGACCGACTCTAACATTGGCTCCAATGGGGATGGTAGCTCCTTGGAGGTGCCAAGAACGGCAGATCTTTGGGAGAGCAGACAGTGCCTTCATCCATTGGGCAATGGAGTCAAAAACTCAAGCTGAAATGCGGGACTGAAAAATGATGACTTGACAACACAAATTGACTCTCACTCAACTAAAAACTGACGTGATACTTCAACACAACCGACAAACTGAAATGATGCTCAAGTTTGAGCTTATTCATCAAAACCTACTCTAACAGTTTCATTCATCACCTGATCAAGTGAAATGAAACAACCAATGCAACCAAGTAAGTATTCCCTCGGCTGGTTGAATTCTCCGCAAGTGCTCACTTATGAACAACAAGAGAGAACTACTGAAAGGCAACTCCCATGACAACTTAGAAACAGATCCGTTGAATGATATAGATTCGCTATCCACCTCCAAAAACACTGCATAAGGATCTTGAAATTCAAGCACACTGGAACTTAGCTCATCTAATGGATTACTTCTCGTTTCCTCATACCATGAATGCAAACTTTGATCTGAGCCTTGTGACGAGACCTCTGCTGAAAATGACAAAGAAACCGGCTACCGGATCAAGTTTGTATCAACACATGTTTCAAGCTCACATGTAGTCAATGGAGAAAGAATTTGACTGCAAACCTCATCCAAAACATCAGCTATTGGATCATGAAAAACTTGAAAAGACTGATGTAATGTATCCATTGAAAATGTATGACATCCTTCTAACTGTTCATCTTTTCCTTGAGAGATTTTACGAAGATTCTGCCTTATAAACTGAAATTCTTCGAAACAAAAGGGTATAGAATCTTCCTGCATCATCAAATCATGTATTTCATCCTCCACAGCTTCATCTGTAATCTACCCTTCAATTTCATTTAGTGGCTGCAAATCTGATGCTACAGGCTGCTCAAGAATTTTGTTATCTGTCTCATCCTCAACATTAACACTGAGAGATTGCTAATTTGTTATAGGCTATTCATTTGAATATTTACTATGCAATCTACCCTTCAAAAACTGAAATGATTCAAAACAGAATGGTACGGAGTCACCTTGAATCATTAAATCATGTGTGTCCACTTCCAAGTCTTCAGCTGCAACTTGACAATCAATGGCTTTCGGGGGTTGCAAATCTGAATATGAGAAGTCTTGAACAAAATTTTCATTGCTCTCAAGATGATTCAAATCAAGACTTGTTGACATTTGATTTCTGATTGCATGGTAGTTATCTCTGATGAACTGAAACGAATCAAAACAAAAAGGCAAAGATCCTTCACTTACTTCAAACTTTGTTGCACTTTCCTCATCATTGTCATAGCTCATATGCATCGGTTGATCACTGTATTCGAGCTGCTGAAAGTGAACTTCCTCCTCGCACAAACTAGCTGCTGATTCGTCTGCAAGATTAGCTTCTTTTTGGAGAACATAATCATCATCATACTGATCAAACTGAGGCAATTCATCATCAAACATACACATCATATCAACAGCTCTGTCTTCTTCACAATGATCTATAAAACAGTCACTATGACAACTGGGATCAGAAAGAAGATGTTTTGGATCAGCAACTTGTTCCTTTTCAATCAGCGAGCCTTGAACCTGAACATCATAATCATTCCTTGCATTGATCTTGTCCATCATCTTTTCCACTGCACTTACCAAAATGTCAAGCTACACCTCTAGAGATGTTGATTTGGCCGGATCTATGTTTTTCATCTCTCCTTCTTTCAACCTTGCCCTTCAGATCAACAGATGAGCCTCTACATTTACTGCACTGTTTTGCATCTCGTGAAGTGTTGCAATATCCCTTTCTCTCAGCTGAAACTCCATCTCTGGATCAAAGGCACCCGGATAGTGCAAGACATCAGATCTAGGAGAAGGTCTTATATCAACTGGCATCGAATAATAAACTTGGTTAAATCTGGCATAAAATTGTTGTACTGTCTCCCCTGGTAGTCTTTTCAGCTGATTATACTCTTCTACAATCAAGAAAAGGTTTTGCCCGATCATACACCTGTCGAGAAAAACTTTGACGAACTGCCGGAAATCTGAGATGCTTGCATCAGGCAGGGATTTGAACCAACTCTTCACTTTAGCTTGCAAAGAAAGAGCAAAAAGCCTAATACTAACATCCTCTTCATCAACTTCAAAAAGGTCAAGAAAAGACTCAAAATTCTGCACATGTTGCTCAGCGTCGACATTCTTACTTTCACCATCGAACCTCGGCAAGTATAGATCATAGTTTTTGGGGAAAGCATGAAGAACATAAGGTAAAACAAGAGGTTTATACCGATCTGGAATTTTACAAGGTGTAGGGGTATGTACAGCAGGTATAGAATCGGTCTTGGTCTTTTGAGGTTCATCAATCTGAAGATGGTCATCACAAAATTTATAAGAAAGGTCTTGATCAAGCTCAAAGGTATGCAAATCTTTGGTATTCACAATCTTCAAAGGGAAAGGATCAATTGCAGGCCGAGAATCTCTTCTCAAATACAGTATACTTTGCAAAGCCTTCTTGACATTCTTGGGAAAAGAGAAGAAATAATTTATGACAAAGAACAAAATGTCTTGAATGAAATTCCAACTTGAATACCTGATTTGTCCATGTTTTCCTTTCATTTTTTTGCTGGTCGGGATCATCCTCCAGTGGAGTCTTTGGATCTGATCTCGAAAATGATTTAGAGTCGCCAAGTGAATAATTTCAGCCTTGTCAATGTCTGATCATTGTCCACCATCAACCATCAGATCTGAACTTGATACATGTACTGGGGCAATTAACAAGTTAGATGTCACATTTACAAGCTAGACCGGAGATTGACTGAAGCAGCGTTTATCTACTTCCGCTAATGCAAAGCAAAAACATTTCGAAGGTTACCTGGCATAACTTCAGGCTCTATCTGTAGCTTATAAAACAAATGAAATCAACAAGTAAACCATTTGTTCTCCCCAGTATGGTCGCCAATATGCTAGTGCTCAAATTTGGCCTCAGGCTGAAGAAGGCAAAATCCAAGGCAACATCAAACCACTTAGCCTCGTAGCTAGCCCTACGAGGATAGGAGAGGGCTCTCTCCGGGTCTATCTCGGCAAAAGGTCTTCAAAGGGCTTAGATGACCAATAAAGAACACTGATTTTAGGCTAGTAAACTGATAGGGAAAGTTTGATTTCAAATTTTTAGGGTTTTGTTGGAAAATTGAGCACGGCAATTTTGGGTGCGGGGATGAGACACAGTTTTTGCAGAGGTCTTTTTGGGGCAAGGTAGGAGATTGTCTTGATGCCTTTGAAGGAAGTGAATGGATAGGTATGACTGGTGAGGAGCTAAGGAGAGCAAGAAACCATCAGGAGTTCTCCTTAAACAGATGAAAACATAGATATTAAGCAAACTTAAAGGCAGAGCATAGAAACCATGAATTCTACCTTAACACTTCATTTACTTAATTTGCAGAAGAGAAGAGTAGGAAAATGATACACATAAAAAACTTACAAGTACATGAGAGAAACACACCATCAACACAAATCACCACAGGAATCCCAAATAATGCTGCAAAACCCTGGTCTTTCCTTTGCCAAAATTGCAGAGATACAAAGAGTAATACAATCTAAGCTTATCCCTCAAGAGTCCAACCCTGAAAATGACTAAGAAAATACATAATATAGGCAAGCTAACACATTCCCTTGCCTCTAGGGGTCGAGCTCATCATCCTAGGAGCTGTTTCAACCAATTCTAAACTGAGCACTACAATCTAGGCAATCAAAACAACTTGCCTCTATAAGTTAGGAAACCAATTCATTCATTAATTTTTTGCTATTTTATGAATGAATCTTCTAGAATAGGTAAAAAAGTGTCATGTCATCATGAAAATACATTAGTTACATCAAAGAGGGTGAAAAATCCCATGAAAAGTCAAAACTAGTCAAAAGTTGCGTTGCCCTGAGCTGTAGATGAAAAACTGGCAAATTTCCCTGATGCGTAGCGCGCCATTTCTCAACGCCTAGCGCGTCTTTGAAACCACTTTTGGGGCACTTCCCGGCATCAAAATGAGGCTCAAGTGGGCTTGTTGGAAAGCTATGGATGTCTACTCTCCAGCCCAAGTGGAATTTCTCAATTTGGTGCCCATTTGCCCCTCCAAAAATGCAATCTCCCAAGACTGCTTCCTGTGTGTCCAAAAAGTGGCAAAAGGTCATTTTTTGCTTGTTTTTTGACCTTTTGGGAGCCCAAACCTCAATGAAATGTCTTGGCAGTGGTTGAACAAGTGTAATTTGTCATGAAAAATCCAAAAATGCAGAGTTTTGGTGAAATGGACCTCCCCATCTTCAAGGTAGCGCACGGCGCGCTACGCGTTGAGGGCAAAAACCTGTTTTTAGCAAAAAAAAATTTAAAATTGACCAAAATTGCTCCAAATTTTCTGAATTTTGAGCTGGGGGTGTATCATTGAGCACCATGCTCCTTCAAGGAGGCTTCAGCCAAAATCTGAAGTGGATCGGGCCTTTTTCTCCGCTTAAGTGCCTTGGCCAATCGTCCTTTGAGTACCTTCATTTTCACTTTGCACACATGCATGCGAGCCCAATAGTGATTCTTCATGTGGCGGAGCATATCTTTGTCCCTGTTTGCCTTGGCTAGCAACTTCTCTAAATGAGTGTTCACCCGAATGAGCATAGACCCTTGCTCAATAGGTGTCAAATCACCGGGTCTCTTGCGAGCCAAGTTCTGGTCTTCTCGGATCCTCCGCAACTCATCAAGAGTGTGTTCATCCTCTAACTGTTTGTTGCGCTGCTCTAAGTAGTTGATTGTCCAATTTTCCATTTCCAACTTCTGCTGCAACAAGTGATTTTCAGCCTTTTGTTGCTGAATGATCTCCTTTAGCTCTGAGCTAGGAGAACTGATGTCAAAGTCAATAATGTCTATGTCTGGATCACCTGATGGCCCCTCATCAATCATGGGCTGCTTGCCTCTCTCGTGTACCTGTGATGCTGTCGAAAGCGAGGCCCCTTCCACCTGATGTGGAGATAACACTCGTTGTGCTGACGAAGAAGGCGAGACCCCTTCCACCTGGTGTGGAGATAATACTCGCCATGCAGATGCAAATAAGGCCTTGTGGCCTCTCTGATATGTAACACATGCTGGAGTGCTGACATGCTCGGGCTCTGGAATGTGAAACTGATGTGAAGGCCCTCCTTCATCATGTACAATCTCAGGGGGTGGCTGTGGCACTGTGAAGAAGTCGCGAGAGATGAAATCCTCCCAAGCAATACCCTGTTGTGCCAACTGATGCATCACTATGATCTCGATTAATGCATAATGATATATACTCTTGGGTTGCTGTGCGGGGTTCTTTCTTTGCACTAAGGGCACCATCCTCTCTATATTTCAGCACATGAAAAATGGAATGTTCATCATTCGTACCCAAGTGAAATGCATCAACAAACGGATATGGTACGAATATAAACGTGAAAATCTGCCCTCACAAGTGAAATAGCGCATAATGAGCCTCATCAAGGGTGCATACTCATCCCTTAGGAATCTGAAGGGAAAAACAGCAGTTAGGTGTCTCATACACCCGGTTTGATATATGGTTGATAATGAAATCTGTCTAGCTGCTGGCGCTTGTTCCACTCCTCCCCAACATTTGGTATCCCGGTGGCTTGAGCAACAATTTCGGGTGATAGGGTGAAATCCACTCCTGCAAGGTTCACATGACCATTGTGTAAATGTAGGACAAACAAGCGGACTAGTTCTCTGTGATGTTGAATTTGTGAGATCCGCTCACAATATCCCAAGCATGATTGATTCTGAAAACATGTCATTGCAAGTGGACAAGCTTGCAAATGAGCCAAAGAAGTGGGCTCCTCCCTGACATGTCGACCACCTTTACCACCCTTGTGATGCCTCCTTGGCACTTCTACCTCCGATGTTGAATCATTGTCATGACTCTGCTCATAATCTGATTCGGTTTCTGACATGGTTTTGAAGGCAAGATGGTTGAAATGTATTGCTGACTTTGCACCCAATTAACTGCTGTTTGACTTTTTCAAATGCTGTCACCAAGGGGACATAAATACAAGGGGATTGTTAGGGATAGGGGAACATGAGGGAATTAGGGACAATAAACAAAAATAAGGAATTTAGGGAAGGCAACATGGGAAATCATAATATTGTGGGACTTTAAGGTGGAAGTAGGGTTTGGGAATTTAGTAGATTTTAAGGATTTTAGAGAGGAAGATTATAAAATTTTATGGGAAAATTTGAAGGAGAATGTTGATGAAGATGAGGGAAAAGAGGGATCAAAAATGGGCAACCTTGGATAGCAAAATATTTTGAAACCCTAGCACCATTAAGTCTTTAAATTTTCCACAGCAATGTAGGGTTTTAACTTCTCATTTTCATGGCATTTTTAACATATTAATTTCTCATTCATCTTGCAAAACCAAAACTAGCCATGGAGGAGAGGCCTACCTGAGATTTGCTTGAGAGAAAAGAGGATTTGGTAGCTTGCTGGAAGTTTATTGGGCGAAAAACCCAACACGTAGCGCCCCTCTGGTGCGTATCGCCTGAACAAAATTACACTGAGAAAATCGTGCTGATGCGTAGCACGCCCTTGACGCGTAGCGCGCCCACCCTGATGCGTAGCGCGCCCCTGAAACTGCCCAATTTGCTGAATGACTCTTGAAAACGCCTTTGCAAGGATTCACTTGGCTTGTGAGAGGCAAATGAGTTGCTAATGAAGAGTGATGTGCTTTATAGGCTCCTTTTTGATTTT
The DNA here is from genome assembly GCA_031772625.1 of Pinus tabuliformis. Classification (NCBI taxonomy): domain Eukaryota; kingdom Viridiplantae; phylum Streptophyta; class Pinopsida; order Pinales; family Pinaceae; genus Pinus; species Pinus tabuliformis. The sequence goes on along the minus strand of CM062816.1, from coordinate 508,559,370 downwards.
TATTTTCCCAAAACCCACTTTATAATGTTTGAGTGTTGACACTTTTTGAATTAATTGGCTCTGACTTCTGGTTTCCTTGTTTTGAAAAAAAACTGGTTGAAATGATGATTTCTTCTGAAAATTTTTGCAGGGATGGCTTCTGAGATGCTTTGGCAAAGGAGACCAAGGTTGTGCTTCAACATTTGGAGAATTTGAAATTTTGACAATTTTTTACAAAAATGAGATAATGACCTTTGTTTTTCAAAAACAGAGTTTTGAAAACAAGGTGATAATTTAACTGTACAATAGTGAGAATGATTGAAATGATGTTTTATGAAGGACATCCCTCTGGCCTGCTGATCCTTTATGACCTCTCAAGACAAAAATTGACTCAACCCTAGACCTAAGACTTCGAAATTTAAAACAAGATGAATGACCCTTTGAAGATTTTATTTACTTAAACAAACCTGAACCAGCAGTGCCAAACAGGAGGGGAATAAAAGACACAAACTCCTCTACCAAAGTTATGGCATGCCTAACAGAATGCAACATGATCACACTGATGGGACACCTAATCATGAAATGCAAAGATCTTTGATCTTTGGTGGAGGGCTACTAGACCGACTCTTACATATAGTATGGTTAAATATATTACCTCTATACTCTATCATTGTAGGTTGATACTCAGCCTAATGATCTTCCAGAGAAACATTAATTTTTGGTATGTTTCTCGCCATCTCACCAACTATAAAATATTCTTAAATGCTAGCCACCTATTTCGTTCTAGTACAATGGAGACAAATCTTATAATAGTGAGATTCCCCACAACCCCAACACCATAATGGGGGCCTTTGAGTCTAAATGAATTTTGGTTTGTTGGATAATTTTTTTGGTTTAGGTCCATTTTGAGGTCAGGACTTCTATTAGTTTTTCCCATAAAAATTGCTTTGATAATTTTTATGTAAGTTTTTGTGATTGGCAGTTTTCATGTTCTTGTTACTCTAGAAATTCTTTTATCCCTTCTTACTGGACCAGCTCTTACCACCTTCTCCTTTTTTGCTTCATCTGTTGATAACATATTCAGGCTTTCTGAATAACTCCATCAATTGTTTTAGGATTATCAAATTCCAACCACTCCTTCATGAAATAGGAAAACTACAGATAAAACATTGCACTTTAGCTTTTTCTTCGCGTATATAGGAACATATCTTAATAAAGATGTAAACTTTGTTACAAATTTGTCCATGAAAATTTGTCCCAATTTAAGATCATGAAACCCCTTTTCCTTTTCATCATAAAATTGTTCTATTAAATATTTATCCTTGAAATGTTTCTGAAAACTTTCCCATGTTATTTCTTGTTTGTCAATTCCCCGCACAATTTTCACATTTTTCCACCATAAGGTGGCTTTACCTTGTAGATAGTAAATTTCTCGTCAATCTTTTAGTTTGTTATCATAATTGTCGATATGAAATTATGTCTTTACCTTGTAGATGGTAAATTTCTTGTCAATCTTTTAGTTTGTTATCATAATTGTCGATATGAAATTATGTGTTCATATTAATTAACCAAGCTTCATCGACTTCTTCTACCTCACCATTGATTGTCAAGGGTTTAATTTTCTTAAATTCTCCCTGCAATTCAGTTTTCTAACTTTTTGCCCTTTTCTAATCAGAGGCATTACCATATTCTTCTTCATTTTCATCTTTGTCTCCTTATAATCCTTGAGTGTTGTTCCTTTCTGGCATAATATCATCTCTTTTCCTATGGTCTTCATCTTTGTTCCCATTATCAAGACTTGGTATAGAATTTCTGTAGTTTTGTCCATCTGAGAGACTTTTCATGATCCGTTCTTGATCTCGCATCAACCACTCATTATCAACCCTCATATTAGCCATTTCATTTTTTAATTGTTGAATTGTCTCTAGCAGCATAATTGTTGGGTTTTGAGAATCTTCCCCCAATTGAACCCACATTTTATGATTGACTACTGCAGATGGTATAGGACCAAGTCCTATGGATGGTCTTACTAGTGGTGTATTTCCAGATCCTCTTCTCATCATGCTTTCTCTGTGAACATTAATACACTTTGTTATTTTATTTCTCAAATAGGCCACAATGTTGCAAGTTTGTTGTGATACCACTTGTAACATCCACCAATACTCCACAAAAAATAATTAATTTTTACTCTTATTTACTAACTTTTACTCTTAATGGATTTAAGAGCTGACATTTTCAAATTTAGTTACTGTTTATTAATATTTGAACTCTTTCTAAAAATTGGATCTAGAACTTAATCATGGACACACATTGATATTATGCTTAATGTTGTTAGGCCACACTGTATTTAATGCAATTAAAATTCTTGTCCAAAGCCAAAGCCTAACCTGATAGCCTTGATGGTTTAAGTGTAAGTTATAATGCTTTCAATGTTTGATTATCCCACCATCTGATGTCCCTCAGAAGCTTATTGACACTCAAGTTTTCGCGCATGAAAGGGTCTTTGTGTTTGATGTGATTGTTGCTAAGTGGCATGGTTTCCACCGTTGATCTTTAGGGTTATAATCAGAGGATTCTTGTTGCTTGCTAATAAGTTAGGGTAACTAACCTCCTTGCCCTCGTCGCATTGTTGGCTCATTTTCTACCTAGCTAGGTTCGGTGAAAGCTTTGCTACCCTGCTGTAAACCCTAATCGATAAAGTTTCATAATTATCCTTGCAGTTATTCCTTTCCTACTCTAGTGAGTAATTTTTTTTTTTTTTTTTTTTTATGGTGAATCGTTATCGGCTTCCAACTTTGTTTTCACTCATTGTAGGATACTTATAGTTTCCATTTTCTCCCTTCGTTGAGTTCTCCGCTTGCAATTATAATACAATAGTTTTGTAGAGTATTTGGTTATCAATCGCAAGGTTTAAACCCTCGTCGTCCAACATGCCAGGTAATTTTGGTCAGTCTTCTTCTTGTTTTCTTGAGGATTCGTTTCAAAATCACTACAATTATCAGCTCGTTGCTAATATTCTCAACCTTGTCTAGGGTAGAGTCTACCCACAAGTTAAGAAAACCCCAAAGTATTTATTCTTCTTTACAACATTATTTGTTTATTATGGTTATGTGTTTACTGAATTTGTGCCAATGTTAAGTTCGGTCCTACTCTTGTTAGTTACAAGTGAAAACTTGGTTACAATCTTCCAGAGAAATGAAGTTTACACTTTCAGGTTGGGTTTTTGCTTCCCCAAATAGGTTCCTATTTTTGGCTCTTCCTTTACAGGTTCTTTATTGGTTTCCTCCATGGCTCGACTATAGGTTTTTTTTGAAAGGGTCACATGGTATTACACTGTCTGGATTTTATTAATGACTAAGTTTGGGTTGCTCGTTCTATAAATTTTGTTTCCTTCGAATTTCCTTGCTCACAACTTTATCCCAAGTTGAAAACAATTGTACACTTGATAAACAAATTTCCCTAAGAAATGGGGGTTTCACCATAATTCACTGTAAAGTTATCTTGTTTGTACAATTTCTCTTTTTAAGAGTCTCTAAAATTGATATCATGTTCTTAGGGTTTATTACCCCGTTGGGGTTATTCATATCTTTATGTTGTAAACAATTGTGGCTTATGGTCGTTTGCAAATGATTATAAGATTATGAACGTGTTTTTAATTCACGACCTGGTGTTAATTTTTTCTTTCCTCTTTTACAATTGTGGTTAAATCTCGTTATGTTCCTTTCTAATTGATATTAAAGTTTAATGTTAGAATAACAATAGTTATAATGCTAGATTGAATCCTTCTGCTACCCATCGTAAAATGAATCCCTCTTGTAGGGTTTGTACTTGGAATACAAATGGCTGGTTATTTCATACTAATGTGCATTGAAATTCGAATGGCCTACATAAGCCTGTGGTAGAATTTAAATTGACAGGTCAACTTCATAATTGTTCTAGGTTGTTGGTTCTCATCGGCTGGGCCAGGGACCAAACTCATCTACATGCATTTCTGGTTTTAAATATTATTTATTCGACACTTTCACTTATTAGTCTATTTGTACAATGAACTTTATAGTATGTTTTCAATGTTGATAATTCACATATTTTATTGGAACTATGGCTATATTTACCTTAATTAATTGCACTTATTGGATATTATGTTCAATTTTTTTTATGTTTTAACAAAAATGTATTTTACAGTTACTATCGCTATTTACTTACAATTTTATTTATGAAGCAAAAGTTTGCACTTCCCAGTTGCAATTTTGTTCATAAATTATTATTTTGTTTATTTTTTTACAACTTTGTTCAGTACCCAATATCATTATTATCAGTCGAGGGTTTGGGAAGGACCTAGATCTTTCTAGACCTGCCTCGGTCCACTGGATGTAATTACATGTACAATACATAACAAGGACTATTATGGATGAAAACCTGCTAGTTGTCTCCTGGAAGTAACCTTAGTTTCCCACAGTTATATATTCAAATTATTTCTAGGAAAAGATCATTCTTTCTTCCAATTGCTACTAATTCCATTCTTAGATATGAACTTATAGAAACTCTCAACATATACATAGTAGTAGTGTTAACATTTTTTACATAAACATCTTACTACTTTTGTACAGGAACATTACCATTCCCAAACATTATTTATCTGCATATTACAATGACCAAATTACATTCATCTCATAGAATTTTCAGTGGTAAAATAAGTTTTGTAATTTATGAATACTTATCTATTAGTTCAAACGACCAGGGAATTTACAGAGGAGAAATACTACTCCTCCCAACCAATGAGATTGGTAAATACTACCAATTCTCCCCCTGAGCCTTTTCACTTCCAAAACAGTAGCTTGACAGTGACCTAACAAAGTTTGTCCATAAGCATCAAGACTCTAGAATTCTAGCCTAGGAACTCACAGAATCACAAGTTTGTCTTAGGGTTTTCACTGGACAACAATTAGCTCAAGAACACCCTAACTGGCAATGTCATGCCTTACCTTAACAACGTCTTGTTCAAGGTACCAGTTTTCTCCTCTTCCTCCTTAGATGCTTCAGGGCTTCTCTCATACCCTCCTTGGCTTATTTTCCCACTGAGATTTTTATCTCTAGGGAAGGGGAGTAACTGTCTTCTAACTGTTCAGTAAGTGAAAATTTTCATTTAGGGTCTTCTCCCTTAAATTCCATGGTTAGTCTTAACCCTCTTTTAAAATTAAAATTAAAAAAACTTTTAAACATTTTAAGTTTTCCATTAGGCTTCCACTTAACCCATAGTTTATCAAGTTACTGCGGTATATATATATATATATATATATATATATATATAGGGAAGGAATTACAAATCTCCCCCATATATTGAATTAGAAAACACCTATTAATAAAATAAGAACTCTTTCCTCTCTCTTTCTTTGAATTATTACTATACTTTTAGTTCATATAAAATTATGTTATTTAATATGGACATTGGTGCAAAATTATTTTTTCTTTATTAATATATTTATTTAAAATATTACATGTCAACCAAAGATAAAATGAATTACACATTATGTAATATCAATAATATTATTTTTATGTCTTCTGTCAATTCCATATTAGATAGCGAAGAAATTACATCTCTCCATTATATTAAAGTAGATTTTAATTTTTAATTTTAATTTTTTTACTTTAAATTACTTTATCTATCTAGATCTAAAATTATCATGGAAATTGAAGTATTTTATTTATATCTGAAATTATTTTTTCTTGTTATTACAAATTTTATTTTGGCTTATAAGTATTGTATTATTATTTTTAAATGTAAAATTACATGACCATATCTCCCTTATACTGGGTTGGAGAGTGTCTCTTGGCACAATCACTTTATCTCTATATAAAGTGGATTTAAAATAAAGATGGAAATTGAAGTATTTTATTTATAGCAACAATTGATTTTTTTTGTTATTACTATTTTTTAATTTGTTATGTAATTATTATTTTATCATTTTTAGATGTAACAATACATAACAACATCTCCCTTACACTAAATTATCTCTCTTACACTAAGTTATAAAGCATTTCTCAATGCACTCATTAACCTAAATAATTATAATAATTATAATTTTTAATTTTTTAATATGTTAAACTTAATACCAAAATTTATTTTCAAAATTTTAATTATCAACTTTAAAGTGATCCACAGATGACTTTGTGCACACTCACTACTAAACTAACTTACTATTTACATATACATTCAATCACATTTATACATAACATTTTTATGTATTAACTTTAAATTTAAAGTATTAAATCAAAACTTTTAATCGAATGAGTTTAATGTAAATACGATGAGTCCTTGCGAATGCATTAAATTAAATGTGACATATTTACATATGTCGGTACTTTTAACACGTAGGTAACAACACCGAAATAAGGTATGTAATTATGCTTTTAATTATAACAAGTATGAATTATTATCCTTGTGTACGTGCAAGCGCTATAAGAAAAAGCTGTTCAGCATAACAAATTCTACTTATTTTGAAATCAAGCTAACCCTAGGTATCAATTACATGCTTCTTTGTAGCTAAATACAAGGTTAAGGTTGCTCACATTTAATATGATGTTGTTTTCAAAGTGGTAGAAAGGGAAGGATAACGAGTTAAAAGGTTTGCAGGTAAGTAATATCAGATTAGTCACTAGTGGTAATGTATTTTTTTTTAAACTTTGAAGAACAAAGTAAAAGTAAAATTAAGAATAATGAAAAAGAAAAGTGAGTTATATGTATGTTGGTGTTTTTGGATTAGTATAAGAATAAAAGATGCTAAGATATTTATATATTATAAAAATAGAATATGAAGTGCTTTGTGATTCAAGTGAATAATTATGAATATGAAGTGTTTTGTGATTCAAGTGAATGATGAATGATTATTTATTAGTGGATAATGTATTTTTTTTCTTAATTTTGAGGAACAAAGTAAAATTAAGGATAATAAAGAAAAAAATACATAATAAACTGGGGGTTTCCCTGTGAGGATGAGTGGGAAAATAAGCGCGTGACCAGGGATCGAGTTTCAGCAGGAGTTAACATTCATGGAGGGATGTAGAGGAGGGGGATCTTCTCCCTCCTACAAGGAGATCGTAGCCAACAAGGGCAAGAAGCCCCCAGAAAAAGTCAGAAAGTTCACGAGAGAGGGAAAGAATAACACAGAAGAGGAGGAAGAAGAGGCCAAAATAAAAGAGAACAGTAGCACTAAAGACAAGGAAGAAAATGACAAAAAACAGGAAACAAAAGAGAAAAAGCCAAAGGGACCTTGTAAACCCAAAGCTGAATTAACACCCAAAGTTGTTTTAAATGATCCTACTCTACAAGTGCACAGGGAGCACATGCAAACCTACGCAATCATCTGCAAATTCATGGGACTATGGTCCATAGAAAAATCTTTACAAACATGGATCAAATACCACTGGAAACCTAAAGGGAGCATTGATCTACATCTTGGGTCAAAGGGTTTCTTTACCATGGTGTTCACAAGCATCGAGGATAAAGACAGAGTGTTTGAAGGAGGGCCCTACTTCTATGCAGCAGCAGGCCTCTATATGAGGCCATGGAAGATGAACTTTGTCCTGGAACGAGAAACGTTCATTTCAGTCCCAGTCTGGGTAAGACTCTATTCTCTACCTCTTGATTACTGGCAACTTGAATCGTTAGCTGCCATAGGCAACAAAATAGGTAGGTTTGTCAAAGCTTCAGAAGCTACTAGAAGGGGAAGATACACTTTCTTTGCTAGGATATGTGTTGAGATGGATCTATTAGGAGCTCTTCCGGATGAGGTGATATTGGAAGTTTTTGATGAAGAATGGGTTCAAACGGTGGACTATGAGCATATTTCGTTTAGATTTCATAAATGCCATGAACATGGGCATCTTCTCAAAGACTTCCCTCTAGGCAAAACAGAGAATAAAAGCCAACCTAATACAATGAAAGATCCGGACAACTTTTACAAGGTAGTCCATAAAGGAAAGAGTGGCAAAAGAGGGCAAAGAATACAGCAAAATGAAGGACAACAGGTTAGGCGGAACCAGTTCCAAGTTCTGGAAGAGGACGAAGAAAAGAAAACAGAAAATCAAGCAAATAAAGGTAGTACAGGAGAGAAGGAAAAAGAAGGAAACTGTGATCAAACACAGGAAAATGACAAGTAGATAGAGAAAATATTGAGTGACACAGAACCAGACATGGACCAGGAAATGACCCAAAGTGAAATGGAACTGGAGGAAACTGAGCTACAGGAGATACTGGAAAGAGAACACTTGGATCTGGAAGGATTCTTAATTTAGGGTACTTCTAGTGGGGTAGATTCGTTACCTCAGGAGGAGCTCAATAGAATACAACAATTATATTTATGGAAAACTCATGAAAAGAGTACGGAGGGAACCAAAAACAGGAGCAGGCCGAGTAGCGAAGGAGTGAAAACGATAAAATCTACTCCGCGTTTAGCACCCAAAAACCCAAGAAAAAAAAGAGGCAGGAAAAAGCAGAATGAGCTATTGATGGAGTTTGGAAAGCTCATGATAGACTCAGGTAAGATGAAAGATCTGACCAGCTACTCCTTCACAAACATTTAATAATGAAGTTTATTTCTTGGAATATTAGAGGACTAGGAAGTAAAAGAAAACAAAGATTGCTTAGCAATAGAATGAAACATGCTGCTCCGGATATAATTTTTATCCAGAAAACGAAATGTTCCATTCAAAAGTTAAGGCAACTACATAGCAAATGGCTCAGTAAGTTTGAATATCTAGAAGTTAAAGCAGATAATAGAGCAGGAGGTATTCTCACTCTTTGGAACCCTAAAAAAATTGACATAATTGATGCAAAGGCTAATAGGAATTATTTATTAGTAGTGATTCAGCCTGTCAGGGACAGGAGAACCTATCTAGTCACGAATGTGTATGGCCCCCAAAGGATAGAGGAGAAACTCAAGCTGACAGATTCCCTTAGGTATCTCAGGGAGAGACAGGCAGAAATACCCTGGATCTTGGGAGGAGATTTCAATATGATAAAATCTCTTTCTGAAAAAAAAGGTGGAACCAGAGCACTAAGTAAAGATTCTTTAGCATTTCAAATCTTTACAGACAATATGAAATTAGTGGATGTGGAAACGAACAATGGCCTCTTCACTTGGAATAACAAGAGAGGAGGGGAGTCTCAGGTAGCATCCAAGCTGGACAGGTTCATTATCTCTGAGGATCTAATGCTATTAGATAAGGAAATTTTAGCAAGTGTTCTTCCAATTGGAGGCTCAGATCACTGGCCAATTCAAATGGAGATCCAGGGTATAGGTACCCCCCGAAACAGACCTTTCATATTTGAGAATATTTGGCTTTCACACCTAGACTTCATTGGTAATATTGAAAAATGGTGGGTAGAAGATCTTCAGATCCAGGGAACTAGAATGTTCATGCTTCATAAAAGATTAAAGCACATAAAAATGAGGCTCAAAGAATGGAATAAAAAAAAATTTGGCAATATTTTTGCAGAAAAGAAATCAGTTGAAAACAAAATGTAGAAACTCAACCAAGCTATGATCACAAAAGGTTTTGATAAAGACAAAAATAATCTAGTGGAGAAACATCATCAAGAATGGGAAAACTTGTATCAATAAGAGGAGATATTCTAGAGACAAAAATCTAGAGTTCAATGGCTAAAAGAAGGAGAGCGTAACACAAGATTTTTCCACAGAGCCACCATGGCGAATAGATCACACAACAGAATTGCCTTAATAAACAAGGAGGATGGACAGTTGCTACAATCCCATCAAGATATAGAAGCGGTGTTAGTTCAACACTTCCGAGAAATAGCCCAGGAAAGTAATCTAGAAAGAGAACATCACATCAAGGACTTAATAAAACATATACCTAAGCTGGTGTCTAGAGAGGACAACTACAACCTCAACAGACCAGTTACTGAAGAAGAGGTCAATGAAGTTCTCAAAGACATGCAGAATGGCAAAGCACCTGGCCCGGATGGCTTCAATGTAGATTTCTTTAAAGCTTGTTGGAATATTGTAAAAGAGGATATTTTGAATGTTGTGGAAGACTCCAAGATTAACAGAACCATCTTGAGAGCTCTTAACACCTCCTTCATTTCCCTGATCCCTAAATAGGAAAATGCTCAAACTCCAGATAGATACAGACCAATAGCTCTTTGCAATGTGGTTTACAAGATAATATCCAAGGTTGTGGCCAACAAACTTAAACCTCTGCTTCCTTCTCTGATTTCGGGGGAAAAATCAGGATATGTTGAAGGCAGACAAATTCTGGACAACATTATTCAAGCTCATGAGGTGGTCCACTCATTAAACAGCACAAAGAGAGCTGGTATGATTATGCAACTAGATATAGCAAAAGCTTATGACAAAGTGAACTGGACCTATATCAGGAAAGTGCTAATGGCATTTGGTTTTGATCACAACTGGGTGAGATGGGTCATGGCCTTGGTTACCTCTTCCAGCTTTTCAATATTAGTTAATGGCACTCCTTCTGAGATTTTTCTTCCTTCAAGAGGACTAAGGCAGGGAGATCCGCTTTCCCCCTTCCTTTTCATACTCATGATGGAAGGTCTTGGCTGGTCTATCAAGCATGCAAGAGTTATGGGCAAAATTCAAGGTCTTCCGCTAAAGGAGAATGGTCAGGTTTTGACACATCAACAATTTGTGGATGATACTATGTTACAAGGTATCCCCACAGTAAAAGAGGCTCGGGCGTACAAACAAATTCTGAGTGATTTTGCCATGGCTTCAGGTATGGAAGTTAACCTCTCCAAATCCAATTTTTTTTTCTTTAATACTCATATTTCCATTCAGAGAAATATCTCCAGAATTCTTGGCTTTCAGAGGGATTCCCTCCCTTCAAAGTATTTAGGAGTTCCTCTCACGGCGAAACCCTTGCAAAAGAGCATTTGGGAACCGCTGATCAACAAAATGCAGGATAAAGTCAGTAATTGGATGATCAGATCCTTAAATCTGGTAGGTAGACTCGTGCTGACAAAGGCGGTGCTCCAATCAATTCCAATTTTCATGTTATCAGCACTACTGGCCCCTAAAGGAGTTTTGCAGCAATTCAGAAACATCCAAAGAGATTTTCTCTGGGGCAGGGAGGAAGATAGAAAGAAGTGGGCCTTGGTCTCTTGGGAAAAGATCTGTAAACCCAAGAATCATGGGGGCCTTGGCTTAGATGACCAGGAGATCCTAAGTAAGGTTCTAGGGGCCAAACTATGGTGGAGGTGGGTTAAAAATCCCAAGGCCCAATGGGCAAGCATATGGAAAGAAAAATATGCTAGCTCCTGGAATCACACTGAACTCATAAGGATGTCTGGTAACATAAAAGGCTTTGCCATCTGGAACAAAGCCTGGGAAAACAAAGGTTTAGTTCAACGAAACAACTTATAGGAAATCAGAGAAGTTGACCTTGCTCTTTTCTAGGAGGACAAATGCCAACAAGAACCAAAACTGTTAATAGAGGATTTTTGGAATCTTAAACATGAGACTGACACCCAAGGTTTGACTAGAGTGAAAGATTTTTGGGATGATACCCACAACAATGGAAAATGGAGGATATGGAAGAATATAGAAGGCATGAATGATGGAATGTTGAATACAAAAGCAGAGGTTCTTGGAAAAATGTTGGAACAAAGGATGATCTTGGTGTCTGAAGGGCAGGACCAACTCAGATGGGGAAACAACACTAAAGGCATCTTTAATATTAAGGAAGCAAAAAGTGTTCTCCTTGCGTTGGATTCCCAGGCTTCGAACAAAAACTGGCTAAACCTTTGGAGACATAAAGGTTGGATGAAAATCAAACTCTTCATGTGGTTGGTTCTTCAAAGGAAAATTTTGACTTAGGACAACATTAGAAAGAGAGGCATACTTGGACCTTCCATATGCCAGCTCTGTGAAGCCCAAGAAGAAACTATGGAACATCTTCTCAACAGCTATAATTTCACTTCCAGACTATGGGAGGCTTTTGCCAACATCTTTCAACAGTTTGACCGGGACAAGGAGACTCTTACTAACACCCTTAACAGATGGAGGAGAAATTTTTCGGATAACGAAGTTCTCAACCTTGCTTGGACCGTCCTGCAAGTTTTATTATTTGGAACATATGGAAGGAAAGGAATAAGAGAATCTTCAAAAATGAAAAGAATCCCGCACATCACCCGTTTGATCAAATCTTAAAATAGATCAAAGAGCCAGTCAGCTCAATAGTCAGGAATCTTCCCAAAAATCCTCCCACAGGAGCAGACTTGAGAACTCTCAGGCTGTTAAGATTGCAAGGGATCATCCCCCTAAGTCAGAACAAAACTGCAAGAAATAGGGAGTCTGAAAAATAATACTGGCAACCTCCTCCAAGAGGTTTTTTGAAATACAATATAGATGGAGCCTCTAAAGGCAACCCCGGAACAGCTGGATTTGGGGGGGTTCTTCGGGATGAAGCAGGTAACATCCTCTCTCTCTTCCATTGTCATTTAGGAAGAGCCACCAATAATATGGCGGAATTAATGGCCATGGAGCAATGCTTAGATTTGTTGAAGCAGGAAAACCACCACAACGTGATCATTGAAGCTGACTCTGAGTTAGTTATTAACTCGGTTAAAAAGATCAATTACGGTTCAGAGCCGGAGAAAGTCTCTCAGCACTGGAAGTTAATCTGGGTTTTTCAGCGTATCGAGGGTCACCTTCAAGGGCTTCTCTCAGTCAGGTTCAATCATGTGCACAAAAAGGCCAACAAACTAGTGGATTTCTTAGCCAACCAAGGAGTTAGTTGCAAGGAAGGCAAAGTTGTAACAAGGTGGCAAGCAATGCATCATGACAATCTGAAAACTCTTTGTCACAATCTTGCGGAAGAGGAAGAAAAGTGTTTTGGGATAAAACTGAAAAGGAAAGTTCGCAATGAGCCATTCTCGACGAGATCCCCTCATTCTAGTCCTACATGTAAGTGGAAGGCAAATTAAAGCAGGCTTCAGTAGCACTGATATATCCAACTTCAGGATTCAGCGTCTTTGGCCAGGCAGATGGCTTCGTTCCATAGAGTTCTATGAAAATCCAGGTTATAGACACTTCAATCATGTTAAGGAGGAGTGGAAAGGCGGGCTCAACATCTCAGAGGTAATGAAAGGTGCTTGGGAGTATAATGGAAGCTACTTTTCCTACAATTTCATCATACGGAAGGAAAAACCGCTTCCTAAGCGGTTTCCTGGAGATCGCACCACTCTCAAGCGTAAGGTGGTTTCTGTCGTTCGGAAGCGATACCACACACCTGACGACACGTGGAGGAGGGAGAGAGATGTAAACCGCCCTCATCGCACGGTAAAGATTGGGCATATCTGTGGAGCGATAACGTTCTTGTCCATTGGATGCCGAGGCGCTAATCAACGGTCAGATTTCATCGTGCTGTTTGGTTGGGGCGGAACGTTAATGTTAAGTTTTGGCGGATTGGAATTCTGACTTTTGGGGCCAAGAGATGTGTTTTGGACCGTTGGATGCAGAAGCAGAGTTCAACGACTTGGATCGTTCAAGCAGTTGTGTGGGGCCAGGGAGTTGAGGTTTTCTTATCTTTGCAAAGCGATTTTCTCCTCCACGGTTGGGTCCAGCAGTGACGGGGTAGTCACGGTTTCTCGGTTGGTTTATGGGGTCTCAGTTTCATGTTGGGGGCCTTGCCTCTAGCAGTGTGCAACCTTGTTCTCGGTCCACTTTGTCTGGTGGACAACTGTAATTTTTGTATAAAAAAATTCGATTAATAGATTTGGAAGGAATGCCTCTTGCCTTAGCAAAAAAAAATTAAGGATAATAAAAAAGAAAAGTGAGTTATATGTATGTTGGTTTTTTTGGATTAGTATAAGAATAAAAGATGTTAAGATATTTATACATCATAAAAATGGAATATGAAGTGTTTTGTGATTCAAGTGAATGTTGGTGGTTATTTGTTTTTTTGACCTAATAAGATATTTAGACACTTGGGAGTTAGTTAAGTTTAACTTGGTTTAATGTGTTTATTAGGTAAAAGTGTGTTTATTTAGTATGCATTAGTTGCATTGTAATTTTATAGTCATGATATGTTTTAGATATAGAGTAATCTAATATCTCATGATCTTCTCAATACGAACAACTATTGATTTATGGCTTAAGCCCTTATTGGTTCATGATCTCTATTTAAAAAGCATGGATGACCATTACCGATGATCAATTATGAGAAACTATCCTATGTACAAATTTTATTTTGCATTAACAAAATTGCATCAAGTGGCCATGTTGGTTGGGGTTTTGATTTATAATATTAACTTTATAATCTTTGATTTGGTTATATGAGAAGTTACTCGAGATGTTTCCCCTGTATGAAATATCGTCTTTTCTCGAACATGGTATTAGAGCTCGTTTAAAGAGTTTCTCCCATTGCTGATTGAGATCTTGAGCTCATGTTGCTACATTTTTGAAATATATTATTTCCATATATTTATGGCCTGAATAAACTATTTCATTGCGTTCAAAACATCAATTTGAAGTAAAGATGTTTTGCATTTCATCTAAAAAGGTATACATTTTTGTAAGGACCACAATGAGACTATATAATTTTTTATTTTTTTTTAAAAACAGCAATACAACCAGAAAAACAACGCATTGAAATTCAAATTTATTTTGCACACACATTCCTGCCACTCATTCAGGAACATATCATAACATTTCATACTTTTAACTAAGATCAATAGTCATGAAATACATATGTACCGTTCACCAGATGGCGAGACTCCACTTGCTCTGTTGTTGCTGGTATTCCCTTGTAGCTGGTCACCTCCTCGCGTGAATGATGATGCACTTGATCCGGATGCGAAAACTCACCGGTTAACCTCCCAGCCTACTCCTTGGGTACTCTTCTTCCCCGCGGACCCCCGAGCTGCAATGGGGTTGTACAATGGAGACAAGCACTAGCTAGTAGAGGAGAGCACACCTTGGCTCAAGAGTCCCCTCTCTAAATCCTCTACCTCACCAAACTCACTATAGCTTCGTAATCACTGCTCTGACAACATCTCATCCATCCAACAATAGGGTTCCCAAAAGTCCCCACTCCCATGGCTTGCCCCTTCTTTTGTAAGAGTCCTCCTAGATGACACTTGGCATGTCATGCATAATTATATTTTTTTTATAATTTAATAGTTTGATTATTCACCTACCCATGTGTCACTCTCTCATCAAAGGTCACCCAAAATTATTTACTTAACTTTTTATTTAAAACTAATATTTTCCTCACCTCAACAAGATTCCTATTTCTTCTCTTAGTTGTCTCTTTATTCCCCCCTTTTATTCCTTAATTTGTGTTCATCACTTGAAGTCAATTAATGAGTCAAGATTTTATCCCCAATCTACTCCCTAATTTAACTCAGGTTATCTCTTAGATGGGTATTCTTATGTTGGTTGTTGACACATGGAGCTTCTCTACATTGCTCTAAATTTAATTTATTATTCTCATTTTAATTTACTTTCCTCTTTTCTTAAGTAGGTTTAAATTAGTTTAGGATTAATCTTTATCCTTACAATTATGTTTGTCTTGCCCCTTTTTCCCAATTAAACCACATAATCTTCCTAGTACTTTCCAACATGGGAAGGATAGAGTTTTTAAGGTACTCTATTTTAATTCTTCCTATGATCCTCCTTATTCCAAGTTTTATTTTTGGTTTAATTACATTGGTTTCTAATCATCATTTACCCTTGATGTAAATTTACCTAGTTTTCATTCCTTGCTTATATTCATTTATTATTATTTATTTTTAAAGATTCCAAGGGTGCCAAGTTTGGTTGTGCCCTTCAAGAACTTCCCTAGAAGTTCCAAGGGTGCCACACCTAATAGTTTATTTGTGATGTCAGGGGTGCCAGTTTGGTTGTGCCCTTCAAGAACTTCCCTAGAAGTTCCAAGGGTGCCACACCTAATAGTTTATTTGTGATGCCAAGGGTGCCAAGTTGGTCGTGCCCTTCAAGAAATTCCCCTGAAGTTCCAAGGGTGCCACACCACTTGCCCTTCAAGCATCCAGTGACTACGAGGGGAAAATATAGTGCAACGTCATAGACTGCTATCATCTCTTATGTTTCCTGCTATAGTGAGACTAATGGTGTCGGGGATCAAGGGATCCGCCTTGATGCGCGCCCCCCGATAAAGTCCTCATGAGCGACCCAACTTTGGGACCTGCCCTCATGGCATCGTGATCTTCAAGGCGAAGGTGTTTCAACCCTTCCAACCCAAGTCACGGCGGGAGTGCTAGTGGGTGAGATCAGGGACTCTGTCCCACCCCTCCCATGTAGTTCCATCCACTTGTACAACCCCATCACCCATATGTGAGTCATTCGGTCAAGCAACTAATCTGTGCCTACAATCATATCATCAGAATATAGTTAACATATATGGCAGATTTCAAAATCGACTTAGACTGTCAAATATAAAAATAATATGAATTTTCATCAAACCAGATGTCATCAACTCGTCATATGCGAGTGCCTATGATGGTTTCCTGCCATACTCAATAATCATCAGTAACAAGGTTTCTCAATGTTAGTCATTGTCAAAATAGCATCATTGCCAATTCCTAGTCATTCACATCATTGTCCATTGTAAGCCTGAACTAAAGAAAGTAGGTACACATCCATCATGGCTATCATCATTAAACATCAATGGAAAAATACATAGTTATTAATCTATCAACATCGTAACAGCAAATAGAAATATACCTATCCATCAAATTTATCATCATCATGCTTTTAGTAGAGAGCCTACATATTCTTTACTACCCTCATCATCATAAATTCAACTAGATACCAAACTTAACTATTTAATGTTGTAATCATCAGAACACCAATAGATAAGATACATAAACTATTTAATGTTGCAATCATCAGAACACCAATAGATAAGATACATAACCATTCATGCTATCATAATATCAACGGAAAGCATTCATAAACATCACAACCATGAATATCTCAATCACTAATAATAGTGTCAAGTGCCCGGATCCTCAACCTGAGGTCCTCAAAGAATAAAGTGTGGGCCTTATGGCTAAATAAATGTTTGTGTCATATCACTGTCAGTCAACTAGAGCGGGCACTACATACACCCCCTCTTAATAATAGACTTCATCTCGAAGTCACTGGAATAGGTAAGGAAAACGGTGACGCATCTCCTCGGCGTCCTCCCAAGTAGCTGAACTAGGACTATAATTGTCCCACTGGACCTTGACCTGGTCCACCAACCGTCGTCTAAGCTGCAAATTTCTCTGGTCCAGTATGCAAACTGGTTCAGTCATCACTGCTCCCTCGTCTGAAACCTGCAAATGACCAAAATCAATAATATGTGAAGGATCTGAAATATAATGACGTAAAACAGACACATGAAACACATCATGCATACGTGCTAAAGATGGAGGTAAGGCAAGCCTATATGCCACTGGACCTTTTCTTTCTAAGATTTCAAAAGGTCCCACAAATCGTGGAGACAATTTTTCTCCCTTTCCAAATTTTATAGAGCTTTTTTGGGGCCTTACTCTCAGGAACACCTTATCCCCCACTACATAACTTCGGTCTACTCGATGAGCATCAACATAGCTCTTTTGTCGATCTTGCGCTTCCTTTAGCCTCCTCCTAATCATGGTCATTTGTTCTTCCATCTCTTGCACTACTTCAGGTCCTATTAATACTCGGTCCTCTAGTCGGTCCCAACTGATAGGTGTTCTGCAAGGTCTTCCATATAAGAACTCAAATGGTGCCATATTTGTGGAACTCTGATAACTATTATTGTAAGCAAATTCTACGAGTGATAAAAACTCCTCCCATCTCTTTTGTTGGTCCATTACATACATCCGAAGCATGTCTTCAAGGATTTGGTTTGTCCTCTCTGACTGCCCATCTGTTTCCGGGTGATAAGCAGTGCTGAAGTTCAACTGGGTTCCCAAAGCTTCTTGGAAACTGGTCCAAAATCTTCCGGTAAACACTGCTCCCCTATCGGATATGATCTTTGTAGGCACTCCATGTAATCTCATAATCTCATTAATAAAAACCCTCACAATTTCTGGTGCCTTATATGTAGTCTTAACTGGTATGAAATGGGCGCTTTTGGTCAACGTGTCCACTACCACAAATATGGAATCATGTCTTCTTGAGGTCATTGGTAGTCCCACGATGAAGTCCATTGATATAACTTCCCATTTAGATTTTGGTATCTCATGGGGCTGCAATAAGCCTGCCGGATGCCTGTGCTCGGCTTTTACTCACTGACACTCTAAGCATCTAGCTACCATGTTCACGATGTCCTTCTTCATCCCTTTCCAAAAGAAGAGTGGCTTTAAATCCGCACTCATTTTCTTAACACCAGGGTGTGCCATGTATACAGCGCGATGTGCTTCATTTAAGATTAATTGGCGAATATCTTCATTTGGTGGTACATATATCCTTCCTCGAAATCGTAATAGCCCATCATTATCAAGGGAGTATTCCTCATATTTTGGGACCCTCATTTCATCCTCCCTCAAACTTTTTCTAACCTCCTGATACCAGGCGTCTTTAATTTGTAATTCAAGCAATTTCTCCCTCAAATTTGTCTTCAAGGGAATGACTGAAAATATCTGCGACCTCCTACTTAAAGCATCAGCCACCCTATTTACTGTTCCTTTGATGTAAGTGATATCGAAATCATATTCACTAATTAGCTCAGACCATCATCTTTGCCTTGCATTTAAGTGATCTTGAGTGAATATGTGCTGTAACCCACAATGGTCAGTCCTAAGATCAAACTTCCTTCCTAGAAGGTAGTGTCTCCAAATATTTAGTGCATAAACAATTGCTGCCATTTCTAGATCATGGGTTGCATAGTTTTCTTCGTGGATTTTGAGTTTCCTTGATGCATAGGCTATTACTCTTCCTTCTTGCATCAACACACAACCCAATCCTTCTTTGGAGGCATCAGTGCAAACCAAAAATTCTTGTTCCATATCCGGCACCTTCAAAATTGGTGCTGTTGTTAATAACACCTTTAACCTTTGGAATGCCTCTTCACATTTTTCAGTCCAGATGAATTTCTTGTTCTTTCTTTGGAGCTCAGTAATGGGGCTTGCTATTTTTGAAAACCCTTCGACAAATCTACGATAGTATCCTGCCATGCCCATGAAACTTCGTATTTCATGAACATTGGTTGGTGTTGGCCATTCCATGATGGCCTCGATCTTTACTGGGTCTACTGCAATACCCTCCCCAGAGATAATGTGTCCAAGATAATGAATCTTGGTTTGGTAAAAGGAACACTTTGACAACTTCCCGTACAATTGGTTTTCTCTAAGACATTGTAGAACTATCCTCAAGTGTTCATCATGCTCTTCTGGGGTCTTTGAGTAGATCAAAATGTCATCGATAAAGACTTGTACAAACTTGTCTAAGTAATCCCGAAATATTCCGTTCATCAAACTCATGAAAACACCCGGGGCATTTGTCAGTCCAAAGGGTAAGACTACAAATTCATAATGCCCAAATCTTGTTTTAAAGGCTGTCTTCGAAATATCTTCTTCTTTGATTCTCAACTGATGATATCCCGACCTCAGATCTATTTTTGAAAACACCGTTGCCCCTTTCATTTGATCAAATAAGTCATCTATCCTAGGCAAAGGGTATTGATTCTTTATAGTCACTTTATTCAACTGGCGGTAATCAATGCACAGTCGCCAAGACCCATCCTTTTTTTTAACAAAAATCACTGGGGCTCCCCATGGAGATGTGCTAGGTCGTATGAACCCCAAGTCTAGTAGTTCCTTTAATTGGAACTGCAATTCCTTTAGCTCTGGAGCCGACATCCGATAGGGTGCCTTTGCAATAGGCTCCGTGCCTGGTTTAAGGTCGATGGTGAAATCAATTTCCCTCCTTGGGGGTAGCCCGGGTAGTTCTTCGGGAAATACATCCTTAAATTCAACAAGAATTGGGTGTTTATCAAGACCTTCAGAGTCACTCTTTTCGTTTAGAGTGACCACTGAGAACAATTGACACCCCTTTCGCCTAAATTTCATTAGTTGCAAGGAGGAGATGAACCTCAAGGACACCCCTCGGTTCTTTCCCCTTAATGATTTTCGTTGGCCATCATCGTCCGTGAAATGTAGAATCTTGTCCTTGCAGTCTAGGAGTGCCTCATGCCGCTCCAACCAATCCATTCCTATAACTACGTCATAAACTCCTAGAATTGTCGAGTACAGGGATATCTTGGTCTTACATACACCCAGGTCCACCTCACAATCCTTTACCATTTTTCCTACAGTTCTTTTCATACCGCATGCCATTTCTACATGTTTAAATTCATATTGAGGAGTTGCTTTATGTTTAATCTTTGATAATGCATTTATAGAAATAAATGAATCAGTAGCCCCTGGATCTATTAAAATGACAAAACTCATACCATCAATATTACCTAAGGTTTCTAACACAGTGGACTGGTGTTCGACCTGGCGATTGTTCACCGCTGCATGGATGTGATGAGCCTTCCCCAGATCCCCCACTGTAGTTGAATTCTTAGTTGAGTTGATATTACCTGTCTTTTGAGGGCAATCCCTCTCGTAGTGAGGACCCCCACAATTGCAACACCCTTTCCTAGGGACTTGGCTCCTACTACCAAATGAACTGTGAGTTGGTCTAGAACTTTGCTGGAAAGAAGATCGGTGCTGAGGTGGTGTGGCTTGGTGCTGTCGCATAGGCTAGTGCGGTTGTGGTTGATGAGTTTGTTGCGGTACCCTGCGCGAATGCTGAGTTGGATGCCTATATGGTGTTCTTTGATTTCTTCCTGACCACCTTTGATGATTTAGCACAGGTGTTATAGACATTTTTGTGCCTCACAGCATGGAGCATGAAATGTCAATAATTACAGGGATCCTCAGTCCCTAAACATGTTGTTCTTACCCCTAGAGGAACAAGGTCAGCAAACCACAGCACTTCCTATCAGTTCTCCACCTGAAAACACTCAAAAACAGGTTATTTTTGGATCATGTCAGCTGCTCCACTGAGCATCTGCGCTGAATGTCAACTGCTCCTCCTTGTACCTGCGCTGAAAGTCAAAACCAATGAAGGCTACCTGCGTTGGGCGAGATTGGCCAAGTGGCACAGTCATTCTGCAAGGTGTCAACTGCCCAGGAAGCTTCCAAACTGACACTTGGTTCAAGGAATTTGCCCTATGATGAGTAAGAGGTACTTGATCTCCATGTGGAAGCAAGGATCTCCAAGTGGACTCAAGAACTGAAGTTTAACTGAAGAGGGAGAGGACACAAGGCAGCTTTAGGTCAGTCTCAAGCTGACTCATCCTTTCTCCAAATCTCCTATATATAGAGCTCTTCTATGAGGTCTAGGGAGGCTGGAATTTTGTGCAGAGCAAGGAAGTGCTGTTGGTTTACAGTTAGAGCTATTGGGTGATTGCTTTTATAGAGGAGAAGAGGAGATTTCTTGCTGCTGGGGAGGTGCTGCTGGATTGGAGCCATTTATGGTTGTAACCTTCTCAGAACCTTTTTCTTCTATCAATAAAGCTTTGATGTTCTCCTATATACTTGTATTGCAATGATGTATTGTTTTGATCTGTATATTTGATTCATTCTAATCCATGCATCAGTTATGAGTACATGTTTCTTGTAGTTTCCCTCTCTTGTTTTTGCAGGATCTTTGTGTAGCTGGGCCGGCAAAGGGAGCAAGGAGCTGGGAACAAGAGGCAAAGAGAGAAGACAGGATCGACAAAAGCGAAAGACATCGGTTGGTCAATCTTTTCTTCCTTCTCTGTACTTTCATAAAGGAAAAATATCAAAGCTTTACTTTCAGTTGTTGCTAAGGAACTATCACCCTTAGAGTAGGGATAGGGTCATTCCGAGTCGGATACTTTTCCCCACAACAACAGGACCCCCTTGTAAATTTCCACGTTCCATATTGTTTCTATCTGGTACTCCTGATTCTGTGGGCCTTGATGACTTACTATGTGCACTGCTCATGATCTCCTCCTCTGCAATGATTGCCCGCTAAACTGCCTTGTGCAAGGTGCGAGGCATTAAGATTCTAACCTTGTTACGATTGCCAACATTTAATCCATACACAAATTTGTTCACCTTGAGCTTCTCTGTGTTTAGGTGAGGGGCATAACGAAGTAATTCCATGAAACGTGCCTCATACTCTGGTAGGGAGCGACTCCCTTGCTTTAATGAATTGAATTCATTTAGCTGTCTCTCAAGGAACTCTTCTGACAGGTAACGCTCTCTAAATTTTTCTTCAAATAGCTCCCAAGTTGCTTCTGAGATATCCATCCCCAATTGGGTTAATAATGTTTTCCACCAGAGCAGTGTGTTTCCCTTTAGCTGGAATATACCCATCTTGGCCTTCATGTTTGAGGTGTAATCTCTAAGGGTAAAACACATAGCCATGCTTTCCAACCATGCCTCTGCAGATTGACCATCAGTGGAACCCCAAAACTCTGGAAATTTTACTTTTTCCAAGTCTCGACGTACATCATTTCTTGTGGTGTTTTGGGGTGTTTCATTTTGTATGACCCGTCCTCCATGCTCCCGTTCCAAACGGTTTATTAATGCCTCAGACATGTGTTGGAATGATCTCATTAAGTTCAACACTTCTCCTGCTGGTATTTGTTCCTGTGTTGAGATGTTTTCCCCCTCAGTAGGTGGGGTTGTAGGAGTAGGCTGTTGTGGTGGCGCCATGCTGTGCCCTTTAGCTGCCCCACTCCTTCTTGTACCTCTTCTAACCATGGTTTACCTGCCACAGTTTAATACGATTTTTTTCCTTATAAGATAAAAACCAATCAATTAAAAATTTTAACCAATGTGAGTGGTTATATAATTTATTGCTATTAAAACTGTAAGGACCATATCTAGACTATATATATATATATATATATATGTTTTTTTTTTTTTACTAATCAGCAAATACAACCAGAAAAGAAACTTATCATAACATTTTCATACTTTTAACTAAGATCAATAGTAATGAAACACATATGTACCATTCACCAGAAGGCGAGACTCCACTTGCTCTGTTGTTGCTGGTATTCACTTGTAGCTGGTCACCTCCGCGAGTGAACGATGACGCACTTGATCCGAATGCGAAGACCCACCGGTTAACCTCCCAGCCTACTCCTTGGGTACTCTTCTTCCCCGCGGACCCCCGAGCTGCAATGGGGTTGTACAATGGAGGAAAGCACTAGCTGGTAGAGGAGAGCACACCTTGGCTCAAGAGTCCCCCCTCTAAAATCCTCTACCTCACCAAACTCACTATAGCTTCGTAATCGCTGCTCTGACATCATCTCATCCATCCAACCATAGGGTTCCCCAAAAAAATTCCCTTCTCCCATGGCTTGCCCCTTCTTTTATAGGAGTCCTCATAGGTGACACTTGTCATGTCATGCATAATTAATTATTTTTTTTATAATTCAATTGCTTGATTATTCACCCACCCATGTGTCATTCTCACATCAAGGGTCTCCCAAAATTATTTACTTAAATTTTTATTTAAAACTAATATTTTCCTCACCTCAACAAGATTCCTATTTCTTCTCCTAGTTGTCTCTTTATTCCCCCCTTTTATTCCTTAATTTGTGTTCATTACTTGAAGTCAATTAACGAGTCAAGATTTTATCCCCAATCTACTCCCTAATTTAACTCAGGTTATCTCCTAGATGAATATTCTTATGTTGGTTGTTGACACATGGAGCTTCTCTACATTTCTCTAAATTTAATTTATTATTCTCATTTTAATTCACCTTCCTCTTTTCTTAATTAGGTTTAAATTAGTTTAGGATTAATCTTTATCCTTACCATTATGTTTGTCTTTCCCCTTTTTCCTAATTAAACCACATAATCTTCCTAGTATTTTCCAAAATGGGAAGGGTAGAGTTTTTAAGGTACTCTATTTTAATTCTTCCTATGATCCTCCTTATTCCAAGTTTTATTTTTGATTTAATTACATTGGTTTCTAATCATCATTTACCCTTGATGTAAATTTACCTAGTTTTCATTCCTTGCTTATATTTATTTATTATTATTTATTTTTAATGATTCCAAGGATGCCAAGTTTGGTTGTGCCCTTCAAGAACTTCCCTAGAAGTTCCAAGGGTGCCACACCTAATAGCTTATTTGTGATGTCAAGGGTGCCAGTTTGGTTGTGCCCTTCAAGAACTTCCATAGAAGTTCCAAGGGTGCCACACCTAATAGTTTATTTGTGATGTCAAGGGTGCCAGTTTGCTTGTGCCCTTCAAGAACTTCCCTAGAAGTTCCAAGGGTGCCACACCTAATAGTTTATTTGTGATGCCAAGGGTGCCAAGTTGGTCGTGCCCTTCAAGAAATTCCCCTGAAGTTCCAAGGGTGCCACACCACTTGCCCTTCAAGCATCCAGTGATTACGAGGGGAAAGTATAATGCAACGTCATAGACCACTATCATCTCTTATGTTGCCTGCTATAGTGAGACTAATGGTGTCGGGGATCAAGGAATCCGCCTTGATGCGCGCCCCCCGGTAAAGTCCTCATGAGCGACCCTACTTTGGAACCTGCCCTCATGGCATCGTGATCTTCAAGGCGAAGGTGTTTCAACCCTTCCAGCCCAAGTCACGGCGGGAGTGCTAGTGGGTGAGATCAGGGACTCTGTCCCACCCCTCCCATGTAGTTCCATCCACTTGTACAACCCCATCACCCATATGTGAGTCATTCGGTCAAGCAACTAATCTGTGCCTGCAACCATTAATATATCATCAGAATATAGTTAAACATATATGGCAGATTCCAAGATCGACTTAGACTTTCAAAGATAAAGTAATATAAATTTTCATCAAACCAGGTGTCATCGACATGTCATATGCGAGTGCCTCTGATGGTTTCCTGCCATACTCAATCATCATCAGTAACAAGGTTTCTCAATGTTAGTCAATTATCATACTAGCATCATTAACAATTCCTGGTCATTCACATCATTGTCCATTGTAAGTCTGAACTAAAGGAAGTAGGTAACATAGGGGACACATCCCTCATGGCTATCATCAATAATCATCAATGGAAACATACATATTCATTAAGCTATCAACATCGTAACATCGTAGAAATATACCTATCCATAAAATTTATCCTCATTATGTTTTTAGTAGAGCGCATACATATTCTTTACTACCCTCATCATAATTTCAAATAGAGACCAACTTAACTATTTAATATTGCAATCATCAAAATACTGATAGATAAGATACATAACCATTCATTCTACCATAATATCAATGGAAAACATTCATAAACATCACAACCATGAATATCTCAATCGCTAATAATAGTGTCATTGGTCCAGATCCTCAATCTGAGGTCCTCGAAGAAAAAGTGTCTAAGATAATGTCGTATTAGGGTCAGGAAACAGAGTGGGCACTACATACACCCCCTCTTAACAATGGACTTCGTCCCGAAGTCCTTAGAACATAAAGGAGAAACGGCGACACATAATCTTAGGAACCCTTCCTGAAACTCTTGCCAACCTTCTGGTGGGCAGGTTAAAATTTTCCCAAGGTATCTATAATACGAATTCCGTTATAACTGAAGGACTATATCTGGGGAACATTGCAATCCACTTTTTGTATAAATGTACAAAACATACATTATAGATATTATTAAAATTAATAGTTAAAGGAAGCGTCATACATAAACTTTTCCAACAAAATCATCATAATCAAAATCACAACTAATTAAAGCAACAATTAATAACACCCACCTTCCTTCAAATGACAAATTGACTAATTTAGGAGAAATCTCTCTAGTTTTATTCATTCAATCATGCAATTAAGATAGCAATAATTTTGTATTAACTCAAATTCATAGGGGATGCCTATGCCTTTTTCATAGGAGGAACTACCCACCTTAAGCTTGGACTTCAATATTTGTAATGGTCAATAATAATTGTGTTAATTATTGTTGATATTTCACCTATGACGTAATCCACCTTTGTTTACCATGTTCTAAATCTTCAATTTTGTTAGGAACTACAATCAGTACTTTGAACTAGTCACAATAGTGGCAGGTAACCTTGGGGCTCGACTGAATTTGAACTTGTCACCAATAGCCTCCTAGTCGGTAACATCCCTTAGCGATATGTTCGCCTAAATACTTAAATATATCCATCTTTGTCATGTTGTTTAGTTGGCATTAGCAAAGGGAAAAAACAGAAATGCGTTACCTAACTTATCAAAATGGGCTCTATGTTGCAGAGTTTAAAGTTAGTCATGCTAATCATCTGTTGTTTTACTTTAGGCACCCTATCTTTGTTTCTAATTCCTAAAAAAAAACCTCTTTTTATGATTGGCATGTATTTCTAGTGCTCTATGTTTTCCATACAACGTTATAGTTCAATCATTTCAAAGGAGAATCTGTTCAACCAAGGACGACAACCCACTGCGCAGTAGTAGTGATACACAGAAATGCAGGAGTGGGAACTCTCGAGTGTCCAAAACAAAAATTTCAGCGATTGGCAAGGGAAAGTTAGTCTCATATAAAGATACTTAGAAGTCATTATAATTGGAATGGCATGAGAGTCCAAAATGTTAACAAATTTATGATCAGCCCTCCCAACAATTAGGAAATTCGAACAATATATAGAATTCTTCTGACCACGTCTTGTAATTATTCACATCTAGCCTGTCGCAACAAGAATCATATACTAAATATTACAGCCACAACTACAGTTATAATGCTAGTTGAGGTTTAAACTTTATTAATGATGTCATCAACCAAGTAGGGATAAAAGTGATGGCCTGACGACTTTGCTATAAGACTAAGGAACATATCCTTTTTACAACGAAGAGAAGTGCAATCAGGCAATGAATTGTGTGCCTAAAAGTAACCATGTATCTTAGCCCACTAACAATATTACAAAAATAGTTCATGGAGACAATGACATGACTAGTGTGTGCTACCACAGTGCAAACACAATTATATATCAAATACTTGTATTTTCCTTCTTGCATTCTACAGATATTCTTTTCTTTTTCTTCTTAATTTTTATTTTTCATTTGTGGGCCCCTGTGGAACCACAGATCCAAATGACCAAGTTTTCAAGCTCAGACACAGCAACTAGATTCTAGGAAATATTGAGGAAATGGCTCCGAGAAGTTTTCAGAATCAGAAACAGCCTAGGAAACATCTTTGTTGCCGCAATTTACTGAAGGTTTCGATTTCAAAAGTATTTCCTGCTTGAAAAAAAAACATGCATGCAAAGGGATGGTGCATGCATCTCTGTGTGTGTTGGTGAGGGGTGAATGAGCATGCTCTGCTACTTGGTCCCCCGCCTATCCCTTTCTTGATCCTCTGTATATTCCTAAAAAGAGGACAACAATAATACAAAATAGTTGTTCGTACTCCTTAAAGGTCTCTTGAACCACTGGAGTCTCTGCTTGCTGAATACATGCATACAAGCATGACTTTTATATTACTGCTACCACATCATGAAGACTATGGCCTGTATTCTCCTCATGATCACTACTTCTAAGATAGCCCAGATACAGTACTGATGCATCAAGCGTAGTAGCCCCCCTCCAAATCCTTCTCTTTATTTCATGTATAGCATGTAATTCATGTTTGTAGAAAAGCAGTGCGAAAACATAATAATTTGGTGAACAAAGTACTGAGATGTGATAATTTTTAGTTGATTCCGTAATTTAATAAATAAACATATGCCACTGCTTGCTAGGGGGACCTAACAATGCCTACTACACCTTCTTAGAGATTTGATTTACCTTCATGATCCATGTTCAGAAAGTTCAATGTTGTACAGCTACCATTAGCACTTTAAAAATAAATACATACCACTCCTTTCTAGTGGATACCTAATGGTACACACTATCTAGAGATAAAAAAAAAAAATGTTAACTACATAGAACTTAATCATCACTTGCAATGAATGAGTAGTCCAAACCTTCATCCCTTCAAACCCAGCTACCCTACTTCCTTTCGCTAGGGTAAGCGAGTGAGGCTATCTGGGGCCTATCTTCATTTAATCCTACTGAATCTAATGTCAAGGAGTGTAATATTGTTGCAATCTTTAAAGGTGTTGTGACTATTAAGGCTCTTAATTTCCTGGTGATGAGGAATGCATATTCTCGCAGTTTGGCCATCCAAGTTAATGGAAGACAAAGCATATAGTAAGTTTCACTAGTGACCAAAGATGGCAGGCAGACATCATTTACCAGTCTTTGCTTGATTCCAAGCAAAACTAAAACTATATGGATTGAAGCCTTTAAGGTTGGATGATCAATTGCAGCCGCATCAATTCATTAACAACCTGGAGCATAGAACCAAAGCCCAGCTGCTGTGGTTCCAAAAGTAGCTAGAATACTCTTAAATGAAGCTTTCATATCAAGATTTGACGACCAGATTTGCAGCCGCGTTGACCTTTTGACAGCATGAGAATGAAGTTGAATCATTTTGTTCCTAAGGTCATAAAGCATAACGTCACAATCATAACATCACAAAGAATTAGTCTAGATATATTGACATTGGTATTTTAAAATATTGGACATAGCTTCAAAAATTAATTTAAAATATGCATTGGCCAAGAAACAATTAATTATTGTGAATTAATGGTTTTCATATAGGTCCAGAGACTGACTCATGAGGCTGCCACTAATGCATGAAACATTCAAATCCTTGGAGATTCCCTACTAGTTATTCAATGAATGTGGAAGAAAATAACAATGAGTAATTTCACATTACAATAACTGTATAATATCATTCATTCTCTTCTATCAATTTTCTCACATATCCACAGGGACGGGAATAGGACTGTTGATGGACTTTCTAAAGATGGAACAAGGTTGGAGCATAGAATCTAGCATGATTCTAAACAGTGAGGGCATTGCCTCAGATTATACTCATGATGCATGGCTGTAAATCTGTTTTATTAGAGAATCTGGGGTGTTTCAGTAACTAGTCACATTACGGATGTGGTGGACTTTCAACAGTTCATAAAATTTCAGATGCATGCAAGGGTGTCGTCTAGTTTACAAGAGCATCTTGCAAACATTCCATTTGAAGAGCTTCAGAAAGTGCGCTCTGATGGTCAAGAATCAACCCTTTCTAAATTCAAGCATGATGCCAAACCCTCAAGAGTTAACAAAAACAGACCTATGGAAATGAGTAGCAAGAAGCCTGTTGTAAGGCTTAGGGAAGTTGTTCAAGGTGAGATATGCGAGGAAAATAAATGGGGAAGTATTTTTGTGAATTTTTACTGCACAGGTATCACCAATGTGCTCTTTAAAGTCTGAATAAATATCTTTAAGGCAAGAAAACAAGAAAAATGGACCTCTAACAAAACTGCAATAAATACCTAAATAGGGGAACAAAAATGTAAACCAGCACTACAAGATGACAACTACCACTTTATATGCATTCATTCACAAAGTTACTAGGTCCGCTTAAGTGCAATGCAACACAATACATAGACACATCAGACCCCAATTATCATATCGTTAAGATCCTCTTCAAATCCCTTTCTTATAATGGATCTTAGAAGGATGGTTAACGCATTGAATTAATTGTTTACATAGACATAAATTCACAGCATGCAGCCATGTTGCAATTGATTCAATGAAAAGCTGAGATCAATGTTGAAAGCTTCAGCTCAAAACAAATCCACAAGCCCAGGGTACAAGTATTGGACTCGGCATAGAAAAAAACTTAATCAAATATAATCATTCAAAATGAGGGTTTTTCTTTTCCTTTCTGGCATTTCTACTCGACACCAGTAAAGTTTTCCACCCACTGCTAGAGAGGGCGACTTTTGCAAGAAATTGGAATCAGAAAATTTAAGTAGAACATCAATGCCAAATCTAGTTGAAAGCTCGTAAGATGTAGAATCTGAAACCAGATTCAACCCAAAGAACAAACCAGCCATAATGAAGAGAGTAAGGGTTGACTTAGAGTCAGGAAAAACACAGAAGTTGACTAGGGAAACATGAAAAAAACAGTAAATCTCAGAAAAGAGTTTTTTTCATTAATATGAAATCCAAACACAAATTTTCAGTAACAAGAATAACTCGTTTCACAGTAACACATATGATGGTACATACTACGAAACAACATGGATTCGAAATACTTAACAGATCTATTGTTAGCAAAATTACTGTTTTTTATCTTTTATAAGAAGACAAACAGAATCTGACTCAGTAGACTTAGAGGAAACTTGCATTTGACTCTAGGAGTGGAGCCATTCAAAGAAGTCAAGGTTGCATGTGTAACTTTGGGCCAAGTCACATTAGAACGAAGCTGAGTCCATTTGTTTTCTCAGGCAGTGGAGTCAGTTGACTTGGGAAACGTATAAAAGTACACTAAATTTGTTTTCTATTGATATCTTGCAAATATTTGCAGTGTCCTATAAATAATACACATTTTCAACAATAGCTCATTTCAAAATACAATAATATTTCATTTCAAAGTACAGAGATGATACAAATTTTCAATATTAAGATAACAGTACACACAAAACAACATGGATTCTAAATAGTTAACAGTCCTGTTGGTAAAACAAGCTAATGAGCAATTATTTTATTTATTTTTCATGGGAAGACAGCAGAATCTAACTGTCGTCACTAAGAAGAAAACTGCATTTGACTTTGGGATTAGAATTATGCAAACAAGTCAAACTTGAAACCATAATTCGGCCACTTGTGGACTAGTTAGACTATGATTAGAGCTGACTCCACTTTTTCTTTCCTCAAGCAGTGAAGTCAGACTCAAAAGTCAAATCAGACTTAGAGGAGTTCACTAAAACTAAATCTTCTACTATGAAAACACAACTCAATTCTTTCCATTAGTCCCCTTCATCACATCTCATTTATAAGATTTCTAGCTCGTTTCAAGCACAGCTATCTCCATGAACAGCATTGCAGACACAATGCTTAATTACGGCAGTTTTTTTTCAAGATGACTAACTTTTCACAACAATGTGCAGAGAAATTCAATGCATGGAGAGCAGAAACAATTAACATTATACACATGAAATAAATAGATTAACAACTTCCAAGCTCATTAAATGCAATAATATTCTTACTGCAAATATTCCAAATTCACACATGAGAAGTCTCTTCCTATAAGAAGTTAAATCCAAAAGAAATATTTTCTTGCAGTGTTAGTCTAGTTTCACTCGTTGCTATGTCATTGCATTCTATTTTCTACTTATAACAAAACAGTGAAAATATTTTCTAGTTTCTCTAGCTCCAAATCCCAAGTCTCCAATATTTGCTGGAAGCCTGGTTTCCCCAGAGACCCTGTTCATCCTCATAAAGGAGCTGGACAGCTCTGGCATATTATCAACTTCAGATACAACCTCAGACTGTTCAGCCTCGTCTCTATCACAAACGGAGGACACCCCATATTCGTCATCTTCAAGAGTCCCCAATTGCCCAGTATCATCTTCGTCTTCTAAACCTCCAAGCTCTACCTCTTGCGTAACATCTCTTCAAAAAAAAATGCATATTGTGATGCATCAAACCGGTCAATAAGGGTACGCTCTTCCGCTAAAGACTTCAGATCCTTTGCGTCCTCCGTCAGATCAGACGATTGAGTGCCTTCGGCGTCTTCGAAGTCATTCATCTTGATTTATTTCAGCTTATAATAGCACTGTTTGACCAATATCCCAATAACTGCTACTAAACGTCGTTAAACCTTATCTGTAAAGATTTCAATCCTTACAATCCCAATCTAGCAACTTCTTACCAAATATGCCCTAAATAAATCTCAAAATCGCGGATCTCGTCGGATACAAAAATACTGAACCACAAGAGACTTCAAAACTGCACCAAACGGCTTAAACCTTTACAAGCAACAGAATCTATCTTCTGGCAATACAATACAAAAACACGAATATTCCCGCACAATACCACAAGGGAGCTTTGGAGAAGCAGAGCAAATGTAAGCTACACTAAAACACAAAATCTTCAGAATCTTCGGTCATGCAGAGCTCTTCACATCTATCCAACGCCTAAAACGCCCTCCGATTTGAATCTTGGACCTATGGCTTCAAACAGCAGTGGGGCAGAACTAAAGAAAGAGAAAATCGCCCCCAGATTTGATCCTTGACACCTACGGCTGCCAAGAATTACATCAAAAGATGCCAAAAACTTCCCAAAAAAAACGAGTTATACCAAAAACCTTTCTCGATTCGAACCCGAGACCTGGAGTTTCTAATAATAAGCAAAACCCAGCCGATGGACAAAGAATAAGAACCTTCTGCAGACTCCAACCTTGGAAACTCGAAATGGGTCGACGAGTCTAATGAATTTAAGGCGATTTGGATTTGCAATTGCAGCAAATCGTGGAGCTTCCAAGCCGACTGGGGTTGGGGTTCGCTGAGAATCCTCTACTTTTAAATCTGATGTCGATGGCATCCAGAAGTTGCGCCCCCCCTGCAATGTTAAGCCGATTTAGGCAATGAATTGATGAAAGAGTTATAAGAAGAATCAAGATCAAATAACAACTGACGGGCCTGCTGTTCGGTTAACTCCTCCGATGCCCCCATGTTCTTCAACCTCGAAATCCATTCTCTGGCTTTCACTTTACCCTCAAAGTCCGGTGGAAGCTGAGGAACCCTACTCAGGGCCGACAAAAGATCCGAAAGCGCGGGGTATAGTATCTGAAACAAAATCTCGGATGTATATTGAATAGTGTAAACATGTATTGATATGATTTAGGATTGACCGAACTCATTTTTTACTAGTCCTATGTGCTTTACCGTAATTCGAATATCTAGTATTATAATATGAGCCTTTGGCATTTAGTGGAATGTTCATCATTAAAACAAATTTTTTTATTGGAATTGATTCAATATCATAAATTTAATATAAATTAAAGAAGGCAATAAGTGTTTGTTTGACTTCAATTTTTTATATTAATGTTTTGTCCATTTCTTATTTTTATTGTTTTTAAATAATAAATACACCATATTCAATAGTATCATAACATAAATGTTCTTAAAAATAAATATTTGTCGACAACTATTATGAAGCTTTCTATATTATGTTATCCCTACTACATTAAATATTGGCATGTTCCCTATTTGATAACTATCAAGCAGCTGGCAACCATTCCAAAATTTTTGCACATGTGCTCTGTCTCTAGCCCATGTAGGCTCAGTGCTGCAACCTAGGCTCTGATACCAAGTGTAAGGACCATATCTAGACTATATACATATCTATATATATATATATATATATATATATATACTAATCAACAAATACAACCAGAAAAGAAACTTATCATAACATTTTCATACTTTTAACTAAGATCAATAGTAATGAAACACATATGTACCGTTCACCAGAAGGCGAGACTCCACTTGCTCTGCTGTTGCTGGTATTCACTTGTAGCTGGTCACCTTCGCGAGTGAACGATGACGCACTTGATCCGAATGCGAAGACCCACCGGTTAACCTCCCAGCCTACTCCTTGGGTACTCTTCTTCCCCGCGGACCCCCGAGCTGCAATGGGGTTGTACAATGGAGGAAAGCACTAGCTGGTAGAGGAGAGCACACCTTGGCTCAAGAGTCCCCCCTCTAAAATCCTCTACCTCACCAAACTCACTATAGCTTTGTAATCACTGCTCTGACATCATCTCATCCATCCAACCATAGGGTTCCCCAAAAAAAGTCCCTTCTCCCATGGCTTGCCCCTTCTTTTATAGGAGTCCTCATAGGTGACACTTGTCATGTCATGCATAATTAATTATTTTTTTTATAATTCAATAGCTTGATTATTCACCCACCCATGTGTCATTCTCACATCAAGGGTCTCCCAAAATTATTTACTTAAATTTTTATTTAAAACTAATATTTTCCTCACCTCAACAAGATTCCTATTTCTTCTCCTAGTTGTCTCTTTATTCCCCCCCTTTTATTCCTTAATTTGTGTTCATTACTTGAAGTCAATTAATGAGTCAAGATTTTATCCCCAATCTACTCCCTAATTTAACTCAGGTTATCTCCTAGATGGATATTCTTATGTTGGTTGTTGACACATGGAGCTTCTCTACATTTCTCTAAATTTAATTTATTATTCTCATTTTAATTCACCTTCCTCTTTTCTTAATTAGGTTTAAATTAGTTTAGGATTAATCTTTATCCTTACCATTATGTTTGTCTTTCCCCTTTTTCCTAATTAAACCACATAATCTTCCTAGTATTTTCCAAAATGGGAAGGGTAGAGTTTTTAAGGTACTCTATTTTAATTCTTCCTATGATCCTCCTTATTCCAAGTTTTATTTTTGATTTAATTACATTGGTTTCTAATCATCATTTACCCTTGATGTAAATTTACCTAGTTTTCATTCCTTGCTTATATTTATTTATTATTATTTATTTTTAATGATTCCAAGGATGCCAAGTTTGGTTGTGCCCTTCAAGAACTTCCCTAGAAGTTCCAAGGGTGCCACACCTAATAGCTTATTTGTGATGTCAAGGGTGCCAGTTTGGTTGTGCCCTTCAAGAACTTCCCTAGAAGTTCCAAGGGTGCCACACCTAATAGTTTATTTGTGATGTCAAGGGTGCCAGTTTGGTTGTACCCTTCAAGAACTTCCCTAGAAGTTCCAAGGGTGCCACACCTAATAGTTTATTTGTGATGCCAAGGGTGCCAAGTTGGTCGTGCCCTTCAGGAAATTCCCCTGAAGTTCCAAGGGTGCCACACCACTTGCCCTTCAAGCATCCAGTGATTACGAGGGGAAAGTATAATGCAACGTCATAGACCACTATCATCTCTTATGTTGCATGCTATAGTGAGACTAATGGTGTCGGGGATCAAGGAATCCGCCTTGATGCGCGCCCCCCGGTAAAGTCCTCATGAGCGACCCAACTTTGGAACCTACCCTCATGGCATCGTGATCTTCAAGGCGAAGGTGTTTCAACCCTTCCAGCCCAAGTCACGGCGGGAGTGCTAGTGGGTGAGATCAGGGACTCTGTCCCACCCCTCCCATGTAGTTCCATCCACTTGTACAACCCCATCACCCATATGTGAGTCATTCGGTCAAGCAACTAATCTGTGCCTGCAACCATTAATATATCATCAGAATATAGTTAAACATATATGGAAGATTCCAAGATCGACTTAGACTTTCAAAGATAAAGTAATATAAATTTTCATCAAACCAGGTGTCATCGACATGTCATATGCGAGTGCCTCTGATGGTTTCCTGCCATACTCAATCATCATCAGTAACAAGGTTTCTCAATGTTAGTCAATTATCATACTAGCATCATTAACAATTCCTGGTCATTCACATCATTGTCCATTGTAAGTCTGAACTAAAGGAAGTAGGTAACATAGGGGACACATCCCTCATGGCTATCATCAATAATCATCAATGGAAACATACATATTCATTAAGCTATCAACATCGTAACATCGTAGAAATATACCTATCCATAAAATTTATCCTCATTATGTTTTTAGTAGAGCGCATACATATTCTTTACTACCCTCATCATAATTTCAAATAGAGACCAACTTAACTATTTAATATTGCAATCATCAGAATACTGATAGATAAGATACATAACCATTCATGCTACCATAATATCAATGGAAAGCATTCATAAACATCACAACCATGAATATCTCAATTGCTAATAATAGTGTCATGGGTCCAGATCCTCAATCTGAGGTCCTCGAAGAAAAAGTATCTAAGATAATGTCGTATTAGGGTCAGGAAACAGAGTGGGCACTACAAAAACATACTTAAGAATGCATTTCTAAGAGAAAAAAGAATTTTTAAAATGATTAAAAGAGAAATGATTTTCCCAAAAACTAAAATCCACTCCAAAATAATTACACCCAAAAGGATGATGAGGGTTATGAAACCTTTAAGGGGTTACAAGATGAGAAATTTAAATGCCCTTTCCTCAATTTAATAATGGGAAAAAAACTTTTAAAATGAATTTTACAAATATTTAATATGGCACATTTTTCCTAAAAGCGGAATATACTTTCTTCAAAATATAAATAAAAATTTATAGTGAAAAGAATTTACTAATGAAACTTTTACCAATCAATTTCCCAAAACTGACATTTGAGAAAATTCTATCATATAATTAAATGAGAACCCAAAATAAAAATTTAAAAGAAGCAACTTTCCAGAGTTAATCGCTTCACTCTTCGCCCAGGAATTTTGACATCCAGGTAAGGAAGAACCCTTCCATCAAAATTTGCTCTAGTTTTAAAAATTAAAAATAGAGTAAGTTAATAAATTAATTTAAATTAACACAACGTCACTTCATCACTTTAGTTCAATGAATTTAAATGACAATTAGGAAATCATGGAATGTAAAAACATAATTATGTGAAGGGCAAAAGAATTATAACAATCAATTGACACGCGAATCGGTTGCTCTGCAGCTCCAAGAGGCGGTGAAGGTTTTCTTACAACCAATTTACAGAATTCGTTTATCCATCCTTTCAGTCTGCGTCCATTCTGCAACAAATATCATCGACTCCGACGCCAATAAAAATGTCTTACGATGACATAGAGATCGAGGATATGGAATGGAACGAAGAATTACAGGCCTTCACATATCCATGCCCGTGCGGTGATCTGTTTCAGATCACCAGAGCCGAATTGCAGATGGGAGAAGAAATCGCACGTTGTGCCAGCTGTTCGCTCTACCTAACGGTTGTCTACAACATGGAGGATTTTCAGGAGAAATCTCAAGATAATAAAAGACAGGGTTTGGAGCGAGGCAAAACCCCTGCAATTACAGTCGCGTGAAGGAAAAATATAGGGTTTTGTAGAGATTGTGTTTTGGGTACCCAAACCCCAGGTCTGATTCCGGTACCGCATTATCATTTATGTTGAGATAAAGTCCGAACAATCGATTTTGATAGCATGCTTTACCCTAAAGATTCGAACACTGCATGGTTGGATATGGAAGTGGTATAGTTTTCGGGATTTAATACCTTTTTTTTTTTTTAACAGGTAAAATCGCAGAATTATTTATATGTGACAGCATGTGCTATATATTCACAGTAGTAGTAATGATCTGAAAATATAAAGATTGATTGGCAATGTTGAATGACAGTATGGAAACCCTCCGGGTTGCGGACATGGAATCTCTGCCATATTTCCATAACTTAAGTGCCTATCAACAATGCATTCAACAGGAATAACAAGGAATTAAGAACCGAGAACAAAGAGAACAAATAATAGCTTAACTTCCACCAGGCATGTAGGAATATACAAAATCTGGAATGAGTGAGCCGAAGTAACAAAATGTTTGGACACAAGACTTCGTGAAGTTTAGCGTGCACATAGTACTACAAATATTAGACTGGAGAACACCATCTTGACTTCTTAAAACTCCACTGCCAAACAAATTATATGATTTACTAAATAAGTTGAACGATTACAGAGCTCTCTGTCTCAGACTTACAATGGATACTTTCTGGCAAGTACATCTGGTCACTATGAGTTTGAAAGCTAGGATCCAGAGAAACACCATCTTGGTTTCTGAAAACTCTACTGCCAAACAAATGATATGTTTTACTAAATAAAGTGAACGAATACAGAGAGCATTTCCTACGCATGGTAGAGCTGCTGCGGACTAAGAACTATGTTCAGTCAAGCTCATGAACTCTACACAGAAATGACAAGCAAAGGTATCT
Source organism: Pinus tabuliformis (assembly GCA_031772625.1). NCBI lineage: Eukaryota > Viridiplantae > Streptophyta > Pinopsida > Pinales > Pinaceae > Pinus > Pinus tabuliformis. The sequence continues at coordinate 508,521,719 of CM062816.1, read as the reverse complement.
CCCCGGATTCTTCTACTTTCAATTTCATAGTCATTTGCTTCTGCAATCAAGGGAATTTGCAACAGGCCAACAATTTTTTTTTTTTTTTTTTTCAAATGGTTCAGAAAGGGTGGGTGCCTGGTCGGAGCTTAATGTTCGAAACATCATTCTTGAGCATCCTGGTATTTTCTACCTGTCGACAAAGGGCAAATCTTGATTGTTTTCCTCCGGAAGACTTATATCCGCTGTGGATTGATAGAGTCCAATCCAGTTTATGCGGTTCGGAAGAAATTTATGGACTTGATTCGGTTGCGTAATCGTCATACCAGAGTTTCGAGGTCTAGACAAATCAACATTTTGTAAAAGTTGCTCCTGCGCTGCCAAAAAATTAACTAGGCAAAAAAAAGGTGATCTTTATGCTTTCGGCTCAGTGAAATTTCAATGAAATTTTACCCCAAATGCTTACGGCTTCCTTACAGTACTCCAGATCTGTAAAATATGTTGTAAAAAAATTTACAAAGGTTTGTAAGAAAGAGAGACTGGGGCAGCTGGCATAATTTCAGGGCTGAAGTGAGACTGCCTAGGCAAAAGGACGATGGTTGTTGAGTCACGCGCAGGTCATTTTTCTGGTTTTGGGGATCCCATTCATTTTGGGGGCTTCTCCTTGGTCCAATGAAGATAAATGTGTGATAACATCGTGTTTTCGCTAGCTGGTTGTGGTAGTTATGATTTGTGTAACCAGAACGGAGATCCGGTATGGGAGACTCAGCAAAAGCTGAAAAATACGTTGTCTAATCAAGCAGTGAATTAATGTGGAAGAATACCTTCTCAATCGACTAAGCACGGCACAGGTTTTACTCTGGGAAACACCTCCCAAGATCAGTTTTCAGCTGGCAAGCATTGTAAATCAATGAAAATTGGTACCAGATGACATCATTGTTAATCTATTATCGATGCGTCTTCAAAAAAAATGCGTTGAAGGGTGAGACGGGATTTATTCTTGATGGATTTCCAAGAAAAACAAGACAAGCTGAGTTTTCCTTTCTTCTTACTGGAGGAATTTCTAGAAAAAGTAACAGAGATTGATCCGCTTATCAACCTCAAGATCAGAGAAAATGTCTGGCTTCAAAATGTTTGGGAAGGAGAATCTGTGGCCAGAGTGGGAACAATTATAATGTTGCTTCAATATTTAAAAGATGGACACCCAGCTATCTACACGCCTCCTCTTCTGCCACCACCAAGTTGTGAATCGAAGCTGATAACTAGGGCAGATGATACTGAGGAAGTTGTGAAAGAAAGGCTTCGTGTATCCTGAAGGAAGGCTCAATGAAATTTTCAAAGTTTCGTCCTAAAAAAAAAAATTAGTTGAAAAGGGTTTGCGATTTAGAAAAATAAATTAAAAAAAAAATTAACACCGAACAAAATTGGCATAACCCCAAACCACTGTAAAAATGATTTTATAAGATCTTATAAATTTAAACTCCTGAAGATCAAGTTGTAGAGATATTCTGAAACCTAAGAGTTTGATGGTAATCCTCATACAAAATTTAGAATGTAGTAACTATCTATCAAAACCAGTCACGTATGCATGGGCCCATAGGTCTCGAGGTTTCAACTTGAGCTCTGATACCAAGTGTAAGGACCACAATGAGACTATATACATTTTTTTTTTTTTTTTAAACAGCAAATACAACCAGAAAAACAACGCATTGAAATTCAAATTTATTTTGCACACACATTCCTGCCACTCATTCAGGAAACATATCATAACATTTCATACTTTTAACTAAGATCAATAGTCATGAAATACATATGTACCGTTCACCAGATGGCGAGACTCCACTTGCTCTGTTGTTGCTGGTATTCCCTTGTAGCTGGTCACCTCCGCGCGTGAATGATGACGCACTTGATCCGGATGCGAAGACTCACCGATTAACCTCCCAGCCTACTCCTTGGGTACTCTTCTTCCCCGCGGACCCCCGAGCTACAATGGGGTTGTACAATGGAGACAAGCACTAGCTAGTAGAGGAGAGCACACCTTGGCTCAAGAGTCCCCTCTCTAAATCCTCTACCTCACCAAACTCACTATAGCTTCGTAATCACTGCTCTGACAACATCTCATCCATCCAACAATAGGGTTCCCAAAAGTCCCCACTCCCATGGCTTGCCCCTTCTTTTATAAGAGTCCTCCTAGATGACACTTGGCATGTCATGCATAATTATATTTTTTTTATAATTTAATAGTTTGATTATTCACCTACCCATGTGTCACTCTCTCATCAAGGGTCACCCAAAATTATTTACTTAACTTTTTATTTAAAACTAATATTTTCCTCACCTCAACAAGATTCTTATTTCTTCTCTTAGTTGTCTCTTTATTCCCCCCTTTTATTCCTTGATTTGTGTTCATCACTTGAAGTCAATTAATGAGTCAAGATTTTATCCCCAATCTACTCCCTAATTTAACTCAGGTTATCTCTTAGATGGGTATTCTTATGTTGGTTGTTGACACATGGAGCTTCTCTACATTGCTCTAAATTTAATTTATTATTCTCATTTTAATTCACTTTCCTCTTTTCTTAAGTAGGTTTAAATTAGTTTAGGATTAATCTTTATCCTTACAATTATGTTTGTCTTGCCCCTTTTTCCCAATTAAACCACATAATCTTCCTAGTACTTTCCAACATGGGAAGGATAGAGTTTTTAAAGTACTCTATTTTAATTCTTCCTATGATCCTCCTTATTCCAAGTTTTATTTTTGGTTTAATTACATTGGTTTCTAATCATCATTTACCCTTGATGTAAATTTACCTAGTTTTCATTCCTTGCTTATATTTATTTATTATTATTTATTTTTAAAGATTCCAAGGGTGCCAAGTTTGGTTGTGCCCTTCAAAAACTTCCCTAGAAGTTCCAAGGGTGCCACACCTAATAGTTTATTTGTGATGTCAGGGGTGCCAGTTTGGTTGTGCCCTTCAAGAACTTCCCTAGAAGTTCCAAGGGTGCCACACCTAATAGTTTATTTGTGATGCCAAGGGTGCCAAGTTGGTCGTGCCCTTCAAGAAATTCCCCTGAAGTTCCAAGGGTGCCACACCACTTTCCCTTCAAGCATCCAGTGACTACGAGGGGAAAATATAGTGCAACGTCATAGACTGCTATCATCTCTTATGTTGCATGCTATAGTGAGACTAATGGTGTCAGGGATCAAGGGATCCGCCTTGATGCGCGCCCCCGGTAAAGTCCTCATGAGCGACCCAACTTTGGGACCTGCCCTCATGGCATCGTGATCTTCAAGGCGAAGGTGTTTCAACCCTTCCAACCCAAGTCACGGCGGGAGTGCTAGTGGGTGAGATCAGGGACTCTGTCCCACCCCTCCCATGTAGTTCCATCCACTTGTACAACCCCATCACCCATATGTGAGTCATTCGGTCAAGCAACTAATCTGTGCCTGCAATCATATCATCAGAATATAGTTAACATATATGGCAGCTTTCAAAATCGACTTAGACTGTCAAATATAAAAATAATATGAATTTTCATCAAACCAGGTGTCATCAACTCGTCATATGCGAGTGCCTCTGATGGTTTCCTACCATACTCAATAATCATCAGTAACAAGGTTTCTCATTGTTAGTCATTGTCAAAATAGCATCATTTCCAATTCCTAGTCATTCACATCATTGTCCATTGTAAGCCTGAACTAAAGAAAGTAGGTACACATCCATCATGGCTATCATCATTAAACATCAATGGAAAAATACATAGTTATTAATCTATCAACATCGTAACAGCAAATAGAAATATACCTATCCATCAAATTTATCATCATCATGCTTTTACTAGAGAGCCTACATATTCTTTACTACCCTCATCATCATAAATTCAACTAGAGACCAAACTTAACTATTTAATGTTGTAATCATCAGAACACCAATAGATAAGATACATAAACTATTTAATGTTGCAATCATTAGAACACCAATAGATAAGATACATAACCATTCATGCTATCATAATATCAACGGAAAGCATTCATAAACATCACAACCATGAATATCTCAATCACTAATAATAGTGTCAAGTGCCCGGATCCTCAACCTGAGGTCCTCAAAGAATAAAGTGTGGGCCTTATGGCTAAATAAATGTTTGTGTCATATCACTGTCAGTCAACTAGAGCGGGCACTACAATTTTCTTCACATATAATATTTTGTCATATCTAGTGGTATAAAGTATGAATACACCATTGCTAAATTCATTTTTACAAAGTTCATATTTTGGTTTTCTGTTTTTTATTCCTAGTTTGTTACTCTTTATGGTCTACGCAAGTTTTTTTCCATGCACTCTCTCTGATATCAACAAATCAGAAATACAACAGAAAATGTTTTCTTTATTTTGTATGCTTTTTCTTGTGCATTGTGTATGATCTCGTTAAATAAAAAATAGATAGAAAAATTACATTTCTTGGGTAGCCTAATCGAGATCATACCATATTTATATTGAGTTTTGAATTTATTTCAAATTATTGTTTGGTTTTGGATGAGCATGTTTTTTGGTAAGCACCCACTTCAAGTTGAAACCCTAATAGCAACAACAATAACAACCTCCTTCATCAGTGTTGTTATGTGTTTTACACTAGCTCACTTAATTAAAAGTTACTTTATTTAATAACCGGTCTTGAGAGTACAAATATCTTCATTTAAGTTACTTTTTTTAAATGTTCATGCAAACTTAAATTGTTTCACAATTTTATTTTTAATGTATTTCACTTGTATTATAAAAGTGAACCACTATAAAGTAACTTTAATATTCTTATTTTAGTTAATTTTGGCATACGACTCTCATTTATAAAGTCACTTCATCAAAGCGATTCTCACTTGTTTTATAAAAGTGGGTCATTTCATAAAGTTGTCTATTTGTAAAAGTGAGCTTATAGGAAAAGCTAGTGAGGAATTTCTTTCTCCTGCAACATCCATCATCACGGGGATCAACTTCTAGCTACCACATGACTCTTTTTTATTGTCTTTTAATATTGTGTTTTCATTGATGTCAAAGTTAGGGGAAGACCGAGAATGTCAAAGTTAGGGGGAATTGTTGGAAATATTGTTGTCATTGATGTCAAAGATTGGGGGGGAGGCTACAAATTTCCATGATAGAGATTGTTGGAAACATTGTTTACATACATAGTTTTATCTTGATGTCTAGTTTGGACACCCTATGTAGGAAGGCATCTTTAATCTAAACATGTAGCTCAAATGATAACATAGGATATATGGTGAAAATATTATTTCAAGATCTTTCTAATGGTATATGACATTCCCTCTAATTCCATAGGAATGAGGAGATATGAATGATTTTGTCTAGTTGACCTAGCTACTTTTACAAATCAGCCACATAAGTGAACATATAAACACTATAAATAAAGGATATGTGAGTGCATTTGAAGACCATCCAAGCAAGAAGATGTTTGGGTTGTGCAACAAAAGCAAGGGAATACTCTTGGGGTTTTAAATGTGGAACAAAAATGTGATTTATGGAGTGAACAAATTATCTTGGAATTTTAATTGCTTTTCTTATGGGATGTTTCAAACCAAGAAACTTGGAAGAGATATAGGGGAGATCTTCACGTACCTGTCAGAGAAATTTCATATTTTGGTTCATTATAAGTTCAGAGATATTCTCTGAGCAAGTTAGGGTTCTTGAATGCTCTTGAAATATACTTCAAAGTAGGCCATCTTGGTATTTTCACTATAAATTCTCTTCAGGGATGTTTTAGACTATGAAACTTAGAGAAAATAGAGGGGTTATCTTCATTTACCTGTAGTATAAATTTTATATTTTGTTTCATTTTAATTTCAAATATATGCTTTAAGGAAGTTAGAGTGATCAAATATTAGGAGAAATCATGCAGTGTGCATGATGTGAGGGTATTCCTAGGGATGACCAACTACTACATGAGATTTATGGATGGCTACCTCAAAATTTTCACATTGCTCACTTGAATATTTCTAAAGGGAGAGATTACAGAGTTGGATAGAAAAGGGAAAGATTTTGTTTGAGGAACTTAAGCACAAGATTGTCTCAACCTCAGTATTGAATCTTCCAAACTTTAGGAAAACATTCGAGGTGCAGACAAATCATAAAGCTTTTCCAATGGAGGAGTTTTAACACAAGATGGACATCTTAGAGCTTTTGAGAGTATGAATTTACAAGTTCAGGAGAGGATATACCTAATTCACGATAAGGAGATAATCACAGTCATGCATTGTCTATAATTATGGAGGCATTATTCATTGGGAAATCCATTTATGGTTAATACAAATAACATTGCAATGAGCTACTTTACAAATCAAGCCAAATTTCTCCCCAAGCAAGCACATTGGCGATATTTCTTAGTAGAGTTTGACATGTCCATTGAATATAGGATGGGCCATGTCAATGTTGTAGTGAATGACTTGAGTAAGAAGGCATAATTTGTTGCACTTGAATAAGAGTTTCCTACATTGGACGATATTCATATTTGGATTTTGGAGGAGTTGTGGGTTAGGATTAGAGATGGCTTATAGGTTGATCCAACTGTGAAGAACATTATGAAGTAGGTGAAGGAAGGCAAGACGAGGAAGTTTTAAACTTGTGATGGACTCTTGTATTTTTGTGAGCGTATCGATATTCCCAAGTCAAGTAGTCTCTGTAAGGAGCTCTTGAAGGAATGTCTTCACTCACCTTGAGTTGGTCACCCATAACAACTTAAGATGTTATAATTTTTAGAGAGAGAATAATTTTGGGAGCATATGAGGTAATATGTTAAGGAGTATGTCCAGACTTGGATTTTTTGTCAGCGAGACAATCCTGACACTAGATTACAAGCAAGTTTGTTACAACCTGTACCTATTCTAGAGAGACCATGGGTGATTGTCTTGATAGAATTCATCACACAACTTCTAGTGGCACAAGGGTACAATGGGATCATGGTCATAGTTGATCATTTTTCCAAGTATGCAGCCTTCATTTCAATGAAGATTCCTTATGCAGTGGAGCAAGTGGCACAAATGCTTTTAGAAATGTAGTGAAGTATTGAGGTCCTCCATTCAACATTGTGATATATAGGGATACAATGTTCATTAGGAAGTTTTGGACATCTTTGTTCAAGATTTTTGGTGTGGAGTAGTTGTAGAGTTATAACTTTCATACTCAAACAGACAGGTAAATGGAACACATGAATTGTAATAGCCCTGGTCAAAAATCCCTGTAATAAAGTTAATAAAGGAAAAATAATAACCATGGTCATGGGACACATATTCCAAGCTGAATGTTGGGCAAAAACATAGTGATGGGGATCACTTGTGATTAATTAATGTCTATGGAATTTGGCAAAGGCAATGGCGAAGCTTTAGAAAGGCATGAGGCATTAATTGGCATTTTATTTATGAAAAGAATGGAAATTAGGAGAAAAGGAAGGTTAAAGGTCATAGGTTGCATGTGAGGAGGAAATGAAGGAAAATAATGGAAAATTGAAGAAATTAGAGGCCTCATTAATAAAAATGCTTATGAGGATCAGTTGACAGGCTTTTGTCAGTTTTAGCTTGGAGCTCTCTATTATACTCTCTCCCTCTCATACTCTTCAACACTTAGAGTTTTCTTGGAGCACTCTTGGAGAAGTATGGCATACTTGGTATTTGGATAAAGAAGGCAAAGGAAGATCAGGAAAGTGCAAGAGGACATTGGGATCAACAACTACAATGGGTTTTTCTTGCAGGTAACGACTTGCATGTGTGATTTCCTTGCAAGTTTTGGCATGCATGTGGTTTCTTGGTTATGATTTGTCATTGGCATGAAGGATTGTCTAGATTGACAGTGGATTTGCATAGCCTTGCCATTTCCTAGATAGTCATGGTGTTGTTGGTGTCTTTCCTTTTGTTTTATGGTTGGTTCTCATGTTCCTCATGGTTGTGGGTTGAGTTACTAGTTCCTGGAAGCCTCGGTTGGATAAACGCTCTAGAAGCCTTGTAGTTAGGGTTTAGTTACTAGTCCTAGAGGCCTTAGTTGGAAAAACACTCTGGAAGCCCTTGCCGGGTTGAGATACTAGTCCTGGAAGCCCTGCAATAGTTGTGGGTTGAGTTACTAGTCGTGGAAGCCTTGATTGGAACAAACACTCTAGAGCCCTATACAGCTTGGGTAGAGACCAAACTGGTGATGATTAGTGATGTCTGATATCTAACTATGAGGTGGAATCACTGATTGAGGGTTGAGGTGGTTTAGCTTATAGAAGCCCTGGTTTTGTTTTGATTGATTTGTTTTAATAGATCCCACATTCATGCTTGTAATATGGCACAGGGGTGATTGGCTGAAAGAAAGATTTGGTTCAACCAATCTATGATCGGGTGGTACGTGGAAGTCCCAGACCTGGTTACATCTTGCATATGTTAATAAGAGCTCCTTTCCTCTTGTATTTGATGGGTAAATATACTTGTTCATATGTGGTTTTTATGGTTGTTATACATACATATATAGATATATATATATATATATATATATATATATATATTATGTTGAATATATGCTGGTTAAGAGGACATTTTATGACAATGTTGATGTATGGCCCTCATCATGTTTTGATTAGAAAAAAATGAAAAATGAATATATGACCTAATGGATGATAATGCAGCTATTGTGATAAGGCATCAATGCTTCCTTATGAATCTAAGATAAGTATGAGACCCCTATGCTCAGATCTGTTGTTATGACCTGTAGATTACATGTTTGTGATATGTTTGACGAAATGCCTATCATGGCTAGTAGGGTCTAGTCAATTCATTGATCAAATGTTTGCATTAGTAATCTTGTTTCAATGTTATTTATCATTTCTGAAGCTTTCATGAAGTTATGGGAAGTGGTTTAATTCCTGGTCCTGAAAAAGTGGCACAAAATCTGGGGTCGTTGGCTCAGGACTAGCTGAAAAAGTCCACAATTGTTGGCATGCCTTGTTGTGGGAGTGATTGGAAGGCCTCAATCACATGCATGGCTTGTCATGGGAGTGACTGGTGGTCCAAATCAATGAAAGTTAAAGTTGTCTCAGGGGTTGGTTACCTAGAAGGGTTGGTTGCCTCCTAAAGGTTCTGTAGCATGTGTGGAAGGTCATAATGGTTTTGTTTTGTCAGTTCCACTTCCTTAACTATACATGGGGATTTGAATCACATCATAGTATCCTCCTGTCACATGTTTACCCCAACAAACTGATTAACTTGGGTAAATGTGAGAGGAGGGCGTTACATAAATAAACTACTTGAGGACTAATTGAGGCACTATGAGAGCTAATTAAATGAACTGGATAGATTTGTTGGAGGTGGCATAGTTTAGCTATAACTTGCAGAAGAGTTCAGTGACAAGTTATAGTCCATTAAAGTTGACAAATAGAAAAAACCTAGATGATGCCACACTTGGTGATGCAAGGATACCATGGGAGGAGTCCATCAACCTTGGGATTCATGATGAGTTGGTAGGACAAGTTAGAGTTGGATCAAGTGCATTTGACTAGTGCACTTGATAAGTGAAGTACTAGGAAGAAAATTAGAGACATGATGTAGAGTTCAATGTGGGAGATTTGGTCTTTGTTGGGCTAAGCAAAGAACAATTCAAACCACTGATCAAGATGTATTCATTGGTAGCATGGAGGTTTGAGGGCATGGTTAAGGTACTGGAGAGGATAAAATATGTCACATACAAGTTGGGCTACCATTGGAATTGAAGGCTCATCTTGTCATCCATATTAGTTAGCTTGGACCGTGTTGAGTAGAAACGGATGGCCATGTAGAGTTGAGCCATCACTTGCAACTGTTTTGATAGTGGACCAACTAGAGATGGGGGTTGAGGAGATCTTAGCATACATGATTTTAGTTATTGGAAAAAATCAATGCCATGAGTATTATGTTTGATGGAAGGTTTCACCATTCAAAGAAAATGGTTCGGAGTTTAAGAATTCATTGTGGAAATAGGGACACAATATTAGTGAGTTCAAGGAGAAGTATCATGGATTACCTGCACCAGAATTGCTAATGGTGGTAATGAATCTAAGTAGGGGATGATATAAGACCCTTGGAGCTGCATCCCAACGCATGCCCACCTAATCCATGACACAACTTGTTGAGACATGAATCATATTGAGCACATGTGGAGCTTGGTCTCGTCACTGGACCTTTAAAATTTGACACCCCATATCATAACATGACCATTTCATAGGGATGGATGCAAACACAATGCACGGGCACACATGTTGGCTCGATGGGATAATGGAGCATGCAATGAGTAAGATGAATGTATGTGATTAGGAGAATGCATGTTAGTTTGGTTCCCTCACTAAATTTGGGGTTTCCATTGTGCATGCATTCGACAAGTAAAGGTTGAATTGAATTTAAGTGAAGGAGAGTGACTCTCTATTGAGTTGGGAGAACACTTATATATATGTGTGACATGGGGAAGAGCATTAAATGCAACACACCACACATTGCAAGACATAGGAAAAGCGCACAAAAGAGAAAGTGCATTGTAGTTCAAGGAGTAGGCCATGGGTTGGCAAGGAAGTTGCATAGGTTGATAAGTTGGAGTATTGTATGAAAAATGACCACGCTCTAACTAAGCTGGGTAGGCGTAAGGATGAGGGATTTTGGGTACATTTTTGTTTTAACTTGGTTAGGGCTATGATATATTCTTGTGATGGGCCATGTGTCTATTATGTTGTAACAAATTGTTGAGCAAAGCCTTTGTAACATTGCCCATGACATTATTAATTAGGTGTTAAGTCGAGTTGGACCACTTGTTTACATATCATTGTATTCTTGTGTATGGTGTATGTTTGTTGTTGCATTTTGGTTAAGTGTAATAACTAAACTAAAGACTTAAGTAAATATGGAGTAAGTGAGGTGTAGTCCAAATGGAGTACAACCATTGTGGGCATACAATAGGTTAAAAACATGTTGGTGTCACACACCTAGAAGATGTTAGCACAATTGGGCCTAGACGAACCCTCTCACATTATGACTTACACATTTCCAAATTGCAAATGGAACAAATGGAAAAAACTAACACAAAGTGGAAAAGTCATTAACAAACCTTTTGGGAAACCTCTTCAAGTAGCTTCAATTCTTGGGGATGATCTCACAAAATTGATTCAAATCATTGTGCACCATAAATGCCTTTAGATACAATATTGTTCATAACTTTTATTACAGGGGATGAAACCAAATTTTGTCGAAGATTGATTTGAGGTATCAAAGAGATATTTCCATTGATATTATATATTTTCTCTGTTAACCAATGAAGTGAGAAAAAGCTTTCTGAAATACAAGGTATGCATGGGCACATTGTTTACGGACATATGAGACTTCAATCAATGATACCATAAAATAGGAAACAAAATCAAATTTCATAAAATACCCATTTCAATTAATAAAGAATCCCTCTAAATGAGTTATAGTCCCCCCCCACCCCCCCAAAAAAAACTCTTTAGAGGTCATGGAATCTATTAAAAGTTTGCAGTACGTACCACTAAAAATTGAATTTTTTACATTGAAATTAAAACGTATGACCACATTTTAAATGTTTAAGGCCAACATTTGAGTATGTATGTCATGATTTAAGGGTTTGAGCTTTAAAGTCATGATTTGATTGAGAAACAATGAATTACACGTTGTATGGGCATGAATAAAGAGGAAACAACAAAATTTCACATTGTACATCAATTGAGAGATTGCAGGTTGGAACAAAGAGTGTACAACCATGAATGTAAGTGAAAGCCATGCCTATTTCACATCAACCAAACTTGACTAACGATATTGAAATATAGTGCTCTAAGTCGTGGCTCTATATCTAGTCTTTTCAAAATTGGCCTTTGATCTTGTAGCTCTAATACCAACTTGATTCAAAATTAGTGCTTAAGATTCCTTTTAAAACCACTAATTTAGATTCATTTAAAACAACTTCTTAATTCCCCATAATTATGATTGACAATTGGTTTAATAAGATGAAACCAATATTGAATAATTGTAAACAAGCACTAAAAGTAGAGAAAATAATCAACTAATTGATAATGGATTTTACTCGTATGGGCTACATCTTCGGGTCTGCTTCAATCCACATATTGACTTTATTGATTCTCCTTCAAATGGCTTTTCCTTTACTATAAGGGATGAATATTTACAAGCAAGCCTACAACTTGTTTTCTCTTGTTTGCGAAGGGAAAGTGAATCCACAAGCAAAGCTATAATCTACTTCCACTCTTTTACAAAGGGAAAGTGAATCCATGAGCAAGCCTACACCTTGTTTCCTCTCGTGTTTGAAGGAATTAATGTATCCAAACCTATTCCTCCCTCTCTTAAAAGGGTTTAATTAATTCTTTGTTTGAGAACTATCTCATCATATCAAGGAGAAAAGCTCTCAAGATCCCATAAATTAAATTCTAGTACCATTCAATAGATTGATTTGAGGAAATCTATCAACCATAGCCATGAAAATCTCAACTTTCCATGAAATTCGCATATTCCCCTTGAGATTAGGAAACTATAATGCTATGTAGAATTTTTACTAATCCTACATAGTTCTCACATTTGTATTGGTTTCTATTACAAGTGAAAATGATAAATACAAGTATATATCTGTATCCAAGCTCAAAAAATGTTAATTATTTTTTTGTCCTTTGGACATTTGCCCAAAACTTCAATGAGCCATATCCTTAGCATATGGAGTCCTCCTCACCTAGTTCAAATTATGTTTGAAATCTCTTTGTGAGCTCTTGCTTGTGTGGATAATCTTGGAAAAAATTAAGTTAACTTGAATTTCTTGATGTGAAGATCTTCTCGGATCATAATTAATTTTAATTTTGATTAAGAAATGACTTATTATTGATATACTTATCTAAATATGATGAAAAAAATAAAAGACAAAATTAAGCCTTTCTAAAAACTTAAAAGATCACATATTTAAAAAAACAATTTTGATTTGTTTTATTTTATTATTTTTTGTAATTATTATAGTTTTAGTTGTTTTTTTAATATAATATTTTTTTTTATATCTCTCAAAATTCATTTTATCAACATTATTTTATATTATAATCTCATTCTAGACGTTTATAGCTTTTATACATTAATATTGGTACATTAAAAAATTAAAAATAAATAAATTAAAAAACCTATATAATTAGATCTCCATGCTATAACATTTAAAAAATAAATGAAATAAACTTAAATCTATTTAAAATTAAGAGAAATCAATAAAATAGATCCAAGTATGTTGCACAAGTTTGTAGAACAAGGTAAGATTAGTACTAAACATCAAGTTGGAAGCAACAATATTATATATTAAATAAATATAAATAAATATTTTAAATTAATATCATAATTGGAAGTTAAATTGTTGCATATTATTTGATGATGATATTGTAGTCTAAAAGAAAGCACTTTTCATCCTTAACTCTCATAGTGTCACAAAGGTGACAAACTCTTTCATCCTAAAACATTTTGGGAATTGACCATGGCCTAGTTTCATTATGGAGCTCCTAAGAAACATTTTTTATTTTAGCAATACTTATTTTCATATTATCTTTATTTTGCAAAATAACCTCTTTCTTTAACCTCAATAGTTAAGCCAAGACTCAGTTGAAGGTTGTTTTGGCTAGAATTTAAAACAATTTTAGGAAGTCTCTTGTCTTCCATGTTGTTTAACTTGTTCTTATACATTAGGTACCTTGTCATAAGTATACTCTCAATGGGGGAAAACTTGCTTTTATTGTGCTGAAGGGCGCTCTCCAACCCAATATGGTAGAGATGTTGTAATGTCATGTAAACATTTTTTTTGGGACAAATACATTAAAAAAGAAAAAGAAAAAAAGTAATAATTATAATTATAATTATAATTGATAATTAAACCATTCTAGATTCCTACTCTGGATCTTTTAGAGTGAAAAGAGATTTGATCCCTCTTAGTGCTTGGTAGATCTAGAGTTAACATAGATCTAGGTTGGTGTTAATACATTAAATAATATTTTAAGTGTTAATAAATACCAAATTTGAATTATATTAAAATTCACAATTAAAACCTTTGTGTTGAGAGACGCTCTACAACCCAGGGGTAGATGTGTAGGCATAAATGTTTGTAAAATTTAAAATTTAACATTTATATGTGGACTTAATTAAAAAATAATAAAAGGGTTTTTCTTTTTGTAAGTTTGGTGGGACTATATCTTCACCATGTCCAATATATCACCTTGATTGGGTAGGGAATTGAACTAATGACTTCACATCAAGGAGTGCCTTAACAAAGCACCTAATCATTGTCTAATCAAGACCCCGTGGACAAAAATGAGTGTAAACATTTAAATCCTAGATCAATTAATAACAAAAGGTTAAAAGTAATAAAAATAGTAAAATTGAATTTGTTATATTGTAATTTTGTTTTGCAAGATAGCTTAGTCCCTCCAACTCAAAGTTAGAAATTATGTTATGGGAAAAATTGCATAAATAATTTTAAGTTGCATTGGTCAATGCTAAATCAATAATGGTTGATAGAAAAATCATCCTATAGTCTTGCTTTGGCACAAACTAATAAATTGAGTTGTGAATTTGTGAAGAGGATAAGTATATTGTTTGCTCAAGCAGAAGAACTTGCATAAATTTTGGTGGGTTGTAACCACTAGTAAGTCTACACATTTACAGTTTTACTCCTACATTAAGTGTTGAAGAAAATATAAATAATGTTGCGAAGTAATTGATTGTAAATATGTTATTTAATTGAGTATAAGTTATTTTCAAGTCTTTTATTAGAACATGTATAAATTTCGGTGGGTTGTAACCACTAGTAAGTCTACACATTTACAGTTTACTCCTACATTAAGTGTTGAAGAAAGTATGATGCAAAGTAATTGATTGTAAATATGTTATTTACTTGAGTATAAGTTATTTTCAACTATTTTATTTTTGGATGGTTTTCCTGCAAAGCTTAAGAATAAAAAAATCACTACACAAATATCTAAAGTCATACATGAAAATTGTAACCACATCCATAAATTATGACATAAAATATGTAAGACATCCATATGGCATAATATTGTGCAAAGGTTTCCGTAAGACCTTGAAGTTATGATTCAATCCAATGTTTGAAAATCATTTTTTTAATAATATTGAAAAATAATATTTATTTTTCAAAGTTAAACATGATAATTTGCATTGGCCAATGTTAAACTAATAGTGATTAACAACCAAATTGATTGTTAGAGCCTTGCCTTGACAGAGACTAATAATGATTAATGATTCCATAACCATATTTAAATGTAATTGATAAGCACATAAAAACTTATTACTTATAACAAACTTACAATATAACAGGTTTCTTAACCATGAATATCCACTCCCCACTTTACCATGGATATTATTATACCATGGGACAATACCATGACTTATCAATATTACATGCCCAAAAATCATAGCTCATTTCACAATAAAAGAAAATAAAATGTAAAATATATTAGACATTACATATATCGTTGATTACATAGAGTGACAATTCTTGATCATATGGAGAGTGAGAGAGGGGGGGGGAGAACAAAGACGAGAGATAGAGGTAGAGAGGGAGAGGGAATGACAAAGGAGATTTGGAGAGAGAGTTAGGGAGAGAGGAGAGGAGGGAAGACAGAGCAAAGGAGAGGAGAGAGAGAGTGAGAGAAAGGGAAGAGAGAGAGGGGCCATAGAGATAAGAAGGGGATGTGAGAGAGAGAGAGAATGACAAGGTAGAGATGGAGAGAGAGTGAGTGAGAGAGGAGAGTAGGGAAGAGAGAGAGGAAGAGAAGGGAAAGAGAGAGAGAGGGAGACATGAAGATGGAGGGGGGAGAGAAGGGAAGAGAGAGAGAGAGAGAGTGATGGGGGGAGAGATAGAGGGAGGTGGGAGAGAAAGGGAGGGAAATGAAGGAAAAGAGAGAGAAGGAGAGAGAGATGGAGTTGGAGGGAGAGAGAGAGAGGGAGGGAAATGAAGGAAAAGAGAGAGTCGAAGTCCAGCGTCCCGTAATGCAACGCAATTCCGAGATTCTTGTGAAGTGGAGATTTGAATGGGAAATGATAGGTAGCTATAGTCAATGAATGATATTTTAATTTCCATGAAATAAAAATAGCTTATAAGATTATTAGATTACGTGATTTTGGTTTTGTATATATATTTTTTTTATTCAATAGTAAAGAGTAATGAGTTGGTCTAATTTTTTAATAGTTTTTTATTGAAAATATAATGTTAAAAAACCTTTGTTAACATATTGTTATAGTTATTTTCGCTATCTTAAAAGTATCCCATTTCAAAATGAGATGTTTTTCGGATTCCACTGTTTTATGTGTTAGTTCTTAATTGAATAATATGAATCTTTGCTCTCTGTGAAATATTAATTCCAGTGTACACTTTTTGTTGGAGATTACAAGTGGAATTCATGACATAGTACTTCTTTCTACCAAATTCTTTTCCATATACCCATTTCTCCATAACAAAATCTTTAACTCCTTGCTATTTGTGGGACAAACATTGAGGAAGATATTACATATGCATCCATTTGTTGTTTTGTTTCATCCATGTTTTATTTCTTTCACTCATGCCTTCATGGAAGACAACTTCATCTACCTACGCACTTTTGCTCACCTCTGTGTAGATATTTTATGAGACACACTATAGCAATTGCTTGGATGGGAGCTGCCCCTCTTCCACTCAACATTATCTCATAGGGACTTAACTTTTTATTTTGAACTTGCTCATGATCAAGTATTTTTGGATTTTCTCAATTTGTTTCCATTTTGAAATGGGGCCCCCAATTCACACTCATGAAAGAACTAGAGGCCCAACAAACATTTTCTTCATTTTCCAATTACATAATTCTGCCTATAAATATTTTGAATAACATATAATATTTTTCATCCTTTTAAAATTCTCTTATTTCTATATTTCTACGGTCTTCCCATTAAGCTTGCTGTTGAAATCAATTCAGAAATACTTGTACTCATTTACTACTTTCTTTGGAAGTGTAACTTCATTCACAACTATGAACGGTATGTAGCATTTTCCTAAGCAGATTTCATGTCCGTTTTCCTCCCCGTCTGTAATCACTAAAATGGTTTTTTAACTGCATATTCGGATTCAGCACCCTGAAAAACCCCTGGGATGGTTTCATTGTGCAGAAATTAGCTATCAAACTTGGATTCCAATAAATTACTGCCGGATTTTCACCGGAAAAAATCGCCAGAAAAACTTTCAAAAAGTCGCGTTAAAGACTACTGCCTAATCCAAATGCAACGCTGACAAGATTTCACGTCAAAGCTGGAAAAACGTGAAGAAGCCCATGTTCCAACAAGCAATGTCGTTACAATCCCTTACTCCGATCTCCTGGTATGCTTATTTTAAACTTTATTTCATAGATTCCTATAGATTAAGTTTTAGGCTGCTCAAAATAGATTTAGATTTACAATGGAATATAATGTTCTTTAACGCTCTCACTGGGTTTGATAATGTTTTTTTTTAAATTCTGAAACTCAACATTGGGTGGTCACAAGTGTCCAAAATGCATTGAAATTTGCAAATTTTTTGCTAGGTTTGTTTTCACATTTTCACAATCATGGATCGCATTGGAGTTAGAAAATAAAAGAGAGTTTGAACGGAAATTGTAGTGGGCTATACCACTCGAATTGCACACTTGAAAAAGATGGGAAATCATGGAATCAATGAATTTCTGATAAAGGACCTGATTATGCAAACTGGTACATCATTGAGTTGAGAAGTAATTCACCCAAATGCATTAGGTAGATCATATTTTGCCAATGCGTTAAGCCCTCTTTCAAAAGTAATGTACAACAATAATTTTCGGAATTGTCCTTTGAATCATGTAATTAGGAATACTGTGCAAACCTTTTTTGTTCAGTCTTCTTCACCCTTCTTAGCAATAGCCACGAGCCACGAGGTTCTTCCTGTATGCTCGGCGCCATTCGTTTCAATCTTGCCATGCTAGTGATGCACATCATCTTCATCACCAAAATTCTTCCGACTGTCTTGAATAACTTTTTGCGCCAATCCTTAACCCAACTTGGCTATTGTCTTGTCCCTACTTATCCCGTATAAACATAGAGTTCGATATTTTGCTTTTGGTCGGGAGGAAAAGACTTTCTATATATTTCCAATGAGAAAACATACACTGTTTCCCAGATCTCTCAGGAATGTTATTACAGAGACATAACTACATAAAATATTAATTTATACTTGTCTTTCAGACGTGACACCTGATACTTCTTTAGCAATCCCTTCAATAGCTTTTAAGTTTTATATAGGCTCCCAGGCTTAAGATCTGAGATTACTTCATCATTTGCCAATTTTTTCCTTGCAGCTGTTCTTGTTGGCATGCCTATTGTTTTCTGGTTCAAAGTCCATATGCTAGAGGAAAAGACTTTCTATTTATTTCCAATGAGAAAACATACACTGTTTCCCAAATCTCTCAGGAATGTTATTACATAGACATAACTAGATAAAATATCAATCTATACTTGTCTTTCAGACGTGACACCTGATACTTCTTTAACAATTGCTTCAATAGCTTTTATATAAGCTTCCAGGCTTAAGATCTGAGATTACCTCATCATTTGCCAATTTTTTTTCAGTTGTTCTTGTGGGCATGCTTCTTGTTTTCTGGTTCAAAGTCCATATGCTAGAGGAAAAGACTTTCTATATATTTCCAATGAGAAAACATACATTGTTTCCCAGATCTCTCAGGAATGTTATTACAGAGATATAACTAGATAAAATATTAATTTATACTTGTCTTTCAGACGTGACATCTGATACTTCTTTAACAATTGCTTCAATAGCTTTAATATAGGCTCCCAGGCTTAAGATCTGAGATCACTTCGTCATTTGCCGATTTTTTTCTTGCAGCTGTTCTTGTTGGCATGCTTCTTGTTTTCTGGTTCAAAGTCCATGGCTAGCTTGCTTTTTTTGGGATATCAACATCTTGCTTCTCTTGCTTTTTTATCACATCAGTTAGCATCAGTTTCTTGGCATTGTCTTTTTAGGGAGGGGATTGTTGGAAGGTTGGGTCAGGTCATCATCAATTTGAATCAGAAAAAGACTGAATTGCAAAGAGCAAAAAAAAACGGAATTAATGGTCTCATAGACTATTTTTAGTCTCGTGGACCTTAAAAGATCATTTCATTTCACTTAGGGAGAGGGGGTGATAAAATCCGGTCTACCTGGAAACCATCCGTTTCAATGTAATTGGAAATAGTACACTGTCACCACGTACTCATTCGCTGCACTTTGGGTTAGTGTTTGTTAAATTAGGGGGAGAATCCTTAGATGACTTGGTGAGTTAAACTACAATGCAATAAATGGTCACTGACACCCAATTCAAACTACCAGCGACTGTCCTAGACAAGTATTTTCGTAATAATGGAAAAAACAGCAAGCAATAAGTGATTAAATGGATAAAAATTCACATGGCAAATGGTGCAATATTTACCTATAATTCAGAGGATGAAGTCTATAGCAATTACTCTATGAAGGATATGCCAAAAGCAACAAAAATGAATTTACAACAAACTGTAAATTGACTGTTTAGAGGCTGAAAAGTACACATAAACTAAAGCAGAAAATTAATATGAAGTTGGGCACACAACGCAATGCAATTATATGATAAAAGAACATTAAAACAGAAACTACAACAAATAGTTGACTGTTTTTATGAATTGAAGGTTATTTTTATGTAATTTTTTGAGTTTTTTAAATGATTTTTTACGATTATTATGCATGAAAACTGAAAAACACACGCACTTCTATTTCCGTGCCATAATGCAAGCTAATCTTACTGTAATCTATCTAAAACCTGTAATCTATCTAAAACAGAATGAAAATGAGCTAAATGCCTACTCAAATATGCCTAATAGTGCATGTTATTCTATAAGAACTTGTTGTTTAGTAAACTAGCGCCTTTTAATGGAGTCAAAGAGATAAAAGGAAGATAAAGTGAGTAGGGAGGAAGACAATTTGAAGGTTATCTCTCAAATCCAATTATAAGATCAAGATTAAATATTAGTGAAAGCATAAGAAAACAGAATTTTCACACGTGAAGAACTTGTAGTATTTTCCAATGAAAATCTGTATTTTTATTATCTAAAGTTCTAAATTGAACTAAGTTTTGATAAGTTTTCACAACTTGTAGTATTTTCCAATGAAATTCTGTATTTTTATTATCTAAAGTTGTAAATTGAGCTAAGTTTTGATAAGTTTTCACAGCAAGACTCCAAGGTATGAACTAGCTTTGCTAAATGGGGAAACACTAATCCCGATCCAGCAAAATAGATCCACCACCACAGGTACTCCATACTGGTAGTTAATCTCAATTTTCAATTTCTCTAGGGGAATAAGCAAAGGCTAAGGGGGAGAAGAAAGCACAAGCACTGAAGATCTCACAAAAGGAAATTGAAGTCTTCTTCTCTTTGCTTGTAATAATGTATAGAACCAGAATGAGGAAAGAATGCGGAGACAAAAGATAAGACAGAAAATAGAAGGGAAGTAAAAATAACAGTCTCCAAATATAGCACTCCTTTTTTGAATGAAAATAGCATTTGCATGAAAAAACTACCCTTCCAAAAGATCACCTTCCTTCCATCATAACCACCCATAAGACAAATTACACTGTATATGGCTAAATTTTTCTTTCAATGCACCTTTTTCATGCCTAAAACAGACCCTACAAATTTCCTAAAGGTAGAATCCCCTAGAAGTAAGCCTTAAATTATGGAATAAGTGAGGATAAAAAATAGTACGATGAGCTAGGCTAATATTAAGAAGGAGAAACTTTAAAATAACAGCGTAAGCTCCTCTATGCCAAGTACTCCTTAGCTAAGGTCATATGAAATCCTTCTAGGGCTCAACATTGTCCAAAAATAGCCAATACCTCCATGTGGGCCCATTGATCTCAATATAGACCATGCCAAATGTAACTGGTCCTTGGAAATTCATAGTGTTCGCAATGATTTGTGTTAATTATTGTAGCTTGGGAGGTACTTCTGCATTTGTAGTGCCGACCGAGCTTATTTCACTCTCTAGGCACTTTACTTTATAAAGTGATTATATAAAGTTCGAAAGTGTACTAAAAAGTGACTTTTTATAAAGTGAGTGTGACTGTATAAAGTTGGGTCACTTAAGAGATTTAAGTGGGCCCAATGTGAGATTAAGTCATGATCGTTGATCCTGAGATGGTGAGATTTAATCTCAACCATTGAGATCTAGGGTTAGGGATTTTGGTCATTAAAGAGAAATAAAAAGAGAGAGGTAGAGTGAAAAAGCACACTTTTTTTCTAGAAGAGAGGAAGAGGAGTTGAGCAGAAAAAATAGAGGAGCAACAAAGAGAAGAAGGGCACAAATCCCAAGGAGAGAAGTCTTCAGATTGGGCACACACTTCTAGGAAAAGTTTCCGCCCATTAAGCAGGTTGTACAACTGAGTATGGGCACGATTTTCTAGGCAAAGAAGTGAAAAAAATCGATGCATATATTGTTGTACCGTACTGTTGGAAAATGAGGAGACTTATGTATTATAGATGATTTTCCTTTATAATTACTTGTGATATGTGTTGGCCTTTTATTTCTTTATTCGATCTTTGTTCATCAAGCAATTACCAAAACAATGAAGATCACACCACAACAAAATACACAAGATATAGGCTCCAAGCCAGGGCAAAACCCCTCCAAGGGGAAAACCCAGAAAATGCTTCTCTTCTTCTTTGGAATCTGTTTACAAAGAGACTTCCAAGACCCAAAGACTAGAGCCAACAACCCCACCAAGCACCATGTCATCCCCCAGCGAGATCTTCTCCAAGGTAACTTCCGAATTTCAACCTACTGCAACTTCATCCCAAAATTTCGGCCCTGTAATTTCGACCTCCTGCAATTGCAACTTCACAGAAACCCTAGCTTCGTATGTGTAAGAGAGAGAGAGAGAGATATTTTCCCAAGAAACTTCACTCTTTTCTTCCTTTCTTCGTCCTTCTTCGCACTTCTTCTTCTTCGCTATTGCAAATCAAATTGACTTGAGTGAGTGTCCAAATGAGATTGAGCTCCTTTATATTTATAGCCTCCTTAAGGGGTCAAATAGCCCTCCTTTAGGCCGACTTGATCTTGCTTTTGGGCCGACTTGGTCTTGGGATACAAAATGGCTTTTCCTCGATAAAATAAATTTCTTTCTTTATTACAAAGACACATGACCAATAATATTTTTTATACTAGAAAGACCTAGAAAACCTAAAAGCACGAAGAACATGCTTTTGACTCAAACTTGAGTATGAAACCCATACTCCAAAAATAAAAATATAATTTCTCTTTTCTTTCTTTTTCTCTCTTTACAAAGAATATACAATGTCATGATTAAAATTAGGTCATTATGAAGACGTAACCTAGTTACAATTTTCAACACTCCCTCTTAACTAGGGAGGTATTTACTATTTATAATCCCATTACATGGTACAAGGAATCTCAATCTTGAAGCATTCTCATAAGAAGAGTCAGATTGATAAGTCATCTTTTTGTCAAGCATCTTTATCATAACCAACACTGTCATTAAAGGCCTTAACTAGACAAGCTCAACCTTATTTGAGAGCATTATGCTAGGAGGCTTTACGTGAGCTACCACACTACCTCTTAAGTCACACACCCCATCCGGATGTCCACAAGGTATGTCCTTTTAGGACTATTCTTTTCTTGGATTCCCAAATCTAGATCCTCAAAGAATATTGGTCCTCTTTGACTACTCTGACCTTGGATGCCCTACCTCATCCTCAAAGAGTGTCGGTCAACAACTTCTTTCCCTGGATTCTTCAATCCATAAGAAGTTCTAATCTCAGATGCTTATCCAATCCTTCAGATTCCATTTTTTCGTTATGGCCTTCACTAAGACGTATGGTTGTTATTCCTAGTCTAGTGCTTGACCCATAAAGACATGAATTGCCCAATATCACTCCCTCCCAATAAGGAAAGAGATATCAACCGGACCAAGATTACCTATCAGGTACTCAAGCTTCTTGTTTGGTAATTCTTTAGTCAAAATATCTGCTACCTATTCATGTGTAGGTAGATAGTGGAGCTTCACGACCCCATCTCATACCAGGCTTTTGACATAGTGGTACTTGTTTTTTATATGCTTCGTCCTAGCATGAAACACCGAGTCTTCTATCAATCTAATGCAACTTTCATTATCACAATGTATCCATGTAGGGCTAAGTGGTCCTTCAAACAAGTCTGATAACAACTTCTTGAGCCAAACTACTTCCTGACAGACTTTGCTTCCAGGCTCCAGCAACATATTCAGCTTTAGCACTACTCAAAGAATTTGTATCCTGCTTTCTACTCATCCATGAGACCATGGAGGAACCTAGGTTGAAGCATCCACTTGTTGTGCTTCTTCCGTCTATCTCACTGCCACCCTTATCTGAATTTGTACATCCCATGAGTTAGATTTCATTACTAGTATACCAGAGTCAGTGATGTATGGTTCCACACAAATATCTTAGGATATGCTTGGCTGCAATCCAATGGTCATGTTTTGGCTCCATCTGAAACTGACTGAGAACATTTACTGTGAAACAAATGTTTGGTCTCGTATTTACTAGATACATCAAGGATCCAATCAACTATCTATAGCAAGTAGGATCCACTAGACTAGACTATGAATTCCTCAAATTCTTTAAATTGGTAATCATAGGAGTCATCATAGGCTTGCTATCCATCATGTCAAACTTCTGAAGTATCTTGATCACATACTTACCTTGACAATATATATTTCCCCTGGATTTTGCCATATTTCTAGTCCCAGATAATAATGCATAATCCCAAGATCCTTCATATCGAACCCGACTGCTAATTGCTTCTTGCATTCTCAAATTTGATGCTTTACACTTGTGACTAGTAGATCATCCACATACAAGAGTATGATGACTGGTTCATCCTAGACCACCTTGATATATAGGTTAGGATTTGCAAAACTCTTGGTAAAACCAAGTCTTAATAGGTATGCATCCATTCTTCCATACCAAGCTCTAGGTGTTTGCTTTAAGTCATATAGATCCTTCTTCAACCTGCAGACGTGAGTCTCCCTATGATTTATTTCAAATCCTTGAGGTTGCTCAATGTTATCCTCTTCATTAATGGTCCCATCAAGGAA
Source organism: Pinus tabuliformis (assembly GCA_031772625.1). NCBI lineage: Eukaryota > Viridiplantae > Streptophyta > Pinopsida > Pinales > Pinaceae > Pinus > Pinus tabuliformis. Next base: position 508,497,528 of record CM062816.1, on the reverse strand, counting down.
AGTTGTCTTGACATCCATTTGATGGATGTTCCATCCCATAGTAGCATCCAACGAAACAAGTGATCTTATTGTTGTATATCTAGCTGTGGGAGCAAAGGTTTCCACATAATCAATCCCTTCTTTCTGCGAGAAGCCCATTAGAGAAATTTGAGGTATAAAATGGGCCTCCTAAGGAATATTATAAAATAATAGTGAACATAATAAAATAAGATTAGATTACATCATCAAATTTTAGAGGGAAAAAAAATTTACTTTTTTTAACTTATCTCCCTATAGTTTTACTTATGTTAAAAATCAATTAACGGAGCAATGAAATACAAAAAATATTGCGGAAACACAAATACAGAAATGCATAAAAAAATAGAGACACAGATACACATGGTTCACGCAATTTGCGCTACGTCCACAAAGAAACAACCAGTCCTTCCTTTTATATTATGCAGCGAAATGAAGAGATACAACCTTGATTCAGATTTAGACAGGAATGCAACAAATTACAGAAATAACCATTAATACATAGATGCAACAGAAATAATACTTCATTTCATTAATGTAAAATACTGAAATATGTTTACAAATAGAAATGGAAATAAACTAGCTTGGGCGATGGTAGCTTATCTCTAAGGAGAGATGTGGCGGCTACATGCCTCTAAACTCTATTACAATGAGGCTCAAAGGCCTATTTATTGTTTAGAAACAATGGAAAACCCTAAACATCCAAAAACCTAACCCTAGGAGATGAAGCGCCAAACTATGGGCCTCGTTTGGGTAAATTGGTACATCAACTTCCTGGGGTCATAACTTTGGCATATGATCTCCGTTTGACGGGCACAATACCTTGTTATAAGATCTATCCGAGGACTACAGGTCCCAGTTTTCCCAAAAAACGTCATTTAGGGCCTCAAAACGGCTTCGAAAGTTCAGGACCTGAAAAACTGCCGAAAATAGTAAATTGTGCTAGAAATAAGGAAACTGAAAAACTAAAAGAGATAGTTGTGGGGACCCAAGTGGGATAGGCAGGTGGCCACCAACATCCACCTGGATCATTCCTCCCCCCTTAGGAAGTAATGGTCCCCATTGCGTTGAGTGCCTCCAAGAGATGGGAAAACTTTTGCTAAACTTGGTCCCTGGTGAGTTGTTCTGCAATCTTTGATGTATGCAGTAATGGTGGGAAGCATGGTCGAGGGCTGTCCACATTGAACACTCTATGCAAGCCAAGGAATGGGGGAATGCTGTGCTCCAAAGCATTGTTTCCCACAACCTTGGTAATGGTGTAAGGACCATATCGTAGTGGTCAAAGCTTCTGATGGGCTCTTGTAAGGCATTCTTTCTGCAGATGCAACCAGAATTTGTCACCCACTTGAAACTTGTGTGGCACCCGATGTTGATCACGTCGCTGCTTGTACTTGGCATTTTCCACAATGGAGCAGTGATATCTCGGCCTGTTGGGTAGAGGTGCTCTAGGAGTCAGATCGAATGAATGCTTGACCTGATAGTGCAACGGTACCCCTGTGGGTGAGGAGAAGATGTTCCTGTATTTTTTCATGACCGCATTCCCTTGCTTCTGCTACGTGGAGGAACCCTTCCCGGGGGCCGTGGATGTGGCTACGATCTCCCCCCCTACTTTGAGAGCGAACCAGAAAGAAAATGAATTTCCTAGTTTGGAACACGATCTTACTGCATTTCTTAGCAGAGATCAAAAAGGTGGCGGTAGGTGGGGCTACCTCCGGTATCCTGTATAATGAATTACCCAAAGAAATAATAACAATGCGAGGCCTTGACTCATATACAACATGTCGCTTCCACAAGTATGGTTGGTCTAATAATACATCACAAACATCAAGAGGTGCAACATCACACAATACCTCATCTGTGAAGGGCTTGATGTTGTAGGGAAGGCGACACTGCTGGCGGACTTGGAGATCTCGTCCTTGGTGAAGCCACTCGATACTGTACGACTGCGGGTGTGGTGTAGTCGTAGGTTCAACTACTTCACGACCTCTACTGAAATGAGGTTCTTTTGGCTACCATTGTCGACAATGAATTGCAACGGCGAACCCTTCACCCACATTTGTGAGTGGAAAAGACACTCCCCCTCCTTTGGATCTTCGGGCTCATTCTTCTAGATCTTTGCGGTGGCAACAATGGCGCTGGGCTTCGCATCAATGATCTGCTTCCCTTTGTCATTCCTCTTGTCGGGTTTTGATTCAGGGTCAGAACATGCATCTGATTCTAAAGCCTTCAACTCGGCCACCAACGACTACTTGGCCTGACACTCACTTGTGTTATGAGTGGGGCTCTTATGGAACTTGCACCACTTTCATATGTCCTTCTTTGACTTCGTGGTGTTGTTCTTTTCTTACGGCTTCGATGGGTTGTCTTGGCTCACACCGTCTTGGCTTTGTCCTTGGTTCTGCAGTTTGGGGAAGCCTTTCCCTTGCTTCGGATTCGCAAATCCAAAGTCTCGCTTCTTCTGTTTAAACTTCTGCTCGATCTTGACAGCGTATCGGTACGTCATGCCGAGCAAGGAGATGTCCGGGAACTCCATCTCATCCCGGATGTACCTATGTAGGCAGCCACGGTATTTGAGTACCAAATGCTGCTTAGAATCCTCGATACCCAACTTTGTGCAAAGGGTATGAAAAATATTGGTAAATTTCGGCACGTCTTGGTCCCTTCCCTGCCGCAGCATGGTTCACTTTATGTATTTATCCTCATAGCTCCCGACAGGGTAGTACTACTCCTTGATGGTGTCCCAGAACAAATTCCAAGTGGGTGCGGTTGAAAATAGTGAGTCCGTAATTTCATCCTTCTGTTCGCAGTAGGTTTCCCACCAATCCTTAACGTGCGGGGTGGCTTTGAGAAGAGCGAAAGTAATCTTTTCCTGGCTGGAAAAATCATGAACAGAAAAATACCCTTCTAGTAGATTTAACCATTTATCTACGACATCTGCATCTATCTAACCCTCGAATATGGGGATTTCAAAGTTAACTTGTACCTTAAAGGGTGTGACTTCTCCAGAGTAGCCACTGGAAGTAGATGCGTCGCCCTTGGGTAGCTGCTGAAGGATCTGAGCAAAGTTGTCCATCATCGCGTTCCTTTGTCGCTCGAGGGCTTCTTCGAGCAAGATTTTGATAGGATCTCCTGCCCCCTCATCTTTCTTTTCTTCCGCCATGGGAGGCCATCGGGATTTGCGAGGCTAGTCTTGCAAAGGTTCGACCAGTTCAAGCCCTAACTCCTTATATCCCGACCTCGTTGGGGACATGCAAAGAAAAACAAAGAAAGAGCATACCGTTCTGATACCATTGATCCGAAATTAGACAGGAACGCAACAAATTACAGAAATAACCATAATTACAGAGATGCAGAAAAAATAATACTTCATTTCATTAATGTAAAATACTGAAATATGTTTACAAACAAAAGTTGAAATAAGTTAGCTTGGGCAATGGTAGCTTATCTTTGAGGAGAGATGTGGTGGCTACATGCCTCTGAACTCTGTTACAATGAGGTTCAAAGGCCTATTTATTGTTGAGAAACAATGGAAAACCTTAAACATCCGAAAACCTAACCCTACGAGATGAAGCGCCAAACTATGGGCCCTATTTGGGTAAATTGGTACATCAACTTCCTGGGGTCGTAACTTTGGCATACGATCTCCATTTGACGCACACAATACCTTGTTAGAAAGATCTATCCGAGGACTACAACTTTTGCATGATCAGCGTCGGTCAATGACCCATGTTGGTCCTAGTTTTCCCAAAAAACATCGTTTAGGGCCTCAAAAGGGCTCCGAAAGTTCAGGTACCGAAAAACTGCGAAAAATAGTAAATTGTGCTAGAAATAAGGAAACTACAAAACTGAAAGAGATAGTTGTGGGGGTCCAAGTGGGATAGACGGGTGGCCACCAACATCCACCTGGATCAAACCTACAACATATTTGCTATAATTTCCTCTTTGCTCTCACACAACCTCCTCTCTCTCTCTCTCGCTCAGAATAATGCTACACAATCGCAATACAATTCTCTCATATAGACCGAGGGTTGCCTTCTAGGGAAAAAAAACCAGTGTGGAAAAAGTCTGCAAAAAATCCCGATTTAATCCTAAAAACGCGATTTTTTGAACTAAACGATTTAATCCCCTGACTTTTTGGAGACTTTTTCACAAAGGAAAAGATCGCGATTTTTTCCTTATACTCCCGATTTAATCGGGAGTCGACCCAAAAAGTCTTCCTCCCTTCCCAAGCCGTGGATAAAGAGGCTGCAAAGGTGAAAAAATTGTAAGTTGAAGCTTCCATCCATGCATTTTCAAGTTATTGCATTGTATTGTTTGTCATACTTCTTGCGAGCATAGTAGTCTCATTTGTAATCTGTTAGTTTTGAGGTTAAGATATGTTTTTGTTTTCCAAGGAAAAACAAATCTTTATACTTCATATTTCTAGTTAGAAAGTAAAGTATACATTGGCTAAGCCTCCAGGCTTTCAGTGATCCAGACTCTAACAACCACTGCCCCTTCAAAAGATTACAAAAGTACCAAAAGGACAGGCATACAACAGTCTTCCGTAGAAAGAACCCCACACCATCAAAAACATTGTTACAGTTGTTGAATGCTTCTAGAAGAAACAACAAAGAGGAGGTCATGAAGATCAAATAACAACAACTTGTCCAAAAAAAAACAAAACCAGTGCCTCAAAAAAGAACCCATTTTTAGACAGGAACAAAGTACTTGTGAAATCTTGTGACAACAAAGATCCTTCCTGCAATGAGAGCACGTTTTGAAAGGGAATCTTCTTTAGTGGTGAACTCCTTGTAAATGTGGGGAAAGGTTATGTATCAGAAGTGGATTTTACCTCCAAGAGTTTTTGAATAATAGATGCCAAGGCTAGGTTAGTAATCTGACATCTACTGTTTTCTCATAAAATAAGCAGCTTGGAGTCACTAAGCGTTAATTTTCACATCTATTGTGATACTCATTGTTAATTTTCATTGGACCTACCACCTGACACCTTATTACCCAAGCAAATTACAATCCACTGAATAAATGCATAACTTATTTCTTAATACAATTAGCGGAAACAAAAATTAAAAGGGGAAGAGGATCTCAGTGACTGATTACTTGATGGCTTTTAGATGACTCATGATATACATTTATTATATTTTTTGTTGATATTTTGACTCTTGAGAGTTGAGACTCAGACAGGACTGAAAATTCAGGAGTTGATTCACTATTTTGATATGTGATGTAGAACTAGACTTCATATACATATTATATATTAGCTTACTTTACATGTTTATGTGGAAATGAATTTATTTGATGTTGTGGATACTCTAGATGTTAAAAAAAAATTAAAAAATGAATAATTTTTTGTTTTTTTAATTTTGCCGACTTTTTCAAAAAACTCCTGACTTTAACGAGTTTTTCAACTTTTGGACCCTTGCCGAATTAATCCCGACTTCGACTTTTTCCACATTGAAAAAAACCCTAACTTAAACATAACTTCTACCTTCAAATCATTTGCCTAATGAATGGTCTAGATTGACTACGAAACTACAATATTTTACAAGGCAAATTTTCATCTATTTTTAGCTTTGGGGGCGCTTCCCCCGAACCCCCTCTAGGGGGGGCTCATAAAAGTCATTGTCGCAACCCCTCTATACCCCTTTGATGGAAATTAAACGGGCGACGTTGTCGTCCCGTTAGGAACAGGGATCCAACATCGCTGAAACAAAAAACCTTTGAACAATCAAGAAGATAATTAGGCTCCACACCCAACAATTCAAATTTCAAGTAGGTTCACTTGTTGGATGCAAAATTTAATTCCTCATCCAGGGAGTACCCATGTTGCATACTTTTGATAGACCCTGCTACACAAAAAATGATAAATACATGAAAATTTGTGATTGCAATCACGTTTTTCATGTATTTCTCAATATTTCGTGTAGCAGGGTCCATCGAAAGTATGCAACATGGGTACTCCTTGGATGAGGAATTAAATTTTGAATCCAAGGAGTGCTCCTGCTTGAAATTTGAGTAAAAACCGTATGGAGATAAATTTAAAATACGAGTTGAAAAAGTAGTTTTTTAATTTTTTATTCTTTTTACTTTTTTACTCCAAAAATGGTGAAAAATGGTGAATCATCTCCCATGGTTGACATCATTATATTGAATCCTATTGGTTCTTATAAAGTTTATTTTTGTTGTACACTTTTGTTTTGAGGCCCATTTCAGACCTCAAAATTTCTCTAATGACCTTGCTTTATATTTATCAATGCTCCCATCCGCAGCGCATTTTATCTTGTAAATCGATTTTGAAGTGACTATAGATTTGTCACTTGGCCTAGGGACATTTTCCCAGACATCATTCTGCATTATGGATTGGTATTCTTCTTTCATTAAATTCCTCCACTCTTGATGTTTAGTTGCATCTTCATAGGAGGAAGGTTTTGATTCAGTAAGCTTTTTCATATATGCAACATACCAAGAATACCTCTTTGGTATTTTACTTTCCGTGACAGTCCCAGATGTTGTATGTCCTCTCGCTTCTTGTAGAGTAGTCCTCAACTAATCAAGCCTCTTTTGATTTTTTGGAACAATCACTTGTTGTATAGGCTCACTAGGACCTTCAACATCTTCTTGAGTATATGTTTGATCTTGACCATCATTGCCCCTTGAGATATCCTCAGAGATAGGCATCTCTTCTTCATCAGACTTAACCAGAAAATCCTTTGATTTCTTGTCAGCTATACTTTCATTAAAGATGACATCCTTGCTTACTTCAAGTCGACGATCCTCCTTAATATAGATTCTATATGCCTTTTATGAAGCACTATACCCAATAAAGATGCCCTTTAGACTGGTAGGATCCAAATTTTTTCTCTTGTCCTCGGGTATATGAATATACACAGGACACCCAAATATTCGAAGATGATCCACACTCATTTCTTTCTTGTAAATGCTTCTTCGAGATTCATGTTGTTGAGAATCTTGTGAGCACTTCGATTCTGCAAATAAACAACAATCATACATGCCTCTCCCTATAGGAATTGAGGGAGATATTGATCATGTAGCATAGCCCTGACACATTCCTCAATAGTTCCATTCTTCCTTTCTGCCATGCCATTCTGTTCAAAATTATAGGGAACAGTGAGCTCCTTCTTAACCCTTGCTTCCTTGCAGAAAGATATTAGTTCTTTGGAGGTGTATTCTCCACCATTGTATGACCTTAGAGTTTTGATCTTTCTCTCATTATGTTTTCCACTTCATTCTTGAACTCCTGAAACTTTTTGAATACCTTATCCTTGTTTTTGAGAAGGTATAACCAAGTCTTCCTTCAGAAATCATCAATAAAGGTTACATAATACAGATTCCCACCAAGAGACTTGACTGTCATAGGTCCACATACATCTGATGAATGAGATCTACAACTTCCTTAGATCTGGTGTCATTGATGCCATTGATCATTTGACTTAGATATGGAAAAATATTATAATGAAGGTGTCCATACCTTCTATGCCATAGTTCGAAACGACTCACATCCAAGTGGACTAGGGACTAAGATAGAGGTGTATAAATTCTATACAATGTCCCCTCACGAATCCCAATTAGCCTAGCATCATCAATACTAGAGCCCTTACCCCAAAACAAAACCTTGCCATTAACAAAAGCAACTCTATCACCCTTATCCTCTAGATCAGAAATAGAAAGTAAGTTTTTCTTCAAACCTGGAACATATAGAATGTTGTTGAGGTGAATGCTTCCACTAGACTCGAGCTCCAATGAAATAGATCCGATGCCTTTCACTGGATAGCTCTTGTTGTATCCAAGTTCAATTGAGTGAGATGAATTTCCTTTTGACAAGGTCTGAAGTTGACTGCATTCTTCTGTCATATGTCAGGAGGTACCACTGTCAATAACCCATACATTCTCATCCTTGAAGGTGTCGAATAAAGCAGCGAACATACTTTTTGCTATTGCTTTCTTTACTAGCTTGGAGATGATCTCCAATATGCAATTCTTGCTGGATGTAGTGAGATTCCCAAGAAACTTGAAACCCTTCTCCATAACCCTTGTCAAAGTGCCAACTATAGTGTGATCTTAAGTCTCCTTCCTACACCTTAGCTTTGAAACCATGTTGGAAAATCAGGAGACTTATGTATTATAGATGATTTTCCTTAACTTGATAATTACTTGTGATATATGTTGGCCTTTTATTAATTTATTAGATATTTGTTCATCAGGCAATTACCAAAACAATAAAGATCACACCACAACAAAGTACACAAGATATAGGCTCCAAGCCAGGGAAAAACCCCTCCAAGGGGAAAACCTAGAAAATGCTTTTCTTCTTTTTTAGAATCTGCTTACAAAGAGACTTCCAAGATCCAAAGACCAAAGTCAGCAACCCTACCAAGCACCAAGTCAGCTTCCAAACTTCGACCTACTGCAACTTCGTCCTAGAATTTCTGCCCTGCAATTGCTCCTCAAAATTTCGGCTCTGCAATTTCGACCTCTTGCAACTGCAACTTCATAAAAACCCTAGCTTCACACGTGTGAGAGAGGGAGAGAGAGATCTTAGCCCAAGAAACTTCACTCTTTTATTCCTTTCTTCGTCCTTCTTCTCTATTGTAGATCAAACTTGACTTGAGTGAGTGTCCAAATGAAGTCGAGCTCCTTTGTATTTATAGCATCCTTGTGGGGTCGAATAACCCTCCTTTAGGCTGACCTTATCTTGCTCTTGGGTCGACTTGGTATTGGGATACAAAATGGATTTTCCTTAATAAAATAAATTTCTTTATTTATTACAAAGAGTCCAAATGGGACTATGGCACATGACCAATAATATTCTTTATCCTAGAAAGTCTAGAAAGACCTAGAAAACCTAAAAGCATGAACAACATGCTTTTGACTCAAACTTGAGTATGAAACCCATACTCCAACAATAAAAATATAATTTCTCTTTTCTTTCTTTACAAATAATATGCAATGTCATCATTACAATTAGGTCATTATGAAGATAGAACCTAGTTACAATTTTCAACACGTATAGGTTATCTCTGCACAGAAATTGAGGCAGCAATGGCATGATTTTCTAGGCTGCATTTGGGCATGATTTTCGAGTGCAGTAACAAAGCAGATTTGGTACAAAATTTGAGGCAATAAGGGCACAAATTTCGAGGTCTTCTCAACCACATTTATTGCAGGTCATACAATAGGAAATATGGGTCGTACAACACAAGAATCAAGACAGGTTTAGCAACATATTTTTCAGGGACTGTTTGGCATGATTTACGAGATAAGTACAACTTTGGATTGCTGGAAATTTCACCTGTTGTAAACTCAGAAATTTTCTCAGTGAGCTCAATAATAAATTCCTCTTCTTACTGGTTTTCCCTTTGGGGTTTTTCCAGGGGCATTGCCCAATTTTTTTGTGTCAAATGTGTGGTTGCATATTGTTGTTTTCCACTGCTTAAGATCAAATTTAGTCATTTGTATTTCTACTCATAAAAAAAATCAGATTGTATGTGTTTAAGTTCAAATGCATTATTTGAGAAAGTCTTTATTGGAGACAAAAATCAGATTTTGACTAAGTGTTTGACTAAAGTCCTATATTGGAAAATCCACTTGTAGGTGGTTTTTCAATATGGTATCAAAGCTAGGACTTTGAGGGATAGTGGGCAGATTTTGACATAGTGGTATTTCAAGGGGTTGTGTTAGGAAAAAGACAAGGGAAAAGTTATTGTTGGTCAATTGGGCATGTCAATGGAAACAGGGTTGAGGGTGGAGGATAGGCTGAATGGGGCTAATAATTTTAGCCCAATGAAGGAGAGATTTGTATTGGTGCTTCAGAAATTTGAGTTGTGGGACATTGTTGAGAAGGCAGTAACAATACCCATTGATCCAGTACAACCAGCTGATTTAACAAGAGGAATGTTAGGCCGAGAGTTTCCTTGTAGATGCTATTAAAGACCATCTTATTCCCCATGTTTCGGGGAAGACTTATGCCTTTGAGATGTGGGCAACCTTGATCAAGCTTTTCTAGAGTACTAATGAGAACAAAAATATGGTGTTGCAGAAAAAAATAAGGCAAACCAAGATGACCAAAACCGACATTGTTTCCTCATACCTCACCAAGGTCATTGAAGTAAGAGATGAATTGGCAGTTGTGGGAGAAACCATCTCAGATGAGTAGCTGGTTAGATTAGCCATGAGTGGTTTTCCCAAGAAGTAGGATGCCTTCATTGATGGATAGTGGCCCAAGAGCATCTTTCGGATTGGGGAAGAAATTGGGGTGATTTCCAGCAAGAGGAGATAAGACAGAATGCCAAGAGTAGTGTGCAACATAGTGGGGAAGATGAGTAGAATGTTGCTCTTACAGTTAAGGGAAAATTCAAATGCAAGGTAAAGGGAAGTGGGGGATTTGTTTTTGTGAAGGACATGAGAAAAGTGAAATAACTTTGCATGTCATAAGACTAGTCACTATGCAAGCCAGTGTCCATACAAGAAGAAGAAGAAAGAGGCACATCTAGCAATAGTAGTAGCATCAACTAAAATTGATGACTTTCCTGAGAAATTTGAGAAAGAGTTTTCTCTTATTGCCTGTATTTTGGGGAGTAGTACTACCGTGTATGAGTATAGTGGGCTATGGCTAGTGGACAATGGAGCGTCCAGTCGCTTGACAGGGATGAGGTCAGTGTTCTGCAGTGTTTCAGAGACAGATTTAGATTGCAATGTGATTAGTGGGACTAGTACAATGCATGCAGTGAAGGGGGTTGGATGTGTTAGTTTCCAGCTAGAGTCAAGAGGGATTTTGAAGGTGACAAGGATGTTATTGCTGATTTTTTGTGTAGCATTGGGAGGTATTCCCGCATGCCCAAGTCGGCCCAACAGAGTGAAGGAACGCGTCCCTTGGGTTATTGCACCCCATTCAACTGGTATAAATAGATGATGTGACCTCTCATTTTCACTACCAAGAAAACAGCAAGTCTGAAATTCGATTTTGGAGTCTATTCTTCTTCTCTTCATAATTTTATCTCTTGGACAACCACACTCAAGCCCTTGTAGTTCATACAAGAAGAGGAAAAGGAAGAAGGAACTTTGGAAAGTTTGATAAGAAGAATACAGGTAGAAGACCCTCTCTTTTTGAGGATTAGAAGAAGGATATATCAAAGATCAAGTGCTTCATTTGTCATGATTTTGGACACTATGTCTCCCAGTGTCCTAAGAAGAAGGAAGGGAAAGCATCATGCATCAACAACCATTGTTGTTGATGATGATGATGATGACCATCCACCTCAAAATAAGAAAAGAAATTGTTCCTTTAGGAACTACTACCAGTAATGTTTGTGGATAGTTGTTCCTCTAGGAGCATGATAGGTTTCTGGATTTCTCTTAAAGATTTGTTAGAGGGAGTTGATAATTATTCAGCAGCTTCTTCCTTAATCAAGAGATAAATATTTCACATTTTTTTCCATGATTATTATTATTATTATTATGTTTTTGGTCAAGCCTGTTGTCCTTGTATTTTGCCTGGTTATGATTTTTCTTCCGTAGCCTCCTAAATGGAGTTTGCAGAAAGGAAGAATAGGTACATTGCAGAAACTTCCAATGGAATGATTCATGCAACAAATGACAACATTAGGAAGAACAAAGAAAAGTTTGTGGCAGGAGGGTTCTCCAGTAAGGGGGATTGGACTAGAAGGATATTTTTGCTCCAAGTCACCAGGTGCTCAAGCTATTGTATGAGCTAATGGCTCGAGCGTAGACTCAGCAGGAGTGATTGCTGTTGGAGAGGGAGAGTTGTACATATTGTTAGGATGTCCAGGACCATGCCAGATGACCAGAAGAGCTTCCAGTTCCGAGGGAGTAGACAGTCAGACAGAGTGGAAGGAACAACTTTACTAGAGGATGTCATGAGTTGAGATTGTTAGACAAGAAGTCTCTAGGAGCAGTATGCCTTCTATGAGGGGGCCATGTCAGAGAATAGAGTATGCCTCAGTGACAGAGGGAGCAACAGTTGTAGGATAATTTGCTTCCGTGTCAGAGGGAGCAACTAGGATTACCATAGGAGGATCTGCTTCAGTGTCAAAGGGAGTTCGCCTCGGAGTTTGATATGAAGGATATTGGGCTGATGCATTATTTCTTGGGATTGGACGTGTGGCAAAGACTATATGAGATCTTCCTCATACAAGGGAAGTACATTGTCCATATTTTGAGGAGATTCAGTATGATTGAATGCAAGTCCATAGCTACACCAATGGTGACCAATCTAAAGAAGCTGAGTGATTCCGCTTCAGATTCAGATTTGGTGGATCCCACAATGCTTGAAAATTTGATAAAAATATCTCTTTTTGCAATCAACCGGTAATTATCCAATGTATTTTATTCTTACCAAAATTATTAAACTACAAATACTGAATAAACACACGATTACAATATTCAAAAAAATAAAATGCGGAAACTTTGATAGAAACCAATCACAAAATGGAAACAAAATTTTGTCCCCGGAAAAACCCTGTTGTCGCACAAAATGTCTAGGCACCACGACAACGGCTCAGATTGGGGGTTGTCACCCTGATCCCCAATCTCTCTGTTTAAGTTGTCTCCCTATAGTAGGCTAAGGGGGGTAGACCCTATGGAAAAATGGAATGAAGAAGAACCAGTTGGGAACCAACCAGTTCGAGAGACACAGTGAAGCAATCAAGTACTTGATTAAGATTTAGCAAGACTTATAGGATTTGATTAGATTTTAAACGATTGATACCAGTGCCTTATGGAGTCAACAATATTGCTAGGGAAATTAAGACCAAGTAATTGATTAGTGATTGCTGCTTAGATGAATGACTATCTTATATGAAATGCAGATCCTAAAGCTAATGTGAGCTTCAAGAATCTTGGTTAATTTTGGTTAAATGCCTATTTAAATGTGAATTCTTCGATCCTTTCTGTGTTGAGCCTGATTTCGTAGTAATTGGCAGAGAGAAGATAAGGCGAAGCACACTAAGGTGTGATTAACGATACCTTTCCTGAAAATCTAACATACCTGGTGCCTTCAGCACTGCAGAGAGATGTGGCTTCGACGACGGCAAGGTCACTGTTTTAAGTACTATTAAAAGCAGGCTTCTCAAACAAAGATTGATGGATACCTATCTCTTTATCAACCAAGCTTATGCTTGGAAGTAAATTTTATTTATGCAAAGCTAACTTATATGCAAATGCACCAAATGATGGGATAGAGTTAGACTCGAGGATTAGAAAACACTTGTGTCACAGAAGCCCTAAATCACCAAAATTAAATGTTCGCTTTATTGGATGAAGACTTAAAATAAACCCATGAAAATATTACAATTAAACCACAAGCTTATTTCAAATCTTTTTGATACAATTATAGGTCAAAAACTTCTTTGCAATTTAATATCAATGGCAAGAGATGTTCAAAAGTATACTCAGCTTAGGAAACAAAGATATGCGATCTATTATGATTCCATGACACGGAACTTTAACAATTACTTGAAAATATTCACAATATATCTAACATGTAACATACATCAAATAATTCAAGCAATGACGATCAATTTCAATAGATGCAAGATATTTTAGCAGTTAAATTTCTAGAGATCCAAATACTTTAAAACACCATGAAATTTAAATGCTAATCAATTCCAATCCTAGAATTAAAATGATTATGCTTGTGACCCAAATCTAAGAAAATTTACCACTTTCCTATAGTTAATCTTTAGATGCAAAAAATTTAAGCCCGTTTAACTATAGAGAAATAAAAAAATGTCAATACCACAAAAGTTCCCTTTTATATTTTACCCTTAACACACAAAAATAACACCAAGAAGAAACTAAAGATTGACAATTTAATTAGTCCTTAGGAAAACTTTTTCAATGTGCTAAGTTTTATGAAGCAAGAGTTAATGCGGTAAATGATTAATCAAGATTTTCTTAATGTGACCAAATAAAACAAATCAAAATGATTTAATAATTTTTAAATTTTTTAATGGGCCAAAGGCCACATAAAAAATTTAAAATTTTTTAATGCGAAAAAATTACTTTTGATTTAAATTTTTTTACGATATCTCAAAGTCACATAAAAAATAAAAATGAAGACCATTTTTTTTTCTTTTTTAGTTTTTTATTTTTAGGGTTTTTTATATTTATGATTTTTTAGTTTTAGAGTTTAAAAGGAAAAATCAAAATCATTAAATTGAAACAATGAAATAAAATAAAATAAAATAAAAAAAGAAATAAAAAAAAAAAAAAAAGACAAAACCAAAATCGAACTTTTGTTTTTTTATGTTTTAGATTAATAAACAAAATCAAAATGAATCAAAGCAATACAAAATTCATAAACCTAAAAAATATCAAACCTAACCCAACCCCGAATATACAAAGTTTAAAAAAAAAGGGAAGGCAATTTGAAATGTCTGCAGATCTGAAGGTTTTCGACGGCGGGGAGAAGAGTAGGGTTTGGACACGTTTGTTTTGCAGGTTGAGGGACGATAGCAGGGATGGCAGCGAAAGGAGAGTTAGATGAGTAGGTTAGAGGATTGCGGATAGGGAACGAAAGGAATGGAGCAGTTCGATGACGAGAGAGAGCACGCGGATAGGGATGAGGGTGGTAGCAGCGAGGAAGGCGTGTAGCTTGAGGAGAAGTATGGAGCTATGATGTAGATGGAGAATGCATAGAGAGAAAGATGGGCAGGCGGAGTGAGGGTTTAGTGAGCGGTTTGCAGGTATCGGACAACGAAGACAAGGAGCTTAGGCCATGTGCAGAGGGAGAAATATTGATGCGGGTTAAGGACTACAGGGATGGCAGCGGCGATGGATGCAGATCTGCGTAGCTGCCGACAAAGAAGAGATCGAACAACAAAGAGAAGGACGCATGTAGTAGGGAGCTCGAAATCCGAAAATTCTAGAAACCCTCAAAACATAGACAGTATGAATATTTCGAAAATTTTTGGAAGGGAAAAACGTAGCCCCAAAGGAGGCTCAATTCGGCAGCAAATAGAAAACTGGTAGGCCAAAAAAATTAAGAAAATTTCCCAAAAAAATTCTATTTAAAATTTTCTTTCCAGAACTTATGAATTGTTTTTAGAAATTTTGAAACCCTTCAGATTGTAAAACCCTTATAAGATTTTTTCCAGATTTAAAAAAAAATTCAAACCCTTGGACTGCAAAAAGTTTGGATAGTATCCCTGGAAAAATGATTTTGAGGCTAGATCTTACCCTCCAAGGCCTAGATCTGGCTTCAAATCAAACTTCACCTTCAGATCTGCAACCTGTACCTAAAAATAAAAACACCCAAAACACAGATATACAAAAAATATATAAAACCAAAGTCAGAAAACCCGAAAAATTTACATATCTATGCACAGGAATGACAGATCTATCAGATTTGGAGAGTGTGAGTCCAACTCCGCTCCCAGATCTGATAATCTAAGGCTCTTAATGGCCATATTTATCAATTTCGCACATAAAAAAAAAAAAAAAAAAAAAAATTTAAATGAGGTGCTTAGCTCAAAACCCTCCATGCATCACCAATAAAATCTTATGATAAACCCGAGATCAAATCAAGCTTGGCTCTTCAGAAATTACAGATCGGGAGTTAGCTAGTCCAACCAAAAACTTCCCCTAATGCCCGAGGATCTGAAAATCAAGACTTTCCTGCGAGACTCAATCCAACCATTAAAATAGAGCAAGAAAATAATAAAATTCAGATAATTAGAGATACTTGCTATTACATTCAAAATTTAGATTATCACTTAAACCCCAACGACTGAGCAAGATACCTATATTCAAATCACTCTTCAGAAGCTATCATCAATGGCTAAAAAGAATTTTATGCATGAAAATGACACATCTTACATTATTTCCATGAAGAGTAACACCGACGAAAAATTAACCCCAAAGTCTTTCTTTATTATAAAAAAAGATTACACGAGAGCTTTTAGCTTAGCACATGACTCAAAGATCGGATGGATCAACTGATAAATGACCTCCTATTTAAAGATAAATCTTCCAACGGCTATTTCAAGTGATCCTCGTCAAACCAATCTCGACTATTGATAAGGATTAAAATTTATTTTAATTTCATCTGTCGAAATATTAAATTCTTGAAGAAATTCAAATTTTTCAATTAAATGCATTTTAATTAACTCAAAAATAAAAATTTTGAATCAATTTCCTAAAAAAATTGACTTTGACTTAAACCCCAGGGACCAAAAGCTTAATATTTAGCAAAATAATTAATTTATCTTAGTCCCAGGACCTTTTAAAATTTGAATTTTAAGGACTGACGAATTTTGCCTTTGGAAAAATTAAATTTACCTAGGACCTAGAATTAATTAAATTTATGGCTTATGATTTTAACTAAGTTTTTGCTAGAAACTTTAATTAATTAACTTATGAGTGGATAAATTATTTTTCCAACCCTAAAGACACTTTACATCATAATTTTCATATCGATTACATCATAAGGGAGAAAACCCATCTGTAATATATCCTCACGGACCTACCCATTTCTGCGACACAAATATAATCTAGCACACTAAACAATTTGTAATAAAATAACATAACCAAATAGTTAAGATTATTCCCAAATCACTTTTACATAGACTCGATCTTTAACATTAGGACTGCTTAAGATCCCAATGACAAAATCTATTCCGGCTTTGGGGTAAGACTGAAGGAAAACTCTGCTGACCATCCGAGAATGGATTGGTGAGACAAAAAACCTTCCGGAATGTAGATTGTCACCAGAAAAATAGGTTTACCTAGTCAATTACATACATGACATTGATTTGCTGAGATTATTTACATCATATACACGCAAAATGGGTTTATATTATAACATGATTAGGCGGAAGGGATTTAAGATTATGGGGGAGAGGAATCTTTTGGATTGCCTCAACTCTTTCAAAATCAATCTTGATTCCATCTTTAGAAATGATGTGACCAAGTAATTTGTCTTCAGTTACTCCAAAAACAGACTTAGCCGGATTTAAGGAAATCCCATACTCTCTACATTTATCAAAAACTTGCCTAAGATGACTTATATGAATAATACCATCCTTAGAAAAAACAGTAAGATCATCCTGATAAATTTCGATAAACTTCCCAAGTAAACCCTTAAAGGCATAATCCATAGCCGTTTGAAACGTAGCCCCAACATTGGTTAACCAAAATGGCATTCTAATATATTCGAAACTACCCCATGGTGTGGTGAATGTAGTTTTGTGACGATCCTCCTTCTTAACCCATTATATCCAGAAAAAACATCTAGCAATGACATCATTCCAGAACCAACTACTCTTTGCAACATAGTCTCCATGTTTGGAAAAGGGTAATTACTCCTTCAGTAATTTTCTACTAATAAATATGTTGTTCAAAATAGAATTGATCAGATTGTGGAGTTGGATGAAACTCGTAGGGCAGTTTTAACTTTTTGATAATATCTGTAAAAGTCAATCTAACATTAAGAAAAACTTTGATAAATCGTCTCGGTCTAGATCTTTGTAGGTTGGAGATATGGTACTCCTTTGGGATCGCAAGAATGAAAAACCAGGAAAACATAAGAAATTTGACAGTTTGTGGCTGGGACCATACATTATCCACGACATTGTTGGGCCAAATTCATTCCACTTGAGCAGATTGGATGGCGAACCACTTGACTTACCTGCAAATGGCCAAATGCTCAAGCTATTCTTCAAAGATGACATTTGATGCCATGGGGCATTGTCTATATTGTATTCCTAACCCTACATCTTGTCATTTCAGCATTTCATTTCTGTTTTATGATTAGATTTACTTTTCATTTTACTAGATAGTTAATAAATGAAGAGCTTATATCTTTTTTGTGCTTAATGTTATATAATGATTTTTGAATGGACGCTACTTATGTTATATTGTGTGTTGCGTGGATGTAGATTCTGGATTCTCACATTCCTTCAATGCAGCAATGTGTCCCCAAGTAGAGCCAGATGTTGACCACTACGTGTCAATGACCCATAGCAGTACACTCCCTTTTTTCGCGAAAGGGATAACGCCTGATCGATGTGTCCATGTCGTTCAGCTATCATCATCAGCCTGATAATGTTATAATATAAACCCATTCTGCATGTATATGATGTAAATAAGCTCAGCAAATCCGTGTCATGTATGTAATTGCCTAGGTAAACCTACTTTTCTGGTGACGATCTACATTCTGGGAGATTTTTTGTCTCACCGATCCATTCTCGGATGGTCGGCAGAGTTTTCTTTCAGTCTCACTCCAAAGCCAGATTGGATTTTGTCACTGGGATCTTAAGCGAGTCCTAGTGTTATAGATCGAGTCTATGTAAAAGTGATTTGAGAATAATCCTAACTATTTGGTTAGGTTATTTTATTACAAATTGTTTAGTCTGCTGAATTAATTTGTGTCGCAGAAATGGGTAGGTCCATGAGGGTCTATTACAGATGGGTTTTCTCCCTTATGATGTAATAGATATGAAAATTATGATGTAAAGTGCCTTGAGGGTTGGAAAAATAATTTATCCACTCATAGGTTAATTAATTAAATTTTCTGGCAAAAAATTAATTAAAATCCTAAGCCAGAAATTTAATTAATTCTAGGTCCTAGGTAAATTTAATTTTTCCAAAGGCAAAATTCGTCGGTCCTTAAAATTCAAACTTTAAAAGGTCCCGGGACTAAGGTAAATTAATTATTTTGCTAAATTTTAAGCCTTTGGTCCCTGGGGTTTAAGTCAAAGTCAAATTTTTGAGGAAATTAATTCAAAATTTTTATTTTTGAGTTAATTAAAATGCATTTAATTGAAAAATTCGAATTTCCTCAAGAATTTAATATTTCGACGAATGAGATTAAAATAAATTTTAATCCTTATCAATGGTCGAGATTGCTTTGACGAGGATCACTCGAACTAGCCGTTGGAAGATTTATCTTTAAATAGGAGGTCATTTGTCAGTTGATCCATCCGATCTTTGAGTCGTGTGCTAAGCTAAAAGCTCTCGTGCAATCTTTTTTGATAATAAAAAAAGACTTTGGGGTTAATTTTTCGTAGGTGTTACTCTTCATGGAAATACTGTAATATGTGTCATTTTCATGCATAAATTTCTTTTTAGCCATTGATGATAGCTTCTAAAGAGTGATTTGAGTACATGTATCTTGCTCAATCGCTGGGGTTTAAGTGATAATCTAAATTTTGAATGTAATAGCATGTATCTCTATTTATCTGAATTTTATTATTTTCTCGCTCTATTTTAATGGTTGGATTGAGTTTTGCAGGTTAAGTCTTGATTTTCAAATCCTCGAGCGTTAGGGGAAGTTTTTGGTTGAACCAAACAACTCCCGATTCGTATTTTCTGAAGAGCCGAGCTTGATTTGATCCTGGGCTTATCATAAGAATTTATTGGTGATGCATGAAAGGTTTTGAGCTAAGCACCTCATTTAATTTTTTATTTTTTTATTTGCTAAATTGGTAAATCTGGCTGTTAAGAGCCTTAGATTATCAGATCTGGGAGCGGAGTTGGACTCACACTCTCCAGATCTGATAGATCTGCCATTTTTACAGGGAGTCTGGTATATAGATAGTGGAGCTTCAACTCACATGATAGGGGTTAGAGAATATTTCTCTAACTACAAAGAGGAGCAGATGGATTTCCAAATTACTATGGGTAACAGAACGAAATGTACTCCAGCAAGGAGAGGTACGATAGATTTTTAGGGGGATTCAGGAGAAAGCACCAACGCTTCAGATGTATTGCATGTGCCAGGATTGGGTATGAACCTGATTTCAGTGTCTCAGTTACAGGATAAGGGGTATGATGTTCACTTCGTAGGAAAGAAAGTGTATGTCAAACACTCGAGCTAGAAAAAGGTAAGACAAATTGGAGTTCAGAGTAACAGGTTGTAACAGTTACAAATCGATTCTCCAATGGCATTGATAAGTAGTAATAATAGTAGTGGGAAGGAGTTGAATGAATTATGGCATAGGGGAATGGGACATCTACATCATGGATCACTCATGATGCTTAAAGAAGCCGTAACAGGGGTTCCTGAACTTGGAACCGAACACGATGATGTGTGCAGAGGGTGCATACTTGGGAAGTATGCTAAGGTGGCATTTCCAAGGAGTGATAGCAGAGGTGATGGCATGTTAGGACTTATACACTCAGATATTTTTGGCCCGTTGTCCACTAGAGCTCTCAGCGGTGCCGAATATTTTGTCATGTTTATTGATGATCATTCCAGGAAAATGTGGATCTACTTTTTGAAGACGAAGGATGAGGTCTTCGATCGTTTCAGAGAGTTTAAAGCTCTCGTGGAGAATGCGACAGGGGAGAATATCAAGGTGCTTCGCTCAGATACTGGTGGAGAATACATTGATAAATACTTCACAGATTTATATGCGAAGGAAGGCATCAAGAGAGAATGGACAACTCCATATAATCCACAACAGAATGGTGTAGCAGAGCGAAAAAACAAAACCCGTGTTGGAGCTGCAAAGGCTATGTTATATGAACAGGATCTACCCAGATTTCTGTGGCCAGATGCATGTAACACGACAGTGTATATTCATAACAGGACTCCTCATAGAGCATTGGGGAAGAAAACGCCAGAAGGTGTCTTCACAAGGAAGAAGCTAGAAGTCAGCCACCTCAGAATTTTTGGCAGCGTTGCTTATTGTCACATGCCAGACGATAAAAGGACCAAACTGGATCAGACTGCAGAGAAGGGGTTCTTTTTTGGGTACAACGAAACCTCAAAGGCACTCAAAATCTACATTCCTAGCAGTAGGAAGATAGTAGTAAGGAGAGACGTAAAGTTCATGGAGGACTGAGCTTTCAGGGGGTTTCGTGAGATGCGTGCGAGTGATTAGAATCAGTCAACAAAAGTTCCTTTAGTCCAGCAGCAGGGGCAGCCAGTGGGACAGGCAGGAGGATAGTCACAAGGGTCAAGTACTGTGACTAGTACCAGTATTTCCTCAGGTGCAGGAAATCTGGGGAGTTCTCAGCAGATGGAGCAGAAAAGACAAGATGAGGAGGAACTGGAAGAACCTCCCACGACTAGTGGTCGAGCCAGCAGAGAGGTTCGTCAGACAGTAAGAGATGTAGAGGAGTTTATTTGAACTCCTAGGATGAGCAAGAGACAGCGCAGACAATCTGACAGATGCCAAAAATTGGTAGCTCAGGTTGGAGAACCTTCCAGTTTTTAGGAGGCCGCACAACATTAGGTGTGGATAGATGCCATGGTAGAAGAATATAACTCTATCATGACGAATGATGTTTGGGAGGTAGTGCCCAGTCTAGAAGACAGATCAGTTGTAGGTTCAAGGTGGATCTACAAGATCAAGTATGTGAAAAACCACAGTGTGGAAAAGTACAAGGCTAGGTTCGTGGAAAAGAGGTATGCACAAAAGGAAGGGATAGATTATGAGGAATCCTTCGCCTTAGTTGCAAGATACACTTCTATCCGGTCAGTTATATCTCTAGTAGCTCAGATGGGATGGAAGATTCACCAGATGGACATCAAGACAACCTTCTTGAACGGAGTGATAGAGGAGGAAGTGTACATAGAACAACCAGAGGGCTTTGAGACTCAGGAGAGGTGCACGTATGTGTGCAAATTGAAGAAGGCTCTATATGGGCTGAAGCAGGATCCCAGGGCATGGTATGGTAGAATTGACACCTACTTGTAGCAAATGGGGTTTGTCAAGAGTGACGCAGATCCCAACCGTTACTATTTGATGGTGGAGGATGAGCCTCTTATTCTAGTTTTGTATGTGAATGATCTATTCTTGACAAGATCATTAGGGTTGATAGAGGATTGCAAGAGAAACCTTGCAGCAGAATTTGACATGAAGGATTTGGGTTTGATGCATTATTTCCTAGGATTGGAGGTGTGGCAGAAGGATGGGGAGATCTTCCTTGGGCAAGGAAGATACGCTACAAATATTTTGAAGAGGTTCAAAATGCAAGATTGCAAACCCATGTCTACACCCATGATTACCAACTGGAAGAAGATAGATGCATCAGATGACAAGGATATCGACCCCACCTTGTATAGACAGCTCATTGGGTCTCTCATGTATCTGGTCAACACTAGGCCAGACATTTTCTTCGTATTCAATACCCTTAGTTAGTTCATGGTGGAACCGAAAAGGGTACATTGGGCAGTAGCGAGGCATATTTGAAGGTACATTCGTAGCACAGTTGAGTATGGGTTGAAATATACTTGAGAGGATGATGTTAGACTTTGTGGGTACACAAATGCAGATTGGGTAGACAATTTAGTGGACAGGAAAAATACCTCCGGGTACTGCTTCATGTTGGATCATGGATGGTTTCTTGGTGTAGTAGGAAACAAAAGTCAATAGCATTGAGCTCTGTAGAAGTAGAGTATATAGCAGCCATCATAGCTACGTGCAAAGCTATATGGCTTTGAAAGTTGCTAGTGAGCTTGTTCAAATAGAAGATGGAGGTGACTAGTGTCTATTGTGATAATCAAAGTTTCATAAAGCTCTCTAAGAATCCAGTGTTTCATGACAGGTCGAAGCACATCGATATTCGATGTCACTTCATCAAAGATTGTGTACAACAAGGAGCAGTCCAGCTATAGTATGTTCCCACAGAAGAGCAAGTTGCAGATATACTCATGTAATCTCTAGGGAGAGCTAAGTTCATATATATAATATCTCTTATCAGGAATATACCTCAAACACAAGCAAACTCCAACCGGAGATGGACTGGGAGGGCATTTACCAGATATGTCGCCTCTAAAAAGAGGACGAGATCTGGAGGCTACCTGACCCTTTCCAGACTCTGTCTAAGAGTATAATAGAGACACACAAGTGGTATAATAGCCGAGAATGCTCAAAGAGATACAAATAACAATGATACAATATATATCAAATAAACCATAAGCAGATACACAAGAAATGCAGAGAGAATGCTAAGCCATTTTATTATATTGAGTAATAAAATGAGTACAGGAGGTGATTAGGAAGATGACACCTCTACTTGCACTAGGCAAGTGAAGGAATACACTCAGAATAGCGAAGGAATGTCCCCTCTCTGATCTGTGTCCAAGCTGCTGGGAAACTGCTATGCTGTTGCTGCTGCTAGAAATCAAATGAGGATTTGGGGCTGCTCCCCTCCTCAGAAAAGGCTGAAACTCTGGAATCGGACTCTACTCAAGAAACCTAGAAAAACCCAGAAAGCTCTCCTAGAATGGCCGACCCTCGAAAATCACCCCCTTGGGGTTCTGCGCAGTCTCTCAGTGCTCTGCACTGCCACTGAATGCAACCCTCCAGAAATATGCCTAAAACCCCTGCCAAAAACTCTCCAGCTGCAAGGGCTGATCCCCTGCTCTACCTCCCAGCACCAAACCAGAACTGCGTCCCTCTCTCAATGCTGCGCAGTCCTCCAGGATTGCATCCCTCTCTCAGTGCCGTGCAGTCCTCCAAAATGTTGATAAACAGCTGTTGAAATGCTGAAGTATCTACTATTGAAATGCCAATGGAAATACCTTGCCCGAGCAGGCACTCGAAGTCCCCCGGGGCTAAGGGTGAGATCTCCGAACGGAGACACTCAATGCACTAAACAATGCTGCAGACTAGCTAAACAGCTAGCGTGCTCTAAGTCGAAATGACTATCACAAATGCTCATAACTGAATGATCAAAATGAGGGGGCTCCTCTCTCATTTATAGCCTTTGCCTCTCTCAATCCCAAGGCTCACCTCCTCCTGTGTGATTCCCCTCTTGCCACGTGTGTCTTCCCTCCTGCACAGTCCCTCCATGCGTCTGCATGGGCTCCATTTCTGCATCCCCCTTTGGCCCCCTTGGCTCCCCTTTAAGTCACAACGTTGTGCTACTAGGAAGTGACTTTTTATTCTAAAAGTGAGTTATGTCCCCCTTCCTCACTTTTTTTATTTACAAATAACTATAGAAGGCAAAATCTGGACAAAATCGAATATTCTAATTAGCCATGGCTAATTAGGAATATTACAATATATTTTAGAGAACAGATGGGTATGGTGGAGAACCCATTTCAGTAGCAGAGACAGGGTATTTTGGATATTGCAGATGTTGTAGTTGCAACAACAACAAATGAGAGGGAGTTGCAGTATTGGCAACAGTATGGTAGGGTCAGCAGCAACACATATGCAACAAATATTAGAGTTATGCAGTAGTTGGTGAGCAACAATAGCTAGACATCAGCAGCATGACAAGAGATGATACAGAGAAGGGTGTTGCTACAGGGGGCAGCGACACTAGAACACATTCCTTGCTAAGAGGGAGTGTTAGTTTTTGTAGCATCGGGTGTGTTCTAGCCTCAAAATTTTGTGGAGAGGCTAGAATACATGAGATCTCCAAAACCCAGAAATCGTTTCTAGAAATTCCACCTAGAAGTGTCTCAATTAGATTATTAACCAATTTTTAAATATTTCCTGACTCTAAACATAGGGAATATGGTTAATTAATCAATATTAATTGATATAAGGTGAGAATCATCTAGAAACTCACACGGATCGACCGAGAAATGATCCTAGCCATTTATTAAGTTTTAATCTTGGTTGTTGGTGCTCCAACAATGGATTATTAAGAAAATCGATGTGGTGGTGGAGATCATCTAGTGTTGATACTTAGTTGCCCAGGCAGTTCGATTTTCTCAGTAGCAGCAGCTCACCAAAGAAGATAGAACCACAGGGTGAGTAGCAGGAGGAAGAGGAAAGCAACAACATTCCGAGACAAAGTTTTCAGTTCCTGGAAGAGTCGAAGGAAGGAAGGCCGAAATCTTCAGAGGGCCAGCATAGGGACTATGCAGAGGCCGATGCAGGCATTTACTCACGGAGGTCAGTGAAGCTATTTCGAAGGCAGAAAATAGTTGTGGGGTGAGAAAAATGCTCACAATATTTTTGCCAGTGTTTTCTTCAGATTAGATTGCCCGCTGGGCATCTAAATTATTGTACTTAGAATTGTTGTTGAACATTAATAATAAAACCCTCATCTGCTGCACCGGTTTTCCCAAGTTGGATTTTTTCTAGGGACAATTGTCCAAAAATTATTGTGTCAAATTTATTGTGTGTGCTACAATTTCTTTGTTTTCATTATTTTATTTTCTGCAGTATTTTTATGGTGAAAATTACAGCTGTGATTTTATTTGTTATTTTCCATAAGCAACTAAACTGCAGAATTAACTTTTGAGTTAGAAGAATAATCTCCAGTAGTTGCAATAGATAAATTTTCACATGATCTTGAGATGGTGAGATTGAATTTCATCCATTGAGATCTAGGGTTAGAGATTTTGGTCATTAAAGAGAGAAAAAGGAGAAAGGGAGAGCGAAAAAGCACACTTCTTTTTGAGAAGAGATGAAGATGAACCAAGGAGAAAAAATAGAAGAGCAATAAGGAGAAGGGCATAAATCCCAAGGAGAGAAGTCTTTAGATTGGGCACACACTTCTAGGAAAAGTTTCCAGCCATTAAGCAAGTCGTACAACTAAGTATGGGCACGATTTTCTAGGCAAAGAAGGGCACAAAAATCAATGTGTATATTGTTGTACCATACAAGCTATCTCTGCATAGAAATCGAGGCAGCAAGGGCACATTTTTCTAGGCTGCATTTGGGCATGATTCTCAAGTGAAGTAACAGGCATATTTGGCACAAAATTTGAGGCAAGAAGGGCACAAATTTTGAGGTCTGTTCAACCACATTTACTGCAGGCCGTACAGCAGCAAATGTGGGACATACAACACGAGAATTGAGGCAAGTTAAGCAGCAGAAAATTTAGGGACTGTTTGGCATGATTTACGAGATAAGTACAAATTTGTTTTGCTAGAAATTACACCTATTGTAAACTCAGAAATTTCCTCACTGGGTTCAATCATAAATTCCTCTTCTCACTGGTTTTCCCTTTGAGGTGTTTCCAGGGGCATTGCCCAAAATTTCTATGTCAAATGTGTGGTTGCATACTGTTGTTTTGCGATGCTTAATATCAAATTTAGTCATTTGTATTTCCGCTCATAAAGAAAATCAGATTGTATGTATTTAAATTTAAATGCATTATTTGAGAAAGCTTTTATTGGAGACAGAAATCAGAGTTTGACTAAGCGTTTGAAAAAATTCCTACAAGGGAAAATTGAATTGTAGGTGGTTTTTCAACAGTTTGAAATCAAACATTGATGCTGCTTGCCATATGGGGTCTCCAAATGTCTAGTCACCTGCTAAGAATAGCACTGCTAAAATTAGCACATTCTTGGAATCCAATGAAACTCGCACCATGGGAAAATCTTGCAACTAGGTCCTCAAATATGAAATAACTTCAACAATCGAACCACTCTCCAAAAAATATTAGAAATAGTAGCCTACTAGAAATAGAAATTGCTAAAAATAACAATTTCTCGTATTTGTCTAAAAACAGAGCCCCATGTTCATCTCCTCAAAGGGTTTCCAAAAATGTGATCAAATTTGTAAAATACGACAACACAAATTCACTCTAATCACACCCCTTTGGCGTCGTCAACCTCCTATACTTACTCTAAATACCACATTGCATATGTATGAGGTACATGCTACCATTATCAAATATCCACATGTATCTCTGATGTGTCCTTTTCATGTACCTATATAAAATATAACTTTTTTGAACTCTATCCAACCATCTATTCCTAAATAACAAAGACACACGGCCATGTACCAAGTCTAAAAGGCACTCAATGAATTGACGGTGTTGTGGTCAGTGGATCAACTAACCAATTCACCTGCTGTAATGTACTCATGATGTTGATTATGTGTTATATTCTTTGCATGACTAGGCTCATGCATGATTCGTGTGCATCAGGCATAGTGGGAGGGGGCTGGAACCCCCAAATATTTTTTCTTTTTGGGTGGCTTTTTGTGTTCTTATTTGGCACATAGTTTTTCAGCCCATGGTTTTTTAATTCTAGTCAAGGAATTAAGGTTGTAATCTAATTTGGGTCAATGGATTAGGGTTTTGGATGCCGGATGTTCTTATATATTGTATTGTAAATGATGATGAAATTTAAAGGTGTGGCTCTAAAATAATATATCTCAACCGAAAAGTACCCATTTGAAGCAATCACTTTCCCATGGATGCATGGGAGCTAGTGCATCACTATTAAAAATCTCTAATTCAGCCTGATCTTGAAGACTAGAACCAAAATATGTTCTTATGAACATGGAGCTTAACATTGAATAAGCCTAGGGAAATTCTAAACCAAATTAAATTAGAGGAAGGGGATTTCTTTTCAAGGGAATCTTTATGGGTACCTTGGTGTTTTTATGATTCTAGATAAGCATGCCATTTTTTAGGGGAATCACAGAGTCATAAGATGATGTCGTCCTTTACCAAATAAATTTTTAGGGAAGGCGGGTTTCTTTTCCTGAAATCCTCTTTCTCCTATTTCTTGTTTCGTTGTCATTTCTTTTTCCTTTTCCTTTTTCTTGTTTTGGTAGCATATGTTTTGACATATATCAATGCACTAACGGGTCTTCATTGTTGTAAATCATCTTCATACCTTAAGGGAAGATATATTTTAAGGTGTGCAATTTAGCACCATCAAACTTTAGTAACTTCAGTTTTCTATTGGATCCCTTGTTACATACTCTTCATGCTTAACATTGTATATAGAAAATTATATTAATTTTTGTTCTTTCTTTTGGTGATAACTCACGAATGATTGACAATCAGTTCATAGATTATATATTTCGTTGTGTTTATATTCATTTTCTCCATCATTAAAAAACAAAGTTCATGGTTGAAAATTCTTAGTAGTATTTAGATGGATTATTCATTTTTCTTTGTAGATGGTTGAAACTGGAGTCAATGGATGATATTCTTCATTGTATTTTAATTTCTGTACCAGGACAAAACTAATGATCTTTCTGAACAGCTTGAGGCTGGATTTGGACCAAATGGTTTGGGTATCATTGCTATCTCTCATGTATGAATCAAAACCACTTTTGTTGCATTGCAAACTTTGAGTTGAAATTTAGGGTAGATTAGTTTTTGTTAATAGGAGGATTATGGTAGTAATCTGTAATTCGCATACATTTATATTATTATCTCAATACATAATTGTGTTTCTATGTTTAAAATATGTTCATGCTAAAAAGCCACTCTAAAAATGAACTGTGAATTTTTTAAGCCTTTGATTTCTTGATGATTCTATTCAACATAATTCCATTCAATTAGTTTAAGTTCTATAAGATAATATAAGATCATTTTATTAATGTATAATGAAAGACCATAAATAGGTGAAATGTCCAATGAATGACCATAAACAGGTGAAAGGGTTTGCTAGGTACATAAGGGTCAATACAGAAGGTTAGTTAAAAGTGTATAAAGTTTTTGATCCAATAATAACCTTTGTCTTGACTATTTTCATTGAATGATTACATTGTTGTCATCTTAAAATTTATTTGTTCACAATTGCATCTACTTGTACCATGTACATTGAGAGGGCTATGCTTACTAAATATGGGGTAATTTCTACTTCAATACATTAATGCCAAATTAAGTGAATTTTTTTATCAATTTAAGCCACATGGACATGGGACGTTGATTAACATTGGTCAAACTATATATCTTATTATGCTATGATTATGATGACTTCTTACTAGTTATTCCTACATGGTATGATACAATGTTGCAAATATCATTTCACAGAAAATTACCCAAGCTCTGGAAAGAAACTTATTGGAAATATTAGGGAAAATATAGGAAATCATCCAAAGATAGCGTCAACAATAAACTTGGACCTGAAAAACTCAGAAAATATTGGACAAATTGGCAAACTGAAAAAATTGGGAGAAATTTGAAATATTGGGTGAAATCAAATATATTTGAAAAACTGACATGTTCTTACAACAAGATATAATTACAAAAAATGATATAGAACGTCATCAAGGTTGATATACAAATATGGATGTATTTATCTATTTGGAAATTAGAAAATTCAGGTCTAGATTATTGTTCAACGTTGCATTTAAATCCTTATCCTTGTTGACGGAATAATAAGCCATTGTGGTGTTGTTATATCATTGATCTTGCCAAAGCTTTAAAATTCCTGGTTCTTGTATTCTTAAAAGAATATGGAATCTTGGTAGGTTGTTTCAGGACAGTTGCATTGGGACTGTGGAGGCTATTGCAGTAGATGGAATTTGTCTGCTTGTTTAATTTTGACTTTCATTGTGGTGAAGGCACAAATTGGGTTGATTTTGTCTTTTACTGGGAAGATATTGGCAAAGAAAGCTTCTAATGGGGCGTGTTACCTCTTCAATCTGCGCACGAGATAAGTCTAATCTTCTGTTGGAAATAATGTTAATACTGAGGGGGGGTGAATCAGTATTAAGGCTAATTCAAAATTTTCTGCCAATTTA
The DNA here is from genome assembly GCA_031772625.1 of Pinus tabuliformis. Taxonomy (NCBI): domain Eukaryota; kingdom Viridiplantae; phylum Streptophyta; class Pinopsida; order Pinales; family Pinaceae; genus Pinus; species Pinus tabuliformis. The sequence continues at coordinate 508,468,126 of CM062816.1, read as the reverse complement.
TATTTAACATTTAAACTTGACATCCATTCATGTGAGCAATCAATAATAAATCATGCGCAGCAATATGAAATCAACACATAAATACACACCATGAGCAGCGTACACGTTGGACATAGAGGTTTAATGTGGAAACCCTTCCAGGAGAAAAACCACCAAAGCTTGTTTTGTTATTGATGTAAAAATGAGAGCACCTACTCTATTACATCAATCTGTTTGTGAGCCACCCTTCACAAGAAGCACCAACTCCCCTTGATTGTTTGCTAGCACCCACTAGCACACACAGAGCTTTCTGCTCTTGGCTCTCTTCTTCAGCACAAGCACACATACGGAGCTCTCCTCACATCTCTCTCAACAATGTTGTCTTCCCCATGTTGCTCAATTGCAATCTTGAGTTTTGTTCCTTTGTCACACACTAGTCGATGTTGTCTCTGCTGTCATCCACACTACCCAAGTGCATACTTCATGCATGGCTTCCCATACTGCATAGGACTGTTCTACTTGATCAATCTCAACCTGTCGTTGAATCGAAATTACTTGGTCACTGCAGTTGAATTAACTCGAGGAATGGGCACTTGAGTGTTCTTCCATACTAAGAATTATTTCTCAATTCTTAGTGTACTTCAGCATGGCTTCTCTAAGCTTGATCTGATCTTCATTCAATTCTAGGAACCGTGCAAGGAAGACCAAGCATAGTTGTTCTGGAGTCAGCTTCCACCTCTGCAAATCACGGTCCTCTCGGTCTCAGTATCCTACCTTTGATAGTGACCATTGAATCCATTGCAACATCTATGCAATCGTGGTCCTTGTTGCCTTGACTCAGTTCTCTCTGTAGTTTCCATTACTCTAGTTTCTGACTCATCCATGCCTGCATAATCAACCAATGGCCATAGCCAAATATGGCACAATTGCCAATTATGGTGTGTTGTGGCTAAAACCTGCATATGCAACACAAATGCAACATAATACAGAGAAACCCCCTAGAGACAACCTTGGATTGCTCACAAGGCCAGTGCTTAGGGTCATCCAGATTAGTGTGTCTCAAATGACTTTTGAATAACAAAAGACATCACCTATGTTTCAAACATGAACACGAGAGAGTGGTTCTTCTTCCCAAAGATGTAAGCCAATGATATAAGTCTTGATACACAGAAGTAGATTTCGGAATAAAACAACACAGTGGAGGCCTTGCCCTTCAGAACCTCACAGTTTAATCAAATTGTTTTAAAGTAAATGACAATGGACAAAGTGAGGAAAGCAACTCAGAATTACGGAGCTTACAACACCAAGAAATTCATACACGTAGCATGAACCTAAAACCATAAAGCTGATTTACTTTCTGAATTTAAAAAGGAGCGTTGAACAAGCAATAGAAGAAAGATGACTTCGCATCATACAGTGTTGCAAATGTAATTTCGAACCCTGACACAGGCATGTGCATTTAAAGAAATACAAATGAATCTACAGGAGAATTTAAAGACATTATAGTGCTTATTGATGCATGAATAGGAGGACTGAGGAACAAATAGACAAGTAATTTTACAGGACAAACAAGCTGCAAAGTTCAGAAGGAGGAATCACCACCAATCTGTGGTATTCTGAAGATCTATAAGCTATCACAGGAGTTACAGAATCAACCCTTTTCTCTCCGTATTTTCAAACCCTTTTACAATATCAAGACCCCCTATTGATAAAGAAGGGAGGATCATGGCATTAATGATTATTATAGGAGCATTCATGGGCCGAGGGCTTCTGTTGTCAAATCAGATTTCCCTCTTAGCCGAGAAAGGGTGTCGTCTCAAGCTTTGCTGCCTCTTCGAACTCTTAAACATGATTTGAAAATTTTGGAGTAAATGAGTAGAGAGAAGGATCCCAGTGAGAAGGAAGAGGTGTCAAACATTCCTTTATTGCGAAAGACTCTTGTGAAGGCCATGTCGTGCTGCAATGGGTTATTTAAGGCGTTTGATGTGAAAACGGGCCAACATAGTCACTTCAGGTTTAAGCTAACTTTAGCGCCGACTGTGTTGTAGGTCGTCTTTCTTTAAAAGCGCCCCTATTTCTCATAAAACGCCCAGCTGCCGACCCATTAGTCTATCAAAGCTCTGTTCAGTGTTTATCATCGCATTATGGCACAGGATTAATTCATTTAAAATAGGCGGATCAGCGAGGATTTCTTATTTAATTCTTAGGCCCCCCTTTGATAGCCCCCAGAGACCAAGGACCCAAACGCGCGAGGGGCTTTTCTTTACATCTCATTAAATCCTCCTATCGGTTGATTACCTGGACTTGAAATTTTTATAGGTTGTAGTTTATAATTTATCACATTCGAGCCCTCATATCACAATCGGCGCTTCTCTACTGTCTTGCCTCTTTTAATATTTGGTATATTGCGATCGCCGATTGCGATATGTGATATCACAAATCGCAATCGACCCTTGGTACCATCGATAAGTCTTAAACCAAAGCCCTTTGTTTCGCCGATGGCCAAGATTGTGATATCGTTGATTGAGTGCCACGTGAAGAGAGAGAAGGAGCAGCCCAAGCGTTGTTTTGCAGCACTTTTCTTTGTATTTCGGAAATCTACCTCCCTTGGCAAGTTTGGTCTATATATATCGCAATCGGCCTTTTCCTCCGCCGCTAATCCTTAAGGGAGGGACCCCTTGGACTTTGCCAATTGCGATATGGACGTGTGCTACGATCCGCTGATGCCGATATCTATGTCCCTCAAGCCTGACGATAGGCCGATATATTTATCTTAATGCGATGCGATAATTCCTCTGGGCCTGATTGCGATTTTATTTGAACACTTAGCCATTTTATCCTTTTCATGCTTTCAAGGCCTTTTTCAAATGGATAGTTCAACTAAGTGTCACTTTTGATCCAGGGACCCTTTTCTGGATTTCTTGATACCACCGGAAAGCTCTTTCCGAGCACCTTGCTATGGGGAAGGTTCCATCAAGCTCATGTGACTTCCATGACTCAGAAAATGGCCTTTGCTTCCCTGTTATCCTGCATCCCGGACCTCTGACCCTCATCAAGACACTGAGTGACCTGTGAAGACAACGTTGGCTCCATCTAGGGACATTTCCTTGCCAGCAAGGTGCTGAGAACCTACACACTGCGAACTACTCCTCTAGGCATGGAGTCATTTCTAGAACAAAAGATACTTCCAAAAAGCCAAAAATTCTTTACAAATTTAAAGAAAAACTTAACTCAATAGTTTGCAGGAAACACACCGGATATTTACAATAAGTGTAGCAGACAATTTTAATTTTGAAAATAAAACTTAAGGAACTTACCATTTACTGGTAATTCCAACAATTCACCATCTAAATTTTCCAGCAAAAAGGTATTGTTCCCTCTTTCTTCCGCAATCCTGAAGGGACCAAACCATAATGGATCGAATTTCCCATGCTTGCCCTTGTCTTCCCGCTTGACATCCCACCTGAGAACTAAATCTCCTGGCTGCAGATGTCTGTCCTTAGCTTTCTTGTCAAACAACAACTTCATCTTTTGTTGATAATCAGATCATATGGCCTCCACCTGCTCTCTGCTCTCTTGAAGTTCCACCAGCTGATTTATTCTCCTTGTTAGTGCACTTGGCTCCTCCTCTGCTTCTTGTAGTAGCTTTGCTACATGCATTGCTAATTGTATAGGGAAAACATCAGCTTTACCATACACCAACTCAAAATGTGACACCCCAGTGGATCTCTTGGGTGTTACCATGTTGGCCCATAAAGCAAATTTTCAATTGAGAATCCCAGTTCTTTTTGTTTTCAGCAACGATTTTCTTCAATATTCTCACCACTATTTTATTGGAGGATTTTGCCAAGCCATTACCCTGAGGGTAATATGTGGTGGAATGCCCGATAGTAATACTATATTTGTTGCAGAAATTAGTGAACTTGGAAGACTTAAAGACATGGGCATTATCAGTGATGATTTTGGAAGGGCAGCCAAAGTAGGACAATATGTTCTCTTCCATGAATTTCATAACCACTGCATCTGTAGCATTCCTAGCTGGAATGGCCTCAACCCACTTGGTGAAGTAATCAGTGGTTGTCAATATCCAACTGTGCTGGCCACTGGATGGTGGGTTCTCTCCTATAAAATCCAAGCCCCACCATCTGAAGGTCTCTTCCACTTGTACAGGAATGAAGGGGAGAGGAGCAAACTTCTGTCTTTCAACAAACATCTGGCATTTCTGGCAGCTCCTGATTCTGTTATAAACATCCTTGAACAGTGTAGGCCAGTAAAATCCAACCTTGAGGATTTTGTGTGCGGTTGTTTTCCAATTATAGTGTCCCCCACAGGCTCCTTCATGAAATTATTCCATCGCCCTATTGGTCTTTGTTTCTACTAAACACAGCAGCAATACACCCCTTGGGTCCTTCCAATATAGTAAGCCATTTGATATAATGTATTTCTAAGCATGTAATCTCAAGCTTCAATATTTGGAGGAATCTAGCCCCAATGGGCATCTTAAAAGCAAGAGGTAGTGGACAGCATTTTTATGCCACTGAGACCTCTCATACTTGGCATAAATTTTCCGTTTAGATGTTCTGATGTTGCTCTGGTGCTCTTTAGATCTGCTATTTTCTGTGATTAAAATTATCCCAAGTGCTTGGTAATTAGATTCAGACAGGATTTGAGCCAGACCTTGTCCTTTAATGAGCTTGGTGGGATTTATTTCTAGTTCGTACTCCTATATTTTTGCTATCCATTTCCCCCTCTTCCCTTCACTGTCCCCCTATACTAGAACGTCTTTGGTTGCTGTCATGGGAACAAATGTCATAACCTTGGACTGCAGTACATAAGTGCGAAAGGCTTTTAAAGCTTTAACCAGTGTATATGCCTGCTTCTCCAGTATATTATATTTCAATTCGGCATCTCTCAGTACTTGGCTGAAAAAGGCAACATGCTGCTCATGACCTGCTTTGTTTTTCTGTAATAGTACTGTTGCAATTGTGAGTGGAGAGGCAAAAGAGAAAATGAAAAAAGGAGATGAAGAATCCGGGCTAGCTAACACCGGGGCTTTGGCTAGAGCTTCCTTAATCCTGTTGAAATAATTATGGGGAACAGGATTCCACTTTACCTCATTGTCCTTTTTAAGCATATCAGTGATGCCTTTGACTATCTCTGCATAATTTGGGATGAATCTTCTCAAGAAATTTATTCTTCCTAAGAAAGCTTGGACTTCATTTTTATTTCTGGGAAGTGGAATGCAGCTGATGGCTTCAACTCTTTTCGGGTCTATCTTCACGCCCTCACGTGATATGATATGTCCTAGCAGCCTCCCTTCACTTAGCGCGAATTGAGATTTCTTGGGATTTAGAGAGAGGTCGTACCTTCTGCACTTCTCGAAAGTTAGTTTTAAATGTAAAAGGCTATATTTTGAGTGAGATGACTCAACAAGGTTAAATCCAAGTTTATTTAGCTCCAATATTCATCTAAGGATGCCCTAATTGAATTTTGACCTACAAAATTGCCCTGGCGACTTGCCTTGAAGGACTCGGAAAATAAGAAAAAGGGAAAACATTTATCTTTTAGATATTTTTTTGACCAACATCAAAGATGGCAATGCCTATTCCTACTTGACCGACGGAGTCCTTAGGGCTAAATTTCAAAGATAATGAATTAATGCGTTGATTAAGGGGGAAAACCTTGTTTTCATTTGTACAAACCCTAGCTATCTTCTTTGTGAGGGGAGAAATTAAATAGCATAAGCTCTCTAGGAGGTCCCCTATGGATTTCAAGGAAGGTAAATTTAACATGCAATAATTAACCAAGATTTTCCATAAATAGTATGCATTTAGACATGGAACAAAGAAAACCCTAGCAATAATCAATTCCCTGAAAAACAATAAAAATCTGCAATAATAACTTAAAATTCTTCCATGAAATAGTCTTCTTTCATTCCCAAAAAACATCTTCAAGACAAAAATGAATCTCCAATAGCAATAGCACCCAAAAGATCACATCTCCACAAGTAGCGAATTTACACAAAGCTAAGTCAAGCTCTCTAAAGGAGGTTGAAATCCATGAGTGATGATGAAAAATTACAAAGGAGTGATCCTCTATTTATATGAGGTTAACTGCTCTCAATATTAGCCTAAAAGCCCTATGGCAAGTTTAATTTTGAGTGTACATGAAGAAAAAGGGTCACAAACCAACCTAATAGCTCAATGTAATAAAATAAGCCACGAAAAGCTCACATGTGTGGGTCAAAACTTCTATCTAGTATGACATAATGCCCTTTCAGGGAAATAAAAGCTGTAAAAACGCATGGTATGGGCAAGTTGCATCTTCAATCATCATAATCAATCCAATGATTGAGGGGAAGCCCTCAAGTCATGCCTCAAAATGGTCCCATATGTCAAAATCCTGCTTTGGGTGCCCTGCATCATCTCCAAGGGGGCTAGAAAGATAACATGGCACAAAATCTCTCAAGCGTTGGGGCTCCAAGTTGTACTACAAGGCCTCCCTTGTCATCCTGGGAATGACCATTATCATCTGGATTCTAGATGAAGCTATGCCCATCAAATATTGTCAAGGTCAGCTAGGGGCATGCTTGTTCTATTAGGTACATCATTCAGAATCTCCAACCTTAAGCAAAGTGAGCTCAACGTTCCAACATCTGGGGGTGCTTTGAGGTGTCAATCAATAACTTGAATCATCAAAGTGCCCAATGCATTTCTGTGGAGGGGCAGTGCTGCATCTGCAAGGTCATCACTGCTATCTGGAAGTGTAGCACGATCTGGGCATCATGTGTAGTGAGAGCATGGAATGTGTGCCCTCAAGGCCTCTGCTTTTCTATGAAGGACCACCTATAAAAACTGTCTCAAAATCAAGTGAAAATTACCATTCACTAGGTATGATGACCATAGATGCATCATAGTGGAACTTTGGATGATACTTAATTGTTAATGGCATAATAAGACTTCAAACTGGGATCACCTTCAAATATCTAACTAGACCAAGTCCCGTAAATGTGTTCCCTACCTTGTTACAAGTTTACAACCCAAGATCTAGAGGTGTATGGCAGGAGTGGAAATCTACCAGTTTAAGTACCCGTAACGGATTATTTCAGGTGGCCAGTTTTGTCCAGAAATGATGATGCAGCAACACCTTGAGGTCTTAAGATTGTATCTACAGAGGTTAGACTGATAGCCCCCAGTATTATTGGATAGATATCTGAATCTGTATCCGCATCTGGATCTGTATCCCCATCCTGGTAACTTAGTTGATTTCAGAATCTGTTTACCTGGATGATTATAACATAAATATTAGACAAATCTGAGATTTTCTATGTCAATTATTGTAGTATATATATCTGTTAAGGAAGCCAAAGTCCCTATCAATTTTTTCTTTTTCTTTTTATGAGAACCATTCACTGTTATAATCATATGAAAATATAATGTGTCCACTCTCTAGATCACATATCTTTAACTATTAATGTTTTCAGGTTCCCAAATATCCAGTTCTCCGGAAAAATCTGTTAGAGCTCTCCCACAGGTATGCATGTACATCGTAGTAAGAGGCATTATTTTTTTGTTATTTCTGCAATTCCAGTGAAGTGCTAGTAATATAAAAGAGAGATAAGAGCTATCTTCAGATATAGTGGAGCATAAGAGAAATGGCAGAGGTAGCAATTAGATTTGCCACTTCAGTTTGGAAGTAATTCTGTTTTTTTGTCCTGCTCTTAAACAGTCTAGCAGCTCTTCCAGAGGAGGCAAAGAAAGATCTCGAGGATGCGGATAGTAGGTAATGAATCCAAGTGCACCATATGAGATGAGATAAATGTATTTTTTTTGTGATTGGCTATATGGTTTAAATAGAATGATTACTAAATTATAGGGGACATGTTCAATTAGTTTGGTTTTCTTTAAATGCTTCTTAGATTAAAAATATGTTATTTTGTTTAAAGTGAAATTTTATATTTAATAGCTAAGGGTTGACCACATTACTTGCTAGTCTAAGGTAGAAGTGCTAAAATGTCAGCTTTAGCTTGTAACTAGTTTGGTTTTCTATATGGAATGACATCTTTTCTTTCTATATCCCTGAGAGCTGTCATTCCCTGATGATTCTTTCTGCAGTTGGTTGTTTTGGTCTTGATATATTTTTACTATGTCATAGTTCCTAAGTGATTTATCATATCTCTAGCTTCAGTTCTTCCATAGAGGTGGTTCTGCAAAATTGTCCAAGGATACTCACATGCCATGGCCTTACTCTGTCTTTATATTCAAATAATCTCCAGATTTAAACAATTCATTAGGAATGACAAGAGAAAAAATAAAACATAGGAAACACATGTAGAAGTATAATTTTAAGCACACATATGGACACAAGTGCAAGTAGCGGCAAAAATAGAGTGTAATTTATTGAATATCATACTATTATATATAAAGAATCGCTTCTTTGTGTGCTGAACAAAAGGGCTCCACACCATTACCATTCAAAATCTCATCCAATGTGTAAAGTTCCAATCCAAAGGGTGAAAACCCAAGGGCAACTTGAGAAGTTATTCAATGTCACCACAATAAATTTCTCCTACTCTTTAAGTTTTTTTTTTCTCCAGCTTAAGAGGTGTTTCCCTAAGGATTACTAAAGCTTATTACGAAGAGTTTCAAGGTGATTAACAAGAGTTAGCTTTAGCAACACAAATAGTAAAAGTGGTTTTATAAATGGAGTGATAAGAAGATTAAGACTGGTGTCAAGTCTACTAGGCAACTGGAATCAAAGGATCAAACTATAAGTGATTGTTATGAATAAATACATAAAAAACCAGAGTACACACCATGCATACCAATGTGAGCATAGAACACAACTCCAATATAGATAAGAGAGACAAGTTACATAATATCTCCTATAGTAATAGGAGAACGTCCTACAAATACACAAATACGTTAATATACCCAAATCCCATGTCTGACAGTTTCTCGCATTGAGTATACCGCTTTAGACCTAATGCATGTTAGAAACAACCCAATGCTGCCCCTGTTTTGTCACTTGGAAACTTGCTTTGACCAGTTGACCAAGTTTGACAAAGTTGTAACTATCCACTACCATCTTTAATTGGAAAAATTTGATGTGGCATGGATCCTCTCTTCAAATTGCATGTTCTGAGACCATGTTGACTTTTTGACCACTGAGACCACTTTGCATTGGGAACTATGAATTTCCTTAGGAAATGTGAAAGGTCGTCAAATGAGACTGCCATGCTCTGTTGAGATTTTTAGCTTAGGACATACTCCAAAACCTAGGCTAGAGGGTTTTGTGGACTGTTTTGGGTATGATTGCAGGAGAATTACATCTCTGTTGAGGCTGCAGGTTACTAGCATCTTTAGCGAAGGAGAGAGGAGACGTTAAGGCTTTTTTTATAACTGTTTGAAGGGCGTGTCAATCTGCAGGTATGACGAATGGAGAGGGAGTTGTTCTGGGCTTTCTTTGGCATGATAATTCTTCCTTGAACAAGCCCGGAGGGTGACAGACCTATGGTGACTAGGCCTCAGTCCTATAGTGGCTGTTTGGAGGGCTAAACAAGCATAAAACAGGGTGCTGGAGCAGTCAGTTAGGGCAGCGCTATGTTGCGGGGGAGCTCCCCCCCCCCCCACCCCCCTTCGATCCCGCTCCCAATCTACACTCCGGGCGGGAGCGACTCGGGAGCGTGCTCCCTAAAAAAAATTTTGCTCCCTGCCTTTTCGGGAGCGTTTTGCCTTTTTTGCAATTTTTTTTTTTGTAGTAATGTTTGAAATGCAATTTTTTTTGAAAGAAACAAATAATTTTTGAGTGGGGCAGCTTAATGATCAAGTCTAGGCCCTAGTATTGATATGCTATTCATGGTAATGTTAATACCATGTTAAATTTTTAAAGTAAAAGTGACATTCTCCTTAATATTCATTTTCATCCTTTTACTTAAATTTTTAACATTACCATGAAATGACTCAGGATGTTTGAGAGTGGTTCCGGCCTCATTGGATTTCATATGGAAAAAGTAGAATTTTAGATTTCATTCAAAATCCAGCAGACTTATCAGTTTTTCAGGATTTCAGGATTGGGGGATTGCAATGTTTCCATTGAATTTTGTCATGTATTAGGGTATGGAACTCGTATTTAATCAAGAGCACCAATCCCTCTATGTACCTTGATGTTAGTGACATTGTTTGTCGAACTCCTCTATCATGACCCTCCTAAAAATGTACGCATCACTCAAACAAAATCTTGACTTGACATGCTATGCTTGTTCTATCTTATGTTAATGCTTAGAGGGTGATATTAATGACAAAGATCCCTATGCAGATACAAAGGTAATGAAAAAGATACCTCTAGATATTAATGCTTAGAGGGTGATATTAATGACAAAGATCCTGATTTTCCAACAAGACTAAAAAATTAGACATTTCTCGTGGTGGCAAGAGGCCCAAGCATAAGAAATAGATAATAGATTTACTTCTCTTTTCTAGTTTCTAGTAGCTTTTATAACTATTGTCTCTTTCATATTTATTATGTTATTTTTTTAAACAATATATGACAATTTAAGTTTGAAGTTGGCAATTATAACTCATTAGTAATGAATTATGAATATGATGCTTCATGAAAGTTGAAAGTTGTTTCATTTCATTTCATTTTATAACATTTCATTTCATGTTAGATATTATTTGTTGTAATGGTTACACTGAGCTTACAAGTACAACTTTGGTGATCAATGATGATAAATGTTATATATTGAATTTTGAAAGCTTGAAACTTTAATATTGATGAATCATGAGACTCAATATGTTGTATGTTACTATGTTACTAACTTGTGGACGTGGTTGATGAAGATTATAACTTCTAGATGATTGTTGTTGTATGGTTCAATCTATGTTTTTTTATGTTTTTTATATCTAATTCATTATTCTACATGTTTTTGTTGACATATATGTATCAAAATATAAAAAATACAATATATATATATATATATATATATATATATATATATATATATATATATATATATATATATATATATATATATTATAAAAAACGCTCCGGGATTCGCTCCCAAACCGAGAGCTTCTGAAAATGTCGCTCCCGCTCCCGCTCCTCGCTCCCGCTCCCAAGTAACATTGGGGCAGCGAGTTACCAGACTTGGAGAAGGGAGAAGACCACAATGTTTTGTGGTAGTTTTGGTCACAGATGGTGGGTTGTTGTGCGCTACAGGAGTTCCCTAACCAGTGACCAGAATTCAGTCCATGAACAACAGTTTAAAGGTATGTCATTTCTCCATTGTTGCTAGGTGTTGGGTCTAGTTTTGATCAGATTAGATGGAGGTCCAGTTGGACAAATTTGGATCATCCTAAGAGTAAGTTCATCAACAATAGTTGCATGTGCAAGAGGTTGCAGGACAGTTTGGTCATCCTCTTGAGTTGATGAGATTTGCTAGGAGGATGGTGTCCTAGAAGAGGACATTTTGTGGGAGTCTGTTGGCAGCCAAGAGGAAGGGCGATACTAGGTGTTGGATGCCCTAACAAGTGGGCAGATGCTACAACAGTCTATTGGAGCTTAGATTTGTGCAATAGCTCCTCTATTGTAGAACAAAGGGCAGATCTTCAGAGCTCTAGGTTGATGATGATTGAGCAAGTCTGAAGGACATGATGTTTGGTGTTGTATTGGGCATTTGAGGTTTGTTGGAGGGCAGTGTTAGCTCTGCTACAGTTTCATTGTTTAGAGGTCAATATCAGATTGGACAATGTTGTTTTGGATGCTATGGTGCTCGCAGCTATTGGATTCCTTTGCCCCTCGTTCTCCTTTTAAACTCTGTTTAATCCTGTGTGGTCTCTGAGCCCCACTTTCTCCGCTTTGTTTCCAAAATTTCTTCTTTCCCCCGCGGCCTTTGTTTTTCTTTTCAAACTCTGTATAGCTCCTTTTCTTTAGGCCCTGGGCGCTAAACTTTTGAGCCCGCGCTCATGTGACCCACCCCTCCGTAACCCTTCGTAGCCCTTTTCCCACACATTAAACATTGTGCATTTTCCCTTTCATCTGACCGTCCATCGCCAGATCGACGGTAGTCGCAAGCCCTCTTCCCGTAACTTGCGCGTCCGTTAGGCAGCGAGGAAGGTGGTTTCCCGCCGGACCTGCTTGCCACGTGTCGCAGCCTTATTCGATCACGCCTCCGTGTACATAAACCGCCCAGCACCAATAGGCGCTGCGGGGAATACCGCCCGCCTCCCTAAACCGCTCTCTCACTGTTTAAACTTTGTGCATCTTCCGTCTGCGATGACCGTCGGATCTGCCGCGTCCAGATCCGACGGACCTCGTTAACTGCGATCGTCCGCCTCCAGATAGCTCTTCCCGATGCGATCTCCACCGTTCACTTTCGCGATCCGACGGCCCACATTCGCCCATCCGCTAATTTCCGATAGCCTCTGTCAATTGATCGTAGTCGTTGATCTCTGCGATCCGACGGTTGTTATTTACTCCGTCTGTTCTTCCCGATTCCTCCCGCCAAGGATCTCCGTCGTTGATCTTTGCGATCCAACGGTTGAGATTTATCCCCGGCCTGCTCTTACTCCCGCCATGAAATCTCATTTCCTTTTGACTGTCTCGAGCCCACGAAGGAGGGAGGAAGCCATCATCCGGTGCCTGCACAGTTAATGGCTCCAACAACCACATTAAACAACAGAATGGCCGAAGGACAAACAGGATGACCTCGAGCAGTGAAGAGCATTTATCAGGCATGGAGTTTAATCCATAATTCATTCCAGTTGCCAGAGAAGGACATCAGACAATCTAAACAGGCCGATTTGTCCATTAAAGCTCTGAGAATTGCAGCAGAGGCCCATTTCATATTGTAAATGTGGTTGGTGGTCATTTATTGACACCTCCACGCATAGCCTAGCAGAGAAACTTTGTAAACAGATTCTCTATATATCCAGAGACGTAATGTACTCAGGTTGATGAGTGTTGGATGAGTGTTATTTTGCTGTAGGGTTCAACTTCTGGAGATTGTAATTGCTATGATACCTGCAACGTCTGGTCTTCATTTTCAGTTAATGCAAGCTTCTTTTGCTGTTGATTGCTCACTGTCCACTTCTTCTTCTTGTTCCAGGCTGTACCTGTTTTGCATTTATTCATGTGTTGTTAATGTTTAGCATTAGAGGGGCTGTCATCCCACCTCTGTGTTAGGTTTTAGCATGTATCATTGAATTTGTATGCAGGTTTCTGTTGTTTTAATGCCAGAGAGCTGTCATCCTGTCTGTGTATTAGAAAACAGATTTACAGACCTTTTAACTAGTTGCAGCCAGCCATCACAGGGTCCTGTGCATCTGCTGGTGTGGTCAGTCTTCTCCATTATCACCTTATCCTCAAACTGTGAGTAATTGGTGGTCTAAAGCCTTGTAGTCTGGGGGTGTTCACCCATGTCTGGGGTCAAGCACAGTAGAAGTGGTTATCTGGCTTGAATATGCAACATTTCTTTCATTCATCCACCATTTTCCAACATTTTTGTTGAGTTTGTAATGTTCCCGAGCATCTTTGATATACAACCTAGGAGAGTTTCTTGGGGTGATAATATTATTGGCGCCGTTGTCGGGGAGAGGAGAATTGAAGCTCAACTTCCATGGGAAAACGACATAGCTTCAAGCTTTGATGATAGACAAGGTTTGAACACAGTTTTTGGTTGTAATCATCTATCTGGCGACTCCATTGGAGGAAGACCATCATTTGGCGACTCCACATTGCAGTTCTGGCGCAGTTGGTGAAGCATGCTCGCAGAAATCCTTAGAAATCATCAGCTGAACTAGTGCCTGATTCTGAGAAGACCGTTAAGCAGAAGAAAATATCGCAGTAAGGAGCATCAGGACCGGGTAAGCCTTAGAAATTCCATGTATCTCTGCTAGTGAAAGTCACCTTTAGAGATTCATAAAGCTCCTTATTCATTCATTTCCCTTTCGGCCCTCAGTTGAAAGAAACATCCATGCTATCCATTATATTCCTCTGTTTCTGCTATTCCATTCATTGATTCATTCCACTCAGCCCACCAGTATCCTTTTGCCCTACCTCAGTCATGGCAGGCTAGCAAGCTCTCACAAAGATAGAAAGAATAGTTGCTGCTAGGTATGGACCCTTAGTCTTGCCTACCCTTTTGAATGCCATGCCTGCAGGAGATTATCAAGAGTTTATGCCTAAGTTTACTGGTGAAGGAGGAGTATCAGCTGAAGAGCATTTAGAATCTTTTTATTGCTATGCTGATAACCTGGATATCAATGAAGAGGATGTTTGGATGAGGGTTTTTGTCCAAAGCCTAGATGGGGAGGCTAGAAATTGGTTCAGAAATTTACCCCCTAGGTCTATTGCAGATATTGATGCTTTAGATGATGGATTTTTAAAGCACTCGGGAAATAATAAAGATCTGCTCTTTTATCATGATGAATTTGGAAACTTGCAGAGAGAAGATGGTGAGCTGTTGTCTGATTTCAACATCAGATTCAATCATATGTACAGCAGAATGCCAGCTGAAATAAGACCTGCCCCTGCTTCTGCCATGATTACTTATGCTAATGCTTTCAATTCTCAATTCTGCTTGCTGTTAAGAAAAAGAAAATGTGCTTCTTTGGCTGAGATGCAAGCTGCAGCCTTTGAAGTAGAAGCAAATATTATTGCTGCAAAAAGACTCGAAGGTGATGCTGAAAGAAGAAGGCAGGGAGATGAATCCTCTTCATCCTATGATTCTGGAATTGATGAATTAGCTAGGATGATTAAGTTTTTGACCTCTAAAGTTTCCAAACTAAAAGCTGAGCAGCATTTTGAGGAGGCAGGAGCTCATTGTTCCATTTCTTTTCCAGCTCCAAATTTATGTAGAGGAACACATGAGCATGTGCAGATTTTGCAGAGAAGCAGAGATACAAACGAAGATCAAAGGGTGAAGACCCTTTGCCAAAATATAGTCATGGAGGAAGAGCATCCTGATGAAGAGGAGGAGGTCCATGTTTTGGAAGGTGTCCTTTTCCTAACAAGGGCTGCTTATGAGAAAGCAATGTCCAAAGGCGCTGCTCAGCAATTTGTTGTAGCTGCAGAACAACAAGTTGGCCAGCAGTGCCAGACAGTAGCAGATCCCTTCCTCCAAGAATTCGAGCCCGAAGCCAACTCATCTTCACGTGGCTATGCAGATCTGCCAATTTTTCAGCCTGCTTTTGTCCCCAGTCCAGTGATTAAAAAGGGAGAGGACAACTCCCCATCATCTTTTGTTTCTCTGTCTAATCAAATAACAATCCCTCACAGTTGCCCCTTGAACACTGAGGCAGAATAAAATTCAATGCTCAAAGCTGAAATTGATCATCTCAGTCTTGATATTTTAATACCTGCTCAGATGGCCTCTACATAGATTGAAAGGGCAACTTTTCAGATGACAGAAGAAGCAGATGTGCAGTGTTGGAATCCCTCCTTGGATGAGGATTGTTCAAAGCAAGATGAAGGAGCAGAAAATGTCTCTGTGTCCCCTGCACAGGAATATAATGGTGCATCTTTCATATTAGTTGTGCAGACCACAGATGACACAAATAAGTACATAGCAACACTGATTATTCAGCAGGTATACAAAGGCTCCTCTAAAGAACATCCAAGGAGGAAAATACACAGAAGGGAAATGAAATTTGATCCCTATCTACCCATCAAGGTCAAACCTCCTAAACTCTTTGAGGTAGAGGATCAAATAAATTATGTCTTGCTGATCTATGATGAACCGGACAGGCAACAATTTTGATGGCCCAGCAAATGGGCATTTTTCGAAGTGTTAAGTTGTTCAGACTTAATGATTGTAATCATGTTCTTTTACAGGTTTCTATTGTATGCTTAGTTGACTCCATGCCCAATGGATACTAGGCAAATGTTTTTAAAGCTGAGTTTTGCATGAAGGCATTGGTTTGCAGTTCTTGAGATCTCGCAGGGAGGATCTCATCCCTAGAAGGAGCCAGTGTTAGCTCTGCTACAGTTTCATTATTTAGAGGTCAATATCAGATTGGACAATGTTGTTTTCGTTGCTATGGTGCTCGCAGCTGTTGGCTTCCTTTGCCCCTCATTCTCCTTTTAAACTATGTTTAATCCTGTGTGGTCTCTGAGCCCCGATTTCTCCACTTTGTTTCCAAAATTTCTTCTTTCCCCCACGGCCTTTGTTTTTCTTTTCAAACTCTGTATAGCTCCTTTTCTTTAGGCCCCAGGCGCTAAAATTTTGAGCCCGCGCTCATGTGACCCACCCCTCCGTAACCCTTTGCAGCCCTTTTCCCGCACATTAAACATTGTGCATTTTCCCTTTCATCTGACCGTCCATCGCCAGATCAACGGTAGTCGCAAGCCCTCTTCCCATAACTTGCGCGTCCGTTAGGCAGCGGGGAAGGCGGTTTCCCGCCAGACCTGCTTGCCATGCGTCGCATCCTTATTCGATCGCGCCTCCGTGTACGTAAACCGCCCAGCGCCGATAAGCGATGCGGGGAATACCGCCCGCCTCCCTAAACTGCTCTCCCGCTGTTTGAACTTCGTGCATCTTCCGTCTGCGATGACCGTCAGATCTGTCGCGTCCAGATCCGACGGCCCTCGTTAACTGCGATCGTCCGCCTCCCGATAGCTCTTCCCGATGCGATCTCCACCATTCACTTTCGTGATCCGACGGCCCACATTCACCCGTCCGCTAATTTCCGATAGCCTCTGTCAATTGATCGTATTCGTTGATCTCTGCGATCCGACGATTGTTATTTACTCCGTCTGTTCTTCCTGATTTCTCCCACCACCGATCTCCACCATTGATCTCTGCGATCCAATGGCTGAGATTTATCCCCGGCCTGCTCTTACTCCCGCCATGAAATCTCATTTCCTTTTGACTGTCTCGAGCTCGCGAAGGAGGGAGGAAGCCATCATCCGATGCCTGCACAGTTAATGGCTCCAACAACCACATTAAACAACAGAATGGCCGAAGGAAAAACAGGACGACCTCGAGCAGTGAAGAGCATTTATCAGGCATGGAGTTTAATCCATAATTCATTCCAGCTGCCAGAGAAGGACATCAGACAATCTAAACAGGCCGATTTGTCCATTAAAGCTCTGAGAATTGCAACAGAGGCCCATTTCATATTGTGAATGTGGTTGGTGGTCATTTATTGACACCTCCACGCATAGCCTAGCAGAGCAACTTTGTAAACAGATTCTATATATATCCAGAGACACAATGTAATCAGGTTGATGAGTGTTGGATGAGTGTTATTTTGCTGTAAGGTTCAACTTCTGGAGATTGTAACTGTTGTGATACCTGCAGCGTCTGGTCTTCATTTTCAGCTAATGCAAGCTTATTTTGCTGTTGATTGCTCACTGTCCACTTCTTCTTCTTGTTCCAGGCTGTGCCTGTTTTGCATTTATTCACGTGCTGTTAATGTTTAGCATTAGAGGGGCTGTCATCCCACCTCTGTGTTAGGTTTTAGCATGTATCATTGAATTTGTATGCAGGTTTCTGTTGTTTTAATGCCAGAGAGCTGTCATCCTATTTGTGTATTAGAAAACATATTTACAGACCTTTTAACTGGTTGCAGCCGGACATCACAGGGTCCTGTGCATCTGCAGGTGTGGTCAGTCTTCTCCATTATCACCTTATCCTCAAACTGTGAGTAATTGGTGGTCTAAACCCTTGTAGTCTAGGGGTGTTCACCCATGTTTGGGGTCAAGCACAGTAGAAGTGGTTATCTGGCTTGAATATGCAACATTTCTTTCATTCATCCACCATTTTCCAACATTTTTGTTGAGTTTATAATGTTCCCGAGCATCTCTGATATACAACCTAGGAGAGTTTCTCGGGGTGATAACAGGCAGCATGAAAGTTCCCAAGTGTGAAGCCCTAAGTGCAGTGCATTGAAGGACACTTGGCTGCTAGGAGTGGCAGTTGTTGGAGCTCATAGGTATGATCAGCTAGAGGAGCAGTTTGTTGCATCCCGTGTTCATCATTGGAGAAGCGAAAATTGATGGTGATAGGTGGCAATGCTCCTGCCCTATGTTAGTCTTCATTGGAGCAGCACATGAAAACTATAGCAGGAAGAAGTCCTTGAGTAGTTGAGGAGCAACAGTGGGCAGTTGCGAGTTGTTCACAAACAGAGTTGTGAACAACTCGACAAGAGTCTTGATGTGTTGATGCGTTGAAGGACAAATGATCAACGAGAGAGCATATTGGAGCCGAGATTTAGTGACCAGATGGACTTGGAGCATTAATAGAGGCAGATGTTGCAGATCGGGAGCCAAAGGACCGGGCAGATGTGTTCAGGGTACGACTGAGAGGAGCTGAGAGAGCGTGCTAAAGCCAAATGGTCAGAGTATCTTGTTCAGGATAGATTGGTGGTCATCATGATAGACACCAAGCCTTAGTTGTTGTATAATCTTGTATCAGTGGATGTATGAGGGCAATTATCGTTGGTACGGGAGCCCTAGACCATCGTATTATTCAGTTGGATTAATATAATGAAGTTGGGTTATTGTACATATTTGTGTAAAAAATTGTTTATATTTTGTGGACTAGTATATTTACTATTTTTTATATTCCATTGTGCAAAGTAGACTTGTTGTGATACTTTGTTTGGTAGCATTAGTGATCTGAGATTCTATCCTAGACACCAGTATCATAGAAAAACAACATGCTCTAGGAGTTGTCTGAGGACTATTGCACCAAAGCCAATGCCACCTATTGACCACACTTGTGTCAACAGTCCAATAAGCAGAGTACAAAGCAGTGGGTCAAAAATTTTCAGATCATTGTCATCATTCAGCTTCCAGTGTCATCATTGTAAACCCAAATTCTGCAAATTTATACTGTAAATGATTCTAGTATGACTATTAAGCCATGAAACAACACCTAGGTAAGCCTATGACTCTTCTCAAAGGTTTTCAACCTAGGGAGTTTTTTAACCTCCCCGAATTATGTGTGTTTCTAAAAACAAATAATCGACAAAGTTTCTCTCAGATATACCCCAAAGCTAGGGTGGAATTCATTGACAAGGTCTTAGGTGAGTCCTAGTGTTTATCGAGTCTTGTATTTTTCATCCTAGATCATGTGTCTTGTCGTAGAATTGTGTAATGTCTTGAGGGTCTAGGTCAAATGTGTATTTCCCCTTCTAAGGGTTAAATTAAATTGTAACATGTAAAAAATATTTTAGTGCATGGTTACTAATATTTAGACACCATGGCTAAATTATTTTATTATAGACACATTTGGAGGGTTGAAAATTATTTATTCGCCTCTTGAGTCTTTATTAATTTTTATGGAAAAAATAAAAAGAAAATAATTAGCGAGAAAAATAATTATTTTTGAGTCAAAAATTAACTTGAGAGAAAATAAATTCTCTCCAAGTGGAAAATCGTAAAAAATTCGTGTGTCAAAAATGATTTCAATTTTGGAGGTCCTCCATGAAGGGAAAAATGGATTTTTTAAGAAAAATGGACCCCTTGGACCTTGGTGGTTAAGTCAAAGTGAAATTTTTGAGGATAAAAGTCCAAAATATTATTTTTTGGACTAAGAAAAAGGGATTTTAAGAGAAATTCGATTTTTCCTAAAAAATGAAAATAAAAATTCAATCAACGGAGGAGATCAAGTTATTTCAAATGAAGATTGATGGATGAGATTATTTTGATGAGGATCAATCCAACTAGCCGTTATTTTCCACTTGGGGGGGGCTTTTCTTCTCTCATTTTCTATATAAGGAAGCTATGAAGCTCCTCATTTCATCTTTGAATGATGTAACTGATGAGCACCAGTATTGCAGCAAGAATGCAACAACTCTTGGGGTTACCAACTTTACTTCATCAACTCGGGGTCGTACAAACTTGGAGGTGACAGTGTTGTATACACAAATAGATGCATGGGTCCACTCTTTGTCACTGCTGAGCTAGGTGATAGACCACTAGGGTTTCTCAAATTAGCCTTCTATTGATTTAGAAGAAGTTTGATTACCAATTGAGAAAGGGGAATTTTACCCTAATTGAGAGGATTGAAATGCTACCTATTGCAGTAATGAAAGACTGAAATAGATGCCTAAAACACACAACTCATCTAGCTATTTGTTAAGATACCTTGCTTCAGAAGGATTCTAATTTAACACCTGTGAAATCCTAACTAACCTAAGCATGAAATCTGATTTAATCAAACGCTTAATTGTTGTGCACATGAATAAGCATAACAACCTTTTTCTTTTTGTCTTTTTGTGAAAACATAAATGCTAATCCTTCTTGATTGCATGGTAGGTGGGATAGGTGTGGATAGAGATGGGTGTGATGGGTCAAATGGCTTGGGAGGCAAGCATGGGTCTTCTCCTAGCTTTCATGATGCATTTCTCACAAATCGGGCTCAAAACAAGACACTACAGGTCTTTCGACAGGATGTCTAAAGGATGTCCTACTTCACCTACAGGATCCCCTGTTTTCCTACAGGAACAGGTTGAAAGCATAAGGATTAATTTGGACAGTGGTATGGAGCTTAGGGAAGGTGAGTGATGGGAGGAATAAGGCAAGGAATTGGTTGGAACTCACTCAGAACTCAAACCGAAGCTCTATGATGGTTGGATTTTCTCAACAAGCATGGAAAGTTGTCCTTGTGAAATGATGACTCAGATTGTGAACTTAGCGACCTTTGGCGATCATGGGTGGGTATGGTTTGGCTGAGTTTGATGATATGAGGTCTTCCTGCAATATTGAAACTCCTACAACATACACATTATTGTTGGCATTTATCCATAAATCATTTCAAAACAAGAAGGGTTGACAACAATATAAGGAAAAAAGAATTTGCATCATTTATTTGCCAAGTTCATGCATGGAAATGCTTGAAATCTATGATGAAAGCACATGAAATCTAATACAAAACTTAAGATATCAAAAATGACAATTGCAACCTATCTTCTAAAACTGAAAGATGCTAACCTAATTAGCAGAAAAACCTTAAGTTTCATAAGAAACCAGAATTCTATCTTTTTGGGCTGAATGGGAGTTTTTCCTCAAACCATGGTCCCTGAAGGGAGGAAAGAGGTAAGATCCACCTGTTATCAGCTTTTTTTATATTTCTTTATCTCTAATGCTACTGTTAAAGCTATGCACAAATGGAAGCAAACTAATCAAATTCAACAATACTTGCAATGTAACAATGCCAAAATCAATTTAACAAGTAATCTACGAAGTAACCTAAGCATACAAGTACAGTAAGAGGAACCTCTACTACTAGGGTTGGGCCCTAACCCAAGAGATTTAGCCCTCTTAGTCAACTCAGTGTTGGATCAATGGAATGCTCATTTTCGTTAACATATCAAAAAATACATAACAGTGTTTTTGTCACAATCCTTCAACACAAAAGTGCTTAGCTATTTTGCATAAAAAATCAGAATCCTAATGAGGCTCTAGACCTCCTTATTTATACAACTGAAGTTGCCAACAACTTCCTTAAATCTAGGGAGGCTTGGCTCCCAATCTTAAGATTAACTAGTCCTTAACTATCACTGGCTCGGTTGCCAATGATCCTCATGACTCGGCTGCCTGCAACTCCGAGCTGATGTAATTTGATTGAGGGATCTTCGAATGAGTGAGGATTTAATGAGGGAGATCCATCTCCTATAATCTCTCCTTCTTGTCTCATTTGAGTTCCTACACCTTAATTAGTCATAATTTGCTCCCAAAGACCTGCAATCAATGCACATTAGACCACTAGACATAACATTTTACTTTTACTCATCTCATTAAGCAAAATATAATTAAAACATGTAAAAAATTATGAGAAGAGTTGATTTTAGTAAGCTTGGAGGTGTATTAAGGTCCATATATTTTACCCAATGATGAACCTCATCAGTAACAATTATCTGATGTACTGAGCAGAGCTTCACTGGAATTTCTTTGCACTTAATAAAAAGTATTTGGGGTTCATTTCAAGGTGTCTTTCATTTGTTGATATTTGGTATGTGCTGAATGTTTTATTGATATGCTTTGAACTATAATGTTGATTATTATTTCAATTGCCAATAGTAGGAATATCTATTGGTACAGGTATCTTGCCTTAGGTGTTGGGCTAGAGTAATCATCCTAGATCTAGCGAAGTCTGACAGATATCTCCAGGCTTATAGATCTATTGTGTGAATCATTTGAAGCTCCTTGAGTTACAGGTTGCTCCAGCCCTTGGCCTCCAAGTTCACGGACTGTGAGGGGATCACACCCTTGTTTGGATCCAAGTCTTGATCTAACGAAAATCTTATGCAGGAGGGCTTTGCAAAAAGTTTACAAATTATTTTCTCACTATCTGCAAAAATATTTACTTGTGCCATAAAGTTTAATATGCAAATGAGAACAAATTTTATCTTGTAAGTATTTGTAAGTTATTTTTCCACTAACCCTTGAATTTTAAAATACTGATTTTTTTTGTACAATATTGGGGTTTTATTTCAATTTTTGTATACATTGGGGTTCTTCGATCTTCTCTATTTCATTTGTGTAGGTGATACCTCAAGGGTTTGAAGAAGAAATTGATTTATGGGCCAATCGTTCAAGAGAAGGAGGTTGATCTAGGCCCTAGAGGGTAAGATCTAGCCTCTTCAAGCCCTATTTCCTCAACGTCCAACTAAAAGAAGGGGGCCGCTAGCCTTTGGAAGTCTTTTGCAGTGGTTTTGGAGTGTTTTCTTGTCATAATTTTGTGATTGCAGGGGCCCAAGTCATTTGAAGGATATCCATGGGGATTTTAAGGCCATCTAGGCCTAGCCGCAACCCTTTGTGGGCATTTTACCCTAGTGGAAGCCCTTTAGGGATTAGACACAGGCCTTAAAGTCTTTTCCTTGGGAAGCCGCAAGACTAAAAGGCCTTTGTTTGGGCAGCCACAATCTCCAGGAGGCCTATCCCTCCTAGCCTCAGCCCCTAGAGGGGTTTTTCTCCTAGCTGCAACCCCTAGAGGGGGTTTTCTCCCAGTCGTAGCCCTATTGGGCTCTTTTTGGAGTAGCCATAGGCCTTAGAGGGCTTCTAGCCCTAGGCCACAAACCTATTTGGGCATTTTGCTTATTGTTTCAATCTTGTATTGGTTTACTTGTAGGGTTTTGCACTTGATTTTTGTTGACGCCTAATCATAAGGATTGGGTGAATAAATATAATTAATGTAAATAAATAATAAGAGATATGAACAGTCATCGGGAGATGAAGTGAACAGTCTCCCTCATGTATATAATAAAGACCAACTTGAAGGAATAATACGAATTGATTTGAGGAGTTACTGCCTGGTCTGACATGATATCAGAGCCAACTCCCGAAATTAGTCTTTATGTAACTCCTTGTGTCTGAGTGTCAGTTTTCTGCCTATATTCTGCCTGGTTCCCTGAAGCCTGCTCCAGGCAGTGTCTTATATGCATTCCTCTGTCTAGACTGCGCTCTATGTCATATGCGTTTTTTAAGTAATCGCCCTCTGTCATATGCGTTTTTTAAGTGGGAATAACTTATCAGGTCCAGTTCCATTTTCCATTTTCCAGTTCCTCCCTGCGCGTACTTCAACTGGGTTTTAATCGATTCTGCTTAACCTACCAGTGTCGGCACTTTGAGCTTGAGATTGAAGATACTGGATCTCCAGAGCAACATAATCACGGGTTCCATACCGAAGTTTGCTGGCAATCTCTTCGATCTAGAGGTTTTATCACTATCCAGTCGCAGATAATTTGTTGCGGGGTGAAATACCAATCTTTATTGGTATGGAGAGCTTGAGGTACTTGAATCTCTCTGGTAATGGTTTCTCCAGGAGAATGCCATCGTCGGCGAGCCTGGTATTAACGCAAGCATGTGTCTCCTGCTCTGGAGTGTTGTCCTATATTTTGTTTAACGCTGCCATCGAAGTCTTTTGAACGCTAGATGATTGAGTGTTTGGAGGCTCTTGATATACGTTGATATACATTGTCATCGTTGCTGCATTGGTTTGTGAAAATCATCCTTGTCTGCACTCTCAATTCATTTGAGCGAGTGAAGTGATGCATTGTCGTATAACTGATTGTGTATTGATTTGGTTTATATGTCATGTAAATATTAATATGGGCGTTGGAACTATGTTGTTCGATTGTCTTTAGAATGTATAAACTCTGCAAATCGTGATTATGAGTTTGACTGCACGCTGCTTAAGGTTCATACAGAGTGTTTAAACATTGAATGTCTTCATGACCACCATTGCTTATCTATATGATTAACGCTGCAAGGAGATCCACATTGGAAAGTGTTTAACGCTACTTTGTATTAATGTGTTGGCTTATCTTTAAAGCTGCTCCCATATTACACAGTTCTTGTAGTAGTACGCTGCCCATATATTTACACTCAGTATTTGTTGTCCAGTCATATTAGAATTATATTCTTTCTCATTAGGAGTAAAACTTTGCAGCATAAGTTTTTGTTACAGTATGCATTCAATCATATCCATGGTGGGAATAGTTCTCACTGGCAAGGAGAACTATCCTGAGTGGTCCCGCATGATAAAACACACCCTCATTTTGAATGAGTTGTGGAAAGGAGTGTGCATTGGAGACGGAGACAAAGAACTAGAACAACTTAACTCAGACAAAGAGCTCGCCATTTGGGAAAATAAGAACAAAAAAGCTTATGCATTAATCGTAGCATCTATAAATGAAGAGGTTAGTCGCCATATTTCGCCATTTTCAACTGCTTTCGAAGCCTTTCAAAAGCTGAAAGAACTCTATGACTCACATTCTGCACTTGAAGTTGTTCAACTCATGATTAAATTCTTCACTCTTGAATTACAAAATAATGATCCTCTTGCTCTTGCATCTAAAGTAAAGTCTATAATGCATGATATCAAATCCACTAAGGTTGAATTGGATATTCCTCTTATCGCTTTTCTCAAGGAATTTTATCCTACTTACTCCAATTATCTTGAGTCATTGCAAGCAATGGAAATCTCAAAGATATTACCTTTGACTCTCTTGTGAAAAAATTTGCTGAAAGAGAGAAAGCTTTTGGAAAGAAGACAGCCCCTGAATCCTCTGAAGAGGTTGTGTGCCTTGCTTATAAAGAAAGGAATCTTGCTCAAGACTCTTCCAGAGGAAGAGGTGGTCGAAGAGGAAGAGAAAGATATTTCGGAGGCAGGGGGCAGACACTCTCAAGGAGGAAAGGCAGATTTGCACTGCATACGCTGCAAAAGAAATGGATCACATGATTCCTCTACATGCAAGTTACCTTGGGACAAAATTGAGCAGCAAAGAAACCAACAGAAAGGTAAAACTAATGACATAGACAAAGGTAAAGCAGCTGAATCCGCTCACTATGTTGTGGCACAATGTAATATTGGAGTAAATGAAGATTTATTTAATGCTTCACTTGCTTCTTGGAAAAATTATTGGTTGCTTGATTCAGGAGCAACCTGCCACATGACTCATAGAAAATATTTTTTTGAAGAATTTACTGACAATGTTGATGGAGCAGTATACTTTTCATACCAATCAAAAATCAAGCCATCAGGGCTTGGCACAATTAGGCTTAAATTGCCTAGTCTTCCAGACTTTCTTCTACATCATGTTCTATATCTCTCATAGCTCAAGAGAAACTTGTTGTCCTTGGTCCACATCCGCCAGCAAAGTCACTCCATTCATATGTTTGATGGCAAGCTTGAGGTGAGAAAAGCATCTGACCACTCACTTGTCATGAGGGGAATAGAAGAAGAAAGGCTTCTCAAGCTGCAAGGTACCTTTGCTCGTGCACAACATTTCTTATACAATTCTCATTATGAAGAAGGTACACTTCCATCAAGTTTATTATAGCATGCTAGATTTGGACATTTGAACTATGACGGCCTCCGCTTGTTGAAGAAAAATGGTGTTGCTGGTTTGCCAACAATTCCTAGGAAATTTAAGCAATGTGATGCTTGCATTCTAGGAAAGCATAGCAAACAGTGTTTTCATGATTCACATTCAAGAGCACATAGAAAACTTGAACTCATTCATTCAGATTTATGTGGTCCAATGCTTGTTCCTTCTACAAATGGAAATAGATATATGATGACATTTATTGATGACTACACCAGAATGTGTTGGGTTTATTTATTGAAGAACAAATCTGATGCTTTTCAAACATTCAAGAACTTTCATAAATGGATTGAAAATGATGCACAATCTCATATTGGGTCTATTCACATTGATAATGGAAAAGAATACACATCAAATGAATTTGAAAACTATCTTCGCCAACATGGGATCAAACATCAAACTACTGTACCTTATAATCCCCAACAGAATGGTGTAGCTGAAAGAATGAATAAAACAATCTTAAATATGGTACGCTCCATGCTCTTCTTCAAAAATGTAAAGATAATGTTTTGGGCTGAGGCTATTCTATGTGTTGCATATATAAAGAATAGATGTCCATCTAGTGCTATTAGAAACAAGACTCCATATGAAATGCGGTATGGGCATGTTCCTTCAGTAAAGCATCTCAGGGTCTTTGGTTCCACCTGTTATGCCTTGATACCAAAAGTATATAGAAAAAAACTTGGTGCAAGAAGTCGTAAGTGTATCTTCCTGGGGTATTCAAACACCTCCAAAGCATACTGTCTCTATGATGAAGTCAATAAAAATTTTGTTGTATCTAGAGATGTAATTTTTCTTGAATCATCCAAAACTGACAATGTTGTTGAGCGGCAACTTGATCACTTGGATAGATTCGCAAATGCAAAATCATTTCAAGAATTTGATAATCAGATTCCACATCTTGAAGGGGGGATTCCTATACTAGATCAACTTGTGGAATCTTCTTCTGAAGAACCCTCTCCCCCACATGAAACTACAACAATGGATGATGCTTTAAGTGATGTGATTGGTAGAATTGGGAGACTCAATCTTGATTCAATCCCAACTCAATCAACAGAGCAGCCTAGACCATCTGAGAAAGGCCCTCCAAAGTGGCTGATAAAGACACTTGAAAGTGTTCATCCTGATGTGGTTAGAAAGACAGGAGCTAGAAATTCAAACCGGCAAAATGGAGGTGATGTAGATCACTCTAATTCACCTGTTGATATGGATGTTTCTTATGATTGTGAATTGAATTTGTCTACAAATTTTGAACCAACTTCCTTCAAAGAAGCTGCTTCTCATGATGAATCGAAAGAAGCAATGAAAAAGGAGTATGATGCCCTCATAAAGAATGGCACTTGGAAGCTGGTTGATCCTCCATTAGGAACCAAACCAATTGGCTGCAAGTGGGTCTACAAGAACAAGTATCAAGCTGATTGCTCACTTGACAAGCAAAAAGCCAGGCTTGTGGAAAAAGGTTTTGCACAGAAGGAAGGGGTCGATTATGAGGAGACTTTTGCCCCCACAACAAAATGGGCTACCATCCGGACACTCTTTGCCTTAGCAGCTCAGAACGGTTGGAAAGTTCATCAAATGGATGTAAAAACTGCTTTCTTGAATGGAGATCTAAAAGAGAATGTTTTTATGTCCCAACCTAGAGGATTTGCTGTGAAAGGACATGAACATAAAGTATGCAAACTTGTGAAGTCCTTGTATGGGCTCAAACAAGCACCACGAGCCTGGTACGAAAAACTAACTGAGCGTCTTCTAAAACTCAATTTCAAACATTATGATCTTGATGATGCAACTTTATTTGTCAAGAAAGTTGGCAAAACAGTTGTATATCTTGTGGTATATGTAGATGATCTTTTGATGACAAGGAACAATGAAAGCTACAATGCATCCATAAAGAAGGAATTGGGGAAAAGTTTTGAAATGATTGATTTGGGCTATGTTCATTACTATCTTGGTATTGAAGTAACTCAACATCCAAAATCCATATTTCTTTCTCAAAAGAAGTACATTGGAGATCTGTTGAACAGATTTGGCATGACAGAATGCAATCCTCTTACTACTCCAATGGAACAAAACTTAAAGCTCACATCTATTGAAGGAAAAGAATTTGAGGATGCAACAAAGTATAGACAGCTTGTAGGAAGTCTCAACTGCCTAACTACTACCAAACCAGACATTTCGTTTGCTATTGGAATCCTCTCCAGGTTTATGCAAAATCCTTGTGAGGGACATTGGTCTGCTGCAAAAAGAGTTCTAAGCTACTTGAAGGGAACTCAAGACTTTGGAATCAAGTATACACAGGTGGACGACTTCAGCTTGATTGGATACTCTGATTCAGACTTCGATGGAGACAAAGAAACTGGGGTATCTACTTCAGGATATGCTATGAGTCTTGGATTAGGAGTTGTCTCCTGGAGATCACGCAAACAATCAGTTCCAGCAGATTCCACAACAGAAGCAGAATACGTGGCAGCAGCTGAAGCAACAAAAGAAATTGTGTGGCTCAGGAAAATTCTTGAATTTGCAGGTAAAACAAGTACAATCAACTCCACTCATGATTGACAATACCTCTACAATAAAGTTGGCCAAGAACCCAAAGTTTCATGATCGAATGAAGCACATCAATACTAAATATCATCTGATTCGACATCATGTTGAGGCCAAAACAATCCATCTTCGTCATTGTTCCACTAATGAGCAAATTGCAGACATCTTCACCAAAGCACTTAGAAGAGAAAAGCTTGAACGATTCAGAATGATGCTTGGACTCACCAACATCCCTTCAGATTAAGGGGGGGAATGTTGACACCTAATCATCAATATTGGGTGAATAAATATAATTAATGTAAATAAATAATAAGAGATATGAATAATCATCGAGAGATGAAGTGAACAGTCTCCCTCATGTATATAATAAAGACAAACCTGAAGGAATAATACGAATTGATTTGAGGAGTTACTGCTTGGTTTGACAATTTTGGTATTAATCTTTGTTTTGCAGGCCTAGGGTAGGTTTGGAAAGGGTTTCAAGTGTTTTATTGTCTCATGGTATCATTGATTTATGCTATGTTGAGCTAACAACTGGTTTTGCAAGCTTCATCACTCATTGAAGGAGTTTTCAAGGGCTCAAGTCCTCTCTAGCCCATCAACCAGCGCTAGAATCCCTGGTTTTCCTCATTAAAGGGTTGAGCCATCACTTGGCTTGAGGTTTATATATCTAACATTGGTGTTGCAGGTGTTTGGAAGAGTCTAAGTGCACTGAACAAGCTCATCTAGCCATCTCATAAGTCCTTAAGGCCAAGGGTTTGCTTTCTAACCTTATCTCTTTCCTCACTGTTTTGAATCAGATCTGAAGTTATCTCACAACAATGGTAAAATCTCTGAATACACATCCTAATCAAGCCCTAAAGCACATTAAAATAAGCCTATAATCATCACACATTTAATCTCAAGCGATAAGAAAGATTTATGTCATTGCATTTATGGTATTCTAAGTGATTTTAGAGGACTGTCATATGGTTTATAAGGTCTGATATATTTTATAACTCTGATATAAGTCATAACAATGACAAAAAGGACATTTAAGCTAAGTTGCATGAAACGCCAAAATGTTTCAGAGTTTCTGAAATGGGTACGTTTAGAAACATCATCTCCCAAAAATGGAAACATCAACCGAAATACCAACTGAAACGTCATATATGAATATATATATATATATATAAGTCATAACAGTGACAAAAAGGACATTTAAGCTAAGTTGCAAGAAACGCCGAAACGTTTCAGAGTTTCTGAAACGGGTACGTTTAGAAATGTCACCTCCCAAAAATGGAAACGTGAGCCGAAAAGGCGACTGAGATATCATATATATATATAAGTTATAAATAAGTGAATAACATATTACCTTGCAAGCAAAAAGGGAATAAGACCCATAGATGACAATTTAGAAGGAAAACCAAGTCTATGTTAGCTCTCATAGATGATTACATGATGGTTGAGTTTTGGTCCAGTTTTGGCCAAGTTTCGGGTACGGGTATGGCCCGAAACACCGGGTTCCTAGAAGTTTCGTGCAACATAGCATTTAAGGAACCTCCAAATTCATAAGAACTTATTTTGAGACTTTGAAGCATCATTTCTCTTATCTTAAGCTATTGGAAAAGTGACTTAAGTGGGCTTTTGATCTTGTGGCTAGGCCAATCATTGTGGAAAGAAAAGTGATTGTTGTCTTGCTGGTCCCTCCTTGCATTTCCCATGTCTTGCATTGCATTATTGGCATAGTTTTACTCTTGTCTCCATTTGCATCTTAAGATTACATAAAAGTACTCTTTGAAATTGTTCCTCATTGTTATTTTCTAAAGAAGTGAACCTAATTGCATATCTTGTTGTAAAAAGTTTGAATGGCTGCTAATCCTCTTGGTATAGCATAAAAGAGCATTGCTGCCAAAGAGCATAATTTTCAAGGCTATTTGCTAAAGTGACATAAGATTTCTCTCGTCCCTTATTGTTAAGATTGCTAATTGATAAAGATCATTTTATAGTATCGTTCAAGCATCATCCTTGTAGCGTTAAGGTAAAATTTCAATAATTAGTGATATTGTGGTCTTAAGGGTGATTTCATTCAAATCTTATGATTGAATAATCTCTATTGGAAGTTACCAATTTTGCTCTTTGCTTTCCATTGTCATTTAGAACACTTGTCTCATTGGGATTGTTATTTCATTGGATAAGTCTTGAATTGGTTTATTTTGAAGCATTTTAATTGGCAAATCAAGTGGTTTATTGGCACATCGCTTTAGTTGGGATTATTCTTCTAATTGTTCTCTAAGTACTTCATTTACTCTCTTTTGTTGAAAGCATTGAAACTTAAGTAATTTAACTTGACTTATTTAAAAGTCATATAATAATCTCACTTAAATCCATCACTCATATCTTGCATATCATTCTAGAATTAGAAGTGCATCTATAAAAGGTACCTTCAAGTATAAGCTTGGCTGATAGAAAGATAGGACAAACCTTTCTCACCCAACTTGCGAAGTTTAGACTCTCATTTGTGGTTAACATAAGTGACCTTGAAGTTCTCTTGTGGGCAATCCCTTGTAGGAACAGAGACACTTGGGTGGTTATAATCTCACGGGAGGTATCGTTAATGAGGCCATAACCCCCTTCTTGTGGGCTTCTCTCTACAAGCTACATTCGAGACTAACTTCAAAATAGTTGAGAGAAAGGATTCACCTAGAATAGGCATTTTAACTAAAATTAACCAAGAGCTTGCATCTCACTTAGTTTTAGGTGTTTCATGTCATATAGGATAGTTTTCATCCCAGCAACAACTGTTCATCCGATAACTTGGATTTTAATTTATATTGTGCAAGTGAATAAGTTGTAAAGGCACTGGTCTCACACTTAAAATCCTTAAATTTAATCAAGTTGTGATAAATAATCAAACTTGCCAATTATCCTTAACCAAGTTGGAAGGTCATTCAATTCCATCTCCCGAACCCATCATCTCATCCATAGGGACTACCCTCGTTAGCTTGTTGTAGGGATACAACTTAAATGGAGAGGGCCAAGATCAGAGTGGCAGCCCCTGCCCTGAGTGTTTTCGCATCCTCGTGTACAATTTGAATGACAACACCACCTACAAACTTTATAGACCATAACCATGTAGAATGACATAAGTGCACCTTGACACTGATTGAATTGACCCATACATCAATGATCACCCCTACAAATGCAGGCTCCCATAAAACCATGAGGCCTCGAGAGAGTTCACAAAGGCCCTCCAATCCTATATAAGATGAGAGTAAATCGAAGTGAAACTTCTAGGGACCAACCATGGTCCAACCAAGACAACAAGATACAGACTCAAAAGGCATAGATCTAGTATCACTTGATCGTTCACTTGATTAGATGTATACACTATGAAAATTCCTTGAAATGCAAGAACTGAAATTAATTCTCCTAACTGATTAATAGTTTATCATTTTTTTGATTAATATCGAATTAATCACACTGTGATTTCTTCACCAAATAAAATAAACGCTACAAAATAAAAACGCTGGAAACTGAGAAATACTAGCACACACATAAAAAAATGATACCGTTATTTTTGGACAAATGTCCCCAAAAAAACTCAATGTGGGAAAATTGGTGCAACAACTGAGGATTTATATTTTATTATATTTTATTCCAGGTTCTATGCACATCATACATATACATATGTATGTTCAAAACGCAACATCAATGCTTCAATCAACTATCGGGTGCCATGTCAAGTTCAACAACATCTTAAACTACAAATCAAGGTATCCAAGGATTTACATTTTCATTATTCGAAAACATTTTCCCATAGCTTTGCAATATGGAATTTCTTTCCCAAATTCTAGAAATCGATTCATCATGCCATGATACATCATTTCGGGCTTCAGAACCCATCTCCCTCTGATTTAGATCATTAGAGGCTCATCACTTGCCACAAATAGATCATCAAGATATAAAACCAAAACCATAATCAATATCAAAGCCATACCTTAGAACTCATCATCTTGACTTCATTAGATAACTATCAAATATAGACATATCAGGACTGGGGAGCTTGCTTTATGCAATTCTCTAAGCATAATTTCTTGCTAAGCCAGCATAATCAGTCTTACATAAATCAATGTTGTATCATATCAGCAAAGTCATCTCATCAGAGTTTTGAAGTCCGATCATGACCATTATCAAAGTCATCATTATCAAAGTATCAATACTTTCAACCAGGAGTCAGGTGGAGCTCATATCAAATCATGACTTCATTTCTTATTATGCCAACAAGTTGTCATCAACCATGCATTATCTCTACATCCATGTATTATCAATTTGAACTTTATCAAGTCATTCTCATAATCATAACATAAGTCATTTCTGTCACTAGGTGCAAATGCATGCATCAAGGATGAGTCATGCAGGTTCCATTTTTCACGCAGAATCACAACTATCATTACCTCAACCATTGTGCTAGGAATAAGGAGGCCAATTCAAAATCATGCTTCTAAATATTCACATAAGTCATTATGCCCACATAGCATAGACATCAGGGCAAATCAACCATCGTCATTAAACATTAGATCAAGTCCAAATTCGCTATTGTAGAGAGATATATAGTCAAAGC
Organism: Pinus tabuliformis; assembly: GCA_031772625.1. Taxonomy (NCBI): domain Eukaryota; kingdom Viridiplantae; phylum Streptophyta; class Pinopsida; order Pinales; family Pinaceae; genus Pinus; species Pinus tabuliformis. Next base: position 508,435,162 of record CM062816.1, on the reverse strand, counting down.
ATATCTTAATCATCAATTCAAAATTATTGTCAAGCATCATGACAAAACATTGTTCATATATATCAGTAAGCCAAATCATGCCAAACTCTTGTAGCACAAACATAATGACATATCTCTATGTATGTCTCGGTCACCTACAAACACAAATTTAGTTTGCATGTTCATATTATGGCAAACATTCAACCTTTTCCTACTTGCAGATCTAGCCATCTGCAACACATCTGTGGAGCTGACATATTCCAGATGACCATTCGGTTTCATGCATAATTCTTCATTATGTGATCAACAATTTTACCCAACAACTTCAGAAATCAGATTATAGTGGCAAGATATGTCAGAAACATCTTGATTCAGAGTTCAAACAACTTTAGAAAGCTTCAGATGATGGTCAACTATAGTCAAACCTCTGGTCGCTCCCTTCAGGTTAGCATGAGAGCAACTTTAGCTACCTGGACGTTGTCTAGGCCTTAGGATGTGTGCGTCCAGGGACGAGATCTCCCAGATCAGTGACTGCGTCCGGAGAAGAAACCCTAATTTATGTATGGGCTTCAGATCTGAGACCCTGCTGCAGATCAATACTGTCAAATTCACATAAATCATACTTCAACAACATAGAATGCAAATAGTAGTATGAGTAAGAGTCTTGAGAAGAGATTCTCCCTCTCATTGGGAATCTACTTCATTCATCTTCATTCATATCATCAGCCTGTCTCTACTAGAGTCATGCAACAATATATCTGTTAGATCATAAACGTATATCTATTGTTAGCTACCTATACCAATAGGTTTCATATTTCATGATTGGCTATGAAAAGGTCCAAATATGCTCTGCTTTGATGAATCAAAGATCACATATTTCCAAGAGAACCCAATCTCTGCTTATAGCTTGGTAAGGACTCAAATTTTGATGGATGGTCCAACAGTCTAATCTGGATCATGTCATGTTTTAAATTTTCAGTTGTAGAATAGAGAAAGGAGTCTGTCCAAACTGTTTAATCTTGGCAGACAAGTAGTTTAGGTAGAGAAAAAAGGCTCCCAACAGCTTAATCTGGGACCTTGGAAGAAATAAGGGTAGAAGTAGATAGAAAAACAAAAGAAAAGCCAAAGAAAAGAAAAGGCAAGTAAGGGTCTGCAAGTCCAAGTGCACCCTCCAAGAAGAAATAAAAAATGCTAGGCAAATAGATGGGTAGGCAGCTGGGGTTGCAGAAGGGCCATTTCTTATCAGTTGTATGTGTGCTAACTTTGTCTACCAAAGCAAAATCAATGAATTGAGAAGTGTCATTCTTCATCAAGTTGCAGCAAGCAGGAAGCATGTCTGACCTCCCTTCCTCCCCTTTCCATTTCACTCCTAACACTCCCTCATCAGCCGAGATTCATGGAAGAGATTATGGTTTCATGGTGGTTCTTAATCTTTTTAGAAGCCACATTTCTTGTCTAAAAATCTTTTCATTTTGATCTACTCCCTAAGCTAAGTGTTTCTCAAATAAACTTAGCTTTGTCTCCCCTAATCCACTTCTTTCATCCATATTAACTCTAACTTTACTATATAAATCCCCTATATCACCTTTCCCCTACTAGTATTAACACCATGGTGTATAAACCCCAAATTTTGTTTAAATATCCCTCCCCTTGGCATTATAGCCATATGTTCTCTAAAAAAGGAATCAAAATGACATCTGGTCACTTTGATGAACCTATACCTCATCTCTCCCCCTTGTTTCAAGTCATTCCACTCATCAAACCATCATTTGCAAAGAAAACCCTATAAAAACCCCTTCTTACCCCTAAAACCCTTTGAAATTATGAAAAAACCCAAAAAACCCACTTTCGTCGCTTAACCATAGTTGGCACATATATGTGATTTTCCAAAATACATTGAAAACCTTACAAAAACCCATACCCTAAGGTTTTCCGCCGGGCGCTGCTTTCAAAAACAAATAATAAATTATACTCCGCCCGCGTCCGTATCCACCGGTCACATCGCCCTCCCGTCCACCATCGGATCGGACCCGTGGGATCCGACGGCCCTCATTGATATCGGAGCGGCCCCCACGACAGACGATTAGCGCCCGAGAAAATGACGAAGGGATACGTCATGTCGCGGCCACGCGTCACCCTCTCAGGTATCTCGGAGCGGCCTCTGACAAAACCAGGGCCGTATCGTAACCGCTCCGGGAGACCGTAACCGCTATGGCACTTAACCGTAACCGCTATGTCACTTACCGCCCGGTTCGCTGGTCCCGCGTCAGACCCACGTCATCTCCACCCTGCCATCGCATCAGTACTCTTGTCCACCCCTGTGCCAACGTGTCTGCCACCGCATCATCCCCATGGACCAATAGTAGCTCGCCACCTCACCCGATGACGTCATGCTGACGTCATCTGAGCTTGACCCCACCCTATGACGTCATGCTGACGTCATCCGAGAAAACGCGCCAAAATGCCAAAAGTCCATATTTAGGCCAATTTTTTGCGTTTTTTCGTACTTTTGCTGCCAGAACTGTTGCTTTCTCTGCATGATTGTTACGTCCAAGTTACACCACCTTTGCTGAAGCCAACTTGGAGACGTCCAGCGCGCCATTTCCACAGTCATCCGTGACCATTGCTCGCTCTTTACCAGGTATTCTCCATTAAAATCCTTCATATACCTACTCTGTCTGTGATTTCCCTCGAAAGAGCTTAAGCGACATAAAACTCTCAAAATTCACCGGTGAATCTTGATGCCTAGCCCCCATTTACAACTGTGAGCCCGAAAACCACCAACTGAGCCTTGATTTCCCGAGTTCTTATAAAAAACTGTAAACTGCTCGCGCAATCGTGAAACAGTTGGTCAATCCATCAAAAACCTGCCACAAAAGACAAAGTGAGACCAGACCTTGGTCTTATTCATAATTCAAACAGTATTTCAATTGCTGTGTGCCCACTTCACCCTCTGGTCCCTGAAATTCACACTTTCATTGCAAGTAATCACTTCTGTGTTGTTCTGCCTACTTCAACCAGTTCACCTGCAAGACAGAAGCTTAACAGACCATGGAAACTCCAATTGCACTGAACATCAAGCCTCTCAATGCCCCTCACAGGGAGTTAGAATGGAAAGCTCTGGGAGATATGGATTATCAAATGTTAGACTGGTTTCCATTAGGCTCTAAATATAATATTCAGATGCTAAATGAGTTGAAAGCCCAGCACCTTAGTGGAGCTGATATCCTAGGGATTTGGGACTCAAACTTGCCCATCTACAACCTCCCCCAGGTAAATCCTATGCCTGAATTGATCCACAGATGCCAGGAGTGCTATGATCCATGCCAAAGAGCTGTCCTCAGCTCTACAGGCTCAATTCTGTTCCATATCACCCCAGAGAGCATAAATGAGATGTTGCATTTCCACACTGCAAAACCATTGACCCCCCTCTACATGTAGAACTTGATAAAGAAGGGGAACAAGTTGTCAAATGACCAGATCATCAAAATCAACCAGCTGTTTGTGCAACCAGGCTCTGAAGCCATCAGAACTCCTCCTATTGGATATGTTTACTTAAATGAATTGGGCAGAATGCTAGTGGATTTGATCAGCTATGTCCTAGGGTTCAAGGGAATGGAAGATGTGGATGAAATCATAATGGCAATGCTGTCCATATTCTCCCCTGGAAAGCCTCCAGCTGTACATTATGACTATGCCACATATATTGCAGATAGGATCCATGACCAGCTGATGAATCTGCAAAGGGAAAGACTGTTCAGATATACTTCCTACATTTATCATCTATTCTTGTTTAATCAACCAGGCAGCTTCCTCATTCCCCTGAAACAAGTTAATGCCCAGGGAAATCCAAGGTCAGTTGTGTTTTGGACCTCTGTTTTTCATTGCACCTCTGTGTCACCATACACATACTGTGAGTTCATAGACTTATTCATACATCCAGCTATGACATTATTGTGTGGTGTTCCTCCTCCAAGGCTAACTGATGACATGAGGAGAATTCTCCATCTGAACAAAACCTACAGCATTGGTAACTGGTACTTTTACCGAGACCACACAATCATTAGAGTATATGGATGTGAGTTGAAGCCTTTTAGGCTGCCAAGGTATGTCCCCATGAGGCTTTTTGCCCTCGAATACTTCAGGCAATTTGGGAATGCCGACTACCTCCACTTCCAAAGTAAGAACAAGAAGGCACAGTTGAAGGTAAGGAGCCAGCTGGGCCCTTTCCTATATAACAAAAAAGAGGAGGGATGGAAAGAGGCAAACAGTATCCTAGAGGCCCTCAAACTGCAAACTAGCTTTGAGTGGATACCCTATGACCCCAATCATTTTGTTTCCCTCAGGAGGATAAGATACAAATTGGGTACCTATTCACATGTGAGGCAGCCTGAGATTGAGCAGTATGCCAATGCATTAAGCTGGGAAGAGGGCACCCTAGAAGAGGAAATCACTAGTGAAGAGCTGCTAGAAAGAGAGGCCAGAAATATTCAAAAGGAAACTGACTTAGAAACTTGTGGACAGGTCCCCCTCTCATACAAAAGACAACTTGGAGCAGCTGCCTCATCCTCAACCACACATCAGCAAGCTGCCATGAATACTCCACAGACAACCAGCAAAGGCAAAGAAAAGCAGGTGGAACAGCCACCTCCTATGACTGAAGAGCAAATGGAAACACTAGTGCAGCAACAAGAAGAGATGGAGCAGCAGGGAGAAGGGCAGCAGCAAGAAGAACAGCAACAACAGGAAGAACAAAGGCAGGAACAGCCTGTCCAGCAAGAGCAAACAGGGGAAGCCCCTAAATCCACTGAACAAACTGTGCCTCCAAGGCAAGAAACTTCAGCTGAGGCATCAATCCTCCAAACTCCACAAAAGGAGGATACAAGCAGGAAAAGGGACAGAGAGACTCCCCTTACAACATCAACATCTCATGGGGAGAAAAGACAAAGAATTAATCCCTTCTCAGAGGAAGAAATGCCAATAGGACAGTCTTTTGGTATGGTCCCACCCAGCAGGGAAGCATTAGCAAGTTCCTTTCAACAGGAACATGATAGAGCAATGGGAGGAGAAGTAAGTTCCTCAAATCAGCAAAGAGAAGGTGGACCCAGCATTAAACAGCAGTTCATCGACATTAAGAGGAGAAATGAGCCCATCAAGATACAGCTGTATAACCATCTGTTGAACATGGCTCCCACCAATCAACAAAGACTCATGTTTTCATATGATGTGCAGGAAGGCAAAATGATCATGAGTCATTTTATGCCAACAGCAGTGCAGCCCCAATCTGCCTCTGACTACTTGAGGACTAACCTGGAAGTCCTTGCCAAGGATATCCACCCAATGGATAAGATCGAACTGCATAAGCAAACGGGTGAGATGGTCTATGCTTCCTTGGCAGACCAAACATTGGATAACTACAGGCTACAAAATAGCCTTAACAATACAGCCTCTCAGCTAGAGTTGGAGAGAGCATCATCCCAGGCAAAGGACAACAGAATAAGGTCCTTAGAGGACATCATCATAGAGATGGGGCATGATCCCAAAGATATCAAAGGCATACAAGAGATATTAAAATTGAGGGATGCAGACATGGCAGCCTTGAGGAGAAAGATCAAACTCCCAGCCACAATTCACCCTCAAACAGATGATGTTGCCCAGCAAAGACATGATCAACAGGCCACAACCTTGTTGATATCTCTGTATAAGCAGCTAATCCAAACTCAGGAAAAGCTGGGAGAATCGGAGGCTGCAAAAACAGCACTACAGGCAGCCTTAAAACAAAGAGAAGAAGGGCATACCTCTCAGCCTCCTCCTCAAATCATAAACCTTGAGGAAGCTGCCCCAACTACTGTTCCTCCCCCCCAACAGACTGATCAAGCTGCACCACCTACTTCAGCACCTCCACCAACAGAACAGGCCCCTAGCTTGGACATGCAAAAGCTAAAAAATGAGATTCAAGCCCTGGAAGCTCAAATGGCAGAGCTGAATGAGACCAGGGATAAATTGGTCAAGGTGAATGACAGATATGATAAATCCAAGCAAGCGGTGGCAGAGAAGGGCAGGGAGGTGAAAGCCCTCAAAGACAGGATAAAAGAGCTAGAAAATGAGCTCAAATTAGATAAAGTTATAGCTGGGCTTAAGGCAATGCTATGGGCCAACATTGGCCAGTCTATTACTGACCAATGGCAGTATATAGAGACAATCCATGAGCAGCTAGAGCTCATCCCAAAAGCACAAGCTGAAATTCACAAGTCAAGGGCTGCTCTAGGCAACATGCCTGAAGTTGCCACCAGGATGATCAATGTGCTGAATAATAGAACAAGTACTCAGCTGGCAAACATGGGAATTCCCAATAGAACTGAGACCATTCAGTTGATCAAAAGGGTTCTCACATTGAGAAATTTGGTGCAGACATTGGAGAGAAGAACCCAGGACATGCAGACCGAGGTGAAAAGGTTCATGGATAAATTCCTGGCGCTGCAAAACAGAGGACTCCCTAGCTTACTGAACAGCGCAGGGAGACTGCGCATTCATGAGCAGTATGCCAAAAGAGTGAATGCATTTGCCACAAACGAAATCAATGAGAAGCCCAGCAACTCAAAAGAAACAGGGCCAGCTACAGGACAGACTATCTACAACAAGGTAGAAAGTCTATTTTTTATAATGAATGAGATCAATCACCTGTTTGAGGTGGCTCCCAATTTTTACAAGTATACAGAGGCAGAGGAGACCATGAATGCAATTCTCAAGCATCAACTCCCTACACAAGACTGGTGGACAAATACAATACAGAAAATCTTATAGACAGTGAGTCATTCACCAAATTTTGTTTTTAAAAAAAAAATATGAATTGTTATGTAAAGCACAGTTTACAAAATCAGCATGCATTAAAGATTAGAGCTGAGCCAACTCAGCAGAAATTTCGGCCAACGAAGCAAAAGTAGGAAACCATAGGTGGCAGAGCCGAGAAAATACAGCGCAGCAAACTTAAAGGCGCATTTTCCAGCATTAAAGCAAAGCGGTTCAACCGACTCACTGACCTCCAAAGGTCAAAATATCCTCTGACAGACTTAAAGAGCAGTTATACTGCATTCAAAGCTCTAATAACTTCTTTTCTACTTTTCCTGTAGGAAGTAATGAAGATATTTTCTCTCTCAGATGACTCAATGCCTGAGATATTTTGTATAAACACTTCTATAAAGTCCCCTTCGCATGAGTTTGCAAAGGTTGTTGTTGATTTCTCCTGAAGAAGTTCTTATGCCGTAATCCTTTCAGAAGGTTAATAAAGAAAGTGATGGAATTACTCGGATTTCTGAAGTGTTGAATGCGTTCTGGTGTCTGTTGAAAACTGCTGGATTCCTGTGTATTACACAATACAATAAGTCTCTATAACTCTCTCTGTTATGTATTTTTGATTTGTTAAAATCCATATATGTTTCTAATTTTTGAATATTTAGCAACAAGGAAAAAGAATAACTTTCAGGATTTATTCAAGAAATACCCTGAGTTCAATCTCTGTTGTTAATGAATGTTTTCTTCAGCTGTAATCTTGATGAGTGTAATTCTTAATTGTTGCACTTTCAGAATACATCTTTCACAGTGACCTTTGTCTCAGGAATTCAAGTTTGCTCCTGTGCAAAGTGTTTCACTTTCACATCACCAGCTTAATAGAGAATTCTTAATTGCTTTCTGTTGGCTGACATGCCTCACCATTCAAGTTAAATTTGTTTATCTGAGATACACAATCGGCCCTGCAGTTTGAACAACACCAATCCTGCATTTCAAAGCATTTCACAACTCCAGACTCCATTGCCCAATGATATATTACTCTCTAAACAATACATCTTAAGACCTGAAAGAAATCCTTCAACCAAAACATAAACCAAAACCTGAGCATAATACCTAGCCTAAAACACCATCATAACAGAGACAAATCATAAAGAGAGAGCCCTCTCTGATTACAGTTTGGCTAGAAACTGTGATCCAAAGATTGGTTAGTGGTTACCCCGGCCGTATTCCCTTGGGAGTCATGGGGAACAACTTGGGTGTTAATATCTATCATGGCTATCAGCATCATGACATCAATCTTTCATCAAAGGTTAGACTCAAAGCAGCAGATAGATATAGCATCATATCTCAAAGATTATGAACACAATAGCACTTTCTATCAAGTTACGACATCATGTTTAACCATATTTTGTCAAGACATGACCATAGTTAGTAAGATATCTACTTATCAATCTTACACTTATACCTCTAGCATCAAGATTATCATGCTCTTCATAATCAATAAGATCAAGTAAGGTCATTCAATAAAGCTTTATCAAAACAACAATTCGATCCCTTTCATGTCATTAAGAATTTTACTACAGTTGTCAAGATAAAGGTATTTTCTAAAGAAGATGATCTCTTTGATGACATCTTCCCGCAGAAAAGCACACTGAAAGACATTTTTCATATGGCTCAAATTCAATTTCCCCTAGCAGAATTCCAATAATTCAAACTCTACAGAGAGAGGAGATTGGCAAACATCCCCTTGGATAAGTTGCGCTTAGAACCAATAAGGGAGTCAACTCCCAGCATCAGTGTAAGTGGAAGCTCGGGTACAGACAAGTCCAAGTCTAAGTCTGGGAAAGAATCACCAGAATGCTCTAAACGGTCCGAGAGCGACCATAATAAAAGTGAAGGGTCAGTCAGAGATAATTCCCAATCTAAAGAGCACCCAGAGCAACAGGTTTTGACGACACCACAGGTGAAGGTTCGCCCTCCCCTCATCCAGCCACCAAAGCCAATGAGAACTAAGCTGGATAAAGAGTGGGAAACATTTAATGAATTTATTAATACTGAGGAGCAGAACACGAATACACCTATGAGTACAGTGCAGACAATGACAGATATGGTCATTGGAACAGTCAGCAATGCTCCAGAAACGGAGCATATTCCCATAACCGCATCATCTTAAATCACGCTGAAGATAGAGGAGATTCCTCCTCTAGATGTATTTTATAGTCCGCAACACAAGGCAATGGTAAGAAGACAAAGAAAGAAACAGACATTGGACAGTGTGCTCTCACCTGAGGCAGAGCAGCTAGATGTCCTTTGGCGAGACCCTACCACTAACCCTACTGAAAATTTGACTAAGTTATCCCAAATCGCAGGAGCCTATGCTTCTACTACCATTGATAAAGCGTCTGAGGTACAACTATTACTTAAGGATAGAGAGGAACAAATCCAAGTTTTGAAACAACAGCTACAGCAGGCCAGTGCCAACCGAGAAGCAGAGGAGAAATTAGGAAAATTACTACAGAATTTTCAATAGATGTAGCTGGGGTATAAGAGCAATTTGGCCGAAAAGGAAAATCAATTACAGGCCATGCTAGAAATGCATAAATATGACCCCAAAATTATAGAGTTTGTCTCAGAAGCCCTTGCCTTGAACGACCAACTCTTGCAACAGCAAGAGGCACTCTGCCAAAGAATATCGCAATGGAGCTCCCATTGCGAGATGAGCGATAAAATTACAAGTCAAGTCGTGGATTTGCGACTCGATTATGATTTGATTGATAAAAGAATTTCTGATTATTTGATTTGGCAGGAATCGGAGGAAGGAAAGAAAGCAGGCTTGCTCAAAATCAATGAAGCCCACAAAGAAATGATGTTCCATAAGTGGGATGCACAGATTAAAAAGGTAGAACAGGTAGCGGAAGAAGTAGCGACAGCGGCGAACAATGTCATTGACTGTGTCAATGAAAATCTACATAGAGCAAACCTAATATCAGAAACCGCTCCAGGATTTCTCCCAAAGGCACAACAACAACAGACAAACTAGAGACAGAAAGCTGAGGAGAAGGCAGAGTCCATTAAAAAATTAACCAAGTTGAATTGGGACACTTACTAGTAGTACTTGGTTAAACCGCACAGTCAATGCATGACTCTCAAGTGCCTTACAAATTCTACCGAGAAGATAGCGCCAGCACTTGTCGATTCTATTTTCGCAGGACAACTAAAATCGGAGGTCGGCCAACCGATGCTCCTCAAGCCGATGTTGAATTCTTGCGATCTCAGAGAACAGATACATAGATAGTTAATTTCCAGATACAGTTTTAGTTTTATTTTTCATTTATTTTTGCCTTAGATGAGGACAGTCATTTAAACCTCCTCCTATATTTTTGTAATAAACTATTATTAGTATTTAGTTAGTAGTATTTTAACCCCTCTCATGCATTTGGAGAGGGGTCTAGAAATTTGTCAAAAATGTTTCCTCAGAACATGCACTTCTGCACCCTCGGAGGAGGTTTTGATGAATGAATGGAACAAGATTTATTGATATCTGTGTTTAATGTTTGCTACTAAAATGAATTTCTGTACTCTTAGTAGATATTGAATTAGGAAGAGATAAATCTATATTGTTGAAGCTCATGAGTAGGACTTGTTATCAATGGTACTTTTATCTCTTAATGATTTCTGCTTATGTGTCAAAATAATATTTTATATTCAGTTGTTTATATATGAAAGCTTGAATGTTTGAGTTATCATTTGGCACTTTTGTATGGTGGTGACTATTCTGTTTATGCTTTAATGTATGAATGACTTATTATGCGATATGCTTCTCACAATTGTTTCGGCTAATTTTTTATACGAAACAATTCATTTTTAATGAATTCTTTTCTCATAGCAATTGAATGATCTTTATTACCAATTGTTGTTAGAAACTATTTTAGATCGCATAAGTGAAAAGTTAAATCCCGGGTTAGTTTTAGAATTAGATGTTTATGTTCATTAGAATATAATTACATGTTTTAAATTAGACTTAGATTAAAAGCATTTTATTTAGAAATCTTTAGAAAAGGAAACATCAACTCTTATCATCACACACAAATTGGGAAACAGGTCCCATTATCCCTAGTTGGACCAACCATCCCAAACGGAAAACTAGCTGCTTTCAAGGTCTGGACCGGGTGGGTATCCCCCTTGTTGTAGACCCGATTTTTGGGGCCTTCAACATATTTGGCGCTAGAAGGAGGGCCCGAACTATGAATGGCTAGTAAATCTAAATCTAAATATCATTTCGAGAGTAAATCGCCCTCAACATCTCCCCCGACTTCTCCATCATATTTCGAGTCTTTAAATCTTAAGCGAGAGTTGAGAAAACAACAACCACTGCCAGAAACCCAAACATTTCAGATAGATCTACTATCGAACCTCCTGAAGTTTAGTCTTTGATTCATAAACTTCAAAGATTTTCCATATCACCGTAAAAGTTTGAAATATCTCAAAGTAGTGTGACTTCGTAATACAATCCTTCTCATCCTCCTACCAAATTACAGAGTGAAAAGTTTGGTATCGAACCAACTGAATTACCTCTATCTAAAAGGAAAAGAGCAAGGAAGTCACCTCAAGGGTCTGATAGTGAGACTATTTCATCATCAACATCCATTCCGACTTCTCCATTGCAAAGTCAACCATCCACCCCTCCACTTCAAGTTGTTGTCCATCAGAGTACTGGAACTTTAACATCCTCATCCCTACCACAAGGAACGTCATCTACAATTTCCTCTGTTAGTAGTTCAACGATGGCTCAAAACCCATGGAATAATCTAGGGGCAGTCTCAATGCCTGCGCCCTTGAGTCAATTACCGGCCCATCCTGAAAAATGGCTGCCCAAGTTTAATCCTGAAGCAGGCATGCTAGCAAAAGAACACATAAACAACTTTATGTTATCCATAAATTTAAATGGAGTTACAAATGAAGACGATGTTGTTAGACTTTTTCCTTATACTTTACAAGCAGTAGCCGAATCTTGGTATTTTTCATTACCATCAGGGTCCATTACTAGTTGGGACATTTTCCAAGATCAATTCTTCACTAAGTTCGGCGATGATAGATCTACAGCAACATTGATCAATGATCTATCGAATCTAAAGACTAAATCAAGAGAACCTATCAAAGATTTTAACTCGCGTTTCAACAAGCTTTTGGGTAAAATTCTGACCGCTTCCAAGCCTAGCGAAGAAGTCCGAAGTGAATGGTACATATCCGCTTTACCATCGAACATCGTGATCTTTGTTGATAGAGCTTCCAAGACAACATTGGCTGAAAACATGAAGGAAGCGATAGCGGTAGAAAAACGTATCTTAGCTTTAGAAAAGAAAAACGTTGTCGATGAAAGAAAATCTAAGAAGGCTACTTTTAGAGATGATCCTAAGAAAAAGCAATCAAAAGACCCATTTGTTTTAGAAGGATTGCAGAAAGTCCTAAAAACCATGTCTAACGAAATGGTTGACATTAAAATACTAGCAGAGACTTCTGCTAAGAAACCCTACAAGCCTTATAGAAAAAATCCTTCAACTAATTCAAAGCCTCCCAATGCTATAACAAATGCAAAATCTGAAGGGGAAGAAGAGGAAGTTTCTAATGAAGAACCTATTGATGAAGATGAAGTTGTAGAGTTATAGGGAATGTGGGACTTCATTCTTCTAGATGAAGAGGATCAAGAGGCATCACCAGTCAGTACCAGAAGTAGAAATAAACTCGATCCTGCACAACCTAGTTCTAAACAGAAGAGTGCAAACTCGATATTTAAGGATAAAGTCACAGGTAAGAAATCATCACCAAAAGCGACTCAAACAAACCCAGTCCAATCCAATTCCTCAACTCCATCTAAAACACTGATTGTCTCTGATGAGATGGAGTATAATATCGTTGAAGACATGAAGAATACTAGGGCTAACATTACTTTTCACGAACTGAGCAAATTGAAGCATCAACAGAAACTACTTTTGAGAGAGTTACATGCAATATCCGTTGCACCTCTGCCTGCTGCTGTAATCTCGCAAGCTTCTCATGAGATGGAAGACCTCCAACTAATATGGCAAATAAAGTTGATCCAAATGATATTGCTTTAATTGGAGGTAGGTCAAAATCCCATACTCCCCCATTCCTTCTTACTTACGAAGTTTTCAATAAAAACTTGCATAATTGTTTAGTAGATTCAGGAGCTTCATCTAATATTTTGCCTAAAACAATATGTGCAAAGTTAAACGTCCAACCTCAACAGTACGCATAGTTCAGCTGGACCGATCGCAGGTTGAAGTAATTGGTGAACTAAATCAAGTTACCATAAGGTTGTCATCTAATCCAAAGGTATGTCAAGTTATTGATATTTTAGTTGCAGATATTCCTGAAATTTATTGTTTAATTCTTAGTAGGGATTGGTCTGAAAAGCTTCATGGATACTTTGCGACCGACTGGTCACACATGTGGCTCCCTTACAATGGTAAACCAAATCAGACAAAGGTTGAGCGAGAAAGACAACAAAAATACATAGTGACAGAATTGGAAGGAGAAAATGAACCTGTAGCATACAGCAACAATATAATTGGAAACTATTCTGTTGACTCTTTCTTAGGAAATTTTAATGCTCATACTTCGCCTTATTTATAACATTCTGTTTTGTCTCAAGTAGAAAAATTTTCTCAAACAGATAATTCTAAATGTGTCAATTTTGTAGATAGTCCTGTAAATAACTCTTTATTTTGGAAATTATTTTTTTACGGATCTAAGTCTAACGATGGATCAGGATCAAGATGTGTATTAGTTAGTTCAGAAGGGAATAAAACTATGCTAACATGTAGACTCGAGTTCGATTGCACAAACAACACTGCAGAATACGAAGCTTTAGTGCAAGGACTGTACAAGGCAATCAGACTAGATATCAAGTATCTACAAGTCTTTGGAGACTCTGAGATTGTTGTTAAACAGGTGTGAAATACTATACATTGTCTATCGGGTCATTTAAAGCGTTATCAATCTTTAGTGCAAGATTTGACTGAACATTTTATAGCATTCAATATTTCATCCATTCCCAGACACCAAAATGCTAGTGTTGACCTCCTAGCTAATGTAACTTCCAAGCTCATTCCCTCAGAAGACTATAGCCCAGACAGATTCTCAATCAAATTGATCTTTAGGCCCTCCATCCCTGATAATGCTACCAACTAGAGAATTTTTAACGATGACCCTGATATTGTAAGTTTCCTAACATCAGAAGGGTCTTACACTAATCAGATAATTGATGAGGACCAACATGACAAGTAGTTACAACAAGAGAGCACTAATAATGCCATACCAAAATTTGTAGTCAAGTTGGAAGACTTATATGATTTGAAAGACAGATTTAAAAGGTCTACCAATTCAAAACTTCAGAGTTCAACTCTGAACTATGAATTAGTAAATCTAGGAACTGATACCAAGCCACAAAATATCAACCTAGGTCTTGGCCTAGCCCTTGAAGAAAAATTAGCCTTTGTTCGACTCCTGAAACAGTATAAAAGTGTATTTGCCTGGAATTACAATGATCTTAATACTTACGACACTTCAATCATTCAACATACTATCCCAATGATAGCTGATGAAAAACCTGTCCAGCAAAAGCTGAGGAAGATCCATCCTAATCTTGAAAGTCAGATTAAATCTGAGCTCAATAAATTATTGAAAGCCAAAATTATTTTTCCTGTTCAAAATTCTAGATGGGTTTCCAACTTTGTTCCAGTCAGAAAGAAAAATGGAAACATTAGAATTTGTATTGACTTTCGAAATCTTAACAAAGCCTGCCAAAAGGATAATTTTCCCCTAACCCCCTATGGAACAAATATTGCAAGCAGTTGCAGGATCAGAATTAATTTCCTTTTTAGATGGTTTCTCCGGCTACAACCACGTTTTGGTCCATCCTGACGATCAGCTAAAAACCACATTCAGAACCAAATGGGGTACTTATGCATATCAAAAGATGCCTTTTGGGCTGATTAACGCTGGCGCCACATTTCAAAGGGCCATGGATATCGCATTTAAGGGATTAGTAAACAAATCAGTGGTGATTTACTTGAATGACATAACAGTATATTCTAAAAAACGTGGTAATCACCTCAGAGAGTTAAGCAGATATTCCAACGTTGTCAAAGGTATGGAATTTCACTTAATCCAAAAAAGTCATTTTTTGCATTAAATGAAGGAACACTTTTTGGATTTATAGTGTCAAAATATGGAATCCATATTGATCCAGATAGAATTAAGGAGATTTCCGAAATATCCTTACCACATAATAAGAAAGCCATGCAATCCTTCCTTGGCCAGATTAATTTTGTTAAAAAATTTGTTCTAGACTTGTCAAGGATTGTGTCACCATTACAAGCAATGATCAAGAAAAATTCGCACTTCAAATGGGGCCAAGCAGAGTATGAAGTGTTCAATCTGATTAAGCAAGCGATTGTTAATGCCCCATCCCTAGCAACTCCAAATTTTTGCGATCCTTTTATTTTGTATACATTTGCCTCTAAGAAGTCATATGCTGCAATACTCACTCAAGCAAATCAAGACAAGGCAGAAGCCCCAATTGCCTTCTTTAGTTCAAATTTGCAAGGGGTTGAATTAAATTATTCTGACGTTGAGAAACAAGCTTATGTTGTTTTCAAAGCAATCAAACATTTTAGACCCTTTCTTCTTAAAACCCATACACAAATCATAGTATCGTTTCCAGCAGTGAGAAATCTCTTAGTATAGAAAGACGTGGGTGAAAAGAAAGCAAATTGTGTCACTGCCCTACAAGAATATGACGTTGAGATCAAGCCAGCAAATATTGTAAAAGGTCAAGGTTTTTGCAAGATGTTGGTTGGAGCATCACTTATTTCTGAAATACCATCTCCAAATCAAGAGGTACAAATGTATGAGGTAAGCCTAAACGATATTGAATCAAGATATGCTGATATCATATTTTATCTAAAAAACAGATATGCTCCTTCAAATCTGAATTATACAAAGAAAAGAGCCCTAAGATTGAAAGCCAAGCAGTATCAACTCGTAAACACTGTGCTTTTTAGGATGAATTATGATTTTGTTCTCATTCGATGTCTTGAGAAATCTGAAGTTGAAAAGGTGTTGGAGGAACTCCATGATGGACCAACAGGTGGACGTTATGCAAGAGATGCTACAACACATAAAATTTTGTGCGCAGGATACTATTGGCCTACACTATATAAAGATGCACATGGCTATGTAAGGAAATGTCAAGTTTGTCAAACTGCTGCCAGAAGACAGAAGAAACCATCATTGCCATTGTAACCAGTCAATATCGATCAACCCTTTGATCAATGGGGATTGGATATAATAGGTGAGATCGTTCCTCACTCTTCTAAACGGCATAGGTACATCCTTACAGCTACAGATTATTTTACTAAATGGGTAGAAGCAGTTCCTGTCAAGACAGATAATGTTGAACATATTATCGATTTCATAGATCAGTTCATAATTATTAGGTTTGGTTTACCTTCTGCTTTAATGTTTAACAATGCATCATATTTTTCTGGCAATGCTATGACTGAATTTGCACTTAAAAGAGGTTTTAAGCTTAAATATTATTCCAATTATTACCCATAAGGGAACAGGTTGGCCGAATCAACGAATAAAAACTTAATCAGAATCATTAAGCGAACCATTGATCAGAATCATAAAAATTGGCACAAATCTTTGATGTATGCTCTGTGGGTAGACCCAATAACTCAAAAGGCTTCCATTGGCACTTCTCCCTTTAATTTAGTTTATGGAAGAAGTAGTTCTCCCAACTCATCTAGCAATTCCTTCTTTAGCCTTAGTTCAATTTATTAACAAAACACCAACTTCATCTTTACAACTAAGACAATTGCAGATCCTTAAACTAGAAGAGCAACGAAAACAGGCTAAAATTACACATACTCATCATCAAGCATTAGTAAAGGCTTCCTTCAGTTCAAACATGGTATCTAGGAAGGATTTTCAAATTGGAGATTTAGTTTTGAAATGGGATAAGGTTCACAAAGAAAATGCAAGCATTCTAAATTCCAACGAATGTGGCTTGGCCCATTCCAAATGGTTGAAATTATAGATCCATCAACTTTCATGTTACAAGATTTAGCAGGGAAAAGAGAATCTTTACCTGTTAATGGGCAGATCCTTAAAAAATACTTCCCATAGAAGATGACCTCTTCTATTTTTGTAAATTATTGTTTATGGCTTTATTTTGATAATAAAACAGGTTGTAAATGGTTACCTTTGGAATTCACGAAAAAGATAGGTGTTTCTTTTAAATTTTGTTTTTTGCTTGTATAAATAGAACTAATTTGGAAAATCGATCATTATTATTGAAAGATCTAGTCAAATGCTACAAGCCTGAAAATTTTACTAGTTTCATTCTTACAAATTTTGATAAAAACAACCTTTAGTGGGAATTTTTTTTATATCAGTCATGAAAAGCATCAATAACAAAACGAAGGTTCTCTGTAGAAAAGTTGTCTTCAAAAACTCTATAATTGTTATCCAAAGATATTCTTAAGCAACCAATGACTTCCTCCCCACCTAGGGAATTACGAGTTTCAAGGAGTAATCCAATGATACACTATAGACTTAAAGAATAAGAGGTCTCATCACGAGCCGACTTATCATGATCATAGATATTATAACTTGCTGACATTGCTAAAACTACATACCAAAACAGGGCAATGACTCAATATTGTTGCAATCAAAAGACAAGGGGTTTCATCACGAGCCAGCTTCTTCAGCGAAGTTATAAATCAAGTGAATGGCACTGTCATAATTTGGCTACCAAACCAAGACATTGTTCTTTAAGAATTAAAAGAAAACAAAAGCAATAAGTGTGGATATGGATTTATTTTTGAAAATTGTATATTTCTCCATGTAGGATACAGGATCATTGCTGGGTAACAGGTAACCCTGTCGAGGCTATGAACGCCTGCTGGCAGCAGAGGCTCTACCTACGACAAATGAGTACACTTAAAACTGATCTATAGAGAAGTCTTTGTTTTTATCTTTATAAACTAAGTAGTGGCTGACGTAAATACAATGACTAGCTTTGGGAAGAAAATAATCAGAGTTAGCACGGAAGGAACAAACTACCATTAACGGCTAAAAGCATGATGCACTTTATATTTTTATATTAAAGTTTGATTTTCCAGAAAACTTTTCTGTTTTGGAAGTTTTAGAAAATTCAAAAGATAATCAAAGATAACTAGTTCTTCCTAATGAATCGCCAATTGTTGTGGCCAGCAACAACCCCCCTTTTTATTTAGTATTAGTAATAAAACTAAATAAATGGGGAACCCTTCTTAAAAATAAAAAACTAGCACTTATATTTCCCTTTGAATAAAACACACTATCATAAACTTAGGAAGGACATCATATAAACAAACTTTCAAAATTGCGAAAACATGATGATGCGAGATATCGCACCTTACAGAATCATCGCACATTGCAACTTTCATATGCCACAAGTACCACCTAAGATAAAATATCCCAATCCTGTGATATGCGATAAAGCATCTTGCAAATTGCATCTCACAGTCACAAAAAAGAAATAAATGATTGTTAACGAAAAAATAAATGATTGTTAACGAAAAGGATTAATGATATGGCAATCTGCGATATTACAAAGCAAATCGCAAAATCGCTTTATCGCAGATCAACAAGGCTCATTGCTCAATGAAATATTTCTCGTAATCTGATATCGAGTTATGGGCATTAATGTTAACTTAGTGGCTTATTGATGGTCATTATGAGATAAGATTTAGATCTGATCGAAAGGTTGTTTCACGTAGGGTGATATATTTGATATGATTTTGGAATTAAGAGCTTTCCCGTCGCCTTATCTCTTACCATTATTCTTTCTTTACTTGAAAACTTGCAGGAGCGGTAAGTAGAATAATATACACAACAGTGTGCAGAACGTAATGGGAAAGAAGGGAAAAGCTCCGGTTGCTGAGGAAAAAGAGATGATGCCCTTATTCACAGACACCACCTATTCCAGAGAAGCCAGCGTATCCACTTGGGAAGGCATGTACAGTCTGCTCGAAGAAGAAAACCCAGACTTATGGAAGTTACAGTGACAGTAGACTCACGCGGGTCATCTGAAGCATCAATTACTGAACTTGCATGTTCATTTCTACACCGAATAGTGGCAAGGCCTAAGATACTTCCATATATAGACATAGTCAAGTGGGTATTGGACAATGCTGATATAACAAATAGGCAATTCAAGTCTTGGAACCAGGACCTTATTGGGTCATTCACCCCATAGGATTTAGGACTCATGTATCATCTACCAGAGCCGCAGGCAAGCTACAACAAACAGTTCGTAGAGAAGTACGCCAAAGAAAATGAAGATTTGGCCGAGTGCACCAAGAACTGGTCGGCAAAGGAAGAGCCATTGAAAAAGGACAAACATGGTATGTACAGTACTGGTTCCCTCTCCTCCTCGTATTGTTTTGCTGCTACTATGCTATGTAGGCTCTTTGGAAGTCTTGACATCAACAATTTTTCATCCGAATGGCTACCCCTATTAGATGCGGCCACTAACGCCACTATTATGGATTCGGCCCAAATATTGTCTGATAATTTAGCCTCGGCCATTTGGAACTACCGGTCTAAAATAAATCCCTCTCAGAGGATTTAACCTTCTATCTTTTTAGCTGCTTATGTTATGGATGCAATCTGTTCTGTTTACAGATTTCCTTTAATGGGTTGGAAGTGGACTATACAGAATCCCTTGCCCATTCACATTTACCATAAGGAATTGTGGGATTCCAAGTTTATCCCGTATTTTTACAGAATTTGTCATAGAGTTATGTTACCTCTTCACAGAATGTTGTATAATAAGGACACCCCAAAATTTTCCCCTGAAGCGGAAGTTGATATTCTCCCCGTCGGAAGATGGTTTGGGGAAGAGTTTTTCACTTATGTCAAAGTATTTGGAAGCATTGCTTCCCCTCATGTGCTACCCTTGTATGTTCCTGATAACTTATTGGCTCGAGAAATTTCCTACTAGACCTGCGGGGTGGGAGGAATGAGCAAATAATTGAAAGACAAGAAAAAGGTCGTCTGGCCGCAATTTCCTATGGCCTGTGGGGCCTTTTCACTGTTTGATTTAGGTCATGCATTCAAAGAAGTAGACAACACGCTGAGTCTACAACTGTTTAAATTTCCAGGGAGACAATTCGATCCCTTTGAGGTCATTAAGAATTTTACTACAACTATCAAGATAAAGGTATTTTCTAAAGAAGATGATCTCTTTGATGACATCTTCCAGCATAAAAGCACATTGAAAGACATGTTGCATATGGCTCAAATTCAATTTCTCCCAGCGGAATTCCAAGAATTCAAACTCTATAGAGAGAGGAGATTAGCAAACATCCCCTTGGATAATTTGCGCTTAGAACCAATAAGGGAGCCAACTCCCAGCGTCAGTCTAAGTGGAAGCTCAGGTACAGACAAGTCTAGGTCTAAGTCTGGGAAAGAATCACCAGAACGCTCTAAACGGTCCGAGAGCGACCATAATAAAAGTGAAGGGTCAGTCAGAGATACTGCCCACTCTAAAGAGCACCCAGAGCAACAGGTTTTGACGACACCACATGTGAAGGTTCCCTCTCCCCTCATCCAGCCACCAAAACCAGTGAGAACTAAGCTGGATAAAGAGTGGGAAACATTTAATGAATTGATTAATATTGAGGAGCAGAACACAAAGACACCTAAGAGTACAGTGCAGACAATGATAGATATGGTCATTGGAACAGTCAGCAATGCTCCAGAAACGAAGCATATTCCCATAACCCATCGTCTGAAATCATGCTGAAGATAGAGGAGATTCCTCCTCTAGATGTATTTTATAGTCCGCAGCACAAGGCAGTGGTAAGAAGACAAAGAAAGAAATGGAAATTGGACAACGTGCTCTCACCTGAGGCAGAGCAACTAGATGTCCTTTGGCGAGACCCTACCACTGACCCTACTGAAAATTTAACTAAGTTATCCCAAATCGCAGGAGCCTATGCTTCTGCTACCATTGATAAAGCGTCCGAGGTACAATTATTACTTAAGGATAGAGAGGAACAAATCCAAGTTTTGCAACAATAGCTACAGCAGGCCAGTGCCAACCGAGAAGCAGAGGAGAAATTAGAAAAATTACAACAGAATTTTCAACAGATGCAGCTGGGGTATCAGAGCAATTTGGCCGAAAAGGAAAATCAATTACAGGCCATGCTAGAAATGCATAAATATGACCCCAAAATTACAGAGTTTGTCTCAGAAGCCCTTGCCTTGAATGACCAACTCTTGTGATAGCAAGAGGCACTCTGCCAAAGAATATCGCAATGGAGCTCCCATTGTGAGATGAGCGATAAAATTACAAGTCAAGTCGCTGATTTGCAACTCGATTATGATTTGATTGATAAAAGAATTTCTGATTATTTGATTTGGCAGGAATCAGAGGAAGGAAAGAAAGCAGGCTTGCTCAAAATCAATGAAGCCCACAAAAAAATGTTGTCCCATAAGTGGGATGCACAGATTAAAATGGCAGAACAGGCAGCGAAAGAAGTAGCGATAGCGGCAAACAATGTCATTGACTGTGTCAATGAAAATCTTCATATAGCAAACTTGATATCAGAAACGCTCCGGGATTTCTCCCAAAGGCACAGCAACAACAGACAAACTGGAGACAGAAAGCTGAGGAGAAGGCAGAGTCCATTAAAAAATTAACCAAGTTGAATTGGAACACTTACTGGCAGTACTTGGTTAAACCGCACAGTCAATGCATAACTCTCAAGTGCCTTACAAATTCTGCCGAGAAGATAGCGCCAACACTTGCTGATTTTGTTTTCGCAGGACAAATAAAATCGGAGGTCGGCCAACCGACGCTCCTCAAGCCGATATTGAATGCTTGTGATCTCAGAGAACAAATACATAGATAGTTAATTTCCAGATATAGTTTTAGTTTTATTTTTTATTTATTTTTGCCTTAGATGAGGGCGGTCATTTAAACCTCCTCCTATATTTTTGTAATAAATTATTTTTAGTATTTAGTTAGTAGTATTTTAACCCCTCTCATGCATTTGGAGAGGAGTCCAGAAATTTGTCAAAAACGTTTCCTCAAAACATGCAATTCTGCACCCTCGGAGGAGGTTTTGATGAATGAATGGAATGAGATTTATTGATATCTGTGTTTAATGTATGCTACTGAAATGCATTTCTATACTCTTAGCAGATATTGAATTAGGAAGAGATAAATCTATATTGTTGAAGCTCATGAGTAGGACTTGTTACCAATGGTACTTTTATCTCTTAATGATTTCTGCTTATGTGTCAAAGTAATCTTATATATTCAATCGTTTATATATGAAAGATTGAATGTTTGAGTTATCATTTGGCACTTTTGTACGGTGGTGACTATTCTGTTTATGCTTTAATGTATGAATGACTTATTATGTGATATGCTTCTCACAATTGTTTCGGCTAATTTCTTCTACGAAACAATTCATTTTTAATGAATTCTTTTCTTGTAACAATTGAATGATCTTTATTACCAATTGCTGTTAGAAACTATTTTAGATTACATAAGTGAAAAGATAAATCTCGGGTTAGTTTTAGAATTAGATGTTTCTATTCATTAGAAGATAATTGCATGTTTTAAATTAGACTTAGATTAAAAGCATTTTATTTAGAAATCTTTAGAAAAGGAAACATCAACTCTTATCATCACACACAAATTGGGAAACAAGTCCCATTATCCCCAGTCGAACCCACCATCCCAAACGGAAAAGGCGCTGCTTTCAAGGTCCGGACCGGGTGGGTATCCCACTTGTTGTAGACCTGATTTTCGAGGCCTTCAACATACCCATAAGATACTTACATAACAACCCTTGTGGGACTCTGGACAACCCCTTAACCGAATTTGGCTTTTCGTTTGGAGTTTGACCAGCTTCCAAATTATATTATACCCCTGTTTTATGTTATCACCAAAGGCTTTCCTTTCAAAAGCCCTTGGCCCCCTTCCCTGTATTAATTGTTACTATTACGTAGTTCTTCTTCATATTTTGGAACCTATGGCTATTATTCCTTACCTAAGTTCAAGTTTATCTTCTCACTCCTTAGTCAGAGAAGAAAATACATATTTTATTGTTCTATACAGGCAACCCTTCTTAACAGGTTCATACTACACACAATCATAAAGATAGTCTCGTTTTTCCCAAATTTAGAAAGAAACATTTGTTCTTCATTCACAGTAAACAGAAAAGAAAGAAATTAATCTTTTGAGATTTTTTTTTCTTTTTTTACAACAAAGAGAATCTCATAATTTCTGGAAAAGATTTAATGCATTTATCTGCAATAGTCTAGCATTAAGAGAATTTTGAGGTTTAAAATGGGCCTCCTAGGAAAAATGTACAACCAAAATAAACTTTTTAAGAACTAATAGGATTCAATATGACGATGTCAACCAAGGGGGATGATTCACCATTTTTGGTGTAAAAAGGTAAAAATATTAAAAAAATAATAAAATAATATAACTACTTTTTCAAGTTGTGTTTTCAACATATCTCCCCAAGGTTTTACTCGAATTTTGAGCAGGAGTACTCGTCGAATGCAAAATTTAATTTCTCATCCAAGGAGTACCCACGTTGCATACTTTCGATGGACCCTGATAAACGAAAATGAGAAATACATGAAAAACGTGATTTCCATCACATTTTTCATGTATTTCTCATTTTTTGTGTAGCAGGGTCCATCAAAAGTATGAAACACTGGTACTCTTTGGATGATGAATCAAATTTTGCATCCAACAAGTGTTGTTGCACGAAATTTGAGTAAACCCATATGGAGATAAGTTGAAAAGATGAGTTGAAAAAATAGTTTTTTTTTCCCTCCAAAATTTGAGAAAAAATCATATTTGAGCTTGAAGCAGTGACGGAAACAAGAACCCAACAGCTACAAAATCGATCAATTTTAGAGTATTTCATTAAGTGGAAGAACTTAACCGTTGAAGATTCCACATGGAAGGATGAGCATTTTATACAGAAGCATCCATAACTACCCAAGTGTTGAGAACAACACTTTTTTGAAGGAGGAGGGCATGTTAGGTCCCTATAATACTAGTGTATCCCCCTTATTGTTATTGTTGTGCCCATGTAGCCCCCATATTGTTATTGTTGTGCCCCATAGAAGCCCACTATTGTTATGTTGTGCCCTTACATTATTATTGTTATATAAGACCTGATTATATTATGACCCCTTAGACTCCTATATATACAAAGGAGTTCTTGTCATTTGTATCATCCAAGAATTGTTCATTTATGTAATGTAAAAGAGGTTTCCCCCTCAAAGAGGATATTTTTTAAGTTGTTGATCTATCTTTTATGTGAGTTGGTTTCATAACAAAGGGTTTTGATATGTCCAACCTGTTCTAGTTTTGGGAAAGGATACATGACTTAAGTAGCAACTGTTAATGGATCGATTATCATTTTCATTTATTTTGGCACCACACTTAGTTTACAGCACTCAGCTTCGATATTGTCATTATGTTGACTATGTGCATGGAGATGGTGGCATTATGAGTTTATGTACTTTATTCCATCATGACCAACTTAGAAGAATTTGTTGATAGGGCCATGTTATTAGACCGAATGATATATTATTTTCAGTAGAGTGCCTTCCTTACCTCTTTGAATTCTAATCTATCCATAGATAGCTTGCTAAATAACAAAAGTTGGACAAAAAACAACACTAAATAGGAAATAATTGTAGAGAAAAAAATATAGTAGATTTGGATTGAAGGAAAATATTATTTCTCTTGATGTGTATGATGTTACAAGAGGAGTATGAAAGTAGATAAACACCGTAACACCATTAGATCAAATAGATAGCAGAATCCAAGCATCCAAAGGATGCCTGGTGATGAAAATGCCTAGAATTTGCTTGAAAGACTAGGTTAAATAGTGGCTCCATAAAGAAAACCTAAAGAAAGTCCCTAATTCCTTAGACCCACAAACAAGAGGATATTTTTCCCTACTCTAGGAGATTGCACTTATGTATAATGTAGAATAAACCCTCATCAAAGCCATAAGAAATACTTGCTCCAATAAAAACCAACTCACGATGAATGTGTTTACCATCCAAGGTATGTGATTGAGGCCCAATGCACTACTTGAATTACCCATTTGCAATATTGAGCTTAAGCAAGATATGATGAATGAACATGTCCTCTAGTATGGATCTTGAAAGGCCCAACATAAGCATTGAACAAACCGCATTCTGACTTGTGCGAGGAGAGAGGAGGTGGTGGTCAAATCCATCATGAGATATAATACAATATTATGCCCCATTAAGCATTAAATCACTTTTTTTCATTGTTGAGACAACCTTTTCATACAGTTTCAACATTTTGCTCATGTTTAATATGATAGGACCACATTTGATTGAATTTTCTTGCTAGAGACTTAATTATAATGAGGGAATTGACCTTATATCCCCTAAGGAGAACTTTCTTATCATGATTCTAATGACCACATTAAATCTCTTATAATGGCCGCAGATTTTAATCCTTATTCTAGTGCTAAGGAGAGACCTTGCTATAGTTCTAAGAATTTTGGTAAATTATTAGGAACATTGCCAAGGCCCCATACAAAATATACTATTTTTTTACCTCTGGGATGATGTAGACTCCCACCATAACTTACCACCCTAATTAATTTTAACATATCATGGCATGTCAATTTTAATTTTAACCATATTAAGCTTACATAATGTTTCTTTTTGTGACACTCAAATACAAGTTTGTTGCTAGTGCTAAGTATTCCTTAGCTACTTTCATTGACACATTGTAGTCACAAACTCAAAAAAAATAAAAAAAATTACATGGAAGCCGACAGTTGAGTTTATGCAAAGATCGCAAAGGACACCAATGAAATCTATAAATTTATCTAAGTCCCAACATTAGCAAAAATTAAGTAGATATGAAAACACACACACACACACACAAATTAGACATATACAAATTATCCACAAATTTATGGTAGTATTTGTTTGTTTGTTTGCTAAGTTGTGTGAGTCTTGAGATGATTGCATGCTTAACTTCTCTCTTGAGAAACCACGACCCAGGGGCATCTAAGCTGACAAAATCACCCAAGGATCGCACTGATCGTCCTAGTCCAAACCAACCCTTAACATGACTAGATCTTTTCCCATAGATTTTCGAACCAGTGACCTCAATGCCAGAGTTCCCTAACAATACACCATGCCACCATCTATTCTACGCCCCGTGGACCACAAATTTATGGTATTTATTATGGGAAAAAAAATCATATTATAAATTTAATATACACAATGTACATCTGAAAACAAATCTAATTCCTTATATATTAGGAGAAAAGATTTAAAATAACCCAATATATTCATATATCATAAGCATAAATATATGTGTACAATAACTTTATATGTATAATTATTCATTACCAATGTATACTCTACGTCATCGGGTTCCACTAACAAAATTTATTAAATTCAAAGTTCATTGAATTTCATTCCTGGGCGAAATTATTTGGTGAGGTTCACAAATCTCAAGCCTAACATTAACAAGTCAAACATAAACACTAATAATTTGTTGAAATTCATCTAAACTTTTATTGAAATTCATTTCAAGTTCATTATGAATCACATGAAATTCAAAGAGGTTCATAATAAAAAAAATCAAAAAACAATAAAACCCTCACGCTAAAACCTACTTGATTTATTGTCTGCACTAAAAGAATGTTGTTTTTGAATGTCAAACTTGACGAGGGGGAGACCAATAAGGGTTAAATTAGCTTTGGGAGGATGTTGGGAATCCTATTGTTAATTTACATAGAACGTCTCTTTTTTGATATTATTTTTCATTTCTATTTGTTTATCTTCAAAATTTGATATGTTAAGTTTTCATTTATACTATACATATTTAAATTTTATAAATTTATATTATATTAGAAGTATAATATTTCAATAAAACATAAAAGCTAAATACAAATGATATATATATATATATATATATATATTTAAACTTTGTTGTCATTTAATCAAACTTTCTAGTTCCGAAGACCTAATAATTTGTAATGGAATTAATAAGTGGCCAACTTCTGGCCCGATGACTTGTATATGTGAGCTTGATAATAGTGTTGTGGATTATGCGATATATGATACCCATGTTCCCAACTGTATTGTAAATTTTGAACCCCTAAATGACCACAAGTCTGATTCTAACCACAAACCTTTAACCTTAACTCTAAACCTTGACATGCACACCAACCGCATGAAAAATAATTATGATGGTCAAAGAAACATTCATTTTGACAGAAGTAAAATGGATCTCTTCTTAAAGGATTTAAAAAGGGATTTAGATTTCTTAACATATAGTGATAACATGTTGGACAGTTGGCCTTGTTAGGATGGAAGGTGACATCATGTGTGTTGGCATTGATGTCAACCAGGTGAACATTGATGATAAATGGGAAAGCATACCAAATGCATGGTGTGTTCCTCTCAGGGGGAGTCTTATGCTCGCCGCAATCTTTGGTAGAGAATCATCATAATAACAAGATATGTAAGAAAATATAAAACCTTATAGTTATGATGGTTGGGTAGCCCAAGCTTTAAATGAATTTCTACCTCATGAGCTTAGTTAAGATGCTTTTCCAAGTGGCATAGTTGGATAATGCTCGAAAAGAGATTTCCATTAGTATGTTGAAATATGAAAGTGGTCTTCTAAATCAAACATTATGGCTAGTCAAAGTGAGCAAATAAGAGAAGTCAACAAGCAATGTTCCAAGGCTCAAAGTTCCACCTTTCCTTTCTGTTTTGTGTGAAATATCTTTAATTCCAAACTTAGGCGGATTTTGAAGTAAGTTTGGGACTTAGGCGATTTAGGCCTAGTTAGAATTCAGGTCGTGCAACAGAATTTCAGAGTGGAAATATCCCCCGACCACCGACCTGTGTGGGATCAGCGACCTAGTTAGGCCCTTGGACTAATCGGAGGTTGGCCCAATCAAGAGGTTACGGGAGGAGTTCAAAGGATCGACCCTTGACCTTTGACCTGTGAGGGATCTACTACAAGTGGCAACCAAGGTGGTATATGACGTCAGCACATAGTGATGTGGAAACATGGGAAGAGGACACATCGCATGTGTTTTCAACAATTTTTAGGTGGCCAAGTGGGCCAAATCCGAGTGACGCGTGGCACCACGTAAGCATGGATGAATTCAATATGATTAGATGCGATGTATGTCGGATGATGTGCCATAGTCTTCGAAGTTAGTGCCAGGAAGTTAGTTTGGTGAAGTTATAATGTGCATTTGGCTTTTATCAGAAAATTACTTGGAGTTGGATCTTCGGGCTTCCATGCAAGTTGGGGCAAGTGCAAGCATAGAGAAAGCAAGTTGGTCATCCTCCGACCTCCCAACCAACATTGTTAGGTGCACCTAGGAGTTGGTTTTTTAGTGTTTCTTTGTGTGTCATGTGACCGAAGAACCTTAGGGCTACTCGATGAAAGGCGTTTAAGCACTAAGGACTATGCACCATGGGAATCGACACATTTGTCATAAATTGGTCAAAATCCAGTTTGGAACTATGAGACACATTTAACAGTTATTCCATACCTAAAATTTCACGAGAGTTTGGAACACTATTAAATCTTGTGCATGAATTAAATGGTGATTGCGGAGAATTGAATTGCAAGAAAACAAGGACCACGAAATCTCAAATAATTAATGATGCAACGTATATATTAAAGGAATCCATCCTCGATCACATCATTAATGCATCAGTTCATTTAATGAGTAGGAAGAGCCATGTCGAGTATTAAAGATCTTTGATAGTGTCCTAACAATACTAGAGTGGAGACCATACTAGTGTTAGTTGGTTAAGTAAATTGAACCCATAATCATGTTATTATTGAAGATCAATGTGTCATACTGCATGGAGGATTGAATGATTAATGAGCTGACAAATTGCATCATTTAGTGTGTTGATTCTGAACAAAAATTATGGGAAACATTGAGTCTGGGTGAATTGATTTAGAGTTGTATGAGTAGTGGTGTGCGTAGGTGAGATGTGTGTGAAGTGTGAGGGTGTAACATAACTATAAAATAAGAGAGAGTAGCAAAGCTAAAGTTGCAGAGAAGAGGGAAGCCAAAAGTGTGGATGAGACATATAGAGGAAGGAGTTGTAAGAGACATTAGAATAGATTCTTTGTGTTTTATGTAATAGAAGCAAGTCATCCTTCTCAGTTTCAAAATTGTATGAAAAGTTGGACAGTTGGTTGAAGCAAGTTGTGCTCTAGATTCATAAGACATTGGTGCCTCTTGGCAAGTTGTGGCTTTCCTATTTGAAGGGGTTTGGGGCCTCCTATGAATGGGTGCTCACAAACAAATTGATGTAATTGAGTAGGTGCTTTGATTACATCATATTAAAAAACAGATTGGTGGTTTTTCCCTTTTGGGTTTCCATTTTTAAATACCTTTGTCCATATGTGTAGGCTTCTCATGTTAATGGTGTGCGTTCACATGAATGATATAGTCTAATACTTATGTATTTAGTTGAGAATGTTCATATGGGTGAATGCCAAGTTAGAAGAGATAATAAGAATTAGGATTAAAAATTTAAATTATATTAATTACTAATTCACCCCCCCCCCCCCCCTTCTCAATAATTTAGTATTCCAACAATTGGTATCATAGCTAGGTTCCTTCAAGAATAGTTTAACCGCTAGAAGGTAGATCAATAAGGAATTATGTCTAGACAAGAGAATCAAGATGCTTACTCAAGTAAGGTAGCAGTGTTTGATGGGACAAACTATGTTTTTTGGAAACTTAGGATGGATAGCTATCTCATGTCCCTAGGGACACATTTTTTGAGCTTTGCTTTAGTAGATTATGTTGCCCCAACAACTCCTCCTACATATGCAAATGGTAAAAAGGTTTATGTGAATAACATAAAGGCCAAGGATTCCATTCTCTACAATATTAGTCAATCTGAACTTGTAAAGGTTATGCACTACAAGTTAGCTAAGGAAGTGTGGCACAAACTTAATAAGAGTCGTGAAGGAGATGATAAAGTTAAAAGAGACAAGCTCCAAACCTTCAAAATGAGATTTGAGAGCTTAAGGATGAATGAAGAAGAAAGAGTATTAAGATATTTCCTTAGAATTGATGAGGTAACGAACATGATTAAAGGACTTGGTGAAGATATCAAAGAGGAAGTAATTGTTTAGAAGTTTTTGAGGTCTC
Source organism: Pinus tabuliformis (assembly GCA_031772625.1). NCBI lineage: Eukaryota > Viridiplantae > Streptophyta > Pinopsida > Pinales > Pinaceae > Pinus > Pinus tabuliformis. Next base: position 508,405,067 of record CM062816.1, on the reverse strand, counting down.
TACCTATGATATTCAATGCCAAAATATTAGCCATCTAGGAGATGACAGACTTGAAAATTCTCACAATGGACTATATAGTTGGTACTCTCACAGCTTATGAGATGAGATTAGGTAAAGATAATATTGAACCTAAGGAGGCAACACTCAAAGCATCTAAGAATACTAAGGAGCAAAAAGATCATCAAGAATTTTCTAGCTATGAATCTGATCAAGAGTTGGCTCACTTTGCCATAAAACTAAAACATGGTTCGGTTAAGTATAAAGGCAAGCTACCCTTCAAATGCTTTGATTGTGGAAGAGTTGGGAATTTTTATTCTAAGTTCCCTTATAAAGAAAAGTCAGAGAATGATAAAGCTCAAAATCCCATAGATAAAGCTTAGAAATATCAGAAGAATAAATCCTTCAAGAAGAAGGGGTTTTACTCTAAACAAGACAACTGTACATCAGAATCTAATAGTGAGGATTCTTCAGAAAGTGAGCCTAATGAATGTGTGCTTATGGAGCTTGAAGCTAACTCCAAAACTAAGAATGATTCAGACTCTGAGGAAGAATAAGGAGTAGTGGATCTTAAAGGTATCTCATCAATGCTCTTAATGAATTACAAAAGGCAAAAGAGAAGAACAAGCAACTAAAAGAACAGCTGTTGTGAGCTAAAGAACGTTTGTATAACTCTAATAATGAGGAGTTTGTTTATTAAAGAGAAAAAATTGAAGAATCCCTTAAAAGCAAAGACATGCTAGCACATCATTTAGAAGTAAAGCAAAAAACTTTTGAAAATCTATTGGATGAGAATAGACTCTTGAAACAAGAATTGATCAAGAAACAGGATAAGAAGATTTCATAAACATGTAAAGGAGAAATTTTGTCTCTTAAATTCAAGTTGGAGGAAGAAAAAAGAAAGGAAGAGGTTTTAAATGATTTGATCCTTGAATGGGAAGAGAATTTTCGCTATTTAGTTGTAGAAATAGTATCTTTCAGAAGAGACCTTGATAAGTCCACAACTCAGAAGGATTTGGACAACAAAAATGTTGAAGGAAAAAACAAACTAAATCAAATTTTAAACAGTCAAAGGTCTCCAACAAATGAAGTGGTTCTGGGGTACTCTAAATCACAAAAGTCCTCTAAAGGAAATATCAGTTTCATGTTAGCACGATTTGAAGGCCCCTAAAGCTTTACAAATGTTTTACAAGGTCGAGTTAGTATAGATAAACCAAAACAAAGTTAGAGGAGCACTCAACATTAGAGCAAGAACTTCTCAAACAATTATCACCACAAAGATGCAAATCAATCAACAAGACAACAAAGGTGCATGCAACCAACTCAAGCTCTTCAATTCACAAATACCAAGTATCCAAAATTATTTTATGGTCATTGTTATAGATGTCATATCTTTGGATATAAAGCCACAAATTGTAGAATTTTTAAAGTTGAAAGAGATGAAAATCTCAGATATAGAAATTATCAAAATTATAGAGCATAGAATTCATTCCTCATGAATATGAATCCTTTCTCTCCCCTAATGGATGAAATTGAATGCTTCAAGTGAAATAATTTTGGTCACAAGGTAAGTGAGTGCAGAAGCATATTTAGGCACCTCTCCAAGCCACAATACACTTAGCAACCAACATTCTCTAGGGACAAGAGGAGTTGGAAGCAAAAAACATAGAAAAATGAGGAATGTGGACTTTCTCTATCTACACATGATCAAGAAAATAGATGGTATGTGGATAATGGCTACTATAAACACGTGACTTGGGACAAGAGAAAATTGTTATTTTTGAAAGAGAAAGATAAAGGGAATAATGTCACCTTTGGAAATAATGCTCCAACAAAAATTAAAGGAAAGGACATAGTGTTATAACATATTTGGGCACCTCAACCCAAATCTTATATGTCGATAAACTACAGCTCTTTAACCCCTAAAAGTGTTGTGTCATACCCTAAAAGATCATGGTCAACTGATTACATCATTCCCCAAAAGTTCCACCTGAAAAACCATCCAAAACTCGCCAAAACAGGCCCATACTGACTGCTCCACTATCAGGGTGCGATGCATACTGACTTCTACACTAGCCAGGTGCGATGGATACTGAAGAGACCTTCCGTGCAGTGCAATGAGCGAGGATGGACAAATGTCCGAGACAGTTTGTTAAGTGGATGCTCATGGAATCTTCCAGAAACTTCTCTTATGACACTTGCCTCTCTGAATTCGCCCAGGGATGAGTAAGAGATCCAAGAAATCTCCAAGTGGAACCAAGAAAAACAAGTGGAATGACACTAATAAAAAACCCAGAGATGACTCACACACTTGCATACATTTATAAATGGATCCCTCATCTGAGAGATCGAGAGGCTGGAATTTTGTAATTTGTAAGGAAGTGCTGATAGTTTATGTCTGAGAAAGAGCATTATATTGTTGGGTGATCTTGCTTTTCATGAGGTGAAGAGGGCTTTGATGCTGGATCAGACAGCTGGGTTGTAATTCTCCCTTCTATTTAATAAATTTATTTGAGTTTTCCTCCATACAATCGTGTATTTGTGAATGTTGTTATTTGTGAATGCCATTGTATGTTCAATGTATTTTTTATTCTACATTGCTTATGATATAATAGATCAAGATGCTTTGATGGTGTTTTGTTACTTTGTTTCTACAGGTATTCTCTAAGCGGGATAAGTAGGAGAGGAGTTGCAAGCTCTATCAAGGGGGAGAGAAATCAAGTAAGGAGTCAAGCAGAAGATCCAGGTTGGTTCCTTTGCTTCTCTCTTATTTGTCATACATAGAGGAAATCCCAAATTGCTTTGATTGTTTGTTTGCTAGGATAGCTGCCAATCCTAGAGGGCTAGCAGATCGAAAAGACACTAGTTTTCCTAGAAACAAAATGGCGACTCCGCTGGGGAACGAATAGATGTTTGTTTGTTATTGTTGTTTGTTTTATAAACTATAGACGAAGCCTGAAGTTAGCCAGATAGCCTTCGAACTACTCTTGCTCTGCAATTGCATAGTAGATGAATGTTGCTTCAGTCAATCTCCGGTTTAGTTTATGAACTGAACATTTGACCTACAAGCATTCTAGATGCCCTTTTGGTAGCTCAATAACCTCTCAAGATCATACCTCTGCACTTTTCTCTTTACTATCTATCATAGCTCAACTTAATTCATTGAAATCAGCTGCAAATTTGAGCCAAAACCCATCTCAGTTGCACTCCCTGGCCCATCGCACTGTCTGCGAGTATGCATCGCAGCTCCTGAGTCTGAAAAGTGCGATGCATCCTTGTTTATCTGAAGCCCAAGTGCGATGACTAACTGAGCCTATTTCCCTTCTTGAAATTTGGGGTTTTTTGTCCTTGTTTTCAGCTTTATTTAGTTGTTTTGCTGCTTATGAATAGTACCTCATTACTGAAGCCTCCTTGCATCAGATAGATTAGGCTCCATTGATTAGGATTAGTAGATGTTTCTATGTATTTGTCCATCATTTACGATCCTTTGTCGAAAAGTTGCTTAAATCGATATGTCGTTTTGGTACAAAAAGTGTCGTAACCGTTGTTTTGTGTCAACGAGAGAAGTGTCGTTGAGTCTTCTTTCCTTGGATAGCCGATTGAACTTTTTGTCATGTATTTGATTTGATTTATTTGATATTTGAAGTGTCGAAAGCATTTTCTATTCGAAATTGAAAGTGTCGTTGAGTCTTCCTTTCTATTTTGAGAAAGAAATTGTCAAAATGTCACTTTGAGTAAAATATTTCAGATCTTTACTACATTCAGTTTTCTTTTTTGGCATTTTCACATTAAAGAGAACGAAAACAAATACATGCATTTGCATTTGCATTTAGACTATGTGAAAAATGATTTAGGAAAAGTGCATATAGTGTGTGCTATTTGCTCTTTGTTTGAAAGAAGCGCAATCTTCTTTCCTTAGTAGCTAGGATTTTCATTGCTCAAAATAAACAACGATTGTTTATCATTGTAGACTGCATATTTAGGAATTTTAAATCTACATCACGTGGTGAACCATTGAAAGGCAAACTTTTAAACAATATCAACTCTAAAATAAATTTCAATGAACTTAACAATGCTTTGGAACTTAACGCAACACATCTAGAGGTCTACGCTAGAGACGTGTTCTGACATCGTAAAATCTAGTAACTATCGTTTTCATTGAAGGTTGGGTGATTCTTCCTCCTTGATACGAAAAGTGCTAGCATGGACTTGTGCTCCCTGTACCGTCGCGTATATATTGGGAGACCACAATAGGCTTATATCCTTTATCCATAGGAAGCCTTGTCTGTCGCCTTATCGATCGCAATGCACTGAACACAGCGTTCGGGAAGATTCACTGTCGTACATAAGTCCTTGGTAATTTCTTTTTAATTTATCACCAAGGTGTATTTTGCAGTTTTGCGATTGGTTTGGTAATCCCTCTATCCAGATTTCCAGAGTAGTCACTTTCGTTCCTTTTTTACTATTTAAAAGAAAAGGTCCATCTGAGCACTTGTCACTTCAGACTCATTAAAAATCGAAAGGGACTAGAGTCATCTTTAGCTTTTTCTCGACTCTTAAAAATTGAAAAAGCAAAGTTGTATCAAAGCCTTATTAAAATTTATTAAATTTGGAATAACATCCCTGTTTCCTTCATTGATCTTAGGTTGAGATAATGGAGTCCACCAATCATGGAATCCCTTTTGAGGGGAATCCTAGTCCTTTCACATCTTGGGGAAATATTGGTGCTCCTCATATGGCCCCTTTGTCCCTTCTGGGACTTACCATTGGCCTGCCAGTGTGTTTGTTCTTGACCTCTCTGGTTCAAAATAACGTGATTCCTCAGCAATCAAATCAGCATCCAGTTGATACTAAAGTTGACCCCTCGCCTTCTTCTTCGTTTGTTTCTCCATCCCCTTCTTCCTCTTCGCTTGGTGAAAGTAGTGATGCTAATAACCAAGTAGCTAAGAAGAAGAAGAAAGATAAGGAGAAGAAGAAGAAGCCAACTCAGTAAGGGGACAACCAAGCAACCATAGATTTGGATGCATCAGCTGGTGAAAATCCACACATTAAATCTCTTAAACCCAGATTTCCATGCATAATTTGTAGAGGAGACCATTTTCATCGAGAATGTCCGTGCATTCCTCGGATCTTGAGAGAATGGTCCCCCCGTTCGCACCAACCGGTGTCATCAACCTCTGTTGATCATGTTGGTAATACAACATCAACTAGTGATAATGAAGTTCACAGACAGAAAGGAAAAGTCAAAGTTCCATGTAGGTTATGTGAAGGGGACCATACCCTTCCCTGTTGTCCTTTTTTGGATGAAGCCAAAAGAGTCTTGCATAACAGTCTTGCTTCACCGCAGTGACTTCCATCTGGATACAGGAAACTCTCCCCAAGTCCTTTACTAGTTGAAAATCCGACTGACTTAACTGAACTGTCGGTCGAAACACCTATCGTTGAAAGTGAATCTTCTGATTCCATACTGGACCAAAGTCAACAGGTCGAAATGGCAGTCGACCCAGTTTTACCTTCAGAAGATCATATCCTTCCCGAAGAGAGTAAGAACGATACCGTTCAAATTCTTTTTATTACTTCAGAGTCCGATGAACTTGGGGGAAATCCCCCCGTTCCTTCACAACAGGAGGAAATCCCCCAATTGCCGCTACTCAAGGGGTTAATTCAACCGTTTATTCGGTACCCCCTCCAAGCAGTCTAGTCACTTCCTTTGATTGGAATCGACTAGCGAGATCTCGCCTTCCTTCTTATGTACCATTTAGGATCATAGTACAAGTTTACAAAATGATCGTCTCTGGCACAATCATAGATGAGGGAGCATTAGTGAGTATCATTTCCTCAACTGCTTGGAAAGTGCTTGGTTCGCCATCGCTTATGCCCGTTATGCAGAATTTGTCAGGCTTTAATAAAGGAATCAGTCGACCGTTAGGGATCCTTCCTAAGTTACCGATAACTTTAGGTAGGAAAACCGTTCACCTGAACGTGATGGTAGTCCCAGGACCGTTAGATTACAATCTACTCCTTGGACGTGACTATGTTTATAGCATGGAATCTATTGTTTCAACACTCTTCTGAAAGATGTGTTTCTCGCTTGAAGGCAAAATTGTCACTATTGACCAGCTTTCATTTCCCGGTTGAAGCATAGCTCCAAGTCAATCATCATTCCTAAATGGTCTTTTTATATCAATGGTGTCTCTTCAACCTTCATTCCATCCACCTAATTACCGCGAGTAGTCTGGTGAATGTAACGAAGCTTAGGGGGCATGCACCCTTGTCTATTTGGCGGACAAACCCAACTGAAAGGATAATTTTTCCTGTAGAGATAAGTTTCCCTGTAAGTTATGTGATTGGTCTGAACGACCTTTCACCTTTGTCTATTTGGCGGACGAAGTGCAGGAAGTGTTTTGTCTGTTCCGTGGACGAAACCATCCTACATAACCACAGTAAGTTTCCATATGGTTACTGGAGACTCTCCTTTTCATCATGTTGGGGACATGCAAACCTTTTTATGCAAGCTAAAAACGACCAATTTCATTTTCTAGTTTTGCTAGCTTTTCAGCTTTTTAGCTTCTTATTTTTTTAACTCCTTAGGTTATGTGATTGGTCCGACACACCATTCACCTTCGTCTATGCTACGGACAAAGCAAAGGAAGTGTTTTGTCTAAACTGCTGACAAAAAATCATTCTACCTAACCTCAATGGTTCCTTAGCTTTTTAGTTTTTTTAGCTTTTTTGTTTGGTCATTTCTAGTTCGCACAAAAAGGAAATCTAAAAACTAAGCATTGTTTCCGCAAGGTTCAAGCTCGCTAAAAGATGAACCCACCTCCATCTGAGCATATGTTCCCCTAGAGTTCAAGCTCATTAAAAAATGAACCCACCTTCGGTAAATAACCTTTGTGATCGCCATGCCATCTGCCTTTTGAGCCTTGGTTGTGTTCCTACCATCACCTCCATTCTTTTGGCTGATCATACGCTTCCACTTGATTGTTTACCCTTTTGAGGAACAAATGCGATGAGTGGTTTTATTAATCAACCTCTTCACATCACCATGTTTTGAGAAGTTCCAAGCTTACCTGGAACCAGTTGCTACCCCAAACACCACTAATTCCTCAAAAACGAGTCCTCTTTAAACCCTTTTCAGACTCACTAAATATGAAAAGATTGTCGAGCTATTGGCCTTTCCAGCTCGCTAAAGTAATCGAAAGTGCCATCCCTCCTGTAGATTTTAATCTTTTTCAGACCTAAGGGATTATCTCATGAAAAAGTTCGAGCGTTTGTCTTTTTCGGCTCGCTAAAGTGATCAAAAAGTCATCCCTTTTGTATTATTTTAATCTTTTTCGGACTTAAGGGATTATGCTACGAAAAAGAACTACTGGAGTTTCCTTTTTGTCCCTTTTCAAACTCTCTAAACATGAAAAGGACCGAGTTATCTTTGTCGTTAAACTCGTTAAAACAATAGCGACAAACTTGTCCACCCAGACAAGAACGAGTTTCACTGTCGTTAGACTCGCTAAAACATAGTGACAGGTTTGCCCGAAGGGAAAATTATAGAACAAGCATATGTTATCCTCCTCAAGCTTGAAAAAAATAAAGAGGTACTGGTCAGCAATGACTGGGGAAAAAGGGAGGAAAACTTGAAGAATTTTATGGTAGCAGGTCACTCTTGAACATAACACTTTCACTCCATCACCATGATTGAGTCAGGTTGGGTTATTCCGTTCACCGGTCATTTCACCATTGGTCTTTCACACCATCCGTTTTTGGGGTTAACGCTACCAAATCCATCTCAGTGTTGCCGATATGTTCAAGAGAAGTCATTCAGTCGAGAATTCACCATCCAGTTAATGTCTCATCCACTGTAATATCTTCAACCTCCATTTTTCATGACCGTCATTCCCGAACCTTGTATCGTCAATCGTTTTCACCTCCAGAAAATCATTTGCTTCATTTCTTGTTGTAGATGTGGGATACATTAAGGCCCTCCTACGACGGGTCACTTCTTGTTGACATCAGCTCATTATCCAAGAAGTTGACTTAGAAACAACCCTTTTAGTACTTTGAAGCTTGCATGCCTTAATGGCAAGTTTCTCACTTCCAGCGACAGGTTGACATCAATGGCCTTCGACCGAAAGATTTTGTGTGGTGTTTGACATCGGATCATATATTCACACCACGTGAATTGTACTGTAGTACCTTGAGGGTCATCATCATTATCGATGATTCCTCTCGCGTTTGTTAACAACTCACATTATTGACTGGTAATCAGGTGATGCCTTTCCATGTTCGACATCAGAACATCTTTTCACATGGATCAACTTGTACATCGAGCGAAGATTGAACGAGTTTGAAGACCCTGGATCTAGTTTCATCCATCTGGGATGCAATATATTCAGGAATATAAAGACATCAAATGTACATAGAAGCTGCACAGATAGTCATCTAAGCCAAGGAAGATGACTCTACATATGAAGAATAACCAGTCTGCAACTGCAAATGATTATATGTTCTATGTACATGAAATGAATTTATAAAAGTTGAGCATGGGAATGCCCGCCTCAGCTAGATCATGAAAATTATATATGATGATGTATTGTATTGTATCTCATACAGGTCACCTTCCAGTTTCGAAAACCTCAGATCCTCATGTTAAAGCATTTCACCCGACATCAAAGATTTACGACTTCATGCTTTAGGGGGCCACTGTTATAGACATATTTGGGCACCTCAACCCCAATATTATATGTCGATAAACTAGGGCTCTTTAACCCCTAAAAGTGTTGTGTCATACCCTAAAAGATCATGGTCAACTAATTACATCATTCCCCAAAAGTTCCACCTGAAAAACCGTCCAGAACTGGCCAAAACAAGACCATATTGATTGCTCCACTGTCAGGGTGCGATGCACACTGACTTCTACACTAGCCAAGTGTGATGCATACTAAAGAGGCCTTCTGTGGGGTGCGATGAGCGAGGATGGACAAATGTCCGAGATAGTTTTCTAAGTGGATGCTCATGGAATCTTCCAGAAACTTCTCCTATGACACTTGCCTCTCTGAATTCGCCCAAGGATGAGGAAGAGATCCAAGAAATCTCCAAGTGGAACCAAGAACAACAAGCGGAATGACACTAATCAAAAACCCAGAGATGACTCACACCCTTGCATACATCTATAAATGGATCCCTCATCTGAGAGATCGAGAGGTTGGAATTTTGTAAATTGTAAGGAAGTGCTGATAGTTTGTGTTTGAGAAAGAGCATTATATTGTTGGGTGATCTTACTTTTCATGAGGTGAAGAGGGCTTTGATGCTGGGAGGATGATGCTAGATCAGATAGCTGGGTTGTAATTCTCCCTTTTATTTAATAAAGTTCTTTGAGTTTTCCTCCATATAATCGTGTATTTGTGAATGTTGTTAGTTGTGAATGTCATTGTATGTTCAATGTATTTCTGATTCTGCATTGCTTATGATATAATAGATCAAGATGCTTTGATGGTGTTTTGTTACTTTGTTTCTATAGGTATTCTCTAAGTGGGATAAGTAGGAGAGGAGTTGCAAGCTCTATCAAGGGGGAGAGAAATCAAGTAAGGAGTCAAGCGGAAGATCCAGGTTGGTTCCTTTGGTTCTCTCTTATCTGTCATACATAGAGGAAATCCCAAATTGCTTTGATTGTTTGTTTGCTAGGATAGTTGCCAATCCTAAAGGGTTAGCAGATCGAAAAGACACTAGTTTTCCCAGAAACACATAGTCAGCCTTGATGAGAAGACCAAGGCCCAAAATGTGTTGTATGTGGAAGGCCTCAAGCAAAATTTGCTCAGTGTAATTCAAATGTGTGATAATGGCTATAATGTGACTTTTTGATCTAAAGGCTATGAGATCCTAAAATTAGAGAATGGAAAGTTTGTGGGAAAGTCAATTAGGACTCACAACAACGTATATGTGTTTGATGATTTAAGGGTGAGATTTTACTCAAGTAAGAAAAATCAAGCTTGGTTGTGGCATAGAAGACTTGGCCATATAAACTTTGATATCCTAATAAAGACTAGCAAAGTAGATGCAGTCAAAGGATTGCCAATATTTTCAAATCCTGATAGCTCAGTCTAGAAGTCTTGTCAGTTTGGAAAGAAAACAAGGACTCAACTTAATACAAATGAATTCTCGACATCTAAATCTTTGGAGTTGGTTCACACTAATATTCGTGGTCCTACAAGAACAAATTTCCCAAGAGGAGAAATATATTTTATTTTTTTACTGATGACCTTACCATAGCCACTTGGATAATGTTGTTGAAAGAAAATTTAGAAGCTCTATAAAATTTCAAGATATTTAAAGCTCAGTTTGAGGAAGATAAAATGAGAAAGAGCTAAAGATTAAATTATTAATATCAAACAAAGGAGGAGAGTGCACCCCATGATATTTTCAAAAATTCTATGAAGAATATGGCATAAGGATGTAGTACTCAATGGCTAGAACTCCACAACAAAATGGAGCTGTAGAGAGGAAGAACCAAATAATTCAGGAGATGGGCAGAGTAATGATGGATGAAGTAAAGGTTCCACACACCTTCTAGGGAGAAGAAAAGAAAGCAACTGTCTATTTAGAAAACAAGACACTTCTCAGGACTAACAGTGATATGACTCCCTATGAGTTATGGAAAGGTAGACCAGCGTCATTGAAACATTTCAAAGGGATTGGGAGAAAATGTTATATCAAAAGGAATGATAAAAATATAAGAAAATTCAATTATCGAGCTGAAGAGGGTATATTTCTTAGATACTCCATAAGGAGTAAAGGATACAAGTGCTTCAACAAGATAATAAGAATGGTTGAATATTTCATTTATATTGTAGTACATGAAGTATTGCCACATACAAATCCATTTAGAGAAAGTGATAGTTCACACGAAGAAAAAGAAGATTCAGCCTCCAGGTTTTCAGATCATGAAGAAGCAAAAGTAGAGGACGAAAGAAAACAAGAAGGTACAACACAAAGGCCTAAAATTCCTTCCAGGTATGTGTAGAAAAAACACCCAAAAAGTCAAATTATTGGTGATCATAGGCTCGGTGTTCAAACTAGAAGGAAATTACTTGGCGGTCTAAATTGTGTTAATCTTTCCTTGCTGTCACAAATTGAGGCCAAAAGTCTCAGTCAGGCATGTGAAGACAAGTTATGGGTGAAGGCAATGAAGAAGAATTGGACCAAATTGATAAAACTGATACTTGAGAGCTTGTCCCTATACCCAAAGAGAAAAATGTTATAGGAACCAAATGGGTCTTTCAAAATAAGCTAAATGAGGAAGGCCAACTGATAAAGAACAAAGAAAGACTAGTCTGCAAAGGGTATGCTCATATACAAGGGATAGACTTTGAAGATACATCTGCACCTATAGAAAGATTAGAAGCCATCATAATGTTTCTTTCTTTTTTCAGTCATAAAAATATCATAGTATATCAAATGGATGTGAAATTAGTCTTTCTCAATGGATATTTGGAAGGGGAAGTATATATAGAGCAACCAGAAGGGTTCGTGCTATTGGAAAACAAATATTATGTGTGAAAATTGAAAAAGGATTTGTGTGGTCTCAAACAAGCCCCTAGATCTTGGTAGTCTAAGTTGGAAAAACATCTTCAGAAACAAGGTTTCAAAAGAGGGAATGCAGATAATAACTTGTATATTAAATCTGAAAATGATCATTTTCTAGTTGTGGTAGTTTATGTAGATGTTATTTTCTTTGGTAGTGATTTGGAGCAAATGGGACACCAGTTTGCTAAGTCAATGCAGAAATAATTTGAGATATATATGATATGAGAGTTTTATTTCTTCATCAGGTTGCAGATAACTCAATATAAGAATGGCATCTTCATTTCTCAATCCAAATATTTAAAAGAAACTCTAGAGAAATTTGGGATGGAAGATTGCATGTCATTCCATACTCCCATGGTTACTGGTTGTAAGTTATGTAAGGAGAATGAAAATCCTCTTGTAAATCAGACAACCCACAGATCAATGATTGGAAGCTTGTTGTACCTCACTGCCTCTAGACTAGACATAATGCAAGTTGTGGGAATCCTGAACAGATTTCAATCTAGCCCTAGAGAAATCCATGTCATTGTTGTAAAAATTATTTTAAAATACTTGCAAGGCACAACATATTATGGGTTGTGGTATGCCATACTTAAATATTTTAAGCTAAAATCTTATACTGATGCTGATTGGTAAGACAGAATTGATGACAGGAAAAGCACCTCTAGAGAAACATTCTTTTTGGGATATTGTCTTGTGTTTCGAGTCAATAAAAAACAAGACTCCATCTTTAGCCTACAACCAAAGTTGAGTACATTGTTGTCGCCAACTACTGCATGCAAATTCTTTGAATGAAGAAAATCTTGAAGTACATCAAGGTAGAGTTGAATGATTCAATTCCAGTAATGTGTGACAACACTAGTGCTATCAACATCTCTAAACATCCTATCATGCATTCTGAGACCAAGCATATTACAATTAAGTTTCATTTTCTAAGAGAACTGGTTGTTGCTAATATTGTTCAAGTTGAATATGTGGCCATTAATGAGCAGTTTGTAGATATATTCATAAATCCACTATCACATGAACCCTTTGAATTTCTTAGGAAACAAATAGGATTTGTTTCTCCTACAACCAAATGACTCAATTTCAATTAGTATTGGAAGGTACTCAACGTGTTGAATTAATTAAAGATTAGGCTGCAAAGTTTACAAGGGTAGTGTAGAGATGGAGAGAACGTTGCTTGATTTCAGGGTAAACTACTACAATGGAACGATTTCCATCAATGCCAAAGGGGGGGGATATTTGGACAATTGGCATTGATAGGATGTCAGGTGGCATCATGTATCTTGGCATTGATGTCAATTAGGCGAACATTAATGAAAAATGGGAAAGTATAGCATATGCATGGTGTGTTCAACTCAGGGGGGTTCTTTTGGTTGTTGCAGTCTTTGGTAGAGAATCATCACAGTAACAGGGTATGTATGAAATATATAGAACCTTATAGCTATGATGGTTAGGTAGCCCAAGCTTTGAAATCATTTTTTACTCAGGATCTGAACTCATATACTTTTCGAAGTGGCATAGTTTGATAGTGCTCAAAAAGAGTTTTCCATTTGTATTATGAAGTTTGAGAAGACATTCTAAATCAAAGTTATGGCCAGTAAAAGTATGCAAATCAAAGAAGTCAACAAGAAGGGTTCCAGGGCTTAAAGTTTTGTCTTTCCCTTGTTTTTTGTGTGAAATCTCTTTAATTATGAACTTAGGCGGATTTTGGAGTAAGGTCAGGACTTAGGCGATTTGGGCCTAGTCGGAATTCAGGTTGTGCAGCAGAAGTTTAGAATGGAAATCTTCCCCAACCCTTGGCCTGTGTGGGACCAACTACCTAGTTGGGACCTTGGACTAGTTGGAGGTTGACCTAGTTAGGAGGTTGTAGCATGAGTTCAAAGGAACGACCCAAACCCCTGATCTATGAGGGATATGCTATAGGGTGCAGCAAGGGTATACAATGTCAGCACAAAGTGATGTGGTATTACAGGAAGAAGACACATGGCATGTGTTTTCAATATTTTAGGTGGCCAAGTGGGCCAAATACGAGTGACACATGGCACCATGTAAGCATGGATGATGTTAGTATGACATAAGCATGACATATGTAGGATGATGTGGCATAGTCTTTGAAGTTAGCAGTAGGAAGTTGGTTGGGTAAATTTTTCACGTGAATTTGGCTTTTGGCAGAAAATGAGTTGGAGTTGAGGCTTCGAGCTAATTGGGCCTCCATGCAAGTCGATGCAAGTGTAGGCATAGAGCAAGAAAACTGGTCATCCTTCGACCTCCCGACAAACATTTTTAGGTGTGCCTAGGAGTTGGTTTTGTAGTGTTTTTTCTTGTGTCATGTGAATAAAGAGCCTTAGGGCTATTCGATGAGGTTCTAAGCTCTTAGGACTATGCACCATGGGCATCAACGCATTTGGCATAAACTGGTCAGAAGCTAGTGTGGCACTATGAGCCACATTTGGCAGTGATGCCATATCTAGAGTTTCACCAGAGTTGGGAACATTGTTAAATCTCATGCTTGGATTAAATGGTGATTGCAAAGAATTGAGTTGCAAGGAAATGAGGACCATGAAAGCTCAAATAATTAATGATGCAACATCTATATTAAAGGAGTCCATCCCCGATCACAACATTAATGCAATGCATCAGTTCATTTAATGAGTAGGAAGAGCCATGCTAAGTATTAAAGATCTTTGATAACTTGCTATCAGAACTAGAGTGGAAATAATACCAGTGTCATTTGGTTGAGTGAATTGAGCCCATACTCGTTATTAATTGAAGATCAGTGCACCATACTGCATGGAGGATTAGATAATTAATGAGCTAAAAATTGCATCTTTTAGTTTGTTGTTGTTGAACAAAAACTATGGGAAACATTAAGTCAAGGTGAATCAATGCAGATTTTTATGCGAAGTGGTGTGCATAGGTGAGTTGTATGTGAAGAGTGAGGGCACAACAGAGTTGTAAGAGTTAGAAAAGAGAGCAACAACAAAGCTAATGTTGCAAAGAAGAAGGAAGCCAAAAGTATGGATGCAACATAGAGAGGTAGGAGTTGTAAGAGACAGACAAATAATTTCTTTGTGTTTTATGTAATAGAAGTAAGTCACTATTCTCAATTTGAAAATTGTATGAAAATTAGGAGAGTTAGCTGAAGCAAGTTGTGGCTTGTGTTCATAAGAGGTTGGTGCCTCTTGGAAAGTTTTGGCTTGCTTATTTCAAGGGGATTGGGGGCCTCCTGTGAGTGGGTTCTCACAAACAAATTGGTGTAACTGAGTATGTTCTTAGATTACATCATATTAACAAATAGATAGATGGTTTTTCCCTTTTGGGTTTCCACGTTAAACACCTGTGTCCATGTGTGTATGTTTTTAATCTTAATGGTGTGCATTCACATTAATGATATACTGTGCTTCTTATGTATTTAGTTTTGAATGCTCACATGGATGAATGCCAAGTTAGAAAAGAAAATAAGAATTGGGATTAAAAATTAAAATTATATTAATCATTGATTCCCCCCCCCCCCCCAACTTTAGTAATTCCTTATTCCAACATAACATTGATCACATCTATCATGGTTTTACTGCAATCCTATCTACTACCATTAACAAGTTCTATATCAAGGTGTCTTATACAAAGAATACATGAATTTCCAACCCTTGGTACGATAATGATTGTAAAATTTCTAGGAAGGTTATTAGAGATGCTCATAACAAAACTGTAAATCTTGAAAAAATAAATATGTACAAAGCTCTTATCAAAAGGAATAAAATATCCTATATAAATAGGAGGTAACAGCATCTTCTTACCTTTCTAAAGTTGATCCTAGAAAGTTTTGGAGGAAAATTGTTGTTCATGAAATGAAAGAAAATAATTTGATCTCCTTAAAGAACTGGGATATCTATATTAAGCCTTTATGATTCCCCTGACACCATGAGCACCATCTTGAACACTCTTATAGAGAAGGCTATATTTTCTTTGGAAGATGTGGAGTTCAAGATTAAGCGACTTGCTAATGGGAAAGTTAGGGATATTAAGGGCTACCAAGTTGAAATTTTCAAAATGGGAAGAACAATCCTCATCCTTCATATACACAAAATCCTCAATTTGGTAGTGAAACAAGGCTTCCCTAAGCCTTGGATGCAAATCCTTATCATGCATATCTTTAAAAGTGAGGATAAAAGCATTCCCTCTAACTACAGGACCATTATCATTACCCACATTTTAGCCAAACTATATGGTCTCATCTTGGAAAAGAAGATTAACTTTTGGCTTGAAAGCCATGGTGAAAGAGCTAAAGGGAAAGCTAGATTTAGGAGTCATATCTCAACTATAGACCATCTTGTCACTCATAGGATCATTGTAGAGGAATGTTACAATAATAAAATTGATCTCTTCTTTTGTTTTAATGTATTGAAATAAGATTTCGACATTGTTCCTCGGGATAAGTTATGGAAGAGGCTAGAAGGGATAATGGTTCCTCTCAAGTTGAGGGTTGTTGTGACTAGGTTATACGAGAATGTTATTGCAAATATTAGGAACACCGAGGGTTGTTCAGAAGAAATTAAATGTAATATCAGAGTTAAGTAAAGGTGCCCCCTACCCCCTACTATTTTTGGAATTTACTTTGTCAAGCTAGAAGAGTGTTTGGAAGTTGCAAGATGTGATGGCCTCAAACTCATTGGTATGGTCATTACTCTTCACCTTTATGTTAAATATATCATTCTTCTAGCTAGGATCCATGATGATCTTGACAAGTAGCTTAAAATCCTCCAATATGGGTGTGACCATTAATACCAACAAGACTAAAGTCATGATAATTAAATCCAAAAATATCAACTACAATAATAACTACTTGGAGAAAGTTTCTTCATATAAATATCTAGGAATTGACATTCATAATCAGCTCAAATGGAATTATAGCATTGAGAAAAGGATAATTGGGGGCTAGAAAGCTTATTATGGGCTTAAAAAAATTGTAAGTTGACAGATATTTGGGTATGAAAAAAAATAAATATATATCTCTTTGAGACTCTTGTCACCCCTGTTATTTTACATGGATGTGAGGTTTGAGGTTGTAGTATATCTAGAGAATTGTGAAGGACGATTGAGCTAATACAAAAGAAATTTACAACCTACAACCTCAAGATTAAAGGAAATACTCCCTACCTTATCTTCTTGATTGAAGCTATCCTTTCCTAGATTAAATCATGGCTATTATTAGGTATCTCATGTATAATAAGAAGCTATGCAGCATGGAAGGAATGAGGTCCCCCAATATTACTTTTAACTCTAGCCAAAACTCCCACCTCCAACTCAAGTGAGGTTGGCATAAGGATGCCCAATCTTGGCTAGACCATGGGGGGGTAAAGGAGGAAATCATCTTGGAGAGTAAGGATAACATTAAAAATATTATTGTTTCCAAATTTAATGATAAATTGTGGGATGATAAGGAGTTAAAGGGAAAAAGGAATCTAAGGTATTATAAAGAGGTGATCAACCCCAATCTTGTTGGCCATAATTATCTTTCTGACTTAACTAGTGCTAAGAAGAAAATGAACATTGCCAAGATAAGAACTAATTATTGTGAGCTTCGTAGTGAAACTAAGAATTAGTTAATTCCCAAAACACCCTGGGATGAAAGAGTTTATCATGCTTGTGATACTAAGAGGGTTGAAGATGAGAAGCACTTTCTTTTGGATTGCCTAGTTCTTACTCACATTTGTTCTAATTTTCAAAATCTTTGCCACGCCACCAACCTTCTTGACTTGTTAAGTTAGCAAAACTGTGGTGATCTAGTAATACTTCACTCCTTCTTTTCGATCATAGGAATAAAATATTAAATAATCTCAATTAATATGTTATTTTCTTAAGGTCTGATAGACCATATTAGTCTTAGTGGACATTAATCATCATAATTTTTTAATCTTTATATCTATATGTGTGTGTTAATTTTTTAGTTATATCATACACACTTGAATGATTTAAATTTATATATTTATATACACTTATAATAAAAGTGCAATATTTCAATAAAATATAAAAGAAAGATAAGTAAATTACAAAAATATTTTAATTTTTGAGTTTTGTAGTAATTTATTATTTTTGAATATATAATGTGTGTTAATTTTTATTTATACCATATACACTTAAATTATATAAATTTAAATATTTATAAATAGTTATAATAGAAGTGTAATATTTCAATAAAATATAAAATTTATACATATAAAAGAAACATATATATTGAAAAATATTTTAATTTTTAAATTTTATTGTTAATAATTTTTTTGAATATATATATATATATGTGTGTGTGTGTGTGTTTTAATTTGTTATTTATACCATATGCACTTAAATTTGTGTATTTATAAACCAGTGTAGTAGAACTATAATATTTTATTAAAATATAAAAGATATATACATATATATTGTCATAGATCCACTTTAATTTTGGATCTACAAGGGTTGAGAGTGCAAAGAGGGATCAAATCTTTCAAAATAAAAACCCTTTTTTTTAATGCAAAACATAAAGAAAGGTTTGCACGTTAAAATATTTTATTCTTCATGGCTCTTGGTAGATTAGAAGTTAACATAGATATTGATTTTTGAGTAACACACTAAATGATATAGATATATATATATATTAGAAGTTAACATAGATATTGATTTTTGAGTAACACACTAAATGATATATATATATATATATATATATATATATATATATATAATTTACATTCTACATATTGGAATGTTAATATATGCCCCAATTATATTTGGACGTAGAAAATATATATCCATAAGATTCTCTCTTTATATCTAATTATATTTGTTATAGATAATATTTTTTACACACACATCTATATGAAGCTTCATACTAAAAGTGCAAAGATATATAGAAAGAATAGAAGATTTGAGAAGATTATTTTGAAAAACTAAATTACTAAATATAAAAACTCTTATTTCTAATAGAATAAATATTTATAAAATATTATTTGAAAAATTATTAAAACTTTATTTTCAAATTTCCAAAAATATCTTCTTCTTTTTTGTGTTTTCAAATTTTACTAACTTTAGTGATAATAGAATATCATGTCTATACCTACTTTGACATGATCAACTAGAGTAGAAATAAGTTGTATCTATTATTGTGTATATGCCTTTCCATTAATCTCATTTAAAAACACTATTATGCATGTGTATTGAATATGTGTGTAATAACTAACTTATAGCAATGAATTTCATGGAATGCTTGTCCATTATGATGATGGGCACTAATGGACAAGCATTTAATGATTTACCATTAATGAAAAAAGATTTCATACAACACATTTCACAATTATGCACAAAGGTAAGAATCAAGAACCCCCAACATCAGACCTCACGTGTGTTTGCTTATCTCATTATTGTTTATCTATGTGCTTCATATTTGGACTAACAATTTCTTCAAGTCCTCTAATTTCTCTCGATGGTAAGCACTTCAATGCAAGTCAAAAACTTGAACCACCTAAACCACATCACTATTACCATCATACGACTTCCAAATTGCCTACAACATCACTGGAACATTTTTTAAATTTGTAGAGAGAGCACTTTTTTATTTAATAAAACTGTTTTATAATATTAATTAATGAAAAATTTCTAGCCCAAGCGCCACAAACATAGCCCACTAGTGAATGCATGCACATAAGGTCTACTAAACTCTCCAATGCAAGCACCATGAGGCTAGCCCACTACTCACAACCTAGGCATGAGCACAAAGTGTTGATAGACCTTGCCCCAAGTGTGCCACGTTCGGCTATCTGTCTTTTCTTAGCCACACAATGTCACCAGTCCCGAATTTCCACCAAGGCGTGAGATCAATCGCTGTTGAGGTCCTAGATCCCAACGACTCATTCCATAGCCTACACAATGGGTCCTCCTACGAGATTCCACTAATATATTCAACACTACTTCAGGAATGAGTTGAAAGACACATTTTACAATCATGTATGAGAGAGATGTGTAATTTTTTCCATGCTTAACATAAGATTAGAACGAAAGATTTAAAAAATGTATTACTCACAAAAAAAAAATCAATATCTACCATAATTAAAAGATTTCAATATTGATTTTAAATAAAATGATTGTATGTCAACTTTATTTATCTATCTATCTATCTACAAAAATTAGTTGAATGTAAAAATATCTTATTCCCTCATGACGTGTATTTTACATCTTAGTTTGAGGGATGCTACTTACACATGCACACACACACACACACATTCACAGCTTTGCACATGACTTTACTAAATAAGGACCAACCCAACCAAGACAAGGATAGGGATATGTTGCTCTTATGTGAGCTTTTGGATGGGCCAACTCAGACAAGGATTTAATAAGGAATAGGAATGAGGATGTTGGTACTAGAGTAGCTTTAAATAAGGGTTATAGAGTTTATTGGCTATGTTATCTTATGTATTCCTAGGTTGGGTTAACTCTGTGTGTCTTCCTCTTTCGCATTCCTAGGACCTTTAATAAAGTAATAAAGGAAGGCACATTGAGAACAAATATAATAAAAACCATTAGCACATAAAGTGACAACTATTGTCAATTTAGTCGTCGCATCAATCATCCTCAAAGGTGGCCTTTTTTTCTCTTTATGTTATCTTTAGTTATCAACATGATACAAGCTTGCGACAAAGCAAGTAAAAATCAATTGTCTTACAAAGCCTTATAAATTTCTAGGTTGGGGTAAAATAGTAGCAGAGGTTCTTTAAAGAACTTCTCTTCATCTATATATATATATATATATATATATTGCATTGAAAGAGATTAAGTTGAAAAAAAAAAAATATTGTAAAAAGCTTGAAATGTTTGACAGGTTTGATCCCTCTCCATTTATGACAAATCCAAAGTTAAGATGAATATACTAATATATTTTATTATTTTGCCCAACATGCATTATAAACATAAAAACAAAAAACAAAAAATATTTAAATTCTTCAATAATTAAATCTTCACATCGCTTGACAACTTCTCCACCGGTGTTTTTATGTATTAGTACAGGGCCATAGTTTTCCAATATTTGGTTCGCCATGCCTTGGTACTCCCTATATTAGGGATCTAGTTTACCAATTTGACGTTGATGTCCCAATTGAAAATAGTGATACACTCCCCTTGAATTTCATTCTCCATTATCTCAATTTCTTTTCGAATGTGAGAGATCACTTCTTCCCAAAAAGCATGGATCAATTCCTTGGCCTATCCATACATTCGCATGGAAGAGTTGTCTAGATATGCTCTGCAAGTGGAGACACCTTCATTCTCACAATAAAATCTAGCTCTACCTCAATGACGAAAGCAAAAAGATCCATAACGCAACGTGATATATTTCCTTACAAAAAGCTTAAACCATATAGAGTAGAGTAGACAACCAAGAACATAAAGAAGAACACAAAGAATTAAAGCATAATCTAAATGAATAGCAAATTATTGCTAGCAACCACAAAAACAAAGATTAAAGATGAAGAAAGAATTCATATAACTAGAGTCACTTACCGTCCCCATCCATTCCACATGGGTGTAAAGTGGAAGTGGCCAAAGCTCTTGCAAAGCTCCATATAGTAGACTAGAGTGGCCAGACGGTATATACACTCAGATTGTTGTTTCCATAATTGGCTTGTGTACTAATGACTTCTCCAACCTCCCCATAATGGATTTGAAATGACAACAATGGTCACAGAGATGGACGATGGGCACGCATCCTTATTCAGCCCTTTCGGCTTTAAAAATTAATTATGAGTAATAGAATAACATTTATGCAGCTACATTTAAGAAGAGATTATTAGTAAAATAACGCTTACCAAGCTTAGTCTTTTATGTGGAAAATAATGGAAATTTCTAATTTTGATTAAATCTGGTCAGAAATTTTGAAAATGTGGGGAAACAAAAACGAACACTAAATGGCCATGTGGGCAAAATTGTAACATCGGTAGACAAGGCCGATAATTTTAGCTTGTGCGACGAGTCAAAGATACCATCCATGCTAGCATGTGTGTTTATAACTTTATTACTTCGCTTGCACGCCAAGCTACATACCTAGTTCGCCATATTTCTAAATTCCCATGTGACCTGCCCTTTTGGAATCTAAGAGCGTGCCGCCCAAGTTCATTAATTTTCTGTTTTCACAATATCTATCTATATATATTAAGAGAAGAGGACTGATAACAGTAATCCGGACTCATAACATTTTGCTCTGACATCGCCCTTCTAATATTTGTGTCCTCTGTTACTACTCATAATTTTACTGTAAGTGGTTGAGGTTTTGAGCAGTATTACTACACATACACATGGACTGCAATTCTAGCTCTCATGCTCCTGGAAGCCCAGCTTCCAAATTAGTTCATAGTACACTTGATAATCATGGTGATAAGGGAAAAAGGTGGAGCGAGATAAAGAGAAGCCCTATTTTCAATATGTTTTGCTGGTTCTGCTTCTCCTCATCCTCACATTCAGATTCTGATGAGGATGAGGAGAGAAGGGATAAAAAAGATGAGGATGGAGTTGTAGCATCTATGATTGCTGCAGAAAACCATTTCCGTAATGTAAAAGGCCTTCGCCTCTCATAATGATCCTCTTATTCACATCTCAAAATCTGTTAATATTTCCCTATCCTTTACAATTCGGCCATTTCAAGCAGCAGCAGCAACTGGAAAATACTTGTATATATATCTTGTGGATGAAGGAGCAGAGAGAGTACAGTACACTAATAGTCTCGCTATTAGTCATTGGGTTCCTTCTGCCTGAATGTTCACAATCTGTTAACAGTTACTACATAATATGTCCCTACCTTTTAGCATTCGGCCATTTCACTCAGCATCAGCAGCAACTGGAAGATATTTCTATATATCATGTGGATGCAGGTGCAGAGAAGTGCAGTTCACTTGTGAGTTCCTTATCCCTGAATGTTCAGAACTGAAATGATACTCTATTTGGAGCAATTTTATTTAATGGTATGGAAGTGGCATTTGTAATTTGGAGCAATTTGGAGCAATTTTATTATTGAAAGAGATCTTTTTTAATGATACTCTATTTGGAGCAATTTTATTATTGAAAGAGATCTTTTTTTTAAGATTGACAACACTTCTTTTTTATTATTGAAAGAGATCTCTTTTTTAAGATTGACAACCCTTGTTAGGCCTTGTTACACAACTTTTTCCATAATTATCCAAACTGGTGTTTAATGCAGGAACTTATGATGAAAATAATCCCTATAGGAAGACAGTATGAGGAAGCTGTTATGAAAGGCAGGGTGTTTTAACTGAAAAAGGCTGCAGGAGCTTCACATATCATCATCATGAGCAACACATTATGCACGGATGGAATTACTGTTACTGATGGAATTACGCTGCAGCAGAACAGGGGAAGAAGTTGAATAGAGTACATAGTTTAATCAAAACGTACAATCATTCACTTGTCTGTCAGTTTGGCATTATATATATCAAATGTTTGCAGGAACTTTGAATGTTGAGCTGTGCTCTGTTTAATTCATTCTATGTGTTTGCAGGAACTTTGAATGTTGACCTGCGCTCTGTTTAATTCATTCTATGTGATTTGAATGTATTGGATTATTAGTTTTATTTATGCGGATATAAAAATTTGTTTTATTATTTATTTGATGTAAATTAAATTTATATTTGTATATTGATGAGAAAGTTAGGAATATTGAAAGGTACCCAGTTGAATTTTCAAAATTGGAAGGTCCATCCATTCTTATTCTGCACTTGTATAATCTTTTCAACTTGGCAGTTAAACAGGGGTTCTCTAAGTTGTGGACACAAAGTCTTATCATGCCTATATTTAAAAGTGGCGATAAAATTTAACATTCCCTCTAACTATAGGACAATCATGATTAGCCACATTTTAGCCAAGTTGTCTAGGTTCATTCTGGAAAAGAAAATTAGCACCTAGCTTGAAATCCATGGTAAAAGAGCCATTGGACAAAGCTAGTTTACAAAGAGAAACCTTCTACTTCAATGGTTTCTTACTTGTTTATGAAAATTTACCATTGCATTATTTGGTTATGCCCGGAGTAAGATGATTGATGGAAAATTATATAGGTAAATAGTTAAATGACCATATAATTTATATAATTGCTTATTTAATTCTTTGGGTATTGAGAAAATTGCTATTATGTTATCATGATTGGCAGGGAGAATTGTGTATACAAAATGGATCAATTTTCATAATGTTGGTTTTACCAGTCAAGTCAATGCAACTCAAAGGAAAACTTCAAAGAGCTAGACAAACAATTGGTCAGGTAGATTTCCCAGGAGAAGTTGGATCCACTCTTGAGTTTCCAAACGATGATTGTGGATCTCACGGAGTTGCCCATGTTCAATGCTTATCTTCTCGATGAAAGGATTGTTGCAGAAAAATCCATGTTGATTCAAGTAGGCTCCCTTGATATGAAGGTCCTAAAGGTTGTTTTGAAGGATTTTTTTTACAATAATTGCAAGGATGTCTGTGGATTTTTGGTATAGTATCCTAGAACTGAAGGGGAGGTCTGGGAGTATTTTGATTTCGTCATGAATGCACATGCCAGTGGTTTTCAGGTTGCCCTGAACACATATGTTGGATTTGATGATATAGAAGTCTTCGAGGGATTTAAGAGCATATATGGCTATTATATTTTCTTAGAGGTTTGGGGTGTCGATGGAATTTGGAGGGCCACATGTCATTTTTCTAGATATTTTCCAAGAGTATAAGATAATCATTCTAGGGAGAATTATATGAGTGAGTGTGGATTCAAATGATAAGTCGATTGTTCAGATATGGTATGTGAGACTACTTCTTAACTGCCTTCTTCGGGTGTTCTTGAAAAGTTCTATGTTGATGAGGTTAAATTTGTTGGTGGTGAGTTTGATGACTTGCATTTTTTAGAGTGCCAAGAGCTATCGGCAGTGAGGTTGACATATTGCACTAATCAAAGTACCACGTGGTCAAAAATGGTTTGATGGAGGGAAAAACAAATGGTGGATCTTATAGGTGGGATGAATAGTGTCTTTCCAACCCAACCCCAAAAAAAAACACCTTCAATGTAAAAGTGAATGAAAGAATGAATTCTCTCTTTATATATAAAAATTAACTCTTATATATATATTATATATATATATATATATATATATATATATATAATTCATATTCTACATATTAAAATTTTATTTCATGTCCCAATCTTGAAAGTAAAAAACATGTATTCATAAGATTCTCTATCTATAATTTTTGTTATTAATATTTAAAATGTTACATCTCAATTACATATTAAAAAAATAAATAAAAAATTATATCTCTTTATATATAAAATACATCTTAATTTTTTTAACTAATAAAATTATATATATATATATATATAATATATATATATATATATATATATATATATATATATATATATATATATATTCAAGTTGTTTGTGTTCTTCTAGCCTTGACTCGTGGCTTGAGAAACCACGACCCAAGGGTATATAAGCCATCAAAGTCACCCGGGGATCGCACTGAGTCTGGGCCACACCAACCCTAAGTTGATTGGATTTTACATGTCTCTTCCCCCTAGCATGGGTACAACTTTCATAAAGTTTGATCCTGGGTCGCTTTGCTAACGAGCTCATCCTCAGCGGTTGTGCTAGTGAGACTTAACAAAATGATATATATATATAGTTTACACATTAAAATGTTAATACATGCTCCACTATATTTTAGAAGTAGAAAACATATATCCATAGGACTCTCTCTATATATAATATTATTTTTTTTATAAACATTATATATATATATATGAATTTTTTGTTATTAATATTTTAAATTTTACATGGCAACTCCATAGTTAAAAATTAATATATTACAAATCTCTTAAAAAAAAAAAATCCATTAATGGAATATATATATATATATATATATATATATATATATATATATATATATTCACTTTTAACATATTAAAATTTAATGCATGCCCAATCACATTTGGTAGTAGAAAACATGTATCCGTTGGACTCTCTCTCTATAAAAAAAAATATTTTTATTATTAATATTTAAAATATTACATGTCAATTCCATATTAAAAATGAATGAACTGCAAATCTCTAAAGAAATTACTAATAGAATAAGAACTTTCATCTTCATATATATATATGTGTGTTATATATGAACTCCATATTAAGAATGTAATAAACTACACATTCCTTACTAAAAAAGGTGAAACCATAAGAATTTTTTTATTTTTTATTTTATATAAATATGTTATAAAACTATGTTATTTAATAGAGACATTGAAATATTTTATTTGGTAGTTAATAGAAAAATGTTTTTTTGTTATTACTATATTTTTATTTTAATTATTGCATGCCAAGTAAATATAAAATGAATTACATATCATATAATATCAATTATATTATTTTTATATGCCATTTGTCAACTCCATTAAGTAGTAAAAGACATATCTCTTTAATATTAAAAAGTAAATTAGTATATTATTTTTTTAATTACTTTATCTATATATAAAGTGGATGTAAAATTAATATGGAAATTGAAGTATTTTATTCATCGCAGACATTGATTTTATTTTATGTTTATTTTTTTTAATTTGTTATTTTAAGTATTATTTTATTATTTTTTAAAGTAATATTATGTGGCAAAATCTCCCTCACACTGATTTGGAAAGCACCTCTAAGTATGACATTGAAATATTTTATTTATGATTCACAATCTATACATTAAAATGTTAATACATGCTCCAATCATATTTATATGTAGAAAATATATATCAATAGGATTCTCCCTATATATAATTATTTTTATTATTAATATTTAAAATGTTACATGTCAACTCCATATTAAAAAATGAATGAATTACAAATCTCCCAAATAATCTATTAATGGAATAAGAATTATCTCTTTATATATATATATATATATATATATATATATATATATATAATTTTCAAGTGTCATATATGCACTCCATATTAAGAATACAATAAATTATTGCATTAAAAGAAATTTCAACTCAAAAATAGCCACCTGTTGAAGCCCCGAAAATCGGGTCTACAACAAGGGGGATAACCACCCAGTGCGGACCTTGAAAGCAGCTCCTTTTCCATTTGGGATAGTGGCTCCGACTGGGGATAATGGGACCAGTTTCCCAATTTGTTTATGATGATGCTAAGGGATGATGTTTTCCTTCCTAAAAGTTTCTAAAAAGAATGCTTTTAATCTAAATCTAATTTAACACATGCAATTTTATTCTAATGAATGGAAACATCTAATTCTAAAAAACTAACTTTTCACTTATGCGATCTAAAATAGTTTCTAACAACAATCGGTAATAAATATCATTCAATTGCTACAAGAAAAGAATTCATTAAAAGTAAATTGTTTCGTATAACAAATTAGCCGAAACAATTATGATAAGCATATCGCATAATAAGTTATTCATACACTCAGCATAAAAAGAATAGTTACCACCGTACAAAAGTGCCAAATGATAACTGAACAATTAAGCCTTCATATATAAACAACTGAAAATAACATATCACTTGACGCATAAGCAGAAATCATTAAGATATAAAAATACCATTGATAATAAGTCATACTCATGAGCTTCAGCAATATAGATTTATCTTATAATTCAATATCTACTAAGAGTATAGAAGTGCATTTCAGTAGTAGAAATTAAACACAGATATAAATAAATCTCGTTCCATTCATTTATCAAAACCTCCTCAGGGGGGCAAAAGTGCATGTTCTGAAGAACTGTTTTTGATAAATTTCTGGGCCCTTCTCTAAATGCATGAGAGGGGTTTAAACACTACTAACTAAAGACTAAAAATAGTTATTACAAAAATATAGGAGGAGGTTTAAATGACCATCCTCATCTAAAGCAAAAAATAAATCAAAATTAAACTGAAATTGTATCTAAAGATCAACTATGCATCTGTTCTCTTAAGTCGCAGGCATCCAACATCGGCTTCAGGAGTGTCGGTTGGACGACCTCCAATTTTAATTGTCTTGCATAGACGGAAACAACAAGCACTGACACTATCTTTTCAGCGGAATTGTGGCACTTCAGAGTCATACACTCATGTGTGTTTCACCAAATATTGCCAGTAAGTGACCCATTTTAACTTAGTTAACTTTTTGATTGATTGTCCTTTCTTCTTTCTATTTCCAACTTGTTTGCAGTTGTGTTTTTGGGAGAAATCCTGAGTGGTGTTCCGATATCAGGTTGGCTCTGTGCAGATTTTCATTGACACAGTACAGTAATGATATTGCTTGTTTTGTCTGCTTCTTCCGCTGCCGATTCTGCTTTTTTGATCTGTGCATCCCATTTATTAAACAACATTTCTTTGTGGGATTCATTGATCTTGGGCAACCCTGCTTTCTTGCCTTCCTCTGATTCCTGCCAATTCAAATAGTCATAAACTTTCTTATCAATTAAATCATAATCAAGTCACAAATCTACGGCTTGACTTGTGATTTTGTCACTCATTTCGCAGTGAGAGTTCCATTGTGATATTCTTTGGCAAAGCGTTTCCTACTGTTGCAAGAGTTGATCATTCAGGGCAAGGGCTTTTGTGACAAATTCTGCGACTTTAGGATCATTTTTGTGCATTTCTAACGTGGCCTGTAATTTCTGTTCTTTTTCGGCCAGACTACTTTGATAACCCAACTGCATTTGCTGGAAGTCCTGTTGTAACTTTACCAATTTTTCTTCTGCTTCCCGGCTAACGCTGGCCTATTGTAACTGTTGCTACAAAAATAGGATTTTATCCTCTTTATCTTTAAGCAATAGTTAAACTTTGAATGCTTTGTCAATAGTAGCAGAAGCATAAGCTCCTGCGATTTGGGACAATCTAATCAGATTCTCTGTCGGATCAGTGGTAGGGTCTTGCCAAAGGACATCCAGCTGCTCTACTTCAGGTGAGAGCATGCTGTCTAGTTTTTGCTTCTTTCTCTATTTTCTGACCACAACTTTGTGCTGTGGACTGTAAAACACGTCTAGAAGAGGGATTTCCTCTATCTTTAGCATGATTTCGGATGATGGAGCTATGGGAATGTGCTCAGTTTCTGGAGCATTGACAACTGTTTCAATCACCATTTATGTGATTGTCTGTGCTGGATTCCTTGGTGTTTCCACGTTTTGCTCCTCCGTGTTGATCAATTCATTAAAGTTTTCCCATTCTTTCTCCAGCTCTGTTCTTAATGGCTTTGTTGGCTAGATGAGGGGAGTTGGAATTTCCACCTGTGTTGGCGAAAACACTTGTTGCTCAGGATTCTCCTTGGATTGGGCAGTATCCCTGACTAATCCTTCACTCTTATTGTGATCGCTCTCTAACCGTCTAGACCTTTCTGGCGATTCTCTTTCAGACTTAGATTTAGACTTGTCTTGCCCTGAGCTTCCACTCATACTAATGCTAGGAGTGGTTTCCCTTATTGGTTCTACGTGCAATTTGTCCAAGGGGAGATTTAGACTTGTCTTGCCCTGAGCTTCCACTCATACTAATGCTAGGAGTGGTTTCCCTTATTGGTTCTACACGCAATTTGTCCAAGGGGAGATTTGTCAATCTCTACTCTCTGTAGAGTTTAAACTCTTGGAACTCTGCTGGGCCAAACTAGATTTGGGCTAGGTGTAAGATGTCTTTGAGTGTGCTCTTCTGCTGGAAAATGTCGTCGAAGAGATCATCTTCCTTAGTGAACACCTTTATTTTAACTGCTGTGGTAAAATTCTTTATTACATCAAAGGGATCAAATTCTCCCTGGGAACTTAAGAAATCATAGACTCAACATGTTGTCTACTTCCTTGAAAGTGTGACCTAGATCAAACAATGCAAAAGCCCCACAGACCACAGGGAATTGCGACCAAATTGCCTTTTTCTTGTCCTTAAATTCTCTGCTCATTCCTCCAACCCCACAGGTTTGGTAGGCTATTTCCCGGGCCATCAATTTGTCAAGAACATACAAGGGAAGTACATGAGGAGAGGCAATGCTTCCAAATACTCTGATATAAGTGAAAAATTCTTCTCCGAACCATCTTCCCATAGGGAGAATATCAATTTCGGCTTTAGGAGAAAATATTGAGGAATCTGTATTATACAACATCTTGTGAATGGGTAGCATAACTCCATGGCAGATTTTATAAAAATATGGGGTGAACTTAGAATCCAACAACTCCTTATGGTAGACTTGAATGGGTAAAGAATTATGTACCGTCCATTTCCAACCCATGAGAGGAAATTTAGAAACAAAACAGATAGCATCCATGACATAGGCAGCTAGAAAGAAGGGAGGATAAATCCTATGAGAAGGACTCTTTTTAGTCCAATAGTTCCAAATAGCAGAGGTTAAGTTATTAGACAATATTTGGGCCCAGTCCATTATAGTGGCGTTGGTGGCCGCATCTAGTAGGGGTAGCCACTCGAATGAAAGCTTATTGATATCAGGTTTTCCGAATAGCCTACATAACATTGCAACAGCAAAACAATATGGAGAAGAGAGGGAACCAGTGTTGTACATACCATTTTTGTCATTCTTTAACGGCTCTTCCTTTGCTGACCAGTGTTTTGTGCATTTCGCCAAATCTTCGTTCTCCTTAGCGAATTTTTCCATGAACTGTTTGTTATAGCTAGCCTGCGGTTCTGGTAAATGATACATGCGTCTTAAATTCTGTGGGGTAAATGATCCTATAACTTCTTGGTTCCACATCCTGAATTTCCTGTCTGTTATATCAGCATCGTCTATCACCCATTTGACCATATCTGTATAAGAAAGTATTTTTGGCCTTGCTGCGGTACGGTGCGGGAATGAGCATGCAAGCTCTGTAAGTGATGCTTCGGATGACCTGCCTCCATTTGTTGTAGTTGTAACTTCCATGACTCTCGGGTTTTCTTCCTACAGCAGACTATACATGCCTTCCCAAGTATATATCCCTGCTTCTCTAGTACAGGAGGTGTCCGTGAATAATGGAGTCATCTCTGTTTTTTCAGATACCAAGCTTTTCCTTTCTTCCCCATAACGTTCTACGCACTGCTCTGTGTATTGTTCTGCGTACTGCTCCTGTAAGTTCACAAGTAGAGAACTAAAACACAATAAGAAAGATGATGGTAAGTAATAAGGTGATGGGAAAGCTCTTAATTTTAAAATCACATCAAATATATCACCTTACGTGAAATAACCCTTTTGCTCAGATCTAAATCATTTCTCATAAATAACCATCAATAAACCACTAAGTTGACATTAATGCCCATAACTCAGTATCAGATGACGGGGAATATTTCATCGAACTATGAGCCCTTTTGATCTGCGATAAAGCGATTTTTTGATTTTCTTTGCGGATCCGAATTGGATCCATCAAAATTATCAGAATTCTATGACTGTATCAAATCATGACAGACTTCAAAAACTTGTGAACAATGAGCTATCAAGAAAGACCTCTGGACAGTGGTAGTTGTACCCAGCACGGAACAACGAGGACCTCAGTCAAAGTGCGCTGACCGATGGCCCATGGAGACCGCGTAGTGGCACAAACTAGCAATTGGGAAATCCAGATAAAAAACGGAAGCCATTTCTAATGCGTGATTAGCGATCATGCATCGATGTTCAAAACCCCTCGAGAAGGAATAGCCTTGAGCGCTCGGTCACAAGGAAAACCAGAAAACCGTGGGAAAAGTGTTAAACCGACAGGCGGGTCCCGTGCTCCAAAACCCGCAGAATATCGGAGGCATTTCGGGTAGTAAGCGAGTTTGGAGAGAATCGAGCGATGCCATTCACTGAATGACGTGTGTCTGTCAGATGAGAGAGAAAATCGCTCTCATCGCCGGCTAACGTTCGAGCAAGTCGACCGCGCGATAAAAGTGATGACCGTAGGATCTGGAGACCCCAGATCTAACGGTGGAGATTGCACCCGATGGGAGACCGGATTTGACGGGGGAAAACAAGCTACGACGCATAAAGGTTTCAAGGTCTGATTTGACCATTGACCTGGCGGATGAATCATTTCATAGATTAACCGAAATAACAACCGTTCGAGGAAGAGTTGGTGCTCAGTTCGTGTGAGGACAAGTGGCCACCTCCCTATGAAACGTTACACAGTGGCGATGACGTAGACGCAGGGAATTCCAAGCGGACAACAACAGGCGATCCGAAGAGACAGAAGAGGAAGCGAACGGTCATGAGACAGATTGGCTTTGAGCCACGAACAGACAAAGAGCAGAAAAAAGAAGAAGGAGACAGTGAGACAGAGGAGACAGAGCAGAGAGGAAGCAAGAAGTAGAGAACAGAGGAAGTCGAGCTGACCTACAGAGCTAAGGCAGCATCGAGCAGACAGAACCAGGCTTGAGAGGTTCAAGCAATCCCTGTGAGGATATTTGTCGGGAACTGAGTACCAAATTGGACTCATCCCATTAAGACCAGTTGAGGTTGAGACTTAGTAAGGGTGAGTCTATGCACTCTAGTGGCTTGGGCAATCCAAGAACCACCCTACTAAGCACCATCTATTTCAGGAGACTTAAATTGAGCTCCTCATTGTAAAAGCTCTGCTTAAAGACACAATAAAAAAGCCACCATTGAAAGCTGGACTAGAGACATAGCCCAGGAGGATTGGGTGAACTCCTTATTAAATTGTTGTGTTTTTGCATTTTGCTTGTTGTGTTTCTCTTACTGTTTTCCAGTGTCTGTGTATTTTGCAATCTTATCAATCCATTGCCTAAGATAACATAGACACACACCAGCACATGAGTCTGTAATACCTTCATTAATTTCCTGAGATTACCTAGGGGTAATTTCAGATCAAGTGATATTAGAGCTTTAGGCTGTTAAGGTTAGACAAGCTTGTGCTGGATTTAGCTGTTGAATGCTAACTAGATCAAAGCTCATATTAGGAAAAGGAGAGTTGGTCGAAACTAATCCTGAAATTGGGAGAGTCTATCCTCAGAAGACAATGTCAGAGGAAGGTTCTGTGGGGCCAGACCCTCAATTCATAGATATTTTCCTAGCCATAAGGTCCATGGTAGAGGAAATGTATAAGGATTTTAGAAAACATAAGGATGAAGATTCATCAGGCTCCAAACAAGATAAAGGAGAAGAAGAGTCTCTCCTCCATGACCACTCCAAAGGCAAAGGGAAAGAAGAAAACTTTCTCACACCTCCTAATAGCCCTGAACATAAAAAGAAGACATCTTTGATTAAACTAGATGTTAAATTTGATTTACCAATATATGATGGAGAGTTGAATGCAGAAAAGCTGGACAATTGGATTAGACAAATTGATGTTTATTGCAGAGTGCAGAGTATTGATTCAGACAAGAGCAAGATTCAGTTGGCTAGCCTACGCCTTGGAGGCACTGCCTTAGTTTGGTGGGAAGGCAGGACTCAAGCTGACACGAAGAGACATGGTAAGACTCTTTATGTCTGGAGTGAATTTGTTTCTACAATCAAAAAACAGTTCTATCCACTGGCCTACATGCAGCAAGCCATGATGAGCTGGCAAACTCTTCGACAATTGAAAGGGAAAAGTGTACAAGGTTACACCTAAGAATTTAGGAAGAGAGCATTGATTGTAGGAATCTCATTAGACTCACCTGAGACACTGTTGAAGTACATCAGTGGTCTACACAGCTACATGAGGCACACTATCCTCATGTTTAATCCCACTAGTATAGATGAAGTATTTGTTCAAGCTACGCATCTAGAAGCTAGAGGAAAGAATGGAAACCCAGAAGTTGGGGGATCATCCCAACCCACTGCAAGCAAGAATAAAGAGAAAAGAAAACAGAAATGGAAAGCAAGGAAGGCCAACACTACACAGAAGAGCAAATCTTCATGCACTCACTGTAAGAAGGATGGGCATGATGATGAGCACTGTTGGATTCCGCATCCAGAGCTAAGACCTAAGAAGTTTGAGGGCAAGAAGAAGAAGACAGTTGCAGCTATTCAAAAAGATTCGGGTTCGAACTCAGGAGATGAAACAACCATTGTAGCCATAGGTATAAAAGGTAAGAATTCTAAAGCATCTACTAGTAATTCTGCACAATCTACTATTGATGAAGAAAATGGGAGAAAAATACATGAGCTTTTCCATATTCGATTTATTTCCAAACATCAAAAGATTGATACTTTGTTTGATAGTGGCTAACAAGTAAATTTAATTTCTGAAGCAATTGTAAAAAAGTTGGGATTACAGACTGCACCTCACAAGAAACCATGCCCATTAAGATGGTTAAATGATAAAGAACAACTACTAGTGACTAGACAATGCAAACTCAAGTTTTCTTTTGGGTCAACATTTGTAGATGAGGTTGAGTTAGACATAATTCATTTGGATATATGTGGAATTGTTTTAGGAAGTCTTTACTTGTATGACAGAAAAGTTATTTTCTATAGAGCTGAGAACAAGTATCTACTCGTTAAAGATGGAATCGAATACTTTGTAAGAGCTCATAAGCTCAAAAATAATTACACTCTCATAAACTCAGGGCAGATGAAATGAATGATAAATTCATGCAAACAATTCTTACTGATGGTTGTAAAGAAAAAGAAACCTGATAAAACCAATGTATTTGAGGGTTGTGATGCTAAACAACAAGCTGATTTAGAAAAAGTTGTTTCAGAATATGATATCTTGTTTCAAGAACCTAAAGGTCTGCCACCCAAAAAGGAAATAGTGCATAAAATTAATTTGCAGCAAGATGCTCCATTGCCTAACATTGGAATGTACAGGTTGTCCGCTTTAGAGAATGCAAAAATCAAGAAGCAGGTGCAGGAGTTGCTCGAGAAGGGGTTCATCAGACCTAGCACATCACCATGTGGGTCACCAATCATTTTGGTGAGAAAGAAAGATAGCTCGTGGAGAATGTGCATTGATTACCGAGCACTGAATAAGATAACAATAAAAAATCGTTATCCCCTTCCTTGCATAGATGATCTCTTAGATCAATTAAAAGAAGCTACTTATTTTTCTAAGCTAGACTTGCATAGTGGATATCATCAGGTCAGAGTGACAGAACAAGATGCATGGAAGACTGCTTTCAAGACAAAGAAGGGATTTTATGAGTGGTTGGTTATGCCTTTTTGATTAACTAATGCTCCTGCTACTTTCATGAGAATAATGAATGATGTACTCAGACATTTTCTTGATGATTTTGTTATTATGTATCTGGATGACGTTTTGATATTTAGCAAAACATGGGAAGAACATTTAAAACATGTTAAGCAGACACTAGATGTTTTGCAAAGAGAAAAACTTTTTTAAACTCTCAAAACGTGAATTTGGCAAAACATCTTTGAATTATTTGGGACATATAGTAGGGGGCGGTGAATTGAAGATAGATCCCTCTAAGGTGGCAGTCATTGTGAACTGGCCCAAACCCAAATCTACTACAGAAGTTCGGAGCTTCTTAGGAACAACACAATATTGGAGAAAGTTCATTTCTAACTTTTCCTTAATTGTAGCTCCCTTACATGCTTTAACAGGATTGAATAAGGTGTTTCAGTGGGGAGGCAAACAGCAAAAAGCCTTCGACACCTTAAAAGAAAAGATTAGTACAACACCAGTACTAGCACTGCCTAATCTTCAAAGACCGTTTGAGATCCAAACGGATTCCAGTGACTATGCCATGGGAGCAGTGTTGACACAGCATGGTAAACCCATAAGTTATCATTCTAAGACATTTAATTCTGCAGTAGTTAACTATCCCACATATGATAAAAAATTGTATGCATTAGTACAGAGTGTGAAAAACTGGAAACATTACTTAATGGGCAAAGAGATAGTTATACATACTGATCATCGACCACTTCAATATCTACATTCCCAAACTGAGTTGCAACAATCAAGACACTATATATGGATGGATTTTCTACAACAGTTTCATTTAGTCATCAGATATAAAAAGGGCATACACAATAAAGTTGCAGATATGTTATCTAGACCCATTATAAATGCATCTACTATACTTGAGCATAATTTTATGTTACATGAGAGCTATGTTGAACAAGATGCTCAAGATATATACTTTAAAGATGTATATGCAACTTTGAGTCAAGGAAAACGAGTAGAAGAATTGGATTAGCATGTAAAGGACCGACTCCTATATCATTGTGGGAAGTTATGCATTCCAAAAACTGAAAGAGTAAAGATAATTCGATAAGCACACACTTCTCTAATATCAGGTCACTTTGGAGTAAGTAAAACAGTTGCATAGCTACAAATATTTTGTTATTGGCCAAAAATGAACAAGACAGTTTCTAGATATGTAAGAGGGTGTACTATGTGTGCTAAAAGTAAGCCCAACAATAGAAAACTAGGCTTGTACACTCCATTACCAGTTCCTTCTCATCCTTGGGAAAGTGTTTCCATGGACTTTGTTAGAGGATTGCCTAAATCTAGGAAAGGTCATGATTATCTGTATGTTGTTGTGGATAGGTTCAACAAAATGTGTATTTTGATACCTTGTAATAAACATATTACAGTTGAACAAATTGCAAAACTGTTCTTTCAACATGTATGTTATAGACATTTTTGGGCACTGCAACCCCAATCAAACATGTCCATAAACCAAGGGCTCCTAAGTCCCTAAAATTGTTGTTCCATCCCCTAAAAGAACAAGGTCAGTTGATTACATCATCTCCCATAAGTTCTCCACAAGAAACTGCTCAGAACTGGTCAAAACTGGACCATACAGATTGCCCAGTGTAGAGGGTGTGATGCATCTCACCTGCCCAGTGAAAAGGGTGCGATGCATACTGAAAAGCCCTTCTGTAGGGTGCGATGGGCGAGAGTGGACAAATGGCAGAGACAGTTTGCGAGGTGGATGATCATAGAATCTTCCAGAAACTTCTCCTATGACACTTGCCTCTCTGAATTTGCCCAGGGATGAGTAGGAGATCATCAACCTCCAAGTGGAATCAAGAACTATCAGAGAGAGGAAACTAATCAAAATCCCAGAAGCTGACTCACCCCCTGCAATCATCTATATATGGATCCCTCATCCCAGAGATCCAGAGGCTAGAATTTTGTATCTTGTAAGGAAGTGTTGTTGGTTTCTTGGTGGAATATCATAGTGTTTGGTGATCTAAGCTTTTCATGAGGTGAAAGAAGGGCTTTCATGCTAGAGGATGATGTTGGGTCAGAAAAATTGGTTGTAATCCTCTTTGCTATTCTTGATATTAATAAATCTATTCAAGTTTTCCTCCACATTCTTGTATGTTTGATGATATATGCATTTGTGTGGTCAATATATATCTGGTCCTATATTGTTTATGATTGTAGATCTCTATTCTTCGATAGTATTATGCTGCTTTGATTCAACAGGTGCTCTTTGAAGCTGGGTAGACGAAGGAGAAGCGGCAAGGACCTGTCAGAAGGGAGAGGAACCGAGCAAGGAACCAAGCGCAAGACTGAGGTTGGTGTCCTTCATTCCCCTCTTATCTACTTCTCATAAAGGAAAACGAAAGTAGTTTTAGTTTGTTTGTTTCTAAGATAGCTACCAGTCTTAGTGGGACTAGCAGCTTCGAGTGGACACTAGATTTCCCGATAACAATGTATGGGTTCATTTTGGATTACCCACTTCCATTGTATCTGATCGAGACACCCGATTTGTGGGGAAGTTTTGGTCGAGCCTATGGGAACTGATGGACACCAAACTGAAGAAAAACACAGCTTTCCATCCACAAACCGATGGCCAGACAGAAGTAGTCAACAGGATAGTGATCCAGTTACTCAGAGGATATTGCAGCAAGCATCCTAAGCTTTGTGATGAAAATTTGTGTTATGTGCAGCATGCTTACAACAGAGCCAAACATTCTTCTACACAAAGATCTCCTTTTGAGACCTGTTTTGGTTTCACACCAAGGTCTCCTTTGGATTTTGTCTTTGGTAAAGACACCACAGTTGAGGGACACAACAATGAGGACAAGGCAACTAGGTTCATTGAACAAATCCAAGAGATTCACCAGACAATACAAGAACAATAGGAAAAGAGCCAGGCCAAATACAAGGTAAGGCATGACAAGCATCAGATGGAGCATAGTTTCCAAGTTGGTGATCAAGTCTGACTGTATATCAGCAAGGACATAATGCAAGGTGGAGGTAAAAAGCTAAATCCTATCAAGTATGGACCTTTCAAGATACTTGAGAAAAGTGGTGAGAATGCTTTTCACCTTGATCTACCAGATTACATCCACATCTACTCAGTCGTAAATGCAGATAGCTTGAGATTGTTTGAACCTTCACTAATTGAAGATCCTCAAGAACAGAGTCAATTGCCTTATGTTGATAACCTACTACCTGAATATCTTAATGAATTGCAGGAAGACACAGTTCTGGACAGGAAGGTGAGAATGACACGCAGGGGAGATGTTGAGTACCTCAGAGTTGGGCTCAAGGGTTCAAAGCCGAGCAGTGCAAAATGAATAGAGATTGGACAAGTGAGACAATTGTACCCTCACTTAGTCGATGCTTGAAAACTAACTTTTGGTGGTCCAAAAGCTTTTTCAATGGGAGGGCCGTGATCCAAATTGGATTCATGAAAATTATCAGAGTTCTATCACTGTATCAAATCGTGACAGACTTCAAAAACTTGTGAACAATGAGCTATCAGGAAAGACCTCTGAACAGTGGAAATTTGTAGCCAGTGCGGAACAACAAGGACCTCGGTCAAAGCATGCTGACCAATGGCCCATGGAGACCGCGCAGTGGTGCAAACTAGAAATTGGGAAATCTAGATCAGAAAATGGAGGCCATTCTAATGCGTGATTAACAATCGCGCATCACTGGGAAAAAACCCCTCGAGAAGGAATAGCCCCAAGTGCTCGGTCACAAGGAAAACTGGAAAACCGTGGGAAAAGCGCCAAACCTACAGGCGGGTCCCACTCTCCAAAACCGACGGAATATTGGAGGCATTTCAGGCGGTAAGCGGGTTTGGCAGAGAATCGAGCGATGCCATTCACTGAATGACGCGTGTCCGGCTGATGAGAGAGAAAACCGCTCTCATCACGGGCTAACGTTTGAGCAAGTCAACTGTGCGATAAAAGTGATGACCATAGGATCCGGAGGCCCCAGATCTAACGGCGGAGATTGCACCTAATGAGAGACCGGATTTGGTGGGGGAAAATAAGCTACGACGCATAAAGGTTTTGAGTTCTGATTTGACCACTGACCTGGTGGATGAATCATTTCACAGAGTAACCGAAATAACGACCGTTCGAGGAAGAGCTGACACTCAGTTCATGAGAGGACAAGTGGCCACCTCCTTATGAAATGTTACACATTGGCGATGACGCAGAGGCAGGGAATTCCAAGCGGACAACAGAAGGCGATCCAAAGAGACGGAAGAGGAAGCGAACAGTCATGAGACAGATTGGCTTTAAGCCACGAACAGACAAAGAGCAGAAAAAAAAGAAGGAGATAGTGAGACAAAGGAGACAAAGCAGAGAGGAAGCAAGAAGCAGAGAACAGAGGAATTCGAGCTGACCTGTAGAGCTAAGGCAGCATCGAGCAGACAGAACCAGGCTTGAGAGGTTCAAGCAATCCCTGTGAGGATATCTGTCGGGAACTGAGTACCAAATTGGACTCATCCCAGTAAGACCAGTTGAGGTCGAGACTTAGTAAGGGGGAATTTGTGCACTCTAGTGGCTTGGGGAATCCAAGAACCACCCTACTAAGCACCATCTATTTCAGGAGACTCAAATTGAGCTCTTCATTATAAAAACTCTTCTTAAAGACACAATTAAAAAATCCACCATTGAAAGCTGGACTGAAGATGTAGCCCAAGAGGATTGGGTGAATTCCTTATTAAATTGTTGTGTTTTTTCATTTTGCTTGTTGTGTTTCTCTTACTGTTTTCTAGTGTTTGTGTATTTTGCAATCTTATCGATCCATTGCCTAAGATAACATAGACACACACCAACACATGAGTTTGTAATACCTTCATTAATTTCCTGAGGTCACCTAGGGGTGATTTCAGATCATTCGCAATATTGCAGATCGCAATATCACTAATCCTTTTTCATTAACAATCATTTGCTTCATTATGCGACTGCGAGATGCGATTTGCGAGATGCTTTATCACATTTCGCAATATCGGGACATTTTATCTTAGGTGGCGCTACGATATATGAAATTTGCGATATTCGATGAATGTATGTGGCTCGTTATCTCACATCATCGCGTTTTCGCTATTCCGAAAGTTTCTTTATATATGATGCCCTCCATTTCCCTTTTATGATGCGATGTTCATCATTAAGAGAATGATTTTGTTTGAGACTTTTCATAATACTTAAAACTTTACGTTTGTAGATGTTTTTCCTAAGTTTATGATAGTGTGTTTTATTAAAAGGGAATTCTAAGTGCTAGTTTTTATTTTTTAGGAGGGTCTCCATTTATTTAGTGTTATTACTAATACTAAATAAATAGGGGGTTGTTGCTGGCCACAACAATTGGCGATTCACTAGAAAGAACCAGTTATCTCTGATTATCTTTTGAATTTTCTAAAACTTCCAAAACAGAAAAGTTTTCTGGAAAATCAAACTTTGTTAAAGAAATATAAAGTGCATAATGCTCTTTGCCATTAACAATAGTTTTTTCCTTCCATGCTAATTCTGATTATTTTCTTCCCAAAGCTAGTCATTGCATTTACATCAGTCACTACTTGGTTTATAAGGATAAAAACAAAAACATCTCTGTAGATCAGTTTTTAAGTATGCTCATTTGTCGTAGGTAGAGCCTCTGCTGCCAGCAGGTGTTTATAGCCTCGACAGGGTTACCTGTTACCCAACAATGATCCAGTATCCTACTTGGAGAAGTATACAATTTTCAAAGATAAATCCACATTCACACTTATTTCTTTCATTATCTTTTAATTCTTAAAGAACAATGTCTTGGTTTGGTGGCCAAATTTTGACAGTGTCATTCACTTGATTTATAACTTTACTGAACAAGTTGGCTCGTGATGAGACCCTTTGTCTTTTGATTGAAACAATCTTGAGTCATTTCCCTGTTTTGGTATGCAAATTGGCAATGTCAGCTAGTTATAATCTTTATGATCATGATAAGCCGACTCTTGATGAGACCTCTTATTCTTTAAGTTTATAATGCATAGGTGTATTACTATTTGAAACTTGTAATTCCCTAAGTGGGGAGGAAGTCATTGGTTCCTTAAGAATAGCTTTGGACGACAATTATAGAGTTTTTTGAAGACAGCTTTTCTACAAAGAACCTTTGTTTCATTATTGATGCTTTTTATGACCGATATAAAACAAATTCCCACTAAAGGTTGTTTTTAATCAAAATTTGTAAGGTTGAAACTAGTAAAATTTTCAGGCTTGTATCACTTGACTATATTTTTCAATAATAATGATTAATTTTCCAAATCAGTTCCATTTATACAAGCGAAAAAAAAAAATTTACAAGAGACACTAATCTTTTTCGTGAAATCCAAAAGTAACCATTTACAACCTGTTTTATTATCAAAATAAATCTATAAATAATAATTTACAAAAATAGAAGAGGTCATCTTCTATGGAAAGTATTTTTTAAGGATCTGTCCATTAACAGGTAAAGATTCTCTTTTCCCTGCTAAATCTTGTAACATGAAAGTCGATGGACCTATGATTTCAACAATTTGGAATGGTCCAAGTCACATCCGTTGGAATTTAGAATGTTTTCCTTTTTCTTCATGAGCCTTATCCCATTTCAATACTAAATCTCCAATTTGAAAATCCTTCCTAGATACCATATTTGAATCGAAGAAGCCTTTACTAATGCTTGATGATGTGCATGGGTAATTTTGGCTTGTTCTCGTTGCTCTTCTAGCTTAAGAATCTGCAATTGTCTTAGTTGCAAAGATGAAGAAGGTGTTTCTTCAATAAATTGAACTAAGGCTAAAGAAGGAATTGCTAGATGAGTTGGGAGAACTACTTCTTTCCCATAAACCAAATTAAAGGGAGAAGTGCCAATGGAAGCCTTTTGAGTTATTCGATCTGCCCAAAGAGCATACATCAAAGATTTGTGCCAATTTATATGATTCTGATCAATAGTTTGCTTAATGATTCTGATTAGGTTTTTATTTGTTGATTCAGCCAACCTGTTCCCTTGTGGGTAATAATTGGCAGAATACTTAAGTTTAAAAACTCTTTTAAGTGCAAATTCAGTCATAGCATTGCCAGAAAAATATGATGCATTATCGAACATTAAAGCAGAAGGTAAGCCAAACCTAGTAATTATGAACTGATCTATGAAATCGATGATATGTTCAACATTAGCTGTCTTGAGAGGACTGCTTCTACCCATTTAGTAAAATAATCTGTAGCTATAAGGATGTACCTATGTTGTTTAGAAGAGTGAAGAACGATCTCACCTATTATATCCAATCCCCATTGCTCAAATGGTTGGTCTATATTAACTGGTTGCAATGGAAATGATGGTTTCTTCTATCTTCCAGTAGCAGTTTGACAAACTTGACATTTCCTTACATAGCTATGTGCATCTTTAAATAAAGTAGGCCAATAGTATCCTGCGCGCAAAATTTTGTGTGTTGTTGCATCTCCTGCATAATGTCCACCTTCTAGTCCATCATGGAGTTCCTCCAACACTTTTTCAGCTTCAGATTTCTCAAGACATCA
The DNA here is from genome assembly GCA_031772625.1 of Pinus tabuliformis. Taxonomy (NCBI): domain Eukaryota; kingdom Viridiplantae; phylum Streptophyta; class Pinopsida; order Pinales; family Pinaceae; genus Pinus; species Pinus tabuliformis. The sequence continues at coordinate 508,362,839 of CM062816.1, read as the reverse complement.
AAGAAGAACAGAATCATAATTCATCCTAAAAAGTACATCATTTACAAGTTGATATTGCTTAGCTTTCAATCTTAGGGTTCTTTTCTTTGTATGATTCAAATTTGAGGGAGCATATCCATTTTTAAATAAAACATGATATCAACATATCTCAATTCAATATCGTTTAGGCTTACCTCATACATTTGTACCTCTTGAATGGGATATGGCATTTCTAATATTAGCGATGCTCTAGCAAAATTCCACAAAAGCGTTGACCTTTTACAATATTTACTGGCTTTATTTCAGCGTCATATTCTTGTAGGGAAATGACCCAATTTGCTCTCTTTTCACCCACATCTTTTTGTACCAAGAGATTTCTTACTGCTGGAAACGACACTATTATCTTTGTATGGGTCTTAAGAAGAAAGGGTCTAAAGTGTTTGATTGCTTTGAAAACTGCATAAGCTTGTTTCTCAACGCCAGAATAATTTAATTCAGCCCCTTGCAAATTTGAACTAAAGAAGGCAATTGGGGCTTCCGCTTTGTCTTGATTGGCTTGCGTGAGTATTGCAGCATATGACTTCTCAGAGGCAAATGTATACAAAATGAAAGGATCAGAAAAATTTGGAGTTGCTAGGGATGGGGCATTAACAATCGCTTTCTTAATCAGATTGAACGCTTCATATTCTGCCTAACCCTATTTAAAGAGTGAATTTTTCTTGATCATTGCTTGTAATGGTGACACAATTCTTGAGAAGTTTGGGACAAATCTTTTCACAAAATTAATTTGACCAAGGAAGGATTGCATTGCTTTCTTATTATGTGGTAAGGATATTTCAGAAATTTCCTTAATCCTATCTGGATCAATATGGATTCCAGATTTAGACACTATAAATCCAAGAAGCTTTCCTTCACTTAATGCAAAAAAGGACTTTTTTGGATTAAGTGAAGTCCCATACCTTTGACAACGTTGACAGATCTGCTTTAAATCTCTAAGGTGATTACTACGTTTTTTTAGAATATATTGTTATGTCATCCAAGTAAATCACCACTAATTTGTTTACTAATCCCTTAAATGCAATATCCATGGCCCTTTGAAACGTGGCACTAGCATTAATCATCCCAAAAGGCATCTTTTGATATGCATATGTACCCAATTTGGTTCTGAATGTGGTTTTTAGCTGATCATCTGGATGGACTAAGACTTGGTTGTAGCTAGAGAAACCATCTAAAAAGGACATCAATTCTGATCCCACAACTGCTTGTAATATTTGTTCCATAGGAGGCAGGGGAAAATTATCCTTTTGGCAGGCTTTGTTAATATTTCGAAAGTCAATACAAATTTGAATGTCTCTGTTTTTCTTTCTGACTGGAACCAGATTGGAAACCCATCTAGAATGTCGAATGGGAAAAATAATTTTGGCTTTCAACAATTTATTGAGCTCAAACTTAATCCGACTTTCCAGATTAGGATGGATCTTCCTCAGCTTTTGCTAGACTGGTCTTTCACCAGTTATCATTGGGATAGTATGCTGAATGATTGAAGTGTCGTAAGTCTTAAGGTCATCGTAATTCCAGGCAAAGACATTTTTATACTGCTTCAGGAGTCGAACAAAGGCTAATTTTTCCTCTGGGGCTAGACCAAGACCTAAGTTGATATTCGGTGGCTTAGTATTCGTTCCTAGATTTACTAATTCATATTTCAGAGTTGAACTCTGAAGTTTTGAATTGGTAGACCTTTTGAATCTATCTTTTAAATCGTATAGGTCTTCTAACTTGACTACAGATTTTGGTATGGCATTATTGGTGCTCTCTTGTTGTAACTGCTTGTCATGTTGGTCCTCGTCAATTACTATAAGATCCTTCTGAAGTCAGGAAACTTACAATATCAGGATCATTGTTAAAAATTCTCCAATTGGTAGCACTATCAGGGATGGACGGCCTAAAGATCAATTCGATTGAGAATCTGTCTGGGCTATAGTCTTCTAAGGGAATGAGCTTGGAAGCTACATTAGCCAGGAGGTCAGCACTAGAATTTTGGAGTCTGGGAATGGATGAAATATTGAATGCTATAAAATTTTCAGTCGGATCTTGTACTAAAGATTGATAATGCTTTAAATGACCTGATAGACAATGTATAATATTTCGTACATGTTTAATAACAATCTCAGAATCTCCAAAGACTTGTAGATACTTGATGTCCATTCCGATTGCCTTGTACAACCCTTGCACTAAAGCTTCATATTCTGCAGTGTTTTTTGTACAATCGAACTCAAATCTACAAGTTAAAATGGTTTTATTCCCTTCTGGACTAATTAATACACATCCTGCTCCTGCTCCATCATTAGACTTAGAACCGTCAAAAAATAATTTCCAAAACAAAGAGTCATTTACAGGACTATCTACAAAATTAACGCATTTATAACTGTCAGTTTGAGAAAAAATTTCTACTTGAGACAAAACAGAATGTTCTAAATAAGGCGAAGCATGAGCATTAAAATTTCCTAAGAAAGAGTCAACAAAATAGTTCCCAATTATATTGTTGTTGTACGCTATAGGTTCGTTTTCTCCTTCCAGTTCCGTCACTATGTAATTTTTATGTCTTTCTCACTCAACCTTTATCTGATTTGTTTTACCATTGTAAGGGAGCCACATATGTGACCAGTCGGTCGCAAAGTATCCATGAAGCTTTTTAGACCAATCCCTACTAAGAATTAAACCATAAAATTTAGGAATGTTTGCAACTAAAATATCAATGACTTGACATACCTTTGGATTCGATGAGAGCCTTATGGTTACTTGATTTAGTTCACCAATTACTTCAACTTGCGACTGTCCAGCTGAACTACGCGTACTGTAGATTTTTGAGGTTGGACGTTTAACTTTGCACAAATTGTTTTAGGCAAAATATTAGATGAGTCACCTGAATCTACCAAATAATTATGCAAATTTTTATTGAAAATTTCGAAAGTAAGGAGGAATGGAGGAGTATGGGATTTTGACCTACCTCCAATTAAAGCAATATCATTTGGGTCAACTTTATTTGCCATACTAGTTGGAGGTCTTCCCATTTCATGAGAATCTTGCGAGATTACAGCGGCACGAAGAGGTGCAACGGGTATTGCATGCAGCTCTTTCAAAAGTAATTTTTGTTGATGCTTTAATTTGCTCAGTTCATGAAAAGTAATGTTGGCCCTAGTCTTCTTCATGTCTTCAATAATATTATACTCCATCTCATCGGAAACAATCAGTTTTTTATATGGAGTTGATGACTCGGATTGGACTGGGTTTGTTTGAGTCGCTTTTAGTGATGATTTATTACCTGCAACTTTATCCTTGGAAACAGAGCTTGCATTCTTCTGTTTAGAACTGGGCTGTGGAGGATCGAGTTGATTTCTACTTCTGGTACTAACTGGTGATGCCTCTTGATCCTCTTTGTTTGGAAGAATGAAGTCCCACATTCCCTGTAGTTCTACAACCTCATCTTCACCAATAGGTTCTTCATTGGAAACTTCTTCTTCTCCTTCAGATTCTGCATTTGTTATAGCATTGGGAGGCTTTGGATCATTTGAAGGGTTTTTCCTATAAGGCTTGTAGGGTTTCTTAGAAGAATTCTCTGCTACTTGTCTTTTAATGTCAACCATTTCGTCCCGGATGCGGGTGGTTAACAGCTCAAAGGATATGTGGAAGGCATATCACATGGGTAGGTGTCAGCCCCCATGCACCACGAGTAATGATGCAGGTCAGGCGAGTTGGGCTCGCACAAGCTCATTAATGAAGACATTAACTTCGTCCATCCGTTGCAAGGTTAACAGTGCCATGGCGCTCCATAAGCGAACTGCTCCCGCGGCTTTGTTGCATTCCTCTGCAGCTTCTTGGATTGCAGCGCTGTGCGTTTTTCTGAGTCTCTCTGCTAGCAAACACGGGCCCGTTAGTGCGCCGGGCTCTTATGATCCATTTGATGTTCTGTTGTTGTCTCGTTCAGAGCACTCTTCTATTTGCATTCACTCTCTGAACGCTGCAATGCCGCATGAAAGGCTCAGGTTATTGAGCAGACGAGGTGGCTCTGGTGGCCAAGCGGCCTCTCAGCGATCTTCTGAAACACTGGAACCTGGGCGGAGCAGTCCACCGGCCACAAGAAGCGGAAGAGGCAGGAGTCGTGGGAGAATTGGGAGGGTTGAATGTGAGCATGTTGCTCATCCCACTGTGCGTTATCACATTCCATGCTCTCTCACTAATTCCACTTTCATAGTCTCTGTCACCATAGAAAAATGTGAAGATAACAGGGACCTGGGAGCCGCCCATCCTGAAGCACTTGCAGAACAGAGGAATGTGAATCCAGTGGATAACCTGTGCCCGGTCATGGGGAGTGCTTCGATGCTGAACCCGGCTGTTCCTGCAGGCCCAAGTGCACCTGTTCGTGGTGAACCCACAGGCTCGGTGGCTCCACATTCTGACTCGGAGGACTCTCTTCAATACGGGTGTAGAGTCGTCGAGGAGCCTTATACTACTCACAATGACTGATACAGCATGACTATGTTTTGTTTTCGCAGCTACGGTTTGTCTCAGGTCTCTGACTGTCAATGTGTCGTTTATACTTATCATGACAATGTATTGTTTCGCGTAGTTACTATTTGTCTCAGGTCTCTGTCTTTCCATGTGTCGTTTACACTCAGCACTGTGGCATGTTGGTCAAATGTATTATCTCCGATTTTGTTCAAATCTGTGTTGTGTCGAAGATGAAGTCAACATACTAATGAAGGTTCACACTGTTTTGAACTCATGAGCTTTTTATAATATGCCAGTCACAGGGCAGAACTCTCAAGGCCATGGCCTTGCTCTAACTTTTTTGTATCAATAATAGAAGTAGCCAGATTGAGAAAAAAAAATGTCAACCATTTCATTAGACATGGTTTTTAAAATTTTCTGTAATCCTTCCAAATCAAATGGGTCCTTTAATTTCTTTTTCTTAGGATCATCTCTAAAAGCAACCTTCTTAGATTTTCTTTCTTCAATAACGTTTTTATTTTCTAAAGCTAAGTATGCTTTTCTACCGCTAATGCTTCCTTCATGTTTTCGGCCAATGTTGGCTTGGCAGCCCTATCAACAAAGATTGCTATATTCGATGGTAAAGCAGATATGTACCATTCACTTGGAAGCGGTAGGGATTTAATTCAAGAGTTTGTTGAAACACGAGTTGAAATATTTGATAGGTTCTCTCGATTAGGTCTTAAGATTTGATAGATCATTGATCAATGTTGCCGTAGACCTATCATTGCCGAACTTTGTCAAGAATTGCTCTTGGAAAATGTTCCAACTAGTAATGGATCCTGATGGTAATAAAAAATACCAGGACCCAGCTGCTCCTTGTAAAGTATATGGAAAAAGTCTAACAACAACGTCTTCATTTGTAACTTCATTTAAATTTATTGATAACATAAAGTTATTTATGTGTTCTTCTACTAGCATGCCTGTTTCAGGATTAAACTTGGGCAGCCATTTATCAGGATGGGTTGGTAATTGACTAAAGGGCGCAGGCATTGAGACTGTCGCTGGATTGTTCCATGGGTTTTGAGCCATCGTTGAACTACTAACAGTGGAAAGCGCAAATGAAGTTCCTTGTGGTGGGGACAAAGATGTCGAAGTTCTAGTACTCTGTTGAACAACGATATAAAGTGGAGGAGTGGATGGTTGACTTTGCAATGGAGAAGATGGAATGGATGATGATGATGAAAGAGTCTCACTACCAGACCCTTGAGGTGTTTTCCTTGCTCTTTTCCTTTTAGGCAAAGGTAATTTGGTTGGTTCAATACCAAGCTTTTCACTCTGTAATCTAGTAAGAGGATGAGAAGGATTATATTGCAAAGTCACACTACCTTGAGATAATTTAGATTTCTGCAGTGATATGGAAAATCCTTGAAGTTTATGGATCAAACACTGAACTTCAGGGGGTTCGATAGTAGATTTATTTGAAATGTTCGGGTTTGCGGCAGTCGTTGTTGTTTTCTCAACTTCTCGCTTAGGGGTTAAAGACTCAGAATGTGATGGAGAATTCGGGGGAGATGTTGAGGGTGATTTACTCTTAGAATGGGTTTTGGATTTAGATTTACTAGCCATTCACAATTCGGGCCCTCCTTCTAGCGCCAAATATGTTGAATCTCTAAAAATCGGGTCTACAACAAGGGGGATAACCACCTGGTCCAACCTTGAAAGCAGCTCCTTTTCCATTTGGGATAGTAGCTCCGACTGGGGATAATGGGACCAGTTTCCCAATTTGTTTGTGATGATGCTAAGGAATAATGTTTTCCTTCCTAAAAGTTTCTAAAAAGAATGCTTTTAATCTAAATCTAATCTAACACATGCAATTTTATTCTAATGAATGGAAACATCTAATTCTAAAAAACTATCATGGGATTAACTCTTCACTTATGCGATCTAAAATAGTTTCTAACAACAATTGGTAATAAAGATGATTCAATTGCTACGAGAAAAGAATCCTTTAAAAGTAAATTGTTTCGTATAATAAATTAGCCGAAACAATTATGATAAGCATATCATATAATAAGTTATTCATACACTTAGCATCAAAAGAATAATTACCACCATACAAAAGTGCCAAATGATAATTGAACATTCAGGCCTTCATATATAAACAACTGAAAATAACATATCACTTGACGCATAAGCAGAAACCATTAAGAGATAAAAGTACCATTGATAATAATTCCTACTCATAAGCTTCAACAATAAAGATGTATCTTCTCATAATTCAATATCTACCAAGAGTATAGAAGTGCATTTCAGTAGCAGACATTAAACAAAGATATAAATAAATCTCGTTCCATTCATTTATCAAAACCTCCTCAGGGGGGTAAAAGTGCATGTTCTGAAGAACTGTTTTTGATAAATTTCTGGACCCTTCTCTAAATGCATGAGAGGGGTTTAAACACTACTAACTAAATACTAAAAATAGTTATTACAAAAATATAGGAGGAGGTTTAAATGACCATCCTCATCTAAAGAAAAAAAATAAATCAAAATTTAAACTGAAATTGTATCTAAAGATCAACTATGCATCTGTTCTCTTAAGTCGCAGGCATCCAACATCGGCTTCAGGAGTGTCGGTTGGCCGACCTCCGATTTTAATTGTCCTGCGAAGACGGAATCAACAAGCGCTAGCACTATCTTTTTAGCGGAATTTATAAGGCACTTCAGAGTCATACACTGACTGTGTGGTTTCACCAAATATTGCTAGTATGTGTCGCATTTTAACTTAGTTAAATTTTTGATTGACTCTACCTTTTCTTCAGTTTTTGGTTTCCAACTTGTTTGCAGTTGCTGCGTTTTTGGGAGAAATCCTGGAGCGGTTTCCGATATCAGGTTGGCTCTATGCAGATTTTCATTGACACAGTCAATGATATTACTTGCTGCTTTCGTTGCTTCTTCCACTGCCTGTTCTGCTTTTTTGATCTGTGCATCCCATTTATTAAACAACATTTCTTTGTGGGATTCATTGATCTTGGGCAACCCTACTTTCTTGCCTTCCTCTGATTCCTGCCAATTCAAATAGTCAAAAACTTTCTTATCAATTAAATCATAATCAAGTTGCAAATCTACGGCTTGAATTGTGATTTTGTCACTCAGTTCGTAGTGAGAGTTCCATTGTGATATTCTTTGGCAAAGCATTTCCTGTTGTTGCAAGAGTTGATCATTCAGGGCAAGGGCTTCTGTGACAAATTCTGCGACTTTAGGATCATCTTTGTACATTTCTAACGTGGCCTGTAATTGATGTTCTTTTTCGGCCAGACTACTTTGATAACCCAATTGCATTTGTTGGAAGTCCTGTTGTGACTTTACCATTTTTTCTTCTGCTTCTCTGCTAACGCTGGCCTGCTATAACTGTTGTTGCAAAAATAGGATTTTATCCTCTTTATCTTTAAGCAATAGTTGAACTTCGGATGCTTTGTCAATAGTAACAGAAGCATAAGCTCCTGCGATTTGGGACAATCTAGTCAGATTCTCTGTCTGCTCAATGGTAGGGTCTTGCCAAAGGACATCCAGCAGCTCTGCTTCAGGTGAGAGCGGTTGTGCTGGATTCCTTGGTGTCTCCACGTTTTGCTCCTTCGTGTTGATCAATTCATTAAAGTTTTCCCATTCTTTCTCCATCTTTGTTCTTAATGGCTTTGTTGGCTGGATGAGGGGAGCGGGAATTTCCACCTGTGTTGGCGACAACACTTACTGCTCAGGATTCTCCTTGGATTGGGCAGTATCCCCGACTGATCCTTCACTCTTATTGTGATCACTCTCTGATCGTCTAAACCTTTCTGGCGATTCTCTTTCAGACTTAGATTTAGACTTGTCTTGCCTCGAGATTCCACTCATACTAATGCTGGGAGTGGGTTCCCTTATTGGTTCTACGTGCAATTTGTCCAAGTGGAGATTTGCCAATCTTCGTTCTTTGTAGAGTTTAAACTCTTGGAACTCTGCTGGGCCAAACTAGATTTGGGCCAAGTGTAAGATGTCTCTGAGTGTGCTCTTCTGCTGGAAAACGTCGTCGAAGAGATCATCTTCCTTAGTGAACACCTTTATTTTAACTGTCGTGGTAAAATTCTTTATTACATCAAAGAGATCAAACTGTCTCCTTGGGAACTTAAGCAATCGTAGACTCAACATGTTGTATACTTCCTTGAAAGCGTGACCTAGATCAAACAATGCAAAAGCCCCACAGACCACAGGGAATTGCGGCCAAATTGCCTTTTTCTTGTCCTTAAGTGCTCTGCTCATTCCTCCAACCCCACAGGTTTGGTAGGCTATTTCCCGGGCCATCAATTTGTCAGGAACATACATGGGAAGTACATGAGGAGAGGCAATGCTTCCAAATACTCTGATATAAGTGAAAAATTCTTCTCCAAACCATCTTCTCACAGGGAGAATATCAATTTTGGCTTCAGGAGAAAATCTTGGGGAATTTGTATTATACAACATCTTGTGAATGGGTAGCATAACTCCATGGAAGAATTTATAAAAATATGGGGTGAACATAGAATCCCATAGTTCCTTATGGTAGACTTGAATGGGTAAGGGATTCTGTATCGTCCATTTCCGACCCATGAGAGGAAATTTAGAAACAAAACAGATAGCATCCATGACATAGGCAGCTAGAAAGAAGGGAGGATAAATCCTATGAGAATGACTCCTTTTAGTCTGATAGTTCCAAATAGCAGAGACTAAGTTATTAGACAATATTTGGGCCCAGTCTATTATAGTGGCGTTGGTAGTGAATTTTTCCATGAAATGTTTGTTAT